>JARZZO010000002.1:1349415-2653831 GCA_030544215.1 Zantedeschia hybrid cultivar
TAAAGCATGCAGAGAATCTAAGGCCAATTGAGGGCTGCTATCATAGTAGCATCACTTCTCGCTCTTGAATAATCGATAACCTACTCTTCTAAGACAATAGGAAGAGGCCATTGCTTAACAACTGTAAATTTTGACAGAGAAAATACAGCATGCAAAGAAAACTGAATGCATATTCCAAAGAAACGGATATCATTATGAATTGTGCAAAAGCTATAGGGTAAATCATAAACACCCACCCCCAACCTAGGGTGATTACATAATGAAACTTAGACAAGGTTCACAGACTTCACATGCAATGGACATCCACTATGTAGACAAATTTACATGTTAATCTCTTGCTACATTTTTCACAAAATAAACCTCTTTAAGTTATCTGTGGGAACAAGTACCCCTGTGCACAGAACATCCATGACAGGTGAGCATAAAAGAAGCCTAACATGCAATAAATAGTCAATTCTCAAGCCCATAATCCACATAGAACAAAATCCACCTACTGTCCTGGTTCCCAATGGATGATTGACTCATTGTGATGAACAAATTAAACTTTTACCTGCAAACATATTAACCTTATACATACCAGATCTTCATGGAAGTAAAAAGATGACTAGGTCTACCATTTTTTCAACTGAAACACGAAATGCAGGGCAAAACATGACAAAGAATCACAAACATATAGGGTCCATTTGGTACCAGGGAAAATGTTTTGCACCGCACAGAAGTCTGAGAAATGCCTATCATAGTCGGTTGTTTGGTAGCCTTGAAAACCTCGGTCAACTGACAACTCAATCTGTTGACTGCCCTCAAACCTGTGCACAAACTTCAATTTTGGTATCTGCCAAAAAGGAACGGACACCGTTTTCGAGATAATGGATTTTGCCCTTGAACCCAGGAAGTGTATGTAGACGCTAGCTGCTTCTGGCTGTGTATGCATTTAACAAAGCCGTCAATCCAACCCACCGAATAAAGATATTTTCAGGAACATACACACAAAGTACCAAATGACGGATTTGGACGCTGTTTTCCCCGTAAATATTCTGTGAAATGTGTTTTCTTTCAGAGTCTCTTTTGCATCCTACCAAATGGACCCATATAGTTCCTTCCCAGGTCACTCATAAAAAAGTGTGATAACATTAGGAAAGGGAGAACAGTGGCAATAAAAAATTTATGAGGAAAAGGTGAAACATTCAGGTTACAAAGGATACACAGTTGGACAAAAATTAAAGGTTAGTTGAGCAGAAGAATAAGATCACCCTCCTCAGTCCTCACCCAACTCACATACTGAATTGTACTATACAGTGCAAAGATTGCAGAATTTCATCTTTCTTTGCAAACATGGCTCAAAACACATAATAATAAAAAATTGCACTTCCTGGCACCCAGACCCATCAGACAGCAGCTTTGTTTAACAGAAAATTGAAAAAAAAATAAAGAAAAAACACCAGTCATGCCCTACCCGACAATTAATAAATGCACAACAATGTTTCAGAAAGAGACGCATTGACAAACCTAGAAAATCTTATCTCATCAAGGGATTCTTTGGTTTCCTACAGTGGGAAGGGCAAACATTTAATCATTTTCTAAAACAGCATTACCTTTTTACTTTTTTGATTCATCATTTTCATTTCAGCATCTTCAAAACAGGAAAGCTAAATAAATAAATTATACGACCTTGTTCCAAAACATTGAACATTCTTCATAATTTAATTTTGCTTTATTTTGAAATAATTATGTTTTAACCCTTGAACATAGTGTATTTACAAAAAAAATCCCTCTGATGCAACTATTTATTTATAAGCCCTCATAATCCCTCCTGAATTGGTGCAAGGCCCCAGAACGTTACAAAAAAGCCCCTGAGAGTGTTACAAAAAACCCCTCAAAAGGGCTTTTTTGTAAAAAAGTTGAGTTTGTGGGGCTTACTTGTGAATAGTTGGATTAGGAGAGTTGTTTGTAATATCAAAAGTTTCGGAGGGTTGAAAATCAAAAAGCCCTTCTATTTTTTGCGAACGTATTGATATACTCTTATGCATGTTACATGCTGAAATTTAAGCCATACTGTGAAAAAGACATCAAATTCTCAAATATTGGATGTAACATTTCAACATCAACAAATACACAAGATATGAATACAGCACCCTAACAAGTGACATTTTATCTCCAATCGATGCATCCACCATATCTGGGGCCATTTTATGGAGTGAAAATACAAGGTGCACAGCTCATCTAATGGAATTCTGGATCGGATCGGACCCTGGCGATCCCAATCCCAAATTGGCCAGGAATCGACCGGATGGCCACCCGCCGATCCCGATCCAAATCAGCCTATCCGGATCGGGATCGGCTGACTTTGCATTCCATGGTTCATCTCAATCATATATGAGCAACTGAACACATGTTAAACAGGATGTTGCTTGTGCAGAAAGAATGCACCATCTCACTTTAACACTGGAGACCTTATATAATTTATAATCAATATTTCTTCATTTGTGCCTGAATGTTTGATCCTTGTCGGTACAGTATCTATTGCCTGTTTTACTATCAGGAAAAGAAACAATTCTTACATATGTGAGGTAGCTATAAGGCCAATCTTATAGCAGCTTCTATGCCGAAGGAGCTTTCCATCCCATCAGTCTCTTTTAGCTTCCAGGGATAGCAATCCAGCTTTTTGCAACAAAACAAAAACAACTTCCATGTGCCAAGTAAAGCAGAAAGGCAACTTAAGCTTCCCTAACACGTAAATGGACATTGACCTTCAAAAAATGTAGATTCAGTGGATACATTCTCCTTGTTAATTCTTGACTTTCAGATTAAGCTTCAAAATTTGAATTCCTTACCAATATACACAATTGACCTTCTAAGACAGTAGTACCTAAAAACAATCCCTGGATTCCCATACAATTTTTGCCAACATTCATAAAATGAAGCACAAAATCATTTCTTGGATGGCTCATAGTTGTGTTAGTTGATTTTTATTCCTTTTTCCATTTCTGTTGGTCCCTCTGTTGTGTAGCATGGATTTTCAATTGCTACAGCGAAAAGAGGGAAGACATGTTTTGGGAACTTGGAGTGAGTTCCTATGGGGTTGGTTGTTTGGATTAGGGGTGTAAGTTTGTCCCGTTTGCCCCAGACCCGACCCATTTGGTATTCACTGAAGTGAATCGGGATGGGTTTGGATGTTAACCATTAAAAAAAGGCTCCATTTATTCACATTTCGGGTCTTGTATAACACTAGCTAGTGGACCAAATAGTTTTCCGCACGAGACAATTGCATACCCAACTGCCCCCATCTGCTTTCACCTCCAGCTCCTTGCAGCCTTGGTTGCCCTTGCCCCCATCTGCATCCGTCACCCTATGCTCGCCGCCGTCCGCTCACCCACATCTGCGTTCGCCGCCATCTCCTCGGTTATGGCTGCTAGGCACGGTGCCGTAGGTCACCTCCTTCCTCTTCCCCGGCTGATCCACCACTCCTACACCCCGCAGCGGAGCAGATACGGCATGAGATGAAATCTAAGTTTGGTCTGGCCCGACTGGAATCTGCGTAGTAGTTTGGTCTGGTCCCGATCTGATCCTGACTGGAATCGGCTTGGAGTAATTTGAGCTGGAGCCTCCTTGGAGTTATCTTTGGAGATCGGTTTCCTAAGGATTGGGCATGAAGTGGGGGAGATCGCTGGGAGGAGGGTGACGACAGGGCAGGTCTGATCATTTTGTTGCTCTGTCATGTTGGATCGCCGAGTTGCAGCTGCGGAGGCTAGATAAAGCTTGATCTCTTCCAAGAAAGTTATAGGGCATCCTTATTTTGATACTTTATTTTTTTTCTTTTTGAGAATGGATTCAGATTTTGAATTTTTTAAGGATATTTTTTTTATTTTGATGTTTTAGATAAGAATAAATCTCTGAGATAATTGTTTGTATGATCTGATAATCCATATTTTGATTATTATTTTTTTAGAAAAAATTAGATGTTTTAGGTACTGTGAAAGGGATTTACCAGTATCAAGCTTTTGGTGGGCGTATTTTTAGTAGTTTTGATGCTTTAGGTAATACATATTTGATTATGGGAATGCATGAGATAGGTGCCGTCTGATCTGTCCCGCACATGTTTGACCCGTCAGTCCTTCACCTGTCCAGTACATTTCAGCGTCAAGAAGATCTCTTGAATACCGAGCATACTATCAGGTATAAGGACCCAAAACAAAAAAGTTTGGCTCAAAGTGGGTACGGTACTTCATAGAATAGATGGTAATGTTTTGGGTCTGGTTCGGGTGTGATTTATCTGGTCCAGTATCAGGTCTGTTTGGGTCTGACCCATACCCACCCGATTGACACCCCTAGTTTGGATCAAGCCTGCAGATCTGTGCATTTTGGTGGAAAAGAAAAGAGATTCTTCAAACAGTTCTTTTTGGGGTTCATCTATTTCTAGTTATTTTCCTGCCTCCAGTTTTCGGTTTCATATTCTTTTTCTCACAAGCGGGAAACCATGCTATCCAGTGTTAAACATGTGATATGACACCCCTTTGTTTCCAGCTTTTACATCCCACCTGCATCTCTTGTCAACATTTCCAGAGGTTACATGACACACCTCCCAGAGATGTTTGGCAACAGAAGTATAATTCCCAAAAGATGTTCTGGTTGAGACAAGCTTTATCCCATAACCTTCAAGAGTTATGCTTTCTCTCAAATTTGCTAATTTAACAAGTTGTGAAATTCATACAATGAAAGTCTAAGAAAGAACTTTGAGCCAAATTTTTTATCTTCATTACGCATTCACATTGCTAGTTTGCCCACATATTATCTAATCCCTTTTCAGGATTCCAAAGATGGTGGCCAAGAAATTGGAGGCAAACCAATGCAGATTTTTCTGGCATGGGGTCACTGAGAAGTACAGAGGTTGGCATGATATCAGCTGGAACAGAATCTGCATGAGTAAAGAGGTGGGGGGATTGGGGATCAGGGATATCCGTGACTTTAATTTGGCCCTCCTTGGCAAATGGCTTTGGAGGCTTAATATTGTGGAGGAGGATAGCATTTGTATGGAGCTGGTGAAATAGAAGTACTATAGGCAATCCAGAGTGAGTGATGTCTTCCCAGCCACAGTCTATAAAGTTTCGCATGTCTGGAAGGAGATCTTGCAAGCTGCGGATCTGTTTCTAGCCGGCATTCAATTTCAACTGGGGAATGGGCAGAAATGGCTGTTTTGGAAGGACAAATGGTGTGAGAATGTCCCATTGAGAGACCATTTCCCTTTGCTATATGCTGCCTCAAGCTCTCCTTCTGCATTCGCAGCAGAAATGTGGGATGTAGAGGGCTGGTCTCCCAGGTTTCAAATTTTAGGGAGATCGAGCTTCAGCAGTGTTGAACCCAAAAACTTTTAAGTTAGGGTTTGTTTGAAAGAAATCCAGATGCATGCATGCATATGAAAAAAAAAAAGATTAGGGTTTATGAACCTAGATCTACAACATGCAGGAAAAAAAAAAAAAGAGTGATACAGGTGCATGCAAGAACATGTGCAAAAGAAAAAAGGAGGGTAGCCATACCTCAAAGGAGCAGCAATGCAACCTCCAATCCTGCAAGTTCAGCAAGAACAGCAGCAACAAGCCTCCAATCCTGCAAGTTCAGCAAGAACAGCAGCAACAAACCTCCAATCAGCAACAGGGGAAGCCTCCAACAAAGCCAGCAGCAGCAGTAGGGGCAATCAACAGCAGCAGCAATGAAGACAGCCAGCAGCAGCAGCAGGGCAGCCAGCGCACAGCAAAAAGGGAGAGCTGGCCAGCCCTAATACCCCCCACTGGCCATCTGTTTTAAAGAAAGAGAAGGGGAGAGGATAGAGATAAAGGAGGGGGGAGATAAATACAAAAAAAGGAGAGAGAGGGCTAGAGATAAATACAAAAAAAGAGGGGATATTTATCCACTCTCCTAGCTGGCCCCATCTCTATCTCTCTCTCCCATCTTTATCCATTGGCCGGCCCCCACTTCTCCCATCTCTATCTCTCTCTCCCTTCTCTCCTACTGTAGCGCGGATTGTGTAGCTACAGTAACGTGCTACAGTAACGTGCTACAGTAACGTGCTACAGTAACGTGCTACAGTAACGTGCTACAGTAACCGACCCCCACTCATCCATCTCTATCCTCTCTCTCTCTCTCTCATGTTTATCCCTGCTGGCCGACCCTATCCTGCCCCCCACCGGCGCCCCCCCAGCAGCCTATAAATAGGCTCTCGTTGGCAGCATTAAAGGCCCCCCGCTCCAGCCTACAGAGAGTCTGCAAAAAAAAAAGGAAGAAGGAAAAAGGAGGCTCACCAGTTTTTTTTAAGGCTTATAAATGTCTGTTTTGGGGGAAGAAAATAAAGTAGGGTTCATCCATATTGGTTGGATGGCCACACAATTTATGCCAGTCAATTTATGTATTCTTACATGTTTTAATAAAGTTTGGTTCATCCATATTGGTTGGATAGCCCTATGTTCTTGTTAATCAACCTACATGTTTTAATAAAATTGGGTTCATCCATATCGGTTGGATGGCCAAAACTTGCCTCAATTTGATTGCAAAATAGGTTAATCTGGAATTATTTATCTGAAATAGCGTATACTAGAATAAGGGGTGCTTAGCTTTGATAATTCTGTGGGACCTACTGGCGGAATAAGAAGGATAAGCAATTCTTGGGTCTAGGGTCGAATTGCTTATTCTCCTTATTCTTCGAATAGGCTATTCTGCACCGGTATAAGCCATTCTGCTTGTCAAAGCTAAATTAAGCTTATTCTCCCTTTATTCTTCCTTATTCTTCTCCTATTCTCCAATCAAAGTGGCCCTTAATAAAAAATCTGGTTCATCTTTATCTGTGGGATGATTAAAATCTTGTTAATATATATATATATATAACAATAAAAAGAAATCTGGTTCATTCATGCTGGTTGAATGGCCAAAGTTTAGTGGTTCTCTCCTATTGGTGGATTGACCGCTTTATTTATGGTTCACTCTTATTGATAGAGTGACCAAAGGTTATGGTTATTGGTTCATCCCTATCGATGAGGTAACCATTGGCTTTTATGATTCTGCCCTATTGGTGGGCCGACTACGAAGTCATGGTTAACCCATTCATAAAAGGACTGATAAAAATAATATTTTGTTCATTTTTATCGATAGGATAACCATCAACTAAAGTGGTTCTTTCTTATTGATGGGTTGGCCATTAAACTAGGGTTTATTCATATTGGTCGGATAACCCATAATAAATAAATATATATATATATATATATATATATATATATATATATATATATATATAATGACGAGAATAAAAAAAGGTGGTTCATTCATACTGGTTGAATGGCCAAAATTTAGTGGTTCTCTCTTATTGGTGAATTGACTACTTTATTTATGGTTCACTCTTATCGGTAGATTGACCAAAGGTAATGATTATTGGTACATCCCTATCGATGGGATAACCATTGACTTTTATGGTCCCGTCTTATTGGTAGGCCGGCTACAAAGTCATGGTTAATCCATTCATAGAAAGACTAATAAAAATAAATCTTTGTTCATTTCTTTATCGATGGGGTAACCATCAATTCAAGTGGTTCTTTCCTACTAGTGGATTAACCATTAAACTCTGGCTTATTCATATCAGTTGAATGGCCTAAAAAAAAAATTTGTGGTTCCTTCATATTAGTTGAAGGACAATTAAATAATATTCCTAATTATGTGGTGGCCCTCATGCCCCATCAATTAAAGATATCCTTTAAATAGTCTATATCTTCTTAAAAGAATTCAAATGAGAGGATATGCTGTCCCAAATAATCATTTATCCTTTTAAAGATGCTTAAAGGATAATTTCAAGGAATTTGTCTTCTTCAAAAGATCCTAATGAAGCCTGGGTCTCAAAGCCTACCTTCTTAGTACTCTAAGATGCTTGAAGTACTCATGTCCTCATGAGAACTCAAAAATCCTTTAAGTATCCTTTAAAGGATATTTCATGAATCTTTCTGATAAAAGAATAAAAAAAATGATCATGATTGCATCAAACTCAACTTATTTCCTGCTTTCTTGACAAGTTTTATTGGATGGTTAATCAAGGGTTATCAATCATTGATTGGTGTAATTAACACTGACCAAGGTCAGTGAGAGAGGTCAAGAACACGGATCAATGATCGACCCAGAAATAATTTAGACTTTGAGGATTAATCCTAAAAGTCTGCCTAAAAGAAAAGAGAACATGTTTTCAAACTTAAAATTCTCTTTTCAAAGCAAGATTTCCATAAAGAATTTCAAATCCAACAAAGATTTTTCGAAATAAAAAAAGGAAGAGGATTTTCATAAAAAAGAAAGTCTCACAAGCAGCTCATGGACTTCTTGCATGCTATCCAAGGAGTCGGCGTCTGTAGGGGAAGGAAGATTCAATTAAGTGGAGGTGGGAGGCTAAAGGGAAATATTCGGTTAAGTCGGCTTACTTACTTATCCGTGACAGTGGTATGCGGTACCCTGATTTCAAGCATGTTTGGAAACCTTGCAGCCCTCTCAAGGTTAAGGTGTTGATATGGAGAATTACTCAAGGTAGGCTTCCTACTCGGGATAGGTTCACGGATTTTCTGATTGACTTGCTGATTGATTGCCCCTTGTGTGGTATGGATAAGGAGGACTTAGATCACCTTTTCCTGCTTTGCCCTTTTGTCATGGACGTTTGGAAGTCCATATTCACCAAACTGAGGTGTCTTCATACTCTACCCTTGACAGTACATAAATTGTTGGCAGAATTGGAGTGTAGTTGGAATTATAAGGGGGATGGTAAGATCTGGTGGCTGATTCTTCATGCTACTTTGTGACCGATGTGGGGAGAACGCAATACCATAATTTTCAAGAATCAAGCCAGGACTCTAGACAAGGTTGCCTCTTTTATTTGTGAGGTTGTAAAGGAGTGGGGGTTACTACTTGGCCATGTAGACCCCTCACGTTCCTCTCTTTTGTCTCTTTTGTCGGGTGAGGCTGTCTTATTAGACCCTATTTCGTTCAGCGGAGTTTTTGTGGTTTTTTTCTTTCCTATACATGTAAATCCCCATTATTTTGTTTATAAAATTGTGGTACCATCCACTTCTCAAAAGGTAGTTACTAACTTCACAATATGTCAACTTGATTTCAGATGTTGAACCATAAGCATATGGAGGTGGAAGATATCAGATAACAAATGCCTCAAAAACAGTTCTAAATGATGACTAGTTCAAACTCAACCTCAACTATCAACAAGAAGCATCACTTCAAAATGCAAATGAGCAGATTAAAGATGCACAATCTTGACCTTCTCATTAAAAAAAGGAAAAAGGAAGAAGCACCTGAGCTTTTTTATGTCTATTTGCCAGGCTGCCAACCTATTAGCAACCTCACTAGGTGTGAAGCCACTTTTCTTATAGGAGAGTGTTAGGCCAACTTGCCTTGGAAAGGAGCTAGGCAAGGTAAAGCATAGTGCACCTAGCTCTTTCTTTTTAGTTGGTGGGTTTTCATTCACTAGGTGACCAATGACCTATGGTATAGATAAAACAAAGAAAGGCATCAACTATGCTTGCCCTAGACCTGTGCGCAGTATCGGTCATATCATTATGAATTTCCTTCCCGCAATATGTGCTCAAAATCCACCAAGAAAGCCCAATGCATGCATCACAATGCCAAGGGATATGAGCTTGGAAGTCATTTTAAATTTCCTCCACCCTATTTATCTGGAAGGACGACATTCATAAGCTTCAAGAGAGAGAACCTCAGTCTCACATCACCCAAACAAAGTCATACTCTAACATAACTTATTTGGCCTTCTCCTTTCCCTAGAGACATACATACTCGGCTTCTCCTTTCTCTAGACATACATCTGTGAAAGCCTATCCTCATCTTAGCATCTGTGACAGCTGCCCAAATTCAGAGTCTTGTTTTCTTCTTTTTGCTCATCCATCTTTACATTCTGGCTGTACCGCACGCTATCTAGTGATATAAAACCATCAGCTGTTGACTGTAACTAGGTGCCCCAGAACTTATGGTAGATGCAACTGTCTTTCTCTAGGCCCCTTTGGTTGTTTGAAATGTAAGTCACCTCCCTTTATTCGAGAAATACCACTTCTATGTTAATATCTACATGTAACCAAACAATCAAAGCTAATTTCATAAAGTCAATTGTATGCAATCAAACAACAAACTTCACTTCTTGAAAGTGAGTTGCTAACCAAAGTACCATAGTTTGAACTCACTTACAGGTAGCTCACTTTCAGGATCTCAACTTTAATTACTACTTACATTTTAACCGAAGGCAAACAGATAAAGCTACCAATTCACATCACATTCACACAACAGATACCCACAAGAAAAGGAGGCACTAATGACAAGAAATGACTGCAAGTCCTTCAGAAACATCATAAGAGGCAGAGAGCCAAAATTTGTGTGCGATGCACTTTCCATGAAAATTTTTACAACAGTCAGTAATGTACACACAAGGTGTTACCCCCCAGACAATGTACAAGAAACTTGCTTGAAACTGCATCGTCAATGAATCCCCAACTGAAAAGTGCAAGGGATAGAATGCACAAAAATTTCACTTCGATTGCAACTAAATTCACAGGATTACCAAAGCAACCCCCGTCCTGGATATGAGTGAGAAGCTGTTTGGCGCATCAAATGGAACACTAGTAACCGGTCAGAATCCTTACAGACCATTAATGCAGTCCTCCAAGTTTCTCCTCCCAAACCTTCTGCGATGCAATTCTCCCTCCCTGCATCTCATGTCAAAGTAGCACATTAACCAGACTACCATGAAATAGACCTCCGCCACGGACTGGACTATGGCAGCGAAGAACGGCCCGCCGGCTGCGGCCAGGACCCTCCTTGAGCTGTTCCAGCACACCATCATCTCCACATGCCTGAGGAAGACCGCCCGGTCCATCATCATCGAGACCAGCCGGAACCCTTTCCACACCACATCCGGCCCTCTCCTCCTCTCATTGTGGTCGGTGATGGCCACCCAGCAGCTGAACACAAACACGAGGGCAACCACCCTGTCGAGCAAGCCCCACATGAACAGGAACCACCAGAGGCCGCCCTCCTCGCCCGGCGCCCACTGCGATAGCGGCGTCGCTGTCGTCAAGAATGGGATCAGCTTCACCCTCACGAACAGCTTGAGCACCGCCTCCTGGTTGCCAACGTTGGAGAAGAAGAGGATGCAGAGGAACTGCGCCACGGCGTCTCTGGCAGCCCACCGGAGGAACACGAAGGCCAGCACCCGCCGGAACCCCAGTCGACACCCGGCGGCGACCGTCCTGCTAAAGGGCCTCTGCCTCCCCAGGAGGAGATCGGCAACCGCCAAGAACACGACTCCGATCGTGCAGGAGTAGCAGACGAGGAACCCGACGATGGCGAAGAAGTAGACCACGGAGAAGAGGGTCATCAGGTAGGCGAGCACCATGGCATCCCCTCGCCCAAGATTGTAGCCCTGGCCAAAGATCCGGATCTCGATTGCCGCCCCGGCGTCTGGCTTCTCCACATCGCTATCTCCGCCGCCGCCTTCGTCGGGGAAGACGAACAAGATGGGAGACACCGAGGGGTGCAGAACCCTAGTCTTCTGCTCGACGGGGAGCCCCGGAGGGATCTTGTCGCCGCCGCCGCCGAGGCGGAGAAGACGGCCGGGGCTCATCAAGAAAGAGGAGTTGGACGGCCAGCCGCGGAGGGGATGGTCGACGGCGGCATGGTCGGCGTCGGAGAAGTCATCATCGAGGATGCCAACGCGCGTCTGGTGGTGGAAGGGGGGACGCCGGCGGTGACGGGGCGGGTACCCAGGTGGGCCGTAGTGGTGGTGGTGGTCGGAGGGGCGGTGTGGGTGGTCGTCGGCGGCGGCGGCGGCGGGGGGGGCGGAGGAGGAGGAGGAGAGGCGCGAGAGGAGGGACCGGACGGCAGGGTCGCCATCGAGGACGGAGGAGATTCGGGCGGCGGCGAGGTGGACGGCAGAGCGGTAGAAGAGGAGGAGGAGGGAGACGGAGAGGAGGACGGGGAGGGCGGAGCAGAAAGCGACGGAGGAGCGGCGGATCACACCTTCGCCTCCGGCAAACTGCATTGCGCCGCCGCCGCGGGGATTGGCCGGCGCCGCCGTGTCTCCCGCGGGTAGGGTTTTCTGCGGCCGGGTCTCTGTCGGGTCCGGTCCGGCGGACAGGGTCCGGCGACTCCGCGGGGTGTTCGGATGCGTGCGTGTCTGGTGAGCAGAATGCGAAGGGGGAGGAGAAGCCAGCAGATATTATGATTGGCGGATATCTGTCACGTCCGGGGAATCGAAAAAGAAAGACGCCTCTTCAAAATCTCTCTGCGCCGTGGCGTAATGGGCCATAAAAGTTAAATTTTACTTCATGTCTATTTATTGACTGTTCATTCGTTATAAAATAAAATAGACTTGTATCTGATAATCATTTTTAATGTTTAAATAAAATTATATGATTGATAAAATTTCAGATACTTATCGTTGAGTATGAGAATTTATGAAAGTCAAAGTTAAAACATGAATTATTCCATAAAGATACTTCATTTAGACTTAAATTTTAACATATGAAAAATTTAATATTTATTAATAGAAGGAAGAATACATGCTTATATTTAATCTTATCTCTCTCTAGAGTCTAACGGTAGTCTAAAAGAATTAGGACAACATAATATCGTTGCTAATATTAATTCCTAGACTTAGATCTTAATAGAAAAGCTATTATTAATAATATGCTCTATAAAAAAAAAATAGCATTACCTATTGGATGACATGAGGAGTTTGTCGGAGTCAAGGTAGGTGAGAGCCTCCCCGGAACAGTCGTACGTTATGCGGACCCTTCGTCGATGTCGGGCGGCAAATCAGTCGACGACGACGGCTTCATTGGGGGGGGGGCACCCCCAATTTTCTATGATCCCCTCTCCTCCTATGTTTTATTTATTCTTCTCCTTCCCCTTTCTTCTCCGTTATCAACCTGGTGGTTCTTCTTTGCATCAAGTGTCATCACCATCTTTCCCACCGCCTTTGCTTCTGCGTGTCAAATCTATCGCCTCCACCTCCATCTTCACCTCCTCCATTATCTTCTTCTCCTCCTCCACTCCGCTATCTCCACCTCTAACCCCACCACCTCCTCTGCCTCCAATCTCGCCGCCAACACTACCTCTGTCACCTTCTCCGCCTCTCGATCTCGCCGCTTGTTCCACGTCCTCCACCGCCTCATCTCTTCCCACCTCTAATTCCTTAACACCCTTCTCTCTCTGTCCTTCCTTTGCCTCGCCTCCCTTCTGTTCGGCCTCCCAAGTCCCTATTTTGACCTTTGCCTTCACTGGGTTTTGCTTTGGGGGTCTGGGATTTAGCCAATTTCACCCCTCGGCTTTCTATGTGCTACCTCATTTTGGTCTTCTTCTTGCACGTTTCATGTTGGTTTTCCCCTTTTGCAAGTTCGGGCAGGTGCATCTTTGACCTTTGCGAGTTCCTTTAGGTGGTTTCTCTGATCCTGAGCGGATCTTGGAGACGGATGTTTGTAGCTCATGTTCTTAAGCATTACCCGTGCATAATGCCTGATGTGCGTTTCCAAGTTCTCATCAGATTAACTACCGAGAAGGTGCAGTCAGTGCGGATGAACATTAGCCGGCATCTCCGCGGAGATCTTTTCTCCGTCCAGTCTAAGCTTTTCCTCATGCCCAGTTCGTCTCATGGCCTCCGAGCCTCTGCGCGATTATGTTTCTATCACTTTGTGTTTCATCATCTCTTTTGTTCCCATGCTCCTGATTCTTGTTTCTCTAATGGGTTTGGTGAATTTTGGTTGGGATTCACATCCCTCACCATGCTATGGCCCCCCTTTGTTTTTTTTTTTTGCTCTAGTACTTCCTTGTTCCCTGTTGTACTTTCATTCTCCTATCTATACTATATATATATATATATAAAACATAGTTCTCTGGTGCCACATGTCAATATTAGAATTCTTTGTTTCCCTCTTAAACTCTCTCTCACTCCCTTCCTTATTAATGTATATGTCTCCTATTAATTCCTTCTCATTAATTCTCTCTCTCCTCCTCTTTCTCATTAATTCTCTCACCCACTCTCTCTCATTAATTATCCCTCTCTCCCTTCTCTCTCTCATTAATTCTCTCCCTCTCCCCTCTCTCTTTATCTAACTATTATTATTATTATTATTATTATCCTCTTTCACATTTTTCTCTCTCCATATTAATATTTCTATCTCCTATTTTTTTGTCCTCATCGTTATTATTGTTGTTGTTGTTGGAATCTCTTGAGATAGTAATAAGTAATTTTAAAATATTATTATTATTATTATTACTATATTTTACGAGATAATAATAACTAATTTTGATATTATTATTATTAAAAAATTAATATCAAAATGATAGTCTCATAGGATAATGATAACTAATTTTGATATTATTATTATTATCTCTCTTTCTCTTCTTTCACATTTTTCTCTCTCCCTATTAATATTTTTATCTCCAATTTTTCTATCTCCTATTATTATTATTTTTGTTGTTGTTGTAATTTCTTGAAATAATAATAACTAATTTTGTAAGGAATGAGGTTTCGGATAAAGTTATCGGATCGGTTTCGGAGTCGGACCCCTTGGTTTGGGCCCCGGTGGGTCAGGGTCGTGCCTTCTAAACAACATCTACAGTGCATGACGCCTTTAGAATGACGTCGGGCTGTACGGACACTATTTAGGTAGCTTGCTGTTGTGCCGCGTGTGTACGGCCCCGCTCATGTCGTCTGAACGGCATCTTAGATGGACAACGCGATTCAGAGGTTCTGTCAGAATACGCCTCCGTCGTGTCACCTGAATGGCGTCTGTCGAGGACGACGCGATTTCATCTGTTTCGGTTTGACACTCCGAACATTTCCTCCTTTCTCTCATTCTCACTCTCTCTTCCCCTCCGTTTCCCCATTTCCTTTCTCCTTCCCCTTCTTCCTCTTCCACCACTCCAACACCTCTCTACCTCTCACCACTACAACCACCATCTCCTCCGCGGCACTTCATTCTCCGGACGACGGCCGACGTCCCGACGGAATGACGGCGTCCATGGCGGTACCGGCTGTAGGTGCTGAAAAATTGCTCGTGTGATTAATGTGAAAATTCTATGTTGTTTAAGGTAAATTAACCTATTAAAAAAAAATGCAACTAAGGTGCAGTGATCGCCAGAAACTTTTAACTAAAAAGCTTCAAAAGAGTTTGATCGCCTACCTGTTTAAACGCGGAAGAATGAATCCTTGGTTCCCCTCCTTCAGCCGGCTGAAGAAAGAGAGCCTCTTTATTCTTTTGTTCTTACTGTTGAATGTTGAGGATCGTCCAAAAATTCTCCTGGCTTGTGCTTGATTTCCCTCTTTTGATTTTTGTTGTTGTTGTTGAATGCAGCAGAGACAGAAACAGAAAAATAAAGAAGAAATACTGATGAGAATCTAAATGGAAATATCAAAGTTAACCATGATTATAAACATGTTTAAACAGCAACTCACTTGTTTTAAATGACTTTGAAACCCCTTTAGAACAGATGGGTTTTGGAAAATTGATGATGTGGTGTGTGTTGCATGCAGTGAGTATGAAACTAATAAATGAAAATGAAATTCAAATATGAAAAACTTATGCCCAGTCCAGTTCAGTTGAAGCTTTGAAGAGATGAAGATCTTGAAGAAGGATGCCGACTTCTGGTGGCAGCGCTCCGGCGTTCCGACGTGGTTGCTCCGATCTTCAAATTGCTATAACGCTGTGGCTCAATAATTCTCTCTCTCTTCTTTTTTTTAACTCCTTGAGATACAAGGTATTTATAGGCATTTTCTGCGTTCGCGATTAACATAGAAAAATCTCGGATTTATCTACTTTAATCGACAGATAATTACTGATTAATTCATCTTTATCTGTAATTATCTAAAACGCGTCCACCTTGGCTGACGCCTTTAAGATTAATTAAGATAAGGATAAATATCCGGGAAAACTTATCTTTATCTTTATTAGCTAAAACGCGTCCACGTGTGTAGACGTCTTTTACACTAATTAAGATAAGGATAAACATCCGGAAGAGAAGTTAAAACAGCTTAGGAAACTTAAAACGCGTCGATTTTCCCAGACGCCTTTCAGCTAATAAATCAATTAATTAAAATTCAAATTTTAAACGTTAAAATAGGAATAAACTATAAAACGCGTCTACATGGGTCGACGCCGTTTATGGTTCTTCATATTTTAACTGAAATTTGAGCTAAAATCAATTCAATTGATTAACTTAAACATGTCTGTTTGACCCGACACTCAAAAAGATCAATAAAAATTAATTAATGATTAATTATCAGACCATTATGAGGCATTATTATATGATATGAAATTTACTCAAAATGATGTCAAAATTAGCGTGTCTACAGCTGCCTCACCTTGGCATCGTCTTTGCAAGGTAGTGAAATGAAATGGAATGAACTGAAAAGGTGATGCCAAGGTGTGATGAGACACGCTCTTAACATCATATGATTGGAATTTTTCTCAAAATCATCAATGAAGATAGCTCAATGAAATCAATGGAATCAATCCTGTCTGGATGAGGTAGACAAGGAAATAAAATAAGGTCGATCAACCTCCTCGGAGTGGGAAGTACCCCAGGTCATAGACACTGTAGGTTTCATCATGGGGAGCGTTTGCCAGCCAATGTGGACGTGCTGCAGCCATGATGGATCTTAAAAGAAAACAAGAAATATTGGTAAAGAGTCCAATCAAGGATAGAATCCCAATGTTATCTTCAAGCGAACCTCAAAGATAATCAAGATACTCAATTCAGAATGGAATATTTCATATCATGTTTGAATATTTTGATTTAATGGTCTGAAACTTAATCAATAATTAATTCTTATCACAATGATTTCAAAATCCTACATGATGCATGCTGGGCTAAAAGAAAAATATAAAGTCAAATAAAATATAAATTAATCAAGGATAATATTGTCAAATTGTCATTAATGAGTCAAGATACCAATTCTTGTAATTCAGTGCTAAGCCGAAACTCGTTTATCCACGCACCGTTTCACAAAAGTGGAACCATCGTCCTCACTAATTAACAACCCAACGGCCTATCCATGCGATTAAGAATCCTCTGGATTTATCACTGTTTTTGTTTGTTGAAGGGGAACTCAAATTCCAGTTTCATCAAAATTACAAGGTCCTTGATATAGTCTAATAAATACTTATCATATAGTAATGCGAATGCACAATAATTACATGGAATAGTACAAGGGTAGAAATAACCGTCTTTTTAGCCACGGTCAGGACTTCTTGAACTCCCACAGTGGGATCTTCTTGACATTTCCAGCTTTACTCAGGTTTTCTTTGAATTTCCTGCAATCAAAATTGTTAGCTCCAAACAAATCTTCAATCAAAACCACATAATTTCGGATAAATGATAGAATTTTGGGTAAATCATAGAAAGGCTAAAACGCGTCGTGTCGAGAAGACGCCATTCAATGTTGAAACGCGGCAGTTCTCCTCGACGCCTTTCACTCACAGAAACAGGTTTCTGGCTGTTCTCTACTCGGATTCCAACTCTACCAATGCCTTGTGTCCTGTATACAACTTGAACAAACATGTTAAGTATCTGTTTAGGCTTATCCCCTTGCCTGGTTAAGTAACCGACTACTTGATCCTATCCTTGATAGAAGGGTCAAGGGGCATAGCCTTTATTAACAAAGGTAATGATAATAATTAAACTTAAGCAAAATGCAACATGCAAGCAGACAGATGCTCACTGAAAATAAAAGAAATGAGACACACCAAGTGCAACAAGCAAATGCTAATTGAAATATTTTTGTTGTTTTGAAATATTCATCTTTGTTTGGGGTTTTGAAATATATATTTTTTTTGAATTTTGACACATATGTATTTTTTTTTTTGAATTTTTGATATATGTATTTTTTTGGATTTTTGACATATATATTTTTTTTGAATTTTTGACATATGTATTTTTTTGGATTTTTGACATATGTATGTTTTTGGATTTTTGACATATGTATTTTTTTTTTTTTTTTTGACATATGTATTTTTTTTTTTTTTTTTTAACATAAAGATCAGCATGGTATTTAGATCAAAAGATCATATTCATTTATTAACTTAATTTTCAAATTGTTCTTCAACAACTTAACTTAAACCCATCGTGTTTGAATTTGTGTTTCCATTCGTGATCCCATTTGATGATTTGACTCTTAGTCAATGTAAGTCATTCCTTAAGTTTGAAGTACATCTCTTTAGAAAGAAAAGATGAATAAGTTTAGAAAGCCCATGAGAAGGTTCCGGAGACTTAAAAAGATGTTCCTTTCCTACCCTAGTATCCGTTGGGGTTCGGTCATTTTCTTTCCGGGGTATTTATCGACCTTGCGTTCCCTTTCATTTCATTTCATGGCCTTGATGTAACGTTTGTAATGTAATGGCCTTTTGATTTGACATTTGGCTTTTGCCTTTGCTTTTTCTTTTCTTTTCTTTTTTCGCTTTGGGACGGATCTCCCCCTTTTTTTTTATGACGGCCTCCTACTAAGATGGCGAGTATTCTTGGTAGTCTATTCTAAGCCTCGTTCCGACATCATGGGCCGAGTTTAAAACAGAATTTTTGCTTCAAAAAGAATGATTTGTACTTTACACTTTCGGTCAAGCTTTCGATATTCTTTAGGACTTGTCATCTCTTGTTACTCACGAATCAAACGTGTCAGTGTGTGCAGTAATGGGCTTAAAATTAAGTTATCCAGACTGATAAGGAAATTTGAGTTTATAAATTTTCTGATTCCACTGCTCTTTGTACCATACTGATCGACTCTTTAACCTAAGGGTAGTATTTCTTAAGATGTAAACCATTCCAGGGATGTTTTAACTCTTCTCCTTCTGCATTAATAAGACGATAAGCATTACCAGGAAAAGCGTGCGATACAACATAAGGTCCTTCCCAGTTGGGTTGGAGCTTAGAACGCGGACCACCAGGTTTTATAAAAATTCTTTTGACAACCATTTCACCGACTTTGAACTTACGTTCAATGACTTTCTTTTGATAAAAACGTGCTAATCTATTTTGATAAACTTTTGCATGATTAGCAGCTGACCATCTTTTCTCGTCTAAAAGCTCCAATTGAGCAAGGAGTGCTGAACGATGTTCATCAATAGAAAATTCCTTATTCAATTGTACTCTTAATGACGGTATAAGGATCTCATATGGAACTACCGCCTCCATTCCAAATGTTAAGGAATAAGGAGTTTGCCCAGTAGGCGTGCGGATTGAAGTTCGGTAGGCCCATAAAGCCTCAACCAATTTTTCTGGCCAATCTGTGAATTTATTAGATTTACACGTCTTTTTGATGATTTTTATCAAAGTCTTATTTGTTGCCTCTGCTTGGCCATTGCCTTGCGGATAATAAGGAGATGAATGATGCAATGCAATTTTATACCTGTTACAGAGGTCCTTCAATTCCTGTGACACGAACTGCGGTCCGTTGTCGGTACGATGGTGCTTGGAATTCCAAATCGGGTGATGATGTTCTTCATGATGAACTTGCAGACGGTTGATGCTTTGATCTCCACGTACGCTTCAGCTTCTGCCCACTTGGTGAAGTATTCCGTTGCCGTGAGAATGAAAGATTTTTGCTTGATGCCGGAATCTGGATTACCAAGAGGTCCAATGATGTCGAAAGCCCACATGGAGAAAGGCCATGGGGAAGAAACATGATGGAGTGAAGATGCAGGAGAATGAATTTTGTCGGCATGAAGTTGACACTTAGCACATCTACGAACATATCCTACACAATCTTCTTCCATGGTTGGCCAATAAAATCCTTGTCTAAGGATCTTCTTTGCTAACATCTGTCCATTGACATGACCACCACAAACTCCACTATGAGCTCCTTCCATAACCTTCCAAAGCTCATCTTCGTCTAGACATCTCAGAAGAACTCCATCAAAACCTCTCTTATACAGTGCTCCCCCAACTAGGGTGTATCGTTGAGAAACTCTCCTGATAGCTCTCTTCTCCTCAGTTGTAGCTTCCTCAGGATATGATTGATCTTCACAATATTTTGCAATTTCATAATACCATGGCTTCTGTTCATCATCCATCTCTTCTAACAGCTCTATCAGCATGATTTCTCTTCTCTCAATGATATCTCCGTCTCTGACTTTCTTCAGCAATTTCTCCTTAGTTCTAAGGAATGAAGGATCTTTCACGGCGGGTGAAAGACGCCTATGAACTATGATTGATTCAGATTGTTTGCTGATTGGAAAATCAAGAGAAGATGCAAGTGAAGCTAGAGCGTCAGCTAAGATGTTTTGATTCCTAGGGACATGGACAAAGATCAATTTCGTGAAAAGCTTTGAGTAAGCAGAAGTAAGTTCTTGATAAGGCTTGAGTTTGGGATCGAGAGTTCGATACTTGGTCAGCACTTGGTGAAGAATCAGTTGGCTATCACCTACGATCCTGAGTTTGGTAGCACCATGGAAATGAGCAGTCTCGAGACCAGCAAAAAGTGCCTCGTATTCAGCTATATTGTTTGTGACTGGAAAATCAAGCTGAAAGGCTTGTGGAATGGTGATACCTTCAGGTGATAACAGAACGATACCGATCCCTTTTCCATGAGAATTCAAAGCTCCGTCAAAATGCAGAGTCCACATATCATCTCTGATTTGATTTACGGACATCAGTTCCTCATCCGGAAACTCCGATCGGACTGGATCAAATCGAGGAAGGGGATGATGAGCTAGATGTTCTGCTATGGCATAGTCCTTGATCGCTTTCTGCTGGATATAAATGATGTCGAATTGAGATAGAAAGCTTTGCCATCGTGCTAACCTATCAGTAAGAACAGATTTCTCCAGAAGGAATTTGATCGGATTCATCCTAGCAATGAGGTGGACTTCATGGGCCAGAAAATAATGCTTCAATTTCTGCACAACCCAAACCAATGCTGCACATGTTTTCTCCATCGCTGTATATCTCTGTTCAGCAGGGTTGAGAAGTTTAGAGAGATAGTAGGCTGCCCTCTCTTTTCCTTCTTCATCTTCTTGTGCTAAGACAGCCCCCACTGCATCATCCAGGACTGAAATGTAAAGTATCAATGGTTTGCCTGGAGATGGTGGTCTCAAAACAGGAGGACTTGCTAGATAATTCTTTAATCCATCAAATGCCTCCTGACACTTATCGTCCCAATCGAATTTGACTCCCGGCTTGGTAAGCTCGTAAAACGGCTTACACCTTTGTGAGTGCTGGGAGACAAAACGGCGAATAAATTGCAACCTTCCGATTAATCCTCTCAACTCTTTCAAGTTTTTAGGAGGTGGCATTTCTCTAATAGCCTTCGCCTTGTTAGGATCGATCTCAATTCCCCGTTTACTGACGATAAATCCAAGCAATTTTCCTGAAGATACCCCGAATACACATTTCTTGGGGTTCATCTTCAACTGATATTCTCTCGATCTTTCTAACACCCTTGCCAAAACTTTAGCGTGCTCAGCCTTTGTTTTCGATTTAACCAATAAGTCATCCACATACACTTCCAGATCTATGTGCATCATGTCATGGAATATTGCCATCATGGCCCTTTGATAAGTAGCTCCAGCATTCTTTAATCCAAAGGGCATGACCACATAACAATATGTTCCCCAAGGTGTAGTGAATGATGTTTTCTCTTGATCTTCTTCTGCCAGCTTAATCTGATTATATCCTGAAAATCCGTCCATAAATGATAACGTCTCATAGCCAGCGGTGTTATCGATGAGTACATCAATATGAGGCAATGGAAAATCGTCTTTAGGACACGCCCGGTTCAAATCGCGGAAGTCAATGCAAATTCTGACCTTCCCGTCCTTCTTCATAACCGGGACTATATTGGCCACCCATTGTGGATAAAGGACAACTCTAATAAATTTGGCTTTATATAATTTATCGACCTCTTCCTTCATCTTTAGAGCCATTTGTGGGTGGAATCGCCTTAATTTCTGTTTGACCGGGCTAGCTCCTTCCTTTAATGTTAACCTGTGTTCAACTAAAGACGAGTCTAACCCCGGCATATCCTCATAACTCCAGGCGAAAGTGTCCTTATAGTCCTTGAGTACTTGTACCATTGCTTTCTCATCCTCTGAAGAAAGATTTTTACTGACGAGGACAACCTTAGGTTCGTCTTCAGTCCCTAAATTAATTTCTTTGGTGGGTTCTTCTACGGCAACTGAGGGTTCATCAAATCTCTTTACTCCACTGGCATATGCCTCAGCCGCGTCCTCGTCATCTTCCTCAATAGGGTCCTTTTCATGTACTAATTCATATACCCCGTACCCATCATTGACTGACTCATCGTCCATACAATCTTCTGGCATCTGAATTGGATTTTCTAAACATTGAGGGATCAAAGAGCAAGAAGAGCACTTATCAGCTAAGTCCTGGAGGTATCTATCTGGAATTTGCCTACCCTTAGGCTTCCTAGACTTCCTAACCTGACTAACCTGACTAGACTGCCTAACTTCACTATCATAACCTAACGAAGACGAAGCAGGAAGAAAATCCTGGGATACAAGTGGAAATACAAGAGAATCCTCCCGAGAGGAGGGGCAGAGTAAATCTATAAGAGAAGCTTGACCGAAGGACCCGCGTGGCGGGGTGCAATCGGACAAGTAAGATGTTTCCTCAATGAGGATTTGGGAAGAATTTGTTGCCAAATTGGCGTTTTTTTTGGAAAATGAAAGAATTAAACATGAAACATGAATGAATACAAATGGGAGGAGAATCAGACGGAAGAAGTGGCACCAAGGCCAGAGGATTGGGGGGATCATATAGTAATATGTCCCAGATTAGATCATACAACCTCTCTAGATCGAGAGGAGGTTGTGGTATAATGTCCCGAGGGGACAGAATAATCATGACGGGCGGAGCCCGTGGAATATCTTCAATTATGACCCGCGACCAAGTCGGGGTCAAAAGCAGTGTGCGAAAAAGAGTATGGAGCATGAAGACATGTGAAGGATATGTCCCCCTCCAGAGCAGATCTGTTGTGTAACCAGCTTCATAGGGGTCATCTGGCTCCCCTTCATCAGTTTCTTCAGATAGCAGTATCCGCTTGTCAAATATGGCACCAGGGCTTTCAATCAGTTCATCAATCTGCGGCGGCCACTTAGGTTCTGCAGGATCCAGAAATAGTCTGTTCAGTGCAATATACAAGTCCCTCAGATCGAACCACCTGTACCATTCACATTCAGGGTCATGAAATTTCCTCCTTTTCATAGGCCGCAGAGCCTCCAAGGATTGGTACGTAAGTAGTTCAGAGCAATGTCTGGCCAAATCTCTCCCATATATATCATGGAAGTCAAAACATGAAGTAATGACCACCGTATTGTCATAGCTGAGTATGGGCCCTTTCACAAAGTGCGTATACAGGGTCCATGTTAAGGGATCTCGGCCTTCTTTGGGTGGTGTAGACATTGCCTCCCAGATTTTCGGACCTTCTTCGATTTCTGCTTTCTGAACCGGATCTTGCTTCAGTTTTATTGGCCTATAGCCCAGACCACTTCCAGGTGCTGCTCGATGATTTCTGACAGGAGTGGTCCTGCCTTGCAACTGTGTGCCCAGACCTTTCCCAGGCTCGTAGCCGTTCTTCATCATGATCCTCCATCCTGGGGTACTCATGCACTTCCCCCTTTTGATAGTATCTAATGGATATGGAGAAATAGTAGCGGCTTTCAGAGGGTCAGCCACTGGGCGGTAGACCTGTAATACCGACAGAAAAGGTTGTCGGCCAGGTAAAACAGCAGATTTAATGTTCAAGGAATGAGCAGTAGCAAGGATTGGCATGCTCGTTACTTTAATTATTCGTCCTTTGTAAGGAAATTTGAGGCATTGATGATTCGTAGAAGGAATCGCCTCGAGAGTTTTAATATAAGGACGACCTAAAATGGCATTTATGGAAGGGTCGATTTCCAAGATGTGAAATTCGACCTCTGCATGACTTACGGGGCCCAGCTCCACCTTTAAATAAACCATTCCCAGAGGGGAACGGGTAGAATTGTCATATGCTGTTACTGATATGGGACTGGGCAGCCATTTCTCTTTGGGCACACCGCACAGCTCCAGGGTCTTCGGAGGTAGAACATTGATCGAAGCCCCTGTGTCGACCAGGCATGCATCCACGGCCTTCTTACAAATGTTGACCGTGATACTCAGAGCCATGCTTCTGGCTGCCGGCGATGCTAGTTCCGATGTATGGAATGTTATAGAGGGCTGATCCCCCTGAGGAACTAGTAGTGCTGCAATCTTCTCTACCGGCACGTCTTCATTGACCATCACCTTCTGCAGATATTCCATTAAAGCTTCTTGGTGACTCTTGGACCTTTTGATCAGTTCGAGTATAGTGATCCGTGCCGGTGTCCGATCCAGGTGTTTCAACAGGTCATATTGAGTGCCTGGTGCACTCTCTTCATTGTGGGCTTCCTCAGTCGGCTGTGATGGGCCGTCTCTGACTGTGGACTGAGGAAAGACCTTGTTGAAAATCCTTCCACTCCGGTGCGCGTGTTCCTCAACCGTGGAGGATCCGGGTGACACCTTAAGTATCGCAGAGTTGGATGGTGCGGATGGCGTAGAGAGTTGGTAGGTAGGTGATGGCGTAGGGCTAGGTGGTGATGGCGTGGTGCGGATTAAAGGCCTAGAGGGTTGGATAGTGGATGGGTAAGTGGTTGGTGAAGTGGGGAATGGTACGCGTAATAGCGGTCTAGATGGTAAAGGCATATCTGGATAGGCGGTAGTGGTAGCGGGTGAAGTAGGAAATAGTATGCGTAATAGTGGCCTAGATGGTAGGAGGGGTGCGTTATTGGTTTGCGGGGGGTTATATGATGGAAGCGTAGTGGTGCGGGGCGTAATGGGTCTAAGGAAGGCGGGTAGTGGTAATGGGTTATTGGGTGTGGGCGAGTGGTATGTAGGTGTGGGTATGGGGGTGATGGTAACAGGTTGTGGCCTTGGTATGTGGATGGTGCGGCGTGGTGGTCGCTCTACGGTACTTTGAACGTGACCCGTTGAACAAAGAGAGGAAGAGTCCTCTACTCTCCACTGCTGCCCACGACCAGCCTCAGACTGGCTGTTCGTCAAGATGGGAGCAACCTGGTTTTGGTTCTGGTGCTCCGGGAGTGGATTCTGCACTATGCCCATGTTGGGTGGTGCTACTGCTTGTGCCGGTGGTCTTGCTTGCTGCTGCTGCTGCTGCGGTCTCCTCGCCTTCAGGGCTGTTATGTACTTCTTCATTTCCTCCCAGTCAATGCCGCCCTGCTCGTTGAGATCATGGATATAATCTCTGAATTGGAAGCAGGTGTCAATGGTAAGCCCAGGTTGCCTGTGGAAGTAGCAATACCTAGACGTATCGGCATTTTGAGGCCAGACGGCCTTCTCCCTCGGCAAAACTAGGGCATTGGCTGCCATTAAAGCGCTAAAAATATCCGCCAAGGATTCTGGGAGGGGCGGGTACTCTGCCCTTTTCGGGCCTGGAGGTCTCCTTTGTTGGTTGTAGTCACCAGGAGGAGGGACATTGTGGTACGCCGGCGGTGCACGCGGCTGGTACTGTGGCTGTTGCTGTTGCTGCTGATGTGGCTGCTGATACTGCTGTTGATACTGCTGTTGCCGTGGCGGCTGATACTGCTGTTGATACTGATGTTGCCGTGGCGGCTGTTGCTGTTGCTGGTTCTGATTCGGCTGCTGGGGCCGCTGGTACTGCTGTTGGTAATGGGGGTTCTGCTGCTGCCTGTACCCCTGTTGGCTCGGCTGTGGTGGCCTCTGGTACTGCTGATTCCTCACAAACTGGGGCGAGTTATTGTTCATGGTACTGACCTGCTCGTGAGAGAGCGTGCCCTCAGTAGTTGGACCTGTGCTAGGAGAATTTGGCACTGCAGGCTTCCGAGGTAGAGGCCTGCTAGGTCTATGAGGATCAAAGACGCTAGAGAACGTAGCGTCCTTGAAAGCATTCTGGCAGTACCGTGCCCTTTCATAGAGCTCTGCCATGTTCGTCAAATTGTTCAAGGAGAGGACTAGCTTGAACTGGGGAGTGGCGTTAGAAATCAACATTTTCACTTGTTCGGATTCGGACAAGTGATCTTTCACTTTTTCAGCCAGGCCCCGCCACTTGTCAGCAAAACTGACAAACTCCTCGTCCGGTTTCATCTTTTCTGCAATAAGGTCCGTGATAGACAAGGAGGGTGCAACTCTGTCCTGGTATCGTTGGATAAATTTACGTGAAACGATACCGTAATCCTCTACTTCTGAGGGTTCCAAAGAAAAGAACCACTCGAGGGCTGGTCCTTCTAAGGATCTCCTGAACAAGAAAGCCAATGACCTCTTATCATTCTGCCAGAAAGAGGATTCGTACATGAACTCCTTCAGGTGCGTGAAGGGGTTACCAGTACCGTTATACTTTCGATACACTGGCATTTCAGAGGGTGGCAGATGGAATACTGGCAGACTCGGTAAATTGATTTCCGGTACAGCTTTAACCCCCATCATCTTCTGGAGATTGTTGAACTGCTCATCCATGCGCTCCATCTTGGCCAGCAACGTCTGCGTGGTCAGATCTGCCTGGGGAGGAGGAGGAGGTGGAAGTACCTGATAGGCCTGCTGCCTAGAGTACGTTGGACAAGGAGGATAATAAGGATGAGGTCCGGCAGAGCTTCCGCCATGCCCGAGGGCATTTTGATAAATAGGCGTCTGCGGTCTAGCCGGTTGCCTGGATGACGAAAGTTGTGGCCCAGTTGGCCGAGAAGTAAGATGAAGGCCTTCCATGGCCTGATGGATATAAGGAGGAGGAGGAAGAGGTTGTTGAGGAACAACGGGGGGAGCCACAGGATTCGGCTCAGCAGGCTGCATGGGTGCCTTCCCCTTCAAGATAGACTGGATCGCCTCGAACTGCTGAGGGTCCAGTCGGGAGGCAAGAACTCCCAGAGCATTGACAAGATCCATAGGATCGGAGGATGAGGGATCATGCTGATTCATGTCCCCCTCAAAGTCAGGATTAGGAATCGCATATTCATGCGGAGGAAGATCATGATATTGATCGTGCGGATTAAAAAGAGGAGTTCAGACATTCCCGTCATGTCGAACTGAAATGGGGACAGAATTACGAGAGGCATCAGCATCTCTCCCGTTCTCGTAGTTGAAATCAGAATTGCGAGGGGCATTAGCATCTCCCTCGTAGTTGATAATGGCGTCTTGGGCCATACTCAAATCTCTGCCTGATCGCAGCAACATAATATTAGATTCTCTTTTCAAAAAAATTAATCAGACAAGTTGTGCAGAGATTAATCAAACAAGTGGATGCTTAACGTGATTTTAGGATTCCTTGTTAAGTTATTTGAATTGGATTAAACCACAATTTCGCTCAGGGAAGGATCCTAGTTTCAGTTTGATTTCCACCGTTATTCTCTAGGGTTCTCTTTCACAACGCTTTCAGAATCTAGCCGGGACTTCAATTGGTACAACCAGCCCGATGATCAAGGAGGAATACCTTGATTTTGGGGACTTATGGAGGTCTCAACGTCAACTTCTCTAGTCTGATCAAGGGACCAACCCAATCAGAGAGAGTTGCTGACGTGGAGTAATGTGTTCCTAAGAAAAGGAGGGTTTTAGCCTCAATGCGTATGCCCTGCGACCTGGATGGCCTCTAATGCTTAATAGAGTAATGGGTAGCTAGCACTCAACACAGAAATCTGGAAACTGAAAAATAATTAAGAAACTGTCTGAATAGCGTCGATGATAGTCGACGCTATTCAGAACAGAACTTAATTCTTTCGCAGAGAACAGATGCAAACAACAGAGAAAACCTGGAAAATAACTAAAAACTGTCTGAATCGCATCGATTATGGTCGACGCTATTCAACACAGAAGTTAATTATTTCGCAGAAACAGATGTAAGCGACAGAGAGAATCTGGAGGCTAAAAGGCGTCCAGGTGTACTGACGCGGTTTTGAAACGCGTCACTGTTCCTGGACGCTTTTTAGTTCGCAGAAACAGATTTCCAGAAGGATTTTCTGGGTCGAATCCTCCTTAAACAGGGAAAAATGCAGTAAACAATCGACTCATGCAAAGATTTTTAGTTTCAGATTTTAAACAGGATGGTTTACTATCTAAACAACTAAGAAATCACGCAATCACACAGCATTTTATCACCAAAAACAGCTTTTTAAACTAATCAAAGGGGAGGCAAGATCTTGCCACTGGGGTATGCACATGGTGCACGAGGGAAATTACTTAAACTAAACACTCACCAATCGGTGAGGACGTGTCGAAAGACACAAGTGGTGCACCGTAGGTGCCCGGTATGATAATAGCAAGAACAAAAGAAATTAAAAGACGGCGAGACCAAGTCCCATCGTGATCGCCAAAAGAGAGCTGTAGGTGCTGAAAAATTGCTCGTGTGATTAATGTGAAAATTCTATGTTGTTTAAGGTAAATTAACCTATTAAAAAAAAATGCAACTAAGGTGCAGTGATCGCCAGAAACTTTTAACTAAAAAGCTTCAAAAGAGTTTGATCGCCTACCTGTTTAAACGCGGAAGAATGAATCCTTGGTTCCCCTCCTTCAGCCGGCTGAAGAAAGAGAGCCTCTTTATTCTTTTGTTCTTGCTGTTGAATGTTGAGGATCGTCCAAAAATTCTCCTGGCTTGTGCTTGATTTCCCTCTTTTGATTTTTGTTGTTGTTGTTGAATGCAGCAGAGACAGAAACAGAAAAATAAAGAAGAAATACTGATGAGAATCTAAATGGAAATATCAAAGTTAACCATGATTATAAACATGTTTAAACAGCAACTCACTTGTTTTAAATGACTTTGAAACCCCTTTAGAACAGATGGGTTTCGGAAAATTGATGATGTGGTGTGTGTTGCATGCAGTGAGTATGAAACTAATAAATGAAAATGAAATTCAAATATGAAAAACTTATGCCCAGTCCAGTTCAGTTGAAGCTTTGAAGAGATGAAGATCTTGAAGAAGGATGCCGACTTCTGGTGGCAGCGCTCCGGCGTTCCGACGTGGTTGCTCCGATCTTCAAATTGCTATAACGCTGTGGCTCAATAATTCTCTCTCTCTTCTTTTTTTTAACTCCTTGAGATACAAGGTATTTATAGGCATTTTCTGCGTTCGCGATTAACATAGAAAAATCTCGGATTTATCTACTTTAATCGACAGATAATTACTGATTAATTCATCTTTATCTGTAATTATCTAAAACGCGTCCACCTTGGCTGACGCCTTTAAGATTAATTAAGATAAGGATAAATATCCGGGAAAACTTATCTTTATCTTTATTAGCTAAAACGCGTCCACGTGTGTAGACGTCTTTTACACTAATTAAGATAAGGATAAACATCCGGAAGAGAAGTTAAAACAGCTTAGGAAACTTAAAACGCGTCGATTTTCCCAGACGCCTTTCAGCTAATAAATCAATTAATTAAAATTCAAATTTTAAACGTTAAAATAGGAATAAACTATAAAACGCGTCTACATGGGTCGACGCCGTTTATGGTTCTTCATATTTTAACTGAAATTTGAGTTAAAATCAATTCAATTGATTAACTTAAACATGTCTGTTTGACCCGACACTCAAAAAGATCAATAAAAATTAATTAATGATTAATTATCAGACCATTATGAGGCATTATTATATGATATGAAATTTACTCAAAATGATGTCAAAATTAGCGTGTCTACACCGGCGGCGGTTTGCAGTGCAGCGGTTCGGCGGCACGGAACTAGGAGGAGTTCAAGTGACCGGTAGGGGGACGATTCTTATACGTGATTTGGTTGTTTTATCCATGTTTTCCCGCTTGAAGCATGCGACGTGTGTGGAGATTTGGATAGAATGAACATGTTTGGAGATTTGGATAGAATGAACATGTTTAAGGGCTTTTTAATGAAAATGGTCATTTTTATGAAATGGGAACTAATGTGTTTCAAATGGTAAATTGGATTCTCCCCTTCATTTCCTATTTTGGGTATTTTTAGGGTAATTTTGGGGGAGAGGAAACTCCGTTTTGAATCAGGTTTTGAGCTCTAAATGGCGTCTGGCTAGGACGACGCCATTTGAAATGGTGACGGGCTAGAACGACGCCATTTAGGCCAGATTTATCCTGGAAGCAATTTCTGTGGGAATTAGTTCTGTTTTGAATGGCATCTAGGGACAGCGACGCCATTCAAATGGCGGCTGCTAGGGACGACACGTTTGAGGCTATATTCTGAGGTCAGTTTTTTTATGAACCAGTTTAGAGGTCTTGAATGACGTCAGCCATGAGCGATGCGATTCAAGACAGAACTGTTAGTATTAGATGGTCTCAAAGCCAATCCGATACTGTGTACATATTCAGATTATTAATAAATGGCAATAATTCATTGTGTGTAATTAATTCGATCTGTGTTTATCGTATCACGATGAAGTCCATGAACATGTGCAATAGTCTTTGGATTATGATGAGATCATAATTACGGGACCGAAGACTTATAAACACATGTTCTTAATTGTTCCTAGTCATAGGATGTTTGAGATAGGACATCGAACATCCGGATAGACTAGTATAGGTTACTTCAGCTCATATGATGAGGGTGACTGATCCCATAAGTCACTTGTGTGGAGACACTATGCTGAACCTATAGGTGCTCATTGGTGAATGAGTTCACTGAACTGATCCGACTATGAATCGCTGGATGGTAATCACCTCACTATTAACCAGCTCGATTCAATTGTCACGGTTGCGTGGATGATCCTTGGACCTGAGACTCCAAGGATACCTTGTTGGTAGGTTTCTGAGCTTTGACCTTGACAAACGAATCCCTAACCATGGGATATCAATAAGTTAAGCGATCGGGTTCAGGGAGATGCCCTCGAAGGTAATTGTGTGTTCAATACGGGATCATCCGCTCTCGGTTGTATAAGAGAGAATGTTCCGGGAATGATGCGCTTAAAGTCCCTGGCCAGGGCGGACTCTGTAATCGATAAGGAGTTATCGGATTCAGAATAGCAGCATCTGATTCAAGTGAATCGACCAAATAGGGTTTAACAGTAAACCATGCCCTAAGTCGATTCGGGAACATTGTACGGATGAAGGATTATATCCGCGCGCTAACCGATGACAGAAAGGTTCCAATAGAGGGTTGCGATAACCCCAGTGCCATCCAGGATCACGCGATGTTGCTTGGCATCCAACGTGATCGGCAGTCCGTCCGAATTTATTGTGGGACATTAAATTCGGCTGATTAATTGAATATAAGGATATTAATTAATACAGTGGGTCAGTAAAGGGTTACTGGACTTAATGGGCTATTAACTGGACTGGTATTTGGGCCTAGAGGGTCACACGTAAATGGTTTTCAAGTCGATGGATAATCCGACAGGATTTCGGATAAGTCTGGGTTTTTGTGAAAAACTGCAAACTGACTTTTTATAAAAGAACGGATTCTACGTCCGGGGCCAGCAACCCTGACCTAGCCGTCATTCGTTCTTCCCACTTTCTCTCTCCTCTGGGCGTGCCGTTCCCAATTGCTCCACTTCCCGTTCGACGGGGATTCTGGATCCGCATGTCGCGGCGGATCACGCGCAGTCAGACGGGATCTTCGAGCGCCGCAGCGAGTGAGGAAGCGAGGACGATCCATCGCGAGGAGAACCGCGTGGATACCGCTAGAGGTCGGGCATCTGCGCGACTTGCGGCATCGCTCCGACGGAACCGGAAAACGGACGCGGATTCGAATCCGCGCAAGGTAAATTCGGTTTACACCAGTTTAGTTTTAACGACCGAAACGGGACAGATCCGATCCCGAACTCCTTTATTCCGCTGCGTTTTAGGATCGGATCCCGACACAGCGATCCCAACAGTGGTATCAGAGCCAGGTTCCACTGTGTTTTCGCCGTTTCGATCTCTTTTTGATAATTTTGTAATTGATTCCATGCATATGATGCGTTCATGAGATGAACACAGCAAGTTTAAGAGAAACTGTAAGCATTAAAATTTTATTTTTCTGCAATTTTCGTGTGTGTTCTTCGCCGGACGAAGAACTACTCGTATCGGTTTGTTCACGGGCATCCCAAGCGTTGGGAAGGGCTCGATGGAGCATGGGATTCCTTCCATGGGGTCGTGGATCGAGATTCTGATCTTGCATCATGACCGGGAGGATCATAAACCCCTAGATTTATTTTTATTTTTCAAAGATATGGGGTTCCTAATTTTTTTTGCAGAAAACGGATTTCGGGGGGGGTTTTGGAAGCTCCCCGCCGGCAACCAGGGGTTGCCGGCGACGGCACCGGTGCCTCCGGGCACCGGAGACCGCCCCACGGCCGGGACCCTGCCGGCCGGCACCTGCGGGGCAGGTTGCCGGCGGCAGGGAGCCGCCGCCCCCCACCCTGCGCGCAGCTAGGGTTTCCTAGCTGCGCTCGGGTGGGGGGGGTGGGCCCGACGGGCCTGGCCGGGCCCCCGGGTCCGAGCCAGTCGGCCCTGGACCCGGACCAGGTCCGCGCCCTTGTGGGCGGACCTGGGTCCGAGCCAGGGACCGGCTGGGTTCGGCCCAGGTCCGGTCCGGTCCATTGGACCGCTGCCCCCTTTCCCCTTTATTTTTTTTTGTTTTTGTTTTTAATCCTTAATTAATCTGTTTTTGTTCCAAATTAAAAACAGAATTTAATTTTCATTTGTAATGAAATTTTACAATAAGATTGAGCTCTGTTTTTAATTTTATGGTCCAATAATTAGATTAATATGGATTAAAATAGTAATTAACAAGTTGTTGTTAATTCAATCTACTTGTTGGATTAAAGGAAATAATTGGGGAATAAATTTAATTGTTAAATTTATAATTTAATGCCAGTTAATCTTATCTGCATGGAATGTTACAATCTTGTCAAATTAGAGTTTATGTGCATTTATTGATGTGCATTTATTTGCTTGTTTAAATTAGATTTAAATTAGCATGCTTGAAATAAATACTAAAGTTTTCGAAAATCCTAAATCCAATTTTGATTGGTCCCTGGTTTTATGAAACCAAAATTATAAGTTATTTTCGAAAATTTTATTTAGCCATTTGATGCGCAATTCATGTGTGGTTTGTTTAATAAAACACATGGTGGTCATGGACGAGCATTAATTGTGGATGTGGAATGTGATTGTGTGGTTTATTGTGTATTAATAAATAGAGGTCTGCGAACCTCTCCCTCTCATATTCCATTGTACTTCTATCTTCCACCTCGATGTAATCGCCATAAGGCTTCCTCATTTAAATTATCATGTAATTGAGAATTACGATGTAATTTGATCGAGGCGGATGCGCGCGGAGCGAGGATGATCCACAACTGCTGACCAGATGAAAATGAAGGAGTTCATTGCATTCATGGGTTTGCAGACTCATGATATAAGATGTTATATTGTGTGAATGTGTGCGTTTGACTGTCTGGCTCAAGTCAAACCGCAGTGCCGTCCATGACCACACTAATGACATGTATGTGATGCGTGTGCTTTATATTTGCTAGGTTATAAGTATTAATAAATATATTCGATATATTTAATACTATCACCTAGGATGAGACCAAATTAAATAAGTAAAACCTTCGTTACAAACTCTAAGCCGTAGCGCGAGTCATTGAGAATGTACCGCGTGGCTCTCCATCAATATGATTGATAGAACTTAATTCGGTGGTGGCAGATACTATGTGTTTACCCGAGGTCTGCCATTAACTGATGAGAGGACTGTTGATCATGGCATAAGATGCCTTTGGATAAGAGTAGAGGAACGATATAGTCATCCACGTGTTTACCCAGGAACTATGTTTCTACTTTACTCAGTCACGTATTGATGGTAAAGCTTAGACCGGGGATAATGGTCTACTGTGTTTACCCGGGACCATTAAACTTGGGAGCCGAAGTACGATCGGATATTGCAAGGAGTTGCAATTATCATGAGATGATTGCTCTGAGATAGCAGTATGATACTATGTGTTTACCCGAGGTCATACTGTGATGCTTAGAGATTCTGATCCCCACTAGGAGACAGTCGGCGTCTCCCGTTCTGTATATCTGAAGGTTATACAGTCCGTCGAAAATTAGTGGGAGTAAAACTAGATAATAAAAGACCATATCTTGTTTTAGTTAATCTGAATATCTGTTAATTATCGATTGATTATCTCCTGTAGGCGAGAATGTTTCACCATAACCCGTTGAGAGGCATACTTGATGCCAACCGTTTGACAGGCACCAATTACTCAGATTGGCTCAGAAACTTGAAGATAGTCCTCAGGTCTGAGCAGATTGCCTACGTCTTGGATACTGAACCTCCTGCTGAACCAGCATTAGATGCTCCAGAGGAGGAAATGATAGCGTATGAAAAATGGAAGGAGGATTCCACCATGGCCCAATGCTATATGTTAGCCTCTATGAGCAATGAGTTGCAGAGGCAACATGAAGAGATGGATGCTAGATCCATCATGCTCCATTTGAAGGAGCTCTTTGGTGAGCAGAGCAGAATCGAACGATATGAGATATCGAAGAATCTGTTCAAAGCTCAGATGGCAGAGGGAACTTCAGTACAGAATCATGTGCTGAAGATGATTGAGTGGGTGGAGAGGCTGGATGCTCTTGGGATTATACTTCCCAAGGAGATGCACACAGACCTTGTGTTGTCTTCACTTCCACCTTCATATGCTCAGTTCATCGTCAATTTCAACATGAACAAGATCCAGGCGACCTTAGCTGAACTGCTGAACATGTTAAAGATTGCTGAGGGGAACCTTGTGAAGGACAAACCCCAAGTCCTAATGGTTGGTAAGACCAACAGAAAAAGACTTGCAGTCCAAGCTTTTCGAAAGAATAAGAACAAGGTTCAGAGAAAGGCAAAGGTTGTCAAGAAAGACAAGGGTAAAAATGCTGAGAAAGGTGATTGCTTCTACTGTCACCAGAAAGGGCATTGGAAGAGTAATTGCAAGGAATACCTCAAGGACAAGGCTCAAGGAACTGTGAAGCAGCAGGACGCTTCAGGTATCTATATGATAGATGTAAACTTGTCAATAAGAGATTGTACATCATGGGTATTAGATACTGGATGTGTATCTCATATCTGCAATTCTGTGCAGACACTGACAAGAAGACGTAAGCTGAGGACCGGAGAGGTGGAGCTGAGGCTAGGTAACGGCGCAAGAGTTGCGGCGATCGCTGTGGGGACAGTGAAGCTCAAGCTACCATCCGGAGACACATTTTTATTAGATGAATGTTATTATGTACCTAGCATAATAAGGAACATCATTTCTATTTCATGTTTAGATAGAATTGGATACAATTTAAATTTTGGGAACAATAGTTGTTCAATTTATTTCAGAAATAAATTAATAGCTTCTGCTATTTTGTCCAATGGATTGTATCTATTGAATGTGTCTCATGATAATTTACATATCGGTTCTTCGATTAAGAGAAGTAAGTATGAAATGAACAAAGCCTACTTGTGGCATTGTAGGCTTGGACACATTGGTGAAAACAGACTCCAAAGGTTGCATAAAGATGGATATTTGGATCCATTTGATTATGAATCATATGCAACCTGTGAGTCATGTTTAATGGGTAAAATGACTAAGTCTCCATTTAGTGGAACTGGATAACGAGCCAAAGGCATATTAGAACTGATACATTCAGATGTATGTGGTCCTATGTCAACCCAAGCCATTGGTGGTTTCTCATACTTCATTACATTCACTGATGATTACTCAAGGTTTGGATATGTATACTTATTGAAGTATAAATCTGAAGCCTTTGAGAAATTCAGAGAATTTAAGAATGAAGTAGAAAAACAAACAGGAAAGAGTATAAAAACTATCCGATCTGATCGGGGTGGTGAATACTTGAGTACTGAGTTCATTAAATACTTAAAGGATAATTGTATCCTTTCTCAGCTTACACCTCCTTATACACCTCAGATGAATGGTGTATCAGAAAGGAGAAATCGCACATTAATGGAAATGGTGCGATCCATGATGAGCATGTCCAAATTACCAGTGTCCTTATGGGGATATGCACTTAGTTCGGCTATGTATATCCTGAACAAGGTACCCAGCAAATCTGTTGAGACCACTCCATATGAGATATGGAATGGAAGGAAACCAGACCTTAAACATGTTAAAGTCTGGGGATGTCCTGCTCATGTTAAAAGACATGACGCAGATAAGCTGGAATCCAGAACTGACAAATGCAGATTTGTGGGATATCCAAAGGAAACTTATGGATATTACTTCTATCATCCTGGCGAACAAAAGGTGTTTGTGGCCAGGAGAGCTGTCTTTTTGGAAGAAGATTATATTCTCCAGAAGGACAGTGGGAGTAAAGTAATTCTGGAAGAAGTTCCAGACTCACAAACTGGCAATGGTTCATTAGATGAACCATCAGTTTCTGAACCTGTTCAAATTGATACACATGAACCTCGTAGGTCTGAAAGAGTACCTAAACCGCCAGAAAGATATGTGGGACATATTAATTTGGATGGTTCTAGGATACTCTATAATGAGGATGATGATCCTAAGACTTACCAGGAGGCCATTGAAAGTCCAGAGGCCGGGAAATGGCGGGAAGCCATGAATTCTGAAATACAGTCCATGTACATCAACCAAGTTTGGAACTTGGTGGATTTGCCCGATGATATAGTACCTATCGGCTGCAAATGGATCTTTAAAAGAAAGATCGGTGCAGATGGACGTATTGAGACTTATAAAGCAAGATTAGTGGCAAAAGGCTATCGTCAAAGACAAGGTGTTGACTATGACGAAACTTTTTCGCCCGTTGCTATGATTAAGTCTATTAGAATTCTTCTCGCCATTGCTGCCTACCATGATTATGAAATCTGGCAGATGGATGTGAAGACTGCCTTCCTCAATGGAAACCTTGAGGAGGAGGTGTATATGATACAACCAGAAGGATTCACATCCAAAGAATCTCCAGACATGGTATGCAAGTTGCAGAGGTCCATTTATGGACTGAAGCAAGCATCCCGAAGCTGGAACATAAGATTTGATGAGGCGATCAAATCTTATGGCTTCATTAAGAATGAAGATGAGCCATGTGTATACAAGAAAAATAGTGGGAGTGCAATCACAATTTTGGTTCTTTACGTTGACGACATCCTACTCATTGGGAATGATGTAGGAATGATGTCATCAGTAAAGATATGGCTGTCAAAGAACTTCTCCATGAAGGATTTGGGAGAAGCATCTTACGTATTGGGAATACGGATCTATAGAGATAGATCAAAGAAGATGCTGGCTTTAACCCAATCCATGTACATAGAAACCATTGTCAAAATGTTTGGTATGGAAAATTCAAAGAGAGGTCTCATACCGATGAGACATGGAATTTTACTCTCTAAAGGTCAGTCTCCCAAGACACCTGAAGAGAGGGCAGTGATGGATAAAGTCCCTTATGCTTCTGCCATAGGGTCCATCATGTATGCCATGCTATGTACCAGACCTGATGTAGCATATGCTCTAAGTGTTACGAGCAGACATCAGGCAGATCCAGGTGATGAACACTGGAAGGCTGTGAAATGCATCCTTAAGTACTTGAGAAGGACTAAGGATCTATTTCTAGTCTATGGAGGAGGAGACTTAAAGCTGCAAGGATATACTGACTCGAGTTTTCAGTCTGATCCTGACGACAGCAAGTCAACATCAGGTTTTATTTTCACACTCAACGGGGGAGCAGTGAGCTGGAAAAGTTCCAAGCAGGAAACCACTGCTGATTCGACAACAGAAGCCGAGTATATTGCTGCTGCTGAAGCCGCCAAGGAAGCTGTGTGGATGAAGAAATTCATCAGCGATCTTGGTGTGGTGGAAAGCATATCTGGTCCCGTCCCACTGCTGTGTGACAACAATGGGGCGATTGCTCAAGCGAAAGAGCCGAGGTCTCATCAGAAGTCGAAGCACATTCTGCGGCGCTTTCATCTGATCAGAGAGATTATAGCTCGAGGAGATGTCGTGGTGGAAAGAGTTCCCTCAGCCGACAACATAGCAGATCCACTTACAAAGCCTTTGTCTCAAAATGTTTTTGAGCGTCACTTAGAGAATATGGGTATTCTGTATAAAAGTGATTGGCTTTAGCCCAAGTGGGAGATTGTTAGTATTAGATGGTCTCAAAGCCAATCCGATACTGTGTACATATTCAGATTATTAATAAATGGCAATAATTCATTGTGTGTAATTAATTCGATCTGTGTTTATCGTATCACGATGAAGTCCATGAACATGTGCAATAGTCTTTGGATTATGATGAGATCATAATTACGGGACCGAAGACTTATAAACACATGTTCTTAATTGTTCCTAGTCATAGGATGTTTGAGATAGGACATCGAACATCCGGATAGACTAGTATAGGTTACTTCAGCTCATATGATGAGGGTGACTGATCCCATAAGTCACTTGTGTGGAGACACTATGCTGAACCTATAGGTGCTCATTGGTGAATGAGTTCACTGAACTGATCCGACTATGAATCGCTGGATGGTAATCACCTCACTGTTAACCAGCTCGATTCAATTGTCACGGTTGCGTGGATGATCCTTGGACCTGAGACTCCAAGGATACCTTGTTGGTAGGTTTCTGAGCTTTGACCTTGACAAACGAATCCCTAACCATGGGATATCAATAAGTTAAGCGATCGGGTTCAGGGAGATGCCCTCGAAGGTAATTGTGTGTTCAATACGGGATCATCCGCTCTCGGTTGTATGAGAGAGAATGTTCCGGGAATGATGCGCTTAAAGTCCCTGGCCAGGGCGGACTCTGTAATCGATAAGGAGTTATCGGATTCAGAATAGCAGCATCTGATTCAAGTGAATCGACCAAATATGGTTTAACAGTAAACCATGCCCTAAGTCGATTCGGGAACATTGTACGGATGAAGGATTATATCCGCGCGCTAACCGATGACAGAAAGGTTCCAATAGAGGGTTGCGATAACCCCAGTGCCATCCAGGATCACGCGATGTTGCTTGGCATCCAACGTGATCGGCAGTCCGTCCGAATTTATTGTGGGACATTAAATTCGGCTGATTAATTGAATATAAGGATATTAATTAATACAGTGGGTCAGTAAAGGGTTACTGGACTTAATGGGCTATTAACTGGACTGGTATTTGGGCCTAGAGGGTCACACGCAAATGGTTTTCAAGTCGATGGATAATCCGACAGGATTTCGGATAAGTCTGGGTTTTTGTGAAAAACCGCAAACTGACTTTTTATAAAAGAACGGATTCTACGTCCGGGGCCAGCAACCCTGACCTAGCCGTCATTCGTTCTTCCCACTTTCTCTCTCCTCTGGGCGTGCCGTTCCCAACTGCTCCACTTCCCGTTCGACGGGGATTCTGGATCCGCATGTCGCGGCGGATCACGCGCAGTCAGACGGGATCTTCGAGCGCCGCAGCGAGCGAGGAAGCGAGGACGATCCATCGCGAGGAGAACCGCGTGGATACCGCTAGAGGTCGGGCATCTGCGCGACTTGCGGCATCGCTCCGACGGAACCGGAGAACGGACGCGGATTCGAATCCGCGCAAGGTAAATTCGGTTTACACCAGTTTAGTTTTAGCGACCGAAACGGGACAGATCCGATCCCGAACTCCTTTATTCCGCTGCGTTTTAGGATCGGATCCCGACACAGCGATCCCAACAAGAACCTCATTAATTCATGTTATTAACATGTGTTTATATTGTTAGATAGTTCGATTAAATGCATGCTTGAAACCGTACATCGAGGCCAATGATTTTTGTATGATCGGAATCGCATTGTATGTGTGTGTGTTTATGCGATTGTGGAGCTAGAATGATTGTGGTTTGCGTTTGACACCTTGTGTCGGTGTGGGAGGGACACGGTGTCTATGTGGCATTGTTGCCGTACCAGTGTGGGAGGGGTACATGTTAGTGTTTCACTTATGGTTGGGGGAAGCAGAACCACCTAGAGCTAAACAGGCCGGAGTAGCCAGTGTGCTATCCGATAGGTTGTTGTTTGGTCCGAGCGGGTCGATATTTTCCTAATTTGTCGTGGCAGTTTCCAGCGTGTTTCTTACTGTGGAGCCGGGTTTGGTGCTGCTAGAGTTTATCCTTTCGCCACTGAGCCTGATGTAACCAGAGATATCGAGGTTACGAGTGATATCCTTCGCCCTTAGGCCTGATGTGACCCGGGAGGTTAGGGTTACGGACAGTCCCTATAGCTTCATCCAATCTTTCAGATCAATCTTTTCTATCGGGCCTAACGAATTTTTGCAGAATATTTTTGATTTCTCTATTGAAAACTTCTACTTGGCCACGAGTTTGGAGATGATAAGGGATAGCCAGCTTGTGAGTAATCTCATATTTCTTAAGTAGAGATCGAAATTGAGAATTCGTGAAATGCGTGCCCCCATCACTTATGATAGCCTTGGGCCACCCAAACTGTGAAAAGATATTCTTCTGGACAATTTTTATGATCACTTTATGATCATTGGTCCTGGTGGCTATTGCTTCAATCCATTTAGAGACATAATCCACTGCCACTAAGATATATTCATGTCCAAACGAAGGTGGAAAAGGTCACATAAAGTCTATCTCCCAAACATCAAAGACTTCAACTATTAGAATGTGGTTGAGTGACATCATGTCCCTTTTTGCCATATTTCCTACAGCCTGGCATTGGAGGCAAGTTTCTGCTGAACTCATGGCATCTTTAAAGAGTGTGGGCCAGTAAAAACTACTTTGCAAGACCTTGGCTGCAGTTTTCTTCTCCGAGAAGTGGCCACTACAAGAAAGATTGTGGCAAAAATTCAGTACACTCTGTTGTTCTTCTTTCAGGACACATTGCTGGATGATTTGATTGTGACAGAATTTGAAAAGTTCAGGATCTTCCAAGAAGTAATTCTTTTCCTGGGAGGAAAATCGGTCCTTCTCACTTTTGGTCCATCCTGCCGGAAGTTGATTGGCCACCTTGTAGTTGACAATATGAACATACCAAGGTGCAACGGTATGAGAAATGGCTAATAGATGCTCATCATGGAATGAATCAGTCATTGGTTCACTTTCAGAAATCAGAATTCAAGATAGATGGTCAGCTACCATGTTCTCAAAGCCTTTTTTATCCCGAATTTTTAAATCAAATTCTTGAAGGAGTAAGATTCATCTGATGAGTATGGGCTTTACATCCTTCTTGGTCAAAAGGTATTTCAAAGCTGAGTGGTCAGAATAGATTATGACTTTTGCTCCTAAAAGATAAAATCGAAATTTCTCTAAGACAAAAACTACAACCAATAATTCCTTTTCTGTGGTAGTATAATTCATTTGGGCATCTGCAATGGTGCGACGACTTGCATAATAGATCACCACGGGATACTTATTGATTATTTGTCCTAAAACTGCACTAATAGCATAGTCAGAGGCATCACACATGATCTCGAAAGGCAAAGACCAATTAGGAGATTGAAGAATCGGAGCTTTGGTCAAAGCTTTCTTCAAAGAATTGAATGCCTTTATGCATGGTTCATCTAGGTGGAATGGGACATTCTTAGGTAGGAGAAGAGTTAAAGGTCGGGCGATTTGAGAGAAATTTTGTATGAACCGACGAAAGAAATAGGCATGGCCAAGAAATGAACAGATTTGTCTGACCGAGGTGGGAGGAGGAAGATTAGATATGAGATCAATCTTAACTTTATCTATCTCTATCCCCCTCTTAGATATAATGTGGCCTAAAACAATGCCCTCTCGAACTATAAAATGGCTCTTCTCCCAGCTGAGTATCATGTTGGTTTCTATGCAACGAGCTAGCACTTGTTTTAGATCTTCTAGGCAATTTTCAAATGAGTCTCTGAAGATCGAAAAATCATCTATAAAAACTTCAAGAAACTCTCCCACCATGTCGAAGAATATATCCATCATGCACCATTGAAACGTGACAGGTGTGTTGCATAATCCAAATGGCATTCTCCTGGAAGCAAATGTGCCATAAGGGCATGTAAAGGTGGTCTTTTCTTGATCTTCAAGGTAAATAGCCACTTGATTATATCCGGAGTACCCATCTAAGAAGTAGAAGAATTTCTGTCTCGATAACTTTTTCAGAATCTGATCCATGAACGGGAGTGGAAAGTGATCCTTCTTAGTCATGATGTTGAGTTTTCTGTAATCAATACACACTCACCATCCCGTGGTGAGTCTAGTGGGTACCTTCTCCCCATGATCATTCTTAACCAGCGTCAATCCGGACTTCTTGGGTACCACTTGAGTTGAGATGACCCATTTACTATCCGATATGGGGTAAATGATACCAGCATCAAGCCATTTTACAATCTCCATCTTTACCACTTCTTTCATATTTGGGTTAAGCCGCCTTTGCATTTCCTGACTCGACTTGGAATTCTCTTCCATATAAATGTAATGCATGCAAATGGATGGACTAATTCCCTTTAAATGTGCCACTTGTTGGATTTTCTCGGGTTTCTCCGGATCGCTCACGCAGCGGAAAATAAAATATTAAACAGTGATCCGTTCCCGTTTCGAAAAACTAAAACCTACGATTATCGGATAATCAATTCTCACCGTGTGCGGATTCGAATATGCAACCGTACGGTTCCGTCGGTGCGACACCGCAAGCCGCGCAAGCGCCTGGCCTCTAGCGAAGTCCACGCAATCCTCCCCGCAACGGATATCCTCGCGTTCCTCGTTCTTCGCAGCCCACCAAACCTCCGCCGGTCGCCGCAACGATCGCCGCAACGCGCGGACGATTTCCCGTCGAACGAGATTCGGAGAAGCGGCGGAGCAGATCTGGATCTGTCTGGACGCTAGAGAGAGAGAGAAACAGAGGAGGGGCGGCTAGGCTTAGCAGCAGCTTGGCCTGCTCAGCCCGTTCGCTATGTTTTATACTAACCGCGTGGTTTTTCATAAAAACCCCCGGTTTATATAAAACCCACTTATTTATCCATCGCCTTGAGAATCATTTGCGTGTGACCCTCTAGGCCCAAGTACCAGTCCAGTTAATGGCCCAACAAGCCCAGTGACTCCTCACTAGCTTTATTAATCGATTAATAACCCTTTATTAATTAATTAATCAATCGAATTGATGTCGCACATCAAATTCGACCGGGCCTCCGATCACGTTGTGTGTCATCAACCCGGAAGGTATTGGGGTTAAGTAACCCACTCTTGGAACCTTTCCGCCGACAGTTACCACGTGGATATAATCCTTTATTCGTACAATGCTCTCGAGTCAACTCAGGGCATGGCGAGCTGTCAAACCCTAGCCGGTCGACTCACTTGGATTGGATGCCGCTGATGAATATCGGAAAACTCCTTTCTCGATATTATCGTTCGCCCTGGCCAGGGACTTTCGCACATCCTTCCTAGTGCATTCTCTCTCTAAGTACCGAGAGCGAATGATTCCTTATTGACACACAATTCCCTTCGACGGTATTCCGCTGTACCCAATCCTTGGCGTATTAGAATCCCGTGGCTAGAGATTCGTAAACCAAGGTCAAAGCACAGAAGTCCACCGACAAGGTGTCCTTGATGTCTCAGGTCCGAGGACCATCCACGCAACTGCGACAATAGAATCAAGCTGGTTGACAGTGAGGTACAATACCATCCAGCGATTCAGTCGGATCAGTTTAGTGAACTCATTCTCCAATGAGCACCTATAGATTCGCCTTAGTGTCTCCATACAAGTGACTTATGAGGTCAGTCACCCTCATCATATGAGCAGGAGTAATCTGTACTAGTCTAACCGGATATCCGATGTCCTTCTCGGATATCCTTCGACTAGGAACGATTAAGAATATGTATGTTTAAGTGATCAGTCTCATTAGTATGATCTCATCATAATATGATCACTATAGCACATATTCACAGACTTCATTATGAAACGATAATTAATACGATTTACACATAATGAATATTATGCCATTATATTAATAAATGAACGAGATTTACATAGTCAGATTGGCTTGTAGGCCACCTAAAACTAACACCACCGACCACCCAATGGCACCCTTATGGGCTTTTAGGACCTCGATTAATTGGACCTCTTGCGGCGAGGTGAGATTTGCCGCGATGATGACTGGCAGAGTTTGGTCGGGGCCCAAAAAGGCATACTTGCGAGTCTCAGGTAATGATTTGAGTTCAAGTGCCGGATGGTCCTCTAAAGATAGCAAAGCGGGCTCAGATTGTAAAGTTGGCAAAGGTTCCACCTTGGGCTAAGAAGTTAAGAGGTTAGGAGAATCCTTTAGAGCATTAGCCTCTTCCAAAAGGTCATGCGTGAGTACCAGATCCCCTTTAATCAAATTATCTAAGAAATCAATAATATGGCATTCTTCTTCATGGGCCGGATATTGGGATGCTTTAAAAATATTAATCTTGACCTTTTGGCCCTCAAAGGATATGTCCATCATGCCAATTTCACAATTAATATTTGCTTTGGTAGTGGCTAAGAAAGGACATCTAGTTTCACTGCATTGTGTTGCCGCTGCGGGGATTGGCCGGCTCCGCCGTGTCTTCTGCGGGTAGGGTTTTCTGCGGCTGGGTCTCTGTCGGGTCCGGTCCGACGGACAGGGTCCGGCGACTCCGCGGGGTGTTCGGATGCGTACGTGTCTGGTGAGCAGAATGCGAAGGGGGAGGAGAAGCCAGCAGATATTATGATTGGCGGATATCTGTCACGTCCGGGGAATTGAAAAAGAAAGACGCCTCTTCAAAATCTCTCTGCGCCGTGGCGTAATGGGCCATAAAAGTTAAATTTTACTTCATGTCTATTTATTGACTGTTCATTCATTATGAAATAAAATAGACTTGTATCTGATAATCATTTTTAATGTTTAAATAAAATTATATGATTGATAAAATTTTAGATACTTATCGTTGAGTATGAGAATTTATGAAAGTCAAAGTTAAAACATGAATTATTCCATAAAGATACTTCATTTAGACTTAAATTTAAACATATGAAAAAATTAATATTTGTTAATAGAAGAAAGAATTCATGCTTATATTTAATCTTACCTCTCTCTAAGAACAGTTTAACAGTAGTCTAAAAGAATTGCTAATATTAATTCCTAGACTTAGATCTTAATAGAAAAGCTATTATTAATAATATGCTCTATATAAAAAATATATTTAGCAGTACTTATTGGATGACATGAGGAGTTTGTCGGAGTCAGGGTAGGTGAGAACCTCCTTGGAACAGTCGACGTCGGACGGCAAATTGGTTGGCGACGACGGCTTCATTGGGGGGGGGTTACCGACGGGGAGCTCCTCCCCCCCCCCCCCCCCCCCCCCCTTGTTCTCTGTGATCCCCTCTCCTCCTACGTTTTATTTCTTCTTTTCCTTCCCCTTTCTTCTCCGTCCTCAACTTGGTGGTTCTTCTTTGCATCGGGTGTCATCACCATCTTTTGCACTGCCTTTGCTTCTGGGTGTCATATCTACCTCCTCCATTATCTTCTTCTCCTCCTCCACTTAGCTACCTCCACCTCCAACCCCACCACCTCCTCTGCCTCCGATCCTGCCGCCAACACTACTTCTGTCACCTTCTCCGCCTCCCAATCCCGCCGCCTGTTCCACCTCCTCCACCGCCTCATCTCTTCCCACCTCTGATTCCTTAACACCCTTCCCTCTTCATCCTTCCTTCACCTCACCCCCCTTTTGGTCGGCCTATTTTGACCTTTGCCTTCACCGGGTTTTGCTCTAGGGGTTTGGGATTTAGCTGATTTCGCCTCTCGGCTTTCTGTATACTGCCTCATTTTGGTCTTCTTCTTGCATGTTTCGTGTTGGTTTTCCCCTTTTGCAAGTTCAGGCAGCTGCATCTTCGACCTCTGCTAGTTCCTTTAGGAGGCTTCTTTGATCATGAGCGGATCTTGGAGATGGATATTTGTAGTTCATACTCTTGAGCATTACCCGTGCATCATGCCTGATGTGCGTTTCCGAGTTCTCATTAGATTAACTACCTAGAAGGTGTAGTTAGTGTGGCTGAACATTAGTCAGCGTCTCATGTGGAGATCTTTCTCTGTCCAGTCGAAGCTTTTCCTCGTGCCCAGTTCATCTCATGGCCTTCAAGCCTCTTTGTGTTCCATCATCTGTTTTGTTCCCATGCTCCTGATTCTTGTTTCTCTGATGGGTTTGGTGAATTTTGGTTGGGTTTCACATCCCTCACCATGCTATGGCCATACCCTTTTACTCTACTTGTTCCCCATTGTACTTTCTTTCTCTTATATATAAATGAAAGACAGCTTGTTGATGACCAAAAAAAAGGAAGTGACAAGCTTAAAGCACATAATATGCGGTCACTTCCCTTTTGGGCGGGCACACTGTTTCAAGGTGCAAGGATTAGGTCCATGGGGGCGCCAACGCACATAAGTGAATCTGGATCCTCAAAGTGCAGAAAGGATGGGACTCAGTACATGTAGAGAAGAAAGTTTTTCGTAACAATCTCCCTTATGAAAATTTTCCCATTTCTCATGAAGGTTCTCTTGAAAAACTCTCTCTCTTCTTTTGCACTTATCCAATTCCATCCTCATTTGCACTTACTGGAACCAAAGTCGACATAAGTTTAAGTATACAATTAAAGCTGCCAGAAGATTCAAGCAAGAAAGTAATTAACTTGAGTCTCGCTTTGATAGTAGGATGGATTATGACAACTGAGTTGATGAAGACAAGGGCGTCACCTTCTCTCAAAGATGGCAATGAGATCTGTTCAGCAACACGCAGAGCTTTTGGTCCATTTAGTCAGGTTGATCATACGATAGTTATGCTACATTAACCGAAAGATAATACAATAAATATTACTTATAAAGTTGTAGAGTAATATTTGCTGTCAGATCAGATGACTGCAACTACCGATATATCTGACTTAAACATTAATATTCAATTCATAAGTCTGTAGATTAGATCAAATTTTATAAATATTTAGTCAATGGATGCTAGACGAAACAATGTATTATTAAGTTTCGGGCCAAGAAAGCCCATCATGAAACATGTATTAAAGGTAGAACAAATTTCTGAATACAGCTTCAGCACTTTATAATTGAACCAGAAAATTGGATAAATTTCCTGTTTTTCTTTTTTTTGAGGGGGGAGATATTTGTATTTTTTATTTTTTGTGGAAGTTACTTCCTTAACTAACTTTCACAAATTTTACAAATACAAGGAAAACAGGGTTGAGGAAACAATCCTAATATTCCTAGAATATTATCTTCCTTTTCCTTTTTTTTGTAGTTTTCCTACCTCTCCCCATGAGAAAATGTTTCTCGAGATCTATTTCCCTTTTTTTCTGGAGACTCTATTTTCCTCCCATTTTCAAACCCATTCATTCAAAAATATAAACATGTATTTTTATTTTTCATTTATTTTTTACGAGATTTGTAAACATCTATTATTGTTTTCCGGTTAATGTAGCTTAATTACAAAGTTCTCTTCCAATTCAGACTGTATATTTTGGGACGGGTGTTATGACTATGATTTTGAAAAATAATTAAGAAGGGCGTTCGTATTTTTAGATATAGATTATGTATTAAACACAATAATAGATGTTATCCATATAGTGCAGTAATATTAATTTATCCATATTTACGTAATCCCTTTCCCACTCACATTTCTTGGCACTATTCTTGATTTAAAAAAAGAGAGTAAAGCTTTTGCAATGCTAAGGTTTCCTCGTCCTATCTATAATATAGAGGAAAAATTCAAAAATCGGTACCCTCCTTGCTGACATACGGACCGAATTGTCTTTAACCTCATAAACATACCATACTGTGCTACTTGCTTAATCCATTGAGATACATTTTGAATACGAGACATAAACTGATGTAAGTACATCTCTAAGAAAAAGAAAACATTAATCATTTCACTTGGAAATAATGATGCATAATGTAGATGGTCAGGGTCTGGCCCCTTTGGTGCAACGGACAAGTTCCTCACCTTATGTGGGAAGATCCGGGTTCAAATCCTGTGAGGGTGCTCTCGCGGGTGTTCAAAAAAAAAAAAATTGTACACGGTCAGGAATAACAGGAACGTAATTATTTCCCGTCACTAAACTATTTCTGCATTAGTTATAATCCATCATGTGTAACAGTGGTCCTGTGGATGGGCTTCCTTCCGTCGGTGTGGAGATGTTTCTTGTTTTGAGATATCTGGTCTGAAATCCATCAACTGATACAATGCCATTGTGTCGCAAGTCTCAGAAAAATGCTGCCTATGTGAAGATAACTCCTGAGTCACTTGCTGCATGGTTGGTCTAGCATTTGGATCAGCACGTATGCAAGCTAGTGCCGAGATATCTTAGGAAATTCCAAGATCAGGATGTGTGAGACGCGGGTCCAAGAGATCCGTTGCCGAGATATTTTGTCCAGCTGATGAGGGCAACAATGAGATGAGAACCCCTGGATGCTCACCCATGATTGTTTCTAATGCCACAACTCCAAAACTATAGACGTCACACTTCTCTGTCACTCTCATTTATTAGAGTCTATTGTCACTAATATATATGTAATTAAGTATGAGGTAACTAACAAATTAAACATACCTGGTGCAATATATCCGCGAGTCCCAGCAAGATCAGTCCAGTTGGAGGAGTTATTTTTCAGAAGCTTTGATGTTCCAAAATCAGAGACACAAGCCCTGAATTCTGAATCAAACAGGATGTTGTTGCTGGATATGTCTCGATGTACATAGGGCATCAGCCACGCCTTTGATGGCGTATACCCTCCTCATCCAGTCCAATTCAATGGCTCTGCCGTCGTTGCTCAGGATGCTAGCTAAACTCCCCCTTTCCATGTACTCACAAACCAGAAGCGTGCACCGGGCATGTGAGCAGAATCCATAGAGCTTCACAATGTTCCTGTGGCGGATCTCCATCAACGCACGCAGCTCTTTCTGAAAGCTCGCCACATGCACCACCTCTCCATTCTCTGCTCTATGGAACCTCTTTGTTGAAATTATTGGGCCATCCAACTCAAAACCTTAAGGCAATGAGTGGAGTAGGCACTATCTATTAAATAATCTTTAATTTTGTCCTTTTTTCCAATACATGATTAATCTAACACGCCCCCTCACGTGCAAGTCGATTTTAGACTCTGTCACGTGGACCACAAATATGGGGTGCGTGATCCGGTTCGTAACTATGGACTCCTCCTACATTGCATGGCGACGTGCTGACCGACTAGTGCGTGCCTGGATCTGCAGCAGATTGACAATGGAGGCGCTAAGTCTCGTTGGCGATATGAGCACAGCCAAAGAAGTTTGGGATGCCCTCCAATCCACATATGCCCATGGATATTCAGAACGACGACTTCACCTTCAACGTCGTCTCACCACTCTAACGAAGGAAGACGGACAGACCATCCACGACTATGTCCGAGCATTCAAGGGTCTTTGTGATGATCTAGCCATGATTGGACGACCTCTCCCTGATGAAGATAAGGTGATGCATCTCTTAAATGGACTTGGGTCTGAATATTTACCCTTCACCACTTCTGCTATGCGCCCTCCTCTTCAGTCCTGTCAGGTGGTCATTCCTCAACTTATTGACTTTGACATACACGTGTCAAAGCTTCAACCCAATCATGCTCCGGCATTTGTCAATCGCAAAGAAGGGTCGAAAGGCCCGAATAATGACTTCCGACGTCATCGACAAGGCTCCTCCAACTCACGCAACAGTCGTGAGGATCCCTTAAACTCCAGGTCGTCTTCTTTTCACTCAAAAGGCAAAGGTTTTTCCCCACATTCTCAAGCTGGTTGGGCCCGCCCAAGAGGTAACTTCATTGCTTCCCAATCTGGAAAACCACCACAAGTTCAAACCCAGCCATGCCAGATCTATCATGCCCGCAATCATATGGCACGTAAATGCTCCCTACGCTTCAACCATACATATCAAGAAGACGACATCTTCTCTTACTTTGGAGGATCGTGCCGACACAGCAGAATGATTGCTTAACACTGGAGCAGGTGCTCATATGACGATGGATGCAGGTACGCTAGCTACAAAATATCCGCCCTTACTCTGGTTCCCTGCGTGTGGTTGTGGGCAATGGAGCCAAACTCCCGATCTCACATCTAGGTGAAGCCAACCTTACTGATAAATTTGGATCGACTCTATCTCTCAAGAATGTCCTGGTTGTTCCTAAGATAGCTAAGAATTTTCTTTCAATTAGCCAACTAACTAGAGAGCACTCATGTATATGTGAATTTTCTGCTCATGGCTTTCATATTAAGGACGAGACAACAGGACAGATCATAGCAGCGGGGACGAGGAAGGGGGATACCTATGCACTTCAACCAAGTGTTGAGGCTTACATGACTACTCAAGCATCTGTGGCTGATACGGCAACTTGGCATCACCGACTCGGTCATCCACATCACCGACTCCTTGGAATTCTTCAGAATAAAGGTCTTATTGCTATCAAAGACCGCTTGGATTTCTCTAGCTCTTGTAGTAGCTGTCCGCTGGGTAAAGCCTCCAAATTACCATTTTATCCAAGTGATAAAGTCACTGCTGCCCCATTTGTTAAGATTCATTGTGATTTGTGGGAACCTGCCCCTGTGACATCTATTAAGGGTTACAAATGTCTTCTCCCCACTAGTGGGGGTGTTTATATATCTCGACATGTCCTCTTTGATGAACAGTATTTTCCACTTCGTGACGTGGGTTCCACTCCTGCAAGATGCTCCCAAGATCTTCTTTTTTTGTCATTTTCTGAGCAACCTGCACAGCCAATGCCACCATCCAATGCTCAGGATGAAACCCCTCCCACTGGTACAATTGCTTCTCCACCTACGCCAACCACACCCCAACTTGACACTCCACCTTTGCCCACCTCGCCAACACACATATCGGCATTGCCACCTCCTTCCAATTTCCCCTACTTCGCACCCAACACACCCAATGACATCATCCCTCCAACCACCACCTCTACTGAGCTTGCACCCTCTAATATGCCACCTATATCTGCTCCAAATAACCACTCCATGCAAACACGAGGCAAATTAGGAGTAACTAAGCCCAACCCTCGCTATGCCTTATCTACCACCACCCTTCCTAAAGAGCCCAAATCCATTAAATCTGCCCTTCGAGACCCTCAGTGGCGTCAAGCGATGCAAGAGGAAGTGAATGCACTCCATCAACAACATACTTTTACACTTGTTTCTTGTCGTCCTGATATGCGCATTCTTGGCACAAAATGGATTTGGAAAACTAAGGTAAATGCCGATGGTTCTTTTGATCGACTGAAGGCTCGGTACGTTGCCAAAGGTTTTAACAAATTGCAGGGATTGATCGACTTCACTGAGACATTCTCACCAGTCATCAAACCTGGCACAATCCGACTGGTTCTCTCATTGGCACTCATGCACAACTGGTCTTTGCGACAATTAGATGTCAAAAATGCTTTTTTGCATGGTTTTTTGAATGAACCTATATATGTTTGAAAATCTAAAACACCCGCATCATGTCTGGCTATTGCACAAAGCATTATATGGCCTCCGGCAAGCACCAAGACAATGGTTCAACCGATTCAGCAACCACTTACTATCCATGGGGTTTATATGCAGCACTGCTGACCCGTCCTTATTTGTATGCCATCTTCGTGGTCATATTATTATTCTACTTTTCTATGTGGATGACATTATCTTGACGGGTGATGATATTTCGCTGCTGTCTAATTTCATTACTTTACTTGGAAAATCATTTGCCATAAAGGATCTTGGCCCACTTAAATCGTTCCTTGGTGTTGATGTCCAACGTAACAGCCAATGGTTGCTCCTTTCTCAAGCTCGTTATGCACGCACCATTTTCAAACGTGCAAACATGGAAACATGCAACTGTATTGCTACACCTATGGTTGTTCAATCTAGTACTTTGTCTACTGACCTGTTTCATGATCCTCAACTTTATTGTAGTCTGACTGGTGCTCTTCAATACCTCACTTTTACACGTCCAGACATTACCTACAGTGTCAACTACATTTGTCAATTCATGCATGCTCCATCTATAGGTCACTTTCAACTCTTGAAAAGGATCTTGCGATATGTAAATGGCACCCGCACTTATGGTATGCAGATTTATTCTCAGTCAACTTTGGATCTTTATGCCTTTTCGGATGCCGACTGGGCTGGCTGCCCTACTACCAGACGTTCCACATCAGGTTATTGTACCTTCCTCGGCAACAAGTGTATTACTTGGTGTGCAAAGAAGCAGCCCACAGTCGCTCGTTCAAGTGCAGAGGCTGAATACCGATCCATGGCATCTGCAACTGCTGAACTTGTCTGGTTACAATATCTACTACGCGACCTTGGGATTACACTTAATAAGCCATCACAATTATTCTGCGATAATCTCAGTGCTCTTTACATGACAGTCAATCCTGTGTTTCATGCCAGGACAAAACAAATTGAGTTAGACTATCACTTCGTCCGTGAAAAAGTTGCTCAAGGTGCTCTCGTCACACGCCATGTTCCCGCTCGAGCCCAACTTGCTGGCCTCTTTACAAAACCACTCTCACGAGAACTGTTTGTGTCCTTCCGCAGCAAACTTGGACTACGCTTATGCCCCGTGCCAAGTTTGAGGGGGAGTGAAAACGTATCAGACCTGAGTTCTCTAATTCTTTCACTCTTAACAGCGACGACCTGTCCACTGGGCAGTTCTGCTTCATACACGCTCCCGTTTCCTCCCACTCCAACGCAATATATATCATCAAAGTTCTCGGTTGCTTGGACGATGTCTTCAAACACGATTCTGCCATCATAATTCCATACTGAAAACAAGTTTGCATTACTTTGTGTCTCCTCGTTAGCCACATTCTCGGCAGTTCTCTGTTCTTGGCGACTGGTGTAAGAATAGATTTTGGCAAATGCAAGCAAGATGAATAATGAGGCTGAAACTGGAACAACCACAGGGATCACCAGCTTGAGCCGGCTTTTTGTTCTTGGCTTAACATAGACTGATCATAAGTAGACATTTCTACTTCGTTACCAACAAGTGATTGTTTTGAAATCACACCTCCATATGAGGCAGGTATCACGAATTAGTCGTTGTATGAGAAATCTAATAATGCGAAGCAGCGCAACCGGGCAATGGAGAAAGGAATCTGACCCGAGAGCAGGTTATGAGAGAGGTTCAGGCTGGTCAGATAAGTTAGGTCTTGAAGCTGCTTGGGTAAACCGCCACTCAAGATTATTCGACGACAGGTCGAGCTTTCCAAGCTTGGCCATGGTGCCCAGTGTCAGGGGTATTGGACCAGAGATTTGGTTCCTGGAGAGGTCAAGCTCGACCAGGTTTTGGAGGCTTCCAATCTGTGGGGGAATTGGACCAGAGATCTTGTTCTCATATATAGAGAAGCAAATTCTGAAGATTAGTCAGGTTACCCAACAGAGGTGAAATGACGCCGGTGAGGTTGTTGCTGCTCAAGCGAAGGAGCCTTAACAGTGTAAGGTTTCCAATTTCCAGAGGAATGGAACCGGAGAGTTGATTGCCGTGGAGGTACAACCTCTCCATCCTCACCAAGTTGCCAAGAGATGGAGGTATCTGGCCGGTGAGGTTGTTGTTCGACAAGCTCATCCGTCTAAGGTTCCTGAGCTTTCCAATCTCAGGAGGAATGGTGCCGGAGATTTGGTTCCCACGTAGGTATAGGCGCTGCAGCTGCTCCAAGCCCGCTAGAAGTGGAGAGATGGGTCCAGAAATTTGATTCCACCGGACGTCCAGGTATTGAAGCCTCTTCAAACTTCCCAGGGATGGAGGAATCTGGCCAATGAGGCTGTTGTTGAACAAGGCCAGCCATTCTAGTCTCTCGAGGTTTCCAATCTCCGGAAGGATCCTGCCAGAGAGATGGTTCGCATCCAGATGCAATTCCCTCAGCTTCTCCAAGCGGCACAACGATGGAGGAATCCCACCAGTGATATTGTTGCGCGACAGTTTCAGCAACCGCAGCTCCTTGAGGCTTCCAAACTCCGGAGGAATGGAACCGGAAATGTGGTTCCTGTCGAGGGCCAAGTACGTCAGGTTCCTCAGGTTGCCTAGCAAAGGCGGCAATCCACCCGAGAGACTGTTGTTTGAGAGGCTGAGCTCGGCGAGCTGGGTGAGAGCGCCGGTTGCCGGCGGGATGGCCCCGGTGAGGTTGTTAGAGTTGAGGGTAAGACGAGTGAGGTTGGAGAAAGAGGAGAAGCGCAGGTTGTCCAGCGTACCTTGGAGACCCAGGCTTGACAGGTCGATCCCCACCACACTTGCCATGCTGTTGCAGGTGATACCAGTCCAGTTGCAAGGGCTGCTCGTAGCCGCTGTGGCTGCCATCTTGTCAGGTGGAGCTCCGGCAGTAGTGGTGACAGGGTTCTGCCGCCATGATCCAAGAACATCCAGAGGGTTGCCCACCAGGCTGCTCTTCCATTGTAGGAGAGCTTCTGCTTCCGGGTTGATCAATCCAGACGAACAGTGATGGCTACATCGATGGAGAAGGAGTACGAAGATCCGAAGGAGACAGAGGGACCGCACTTTCCTCCCAGACATAACTGGTTGAGGCCAAGGTTGATTAATGCGTTCGCACTCCTCCTCTTGTTCTTGTTCGCACCCGTCACTTTGTTTGGAGAATATCAGAAAAATAAGGACGAATAAGGAAAGAATAAATTTAATTTTATTTTGACAAGTAAAATGACTTATACCGTGTAGAATAATGTATTCAGCCTCAATTTGATTGCATAATAAGTTAATTCAGAATAACGTATACTAGAATAAGGGGTGCTTAGCTTTGATAATTTTATGGGATCCACTGACGGAATAAGAAGGATAAGCAATTTTTAGGTCTAGGGTTGAATTGTTTATTCTCCTTATTCTCCGAATAAGTTATTCGGCACCGGTATAAGCCATTCCGCTTGTCAAAGTTAAATTAAGCTTATTCTCCCTTTATTCTTTCTTATTCTTCTCTTATTCTCCAATCAAAATGACGCAGAGAATAAGCCATCTCTTTCTAAACTCAAGAATTATTTATTTTTCTTTTTTCTTCGATCGACCCCACAAAACTATCAAATCAAAACATCATTTATTTTAGTATACATTATTCCATCAATAGTCTTAAGTAATAACTTATTATGCAAACAAAGTGGAGCATTCCTAACTTTCCTGCTTCGCCTACCAAGGTCAAATGTTTAACTAGCCAACACGCACAGCTAGCTGCCCATGGTCGCTAGAAGCTGGGGAGTGGAAGTTTCGTTTCGCGTAACTGTGAATTTGTAAAGAACACTTTCCCGTGGTGGAAAGTTGACTATGGCTGTCCTCCTCTGGTCAGTTTGACAATGACGTCATGCCACCGACGCACTCCCCTTGACCTTCCCACCCCTTGCTCGTGCTTTCAGGAGGATTTCACAACTTTATTAATGAAAAGTGATTCAGCTAGTTGGATCTCCCGGTGAGTAAAGTCAAGCCTCATAGATGGAAAGAGTAAAATAAAAAATATTTTTAAACTGTAGGGTTCGCCCTCACCGTAAAATCAAGTTCATTGAATCATTTCTCTCTTTTTTTGTTTTTTTTAGCAAACACATCCATCCTTTCACAACTCAGCGACTACAGTCTGCAGTACACGAGAAGCAGAACAGGAATACCTGGCTGATTTTTTATATTAAAATTTCGAAGGATGGGTTGTTGAACCAGAGAACAAAGAACAGAGAACTGGGGAGGAAGATGACGATGGAACTGGATGAAAGAAAACTGGAAACGAGCAACCACATTGGTCTTGCTCTGCTCTTATTTATACAAGACAATTCTGTTATATAGAAGGTGATGCTATAACAGAATTGCATCATCCACCAATGCTAGTTGTGATATAGATGCGTCTGTCAATGTAAAAGTCAAAACAGAAAACAAACAAACCAACAAACCATTTAATTATACAAGCCCCAGTTTGTTAGTTCAAACAGATTTCATATGCGCACTGTTCCAACGGTCACAACAGAAATAACAGCCAATATGGGTATAATCTTAAAAGGTCTATCTGTTATGACCGTTAAAAAACTTAAAAAATAAAATTACCCTTTCATATGATCCAACAATTGATAAAGATTTAAAAAAATTAACCAAAATAAATTGTACCTCCACGTCATCAGTGCTGCAGTACTACAACTATTATTCCAAGGGGTAAGTTTTGCAGTCATGGGTCTTAACCACCCATGCCCGAGATCCAGAGTTAAGGAGAATCGGCTGTTACGGGTCCACCCGCACAGGGGGCGGTCCGCAGGTCGCCGGGGCTTCCCTTCCGTGATCCGCTCGCAAAGACGTTCCGTTCCAAACTGCGGCTCCGTCGTGGTTGCTTGGGCCTTGAGATTTCACGTGAGAAAACTGTTTGTGGTATCACTCGGTGTGGCTTCAAGGTGTTAAAGCACATGTTTTTTAAAAAAAGAAAAATAAAAAAAGTGTTAAAGCATAGAACGCAAGAGACGTGTGAGTGGAGAAGTTTGATGTCACAGACTCACAGTTCAGAGAAGTTGTGAGATTAACTAGACTAACGTCTCCTTTTGACAAATTAGGTCGAAGTAAGATTTTCGTGAGATAAAAGATGCAAATAAAAATAAATTTAATTTTAAATTAAATGCTTTCAAATAAGAAGTATATATCTATATCTATATATATATATATATTGCTTTCGTTACTTCTGTTTCTTTACTTATTCCTCTACATACTTTAGAATATCTCTTCCTATAAAAATCACGATATGCAATGTATCTATAGATAACTTAGTTTGTGAGTAGATAACTTAATTTAGACAGCCATAGATGCACCTAACCAAGATATGCGTTCCTTATCTTTTGGTCCTAATTCCTTATGCTTGCAAGTTGAGGACAAATATCATGCTAAGTGAAATCCAAGTAAACGTTTCGTCAAGTATTACGATGGATCAATTTGGGCCGGCCTGGCCATGTTAAGGCCTTAAGGGCAACCTTGGGGACCTGGGGTTCACTAGGCCTTTCTACGCTGGCCCAAGGGTGTTGGTTTCAAAAATAAAATTTCAAAGCATCTTTTAATCCATTATGTTCCACCACCCCCAATTCCGTGATGCACCTTGCCTTTTCTTCCTCGTCCCCCTAAACCTCACGACACTCCCCCCCCTTCCCCCTCCTCGGTCCGCTGGGCTTCCTTCTCATGTTCTTTAGCTCACCTTAAAAAATTTATCTTACAACGTATTTATAAAATGTTTATGATAATATATATACTTATTCTACCTATTATTCTAAGTTTATACCAAAACATATTTATCTGCTTCCAGATTAATTTATTGCTTTATCCTATTGGACAAGACCAAATTCATTCTAATTTTCAACCAAAGTGTTACTTATGGTCCTAGCTTAATCCATTGCGACCTCTAAGGCCTCGCATTTATATGCATACTTCATGGGATTTTTTTGAGCACTTGAGGGATTTAAATGTATGATTTATTGTACCGGATTAACTTATATCGGCTCGGACAATTCATACCATATCAGGACGAACTTGAGTCGAGATAACTCGACCAAATCTGTGTAATTTTTTCATACAATTCAGCAGAATCTGTGGGAGTTGACCTGACTAAGACCGAATCATGAGAGTCAGAGTCGATCCGACTCTTCAAATAGGCGAATCCTGTCCAAACGTTTTCCAATCGAGCTAGAGGAGAGCTAGCTTGAAAATAACAAATGTTTTCGAAGGGCAAAAAGGGAAATAAAAACCTGCCAGGGTAAGGGCGAAAACATGATGTCATTCCCGAGGAGAAATCCAAGAACAGCGCCAAACGCACAGTTGCTCTTATCCTCCTTTCTCTCTCCACTTCGAAATCGTCGCCGAAACTCGAAAACGGCAAAATCTGCTCTTCCCTCCCTCCTCGCCTCCTTCCCCGCCCTCTGCTGGATGGACGCCATATTGGTAAATGTTGGCTGGCAGTTGAAGAGATTAGCCGCAGTTCTATCGGAATTGCTTTCTCGTTTTGTGGGTTGGCGGTGCATACCCGAGTTTCTCCATCTAATCTTTTTTTCGTCGATCTCTGCCTTACTCTATGCCCTTTTTCTTTCTTTCTTTCTTCTTGTTTACCATTAATTGACGCATAGGGCAAGATGGCGGTGCGGAAGAAGGATGCGGAAGGGAACGAGCCGCCGCCGCCGGATTTCTGGTTCGAGACGTTCGACTCGGTCACGCAGGAGTGCAGATTCGATGCCCTCGGTCGCCTTTCTGTAGATTCCTATCTCGGCATTCCGTTTGCAAATCTATAGTTTTCATGCTCTAGTCTGATAGTCCGAGTTATTTTCGAGTTTTAGGGTTTATGTAGGTTGGAATTGGGTTCAAAATTGTGTTTGTGAGATCGTTGAATTGATTGTAATGAGGCTTTCCGTGCCGCTGTTGGACTTCCCGACCTCTGTTGCTCGAAGAAATGACTGTACTGGTAAATTGGTCATCACAAGTAGAAGGACCTCTTATAACACTGCCACAGTGCAGTATTTAGAGCAAAAGAAGGCGCCATCAAAGTATAGGAATTAGAGTCACCGCTGCATCTGGCAAAACCTAGTCTGCATGTTGACCTTGCCCTCAGAAATTCTCCCCTCAACCTGGTATAATCCTAATCTTAGAATATTTTGTGTAAAGCACTGTGAAATGCTGTAAAACACTGCATTTATGGAATTTTGCGTCAAACCAAGCGACCCTTAGGGACTTTTAGAGCAAAAGAAGTTGTGATCAAACTTTGAATCACCACCCTAATCTGACCTCATTCTTAAAAAATTACGCGACGATCACAAACTCTGACCTGAACATCCTTCAACCTAATGTGACCTGTGCTTCTTGCTGCTGACTTATCCTAACCCAGTCAAGTGGTGGGTCACGTAAGCCTGCCCAAAATTACAGTCCCATTGTGTGACATCTTTTTTCCTTGTTCAAAATCTTATTCAAAAAGTTTAGTCACCCACTTTACACTAATATCATCTATACTTTTCCACACTAAATTGGTAGCTATCCAGTCTTAGGTGTTAACCATTCCTGTCTTCCTCAAAACATTCTCTACTTGTAAAGTTCTAATCTGCTAAATGTATTAATAATTTTTTAACCTAGTTGGTTCATTGGTTTCATCAAACGATAGGCTCCTAAGTTATCCCCTTTTACCATTCTTCTCAAAATGGGTGTAACATTAAAAAGCTTTGACCAAAGTTTTTCTTCGATTTTTTTGGATGATATAATCCTTTTTCTTGGACTGTTCACTGAGTTGTATGATGCAAATGTCTTTAGTTAGATCAGCCTCTTTTTATGTATTCATCAAATTGGAATTATGGATCTGATGCAGGTGAAAGTTGTTAATGATTCGAGACCGGTACCCCGTAGGATGGTCGATTCATTTCTCAATAAATTTTTTCCCTCAGGGTATCCCTATAGGTATGTCTGCAATAAATCCTTTTTCTCATCATACTACATTGGTGCAAAGTGCTTGTTTAAAATATCAAGATAAGACATTTGATCTTAATTATTGTGCAGTGTAAATGAAGGATACCTGACATATACTCAATTTCGAGCACTACAGCATTTTTCCAGTGCAGCACTATCTGTATTGTCAACACAGGTCTTCTTCCCTTGTTCACAAGTTGTTATTATTGTAGCACCATTGTGTGCAGCATTTGATAGATAATCCTTAACATAAACAGCTATCAATTTTGTACTCTAAACTGATTTATTGACAGTTATAAGCAGTCTTCAAGACAGATGAAAGAACATAGAGCTGATTATAGAAAGTTAACTGACTTGACAGCTTTATTTGTAATGCTTCCTTGTATTTACATTGATCCATTTTTACCCCTGGTTTGTCACTGATGCCCATGCAGTCTTTGCTATTTGCTGCAGGTTTGCGACCGACCCCCGCACAGGCAACGGCTGTAAGTTGGGTAAGGCTGATGTTTGTTTTTTTACGTAAACAAAGTTGGTGTAGTCTGTTTCATTACTCTCAACTTTTGATATGATTTACAGATATTAAAGGATGGGATGCAGCATGCAGGAAAGCTCATCTGTAGCAAAATGGGTGCAAGAATGGATTCTGAGCCTAAAAGTTGGAGGATACTAGGTGAGGTCCTTGGGTTTTTGGGCATAAGTAATGTTATGTGCGAAGATTCAGTTCCTTTCAATGCTAGTACATATGCTCTAGAAAGAATTTTATTTGACTCTACAAAGTCCTCAGTGATTGAGTGTAAATTTCCCTATTCTGTTTCAGCGGATATACTCTACGATGTTGGTACTGGCTTGGAAGTTCTTTCCCCACTATGTCCACATCTTTTCCTTGAAGTGGCTGGACTGGGAAATTTTGCAAAGGTTTTGTGTCTTATTAACTGATGTTTTATATCCTCTCTCTTCATGGATTTCTTACTTGTAGTAGGAAGTCTGCCTGTTAAATACTTGAAGTGGTAACCTCTTTGTCTTTGCCACAGGGGATGGCAGTTGTTGCTGCAAGAGCAACAAGGTTACCTATATATTCTTCTTTTGCCAAAGAAGGGAATCTTAGTGATTTATTCGCCAAAGGAGAAGCCATCTCAACACTCTTCAATGTTGTTGGAATGGGAGCAGGAATTCAGTTAGCTTCTACAGTTTGTTCATCCATTCAAGGAAAGGTATGCTAGTCATTAAAGGTCATTTTTTCTTGGTTAGAGTTTCTGATATCCACAGTATCTCGTTTCTCTATATATGCATCAGGACTTCAGCCTATTACATTGTTGTGTCGTCCCTCAACTCTATTTCCTTTTCATATTTCTGCATACTTGCATTATGAAAACCTTCACATTTGACAGCCATTTGGAAATGAGGCAGGTTGGATGAAATATTTTTTATGCTGAAGGAAAGCACCAATGCAAAATTCAACCTCACAAGATCGGTCATACAGTTGGGGTCCTGCGAAAGGATCCACCAAGACAAGGGATAGTTACAAAATAACCCTCTTTTGCTTTTCTTATAATAGCTTTTACATTGGAACATATTTGTAAATAGTCCCGACTGATTATGAAAAGTTCTAAAAATTCGTAGATATCCTTAAAGATGTCGTATAAGGTAAATAGTTAATTTCCTTAATATTTTTTAGATTGTTTACACAATTGATCCCTGATATTTATGAAGCCCTCTAAGGAAAAAAAAAGAGATGTAAAACTATAGTACATAATGCAAAAAAGTCAATTTTTGATCTCTTTGTCCTCTGAGCCGAATCTGAGAGATGAGATGACAAACCTTGAGCACTAGATCTAAAGATTTGTTTCATGGGATGCCTTATATCTTTTCCCTTGCTGCGAAGGAATTAGTTTACTGGGGTACTTGGTTCCAGTCTTCTTACATTTCTGTGTACATCCATTGTATGCAGAAAACATATCTGAAGTTGTACACTTTTTTGTACATATTAGGAAATTTATTCTATGTATTCATTTCATACCTCATCTCACTGCATATTCATCTATAATTGTTTCTTGCTAATTAAATAAATTTTATACGACGTAATGGGATCTCTTTGGACATATGCCTCAATGTTGAGCAATAGGTTATGGATGTTGTGAAGGGAGGAGGAGGCTGGTGGATAAGGGGAGGCATGGGATGTTATATGATGTATAGTTCACATCTCTTTTATGCAGAATGGTATCCTCAAGAAGGCATATTTTCACCCGAGAGATGCTGAGGAAGAATCCCTGGAGCACCCATTTTTGTGATGTCCTTTTTTCTGGATTGAACAGACTTGTGAGAAATGGATTATATTAAGCTGGTGCTTGTCATCTATTATTGGGATGATCTGAACTGCTATCTAGATAGAGTAGGGGATGGACTCACAGGGATGACAGAAGAGGCTTGGTGGCTGATCGTCCATGCCACTTTATGGCCTACGCAGTTGGAGAGGAGTAGGACAATCATTGGGGGGAAAGATGCAAGCAATGGGAAAACAGACAATGCACTGTGAAGAATGTGGGCTTCATCATTGGGTGTTATTTTAGTGAGGAACTATGCCTATTTTGAGCAGTTCACGTGAACAAGTGAGGGAGAGTGTAGACTGCACACTCCGCTTGTTCACGGGTCATGTACCCTTTGTTTTTTTGTGGACTGTTGGAAGGCATATGAACATTTTGTAAAGGAGAGCTGTACCTCTAAATATATTTGTTTGTCATTATTAATGACATGCTGTACCAACACTCTGAAAAAAATGTCTAAATTCGATAGAGATGTGGGATGTTGTAGTTGGATAGTTAGAGATGTTTTTGTAGGTGGATGTTGACATGTCGTAACATAATAATGAATAAATAATCACTAGAAAGAGGAATTCACTCAAGGATGGATGTGAAAGACTGAAATCTAGAGAAAAATGTAGGGTGGAGAGATATAATTAGAGGGAGCATGAGTACCTCTGCCAATGGATGAATAGAGATGATAGAAATTCCATGCGTATCATGAGCATACTTGAGGAAGTTGTACCAGCCTCTGGGCAGCTGTTGAACATTTTTTTTAATTATTATGAAGAGAAAAGAAGAGAGAAAGGAGGGGGGCATGTATATAAAAAGGATAAAGGAGGGGGGCAAAGAAAAAGAAAAAGAAGAGCGAGGGAGAGAGGAGTCATCGGTGGCTCCCCCCTACCGGTTGGGGGGGGGGGTGCCACCGGTGGGTGCCCCAACTGGTGGCAACCACCGGTAGGGGGTGCTACCGGTAGCACCCCCACCTGTAGGGAGTGCTACTGGTGAGTACCCCCCATTGGTGGCACCCACCGATAGGGGGTGCAACCGCACCCCCTCTCCTCTCTTTTTCTCATCCCCCTTCTCTCCCCTATAAATACCCCCCTAGAGGGGTTGCTGTAAGGGGGGATTTTTCGGGGGATCCTGACGAAGTGTTGCCGTGTTGTTTGGTGAAGATTCAAACCATTGAAGCGCCGTCCGAGCTCCGTTCATCAACACCTCGAAGACACCTTTCATGGCACAAGGACCTTAAATCATTTCAATTTTGTATCAATTGTAACCATGTTAATTAAATGGTCCATTCATATTGTTTGAATGGCCGTACTTTAATTAAAAGAATGGTCCATTCATATTGGTTGAATGGCCGAAGTTTCAGTTAATTAATTACGTAGTTCATTCCTATTGGTGGAATGGCCATTAAATTTGTGGTTCACTCTTATTGGTAGGGTAACCAAAGTCATTTTCTTGGTTCATTCTTATTGGTGGAATGGTCATCGAATTTGTGGTACATCCCTATTGTTGAAATGGTTATAAAGTTTGTGGTTCACTCTTATTGTTAGGGTGACCAAAATTGAGATTGTGGTTCACTCCTATCGTTGGAGTGACCAAAGTGCATTTCTTGGTCTGTTCTTAATGTTGGTATGGCCAAAAGTTTGTAAAATTATGGTTCATTCCTATTGGCGGAATAACCGAAGTTTGATTTGATTGAATGTGACTAATGAAGTTGTGCATGACTTGTGGATGCGTTTAATTTGGCTTATTTCATTTAAATTAGATTTGAAGTTAACTAACTTCGGTCTCTTCATATTGGTTGGAGGACCATTATTTTAAGGTATTGTCTTAGTTAAGTGATGGCTATCATGCCTCATTGATCAAGTCTTTTTCTTTCAAATCTTCAAAAAAAGATAAAAGAGGGAAGAAACATATTTTTTGCACTTAAGTAATCCTTATGAACTCTTAGAGTTTCATAAAGGATATTATCAAACCAAAAAGTATCTTTTAAGGGTTCTAAGAAGAATCTTGCCTAAGGCATGTTCTCTTGGTATCTTTTAAGGTTCTTAAGCTCATATGCACTCCATGTGAGGTGACATCCTTTAAGTATCTTTTAAGATTCTAAAAAAAAAGATTCAAAATGAACATCAAGTTCAAGGTGTTTAATACAAAGATCAACCAAATGATATGTTTGATTAATGGTGTGATTCTAATACTCCAAATTTTAGTGCGTTATTATTTCAAGGGTATCAATTATAGTTAATCAAAGGTTGCTAATCCGTGATTGGCGTAATTAACATTGATCGAGGTCAGTGGGGAGAGGTCAAATTCAAAGATCCACTTGTTTGATCCAACCACCTCATCTTAGGTCTTCTTATATGTATATATATCATCAAAGTCTTATCCTAACTATTTGGGGTCGGCTACATGAATCCAGTCCCGCCATCTTAATCTATTCAGTGCCAAATTAGAAGTAACACGTAGTAATGTCAAGTCTTTGTAACTATATCTAACCACTTCATCTTAAGTCTTCCTTGATGTTTTCTATCTTCCACTACTTTAATTCTATCACATCTCTTAACTGGTACTGAACTTGGTTGGCGATGTACATGACTAAACCATCGCATCCTATTCTTTCTAAGTTTAATGTTACTGGGAGCTACCCCTAAATCTTTATATATATATATATATTCATTCTTAATTTTATCTTTTCTAGTTTTACTATTCATCTACTTCAACATCCTTATCTTAGTAACACATAATTTTTGTATATGATCTTTTCTCACAGCCTAACACTTGGAACCATATAACATAGCAGGTCTTACAGTTGTCCTATAGAACTTATCTTTGAGTTTTAAAGCGACCTGACGATTAAAAAGGATTCCAGATGTACTTCTCCACTTCAGGCAAGCCGCCTTGACTTTGTGAGTGACATCTTCTTAGATCTCTCAATTATCTTGAATAATAGATCTTATATAATGAAGGTTGTTATTGTTAGGAATAACTTGATTCTCGATAGTAATTAAATCTGTCTAGTCAACCTCTCTGTTACTGAAATTACATTTTATATATTTTGTCTTAGTTCGACTAATCTTAAAGGCTTTAGATTCTAAAGTGGATCTCTATTGTTCTAGTTTATTATTCAAACTCTTGTTATCCTCATCCATTAGAATAATATCATCTGCAAATAACATACACTAATGGATGTCACTGTACTAGTATTTAGTTGCCTCATCTATAACTAAAGTAAAAAGATAATGACTTAATGTTGACCCTTGATATAATCCCATAGTAACAGGGAACTCTGATGTCTCTCCAGCAATAGTCCTCACGCTCGTAGAAGCCCTCTCATATATATATATAATCACATGAATATATCCTTTAGATATTCCCTTCTTTTCTAAAGTTCACCAAATTAGCTCCTTAGGTATATGATCGTAAGCTTTCTTTAAATCAATAAAAACTATGTATACATCTTTCCTCATCTCTCTATATTTCTCCATCAATTGTCTCAGTAGGAAAATAGTTTTCGTAGTAGGCCTATTAGGTATAAACTCAAATTGATTTTCTAAAATATTAGTAACACGTCTAAGATGTTTCTCTATTCTTCTCTCCTAAAGTTTCATAGTATGACTTATAAGTTTAATTTTACGGTAATTATTATAATTTTGAATGTCTCTTTTATTTTTAAAGAATAGAATCACAATACTTCTTCTCCAGTCATTTGGCATTCTCCTCTCTTTTAAAATCTTATTGAAAAGTTTAGTAAGCCATTTAATTCCTATGCTACCTATATTTTTTCAAATTTCAATAGGTATCCTATATGGTCCAAGGACCTTACCTGCTCTTATCCTTTTTAGACAATTTTCGACTTTTGGAGCTCTAGTCTGTTGAATATACTGATGATTAATTTGTCCACTAATCTCATTGATTTCTTTACGACGGTAACTTCTGAATTGATCTCTATTTAACATTTTTTCAAAGTAAGTATTCTATCTCTCCTTAGTTTTGCAATCCTTCACTAGAACCCTACCCTCCACGCTCTTAATACATCTAATATGATTAAGATCCTTACTCCTTTTGTCTCTTAGTTTAGCAGGTTTGTATATATTTTTTTCACTTTCTCGGATTTTCAACTTATGATACAATTCTTTAAAAGCCTTTAATTTAGTTTGACTAACTATTTTCTTAGTATTTGTTTATGTAATTTTGTAATCTTTGAAGGTTTGATCATTTTTACTCATTTGTCATATTTTAAAGCATTCTCTTTATGGTTAATAGTTTTTTGAATTTCGTTATTCCGCGACCATATTTCTTTTTTAAGAACTCTTTTGCCTTTAGATTTACCTAAGATTTTTTTGCTACTTTATTTATACAAGTAGCCATTCTATTCTATATTATGTTAATTTTTCCCCCATAATTTCAAATGTTCTCCTTTAATAGACACTTCTTAAAAGCATTTAAATTCTCTCTTTTTAAATTTCACCATTTAATTTCTGGACAGTTATTCACTACACTCTTTTTTCTTCAGCTTTGATGTAAACATCCATATAGTAATGCTATGGTACGGCTAGGGCTCTTGGTGCGGCCTGGCCGTACTATCTTCCTTACCATAGGATTAGAAGATGAAACAAAAAAAAGCTCACATGTTGCAGCGCCTTTGGTGCCCGTAATTCATGGGAGGGATGGGTGTTATGGGGGGGATGGGGGAGGTCGTGGCCCTTCGATCACACAGTGCGTGCAGTTTGACCGCATGCACTGTTTTGACGTCCTTCTTTATATTAAAAAATAATAAAATTTATCATAAATTTTAAAATATTCAATTACTCTCATTAAGGTTGTTTCCATCCCTTATGATTTTATTTTCACCGTTCGATCGTATCTAATCTTGAAACTCAATGGTTGCCATCCATTAGGCACTGGCAAAGATAAAAAAATAGTCAAAAAATAAAAAATTGATCAGATTATCCTTAAAGTTGTTCCCATCTACTGAGATTTTAGTATTCATCACCAATTTGCTTGCACAAGATTGGACGACTACAATCAATTTGGATACAATCTAATATTAAGCTTCAAGGGATGAAATTTATCCTAGGGGGATAATTGAATATTTAAAGGTTTATGATGATTTTTATTTTTTTTGCAACGAGGGATGGGCTGGACCGCATGGGAGGTCCGGTTCGCACAATAGCACTTATCTCTCTCTCTTTCTTATATATATATATATATATATATATATATAGGAGTGCCACAGTGCGGTGCACGTACGGTTTTGCTTTTTCCTCATGTTAAAGAAAATAAAAATCATGATAAATTTCTAAATATTAACTCTCTTTGAAATAAATTTCATTCCTTTTGGCTTAAGTTTCACTATTAGATCGCGAGGTTTTCAATGCAAAACCGTCCGATTTTTGCATTTGTAAATTAGTGATGAATACTAAAAATCCAAGGGATGGGAACAACCCTAAGGGTTAATCTGACGAATTTTCTTTTTTTTTTACTATTTTTCATAATTTTTGAAAATTAAGATTTACATGAACCCGATGGACGGTTAAAATCGAGTTTTAAAATTGAACCATGATCGGATGGTCAAAATTAAGTCCCAGGTGATGGAACAATGCTAAGGAAGGTTATTGAATATTTAAAAATTTATTTATTTTTTATTCAAATATGGGGATGAGGCTCAAAACAGTGTGTCCGTATTGTTTTGACCCCCTTCTCTATATTAAAAAATAATAAAAGTTATCATAAATTTTTAAATATTCAATTATCCCCTTTAGGTTGTTTCCATCCTTTGGAGTTTTATTTTCAGTCCCATCATATATGATCTTGAAACTTAATGATAGCTGTCCATTGGGCACTTGCAAATCTTGATTTTAAAAAATCATGAAAAAATAGTTAAAAAATAAAAAATGGTCAGATTACCCTTAGAGTTGTTCCATCCCTTTTGGCTTAAGTTTCACCGTTGGATCGTGAGGTTTTCAATGTAAGCCGTCTGACTTTGCATTGGTAAATTGGTGATGAATACTAAAACCCCAAGGGATGAGAACAATCCCAAGGGCTAATTTGATGAATTTTCTATTTTTGACTATTTTTTATGAGTTTTGAAAATCAAGATTTACATGTGCTTGATGGATGGCTAAGATCGAGTTTCAAGATCGAATCATGATCGGACGATCAAAATAAAGCTCCAGGCGATGGAAGTAACTCTAAGGGGGATTATTGAATACTTAAAATATATATTTTTTATTTTTATAAATATGGGGACGAGGTTCAAAACAGTGTGTGCGCATTATTTTGACCTAAATAAAATTCATCATAAATTTTCAAATATTCAATTATTCTCCTTAGGATTGTTTCCATCCTGTAGAGTTTTATTTTCACTGTCCGATCATATCTGATCTTGACACCCAATGTAGCCGTCCATTGGGTACTTGCAAATCTCGATTTTAAAAGTCATGAAAAAATAGTAAAAAAATAAAAAATGGTCAGATTAACTTTAGGGTTATTCCATCTCCTGGAGTTTTTGTATTTATCATCAATTTACTCGCACAAGATTTGATGGCTACAATCAATTCGGATACAATCCAACGGTGAAAATTAAGCTTCAAAGGATAAAAATTACCTTAAGGGGATAATTGAATATTTAAAAGTTTATGGTGATTTTTATTTATTTTTTGACAACAAGATGGGGTGGACCGTACGGGAGATCTGGTTCGTACAGTAGCATATAGGGGGTAGATATAACGTGCCCCCTACCCCGATTTCAAAGAAAAAAAATCATCAAAAAATTTAAAATATTCAACTACCCCCGTCTAGGTGGCTTCCCATCATTTTTTATTTAATTTTCACTATTGTATCGAAAAATTTAACCGTAGCCATCCAATCAAATGCGTCGTTGTTTGAAGATCAAATCTAAAAGCCCAACAGATAGGATCAACCTTAAGGGCTAATATGATGAATTTATTATTTTTTTGACTATTCTTTTAGTATTTTTAGATATTGATTTTTTATACATGTCCGATCGGATGGCTCCGATTGATTTTCAAGATCAGACGGTGAAAATTAAAACCCCGAGGATGGAATCAACCTTTAGGACCCTATTTGAATATTTAAAAATTTACGAAAATTATTATTATTATTTTTAACATGGGATAGGTTGGTTTTCAAGGGGGTGCATATATATGTATATAATATTTTGTGTTGGCCCCCTGCAAATAAAATTTCTGTGTCTGCCCCTGGTGAAGAGGTCCGGATCCTTTTTTGGTTGTTTTTATAGTATGCCTCTGATGTTTTTTTTTTTTTTTTTTTGGGGGGGGGGATATTCCCATCTACTGCTATGTTTTATTCTTTCTTTCTCTTCACCTTTTGTGTTCAATTTAGTTAAAGTGCCTTTTCTTCTTATGAGTTAGAGATATTTTCAATCTCCCTCGGAAAGATATCCTGCTCTTTGCACTTAAGATTGTTGCTTGTGAGGATGTAAAGCAGTCACGGCCTATTCAAGTAACATTCAGTTAAAGACGAGCAAAGACTGATTTCCCTATGGTCCTTATTGCTGAGTTTTATTGCATCTTGTCTTGCTGGCTCAGATAATTGGGACGATTCTTGATGGAGGCAATTGTTAACCTGATGTTCATCTGGTCACTGTTTTTAACTATGTAATGGATTTGCCTTTTGATTCTGTTTGAGTTGTGTTGCGATGATTCTCAACTGTCTCTGCTGTGTTACTATGTTCAGTAGCTGTATAGCATCTCTTGTTTATGGGATTATGGAATATTGTTTATCAATCAATGGATGCAGGACAGAGCAACTAATGCATCATTGTTCTATAAAATGTTTGGTTGGCTGACTAATTTTTATTAACTTACAGATGATAGTTGGTCCCCTGCTTTCTGCTGTACATATATACAGTGTAACCCAAGAGATGCGTGCAGCTCCTGTGAATACGTTAAATCCTCAGCGGACGGGCATGATTGTGGCTGATTTTCTTAAGGTTTGAATGCGAATGACAAACTCAAACACCCTTTTCCTTGGCATGCTATATGTGATCTTTGATGTTTAAATCCAAACTCAGAGTGGAAGAATATCAAGCCCCGCTGATTTAAGGTATCGCGAAAACCTCCTCTTCCCAGATCGGATCATAGAGGATGCAGGGAGTGTGAAGGTAGGAAGGCCACTTCGCAAGGTCTTCAGGAAGCCCTCAAAGCTCGAGGAGATGAGAAAAATATTTCCTAATGAGAAGTACCTGATTAATCGAGAGGGCAAGTGTACAGACATGGTTCTGGAGCATGGTGCGACTGGTGAGGATGCACTGAGAGGCTGGCTGGTAGCTGCTTATGCTGCCGACCTGGAGAAATTGGATAATGGGTCAAGGGAGGAAATCATGAGCAAGGCCTATAAGAAGATGGAAAGTGTGTTTCCTTCATTTATATCACAGCTAAAGACAAGAGGGTGGCACACAGATCGCTTTTTGGATGGAAATGGATGCCGTTTTGCATTCTAGGGTATCTGTAAACCTCAGTCTCTGCTGTTAAAAGCTGCTGAGACGAAATGTTTGTGCAATAGGTTTATCATTTTTTTTCTTTTCTCATCGTTGCTCCAAAAACGGGGGGCAAATTTTTTGCGAGTGAAAAGTCATTCTTGTGCATTCTTTCCAACAGAATTTTGGATTTTCTGCGAAGAATTGTTGTCTTCATCTTTGCATGAAATTGTAGACTTTTGGCCCAAGGTCACTGTATTGTCTTCGTTTATTCTCTAGTTAATGTCCATGGTCGAGTGAACTTACGAGTGTGTCGACATGCAGCTGTAAAAGTGAAGACCCGTCTCATGCCATTGAAAGCACACCAACCCGAGGCCTTTCCTTCCGTGTAAGTCCCTTCTGTTATGAAGGAATTTAGTCAAGGAACAGGTATTGGCTTTATTATATTCATCTATCATTCATTTTTAGAGAAACGTTATTATATTATACTTTTTGCTATCTCTCTCTCTCTCTTTTTTTTTTACCACAGATGGAAAGCCGCTATATCATATAAGACAGGTTTTGTTGAACTTACTTTAATAAGCGTATCCTTTTTTTGTTTTCAACAAATGCACGTCATGGGCGAATTTCAGTAAAATGGACAAACTGTTCCCAGTTAATGTAGCGGAAAAGAGTAGCAAATGTGGTATAATAATATTTCTGAATTTCGTAAGATGAGTAGGTCATGTTACAGTGAACAAATGGGGGTCGACTGGTTGGTAGTATAGATCCTTCACTTTCCATATCCATGTTGCAGCAAGTCTTTCTCTATACTTGCTGTACCGAGGGTACCAATCGCACTGATCCTTAGTGCAGTGGGTAAATAAAGAAATTATATTTGAAATTTTTTAGATGGGCCTCTAGGTGCCCTACATGTCTCTATATGCTGATCTCTGATTAGACAATTTAAAAAAAATTGAAAAATTAAATCATTATTGGACATAGTCTATTAAGGGCATTTTTTATTGTTCATTGAGGCTTGATTTTTAATTTTTCTGATTTTTTTAGATCATCCAATCGGAGATTAGTTTGTATGGATATGTAGGACACTTAAGAACCCACCTAAAAAAAATTAAAAAATATGTATATTTTTATTTACCCACTGCACTGAGGTTCAGTGCAATTGCACCCTCAGTGCAACAAGTATTACTCCTTCTAGGGTATTGGTTAGTGTCTCTCCACGCCAGTCCAACTAAAGCCCAATCACTGGGCCGTTAAACAAAAGGCCCAGCAACTGTGACCGGAACTGACCCCAAGCGCACCTCAGACCAGGCCAGGCCGCCAAACCTACCGGACTTGAGGACAGCTCGGCCCAATTTAAACACCGTCGCAGCTAAGTTGTCCACAAATATGGAAAAGAAAGGGTTGCTGTCAAATGCTAGGAGATTAGGAGTGGTGTCATACGAGCATGCTTTAAGAGGATATTACGTACATTTCGGTTAGCTTTTGGGTGCATTAACTAAGCCCTCAAAATAAGTTTACACGCGGAGGTTAATCCCTTACAATTTCAAAAGCACCCTTTCCTTATTTTTTGACCTATACTAAGCCGTAATCCGCACCTATCACCCTATCACCCTATCCCCGATTCACACAACGAATCACAGGTAAAATTATGTGACAACTCGATCTCGTCCATGCCACTTGCAGATCAAACATTTCTGTTTTTATAATGAGAAAATTTTAAGAGTAATGTTCTCTGCAATGCAAGTTGAATCATCTTACATTGTAAGATGTCATTGGTCCACATATGCAACTATCACATAGGTCGGACAATTTTTTTCACATGTAAGTCAGCGAAGTATTATGATCATTCTTAGTAAACGTGACAAATACTATTTGTCATACCAATACAGATACATAGAAACGACATTTTTTAGACATAAAAAAATACTTTGTGAGAATGACAAAGTATTTATTACATCCACGAAAGTATTTATCATCCCTACGCATATGTGTACAGATTTACTAGCGCGACAAATATTTTTCAGAGATAACAAATACTTCGTGAGTATGTGTCACTCTTATGAAGCATTTGTCGTGCCTACATATATTAGTCACGTCTAGAATCTTGCACCCGCATTTAATACTTATCATTTGTGAAAAAAGCTGTCTAATCCATATAATGTTTGCCTATATGGACCAATGTCATCTTTATGCAAGATGACTCAACTTATTCAAATTTTAATCTCCCATTTGTAATGACTTATATGTGGATCAAGTTATCTCATGTATCCGATCTGACCGATTTACATCCCCAAACGCAAGTCAATCAGAATGAAAATTTTCAGGCCTAAACATGTGACGTGCTGAACTGGATGACTTGTGTCGGTGAGCGTTTGTGGGTACATCTTAGATATTACTTCTTCTAAAATATTAGGTATCAGCCAGTTTTAAAATATTTAAATAATTTGAATGTTTATGGAAACAGAGTAGGAATCCACTGGACAACAAGATTTGGTGGGCTAGAATTTCTAAGTATGACATAACATGCCCTTTCGGACATTCCAGAACGGTGCCCAAAAGGAGTCTATTTGCTCTGTGGTCTCTTTACAAAGTTTGCCTAATGGTGGAGACTTGGTTTAGTAAAGACCTCATCCTCGATTGTACTGATTTATGTGGCACTTTTATCCGGGAAGCAAATCCAGCGGACCATTGGTGTTAAACTCCTACCAGAATCCAATGAAAATTTGTGCTTCTGTTTTCGTCTTTGCTATGGAACCCCCAAAACCTGGTTTAGTACATAAATCTCTTTGCATTTAGACCGACTACAAGTTATGTAAAAAAAAGAAAATAACAGAGTAATACAATTGAAAGATAAGAATTTCATCTGGCTAAAGTAGCTAGTAGGCCGGTCCAACAGTACGAGTCCAAGCCGACAAATTCGGCCCCATAGGGCCCAGTCCAGCCAAAGTCTCCGATCCATGATCCGAATTGGGGAGGTTCAAAACGAGGTCTAAGGGATCTTACGACCATAGAAGCTCTCAACCCATTACATCTGGCCTGCTGAGGAGGCATCCAAATCCTCCTCTGATAGGATCCCTAGATCAACTCGACCGAGACTCCTCCTCACAGGAGGTCCTAGCCTTCTCATCCTGATCTGACTGCGACTCAGAGTAGATCATGATGAATCTAAGAACCCGCCTGCATATAGATCCTTTTCTTTAAGGAAATCCATTCTAATCTCAAGCAGATCGCAATAAACCTGGAGATCCATCTTAGAACCGGCTTTTCCAAATCGGAGAGGGATCTTCTGAATCATCGTTGGAAGTTCTTGACGATGTTTTTTTCTTGTAGGCCTGTTGATCTCCAGTCTTTCTCTCACCATAGTAGACGAGATTTTGACTCGACAACAATTATACAAAGTCTCTTGCAGTACTGTTCTGTCCCGTGTGTGCTTCCTCACAAAACAAGGAACTTTCTGTAATGGACAAGAATACAAAGTGGAGAAGGACCCATGTCCGTGAGACAGAGTGAGACTTATTTCTCTATGGCACAGGTGAATTCCTTGCTTTCGTCTTTGCTATGGAACCCCCAAAACCTATTCTATTCTTCAACGCCCCCTCCCCCATGGAAATTTCAAAACCACCCCTCTTTTAGAGAGGAAAAAAAGATCAACAACAAGGATACCAGGGACAACATGCCCAGACTAATTTACCCAGTTTATGAACTCGGCAACTCTGGCACCTCTCCAACACCCATCAAAACCCTGAGCCAGAAATCCATGTCGTCTTGTTCATGGCCAGAGGTGTTCATGTGGAAGCCTTCCCCTACGTGGTTGAAGGACAGGTGTTCTGCTGCAGGCTCAGAAACCCCCATCGACGTAACCGAGCTTTCCAACGACAGCGCATCCGACCAGAAGCTCTCGTCCATCTCCACGAACTTCTCCGACGAGTCTGCGTACTCTTCTTTGACCGAGGTGTGGTTGGTCTCCCTCGTCATGATGGAAGACTCGGTCGCCATGGATGAGAACTCGCTGCTGGACTGCGGTGGGGAAGCGGGATCAAGATGGAGGGTGATGGGTTTGGAGCCCACGCTGGCCGTGGCACCACAAGACCGGGCCTTCTTCTTCGGTTCTTGGGTGGCCACCGTGCTCGGCCTGGCCCGCTTCTTCAGGTGGGTGTGCCACACGTTCTTGATTTCGTTGTCTGTTCGACCTGGTAGCCTTGCTGCAATGGCGGACCATCTGTGGGAAAAGAAGCATGTTAAGAACACTATCCATCTGATCAAGAATCAGTTTGGAGGAAGAAATGAGCAGTTTGGTATTGTTTGATCTCTAAATTTCACTACTCTATAGAAAGTATATATATATAGAGAGAGAGGTGTCAGGCATGCATGGTGGAATCCTAGTAAAAGAGCAAAGCCCGCGGTATCATCCAAGAGCAGTGTTGGACACAAGGCCACTGAACATGCGAACCGGTTCTGCTGAAATGGCTATTTTAGGACCTGAATTTGATGTAAACTGTAAAGGCCTCGTCTGTAATATACCTACCTCCCCTGTTGGCTTAACGTTTGGCTATCAAGAGAGGAGTTTACAAGAGTAACTATGAAGTACTTTTTTGATCCTGCGTCCGATGTATACAAAAAGTTAACTAGCTAGAATACAAGCACTCACGTGTGTGTGTACTACCATGAATGGGGGTGCTTTGGGATGTTTCGTGTCTAAATAGAGACAAGTACTGGAAAGGAATCTTTAGAAATCTGCATGTTTTCCATATTGTTTAAGGGCATTTGCAAGGTGAGGACAAAATTGGCTGGCCAGTTTCCTTCTTTCTGATCATCATCTGGAAATTAATATACACAGTCATATAGCTAGCCCTTATAGGATAGGAGATCGATGGAGCAAAAATAAATCAAAAGGAAGACTCCCCTCTATCTTTTTCTGCCTCGGATCACTTTGAGATTGAATCACCTCTTAGTACGAAGGGAAGAACTAACTGATCAGGAGTTCAATTGAAGTACTGCTGTTGACGCTCTGTATGTAATCCAATATCTTGGACGACTATGAATTCAAGTTACATGCATATATATTTTCCCTTGTTTAATCACTCTCTCTCTCTCTCTCTCTCTTAATAGCCGAGGTCCGAGGATTCTTCTTTCTTAGCTTTTAAGCTGTGGAAAGGATTAAATATTCCGGAGAAAAGAAAAGAAACACCCACGAAACTGATCAAGTGATACCTGTTGCCGAGCAATTCGTGCAAGCTGATAATGGTCTCCTCCTCTTCCTTGCCAAAGCTGCCTCTCTTGATGTCCGGTCGCAGGTAGTTCATCCACCGGAGTCTGCAACTCTTCCCACACCTCTGCAGACCTGAAGGATCGAAAGGAAAGAATTCTTAGCACCCATTATCGAGTTTCTACATAAGAAAATTTGTAGATTCTCTCTCTCTCTTTTGTTCTCTCTTTATCTATCTATCTATCTATTACTGTTTATGCCGAGTGACTGAAATTTAACTTGATCAACTTCTACGTATGTGCTCCCTTCAAGTTCCTCTCAAGTTCAAATATTAAGTTAGCCTTGTGACTGGAATTAGATCGTATCCTATAGACGCCCTCGATCTCCATAAACCAATGGTGAAGACATCAGGAAAACCATTAATCTCAGCGAGTGCGCATACTGCAGACTCTTTCACTCTGGCCAACACCCCCCTCCCCATGCGCGCACACACACAGACACAGACAGACACAGAGACACATGTTGGATTCTTTCACTCTCTTCCCTACATACAATGCTTCTTCAAGGTAAGGTGAGAGCAAATGGTGATTACCGGCTTGCTTCGGGAGCGCCCGCCAGTTGCCATGCCCGCAACTCTGGATGAAGGAGACCAGTATGTGGTCTTCCTCGGGCGTCCATGGCCCCTTCTTCAGCCCCATCTTGTCGCAGCATGGAGCTCTCACCATCTCGTGTGTTGCCGTTGCTGCCGCAGCCACGTCCCCTCGGCCGGCGACCTCCTCCCCAGCTCGATCGCTAGCTCGTTCCTTCTTTCCACTCGCTCCCCTCTGGATAATACCAACCAACCCACTGGAGAGAGGCCGCAAGAGCAAATGAGAGCTGCCGCAACCCCGCGTCTATTTATCCACGTCCTTCCGGAGGTGGCCTCCTACCAGCACGTGCAACAAATACTCCGGAAGACCGCGTCGAATCGCCGTAGAGGTCTGCAGAGCGCCCCCCATGCCATGCCAGCAACTTCTCCGAAGCACGACACTGTCGACAAAGCGACCAATAAAAACTCAACTCTCTCTCTCTCCGTGCATGCGGATTGAGACCCTGTATTCAATTTTTTTTTATATCGTCAAAATTTCTTATACTATTGATACTTCATTTCATCCTATGAACTAAGTTACTACAGTGAGAGAAAAGTGAAATCTAGAAAAGGGAAAGTTTTTTATTTTTTAAATATTCTAAACCAATCAGGGGCCTTGGCCCTTCCAGCGTTTACAGCATTTACATATATGTAAAGAGAATTTTTCTACTAACTCTTTCAAGAGTAAAGCAACATATATACCTACTTTAAAATTCTGAATAATTTTGTATCCTAGGTTCTTTTAATGCCTCCCAAGAAAAATTTCTCCCTTCGCCATTGGACACAGGCATTTGAAAATGAGGGCTGGTGGCGTCATTGCTTTGATGGTTGATCATATTTTAAGTTGGGTCAGTCACAAAAGACAACTCCCTATATGTAAAATTGTTGAATTGCCATCCTTGCGTATGCATTTATTTAAGTATTTTTCTTGGGCCAACCAAACATTGAAGATAACGTTGTTATTACTTTCGTCCAGATCCTGTTAAAATAACTCTAAATATTAAATTAAATAATATGTTAGGCCAACTTTAGTGTAAAAATGCTCCTGCCATGGTACCCTTGGTTCAAACTCCAAATTTGGACTCGAGCTCGGCTCGCCCCGTTTTTGCCAGGTTCGAGTTCGCTTGGCTCGAGTTCGAATCACACAAATTTGGACAGATTTTATTTAGTTTTAGTCATTTGAAGTACGATTGAAATGAGGACTTTTTAGTAGATATACTTATTTGACCTAATTTGAAAAAATTAAAAAATATATTAAATATATCGAGCCGGCTCACGAGCTCACGAGCCGAGCCACAGTAAGTTTGAGCTCAGCTCACTAAACTATTCGAGCTTTTATCTAAACTTGAGCTTGGCTCGTTTGAGATTTCGAACTGAACCGAACCGAGTTGAACTCGAGCGGCTAGCGAGTATAAAAGGTGATTTTGAATATATGTTTATAAAATGATATTTTTAATATAAATGTACGTGTAAAAATGACAATTTTATAGCTTTATTTTTACACGTAAGAGTTTTCTATTTATAAATGACCCTTTTAAATTTGAGTTCTTTTGCTGCTTGAAAGTCATGTATACTTGTTTGAGTTTTACTTGCTGCACCGTAAAAGCTGAAGTAGAACGGGCCACCCAGTCTTGTTCACCCACTTGGAACCCCTACATGGTCCTGTCCCTCTCCCCCCACTTAAATGTACCTAGAAGTCAACGAAAAAAAATAAAAAAAATTTACCCGTAGACTGTGCTCTTCGAGCGGATCCTGATACGCTCGAGAGCATCCTTCTCGAACACGTCCTGATGCACTCAAGAGTTTCAAGAAGCTCTCGAGGGCTTTAAAATGCATTCGAAGAGCACAACATACATGTAAACTTTTTTTTTCTACCCACGTTAAGGCATATTTAAGAGAGGAGACATAATTATGTGCGGATTCCAATTGACGGAATAAGACTAGGTGGCCCGTTCTACCTCAATTTACTGCGGTGCAGCAAGTAAAACTTTACTTGTTTTATACCTGTGATCATTGCATCTGCTTCAATGCTTGTCAATGCATATGACTCTTCTACATACGCGTTTAACTGAACTAAAGCTGGGTTAATTTCACTGGCTGACCTTAGGACAGGTGGTAGTGGGTGAGATTTTACGGACATCCAAGGTGGGGGTAACCCTACCACTATGGCAGGACATCAAAAAACAAGCTGGGTTAATTTTAACCTAGATGTGAAATGGCATCATATTCAGTTATCCTGATGAGTGTGATAGTGGTTTGCATTTTAAAAAATATGTATTTTTTAAGTTCTAAACATCTAGTTTGTTGATACTCGAGTGTTGTGTAGACAAGACGCTGAGATCGGAAGTGTGAGGCCTAGGAAACAGTATGGAGCAGAAAACTGAAGACCTACAAATGCATGTATATATGTTACACTGTTCCCATGAAATATCCCAAGCTAGCAACGCATCACATTGTTTAGTCGTTAGATTTGTTTCAATCTAGCCATTTAACTAAATAAAAATGTAGTAGGATCCATCAGAGCGGACACCAAAAGCTCCAATCAAGTGCATTGAAGAGAGAGAGAGAGAGAGGATTAAATATACATGCTTATCTTGGAAATCCTTATTTTGTTACTAAGTAAACTTTGCTAGAGGGGCGTGCATGGCAGATGTCAACCTGGTCAAAGGGTCAACAAAACGTGGGCATTCAGACATGCTGGATTACATATACAAATGGATGAGGACATGAGGATTCTGCTTGAAGGAAAGTTTAAAAGGAGGCAGAGGAAGGCAAGTAGAACTTTCACTCCACTGAGAACGGCGTTGTGTTCACACTCTGCCCCCGCATTGAATACTCCTGTTTGGCTAGCTCCTCGAGGGGCACAACAGTCAAACATGGTGTCTCACTTAAAAGTCCAAAGCTTTGGAATCCAAGGGATTTACGAAGAAGACGGCTTGATGCAAGATGAAAACTTTGAATGGCGGCACTTGTTTGGACTTCTGGTGCAAGCAAGATGAGGAAGGAGGTCAACCTCGGCGAGTATGGGGGAGCCAGTGAGGCATGGGAGCCCACGAAGTTGACACGGCAAGCTCCCCATTGGAAGGGCCCCTGAGCAACGTGATGTGGCAGGTAATGATTGGCACTTGGTACTGGATGTGGGCCCCTATATGTCCCTTGTGTTGACAAGGGAACCCAAGGACAGCTCAGCTCAAGAGTCAGGAGACTCAGGACCATCAAACGTAGGTGCGGGCATTCACTGGTTTAAACCCTCTAACATGAGAATAGATCTTTTTAGTACACGTTTGGATTGGAGTCCAGTAATATTAAAAAAGAGAAGGTCAAGATATTTGTACAATTCAAGTAATGTATTAATTGGACGATGGACTTTGAATCTTGTTTTAATGTGATTAATATTTTGAATGATGGATTAACCGGGACACTGGCTATCCGACAATCCTTATTTAAAATTATTAGACACATTTGTTATAACATAGGGGAGCGAGTAGTTCAATTTCATTGATTAATGAATTACCTGTATGTGTTAGTTATATTGGTCTTTGGTAACATTAAATGGATTTATTTTTTGCTTCATAATGCGATCAATATATCTCTCATGTGGATGCATGCTGTAATTAGAGAATGCGTAACCTATATTTAGCATGCATTTTAAAGTAAAAGTGTATGATATTCTTCTAAAATCATGTGAATTTAAAAGGAAAATTAGGGAATAAGTCCCTTAATGTTATATTTTTTTAAAATCATGTGCATTTAAAATTAGGGAATGAGTCCCTTAATGTTAAGTTATTTTTTTCACTCTTATTTTAATTGAAAATATGATTTGTAACGTATATAAAAGTGATGATTACGAGCCTAGCAAAATTTTCGAACTGATATATGTGAGACAAATTATATGATCAATTGTTTTTAAGAAAAAGAATTTATAAGTGCCTAATTATATTTTTTTTGTGTAATGTAGAAGGTAACGATAACTTCTAAAGGTTTATATCATGAATTGTCTGGTCAAGATAAATTGAAAGGCGAAAATTATGATATGTGGCACAGAAAAATTCAGTATCTCCTGAATGAGAAGGATGTACTTGAGAGCTGGACCAACGTGATGTTGCCACCATCTGATGATGGACCACTTGCGCAAGTCAATCATGACAAGCAAACGTATGACAAGTGGTTGAATAAGGACAGAAGTACGCGCTACACTATGTTGAGCTACATGCACGATGACCTTATTAAAGAATTTGAGAGTTACAAAACTGCTAAAGAAATGTGGGAGCAATTAAAGCTCCAATATGGAGGCACATCAGCAACGAGGCTGAGGGTCTTAACTTTGAGGTTCAATCAGTATATGATGGACCCAAAGCATTCTATGACAGAGCACCTGAGGACGATGTCTTTAATGATCAGAGAATTGAAGACAACAGGAACAGAACTCTCAGATGAGCAGTAGATACTTGTTGTGCTGAGGTCCCTTCCTGATTCTTCTTGGGAACACATTAAATTGGTGCTTACACACAACGAAAGCATCAAGACTTACAGTGACGTTTCACGTCACCTTAAGTTAGAGGCGGAACGCAAAGAGGCGACCCGTCACAGTGCATTGGTAGCTAATGCCAATAAGCCTAAGGTAAAGAGACTTAGGCAACCAAGAAGAACAACAATTTTCAGCAAAAGGCTGAAAAGAAATGGGGACAACAAAATAATCAAAAGGATAAACGAGGCAAACGAAGAAAGAAAAACCTGAACAAAGTCAAATGTTTTAACTGTCAGAAGATGGGACACTATGCCAATGAATGCACTGAGCCAAAGAAGGTTTATCCCGTATCTAGTAATCCTATTTATGTGTGCTTTAATATTTTCATTACTCATACGGTCTCTCATTAGATTGTAGACTCAGGAGCAACCTGCCACATAGCTCGTGAGCGAGCCGGATTCATAGATTATCGTCAAATACCAACTGGCAGCCAACACGTCACCATGGGGAACGGCGCTCAGGAAGAAGTCCTTGGAGTTGGCTCGTATCAGCTGAAGATGCGAACTGGACGCATTCTTCTGTTACATGATGTGTTTTATGTACCTGGTGTTCGATGTAATCTATTTTCAGTTATAACACTTTTACATTTGGGTTATTCTTTCAATTTTCTAGAGACCTCAATATCTCTTTATTACGATAAGAGTCTTTATGGTCTTGTTATTTAAAAGACAATTTGTTTGTCGTGGATTTAGAAAATAATGATTATATCTCTTTAGTTGCATCTACTTCTGATATTCTTTCTGATTCTGTATCGTGGCAAGCGAGATTGGGGCACATAGGACATGAGAGAATGAGCCGATTGGCTCGAGCAGGCTTATTGGGGCCTCTCACTAAAGTGAATCTCCCTGTTTGTGAACCATGTTTGGCAGGAAAAGTCTGCAGAAAGCTATTTGGGAAGGCCAAGAGGGCCTCTTGCCCACTAGAGCTAATCCACTCAGACATATGTGGACCCTTAAATATGAGAGCACGTCATGGCGAATCTTATTTTATCACTTTCACAGATGACTATTCTCGATATGGTTCAGTATATCTTCTCACCCATCGCTCAAAGGTCTTAACCTGTTTTAAGCATTTTTTGGCTGAGGTAGAGAATGATAAACAAAGGAGCATTAAGGCTCTTCGCACTGATAGAGACAGAGAATATATCTCAGATCAGTTCAGAGAGTTATGTGAAGATAAAGGAATTCGCAGACAACTTACCATTCCTTATACTCCGCAACAAAATGGTGTTGCAGAGAGGAGGAATCGTACTCTTATGGAGATGGTTCGATCGATGACGGCGCAAGCTAACCTCCCAATAAATTTCTGGGGGATGCACTATTGACTGCTGCCTTTATCTTGAATCGAGTGCCTTCTAAGTCAATACCTTTAACTCCCTATGAACTATGGAAAGACGAAAAACCTCATTTGGAGGATTTACGTCCGTGAGGATCAGCTGGATATGTTCACAGTACTTCCCATAAATATGGGAAATTGGGTCATAGAGCTAGTAAACAGGTGTTCATAAGGTACCCTGAGCAATCTAAGGGCTATGTGATGTATGGTGAACATCCAGATGGAAGAATGACTGAGAAAGAGGTCCGAGATGTAATCTTCCTTGAGGAAGATTACCCAACAATAGGAGAGGTCAGGCAGGACATGCAGCTATATGAGTTGCAAGATCTTGATGAGAACACTATGTCTTCCGGCATGGGGGAAATTAGTCTTATCCCAGAAGTTTCCGAAGACAGTGGGAGTGTTCCAATAGACAGTGGGAGTGAACCACTTAACTGTTTACCTCGTAGAAGTCAACGTGGACATATCCCTCGACGTCGTTTCACGATTGAAGGGAAATCATTCATGTGTACTTCTGTAGATGCTGATGAACCTGCATCTTACGTGGAAGCAATGACCTCACCTGACTCAGAAAAGTGGACAGCTGCAATGAGGGAAGAAATGAACTCAATGGCTAAGAACGAAGTATGGGAGTAAGTTGATCTACCACCTAGACGTAAGGTTATTGGGAACAAGTGGGTTATTAAAGTCAAACGTTAGACTGATGGATCAATTGATAAATATAAAGTCCGACTCGTGGCGAAAGGCTATACCCAATTAGAAGGAATAGACTATGAAGAGACATTCTCTACAGTGGTGAGATTTGCTTCTATTCACCTAATCCTGGCTATCATCGCACATCTAGACTGAGAATTGTTCTAGATAGAGATAAAGACAGCTTTTCTCAATGGAGAATTAGACGAAGAGATCTACATGGCTCAGCCTGTGGGCTTTGAAGCTGTAGGACAAGAGAGCAAAGTGTGCCGCTTGAAACGTTCTATATATGGTCTTAAACAGTCGTCTAGACAGTGGTATTATCGGTTCCACCAAGCAATCATTTTGATTGGCTTCAAAATGACCGAAGAGGATCACTGTGTCTATATGAAGAGAGTTAAGAAAATGTTCTCATTCTCTCTTTATATGTTGACGATATATTACTAGCCGGGAATGATTTGGACTTAATCAAAACCACTCAAGAGTAGTTATCCTCTACATTCGAGATGAATGATTTAGGTGAGGCTGATTATATACTGGGAGTAAAGATCTATAGAGATCGATCCAAGAGACTTCTTAGTTTGTCTCAAGAGACTTACATAAAGAGAATCTTGGTGCGCTTCCGGATGCATAAAGCCAAACCCATAGATACTTCAATGGAGAGGGACTCAGTTCTTAGCATTGATCAATATCCCAATACAGAGGAAGAGAAAGAATGAATGAAGGATGTTCCATATGCCAATGCAGTCGGTTGCTTCATGTATGCCATGATGTGCACTCGTCCCGACATTTGCTTTGCAGTTGGCATGGTTAGTAGATATCAAAGTAATCTTGGAACTGCGTATTGGCTAGCAGTGAAAAGGATTTTCAGATATCTGCGAGGTACTGAGAACCTCGCTCTGTGCTATCATGGTGGGAGCCTTAGATTGACCGGATACTCAGATGCCGATGGATCAGCTGACAGAGATGAGCGTAAGTCCACTTCGGGATATGCATTCGTACTTGAAGGAGGAGCTATATCTTGGTGCAACAAGAAGCAAGTATGTGTCTCCTTGTCTACGATGGAGTCTGAGTATATTGCTTGCACTGCTGCGGTCCAGGAAGCCATATGGTTGAGGCGATTCTTGGTGAGCTTGGATGTCACAGCACATGCAGGAGATGCTGTTATGGTCTATTGCGACAATATGGCTGCGATAGCCTACACGAGGGACTCCAAGTATGATGAAAAATCAAAGCATATTGACACTCGTTACTATTTCATTAGAGACATCATTGCGTAGTAGTTGGTGGTCCTTAGATATATCTCTACTAGTGAGATGCTTGCTGATCCTTTGACCAAACCTTTTGTGAGAATTGCATTTCTCAAACATGTTGGAGGTTTAGGACTGAGAAGGATCTAGATTCTTTTTGTAAACGGACACCATTTTATGCAATAAAATATGAGTATTTCCTTTGCATTATTAGTACACTTATTTTTGTGAATGTGAATGTATTGGTCACCAGGTTTTGATCGGTCCACTCACACGGACGATCGCCATGTCGTTATGAGTGAGAGCATGATGAGATAGACTTTATAAACTGTGCACTCAGTGAGAGTGTATTAGTGAGAGTGTATATTTCCAGCGTTCAGTGGGAATGTGATAAGAGTCGAAATCGTCTTAACAGATGGTTAAGATGAGACTGATTGAAAACAGTCAGACATGGGCTTAACTATGTAACCTGTTGATCGCTGAATCTGATGAGGGCCATATGGGCAACCTGGATGTGCTTAGTGGAGCACAGGGTTACAGATTTATATGGTGTAAGAGTGTGACCAATCCTACTTGGAGCTCTATCATAACATATTGATCATATTGTATGTGCTATCTCTTTTTCGACTTTCAGATGAGTGACTGAATAGTGCCTTTTCTATGCCCTTTGGGACTATGCATCTTGTCACGAAGTAGACACTTGATGATGCTACTTTAGCATGTTTTTCCAAGGATCATGATTCATCCGGTCCGACGGAGCATGTCTAGGAAAGCAGTTAAGTCAAAGTAGATTGACATGTGTGGCGTAGGAAAAATTGACTTGTATCACACCGATATCTTCTGACTCATTGTTGGCCAGCGGTTATGATGGAAGTGTCCAACATAATTATGAGTACATAAATGTTGTTTTTGAGATGTTAAGGTGGAGATCTCAGAGTGATCAGATCATCTTAACTTGGTGTAAACTTGTGATTTGGGGTATGAGACGAGACTTGGAGTTGCAGTGTTATGTTAGTATGGTGATAACTTAATATAACACTCTTCACTTACATATCCTTCTCGTTTGGTCGCACACGGCATTTTCCTGTATGAAAGGAAGAGTTACAAGAGGAGATACCATTGTGATATGTCCAATGTGTCTGAGTGGGAGATGTTAATCCTATTGGAGGATTAAAAGGATAAATATCCACATTGGATAGTTATCCTTAATTAGATAAGGACGTGGAGGAAGAGGGCCCTAATGTGTAGGGACTCTTTAGGAGTCTCTCTCTATATATATGAGTGCATATAGAGAAAAGACCAACGTATGTGAACTCCTCCTCCTCCTCCCTCTCCTCTATTTCTTGGAAGAATCACCCGAAGTTTCTGGGATCTGGCGCGTGGACATCGCGGGCGACTCTAGTAGCCGTTCTGCACCGACGAGGGGACGCTTCCGCTTCATCGACGACGAGACGAACACGTTACAAAGGTAACACGTTCTTCCATAATAATCCAACAGATACGTACAACAGATACGTACTATCTTATCATAGTGTACTTCAATTTTAGCGGCGGATCATATGTTCTTTCCAAAGATCAAGGCCATGCAAAGAAAGAAAATTTACTGTGCCATGTGAAAAAGGGAAAACATTGGAGTGGTTGCATAGTTTATCTTGTTATGCATTAGCATGGGTGTAGAAGAGTTGAGTCGAGTTAAATTTTATTATGTTCAAATTTAGTTCAACTAATTTTAATCGAGTTTGAATTTGAACCGAATATTTATGATGGTTGTTCAAGTTTGAATTGTTTAGATATTAAATAAGTTTGAGTCAAGTATCAAGTAGCTCGCAAGTCTAATAAATTCATCATACATTTAGCCCAAAATTTTTTAGCTTAAAATTATGAACTCAAGCCAAATCATGACAAATGTCAAATTGTTTGCACCCCTAGTTATTTGTTATAAAACACTATAAGACATTAAATACCTTGGTAGTTAAGTTTATTCATGAATAGAATAATTCTGAGTATTTAAAAGAGGTCTTAATAAGTATTAAAACGAGTATTGAAACAAGTTCTTAACAAGTAGTTAACAAGTAGTTAAACAAGAGTTTTTATGTGTGATTTGGGGCACACGGGGGAACCTTATTTTTCGTCTATAAGGGTATGGGGATGCTCAGTTAGAGCTCTAACGTAAGCTTTGGACGTGGCTCTGATTCGTGTCAGAACCAAGTGGTGCGATTCAAATCGCGTCATCTTTGGACAATGCATTTCAAACGCCTAGCCCCTGGCCGGTGTCCCTTGTAAGATAAACTGAAAGATGTCAGGCCCCCTTGACGTGATTTAAATGACGTCACCTGTGGGTGATGCGTTTCAAAATAGAAAATATGAAATCCCTATTTCATGCATCGTTATGTGTATAATATGTATTCATGTTGATCTCTATACCATTATATATCTTATATTCTTATATAAAGTGTTGCATACATTCACTTGTTGCATGCTTAGTCGTACATATGAGACGGGTGTTTTGACGTCGTGCATGCTTCTGATTCGGAGTGATGACATTCGTTAGTAGTACACCTAGTGCTTGCGTGCACGATACGATCCATGAGGATATGGATCTAGGGTTAGCTCGATTATAGGTTCGAGCTGGTTCTCAGGGCCCCCGTATTTATATAGCCTAAGTCCGGGTGCGGGGGAAATCGGCCGTTGGGACAATAGTTAGCTACTTGTGTGCACATTTGGCTAGGATATTGACACCGCATGGACTCGCAGACCTCAGTTAGTCATGTTTGGTCATTGCCTCACCTTGTGAGTATTTTGAGCCTCCAAGATCAAACATGTGTGAGTGTTTGGCCGCGGAGTAAGACGTCAGTGGACGTGCTCAGACTGTGGAGTTGGAGGTTGTAGAGAGTTTGACTTTTGAGCTGTTGCGCTAGTAGATGTGGGTGTCCTCGTCACTCTAATGACTTGGTTGGATGGGACCACCTGTGGCCATGTGAGAGGCTGGAGCGACTTGGGCCGCCTGAGCGGTTCCTGACTCATCTTGGCAGGGTCTGTGTTTCCTCGCAGTGACGAGCTATTTTGTTGTATGAGTGGTATCTATACTTTTACTTTACTGCACTTGTTCTTTTCTTACCTGTCGGGCGTGTGTGTGAGAAGTAGGGCGTGTGTGTGAGAAGTAGGGATCACAAGATTCCTACTGAGCCCTATACTGGTGTGGCTCACTCGTTAGTGTTTCAAGTGAGGGCTCACGTTGTGCGTAAGAATGGAACGTGTGCTTCTTGGAGGGCTCGTCGTCAGTTGTAGTTATTTTTCGAGGTATGCCCTGAGCAATTGTTCGTTTTCTTTGGGTCTGTACGTACTATATTTTATATGATATCCAAAGTTGGCAAAAATATAGTAAAAAAATATTAGGAAGGCCAAATATTGCAAAAAGCTCTTCATATGATCTCCAAAGTTGGCAAATTCTTAATCCTCTCTCTCTCCTGAATTCCGGTCCAAACATGTACCAAGTGGATCTCGTCTCTGAACAAATCTCTATGTTTGCCACATGTGGGATCGTTGTCACATATTGGCATGCATCTTTCCCTTATCCATTGCTGACGTGGGCTGATGGCATAAAAGCCATCAAACTAAAAAATGTTCATCACCATGCATTGCCATTTGCCAATTACCCAAGCTGTGCACCTCTTTGAGGAGGGCCTACGTCTCTTTCTAGGAAAGGGAGCCCATTAACTTAGTCTCAAAATCACATGGGGTTAAGACTTAACACAGTCCTCTTAAGTCTTAATCATTTACTTTAATCACCGAACGAACTCAGCATATATGCTTTCCCCACCGATCTGGCCCTACTGCCGCTGTCGTCACCCACTTTAATGAGATTTGTTTTAAGGTTTTTTTACATATAAATATCTATAATTTTTTGATATTACAAATAAGTCTCTCTAATCTGATTATTTACAAATAAGTCTCCACAATCCATCATGAATTAATGAAAAGTTCTTAAAATTTACAAATAAATTCTTGAGAGTATTACAAATAAACTCCTAAAAAGACTTATTCGTTAAAAGAATTACGATTATGAGAATTTATTTATAAATAGTCATATTAGTAAGATCTATTTGTAATACTAAAAGATTATAAAAACTTATGTGTAAAAAATCTTTGTTTTCAATTCCATTTCCTCTTTTCCTCCAATATGTCAAATATAAAACCAAGTCAAAAGAATGCACGTGAGCTTGAGGAGAATAGTTTAGAGGAGCACTTCCGAAAGCTATATGCAAATCTTGGAGAGAAAAGGAGAAGGAAAACTGCGGCTGGCGGCGGGCTCCACACGAACTACTCAAGAAGACGGCGTCGTCATCGTCGTCGGCATCTGCAAAGCATTTGCAGATCTCCCGGGACGCCAAGATCCACTTGGATAGCGACTGTTGCATTGTGTCGTTCTTGCAGGCTTCGCATTGTTCTTGGCTTCCTATCTTTTTCCCGTGTTTTGTGTGTGAATGAAAGGAGAAAATATTATTTATACACACACTGTGGGATCCCCCATCGCAACTTGCAAGAAAGAAAATATAACATCATATGAAATGATATAATACACTATAGTATGGTATGTCCTGATATAATATTATACAAAAGCACAGCTGCACATGCCGCAAGATGACTAGATTGGTGGCGTGTGATGTTTGAGAGCAACGTACTTTTTGTTTTGATTGCAACGTACTTATTAATCTATTAAGGTCATATTCAAATATTTTTGAAATGATCCGTGGAGATCTCGAGCTTTTTGAAATGATCTGTGGAGATCTCAAGCTCATTGCTTGAATACCCCTGCCTACCAAATCTTGGATGCTGCTGTCTAGGAGGTAGTGGTAGACGTAAAGTCATAAGTCTTGGTTAGGTCAATGGAGTCTTGGACTAGGTCATATGAATTTTTGAATTGAGTCAGTGAGATCTTGGATTGAGTCTGTAAGATCGCGGATTAGACTGCTTTAAGTTAGACCAACAGATTTAAAAAAATTCAGTGAGATCTCATGACCCCACTTGATTAATATTGGATCTGCCACTGCTAGGAGGAAGGTGAATGGTAAATTTGCATGAGTTAATCACAGATTTGGTTATCAACATTTTAGTCCGGTATATGACATATTCAAACATTGTTCATCAAAGGTGACTTAACAAATATGTATGATCCAATGGGTAGTCTTGTCAAAATAAATAAATTAATATAGTACTTAAATACAGGTATTATACTTCAATATTATTTATCACTCATTATATAATTTATTATGATCATTGATATTAAAATATATATTAATACATTTAAAATGATTAAATTAGTTAATGGTTTATTAATTTGGTAACAATAGTATTACTAAAGGTTACAGATTTTGACAAACGCATGGCTTATAGATATCCTGACATGTTGCAGATGGTCCATTCCGTTAGGGGATTTGAAGACACTTTTTGTCTATTCGGTTACATGTTCATTTGCAGAAATGAAAAGGTTTATTTAATGGTGAAGATAACAATTTTATTTTTATTTTTATTTTTAAAAGAGTGTAGCCAATGCATAAGGTTCCCACCACCGCGGGATTTAGGAAAGGGTCAATATATATATATAGTCTTACTCCCCTGTTAAATAGAGAGGTTAAATCCGTGACCTCCAGATCACAATGTAGCAACGTTACTGTTGCTCCTAGGTCTGCCCCGAAATTATGAGATAACATTATAATCCTAAAGAGTGTGTTTTTAGACTTCACTCATGGTCCTAATGTTTCTACATCTCCAAAGATTATAAAAATAAATAGATTATAAATTTTCTATCTAAGTGCATGGAATTACCATATCGATTTGCATACAATTCTTTTTAGTCTCTTAATATATCAAGTGAATATGTGTATCGAGCAGTATCCGAATTCGAATATGAGTCTTCTATATATATATATATATATGTAAATTCCAAGTCAACGAATGTACGACATGTTAAGTTTTAAACATGTATACATCAAGTGAACGAATGTATGACATGTTAAGGCCATATCTACGAATAAAAATAAAAATATTATTATATATATATAATTTGAAAAATAAATATATATAAAAGTGAATGATAGAACTTACCATAGCAAAGCAAGTCCCAATTAACAACTCTCTTTGAATTTTCAATTTTATTTATGAGTCTAATTCTTCTTAATGTAAGGTTGGATTGAAGTCGGACAATATCCAAAAAAATAAAGTAAGTTCATCAATTAAGATGTGTCACATCGCAAGCTATAACTTATTCTTAATTTTGTTTCCAGTTTTTCTAGTTCCTAATACAATGTAGAGAACTTAAATACAAATCAGAGCATAATATTACAACCAGATCACATAAGTACACATGGTTGTATTTAAATGCTCATTGGAGTGTATTTTAAATTATGATTGTAGCATTATGCTCTTGGTTGTATTTAAATACTTTGCGTTATATCAAAAATTGAAAAAATCGAGAAGAAAGAAAAAGTAGTGGGCTGTAAAGGGACATGTCTCGATTGGTGAAGTTAACATGTGTCATCCCAAGACTGGTTACTACTGGAGTTGCAATCCAACCTTGCACTAAGAGGATCCGAACTTTTTATTTATAGATATAATTATATTTTGACCCTTAAACATATAATGTATTTACAAAAAAGTTCATATAATCTAACTATTTATTTATAAACCCTCATAATCCCTTTTGAATTGGTGCAAGGCTCCAGACTGTTACAGAAAAGACCCTAAGAATGTTACGAAGACCCCCTCGAAAGAGTTACCCCCTCGAAAGAGTTTTTTTGTAAGAAAATTGAGATTATGGGAGTTTATTGCTTATTTTTAAATAGTCAAATTACGAAAAATTATTTGTAATACTAAAAGTTTTTAGAAGTTGCGGATGATAAAAAAACCCACACACGTAGAGAGGTCATCGCTGTTGTGATAGAAAATGCCTTTACAAGGTAAGGACAAGACTGTTCTGGAAAACTGAAAGAAACGACGACAAAGTGTTGAAGGCGGTGTTTGGTGCAGTTTCTATTCGGAAGTATTTTTGTATTTTTTAGTTATTTTTATGAAAGTCATTGAATCTTGAAAGCTATTTATATAGTATTTTCTTTGTATTTTGACTTTCAACCATAAGTTATAAGGGGAGAACTTCTAAGATTGAAGAAAAAATAAAGTTGTTATAAAATAGTCGACTTTTGTAACAAACTAAAATTAATTATAACTTCTCTCATTCAACTCATTCTATGTAAGAAATGAAAGTCAAAAATGACTTTTAAATAGAAGTTTTACCAAACATGTCCTAAGCTGCCTACCGCATATCAATTAGAAGTATCACGCAAGTCCACGCTCCCTGGTTTTCTACAGCTTCGCTGCTGTGTTAATAGAAAATGGACGTAAGAACAGAACCAAAGATACGGAAAACTAGAAGAAATGTCAAGGTGTCTAAGCTGCCTTCTTCGTGTCCATTCAAAGTATTACGAACAAGCAAGTCCCTGCTGCCTGGTTTTCTACATCTTCCTTCGTTCCTGTTAGAATAGTTCTATGTCGGAAAAAGAACAAACTCAAACAGTATTTAATAGATAGTATGTATTTTACTCGTGACTTTAAGATTTTGAGTTTAATGGTCCAATAACTTCTACATGGTATACTTCATTTGCCTTTGCTCTCAAGGATTTAGGCGCATTACATTTCTTTTTAGATATTCAAGTCACGAGAATGAAGCATTCTGTTCATTTATGTCAACGATAATACATCATTGATCTGTCGTGCAAAGGCGAACATAGCTGAGGCCAAGCCTATTTCTTCTCTATTGGTGGCTTCTTGTCGTCTTTTCAAAGATGATGGCGATCCTCTACCTGATCCATCTCTTTCTTGCAGCATTGTGGGATCCTTATAGTATTTCACTTTAACACAACTAGATGTCGTCTTTGCTGTGAATAAGGCGTGTCAATTTTTGCTCTCCTACTTTGACTCACTGGTGTGCTGTCAAGCGGATTTTGCGGTACCTCAAAGGTACCGTCTCTTATGGCCTCTTGTTGCGTCCATCCTCCTTCTCTTTACATGCAGTCACGTACATCCATGGTTGCGAATCGGGCCGCGCACTCGGTATTTGTGGTCTACATGACATAACCTAAAATTGACTTGCATATGAGGAGACGTGTTAGAATAATTCGAAAAAATAACAAAATCAAACAATGTTCAATAGATAGTGCCTACTCCACTCATGACCTTAAAGTTTTAAGTTTAGTGGTCCAATAACTTCAACAGTTCCACTGCTCACCCGCGGCCGTCATCACCTCCCTACTCGGATTACACGTCGTCACATCTCATCTGTCAAGTGCCCTACTTCAACACAAGCACTAGGACGGCAGCAGACGTTCATCACCCCAATTTGCAAGAGGTGGGGCTCCACCACCATCGTACGTTCTTGGATGCAGAAGAAGAATGTGTAGAAGACGTTTGGTGGGTTGGCTCTCCCTGCCCAGTGTCAGCCGTTTGCTGTTAAAACAATGTTCTGAGCTTGTTAGTGCTCGGACTTAATTTATGAGATGAACTTCTAACATGTTCTCAGCACTCTCTCACCTCATTCTATTGTTCTAAATACATTATAATTTTTTTTTTACTTTCAGTCCTTTCAATTTTTAATATTTCATATCAGTCTCCACAGTCTTCATATTTATTTTTAACTCCCTGCAATCCTTAAAACCTTCTTAAAAAACCTCTCTAGTTAGCAACCATAATTATATATATATACTGCGAGTATGTGCATATCATGATCGAGCATATGGATGGAGTATTCCGTGAATATTTTCTTTTGCTCATGATTGCTAACCGAATGGACTTTTTAAGGAGGGTTTAAAGATGGCCAAGTTGGTTCATGTCATGCACCTTCTTATTTTTAAATTCAAGGATGTTGAAACTTTTGTTCTCTTATGTGCACAATGGTCATTGCTATTTTATCAAACAGTAAACAAATCGGACTAAAAGACATTGATATCGAGGTAGACAACGGTGTTAAGTGTACATAGATGCCTCTTAATTTAATATGATATTTGTTTCTAGTTCAACACAGAAATTTGAGCAGCAGTATCTAGTATGTATGGGGTGGTGAAACTACTATATAAGAAGAGAAGAACAAACAGTCCAAAAAACTAGAAGCGAAGATTAATCTGTGATGAGACGAGATATATATGCACTTGTTCCCTTCACAGTTGTTTTGGCCCTTTAGGTATCATTGGATCGTTCATTTGATATAGAATATTATAAAATACTGTAAATTTTATGTCTGACAAAAAATTCAATGTTTTAGGATATTTATAATATTTTACATCAAAACAAATATCTTAGTATAATATAATGTATAATCTATCTAAGAAATGGCAAACTTAAGTTTGAGGTGCTAATCGAAGTGCCTCAGAATTGCGTCACCAAAATCCAACACACGTACAAAGTTTCATACTTTCTGGAAGAAATCTCTAAGGGGTTGTTTGTTTCAATGTAAATTAGCAATTTATCCCTCTATCTCTCTCTATCTCGTGCGTAAAACGCACTGGCCAAAGGAACCTCTTTTTATAGGGATATTTTTGTCCAACTATTAAATTTGACAGTTTCAGAAGGAATGCTTTTGGTATCTTGAACAGAGATTAGCCCCATGAACATTTTTCCAAGTATTATGAAGTAGTGAAATTATAAAAAATATTATGATTTTTTTATGACTTTTGTAAATTATTCTATGGTACATGGTATATACCAAGAGTATTTGTAGATTATTCTTAGTATATTTACTAGAACTATAGTACATGGAAAGAATATTCTATGATTTTTTGTATGATTGCTAATCGGAGGGGCTTTTTAAAGAGGGTTCAAAAGTTGTGGGGGGTTTAAAATAAGTAAAATGATTGTAAGGACTAATATGGAACAATGAATGAAATATTACACTAAAAAATTCAAGTAAAGTATTTATTCTATCTTCCCAAATTATCCTTCCACTTCAAAGAACTATTTTCACTCGCAGTCTCCTATATAGTACGCAAACTAATCTTCTCTCTTCACCATTCGGCTTTTTCTGCAGAAGTTTCTCTCTACATACAGGGTCTCCCTTGGCATCCTCTTCCTCCTCCCCATTTCCACACTTCCCTCTGCACTCTCCCTTACCCCATGAACCTTTCTTTGTTCCACGTGGTCCCTTCGACACCTCCTGCACCCTCCCCTATACCTTGCAGTTTTGGTGACCATATAAATTGGGTTGATTTAAATTATATAAATTGAGTTGGATTAAATTTAAATTGACATTAGTTAAATCTGAGTTGGATTGACCTGAAAATGGGTTGATCCAGTTTAATCTATTTACTTTTACAATAATTCATATAAAAGGTAAAATACTTTTAATAAATTATTTATAAATATGGTCAGTCCAATCCAACTCACTCACTATTTAATTTGAGCTGAATTTGGGAGAATTTGAGTTGAATTTAGACTGGACTAAAATAAGATTAGACTATTTTGAATTTAAGGTAGACCTAAATTATCACATAATTCGGTCCAACCCACCCAATTTACATCCCTACCTCCCACTGATGGTTTCCATGCCACACCTCCCGAGGGAACAAGTATTGGTGGCAAGTGGCAACGACAAAGTTAGGTTCTTCATAATTTTCTTTGTATTAATATTAATTTCATCAGCACACTCTTGTGAACTCTGGTGGTTCTGGAAAACTGTTTCCACATATGTCGCTTTAGACATGAAGATCCGTCTTATACCACCCAAAGCAGTGTAATTGGTGAGAGGTTTTCTTCCATTCAGAGACCTTGTGTTTCAAAGGCATGCTAGTCGAGTAGCAGAAATTCGTCTTGTTATATGAATCTATTACTTAATTTTTGACAAAGATCATTTCACAGACAGTGGTTGATCTTGGGGAAAAAAATTATAGTTCTGTTGCAGTAAAATTATAGGGTTTTTGAAGCATACGTTAGAGAATAAAAGGTGATGCGGCAGAATCCGATTCGGCCCATTGAAGCAGGCCCAAACCCCACTGAGCCCAACAGCAGCAGTACCAGGCCCTCCGGGAGCCTTCGGCCCGTCAGCGGCCCAGTAGCCTTCGGCCCATAAGCGGCACCCTCGCTCCCGGCCCAACAGACTTCAGCCCGTCAGCGGCCCACCAGCCTGCGGCCCGGGAGCAGCGCGGCAGCCCAGGGACCAGCAGGCTTCGGCCCATCAGCGGCCCAACCCCCTTCGGCCCGGTAGCCGAGTCCGGCCCACTCCGGTGGCGGATCGGGCGCTATGGCGGTTTATCAGCAAACCCGCAATTAGTCCTATATCGGCTGCCACCGTTAACCATCCGCTATCCTCTGCTATAAATATCCCGCTATTTGTGGCCAAGGAGGTGGGCGGGGGAAAAACGGATGCCTCCCCAAGCTTCCGAAACCCCTTAAAGGACTTCTGTCCGAATAGCTTGATAGCTACTCTTTCTTACTTTCTGAATCGAATCTTCTTCAGAAGCTAACTTGACCGTCGGAGGGGGTTCCTCAGGGCTGACGCCCGGGACTCCTGCTGACTGGTTCTTCTTCTTCTTTCCCTCCTGCAGGGGCTCGGTTCGAATCATCGCCGACCTCCCCGAGTCGGTCTCGGCCGCCGACCTCGGATTCCTCTCCCTGGTCTCGACGCCGAACGCCGGCTGCCCCAAGCTAGGAGACTCGGTCTCGCGCTGAAGTGGCCTTCGGACTCGCTGTCCGAGGGCAATCCCGTCAGCTGCCCTGCGACAGGAGACTCGGCCTCGCGCTGAAGGTGGCTCCGGGCCCCCTGGTCGGAGAGCGAGCCGTCCCCCCGTCCGATCTCGGACTTTCCGGCTTCTCCACTGACGCTCGTCGACCACTCGGCCGAGAGAAGCTCCTGCTCGCGCCGCGCCTTCATCCGCCGAAGGAGCAGCGGCTCACTATACAAGAGCAGCTTCGGCGGCGGATCGCGCCCCCCGCGGGCGAATCCAGTTCATCCCGAGAAGCCCCGTCTTCGCCCCGTCGCGGATCCCCTTCGGGTCCCCTTGTCACCGTTCGATCCGGACCGGCTCCGGACCCCCTTTTTTCCGGATCCCCGTTTGCGGGATCCGGTCGTGATAGATCCAGTCTACATCACGTGGCGCCGTCTGTGGGAAACCAACAAAACAAGTCATGTCTCAACGACCATTAAACCAACGATCCGGTCAAAGCGAAACAGAGGAACAGGAGGTCCGGCGCAATTACAATTCTCCGAAGGCACCCCATCCGCCCCTTTGAGCGCGGCATGGCTGGTTACGCCAGGGTCTACAGCTGAAGACAACCGGATAAAGGAACTTCAGCAACAAATGACCGCACTGACTGCCACTGTCACATTTTTGGTAAACATGGTATCTGCCATGGCCCAGTACATGGGGGTATTAAGCCAACTCCCCCATCAGGCACCTCCCTTTCGCCCTGTGCAGAACGAGGAGCCTCGGCCAGCGTCTTCGCAAGTCTTCGTCGACGAGGCCGTTTCGGTGAACGACGAGCCTGCGGCACCACCTGCCCTTCTAGCGGCTCACCCTCAATCCGCGAGTCAAGAACTACTGTGTAGGCGGTGTCAAAGGGAATGGATCCGAGGCAGGAAACGGGGCCCGCAGCCGCGGCACTTATCGCTGACTGCTCCCCCTTCCCAAATGCTTACGGAGGTAAAGCATATGCTCCGGCAGCCTCAACGCATAAAAACTGATCCTCGCCGAAGGAACCCTAGCAAATATTGTGAATACCATCAGGAGACCGGCCATACGACTGATGAATGCCGGCAACTCCGGGAGGAGATAGATCGCCTCGTCAGAGCAGGCCAACTGCCACTATCAGTAGAAACAGCCTCGACGGAGGCGTAACCGGAGGACCTCGGAGCAGGAAGGCAAACATCCGAAGAGTTCCCCTGCAATACCTCTAAAAATGATTGTAGTGTCTGTAAACGGAAGCGACCGAGGGGCTCACGGATTAGCGACCCCTTCGGGCATGCATCCCCTCTCATGTCTAAAAATACGGGGTACCTTCGGCACTTCATGTAAATTAACCTGGAATTTGGCCAGGAGACAGAGAAAGACTATCCTTTGAAAAAATTGTCTAGCAATATTTCTCGGCAAAAGTCCGCAACAACATGATTCGGAGTGGCTCCGGCCATGCGTACCGAATCAGAGCGGCACGGATTTCTCAGAAAAGTCCGCAACAACCTGATTCGGAGTGGCTCCGGCCATGCGCACCGAATCAGAGCGGCACGGATTTCTCAGCAAAGGTCCGCGGCAACTTGATTCGGAGTAGGCTCCAGCTATGTAATCCGGATCAGGACGCGGCATGGTTCTTCTAAGTCCGCGGGTCCTTTGATCCGACGAATGGCATTCGGCCATGTAATCCGGATCAGGACGCGGCATGGAATTTTCTCTAAGTCCGTGTAAACCGTATCGGGAGTGGCATCAGCCATGCAAACCGTATCGGGAGCGGCTTGGTTCTCTCAAAGTCCGTGGGTCCTTTGATCCGACGAATGGCGCTCGGCCATGTAATCCGGATCAGGACGCGGCATGGTTCTTCTAAGTCCGCGGGTCCTTTGATCCGACGAATGGCACTCGGCCATGTAATCCGGATCAGGACGCGGCATGGAATTTTCTCTAAGTCCGTGTAAACCTTATCGGGAGTGGCATCAGCCATGCAAACCGTATCGGGAGCGGCTTGGTTCTCTCAAAGTCCGTGGGTCCTTTGATCCGACGAATGGCGCTCGGCCATGTAATCCGGATCAGGACGCGGCATGGTTCTTCTAAGTCCGCGGGTCCTTTGATCCGACGAATGGCACTCGGCCATGTAATCCGGATCAGGACGCGGCATGGAATTTTCTCTAAGTCCGTGTAAACCGTATCGGGAGTGGCATCAGCCATGCAAACCGTATCGGGAGCGGCTTGGTTCTCTCAAAGTCCGTGGGTCCTTTGATCCGACGAATGGCACTCGGCCATGTAATCCGGATCAGGACGCGGCATGGAATTTTCTCTAAGTCCGTGTAAACCGTATCGGGAGTGGCATCAGCCATGCAAACCGTATCGGGAGCGGCTTGGTTCTCTCAAAGTCCGTGGGTCCTTTGATCCGACGAATGGCGCTCGGCCATGTAATCCGGATCAGGACGCGGCATGGTTCTTCTAAGTCCGCGGGTCCTTTGATCCGACGAATGGCGCTCGGCCATGTAATCCGGATCAGGACGCGGCATGGTTCTTCTAAGTCCGCGGGTCCTTTGATCCGACGAATGGCACTCGGCCATGTAATCCGGATCAGGACGCGGCATGGAATTTTCTCTAAGTCCGTGTAAACCGTATCGGGAGTGGCTTCGGCCATGCAAACCGTACCGGGAGCGGCATGGTTCTCTTAAAGTCCGTGAATCCTTCGATCCGACGAATGGCTTCGGCCATGTAATCCGGATCAGGACACGGCGTGGTTTCCTCTAAAGTCCGTGTAAACCGTATCGGGAGTGGCTTCGGCCATGCAAACCGTACCGGGAGCGGCATGGTTCTCTTAAAGTCCGTGAATCCTTTGATCCGACGAATGGCACTCGGCCATGTAATCCGGATCAGGACGCGGCATGGAATTTTCTCTAAGTCCGTGTAAACCGTATCGGGAGTGGCATCAGCCATGCAAACCGTATCGGGAGCGGCTTGGTTCTCTCAAAGTCCGTGGGTCCTTTGATCCGACGAATGGCGCTCGGCCATGTAATCCGGATCAGGACGCGGCATGGTTCTTCTAAGTCCGCGGGTCCTTTGATCCGACGAATGGCGCTCGGCTATGTAATCCGGATCAGGACGCGGCATGGTTCTTCTAAGTCCGCGGGTCCTTTGATCCGACGAATGGCACTCGGCCATGTAATCCGGATCAGGACGCGGCATGGAATTTTCTCTAAGTCCGTGTAAACCGTATCGGGAGTGGCTTCGGCCATGCAAACCGTACCGGGAGCGGCATGGTTCTCTTAAAGTCCGTGAATCCTTCGATCCGACGAATGGCTTCGACCATGTAATCCGGATCAGGACACGGCGTGGTTTCCTCTAAAGTCCGTGTAAACCGTATCGGGAGTGGCTTCGGCCGTGCCAACCGTACCGGGAGCGGCATGACTCTCTTAAAGCCCATAAGCCCTTCGATCCGAGGAATGGCTTCGGCCATGTAATCCGGATCAAGGCGCGGCATATTATTCTCCAGGCGATATTCTTCCAACGGCCTGTCCGAACCTGCAACGGATCTCGGCTTCGCAGGATATGGCGAATGACAAACGGATCTCGGATTCCAGAAAGACCAGATCCAGTCAAGTCAAACAGGAGACAGCAAGGTAAAGCCAAAAACTTTCCTTCTATTTTCATAAAGCGAAGGGAAGTACAAAACTCGGCCGTATGCCTGGCCGAGAGCTTACAAAAGTAAAAGAAAATGGAAGCCGAGGGGAACCCTCGTATCAGTCCTCGGCGACCCTCTCCTCCTCTACTCCGACGACGTTTCGGCCGGGAGAAGGAGAGGGAGAGTCGACGATCTGCACCGCTTCGGGTGCGGCGCCTTCGGCAGGGGCGTCCTCGATAGCGGCCTCCTCGGCATCGGCCTCCTCGGCAGGGGCCTCCTCGGCAGGAGCCTCCTCGGCGGTTTCGACATCATCTTCCTCAGCTAGAGGCGAGGCCCTCTCCGCCACGAGCTCCTCCCACCAGGATAAAAGCTCCCTGGCTTCCTCGCCCTTCGGCAGGGCAACCCTGGTCAGATCGACGCTCGGACAGGCCCTCTGGGCGACTGCCAGTCCGAGGTCGAAAACCGTGGAAGACGCCCGCAGCTGGGCTTGAAGGATCTCCCGGGCGTAGTCGCTTCCGGCCTTGTAGTCAGCCACTGCCGACCCCGCTGCCTTTTCCAGTTCCCGCTTCAGGGCCGACACCTCCTCGGCATGGCGGCGCTTCTCCGAAGCTCGCCGGGCCTCCTTGTCCTGGGTCAGGGCCTTGAAGGTCCGGAACTCGGACTCGACCGCCGCAAGATCGCCCTCGGCCTTCTTCTTGGCCTCGGCGGCGGTACGGGCCTCTGCTGCCCTCTCCTTCAGCTGCGTTCGCGCCCGGGTGCTCGCAGTCACGAGCTCATCAACTAAGGGCTCGATGCGACGTGCCGCCGAAGTACCTTCCCCCGAACCGACCGGATCCACCTCAGCTTCCAGAAGCTTCAGCCGAAGCAGCTCCTGACGGTGCATCAGGACGCGGCTCGTCATCGAAGCCTGCGGATTGAAGGCAGATGAGGGTCAGAAAAATCAGGGGAAATGGCTAAAGATGAGCCGAGGCACTTTCGGGTTGCTCACCTGAACTGTCAGACGGGCACTCATCTCCGCCAGATCGGTGATGGAGTGGGCCTTCAGCTCCTCGAAAACTGAAGGGAGAGTGAGGCTGCTGAGCAGACGAAGGCACGTCTGCGGGTCCTCCATGCTCCCGTCTTGATACACCCCCGACGTGGGGTGCCGCCACTCGCGCTGCGCCCGCGGTTCAGCATCTCCTTCATCGGCTCCTGCCGATACGGCCGGAGGGGAGTCACCCCTCGGCATCTCAGGAGACGCCAACCTTACAGCCCTTCGGGCCCCGGCGCTCTTCCTGACTAGCTGAGCCTTCTCCACCTCCTCTTCGGCCTCTTCTACCCGGGCGCGCTTCGACGCTCGGCCGCCTCCTCGAGAGGCGAACTTAGTCTTCTGCTCCCTCTCGAGAGCAGCAGCGGCTGCACGACCCTCGGCGGAGGCCGCAGTCCCGAGGCCCCCGCCTCTCGTCCTCGGACCTCCGGCACCCCGAACAGGCCTGCCTACCGCTTGCGGGGCCGGCGCCCGGCGTGAAACGCGCTGATCCGATATCAGATCGAGGAGGTCATCGAGCTCGGCCATCGCTGCAGAGCGAGAAGAAAGTGTTAGAAGCAAAAATGCAATCAAGTAATAAATCCAGAGCCGACTTACCCTCGGCCGAAACTTCGTCAGCCTCCAAAGCCGGAAGAGCTTCGGCCGGAGGAGCGGCGGCCCTTCCCCCGCGGCCCCGCGGAGTCTCCCCGGGAGGAAGGTACGGAAAGACCCGCTCCGGATCACGCTTAGGGTCCGGCCAAACCCCGGCACCTATCAACCGCTCCGCGTCGGTGAGAAGCACCGAGACGTCGTATGGGGCCTTCACCTGGACGTGGCCCACAATGGTGCTCTGAACGGGGGTCAGAACAGGAGGTCCCGAGAGGCCTGCGGCCAGCGGCACCCATTCGGTGGGGAAGGGCCACACACCCTTCTCCTTCTCCGGCAGGGAGACGAAGATGAACTTCCTCTTCCAGCCGTGGATAGACGAAGGCTTCCCAGAGAAGATTCTTCGGCCAACCCGAGGGACGAAACAGTACCACTCGGACTTCCCCTGCGTTTGGATCTTGAAGAGATAGCGGAAGACATTGAGAGAGGGGCGGATTTTTATGTGAGCGAAGACGCTTAGAAATCCATACACAGTGCGCCAAGAATTGGGGAAGAGCTGAGACGGGGCCAGCCCGTAGAAGCTAAGGAGATTGACGACGAAGGTGGGGAGAGGGAGACGGAAGCCCGCCTCAAAGCTATCGACGTAAATGGAGAAAGACCCCGGGCGAACGGTATTTACCCTAGTGGCGGAATCGGGCCGATGGGGGGTCGTCCAGGAAGGAAGCTGAAAGTAAGAAACTAAGTTCCTCACCTCTACGTCCGAAAGGGCGCAGGTCGCCCCCGAGGCAATATCCGGGGGGCGGCGTTCCGAGGTGGAAGCCTGGCCCGAGTCCCAAACTTCCTGAAGAGCCTCGGCCTCGGAAGCCTCGGCCTCGGGAGCCTCGGTCCCGGAAGCCTCGGTCCCGGAAACCTCAGCCCCAGAAGTTTCGGATCCTTCGGACCCAGAGTTTTCAGACTCCCCGGACATTGCGGAAGCAAGGGAATCCGAGGCGAGAGGGTCTGACAGGGAAGACTTGAGAGAATGGGGGGGAGTATACTCCTCGTCCGAAGGAGTAATCTCACTAGAAGAGCTCCGGACCATAGAGCCGCGGAGAGAAGGAAGAAGGCTAAGGCTTACTCGCAGAAAGGGGGAGGGGATCTCTCCTGAACCAAGTGTTGCCTCAAGCCTCCAGGCTCCACCAGCGATGCGCTCTAAGGGACGAAGAGCCTCCCACGGTAGCCGACGAGCTCGGGCGAAGCCTTCAGGAAGCTGGCCTTTCGCGGGAGAAGGAAGAAGAGCGTGGCAGCAAGAAGAGGAACAGTGCCCCGCGGAGGGCCTGTATTTATAGAGCCCGTCCGAAACGCCTCCCGCCGAAACCTGCGGCCGAGATCGTCCCGCTCGTCCCCTCGCTCCTCCCGGATGCCCGCCACGTGTGCCGTCCTTCGGCAATGATGACGGGCCGGCTCCGGGACTTGAAGCGGAGCGATCAGCGGCTGACAGCACTCCGACCCTTCGATTAACCACTCTGATGCCCGCCACGTGTCCCGATCCGCAAGGGACGAAGGGAACGGTGGCAATCCGAGTGGGGCCTCGGGCAGAGAGCCGGGGCGGTCCGCGACCCGCGGGCGGTCGGGATCCGTTTGTGTTTTCTGCGGAGCGGCTGGATGCGCGACGCGTGTCCTGTGCTTCCTCGTAAGGCGACGCACCGTCCCGTCCATTTAATGAAGCCTGACACGGATCAGAGGGCCCGACCCTTCGGCTTCTCGGCACCAAGCCTTCGTCGACTCTCCGAGCAGGGACGAAGCAACCGCACGACCCTCGGCCGACCGAGGGTCTCCTCTTCCCAGTAGAAGGGGAACAGAACTCCAAGAGAGACGCCTGCTGTGATTCTTTTTTTTTCTTTTCTTCTTTCTTTCTTTTCTTTCTTTCTGACAGTTTTAGGCTATACTCTTACCATCTCAGAACTGAGGAAGACAAGAGTGGGGGGCTATGTGATGCGGCAGAATCCGATTCGGCCCATTGAAGCAGGCCCAAACCCCACTGAGCCCAACAGCAGCAGTACCAGGCCCTCCGGGAGCCTTCGGCCCGTCAGCGGCCCAGTAGCCTTCGGCCCATAAGCGGCACCCTCGCTCCCGGCCCAACAGGCTTCAGCCCGTCAGCGGCCTACCAGCCTGCGGCCCGGGAGCAGCGCGGCAGCCCAGGGACCAGCAGGCTTCGGCCCATCAGCGGCCCAACCCCCTTCGGCCCGGTAGCCGAGTCCGGCCCACTCCGGTGGCGGATCGGGCGCTATGGCGGTTTATCAGCAAACTCGCAATTAGTCCTATATCGGCTGCCACCGTTAACCATCCGCTATCCTCTGCTATAAATATCCCGCTATTTGTGGCCAAGGAGGTGGGCGGGGGAAAAACGGATGCCTCCCCAAGCTTCCGAAACCCCTTAAAGGACTTCTGTCCGAATAGCTTGATAGCTACTCTTTCTTGCTTTCTGAATCGAATCTTCTTCAGAAGCTAACTTGACCGTCGGAGGGGGTTCCCCAGGGCTGACGTCCGGGACTCCTGCTGACTGGTTCTTCTTCTTCTTTCCCTCCTGTAGGGGCTCGGTTCGAATCATCGCCGACCTCCCCGAGTCGGTCTCGGCCGCCGACCTCGGATTCCTCTCCCTGGTCTCGACGCCGAACGCCGGCTGCCCCAAGCTAGGAGACTCGGTCTCGCGCTGAAGTGGCCTTCGGACTCGCTGTCCGAGGGCAATCCCGTCAGCTGCCCTGCGACAGGAGACTCGGCCTCGCGCTGAAGGTGGCTCCGGGCCCCCTGGTCGGAGAGCGAGCCGTCCCCCCGTCCGATCTCGGACTTTCCGGCTTCTCCACCGACGCTCGTCGACCACTCGGCCGAGAGAAGCTCCTGCTCGCGCCGCGCCTTCATCCGCCGAAGGAGCAGCGGCTCACTATACAAGAGCAGCTTCGGCGGCGGATCGCGCCCCCCGCGGGCGAATCCAGTTCATCCCGAGAAGCCCCGTCTTCGCCCCGTCGCGGATCCCCTTCGGGTCCCCTTGTCACCGTTCGATCCGGACCGGCTCCGGACCCCCTTTTTTCCGGATCCCCGTTTGCGGGATCCGGTCGTGATAGATCCAGTCTACATCAAAAGGGGTGCCAAAAAAGTTGGAACTTGGAAGCACCTAGCTCGTTATGGAGTGAACGAGGCCCAGCCCATGTCAGGCCAACATCCAAAGCCCACCTAGCTCGTTTAGCAAAATAGTTCACATATTTCAGTCCGGGAGTAGCTCATGTTTAGAGAATAGAGTAAGGAGTAATACACTAATACTTGCTGGAATGCCCTATACAAAATGTTTTTTTTTGAATTTTTTTAAGGTCCGGACCAACATGCTTCATGTGTTTTACATGTCAATCTCAAATTGGATGACCAAAACCTTTGAAAAAAAATTAAAATCATTATTGAGTTTAAAGACTTGATTTTTAATTTTTTGATTTTTTTAGATTGTCTGATCAAAGATCGGCTTGTACATACACGTATGTTATGTGGACTCTGACTTAAAAAAAATTCATAAGATTTTTTTTTGTATTTACTACAATGCCCAACAGTGCAATTTCAGGGCCATTGCAGCAAGTATTACTATAAAGTGAAAAGTTATACTTGCGGCAATGCAGGCTGTGCACCGCCTGGCATTGTAATAAGTATAATTTTTTTTTAAAAATTTGGGATAATTTCATATTAAACACTGATATGTCAAATTTGAAAAATGTTATACTTATTTATATATTATCTTACATCCCATCCTAATATGTATGCTATTTCAAAAATGCTACGTAGATGGCATATATGTTATTGAAATGACATATTTGAAAGATATGTTAGCTTATAAGGATATGTAAGATGATATGAACAGAAGCATGACACTTCTGAAATTTGACTTACTAAGGGTTTAATTAATATGAAATTATCCTTTTCAATTTTGGTGATCAGTTTGGGAGTATACATACAAAACTCTCCTAAATTTATAGGTATATGCAAAAATATATGAATCTTTTTTTAAATCTTCTGTTGAAGTTGACGGCATTTTGACGGGTGGGTATTAAATGTAAGGTGTCTGAAGATGTTATGGATATTTATATATTAAATGTAAGGTGTCTGAAGATGTTATGGATATTTATAATAATACATGAGAGTAAGGATAGTTTATAGGGATATATATGCAAAAATCCCAAAATATCAATCATCATTAGTAATCCTCCTTACTTCGCCATTGCATATAGCATGTAATTATAATACACATGTTAAAATTTTAAATTTCTCTCTCTCTCTCTCTCTATATATATATAGAAACTTACGACCCTGAGGCGACATAACACACACTCACATGAGGGAGATCGATCGGAGAAACCTAAGTTTTATTATGGAGAATAAAACTCTACACCTTTTCTCCCCGATAGCTCCCCTCCGCACATTCGACGCCTACGGTGGTGAGCCACCCCTAGGAGGAGGGTAACACATTTATAGAGGGACAACTCTCCAACAGTCCCTCTAATATGAGTCCCTCCTGGACTCCCACCTAGCAACCGAAATCCAACTCCAACTTCCATCTGGGTCCCAATCGGATCCCACTCATGGCCTTTCGAATTCCTGGCAGATTCAAAGTCACTACACAACATTCTCCACCTTCGCTTGAATCCACAAGCTGTCCTAAAGAATAACTTGATGCCGAATCCACAACTTGTCTATTCGCCAGCTCTACTAACTGTTAGTCTTAGGTGGCCTACAAATCAATCTGATTATGTAAATCTCGTTCATTTATTAATAAAATGGCATATTTCATTACGTGTAATTCATATTGTTATCATCTCACAATGAAGTCCGTGAATATATACAATAGTGATCAGATTATGATGAGATCATAGTAGTGAGACTGATCACTTAAACACACATATTCTTAGTAGTTTATAGTCGGATGATATCCGAGAAAGACATCAGATATCCGGTTAGACTAGTATAAATTACTCATACTCATACGATGGGGGTGACTGATCTCATAGTCACTTGTGTGGAGACACTAAGGCGAATCTGTAGGTCCTCATTAGAGAATGAGTTCACTGAACTGATCCGATTGAATCGTTGGATGGTATAGCACCTCACTGTCAACCAATTTGATTCTATTGTCGCAGTTGCGTGGATGATCTTCGGACTTGAGACACCTTGTCAGTAGACTTATGTACTTTGACCTTAGTTTACGAATCTCTATTCACGGGATTCTAAACAGCTAAGGATCGGGTGCAGTGGAATACCGTCGAAGGGAATTAAGTGTCAATAAGGAATAATTCGCTCTCGGTACTTAGAGAGAGAATGCTCTAGGAAGGATGCGCGGAAGTCTCTGGCCAGGGTGGACGATAATATTGAGAAAGGAGTTTTATGATATTATACCACATTATTCGATCTAAGTGAGTCGACCGGTTAGGGTTTGACGGTACACCATACCCTGAGTTGACTCGAGAACAATGTACAAATGAAAGATTATATCCATGCGGTAACTGTCGACGGAAAGGTTCTAAGAGTAGATTGCTTAACCCCAATACCTTCCGGGTTTACGCGGTATTACTTGGCACTCAACGTGATCGGAAGCCCGACTGAATTTGATGTGCGACATTGATTCGGTTGATTAATTAATTAATATGAGTTATTAATTAATTAATTAAGTCAGTGATGTGTTACTAGGCTTAATGAGCCATTAATTGGATTGGTGATTGAGCCTAGAGGGTCACACGCAAATGATTTTCAAGGCGATGGATTAAAAAGTAGATTTTATATAAACTGGGGATTTTTTTTATTATAAAAAATCGCGCGGTTAATATAAAATGTAGTGAACGGGCTGAGCAGGCTAAACTGCTGCTCAACCCTGGCCACCCCCTCCTCTCTCCCTCTCTCTCTCTGGCGCCTCAGACCGGCCCTTTACTGTAGGTCTGCTCTGCCATCTTCTTCGACTCCCGTCCGATGGGAATTCGACCGCGCGTTGCGGCAATCGTTGCGGTGAACGACGAATCGCTCATGGGCTGCGAGGAACGAGAGGAAATCCACCGTGAAGATAATCGCGTGGACTTCACTAGAGGCCGGGCATCTGCACGACTGGCGATGTCACACAGACGGAGCCATTCAGACGCGGATTCGAATCCGTGCGCGGTAATGTCGATTACCCGTTCTATTTTCGGTTTTAGATTTATCGAAACGAACTGGATCGCAGCAATATTAATTTTTGTTTTTCGCTGTGTTTGCGATCCCGAGAAATCCGAGAACCCAACACTAACATGGTCCGCATCCTATACCAGAATGCCCGCATCCCACTCTGGTGCTCCACATAGCTTAGTACTACTACACGGCCCGATGTGGTATCACCTCTCTCAGTCGATGTGAGAGACCTTTGCTACCATTAATATTTGAAGCGAAAGTGACCCACTTTCTCAACACTCCACCATTAGCAAGTCAAACCTATAGTCGATCCGTGCTACTCGCCTAGGACACCACTGTAGCTAAAACCTGTGCCGACCTTCCCTATGGGCATGTATACGCCGTCTCTCATCAGTTTCTGCAACATAACCCGTGCTCCTCTACAAACTCTGAGAGCTTTACCTTCAAGAGTGTATCCGTAACCTCTTGAACACAATACTCCTAGGAGATCATGTTCCTCTTCAGATTTTACACATGTCGGTCCTCCGTCAAAATTCGCACAACCCCATCAAACATGGGAACTTGCACCGATCCCACTCTAGCAACCTTGCAATTGCACTGTTTGCTAACTAGATCGAGCCACCATCACATACTTGATACCTGGTGAACTTCTTCTTGTCCGAACACATGTGAGCTGAATAATTAGAATTTAAAATCCAACATGAATCTCCCTCACCTGCAAATGTCGCATACAAGACATCTGTATATTCTCCATCGCTATCTTCATCAGCTGCCTCAACTGATGACGCTTCTACCTTCCCCATTGATTTTTCCTTCGGCAGTCTCACATCCTCCGTGTGCCTTGGATATAGCCTTCCTAGTTACAATAGTAGCAAGTCTGAGGAGCCTGTGATTTGAAGAGACCATTGCTTCTTTTGAAACCCTGTCTCTCCTTAGATTTTCCTCGACCTCCACCTACAACCAATGTATCACTCTCACCTAATGTCCCTTCGCCATTGCTCTTCCATCATGACTCGTTCATGAGCAACAAAGTGACCACCTCATCTATGTTGAGAGTATCCTTCTTGAACAACAATGTGGCCAATAAGAGAAGTGCCTTGTCCTTTCATCGATCTTCACGTTCAGGATAAGCACCTCAATTAGGATCCTATTGAATTCATTTAGATGTTCCTTCAGTCATGCTCCTTCTGGCATCCTCAATCTATATAACTTCTTCTTGAGAAATAGCCTATTCATCAGTGACTTAGGCTTATACCTACTCTCCGACTTCTCCCAAACTTTCACCAGATCATCCAAGCTGATCACCTCATGAAGCGTGTTGTTCGACAAGAATAGTTATGTTGTGTTGTTTGCCATGTCCAGCATATCCTGCCACATTTAGGCCGTCAACTTCTTCGGCTTCTGAGACTTCCTGTTGAGAGCCTTCACGAGTCTTTCCCATATGATGATGTTCTTCATGCACTGCTACCATAGAGTAAAGTTGTTGTAGCCGTTGAAGGGTTCAATGGAGAAACTCATGAGCCTTCCTACTATCTTGTGATTTATGATCTTCTTGTCCCCCATTGACGCTTCTCGATCACCATCGATCACCAGACCAACCTGTACAAATGAGTCAAAAACAAAAGAATTCATCTAATCCACACTGTTTAATGAATTCGGAGCACCCAAAATCTAGGGCTAGACTCCTAGATCGCCCAATTCCATCATTGATCGCCTTTGATCTGTAAGGTTTTGCGGGATCGATCAACGCAGCGAAAAATGAATGTAAAATTTACCCGCGAAAACCGTTGTGATCGATTTTTCGATTCAATATAATACAATAAATGAATTCGAGAGAACAGATTCTCACTGTGCAGAGATGAGAAATCTCCAAAATCCGATGTCGAATCCATAAGATGCGAGTAGCCGCACACGCGCACGGCCTCTAGACGTAGTATCCATACGGATCCTTGCGTGGATGGCATCTCTTTCTCCTTCGTGATGCCGACGTGACGACGACCACCACTACCCAGAGGAGGAAGAGAGGGGACAACCATGAGAGAGGGATAGAGAGGGACAACCAAGAGGAGACCTACGTGCTGGTTAGGGTTTTTCCTAAGTCCCACTAATATATACATTATCTTTAATTATAAAAACTCAAATAATATATAAAACTCTTATTAAGCCTTGTCTCACGAGAATCCTTATGTGTGTGACACTCTAGGCCCGACAATCAATCTAGCTGTAGGCCTATTAATCTTAAAATATCTTTTAAGATTAATTTAATTTATTTATCATCTTATGATCAAATGAATTAATCAATTATCACATAATTATTTATTCAGTGGACCTTCTGATTACGAACGGCACCAAACAACACCTCATGATCTCACATCTTGTCGGGTATCATCATCCCATTATCGGCACATGTATGTCAACATATTGTTGTACTGAACTAGTCTTTCACCTACGTAAGTGTGATAGTGATAACGGAATATAGTTAAATGTCAAACTCTTTAATCACTAAGTGGATCACTTGGTCAATGAGATATTATCGGAAAACTCTTTGTTCGATAATCCCATTAACCTGGTCAGAGATTTTATTGAGCATAAATAATTGTAAGTGATTTCATCTTGACAACTCAATCACCTTCGTACAGATTCTACTGCTAACGGTCAATTGAATATTCATACGCAAATATTTTGCATCCTTAATCAAGAGCCAACAAACTGTAGTATTCATACAAGGTGTCTTTGGTGTTTCAAGTCAAATGACCTACCATACTACTGTGACATAGAATATCATGGTTGACAGTTAAAACCATCAATGAATTCTGAAACGAATCAATTCAGTGAACTTATTCCACCAATGAACATTCACATGTCTATCTTAGTGTCTTCACAAGTTAGTTATGAGATCAACCACTCTCATCACATATGTAGACATAACATGTATCAGTCTATCCGAATGTTCTATGTTCAATTCGTGCATTCTATGACTGAGAATAAATTAAGACTTATGTTATATATGATTAATCTCATTAGCATAACTCCTTGTGATTCAATCCTCATTGAATAAGTCTATAGACATCATATATATATATATATATATATATATATATATATATATATATATATATATATATAAGAGAAATACCATTTCTTATTGGAAAAGCACGTAAGAATTAAGTCCATTACATCTAATATGATAGACTTAGGACACCTAACTCCTTCACAATCAAGCTGAGACTCCCTCGGCCGTCCGTCGTCGCACCTCCTTCACGGGCAAGCTTCTGCCCTATTAACAGATGCGGACAAAATCCGTTAACTTGCCAGCTCCACCTAGATCCAATAACTCGGATCCACTTGAGATGCACCCGTATCCTTCACTTGAATCCGAACTAGACCTAAACCATGATCCAACGCCACTGGCCCCGGAGCTACTGCCAGTGCTGCGCCCCGCCGGCGCTTCGCTGTTAAACACCGCAGCACTGCCGCCTCCAGTGCCACTGCCTGTCACCATGCCTTCACCACCGGCCCCAGAGCACTGTCGCAGCCGTTGCTTCAACAGAGGCAAGAACACTGCAGCAGCACCACTGCGTCGCTGGAGAGCCGCTACCAAACCACAGCAGCACCAAAGCGCCATCGACCACTGCAGGGCCGCCGGCCGCCAACATCGAGCACCGTTGCTGAAGCACCACCAACAGAGAACCCACTGCCGGCCACCTGCTTCTGCGACCACCATCGTTGCAACCGGAATCCGACTCCAACTCCAATCCGAGTCCCAATCGGATCCAGCACAGTTTTGGATGCAGATTGGGGGAGTTGGGTCGGTTTTCAAGCCAAGGGCCCAAGTGGGTTGTAAACGGAGCATCCGGACGCGAACGCCATACCTAATCCGCATCCGACTCACCAGAGGCGGCGCCCTCGGCGGCACCATATGTCAAGCTTTTTCCCTCGTTATTGTTCGCCATCTCCTTTCTTTCGTTCTTCCGGTCTTCTAACGATCTCTGTGGGCGATCGACAGGCGCCAGCGTCCTCCTCAACCCAACAATGGCGACAGCTTCAGGTAAGCAAATCCGAGACTAGTTTCTTGATCTCTCCCACTCCACCCAATCGTTTGCGGAATTGGACGGCGTCTGTGTTCGTGGAATCGTCTTCGCTGTTGATTTCCCGTGGATCGAACTGCCGAATTCGTCTGTGGGATCAGCAATTGGTCTCTTAAGGTTTTTTCGGGAATCCCGTGTTTTCTGCTGCATCCAATTTCTTAATCCGTCAGGGAGCAGCTACCGTTGTTCGGGTTAGGGTTTTCTTCGCCCCCTTGTGAATGGCGATTGGGAATTTTCCGTGATTTTTAGGGTTTGGAGGTTCCAGACAGCTTTCCACTTTTCCCCCTTGTACTTCTTTAGGGTTTGTGTTGTTAACTTGGGATTATCCTTGATTTGATCCGTTCTATGCTTCTCAGTGGCATTTAAATCCCGGGAAGATCACCGGAAGCAGTTGGAACTAGAGGAAGCTCGTAAAGTGGGGCTCGCCCCAGCAGAGGTGGATGAAGATGGAAAGGAGATCAACCCTCACATTCCTCAGTATATGTCATCCGCGCCTTGGTACCTCAATGCGGAGAGACCGGTGAGTGTTTCATTTTGAACTATGCGAGACTTTTTTGTGTCAGGTGGTGCCGGGTATCCTTATAAAACTGATGATCGTTCTTGTACCATCTTTCTAGAGCTTAAAACATCAAAGGAAATGGAAGTCCGATCCGAATTTTACACGAAATCTTGGTATGATAGAGGTGCGAAAATCTTTTAGGCAGATCGGTACAGGAAGGGTGCCTGCGAAAAGTAAGCAAAAACACTGTTTTTTTTCTTTCGTCCCTTCTTCTTTTTGCTTTGTTTCATCTATGTGCTCTGTATTTCATATTTTGCTTGCTCTTCTCCTCTTCCCACTTTCTCCATTGTGAACCTATTGTGCTTGGATTAAACATTTTGTGCCTGAAATCTAATATCCTATTGCGTGCGTTTTGTAGAACAAGGACTGCTCATGCATGCTTCTAGTCCGTGCACTTTTGGAACAAAGCGTGTTGCATTTTGTAGCCATCTTTTCTTAGTTCCACTGATTGAAACATTTTCTTGTCGGTATTAACAAGTTCCTTTGCGTGTTATAGTTGTGGGGCGATGACACATACTGCAAAATCATGCATGGAGAGGCCACGGAAGACAGGAGCTAAATGGACAAATAAGCACATCGCTCCTGATGAAAAGATTGAAACTTTTGAACTTGACTATGACGGAAAACAAGATCGTTGGAATGGGTATGATCCTTCTAGTTACGCTCGTGTAATTGAGAGGTATGAAGCAAAGGACGAAGCAAGGAGGAAGTTTCTAAAAGAGGAACAACTGAGCAAGCTAGAGGCAAAAAACAGTAACAAAGATGGTGAGGATGACGTTAGCGAGGATGATGAGGATGTTGAAGATGAGTTGAAGGTGGATGAAGCCAAGGTTGATGAGAGCAAGCAAATGGATTTTGCAAAGGTGGAGAAGCGTGTACGCACTACAGGTGGTGGCAGCACTGGGACTGTTAGGTGATATACTCCTTCGATTTTTTGGTGTTTGCTTAGGCTAACTTATCTTTGGATAACAGCGCTGTTTTTTGCTGGTAAACATTTAGGTTATCTCTCATGTTTGGCTGGGGTTGAGCCAAAGTTTTGCATTTATTCACAACCAAGGTTAAGAAACCCGGGATCGGGGCTCGGATCGGCCGGTCCAAAACCGATCGGATCGGCCGATTCCGATCCGAGTCAGTCCGATCCCGGCCGATCCTGGCTGAGTCAGGCTCGGCTGGTTTGGATAGCAGAAAAAAATAGAAAAAAATATGAAAAAATGTGTAAAAAATATAAAACACAAGTCTAATGCATAATTGTGTTGAAATACATTGTTTTGAAGTACATAAGATGTTGTTGGACAAAAAAACATTGAATAAACTTACATATATGATTATGAACTTACATTTTTTCCAAACGTACATTATACTGAATGAACATATGGCTAACATACTCAGCCCATGACATATAGCTCTGGTAGTATTGTTCATACTGCATCACATACCGGCTATAGTCATCCGTATTGGTATAAATGACTGAAAATTGTGGATATTCTAGACAACCCTCTGAATAGTCGGATGTATCAGAATGTTGAGGAGGGTAAACTACATATCCAGTAGGTTGACTATATGAGGATACATCTGATAGTTGCTCCTGATATTCCTGAGGAGCTTTACCTTTGTCCTTCCTCCTTGATCTGCTGAATGTTTGAATGGAAGATTCTTCACGTCCTCCTCTGCTACCATGATGTTCATCTTGGGTAGTATGTGTGAATTCTTCTTCTCCAGTGAATTGAATTGGTGGAGCTGGAGCTGGGGCACTGGTAGCATCTCCGCCATCCTCAGAACTGTCGGAGCTCGTCTTTGATGTCGAGTCATTTGAGGTTTGATATTGGACCTCATCACTTGGTTCTGGCGTTTCATCATCTTCCTCGATAGTCTCCAGATCAGCAATTTGAATTCCATGACCACTCTTCCTTCTGCTTGGTACTTGTTTTTTGCTCTTCTTCTGACGTTTTGGAGAAGGAGGTTGAAAATCAGTAAGTAATGGAACATTATCTAACTCACCTTCCGCCCATTCCCGATCATTTGGGTTGAATTCAGGCTCATTTGAGGTGCTTGAATCAACCCATGCATTTAGTGGATGTTGCTCCTCGAACAGCTCATCCAAGTCTATGGGTTCTTCTGCATGTGTCGTCTCTGTGGCTTGTCCGGAAATTCTCTCTTTCTCCTGCCTTTGAAGGTTCCTTATGAGCTCCAGATTCTTTAGCTTCAACCTCATGTTATAATGACAGAATACGAGCTTCTCTAGACGGCTCGACTTCAATCTATTCCTTTGCTTGGTGTGAATCAAGCCAAAGGTGCTCCAGTTTCTCTCACAGCCTGATGAAGAGGTTGTTTGACTTAAGACCCGAATTGCAACATAGGCTAGATCTTCATACCCATATGTTTTTCCATGATCTAGCCACCAGTCAGCTGTAAATAGAAAATTGGCCATGTCAACAATGTGCAAGTTATAATTAAAATTTAAGTAGAACATCTAGTTAATAATTTTCAAACATGGACTCAAAATTTTGGCAGCTCTTTGAGCAGTACTTGTCCCAAAGTGGTATAACATCATTCTGTAATCATGCATTTGCTTGCATGCCAATATTGCTCTGTCCTCATCTGCAAGCATACGCTTAATAACAGACTTAGCCCCCATCAACACTTCCGAACAACTATCATATCTATCCTTCTTCCCATCAGTTCTGAACATGTACTGATGGTTGAAAAAATGAAGATAAGATAAGAAACTGAATATAAGATTTATGTACCTGTCCATCCATCGCACATTAAAGTGCATCCATACTCATCCCAGATCCTTTCAAATGATTTAATGTATGTTCGGATGTCATCAACTTCCATATCCAAGTACTTGTTGTATATCTCATATGGAGAAGGTCCTTCAACCCCTTTGCCAACTTCTTGTATGGTCTCGATCATGGACTCATATTATGACCCCTTGGCCGCATTAGCAGGGATACTGTTATAGAAAAACCACCTAGATGTAGCTCTCCCTATCTTCTCCTTACAAAGTTTTAAGTTCTTGAATGCAGCACTAATAGAAGGTTGTTTATCCCTCTTCTTGGTGAGCAAGGGATCTATTGGACCTACTCTAGGATCTGCAGCTCTAGTGAACTCCTGAGGCAGCTCCTCGCATACATTAGTGCTCATGCCGGCACTAGTGCTCCCTTGTGCAGAAGGTGTGGAGCCACTTCCTTGTCCTCCGTATCTTCCAGTGTGCCGAAATAAGTCCTCATCTGCAAAGGACCGCCGGCTTGCTTCCATTGCACGTCGCAATTCAGTTTTAAATGTAAAAGAAAAAAAAATAATCTACTATAACTATTTGTCTGAAAACGTTAAGTGAAGAACATGAAAATAAGTTAAATAAGAAACTTACTTGTATCCCAATCATCAACATTTATAGGTTGATTACTTCCACCAAGCCGGACTCCAGCATCAGACCTTCGCGCTGGTTCAGTCAATTCCTCTCGAATTTCCTGTCTTCTTCTGGCAGTACTTGCTTTGCTTGATTCCTTCTCCTTCATGTAAGTTCGAAATTGGATCCTAACCTCTGAAGGAACTCGAGCACATGCTGCAACTTCACCTTTTATTCCAGCAAGATGTTGTTTGAATCGGTAGACCCCGCCAGAGACAACCCGGTTGCAATATTTGCATTGTACCTTTCTTTGGCCCATGTCCACCGACGTGCAATGACCCCAAGCAGGATCAGCACTAGGAGGATTCTCAGATGACCGCTCAGCAGCACCTTGAGATGCCATTCCTTCACAGCACAAGAAGATGAGAGATCGCGGAGCTTGTAGTAGACTAGAAGTGACCTCGTGGGAGAGATGGAGAGAGAATTCTATGAGGGAGAGAGAGCAAGAATGTTAGGAGGCTCAAAGGGCATTTGTGGAGCCTTAGGAGGGCCTTGGGGGGGGTTTAAATAGACCCCCAAGGCCCAAACTAGCCGTTGCTGGCCGTTTGGGAACGGCCAGCAACGGCTAGTTTGACCCCCAACGGCTAGTCAAACTAGCCGTTGGGGGCCGGGTCGGGCCGATCCGAGCCGACCCGGCCCGATCCGGTCCAGGATCGCCCGATCCGGCTCGGACCGGCCGATCCGAGTCATGGACTCGGCCAGGAAACCCGGGATCGGCACGGTCGGCCAAAAACCTGTCCGACTCGGCCGATCCGTGCCGATCCGAGCCGAGTTTTTGAACCTTGTTCACAACTGGCTTTATTTTCCAGAAACTTGCATATTCGAGAGGACACCGCAAAGTATCTTCTCAATTTAGATGTCAACTCTGCTTACTATGATCCAAAAACCCGTTCGATGAGAGAAGAGCCGCTACCAGATATGGATCATAATGAGAAGTTCTACGTGGTAAATGACTAACATGAACTTTGGACGTTAGAAAGGACACGATATTCACATGCAGGCTGCTCCTTCTCAAGCTGAACTTCTGTTTAAGAATTATAAGGTTATAAAAGATAAATTGAAGTCTCGAGTGAAGGATACCATCATGGAGAAGTATGGAAATGCAGCTTCTGAAGAAGCCTTACCAAGGGAACTTCTCCTTGGTCAAAGTGAGAGAGAGGTTGAATATGATCGTGCTGGTCGAATAATAAAGGGACAGGTAGAGTCTGCCTCACTTCCTCCCATCCGTTCTTTTATTTAGACTGACGCTAAGACATAGTAGAAAACAAACTATAGATTCATAGCTTATAGTTTGTGTTTCAGAAGTTGCTGAAGTTTTTATCTTGTTCCAGGAGGCATCGTTTCCCAACAGCAAGTATGAAGAAGATGTGTACATAAATAACCACACTAGTGTGTGGGGTTCATGGTGGAAGGATCACCAATGGGGTTATAAGTGTTGCAAGCAAACAATACGCAACAGCTATTGCACTGGCTCAGCTGGTATTGAGGTTGCTGAAGCTGCAGCAGATCTGATGAAGGCCAACATGGCACGTAAAGAGGCATCTGATGGTTAGTAGAGTTGGATTGCATGCTTTCAGACATTTGTCTTTGTAGTTGGTCTTCTATGCACCTTGGTGTTCTTCCTCTCCTGGTTATATACTGTCCATCTGACTTTTTAACGATTATCTTGCCGGTTGCTGATCCATTTCTGTAATACAGATAAACCCACCCATAGAGAAGAGAAAATTAACCTTGCTACTTGGGGAACTGAAATTCCAGCTGACTTGGTTCTTGATGAGAAATTACTTGCAGAAGCTTTAAAGAAGGTCGGTCTGGGTTCATCTATTTTCGTCCTTTACTTTCCCTTTCTAGTCTTATAGTTGCTGACCTCGTCTTTTTTGGTTCCATATGAGGATGAGAGAAGGAAGGAAGAAAGAGATGAAAGAAAACGAAAATATAATGTCAAGTGGAGTGATGAGGTATGAAAACATTGAAACACACTGCCAAGTGTTCTTTTTCTTTAGGTTTGTGCGTGTTTCATGTGTGTATGTGTCTTGCTTCTTATAATTCTTGTGTTGTTGTCTCAACCAGGTTACTGCCGAAGACATGGAAGCCTATCGCATGAAGAAGTCACATCATGAAGATCCAATGAAAGATTTTATCCATTAATTTGCTCAATGAGTTTCTCCCGAGAGGTACCATCCTGTGTATAAACACTATGTAAGGTTAGGAGGCAGCAACAGACAAGCTCTATGTGCAGGGCCCGACATCCCTTCCCGTTTGTTTTTTTATTCTGTTTTTTTTCTGACATGATATTCTCATACTTGTGTTATGGTAATGAGGAAAACAATTTAGCAAATTTTCACTTGAGTTGTAAAGCTGTTGAAAGTTATTTCAAAATGGGCAAGAGCTATTGGAGAGTGCACAACATTCAAATAAAATGCTTGGAGGCTCATAAGCGTGGACAGGTGCAGCTGTGCGTCGACGTTGCAAGTAGTAGTCTCCAAGGGAAAGGGTAATTTTCTCATATTAGTTAGGAAAAGAGACGGGAACAGCTTGGATGAGCCAAATGAGAAATTAACGTGGACTAGTGGATAGGTAATGTTTGGACGTGCTCCCCATTAGATTACTACTATATATATATATATATATATTTATTTTTTTTGACCGGGAGTTACTACTCTATTTTGGTTGACAAGACGCTGGAAGATAAATAGAATGAAGTAGGCCACCTTACGTTGGGAAGGAGAATGAAATGATTTCAGGCATTGAGGACTCTGCCTGGCTTATTATGTGGCGTGGCACATTTTAAAAGCCAGAAACAGCAAGGTCATGAATGGGACTCTACTCCAGCCGGTGACCACGGCAGTTAATGGTTTTTGCCCTTTTGGATATCTCAACAGTGGGAGCTGTTTAATCTTTGCCAGCAGAAGTCCCCCAGTGGCAGCCTCCGGAACAGGGGAAGGAGTTATTGCAGGGGATATTGGACCATTGGTACTGTCATGAGAGGTCGCCGTGGGGCAGGGTTCTGAAATCCATAAAAATTGACAATCCATAAAAGTCTGCTGGTGGTTGACGCCCTAGCTTTCAGCGATGCCCATCTTGCACTTCAGAATTGTATGCCGCCTCCTTGGATTCCTAGTGCCTTAATCGAGAGTGTAAGCAGCTCTTAGAGATCCCATAATCTCCATGTATCTCGCTAAGAGATCTGCAAACAAACTGGCCCATGCCACTGCTAGATCAGCACTTTCCTGTAACAGAGAATTTGTATTTCCTGACTTCAGCCAGTTCTTTAATCTTGTAAACCAAGGACTCTGCTCTGGCTAGTAATGCATCAGGGTGTCAAGTTCCTAACCCTTGATCAGAAAAAGGAAAAAGAAAAAAAGATGTTCACCGGGCTTAGGAGAATTTCATCTTGCTTACGTGCCTGACTCTAAATGGTATCGGAAAAGTTACTTTTGTTTTGGGGTTTTTGCAAATAACCCCTTAAAAGATTCAATACCTGTACATTCATATTTGCAAATAACATTCTTAACTATGGTAGTATTTTCGTATAGCCCCTTTAATTAGGTGATTGTTTTAAATTTTATTTGAATTAAAATATTTATATTACAAAAATAGAAATATTTTTTTTGATGCTAAATATATATAAAAAATTATAGTTAAATGTTTATGCGATTTTTTGCAAGATATTTTTATTTTATTAGAGAGTATTATTAGTATTTTTATTTAATAATTTTACATATTTTACGTCAAATGACAATATTTTAACTCAGATGAAATTCAAATTGAACTCACATAGTTAAGAGGGTTATCTGCATATAACACCGTAGTTAAAGAAGTTATATACAAATTTGAATCATGTAGATAACTTATTTGAGGGTATTATTAGTATTTTCATTTAATAATTTTACATATTTTATGTAAAGTAACAATACTTTAATTCAGATGAAATTCAAATTGAACTCACATAGTTAAAGGAGTTATCTGCAAATAACATCATAGTTAAGGAAGTTATATGCAAATTTGAATCGTGTAGATAACTTATTTGAGGGTATTATTAGTATTTTTATTTAATAATTTTACATATTTTATGTAAAGTAACAATATTCTAATTCATGTGAAATTCGAATTGAACTCACATAGTTAAGAGGGTTATGTGCAAATAACGTCATAGTTAAGGAGGTTATATGCAAATTTGATTAGTACAGGGTTTATCTACAAATGTTGAATCTTTTAGGATGTTATTTGGAAAGAAAAAAATCTTTTGGTTTTGTAACGATCATAAAGATTGTTGGGTGATCTTAGAGTAAGAATAATGGATTTGTTTTACTCCGCTAGCAATTGTTTTACGAAAAAGAGGTACCGAGATTAAGTGTGCAGGACTAGATTAGGAGGAGAAGACTTAATTGATACATTAGAATACATGTGGTAACGTGCCAGATGTTTCAGAATCAAAATATACATTAAATCTAGCTTGTCAAAGTGCTTTAATGAATGAAAAATAGCAGCGTAATCATTCCGGTTATTCCTGTTAAATAGGCAAGCCATTTTTTGGCCGAGAGGGGTTTTGTTATCCCCAGCTAAAAAGTCTTCGTTGGCCAAGCTGCTACCGTGCCCTTCAATTTATGAAAGACGTATTTTTAAATGTTTATCTAAGGGTGTGTTTAGCTTTATGCAAAACATATTTCAGTGGAAACCCTTTTCAAGGAAACAAATTTATAAAGAAAATAAAAATAAAATTTGACATGTGATAAATACAAAAATATTTTCAATTAGAAAACAACATTATATCTCAGCTCATAGACGTCAAAATTGGAAAAAGATGAGGTCTAGGAATTAAACTTTCCATTGATTATAATTTTTGGGGTTGCCAAAATAGGTCATTGTGCTATATTCTTCAGAAAATTCCTTTTGAAATCACGGGTGACTGGACAACTGTTGAACTCGGCTGCTTGACAATTTTTTCTAAAAAGATAACATGCATTGTACATTGCAGCAACACCCCAAATATGTTCTTAATCTTATTTATTTTTAATTTAACAGTATGAGTCATTTTGAGTATATATATATATATTTATCATACTTATATGTATATCTTTGACTTTTACTATTTGAACCTTTAGAGTTGACAACATTTTGATCGAAAGATACAGCCACAACCTAAAAAAGTCAAGAACATATAAAGAAGTATGGTAGCTTACAAGAAGATACATGAAAGATCCCTTCACTTGACTGTGTAAATTATTAAAATTCACCCATTTGTGTACTTGGGCTAGAGTTGGAGCCCATGGACCATCAGGCCGAGCCGCAATCCCCAATGAGCCAACACTGCGATTTGCCGAGGTGGAGTAATGCTTGCTACATTGAGGGTCTGTGCAGTAAGGTGAGTCATCTTGCAACGCAAGATATCATGGGTCCACCTAGGCATGGGTCACATGGATTAGGCAACTTGTTTCACAGGTGAGCCGGAGAAGTATTAAATGCGGGTGCATGATTTTAAACGTGACAAATGTATGTACGTGTGACAAATGCTTCGTAGTTCAAACGAGGGTATATATGCAGTGTAGAGTATACCTTGGTAATGGATCTTTTGTATCCTTCCATAAGTCCTGGAAAGAGATTTAGTCTGCCTTTTCTTGCGACTTCAGTGTCTGTGCCTAAATACTTTCCACTGATAGAGCCCCCACCCTATGGGGAATAAGCAAGTAGTCCTATGTTGCAGTTGCTAGGATGACATACTTCAACCAGATCAACTACATAAAGCAGAGAAAGCTTGGTTAGGTAATGATGCATTAACAACGATGATGTCAACGTGAGTTTGGCTCTTTTTGCCCCATTAGTATCTTCTGGATAGAAAAAAGAATTAATATAGAATAATACCAGCATGCATATCATAGTAGAACTGTTTCCAAGCAGTTTGTCCAATAAACGGGAAACACAAGATCCATAAGACAGGCTAAATGATCCAAGATCATTGATCATACAATCCCAGATAAGTGTCTCTAAAGAACCATCCAAATGTTCTTCTGATCCATGATATGTTGCTAATTTGATCTCTGATCACTGATTTCACTCGTTGAGCAGGTCACAATCCAATACCAGTCCCCATGACATTGGTTAAAATATCATTGTTATCTTCACATTCGTGTTTGTACGTTCAGTTAGCAGATCTTGGAGGTTTTTTCAAACAAGATGAACAAAGGTTGGGGTCTTCATATGATAACGACCTACCTTCGAATCGACATCTGAAAAGTAGACTATAATTATTTCGGATGCTGACAATCTTTGGTAGGCCCCAAACTTTTGCAGCATAAACAAACTCCATCACCCCACATGAAGTTTCATTTGAAACCCCTATGTAGCGTACCTCAAATTAGTGGCTAAGATTATGAGAATGCAGAGCAAGAAATTTTTGTGACCAGTCTAAAATCTTTCTAAAAATAACCCTAAAAATTTTCAGCATAGCTATTTACTAGAAATTCCAAATGCCTCGTCTGCCTCCACCCTTACCTTTATTTAAGCAGTAGGTATACTTACTTTGATATTAAAGTTACAATATGATGGATATTGCCATTAACAAAGACATTTTTTTATGACCAAGTGTTGCACAAGAGAAAACATGTAGAATTGATACAGTATAAGATCATTAGGAGAACTCTAGCTGGTGAAGAAAACATAAAAATGTGAAACATATACTTGTACATATAACGCACATTATCCTGTGTTAGAATAATCTCACATTGGAAAAGGGACAAAAGAAACGTATGCTTAAAATAATGGTGCTTACTCCACTCAATGCCTTAAGGTTTTGAGTTGGATGGCCCAATAACTTCAATATGGCACTAGAACCCATGTTTATGAATCGGGCCATGCATCTTGTCTTTGTGATCTACGTGACATAGCCTAAAATTTGTCTGCACGTGAGGGGACGTGTTAGAATAGTCTCACATCGAAAAAAGGGGCAAAATAAACATATGCTTAAAATAATGGTGCCTACTCCACTCAATGCCTAAAGGTTTGAGTTGGATGGCCCAATAACTTCAATATCCTGGACTAGATATTTCCATTCCAAATGCTGCATTGGTATCACCAAGCTAAGTTCGTAAGTTGGTTGATGCGTCTTACCTTCCCCTGATCAATAAGCTCCTAAAAGGTCTTGAGTTGTTCAACAAATGGAATACTTGGCCTCCACTGTGAAGGATCATAAAAAAAATCACCAAACAATGCCACACAACGGTCTGGTGTGAAGAAATATTCCATGCCCCAAAGATATGTGAGATCAGTTACGCCACAGGATTCTTGATTCAATTTTTCCATTTTGAATACGACGCCTCTTCGTAAACAATAAGAAATAGAGAAAAAAATACTTGACAAGAGAAGGAGTATGAGGGATTATCTAACGAGTAATGCTGCAAGAAGTAAGGATGAGGCATAAGCCGCATAACATAAGTAGAAACCCAAAACCTGGTGATGCGATCCATAATATGCTTGTAGTATCATAGGACTGAAATATAGTTGTCAGATGAAGTGCTAGCCATACATAAATGCACACGTAGCCTTTTGAGAAACCACATGGGGAGGAGAAAACATGCAAAAAGGCAACTTCAGATTGTAACTATATAAATGAAACATGAAACACAAACAACAGCTCTTTTTTTGAGCGTTGGAGTGATGTAGAAAAATGGTGAAATAGATGAAGTTATGCTTCGAATAACAATAACAGCTAAATTAAGCAGAGAACATATTTTCACTTTCTATGTGTATCTGCACGACATGATATTGTCTGAATAATCATAGCCAAAGTGCAAATTAGAATGCATAAATGCAGAAGTTCACAAAATGAACACTTTGTAGAAATAAGAAAAAAGAACCAATGCATGAGCATCACATCTTTCAAACACTACATTTTCTTGATACAGTCCAAAAAGAGTCTATGGGCAAGTTAGTGGACTCTCGAAATCAGAATGGTCATGGAAGAATACTGACCAATGTATCTGCAGTAAATCAATGTACTCAGTGTTAAGTCGCTTACGACTTTTCTCCACACTCTCTTTAATGTTAGCAGCGTAAACCAGCAAAACTTTTGCACTGTCACGAAGGTAAGCTGATTGCTCTGAGTATCCGCAAACCTTTGTCGCCAAAATAACCTAATATGTAACATAAATAAAAAATGATGCCTGAACGTAATGAAGTATAGTTTCACATTTTCTAATCCTTTTGTACCTTTAGCTTATGGAAATGGGGGAGAACATTTCGATAGAATGGACTAAAGGAATTATATGCAAACATTACATGGGTCAATAATTTTATGATTAATCAGTGTGCAATTTCAAATACACAAAAAATAAGCATGTTTTGGGATGTCTGTACCTTATCATGGGGCATGGATTTCATCAGCTACCAATATAGAGATCTGTTCTTCCTTGAGTCTCCTTCTTCACTGGAACTGGGTACTGCAAACATCATGGTCTGGATTGATTAATCTAAAGAATATGGACCCTTGTGATCTGGATTGATTAAGCTAGAGACTATCTTTCAGTTGATGAGCTTCTGCTTTGCGATAAGCCATCAGACTTTCGACAGCAAGCTTAGGCAACAATGACGTTGTGGTGTAGGAATGTTTAACCTCCTTCTGCAGGAGTTTCTCGATTGCCAATCAGCTTGTACACGCTGATGCATAGTGCAACTAAAAGCATGATATTTCTCAGCGTCAGACATCAGTTGTTATGAGCCCAAAAATGGGACTAGGAGACATACTATGCAATTTTTTCATACTTTTGTCTCAATGAAGTTGAAAGTACAAATCAACGACATATGCCAACAGATATATACTAAAGTTCATCCCTCACAAGCAGGTAACAATGGAGTTACAAAAGCCGCACTCGAAGCCGTGGTGGATTGTCCGAATTTACAGCCTCTGCAGTATCTATGGCATCAATTCCCCTCTCGAAAGCGTAACTAAGCATATCGTGAGCTTCCTTCTCTTGTTCTGCTCCCCAAACGTCATCTGAGAAGCACACAAAATACACCATTTCTCAGCCAAAACTGGAGACACAAGCAATGAATACAACAATATGTGTGCATGGGTACAAATATAAAGCATTAAAAAGAACCACAAAATCACATGATATCAGCCATCCCACGAAGAAGAATAAAGAAACAAAATAAAAAAGAACCAGTCTTTCTCTCATCCATTAATCAAAACAGATGGTGGGCACCACGCAAATGCAGAATTCAACCCACAACGTGCTAAAAGGGAAAAAAGCGGGAACCCATTAAGAAAAAGCCTAATCCGTACCGTCCCAAGCATGATTTCCTGATGTCGAGTTGGGAGTCCCCGAGCATTCTGTACTGCAGCGGGTTCTCCCCTTGCTTCACCCGCACGGCGGCAGCAGCCACCTTCCGGCCGCCGCCGCTCGCATCTCTCGAGCGCTCCCATCTCAGGCGACGGCCGGTCTTGAGATGGCTCCCATGGACGAAGAAGGCGGAGGAAGGGGTCGTGGCCGCGGGGATCGACGACATGGCCGCTGCCTCGAACAAGCAACACTGCGTTGTCCCTCATTTGATAAGTCTAAAGATACTTTGCCGCACTGTGCTGCTGCACCCAACAGGTAAATATTTTTGAGCAGGAGTGATTCGAGAGTGATGTTTGCTGCATGCAAAAAAGCCACCCAATCTCATTCTCCCGTCTGAAAAATTTACGTGGAAGTTATATCTCTCGTTAAATACACTTCAACTTCGTCTGCATGTCATGCGTGTGTCTATAAGGTCGCTCCTCACTCGTTAATCCAAGAGTCATTTTTTAAAGGACAAAAATCCACTTCCGTTCTTAGGACAATACTTCTTAGGGGTCGCGTCGCTCTTTCGATATCGGGATTGACGTCGTCCGTGGGAACTTTGTCCGTACTCACACACTCACCTTCTCAGGGACTGTGATGAGACATGATGGTACCACAAATAATCCCACATCGCATGTTTGAAAAGTCGCTCGTGTACTTATAAATTTGGTCCTTACTCTTTAACCCAAGAAGTACATTTTAAAAGATAAAATCTCACATCCACTCTAGAGACAGTATTTCTTGGGGACCGCATCGCTCTTCAATATAGACTATACTACTAAGAATATGATTAAGTTCTCTAAAATATGATCACACTCTCAAGAACATGATGCTCTTCAGAGCACTATGCTCTCAAAAGCAACATCATGCTTTGAAGTGATTATGCTCTAGAGACGACATTTCATATTTTTGAAAAGTAGTTTGGCATGTAAATGGTTTATTTTTAAAAAATTTGACCTCTCGTGTACGTGAATGTGCAAATGACATTGGGACATTTTTAATGAGTGAGACAACTCCATGTGGGCTCCATCTAGTTTACTATTTTTGCACCGGCAACCGTGCATCAGACATTACTCTTTTGAGCAATGTTAAAGGTGATAGAAATTTTTCCTCACTTTTCTTACTTTCTTTAAAGGAAGGGTCTAACTGAGGATTTTTTTACAAATTCAGATATAACAGTTGATGTAGAACTAATAAAAAGCCAAACTCAATCAGCCACGTCCATTAGGCCAGTATTTTTTAATATTTTTTTTAAAGAACCTCTGGGGTGTTTTATCGAGTTATGATGTACGTGGTCCGATCAAAGATCAGATGATTGAAAAAAATTAAACATAGATTATTTTTTAAAATTTTTAACTGTCTAATCAAAGATTGGCCGGTACATATAACTCTCCTTAGAGTTGTCTCCACTCAAGTTAAAAAAATGACAAAAAAAAATCCCACTTGCTACAGCTGCCTTCCTGCAGTGCAGCAGAGGATTACTCAAATCTAAAAGTTAGCCAAACAAAATTTTGAATTACTGCCCTATCTTGCTGACAGGATTTTTTTTTTTTTTGTCTTCTTCTCTGGGAACGTGTTCATTTCCATTCCTTGTTTTTATGTTTGACATTGCTTGCCTTCTTTCCACTTTGTTTAGTCTTTAATTACTGTTAATCTTGTTGGAGGATTAAGAGGATAAGCATCCACATTGGATAGCTATCCCAAGTTAGATAAGGACGCAGAGGAAGAGAGCCCTAACATGTAGGGACTCTCTAAGAGTCTTTCTCTATATATATGAGTACATATAGAGAGAAGGCTAACCTACGTGAACTCCTCCTCCTCTTCCCTTTTCTCTATTCCTCTCTCCCTTGGAAGAATTATCCGAAACTTTTGGGATTCGGCACGTGGACATCGCGAGCGACTCTGGTAGCCGCTCTGCACCGACGAGGAGACGCTTCCGCTTCATTGCGATGAGACGAACATGCTACGAAGATAACGCGTTCTTACATGAAAATCCAACATTAGTATCAGAGCTTTATTAAAGTCCGTCGGACAGTCCTCCCCCCCCCCCACCAGCTACGGGGCACCCACACAAAAGGCCACAGGCGACCGACAGCCAGCACCCCTGCGGGTCGCTTGCAGGGAGGCAGTGCGTGTCTCTGCGCGTCGCGCGCTAGGGGGCCGTGCGCCCGCGTGCGCGGTACAGTGCACGTGTACGGAAGATTGGGATGAACAATAACCGCGGATTACTGTTCACATGAACAGTAACGTGCGGTTACTGTTCACGCATACCGTTCACGAGAATAGTAATGCACTGTTTATGCTATTTTATTTTTCAAATTTTTAGTTTTTTTGTTAGTTTTGTTTTGAGATGAGTCTAAATTTTTTTTTTCTTCGCAAATCTAAAAAATGTCATGCTATTTTATCATGTAATTTTTATGTCTAAAATTTAATTTTTCTCATAATGAGGGATAATTAAATTACATACAAATCAATAAATTTAGCATGATTGTGTGATTGCGAAGACAGATAGCCAGTGTCCCCAATTTTTTTTTTTTTTTTTCAGAGAGTCATTGGAGATTATGGAAGATCAAGAAATTTTTTTTGTCCACTCTGATTGTAATTATTAGGGGCCAATTTAAATCGGTTCCCGAGTTGTACAATTCAAGTAATGTATTAATTGGACGATGGACTTTGAATCTTGTTTTAATGTGATTGATATTTTGAATGATGGACTAATCGGGACACTGGCTATCTGACAATCCCTATTTAAAAATTATTAGACACATTTGTTATAATATGGGGGAGCGGATAGTTCAATTTTTTTTTATTAATGAATTATCTGTATGTGTTAGTTATATTGGTCTGTGGTATCATTAAATGGATTTATTTTTTGCTTCATAATGCGATCAATATATCTCTCTTGTGGATGCATGTTGTAATTAGGGAATGCGTAACTCATATTTATCATGTATTTTAAAACAAAAGTGTCTGATATTCTTCTAAAATCATGTGAATTTAAAAGAAAAATTGGGGAATAAGTCCCTTAATGTTATATTTTTTTTAAAATCATGTGGATTTAAAATTAGTGAATGAGTCCCTTAATGTTAAGTTATTTTTTTCACTCTTATTTTAATTGAAAATATGATTTGTAACATATATAAAAGTGATGATTACGAGCCTTGCAAAGTTTTCGAACTGATATATGTGAGACAAATTATCTGATCAATTGTTTTTACGAAAAGAAATTTATAAGTGCCTAATTATATTTTTTTTGCATAATGTAGAAGGTAACGATGACCTCTAAAGATTTATATCATGAATTGTATGATCAAGATAAATTGAAAGGCGAAAATTATGACATGTGGCACAGAAAAATTTAGTATCTCCTGAATGAGAAGGAGGTACTTGGGACCTTGACTAACTTGATGCTGCCACCATCTGATGATGGACCACTTGCGCAAGTCAATCATGACAAGCAAGCCTATGACAAGTAGTTGAATAAGGACAGAAGTGCGCGTTACACTAATGTTGAGCTGCATGCACGATGACCTTATTAAAGAATTTGAGTTATAAAACTGCTAAAGAAATGTGGGAGCAATTGAAGTTCTAATATGGAGTCACATCAGCAACGAGGCTGAGGGTCTTAACTTTGAGGTTCAATCAGTACATGATGGACTCAAAGCATTCTATAGCAGAGCATCTGAGGAAGATGTCTTCAATGATCAGAAAATTGAAGACAGCAGGAACATAACTCTCAGATGAGCAGTAGATACTTGCCTTGCTGAGGTCCCTTCCTGATTCTTCTTGGGAACACATTAAATTGGTGCTTACACACAACGAAAGCATCAAGACTTAGAGTGACGTTTCACGTCACTTTGAGTTAGAGGCGGAACGCAAAGAGGCGACCCGTCACAGTGCATTGGTAGTTAATGACAATAAGCCTAAGGTAAAGAGACCAAAGCAAAACTGGACCAAGAAGAACAACAATTTTCAGCAAAAGGCTGAGAAGAAATGAGGACAACAAAATAACCAAAAGGGTAAACGAGGCAAGTGAGGCAAGAAAAACCTGAGCAAAGTCAAATGTTTTAACTATCAAAAGATGGGACACTATGCCAGTGAGTACACTGAGCCAAAGAAGGTTTGTCCCGTCTCTAGTAATCTTATTTATGTGTGCTCTAATATTTTCATTACTCATACGGTCTCTCATTGGATTGTAGACTCAGGAACAACTTGTCACATAGCTCGTGAGCGAGCCGGATTCATAGATTATCATTGAATACCAACTGGCAGCCAACACGTCACCATAGGGAACGGCGCTCAGGAAGAAGTCCTTGGAGTTGGCTCGTACCAGCTAAAGATGCGAACTGGACGCATTCTTCTGTTACATGATGTGCTTTATGCACTTGGTATTCGATGTAATCTATTTTCAGTCATAACACTTTTATGTTTGGATTATTCTTTCAATTTTCTAGGGACTTCAGTATCTCTTTATTACGATAAGAGTCTTTATGGTCTTGGTCATTTAAAAGACAATTTGTTTGTCATGGATTTAGAAAATAATGATTTTATCTCTTTAGTCGCATCTACTTTTGATATTCTTTTTTATTCTGTATCGTGGCATGCGAGATTGGGGCACATAGGATAAGAGAGAATGAACCGATTGGCTCGAGCAGGCTTATTGCGGCCTCTCACTAAAGTGAATCTCTCTGTTTGTGAACCATGTTTGGCAGGAAAAACGTGCAAAAAGCCATTTGGGAAGGCCAAGAGGGCCTCTTTCCCACTAGAACTAATTCACTCAAACATATGTGGACCCTTAAATATGAGGACACGTCATGGCGAATCTTATTTTATCACTTTCACAGATGACTATTCTCGCTATGGTTCAGTATATCTTCTCACCCATCGCTCAGAGATCTTAACCTGTTTTAAGCGTTTTCTGGCTGAGGTAGAGAATGATAAACATAGGAGCATTAAGGCTCTTTGCACTGATAGAGACAGAGAATATCTCTCAAATTAGTTCAGAGAATTATGTGAAGAGAAAGGAACTCGCAGACAACTTACCATTCCTTATACTCCGCAACAAAATGGTGTTGCAGAGAGGAGGAATCGTACTCTTATGCTGATGGTTCGATCGATGATGGCGCAAGCTAACCTCCCAATAAATTTCTGGGGGGATGTACTATTGACTGCTGCCTTTATCCTGAATCGAGTGCCTTCTAAGTCAATACCTTCAACTCTTTACGAACTATGGAAAGGCGAAAAACCTCATTTGGAGGATTTACGTCCGTGGAGATCAGTTGGATATGTTCACAATACTTCCCATAAGTATGGGAAATTTGGTCCTAGAGCTAGTAAACAAGTGTTCCGAAGGTACCCTGAGCAATCTAAGGGCTATATGATGTATGGTGAACATCTAGATGGAGGAGTGACTGAGAAAGAGGTCCGAGATATAATCTTCCTTGATGGAGATTACCCAACAATAGGAGAGGTCAGGCAGGACATACAGCTATATGAGTTGCAATATCCTGATGAGAACATTATGTCTTCCGGTATGGGGGGAATTAGTCTTATCCCAGAAGTTGCCGAAGACAGTGGGAGTGTTTCAATGGACAGTGGGAGTGAACCACTTAACTTTTTACCTCGTAGAAGTGAACGTGGACATATCCTTCGACGTCGTTTCACGATTGAAGGGGAATCATTCATGTGTACTTCTGTAGATACTGATGAACTTGCATCCTACGAGGAAGCAATGACCTCACCTGACTCAGAAAAGTGGATAGCTGCAATGAGGGAAGAAATGAACTCAATGGTTAAGAACGAAATATGGGAGTTAGTTGATCTACCATTTAGACGTAAGGCTATTGGGAACAAGTGGGTTCTTAAAGTCAAACGTAAGGCTGATGGATCAATTGATAAATATAAATCCCGACTTGTGGTGAAAGGCTATACTCAATTAGAAGGAATAGACTATGAAGAGACATTCTCTCTAGTGGTGAGATTTGCCTCTATTCACCTAATCCTGACTATAGTCGCACATCTAGACTGGGAATTGTTCTAGATGGATGTAAAGACAACTTTTCTCAATGAAGAATTAGACGAAGAGATCTACATGGCTCAGCCTGTGGGCTTTGAAGCTGAAGGACAAGAGCGCAAAGTGTGCCACCTGAAACGTTCTATATATGGTCTCAAACAGTCGTCTAGACAGTGGTATTATCGGTTCCACCAAGCAATCATTTCGATTGGCTTCAAAATGACCGAAGATGATCACTATGTCTATGTGAAGAGAGTTAAGAAAAGTATTCTCATTCTCTCTTTATATGTTGACGATATATTACTAGCCGAGAATGATTTGGAGTTAATCAAAACCACTCAAGAGTGGTTATCCTCCACATTCGAGACGAAGGATTTAGGTGAGGCTGATTATATACTGGGAGTAAAGATCCATAGGGATCAATCCAAGAGACTTCTTAGTTTGTCTCAAGAGACTTACATAAAGAGAATCTTGGAGCGCTTCCGGATGCATAAAGCCAAACCTATAGATATTCCAATGGAGAGGGGCTCAATTCTTAGCATTGATCAATGTCCCAATACAGAGGAAGAGAAAGAACGAATGAAAGATGTTCCATATGCCAATGCAGTCGGTTGCCTCATATATGCCATGATGTGCACTCGTCCCGACATTTGCTTTGCAGTTGGCATGGTTAGTAGATATCAAAGAAATCCTAGAACTGCGCATTGACAAGCCTTAGATTGACCGGATACTCAGATGCCGATGGATCAGCTGACAGAGATGAGCGCAAGTCCACTTCGAGATATGCATTCGTACTTGGAGGAGGAGTTATTTCTTGGTGCAGCAAGAAGCAAGCATGTGTCTCCTTGTCTACGATGGAGTATGAGTACATTGCTTGCACTGCTGTAGTCCAGGAAGCCATCTGGTTGAGGTGATTCTTGGTGAACTTAGATGTCACAGCACATGCAGAAGATGTTGTTATTGTCTATTGCGACAATATGGCCGCAATAGCCTACACGAGGGACTCTAAGTATCATGGAAAGTCCAAGCATATTGACACTTGTTACCATTTCATTAGAAACATCATTGCGCAGGAGTTGGTGGTCCTTAGATATATCTCTACTAGTGAGATGCTTGCAGATCCTTTGACCAAACCTCTTGTGAGAATTGCGTTTCTCAAACATGTTGGAGGTTTAGGACTGAGAAGGATCTAGATTCTTTTTGTAAATAGACACCATTTTATGCAATAAAAAATGAGTATTTTCTTTGCATTATTAGTGCACTTATTTTTGTGAATGTGAATGTATTGGTCACCAGGTTTTGTTCGGTCCACTCACACGGACGATCGCCATGTCGCTATGAGAGCGAGCATGATGAGATAGACTCTGTAAATTGTGCACTCAGTGAGAGTGTATATTTCCAGCGTTTAGTGAGAACGTGATAAGAGTCGAAATCGCCTTAACAGATGGTTAAGATGAGACTGATTGAAAATAGTCAGACATTGGCTTAACTATGTAACCTATTGATAGCTGAATCTGATGAGGGCCATATGGGCAACCTGGATATGCTTAGTGGAGCACAGGGTTACAGATTTATATGGTGTATGAGCGTAGCCAATCCTACTATGAGCTCCACCATAACATATTGATCATACTATATGTGCTATCTCTTTTTCGACCTTTAGAGGAGTGACTGAATGGATCCCTACTTCGTCACTGTGTGAAGTCTCTGCCTTTTTTCTATGCCTTTTGGGACTATGCACCTTGTCACGAAGTGGACACTTGATGATGCTACTTTAGCATGTTTTTTCAAGGACCATGATTCATGCGGTTCAACGGAGCATGTTTAGGAAAGCAGTTAAGTCAAAGCAGATTGACATGTGTGGCGTAGAAAAAATCGACTTGTATCACACCGATGTCATTCTGACTCATTGCTGGCTAGCGGTTGTGATGGAAGTGTCCAACATAATTATGAGTACAGAAATGCTGTTTTTGAGATGTTAAGGTGGAGATCTCAGAGGGGTCAGATCCTCTTAACTTGGTGTAAACTTGTGATTTGGGGTATGAGACGAGACTTGGAGTTGCAGTGTTATATTAGTATGGTGATAACTTAATATAACACTCCTCAGTTACATATCTTTCTCGTTTGGTCGCACACGTCATTTTCCTGTATGAAAGGAAGAGTTACAAGAGGAGATACCATTGTGATATGTCCAATGTGTCTGAGTGAGAGATGTTAATCCTATTGGATGATTAAAAGGATAAACATCCACATTGGATAGTTATCCTTAGTTAGATAAGGACGTGGAGGAAGAAGGCCCTAATGTGTAGGGACTCTCTAGGAGTCTCTCTCTATATATGAGTGCATATAGAGAAAAGACCAACGTATGTGAACTCCTCCTCCTCCTCCATCTCCTCTATTCCTCTCTTCTTTGGAAGAATCACCCGGAGCTTCTGGGATCTGGCTCGTGGATATCGCGGGCGACTCTAGTAGCCGCTCTGCACTGACGAGGGAACGCTTCCGTTTCATCGACGACGAGACGAACACGCTACGAAGGTAACACGTTCTTCCATGATAATCCAACAATTACCATCTCGCTTCCTTAAATTTCTTCCAGATGGTGTTGTTTGTTTGTTTATACTTATTTACTTGTTAAACAATGTGTGCAGCTTCTTCTGAGTAGAGTTGGTCAATTGGGTCATGATTTAAGGAACGTTCCCTCTCCCCCAACCAAGGAAAAAGGAAAGTAGTGTTGTAAGTGGTCTACCGGTCTTCCATCTTCTACATGTACTAAATGCGTGTTTGGCGCAATTTCTATTTGAAAGTATTTTTATACTTTCATTTAGTTATTTTTTGTAGAGGTAATTGAATTTTAGAAGTCATTTATGTCATATTTTACTTATGTTTTGACTCTCAACCAAAACCCACGAAGTGCAGTTTCCAAGATTTAAAAAAAAAAGAGGTTGTTAAAGAAAAATTGACTTTTGTAATAAACAAAATTAGTTATAGTCTCTCTCCCTCAACTCAATCTACGTGAGAAGTGGAAACCAAAAGTGACTTTCATGTAGAAGTTTTGTCAAACACGCCCAAAATTTGTTTGTTTATTTTTTGTTGAGAGATACTTGGTGCACATTAGGTGTTAGTGCACACCTCTGCTGTGCACCAAGTTTTTTATTTTTTATTTTTTAAAAATTATGTTTTTAGGTTGGAGTTGAGTTGACCTATACGTCCATACAAGGCACACTTTATTTTGATGTTTAGAAAAAAATAAAAAAATAAAAAATATTTTAATATTTTTTGTTCTTCTGATTGGTTTTTAAATTTTTTCTAGACATCGAAATAGAGTGTGTCTTGTACGGATTTGTACGGATGTGTAGGTTAGCTCGGCCCTGACCTACAAATATAATTTTTAAAAAATAAAAAACAAGAAAACTTGGTGCACACTAAGGTTTGCACTAACACACGGTGTGCACCAAGTATTTCTCTTTTGTTAAACAATTTCTTGCAAGTGTTCCCATCTGTGGAAATGCCAATCAGGCAGTTGTTGTGCTTCATTCCTTGTTCTATGAGATGAAACTAATTTTTTAATATATATATATATATATATATATATATATATATATATATATATATTAATTACCATATTTGTATGTATGCCTTTGACTCCCACATATTATTATAAACACTCTTGACATGAAAAGTTGCAGTAAAAAAGATATATATATATACTAGAATTTACAAAATGCTTCTAACATATTCTGTTAAGATTCACGGTATTTTAATCGAAGAATATGATTGTAATCTTTCTAAAGATGTCAAAAATTCTTATATAACAATATGTAAGAGTCAAACGTATGCATTCAAATACGGTAATTTATAGTATATTAAAAGCGATTGAATCTGTGATGTTGGGTTTGATGATAGTGGGTTCTTACACTAGAATGACTTCATGTGTTTTTTTTTTTTTTTTGGTTGAGTTGTTTGAATTCATGGAGCAGTTCTCGTGGATGTATGGTAGGACAATATGTTCTGAATGAAGTGGACTACATTTAGAACAGACAACATAGGATTTTAGCTGTAATAAGCAAATTGAAATCCTGCATTTTTTTTAAGTGAACAGGAAGAAAAACGAAGTTCATTGATTACTGCAAATTGGCAACGGCTCTTGAAAAGTTCATGCTGTTAGGTTCACTGATCTTCATCTGCTGATCGGACAGGACATTGCAACAAATATTACTTTATAAATAAAATGACTTTGACACGGTCCATTTCAGTTATACATATTTTCGTGCAGTCAAATTTGTCGATCTTCATCTGCCGATCAGACAGGACATTACAACAAATATTTCTATATAAATAAACTGATTTCGACATGATCCATTTCAGTTATGCATATGTTATGTGCTGATTACACATTTATATTTATATTCCATATAATTTAATAGAAAATATCTTGCTTATAGGTTTCTTGTTGTTGAAATTTAACGGGCAGGTGCTAGAACATCTCTTGACATGATTCAATAATTATCGGTTGTTGTTTATGGAGTTATATTTTTCATTTTGTCCTAGATGATTTTTCTATAATTATGTTACAGAAATTCGGACTCGCTGCTAAAGTTTTACAAAATATGCAGGTTTCTCCCGAGAAATGTCCCAAACTTTGATCTCAGCCTCGTATTTAAACAGGCTAGGGGTCTGTTTATTTACATTTTCTTTCTTTAGTTTAGTACATCTGATTTCTTCCTTGGCCTACATTTTCCTTGCTTACCATTGCATTAGTTGAATTTCTTTGCTTAGTATTGAATTGATTCTTGTATTGAGAAAGATTTAGCTGTTCAATTTTTGCTGTTGGATATCCCTTTAAAACTGCTTGGTAATTGAATCCAAGCTAATCATCTAAACGATATGCCATCTATTCAGTGGAAGACTATGGATATGAACTTGTTCTAAAATTTCTACCAAATAAGCTTAAACTGGCCTATCTCTTATGAGCCCTAATACCCTGAAAGACTGGATGCTGATAATTTTGTTTGTTATGTTGTCTCAGACTATTTAGTTTGTTATGTTCAGGGAAATTGATCTGTCATTTCACTTGTAGTTGATAAATCTATAATGTCCTTTTCTTTCGTCCATGAATATTTTTGTGAAACTCTCTTGTTCTTAGTTTTTCTTCCCAAATAGGTAGCTTTCCTTCTAACGGAAAGATTAGTCCATTGGCTTCAAAGCCTACCCAGTAATGCACATGCAAGGGTCTGTTTTCCATAATTTTATCATAATTACACCTGTTTTGCTTGCTTGTTTTTAGCTCTACTACATGCACCCTTGAACTTGTGACCCTTTCAGCAAACACTCCTTAGATTGCCATATGAGAAATACTTGCTGCAATGTCCTGGGCATTGCAAATCAAACATGCATTGCAATGCCCAGGGTGCTGATCAAATAACAATGTAGCCATCCATTTTTTTTTGCTTTTCAAAACAAAACAAAACAAAAAAAACAAAAAAAAAAAGTTTCCACTATGGGACCACCTCATCTTGACCTCCGTACTAAAGATCAGATGGCTAAAAACATTTAAAACAAAGGGATTGCATGCTCACGATACTACAATGTACGCACTGCAGCAAGTATATCTCTCACCATATAGAGCGAATGTATAATGTCCTACCTTCCTTCTGATACCTGCTGCCAGTGTTATGGAAGGCACAAAGACCTAGAAAATAATCAAATAATTTAGTTCTATCAGCAATATGTGTTACACAGAACTGTCTTCTCAAAGAATAGCCGGGTCTTTGTATCTTTTGAAGATGTCCTCAACGCCTTCATAAACGATGGGTGGTAGAGGACGTGGGGTTGCAACAAATGCATCAATATCTTCCTTCAGCTGTTCGACAGAGGTGGCACCAATGATCGAACTAGTCATGAACGGGCGGTCGCGTGTAAAGCCAAGCGCGAGTTGCACAGGGGACAGACCATGCTTCTTGGCCAGCTGGACGTACAGTTCAGTTACTTCCTGAAATGCAAGCATTCTGTAAGACAATATGCACGAACACATGGTGCCTAAGAATACTTAGAATACTACTCGTCTTTGTTCGCATTATTAAGGCTGTTCACATTGAAGATTTTTTGCCAAAAAGCAATGTTCAAAATGATGGTTTATCCCCTAGCTACAAACGGGAGTATGTGTGCAGTGTAAAGTATACCTTGGCAATGGATCTGCTGTATCTTTCCATATATCCTGGAAAGAGATTTAGCCTGCCCTTTCTTGCGGCTTTGGAATCTGTGTCTAAATACTTTCCACTAAGAGATCCCCCACCCAATGGGGAGTAAGCAAGTAGTCCTATGTTGCAGTTGTTAGGATGACATACTTCAACCAGATCAACTGCGGAGAAAGATTGGTTAGGTAAAGATGCAGTAGGAAGGATGATGTCAACGCATATGTAGCCCTTTTAGATAATCACGTATGCACAGCTTTAATTCATATTATGATCCTCAGAATATGATTTTTGCCGCATTAGTATAGAAAAGGGAATTAATGTAGAACAATAGCAGCGTGCATGTCAAAGTAGAACTGCAGCATTTTCCCAAGCAGTTTGCCCAGTAAAAAGGAAACACGAGATTCCAAGATCATTGATCATACAATCCCAAATAAGTATATCGAAACAACTATTCAAATGTTCATCTGATCCATGATATGATACTAGTTGATCTGTGATGACTGAACAGGTCACAATCCAGTACCAGTCTCCATGACATAGGTTAAAATATCTAGCTATCTTCACATTCGTGTTTGTATATTCAGTTAGCTGATGTTTGGAGGCTTTTTCAAACAAGATGAACAAAGGTTGGGATCTTCATATGATAACAACTTACCTTCAAATCGGCATCTGAAAAGTAGACTATAATTATTTTGGATGCTGACAATCTTTGGTAGGCCACCAAATTTTGCGGCATGAACAAACTCCATCACTCCATATGAAGTTTCATTTGAGACACCTATGTAGCGTACCTGAAATCAGTGGCTAAAATTATGAGAATGCAGAGAAAGATTGTTTTTGGACCAGTCTAAAATCCTTTTTAAAATAAAGCTCCAAAAAAATTCAGCATAGCTGGTGACTAGAAATTCATGCCCTCTTTTCCTCGACTCTTATTTTTATTTAAGCCATATGTATACTTATGGAGATCTTAAATTTATCGTATGATGAATATTGTCATTAGGAAAGTTTTTTTAATGAAGTGTTGCACAAGAGAAAACATGTAGCATTGGTGGAGTAGAAGAGCATTAGAAAACTGTAGCTGATTAAGAAGAGATAAAATGCGGAACATATGCTTATACATATAAGGCACAGAACAAGATATTTTCATTCCAAAAATTGCATTGGTATCATCAGGCGGAGTTGGTTGGTTGATTGATGGGTCTTACCTTCCCCTGATCAATAAGCTCCTGAAAGGCCTTGAGTTGTTCAACAAATGGAATGCTTGGCCTCCACTTTGAAGGATCATAAAAAAATTCACCAAACAATGCCACATAACGGTCTGGCCTGAAGGAAATTATTGATTCATTCAACATTTTCCATTTTGAATAAGATGCCCCTTTGTAAATAATAAGAAATAGAGGAAAAAAATATCAATAGGACTATAAGAGATTATCTGACGAATATGTTGCAACAAGTGAGGATGAGACATAACGTAACTAGAAACCAGAAACCTATTGATGCAATCCACGATGTCCTTGTATATCATAGAACTGAAACTTAGCTGTCAAATGAAGTGCTGGCCATAATAAATGCATGCATGACCTTTGGAAAAACCACATTGGAAGGAGAAAATATGCAAAACCGGAAGGTGAGATTGTAACTATCATAGGTGGATTAGAAGGAGGGGTTACATGCCAACATGATACATGAACAACAGTGCCTTTTGGGGGAGCATGGGAGTGATCTTGTAGAAGAATGTGAAATAGATGGGGTTATGTTTGGCAAGATAATATCAGATAAACTATGTGGGGAACATATTTTAACCTTCTGTGTATGTATGACATGATATTGTCTGAATAATCATAGCCACCACAAAATGCAAATTGGAATGCAGAAATGCAGAAGTTCACAAAATGGACACGTTGAAAGAATAAAAAGGATGAATGAGAACCATCATAAACTATGTGGGGAACATATTTTAACTTTCCGTGTGTCTATATGACATGAATAATCATAGCCACCACAAAATGCAAATTAGAATGCAGAAGTGCAGAAGTTCACAAAATGGACACTTTGAAAGAAGGAAACGGATGAATGAGAACCATCTCTTTCAAACACTACATTTTCTTGACAGCGTCCAAAAGAGGTCATGGGCAAGTCAATAGACTTTGTAAATCAGAATGGCAATAGAAGAACACTGACCAATGTATCTGTAGTAAATCAATGTAGTCAGTGTTAAGTCGCTTAAGACTTTTCTCCACACTCTCTTTAATGTTGGCGGCATCAACCCGCAAAACTTCTACATTATCACGAATGTAAGCTGATCGCTCTGAGTATCCACAAACCTTTGTCGCCAAAATGACCTATATGTGACATAAATAAGAGTGATAACCGAAACTTATTGAGGTCTAATTTCAGACATTTTAATACTTTTTGTACATTTACCTTATGGCAATGGAAGGGAAGAAACATTTTGATGGAATGGTCTAAGGGCTCTATATGCAAACATCACATGGTTCAAGAATTTTATGATTAATCAGAGTGCAATTTTGAAATCTGAAAAAAATAAACATGTTTCTGCATGTTCATACCTTATCACGGGGCATGGATTTCATCCAGCTACCAATGTAGAGATCTGTTCTTCCTTGGGTCTCCTTCTTCATTGGAATGGGGTACTGCAAACATTTGAAGATTATGGCCAGCCATGATCAAAGTGTAAAAACTATTATGGTCTGGAGTGAAAAATCTAAAACTATGAATCCTCAGGGTCTGGATTGATTAAGCCATCAGACTGTCCACCACAAGCCTAGGACTAGAAGACAACAATAAAGTTATGGTGTAGGAATGTGTGGCCTCCTTAATGTGCCGGAGTTTATAGAACAACACTGAATTGCCAATCAGCTTTTACACGCTGATGCATAGTGCTTACAACATAACCACTATGCATCTTTTCGTGCATTTATCACAATGAAGTTGAAAGTACAAATCAACGACATTTGCCGACAAATATATGCTAGAGTTCATCCCTTGACAATCAGGTACCAATGAAGTTGCAAAAGCCGGACTCGAGACCGTTGTGGATCGTCGAACTTACAGCCTCTGCAGTATCTACGGCATTGATTCCCCTCTCAAAAGCGTAACTAAGCATCTCGTGAGCCTCCTTCTCTGTGTTCTGCTCTCCAAACGTCATCTGAGAAGCACACAAATTGCACCATTTCTCAGCCAAAACCAGAGCCACAAACAACGAATAGAGCAATGTGCACAGATGCAAATAAAAAGCTCTAAAAGGGACCATAAAACCACATGATATCAGTCATCTCATGAAGAAGAAGAGAGGAAAAAGAAGAAAACAAAAATAGCCAGTCTTTCTCGTACCCATTAATCAAAACAAATGATGGGCATCACCCAAATGCAGAATTCTACTCATAATATGCCAAAAGGAAAAAGAAAGCAGGAAAACAGGGGAGAACCCATTAAAAAAGCCTAAATCCATACCGTTCCAAACATGATTTCGCTGATGGTGAGTTCGGAGTCCCCCAGCTTTCTGTACTGCAGCGGGTTCTCCCCCTGCTTCGCCCGCACAACGGCAGCGGGCACCTTCCAGCGGCCGCCGCTGGCAGCTCCTGGTCCCTTCCATCTCAGGCGACGGCGGGTCTCGAGATGGCTCCCGTGGACGAAGGCGGAGAGGGGGGTCGTGCCCGCGGAGGTCAAAGACATGGCCGCTGCTTCGAACAAGCGGCGGTCCGCTGTCCCTTCATCTGATAAATCTAAAGACTTCAGCCAACTTTTTTGGGTCTCCCTGTATCTTATGTATTTTGATATTAATCTTTATAAATATATAAAAATTATTTATTAGTCCTTTTGGTTAAGAACTGTTACCTATGAAAGAATATTCTAGGTATATTTGCTTAAGATGCCGTCTAACTTAATGGAATAAGATGAAGACTATTTGAGAGAGAGAGAGAGAGAAGGGGGTCCTCCCCCTCCGGCATTGGCCTGCCGTCTACCAAGCACCTAAGCTACAATGCCCTCTTAAACTTGGCCCTTATGTACATCATCTCTCCCTCCCCATCGCCCTTGACAATAGCTCGGCACCCATCGACTCGACCGCCCGCAGCACCCACCACTCCATTGGCCCGCATGCTTGCTGCAATGCGTACGGATACTTCCTCCCATTACAGAATGTCTGCCAATGTGGTTCTTCCAATAGCCGCCATCTCCCCCATTGCCGCCGTCGCAGGCCTATTCTATCACTCCAATGGGATGCAGATAAGCCATGACACCACCTCCCTTATGAATCCACTGATGAGGGTGGTGAGCTTGATGAGGAGGCCGAGTGGGCCTTGGGGTCAGCTTGGAAGTTGAAGTAGACATGGCCGTGGAGATGCCTAGAGATTGTGCTTGTCACCTACGAGCCTAGCTCCCCCTCCCCCCCCGACCAGTGCAGTCGACACATTGCCATGGCCGCAATGAATGTCACCCTGAAACTTGACACGATCGCATGTGGTGCCTACTTGCTTGTGGACGGTGTTACAAGGGGTGGGACTTCTTTTGCTAACTCGTCGCCTTCAGCTTCTTCGCCTTGGTGAGTGTTGTGGGGGTAGCCTACTAGTAGCATCTACCCCTCCTACCTCCCTGCTCTCCTCTTGTCCCCTACATTCGACTAATTGCCACCTCATGAAGAAGGGCAAGGGTCAAGCCCCTGTACCCCTCTCCCCTACGCCCGCCACTACCCCCCTCATAGCACAGCCACATGGCCCTGGCATCCCTCCGCAGATGAACTATGGTACATAGGTGGAGGAAACACTTGGCTCTAATAGGGGGTTAGAGAGAGAGTGAGAGAGAGAAGAGACGGTGGAGAAGTTGATGGCAGGGGAGAAGAAGAGAGGTCACTATAGGAAGAATGGCAAAGGCCGCTCCCTCTCTTCACACATCCCCACGTCTGCCGCCACCCAACACCAGGCGGCCCCCTAGCTCTAGTGCCGTTGCCGACCCTCATGTTGTGTTGCCACCAGCACCGGATGGGCGAGAGAGAGAGAGAGAGAGAGAGAGAGAGAGAGAGAGAGAGAGAGAGAGAGAGAGAGAGAGAGAGAGAGAGAGAGAGAGAGAGAGAGAGAGAGAGAGAGAGAGATTAATTGGGACTATAGCAAGGTTAACTTGGATTTAACTACAGTAAAGTTAATTAAACTTGATAGAAGTAAACGGTAAGGATTAAAAAATAAAAACTTTAAGTATATAGAGATTAATTTCAAAATACACAAGATACGGAGACTTATTTCTAAATAGAAGGATCAAAATCGAAAAAACCCATTTTCGAAGTACGGTTCTTTCCTCCTCCTATGTATGGCATACCACGAGCCTACCACCACAAACCCACTAAGAAGAAAGGACTGTTAACGGTCCGAGTAGGACCAGCCTACCTGTTTAGGGCCGGATTAGAAGCAATGACAAAAGCCCGTGGAGTTTTCTTTCGCACGACATGGCGGTGATGGCGAGCTGGGGCAGGGTCTAGGAGCTCCTTGAGTGGACGCTAGTGAGGGAGACGACAACGTCCTGATGGCGAGTGCTAGGCAACTAGTCCTCGCTGCCGTTGGGCTCCTCAGGGGGAAGCCATGAACAACACCCACCAAGACACCATCCATCTTCCTTCTCCTTCTCTAGTCCTTAACTTCTTCTTCTGTTAATATTCTGTTTTAACTTCTTCTTCCGTTAATGCTCTCTATAACGTCAAAATCATAGTTAGTTAAATACTTTATAATACATGTATAATATATGTATCTTTGAATTTTTCGAATTAAACTTCCGTACACCGTACAGTACCAAAAGATAGCAAAAAATACTCGTTTTGTTGACACCAACTGTTTTATTCACGCATAATACAAAAATGTTTAAAACTTCCTGTTTAATACACAAGATTATTGAATTAAAATTACTACTTAAATATCATAGAGCATGATATTATATGATAAAAAACCAACTTTTTCATTGACAAAAACTTATGATTTGTTTCATACTTATTTATTATATGACTATAATTTTTATGCTAATTTTTTGACAATTTTCATTTAAAATTTATATATGTTTTACTAAATCTTTTTTTAATCATTTAATTATTTGAACGAATATTTGACCATCTTATTCAAAATTTAAAACGAATTATATCCAACCATATTTTTTCCATATAATATCCGAACCATATTTAACTAACTATGGTCAAAACTGGTGCACCAAAGGTGCGTTGGAGTGATGACGTTCGTTTGACCAACTGTTAATTAGTCTTTTACAAGGCACATGCTTGGCCTAGAAGGAGGATACCGTGTGAAATGCTTCATATAGATTACAAAGAAAGCCAAAGCAAACACCCCAGCCTGGTCGCCTGGTATAGGTTAGATCAATCCATTTGCAGATTATGCTGTAAAACGTTTAGGATCAAAGTGGCATTTTATTTGGTTTAAAAGTATTTTGATACCTCTCTAAAACACAAATGATCGCGTGGCCTAATGGATAAGGCGCTCGCCTCCGGAGCGGGAGATTGTGGGTTCGAGTCCCACCGTGATCGGAGTTAATTTTTTGGGATTAAAATTTTCGCAGAAACCTACAAATTTACTCTGTTTTTTGGATTAATCTTCTTCGTAGAAACCCACAAATGTCATGCATACTCGTCCTTTTTTTGGGATTAAAATTTTTCGCAGAAACCCACAAATTTACTCTGCTTTTTGGATTAATCTTCTTCGTAGAAACCCACAAATGTCATGCATACTCGTTTCACGTCCATTATAATTTATTTTACTTGTTTGGCTTTTTTAGTTAGATAAAAGACCTGACAGCGGGAAAAAAAGTTGAGATCGAGGATGGATCACATATCAACAGGTATGTCTGTAGTCTGAGATCAAGGATGGATCGCAGACGAACTATGCACAAGAGATGGGTGCTTCTCTCGGGCTTCTGCTCCAGTTTTCTCTCAGACTTATGCTCCGGTCTCCCTCTTTCCCCCACCTTTCTTCCTACTTCACTTCACTTCTCCGATTCTCTCAGCCCTCCTCTACAGTGTTGTTATTCCACCTCACTACTTCTTCTCCCCTCCTCTGGGGCCCCACTCTTAACGTTTTCAAAATGGCCTCCTCCTTGTCGTTTTCTTTCTGCCAGCTGATTTCGCAATACTCTGATCTATGTGTCATCTCCTACTGTGGATCTGCTGTTGTTGTCCCATTTCCATTATGGAACATCCCAGTTCTTCCTTACCCCAGAACCAGTTAGAGAATGAAGTTTTCGACAACTTTCAGAAGCTGCTTGCCACTGAAGATGACAACTCCCTCACAGTTCTTCACGAGGATGATTTAAGTGCTCTATCCAGATGGACGTCGAGCTTCTTGATTAAAGTTCACTCAAACTTGAAGATCAGACCTGCGGGACTTCGGGAATGGATCTTGCGAATGTGGAACCCCTCAGGTCAGTGGAGCTTTCTTGATCACTCATCTAACACCTTCCTTGTTAGACTTGCTACCCCAGACGAGGTGGACCGAATTTTTCAAAGATCTCCCTGGTTCTTCAATGGTGATCTGCTACTTCTCGAACGTTGTAAGCCTCATACTCCCCCCTCAAAATACCTGTTTATTTGGGGAGATATCTGGATCCGCATATTTGATCTCCCTGAGGAATTCCTCTCGATTAATGTGGTCTGTAAACTGGCCAGCCAGTTGGGGAAAGTCCACCCTCCCCAAGAGGGTGCTACTGTTTACTGGAGTACCTATGCTAGGGTCAAAATATCCCTGGATATTTCTCTTCCTCTGAAACAGAACGTTAGAGCAAAATTTCCCAATGGTGATATTAAGGCTTTCAAAGTTGCCTATGAAAGGCTTCCCAGATTATGCTTCTACTGTGGTGTTCTTGGACATGAATCCTCCTCCTACTCGAAGCTGGCTGATATGAAATCATATATTAAAGAGTCTTATTCCCCTTCTTTGAAAGCCCGGATATTAAAAGCCCTGAAATTTGAGTATAGTATTTGGTTAAAGGCTTCCAATGTTCCTCCGAGCATCACCCGAAATTCTCTGTTAGAAAGAAGCAGTCTGCTACCTGAAGAGCCACTCTTGCAATCACCTCTTCCAGATATTTCCCCGGATCCTGGCAAGCCTGATTCTAGAGCCAATAAAAAGCTGCAACTAGACCTGGAGAAGCTATCAAACCTCCAGTTCAATGCTTTATCCGAAGGTCCACTGTTGACTTTAGTGAAGAATTCTACTCCAGTTATTACCCAAACCCCCAACTTGGAACCTTTGGATACTATTCTACAAAACAACTCAGCTAAGTCCCTAAATCATGGAATAGATATGCATCAGTCTTTTAGTACAGATTCACCCTGCTCTAAATCCCCGAATTCAAGGGATGGGATACTACAGAATCCCCCTCTGAAATTTCAAGAACATAGAGATCAGAATAGCCCTGGAATCCTACCAATCCCCCATTATATTTCTACTTATCTCCCTATCAAGAGAAAAGTTGATGAAGCAACAGATCACCTCTTGGTATAAGAAATTCAAAAAAAGGCTAAATGTCAAATGACTTCCCCACCTACAGGTCATTCTGAGTTATTTGCTCAAGCTAAAAGGGATTTTGCCCCTGGACATGATACCTCTATTGATGGCAGAGTGAAAATGCAACATCCTAAATTGAATAAAGCTAATGCTAATAGCAAGGGCACCTCTCCACCCCCTTAGTCCACTAGAATGGTCCCGGCAGCCGACCTAAAATTGCCGCGGATTCCCCAATGAAGATTATTGCCTGGAACTGTCGTGGAGTGCAAGGGTCAGCGACAGTTCCCTATATCACAAAAATGACCCACTCAGTTAACCCTGATATTGTATTTCTTGCTGAAACGAAAGCTAATCTTCAGTTCAGTTCTAATTTCTTCAGATGTAGGAATATTCTTCATTACCACATTGTTCAAGCTAATGGTAAATCCGGTGGACTTTGGTTTTGGTGGAAACCTTCTATAAATCTGAAGATCATCCAATCTAACTCTCACTATATTCTAGCTCAGGTGGTGGAAAGCAATGGATATTCTTGAATCCTTCTATCTATATATGCCCCTCCAAGATATACTGATAGAAAGATTTTCTGGATGAACCTTCTGTTAGTTTTAGGTGGCCTACAAGCCAATCTGATTATGTAAATCTCGTTCATTTATTAATATAATGGCATAATATTCATTATATGTAAATCGCATTAATTATCGTTTCATAATGAAGTCCGTGAATACGTGCTATAGTGATCAGATTATGATGAGATCATACTAATGAGACTGATCACTTAAACACACATATTCTTAATCGTTCCTAGTCGGAGGATATCCGAGAAGGATATCGGATATTCGGTTAGACTAGTACAGATTACTCCTGCTCATATGATGAGGGTGACTGATCTCATAAGTCACTTGTGTGGAGACACTAAGGCGAATCTGTAGGTGCTCATTAGAGAATGAGTTCACTAAATTGATCCGACTGAATCGTTGGATGGTATTGTACCTTACTGTCAACCAACTTGATTCTATTGTCGCAGTTGCGTGGATGGTCCTCGGACCTGAGACACCAAGGACACCTTGTCGGTAAATTTCTATGCTTTTACTTTGGTTTACGAATCTCTAGCCACGGGATTCTAATACGCCAAGGATTGGGTACAACGGAATACCGTCGAAGGGAATTGTATGTCAATAAGGAATCATTCGCTCTCGGTACTTAGAGAGAGAATGCTCTAAGAAGGATGCGCGGAAGTCCTTGGCCAGGGCGGATGATAATATCGGGAAAGAAGTTTTCCGATATTCATCAGCGGCATCCAATCCAAGTGAGTCGACCGGTTAGGGTTTGACAGCTCGCAATACCCTGAGTTGACTCGAGAGCATTGTACGAATGAAGGATTATATCAACGTGGTAACTGTCGGCGGAAAGGTTTCAAGAGTGGGTTACTTAACCCTAATACCTTCCGGGTTCACGCGGTGTTGCTTGGCACCCAACGTGATCGGAGGCCCGGTCGAATTCGATGTGCGACATCAATTCGATTGATTAATTAATTAATAAAGAATTATTAATTGATTAATAAAGCCAGTGAGGAGTCATTGGGCTTGTTGGGCCATGAACTGGGCTGGTACTTGGGCCTAGAGGGTCACACGCAAATGATTCTCAAGGCGATGGATAAATAAGTGAGTTTTATATAAACCGGGGGTTTTTATGAAAACCGCGTGGTTAGTATAAAACATAGCGAACGGACTGAGCAGGCCAAGCTGTTGCTAACCCTAGCCGCCCCTCCTCTATTTCTCTCTCTCTCTGGCATTCAGACAGATCCAGATCTGCTCCGCCGCTTCTCTGAATCCCGTTCGACGGGAAATCGTCCACGCGTTGCGGTGATCATTGCGGCGACCGGCGGAGGTTTCGTGGGCTGCGAAGAACGAGGAACGTGAGGATATCCGTCGCGAGGAGGATCGCGTGGACTTCGCTAGAGGCCGGGCGCTTGCGCGGCCTGCAGTGTCGCACCGACGGAACCGAACGGTTGCGGATTCGAATCCGCACACGGTGAGAACTTCGATTATCCGATAATCGATTATTTTTTTTTTCGAAACGGGAACGGATCGCTGTTTTAATATTTTATTTTTCGCTGCATGAGCGATCCAGAGAAACCCGAGAAACCCAACACCTTCTGCCTCTCATTAAGAATATCACTGATCCTATCTGCCTTATTGGAGATATGAACTATATTCTCAACAGTCAGGAGAAATTCGGGGGTGCCTCTGTCACCAATCATGATACCATGCATTTTCAGAACTTTATCTTCAAGGCTGGACTTCTTGATCTGCGTCATGAAGGTCCTGCTTATACTTGGTCTAATAATAGATCTCCATCTTTTCACATCAGAGAAAGACTGGATCGTGCATTAGTTTGTCCACATTGGTATTTGCTATTTCCCAAAGCCAGGGTTCTTCATCTCCCAAAAATTGGCAGTGACCACTATCCTATTCTGCTGCTCTCAGATGGACCTAACAGAAAACGACATTGGCCTTTCAAATATGAATATGCTTGGTCTTTGCGAACAAATTTCAGTCATTGTTTCAAAGATATGTGGACAAGTTCCCCTTCCCTCTACTCCAATTATGGTTGTAAAATTCAATCTCTGCAGACTAAATTGAGATATTGGAGGAAAGTTAACATTTCTGATGCTAGCCAGAGAATAAGAGTACTTGAAAATCGTCTGAAAGTTATTGACTCTGGCTCTGTTACTGATTCCTCTATTTTACTTGGTCAAGAAATCAATAAGGATCTCTCTCAAGCTATCTTGGAAGAAAATGAATACTGGAGGCAGAGAGCTAAACTTCACTGGTTCTCTAAAGGTGATAAGAACTCTAAATTTTTTCATATTTCAGTACTACAAAGAAGAAGTATCAACAGGATCACTGGAATCCAGCTGCAAGACGGCTCATGGATCACAGATAATCATATTGTTAAGGAGATTTTTGTTGAATATTTCAAAGAGCTATATACTTCAGACAATCCTCCTCTCTCCTTTAAAGATTGGGAATTCCCTGAATTAAGTCATAGAAGAATTACATATTTGGAAAACCTGAGCATCTGTTCCATTCCAACAGTCAGTGAAATCAGGAACACCCTTTTCTCCATGGCTCCAAGTAAATCCCCTGGCCCTGATGGTTTTCCTCCCATTTTCTTTCAGAAAAATTGGGACGTGGTTCAAGAGGAGCTGGTTGAGTTTGTGCATGGTATTTTCAGGAACACACATATTCCTTCCAAACTCAACCACACCATTTTAGTTCTTATCCCCAAGAAGACACCAGCTGCTTCCCCTGTAGATTATAGACCTATTAGTCTCACTAATCTTATCTATAAAATCTGCGCAAAGTTACTGGCCTCCAGGATCAAATCTCTCCTAATCAGGCTTATTTCTTTTAACCAAGCTGCCTTTGTCCCAGGTAGATTGTTATTAGACAATATTTTTATCTCTTAGGAGCTGATTCACTCTATGAAGACCAAAGGAGGTAATTCGGGCATTTTATGTATGAAAGTTGACATCTCCAAAACCTTTGACAAGCTTGAGTGGAATTTTATTTTAGAGGCTCTACACAAACTGGGTTTCTCTGCTGATGTCATTAAATTAGTCATGATGTGCATTTCCTCTTCTACCTTCTCAGTGGCTATTAATGGCGAAAATGTTGGCATGATCCAACCAACTAGAGGCATCCGACAGGGATGTCCTTTGTCTCCTTACATATACATTATCTGTACTGAATTCCTATCCCAGTTGATCAATGTTAAACAAAAAAGTGGCACCATCAAAGGCTTCAAAGTCAACAGATTTGCGCCCACACTTACCCACCTCTTATATGTTGATGACATCGTCTTTTTTGGCAGAGCTGATATCACTGAGTTAAGTGAATTCTTCAACTGCCTTGATACTTTTGGTCAGTGGTCTGGTTATAATATTAATAAAAACAAATATGGGCTGATTTTTAGTCCTAATACTCCCAATTCCATCCGCCAGCAGATGTGTACTCAATTTCATATCTCTGAGATGACAAAATATGAATTTTATCTGAGCATTCCTCTATGGCCAGGCAGAAACAAAGTTGATAAGCTCTCATACTTGGAATGTAAACTCAAATCCAAACTCACTCTCTGGAAGGCAAATACTATGTCAGCTGGGAAAGTCATCCTTATCAATTCAGTTCTTTCATCTATCCCCCTTCATGTCATGGGAATAGGACTACTTCCTAAAAAGACAATATCTCGACTGAATGCAATTCTATGCTCTTTCTTTTGGGGAGACAAGGATGACCATCGCAAGATTCACTTCAGAAATTGGAAATATCTAAAAAGGCACCCTTTGTCAGGGGGCTTAGGTATCCGTGACCTGGAAACTGTTAATCAAGCTTCTATTCTGAAGCTTATCTGGAAATTCATCAATGACAACAACTCCATTTGGGGCTCTCTGATTAAAGCTAAATACCTGCAACGTGCCCCCTTCTGGGATTTAGAACCCTCTGAGAAAGGATCCTTACCATGGAGAGTAATGCTTCTATTAAAATCCCATATGCATAACATTTGTTGCATAAATATTCAAGATGGTTTCTCCACCAACATTTGGATTGACAGATGGATTCCTGGTCTTATTGGTCCCCCGGAGTTCAAATATCACGCTTTGGACTATCCACCTACTTGGGTATTCCAACTTATCAAAGACGGAAGATGGGATCAATCCTTAATCAACAACCTCTTCTCCGAAGAGATTGCTCAAAAAATTCTATCTCTGCATCTTCCAATTGGCTCCTTTTCAATGGGTGATCAATATATTTGGCCTCTCACTACTGATGGCAGTTTCACTTTCAAATCTGCTTACAATTATTTATCTGAAATCAATTCAGGCCCTTCCTCTTCTCAGAGCAATCCCATCTGGAAAATTATTTGGGATCCTACTTTGAGGAATTTTGTGCCTCCAAAGATTCTGATATTCATCTGGAAATGCATTTCTAATGTTCTCCCTGTCAACTCAAATATTGCCAGCAGGGTCCCTCATATTGATCCGATCTGCCAGTTCTGTTTTCAGGCACAGGAAACCATTCACCATATGCTATTTGACTGTGATTTTGCCCGTATGGTCTGGATTGCCTCCCCACTAAATTATCATTCCTCTGCAGATTTTAAGTCTTTAACTGACAGAATTCTAGATTGGTCAAATGCTCCTTTCTGTCAACAAGCAAAGGATAAAAACTTCTTGATCACTTGCTTTTCTATTTTATGGAACATTTGGAAGAGCAGATGCGAGTGGTCTATTCAAGGTTCGAAAGCTAATCCTATTACTGTGGTTCACAGAACCTTAAGAGATGTTCATTTTTGGCTTTCCTCTCAACAATCTGAATATGTTCAGACTAAAATTCAGGTTCCCGCCTCCACCGTCTGAGTGCCTCCCCAACCGGGTAAACTCAAAATCAACTTCGATGGGGCAATCTCCCATTCATCTGGAGCCTGTGGGATAATCCTAAGAGATAGCTGTGGGAATCCTTCTTATTGTTTCTCCAAACTTGTTCCCTCCAATGATCCTTTCGTAGTCGAAGCTACTGCTCTGTTCGAAACCTTATCCTTTGCTCAAAAGTTCGAAGATGTTGAGGTTGAAGGTGATGCTCAAGTCCTCATCTTGGCATGTCTGAAGCTTAAAGTCCCTCCGTGGCAAACCAAGACTATTATCCACAACCGCCAGCAAATCTTAAGTACCTCAAAAATATATCTTACCTTTGCACCTAGATCGTGCAACAATGTAGCTCATGTCACTGCAAAATTCTCCATTTCTAATCTCCTGGAAAGCTTTTGGACCCGGTCCTCTTTGCTGGAATGTATTAGACCTGCCATATGTACTGACATTTCCCTTCTCATTAATTAAATGAATGGCTTACCTTGTTTGTCAAAAAAAAAAAGATCAAGGATGGATATCATCAGTTCTGTACGTGTCTACTTTCTACTTGGTACTGCAACATACTAGTTGGCTCTTCAATTTGAAACAGTTTTTATTTATTTCTTATTCTCGGGAAAAGCTGTCATTCAAGATAGCGCAAATCGAGAACTTAAGTGTAATTTTGACCTCATGCATCTTTAATGGTTGAAATATTTCTTCAGGCCAGATCGTCGTGCGGCATTGTTGGGTGAATTTCTTTTATGATCCTTCAAGTGGAGACCGAGCGCTTAGCTCAAATGGAATCTCGAGGCCTCTTCATTTAGGGTCCGTTTATTTTCACGTAAAATGGATTACAAGAAAAACTTATTCGGAAAGCATAATCACTCGTTTGGTCATCCGTAAAATTCAAGTCAACGAAAAACTTAATTCGTTGATTCACCCTTTTCCTGATTTTGGCATCCACAGAGATTAGACGGAATGTCTTTTATCAAAAAAGTTAAAAACATTTTCAAAAGCACTAAATGACAAATTGTTTTCATTTTTCTTGTTAATGTACTTCCTTTGAAAATTATTTTGTCCAATTATATTTTACCTTTAATCAAACGGACCCTTAGAGGAAGTCACAAGTTTTAACTCTCCCCGGGTACTTGCATTAAATACGTAGCTTGTAGAATTATTTCTTTTAGTTGTAGGGTTGACCTAAAATTGTCACCTAATTAGCATAGGGAGATTCTTGGGATTCAAATATTTCCCATTGAAAAGGTACCTTAAATGCTTGACCATCGAGCCACTTGTCCAAACGAAAAAAAGGATCCCATTTGTTCAACAACTCACGGCCTCTCAGGAGCTTATTTTATCCATCAGGGAGAAGTAATGCCCATCAAGCAACAACGTACGCAAATTATTTCGTCCGGGACCATACGCCTTGTCTACAAAATTCTACATTCTATGTTTTACATGTTCTTAATCAGACTTCCTAATGCTCCTGCATACTACCAGTTCTGTGTGTTCTCACCTGTACGACAACCCATTGCAATATTAATCATACAAGAAATTTATCACCTCCGCGAAAGATATGCACTTAAAAAGATTGGGTTGAGGTGGACTAAGTGGTTGGAATTTCTGGTCAACGGCTATGCTAGAAAACTATGCACTCTCTGTAGGCTTTTATTTTAAAAGGATTTTTCGACCAGTCACAAAATATGTTGTTCCACATTCTAATAATTTGATTTAGCCACTACTTTTAGCATTTAGAATTGAGAGGGCCCAGTTTAACTAGCCCATTTATTGAGTGGGCTGGTCCGCACAGAGACGCCTTGGCCACTTGCTAGGGACGGATGGGCCTCTCAACTGGCAGGCCTATGCGTCCAGACTCCAATAGGGAGCCCCTCAATCTGTAACGGATTCCCATGCCTTGCAGGTGCGGGAAGACTTCCTTCTAAAAGAACCTCCTCCGAATCAGCTCCGGAACGTCAGATAAGGGAAACCAAAGTCCTGTCCCGTCTGAAGATCGGGCCAAACTCCCTCGATACGTTCTCCGATCGGATTCGATTATTACCTCAAACCTATCTTCATAAAAAGGACCCCCTGGTACCCTCAGAAGATATACTCTTCATCTCGAGTCCCTACTTTCTCTTCGCTCTTATACACTCTAACTTAGGCATCAGAGAAAATTGCTCCGGATCACAACCAGAATCTCCTCTCACCTAATGTCTATTTTCTACAAGCACGGATAACTTTTGTGATTCGGAGAGTCTCAGCTGTCCGATACAGACCAAACGAATCTCCGACCCAACAAGAATGAAACTTCATACGGTCCTCACGCCGCAAAAGTTGGCCTACCAAATTAAGATTATCAACATCTCAAACAACTACAGACTACTTTTTAGATGTCGATTTGAAGGTTTGTTGTTATCATATGTTGCTCGTTGTGTGTAAATGTCATCCATTGTTTAGAGTTTTTACAAGTACAAATCTCTCTCTCTCTCTCTCTTGCATATAAGGATTCTTTTGGAGGATACTTCCAGAAACTTCTTTCCTTTTCATTCCGACTTCCAGGTTCAGAATAAAGTTTCAAATAATGCTTGAAAGGTTTTCATTATTGGCAGATGTTGAAGTCCTATTCAGTTAAGCATACATAACCGCCAGATCTTCAGTGTTACTAGTCACTCGACGTTTATTAATAAGTATCCATAATCCATTTTGCAAGCGTCTTCCATGATGTTGAGTTCCCACAACTGTTTCCTAATCAATTTTAGGGCACTTTTGTTAAAACTTTTGGATGGAAGTCATTTTCTGCTTCTACTCCCAACAAAGAAAATATTGAATGGAGTGGTTATAATTGATTTTGGATAGTCACAAAATCAGACCTACCTAAAAATCTATATTTTTTTCCCAATCTCAGGAACTCTAATTTGTAGCTTTTACTTGGAAGCTAAAAACAATCAAAACTGGAAACCAGGAGATCCATGAATCAAAATGCTAATGCATATGAGCACAAATGGTCCTATGGGCACGGGCGCAATGAATGTTTCCAATTCTAAGTTAGTATGTCCATAATTGGCATAATTAAGTGTGGAGAAAACAAGCAAATAAATCATACACAGCTGCATTACCAAACTGATCATATGGGTAAGCTGCCCCACCCCCCACCCCCCACCCAACAAACAAAAAAAGAAGAAAAAATAACAGAAGTAAAAAACAGAAATATGAGAAAATATATATAAACACTATTGCTAAAGGAACCATTAGCAATCATACAATGAAAACACACTCGTCTAAGAATCCTAGATTCCTAGCGTAAGACTCGACTCCACAGTCAAGGAATTTACAAGATAAACCAAAGCAGGACAGGAAAGAGTTCCCACCATTCACTTTAGCCTGCAGTTATGCAAAGGGGGAACTTGTACGCTAGAGAGAGTGTGGAGCTTGTCCAACACCCGCTACTCATTACCTTCTATAGACTGAAAAGTCAAGTCTATTGTAAGACCAATTTGCAAGCAAAACGCTACAAGTAAAAGCAATTGGATTCATATCCCTAGTTTAGGGGTACCACAACCAAGCTGTGATAGCCTCCGAAAGAACATGTAAAAGTGTCTGTAATCTCGCACATCAGTCTGATATCTCTCAACCAAACATGAAAGGATTTTAAACAAAGCACTGAATCTAATCTCACAAATGAGAATTCTACCAAATGTTCTGCTCTTTCCATGAAAAGAAAACTATGTTTCAACCTACCAGATGCCACTTATCCGGATAAAAATAGAATAAATTTCGTTTATTGGTAACTTTGCCACAGAATCAGATACCGCCGTAACATACACAATCTGCCCTCATCAAAGCATAACCACTAATTTTCATTGTTACAAGAAAATTGAAGCTTCTGACTCACCGCCTCTATACAATTACATTATTTATCACTTCAGACATTTGATTCAGTACAAAAAGCTAATGACAACCCTGTTAGTCCCTGTCTACAAGCTCCACATTAACAGTCACTTGGACACTGCTGTTTCTGGTAAGTCACTCTCTTTCAAAGTACTAATTTTAATATACCAATCCTCATTGTATTAAAACAGAACTTGGAACTTGTCCAGAAACTCTGAACCCTGATCTAAGCTTCCAGTTGGAAATCTACTCTCAAATGTCTATTATCTCCAATTCTGATTACGGGGGAAGCAAGAAATTAAGTGCCTGGTTAGATGCAAGCCAGAAACATGTTTAGGTTTATTGAAAACCTGCTTACCCTCGATAACCTTTAGACAGTTAAAAAACAGATTTACCATAACCTACTGAAGTTTATCATAAACTAAAAACCTTCACATAGACGTGTCTTTTCTAAGCCTCCTTAGAGTTGGTTTATGCAAGACATGCTTCTCAGGTTTACCATAGAGTCAACTATGTTTACGCAGAAGATCCAAAGATGAGTTCACCGAAAGTGCACTTATGATAAATAGACTTACAATAACTCCATCTACATCTTCTTGAGGTGCATCCAAACAGGGCCTAAATGCCCTGTGGGAGATGAAAGCCTCAAAGTACACAAGTTCCCAAAGTCTGCCCTCATAACTATTCCATAGCAACCAACACTCAACACATGACCCACCCGTCCTCGGTATGTTTCTTCGATAAAAAATGGGCAAAAACTGCAAAAATTGACCTTAAACAATATAAAAAGTGAAGAATAACTTGGGATACAGTCAAGAAGTACAAAAAATTAACAGTGGGGAAAAAATGCATACAGCAATCAAGTGCCGTTGAAAAGAAAGATCAGTTGCACACCCAAAAAGATGAAAATTTTCACCAAGATATTAGCTTTCTAATTTCCCCAAGCTGGTCCCAGATGTTGTTTTCTCGCGAAAACAACAAAGCTGTAAAACTTAGTCGTAACAAACACAGACTGCCCAAAATCAACACCTACGATTACCACAGCTGGTCCTTGAACGGATTGAAAAGGCTCAACTACCTCCTTCGCTAAGAATCCCTCTTGTAAGAGACGCCGCCCAACTGTTCGTCACCGTGGCACGCGTCGTCGGCAGAGGAAGCAATCGCCACCTTCTCCGACGGCCACCCCGTCACCGCCGCCGCCCTCACCTCGCGCGAGCAGAATCCAGTGTCGGGGTGGTGACGCTGGGTGCGGACAATGAGAGAAAGGGAGGTGAAGTGACTATGAGAGCGCGGCTCGGGCGGGTCCTCCTCCATTCCGGAGACGGCGTAGCCGGCGATCCTGCCGCGGTGGCACCCGGGGACGTGGAGAAGCAGTTGGCCGGAAGATGATGAGGTGGGAGTGGAACTTCATCTGGTAGCTCTCCGGCGCGGGTACCCGATGTCGCAGGCCTGCACCGCCGGCGGCTTTCTTGTTGCGGGTGGTCGTCGCCGGGGAAGAGAGGGGAGAGGGGGCGATGCCATTAGGGCTTAAGGGTTTGGAAATTTTGCCCCCTTTCTCTGGGCTCGACGGGGTTTCCGCTCAAAACCTGGTTGCGCCCCACCTGTCGGCCGGGCCAACATTCGCCAAACGCAGCGATGCAAATATTGGTAACCGATAATCGGATTATTCGACCGATTATTAACCGACATGATAGTTAATACACAACCGATATGTATACAGTCTGGTTAATCATCGACTTTCTTAAACGGATAACACTAATAGTTTGATAATTATATGACAGATGATTAGTTTATGGGTCAATTCGTCATTGACTCTCTCAACGGATAATATAATGGATAAAATCATAGATTCACTTTAGCTAAATTTGATCCGTTTGCATCCCACCCAAAGAGATTTAACAGATGGCTACAAGCCTACAACCGAGATCGGATTAGGCGAGGTTGTAATTAATCCCAACCTAAGTCCCGCCAATCCAATTCAATCCTCAACTCAATTTTTTCAATTCTAACTTAGTTCATCTAATAATATCTCAACTCAACCCATGAACAATACTTGCTGCAATGTTCATGCAGCCGTCCGATCTATTTTCACCGGATAATTGCTTGCTACAACGTGTATATCTTTTTTATCTTTCTAAAAATATAGGAGGTAGGGATAATCTTAAGAGAGTCATTTATACTGTTTGATCTTTGATCGCATGGTCTAAAAAAATAAAAAAAGAACAAAAAAGAGATGCTTTTTTTATTCTTTTGAGTCTCTTCACTGTTTGATCAAAGACTAAAGGCATAAATGGCTCTCTTAAGATTGCCCCCACCCTAAGGATTTGTCAGAAAAAATTAAAAAAAGTATACATGATGTAGGAGCTATCCGATCAACATAAATCGTTCGATTGTGCACCTACGCTGGAATGTGGGTGTTGCAACAAATATTAGTTCAACTCATGTAACTCAACTTTTATCAGATTGGCTTGAGTTGAGTCGGGCTATATTCTTACTAATTTATATTTTTTTACTTCTCTTTCTTACTAGAGATATGAATGAATTTAGCTTTTTACCTTAGCAAAGTAACTAAAAAAGGAAAGAACGAGCACGATCACATAACTACTATTTGAGAACATCTTTGTTCAAGTTGTAATTTATATTTTTGTTTAAAGATATAAATTAAGGGAAATATATTCTAATGATTTAACTATTTACATATATTAATGTTAGGCTCAAGTTAAGCCGAGTTGACCAACACTTAACCAAACCAAATCCATCTTAAGTGGGATTAAAAGGCCCTCTAACCTAACCCAATTCAACCGTAACTAGGTCTAGTTCAACCCAACCCAACTTAACCATTGATTGCTTGCTCATGTTATTCGAGTTATGGTCCTAATTTAGCATATTAATCATTATAATAATACTAAAATATCTACGATAAAATAAAAGCATATGTCATCAATGTATCCAACAGTCTGCTATGTGGGGTAGAGCGCTAGATAATGAGAAAAGAGTATCTAAAGAAAACATGTGGTGGAGATGAAGATATTGAGATGAACATGTGAAACGACCAAAAATGATATGATTCAAAATGATAATATATTGAGATTCAAGTGTAAGTTTCTTTTCCAAAAAGAAAAAAGTGTACGTAAGTTTAATTATGTCAAGTTTAGGAAGAATAGACTTTAGATGATTTGGTCATGCATATTGTATTGAAATTGTTGGGCCATTGAACACAAAACTTAAGGCATTGTGTGAAATAGGCATCATTATTTAAGGTACACTATTTTAACACGCTCCCTCACGTCCGATCCGATTCATAGCCGTAAACTTTAATACCATATTGAAATTATTAGACCATTGAATTTAAAACCTCAAGGCATGCATTAACTACAATATGCACCACAATTTTAAATATATTTAAATTTTATCTCTTTTTCGATGTGAAATTATTTTAACATATTATCATCCAAGTTCAATGACAATTTCGTGTGATCAAGACTTATTAATTGTAATTAGTCTTTCGAGCACAATTTCTGCGCACTCCAGCATCTATAAATATTCTTCATGAGATATACGTGAGACTGCTAAACGAACTTTCTTATCCAACTCCAGCTTGGTGATCACAAGATGTCAGAAATAGATGATCTGAACTTGATAATCTACATGCATAATATAGTTCTGCACTCGATAATCTATAATTGTATAATTTAGTTCTTCTTTCACAGTATGGAAAGTTTTTTTTTTTTGGTACGTGGGTCACAGTATCACAACTAAAAGCCCTAAACCACCCTGTGCACAAACAATAACTCAAAATGGCAACCCAATTATTCAACCAACCGATAGTTTATACAATATTATTTAACAGATAATTTTTTTAAACCGATATGCACAACAGAGAAAGTAATATACATATAAATTTTTGGTGACTGAATATAGACAGAACACTAAGATTCGATTATCCAATAAACTATTAACTTATATGATAATTAATGGATAACATTTTTAAGTCGATAACTTAATAGTTACGATCGTGAATGTATTTTAGATCTACACCGACCATTTGTATCCCTACTTGTGCTGTTGTGCACAAAGATACTCGCACATTCTCTGATACCACCTCGAAGCTATGCAGCCCTGCTTACCTCTGATAATTCTAGCTTTACATTCTCCACCTTAATCTGATGCCCAGTTAATAACATGTTTTGCAGTTCCGTCACATTCCCGCTCCGCACTCTTCAGCAAAACCATGTAGCGAAGTCATTCACTAACTTACAAAAACCTAACTGAGTAATCGGACGGCAACAAAAACGATCAAAGGCGAAAGTGCTCATCTAGATGAGGAAACGTCCGGTAAGAAAACCCCGCGGAAGACCAAACAATACAGCAGTCCTAACGTAATGCCATGAGAAGATCCACACTAAGACACAGGAGAGGAACAACCCATGAAATCTTAATTCCAGCAAGTTCTCATCGCGGGGGCAAACGTTCCTGACGATTCCGATGTCAAATAAACACTGGATGTAACAATATAAGCTCGCAGCCTTCGCGGGACACTCGAGGAATGAAGGAAGAGGGCATTGGTATGGGGTGAAGATGGGGCAGGGACACGAGTCACGCGACGGATGAAGGATGACACTTTTAGTCCTGTACCGGGGAACTTTCTTTGCTTTAATGCTTTATATATCATAATGAGGCCTCCCCATCATTCTTTTGGAGACATTTGAATGGTTTAAAAATCTTTTTTCCCATCTTCCGGTCACTCATCTTGCCGTCTGATCAGTGATCCCCTTTCCGCAAACCGACCAGATCGATCAAGCAGAACCGTCGGGGGCGTGCACTTGCTTTTTGATATGATCTTCTACTCCGTGGCTCAGTACGCCGGGCTTATGAGAAGTCGACTCTGCATCCTGCACAAAGCAGTTTCTGCCCCGCCGAGTGGATCAATGACCTTCGAGTTCGCAAGCCGAGTGGAAGCCATGTACCCCTTCTCCTCACAGGCCCAACTATAGGCCAAAAAAATTTCAAAGTGAAAAATAGATTTTTCAGGCGATAAATTATAAATGATAAATTGCTTTCATATAAAAATAAGCCACATAATTTTAAAAGTTTTTTTCCCTAAAAAGTATATTGGAATTACTTATTCAACAATTCATTGATTTCTCTTTTTTCCGATTTTGACATCTATGGGATAAAACATCAAATCCCACTTTTTAAAAGAGTTGAAAATATTTTCATAAGTGCCAAATGATGAATTTGATTTTTCCTTATAAATGTTTTTATTTAGAAAATCTTTCTCCTTTAGATATATTTTATGTATACTCATCTCTTTTGTTTACCTATATCTTATGTAGAATCAAATGGACCTTAAGCGAGTTTGTTTGATGTAAATAAAAAAGTAAATAGAATGTGAAAAACTTTAAGATTTGAAATGGAGTAAGGTTTGCTGCGATATTGCAATCCATGTGCTGTTGGACCATTTTGAATGGATGCCGGTCAAAAAACAATATCATGGGATACTTTTTTTTATTTAAAAAGTATCTAATGAGTTAGAAGATAACTCGAATTCAACATCCATATCATTCAATGGTGGATCGAATGGTCAAAAAAAATAAAAAAAAATATCGCTCTTCTACGCGATTCAAACGTTGGGGATTATGTAGGTGGCCAATCCTGGGGACACGGCTAGGTGCCGAAGCGTGCCACCATGATGGGAGCATTGCAGCGAGTAGAAGGGCTGTCCAGAGGTCGTGCTTGGGCTCCGCTCATATGAGCTTGGGCTTGGGCCACGACTCAGTCGATGCCAAATTGGGTCCAGACCCTAGTTAGTTAATTTGCGTACAGTACGAGTATGATATACGTACGTACGCATAAAACAAGAATACGTCTGTTTCCCATCCATTTGTCATAGGGGCCGTTTTGTACGCGACTTTTACCCTCGTAACGTTTAAAACGCGTATTCTACTCCCTTAAATATCAAACGGACGTTTAGTGCGGACCTTTCCTGTTGGACATAAGCCCAAAAGCAAAAGCTTTCTCTCCCTATGGGCTTCCGGTACGTAACTGCCAGTTTGGAGGGGGGGTGACATGTGAAGAATCTTTATACTCGACGGGATTTCTGTTGCCAGTTCTAAAAACATGTGTTACTTTAATACTTTATGTTTTTTGTCTCGTAAAATTTTGTTAATTGAAATTTTAGTTACACTTTGCAAGTGATATATTGGACATTTCTCATAAAGGTACTTTATAATATTTTTTTCTCTACTTTACAACTTACATAAATGTCTCCCTCGTGTAATAGCTGTACTATATTTTTTGTATTTAGTGATACATATTATCCGTATTTTTAAGCTCACATTTTTAAAGAATAAACGTATAATTCACTATATATGTTACACCGAAGTTTTAACCGTATTCTTTGACCGTATTCTTAAAAAATAAAGTCGAATTATATTCAAACTTATCTTTACCGTATTATTCCCGTACTGTATTTAACCAACTATGGTCCAGACAGTCACCTGTCAAAAATGGCTTACCTAACTCTTTTAAGCATCTTGATCAAATTAAATATAATTAGGAGGAAGTGAATAAGATTATTATTGTCGACGTCGTTCAGTACTGTTACACTTTTACGAGTCACATTAACACATCTTGGGTGCTAGAACATCCAGTTGCCACGGATACCTTAATGTACAGAAAAAAAAAGAAGGGCTTGATCACTGAATATTATCATTGCTTCATAGTTTGCAACATCCAATGTGAGATTCGTAGGCTCTTCATATGTACTGTTCAGGTTTTATGAATGAAAGTTTCACTTCTTATGTTCAAAAAAAAAATGTCAGATTCCAAGACTTTTCACAGTTCACGATTAATTCGTCATTGACTCTCTCAACGGATAGTATAATGGATAAAATCATAGATTCACTTTAGATCCATGCTCAATTTGACCCGTTTGCATCCCACCGAAAGAGATTTAACAGATGGCTACAAGCCTACAACTGAGATCGGATTAGGCGAGGTTGGAATTAACCCCAACCTAAATTAGGCGAGGTTGGAATCTTAAGCTAGCCCAATCCAATCCAATTCAACCCTCAACTCATTTTTTTCAACTCTAACTTAATTCATCTAATAATGTCTCAACTCAACCCATTAACAATACTTGTTGCAATGTTCATGCAACCGTCTGATCTATTTTCATCAGATAGTTGTTTGCTACAACGTGTATATTTTTTTTATCTTTCTAAAAATATATGAGGTAGAGATAATTCTAAGAGAGTCATTTATACTGTTGGATCTTTGATCGGATGGTATAAAAAATGAAAAAAGAACAAAAAAGATATGTTTCTTTTTATTTTTTTGAGTCTTTTCACTGTCTGATCAAAGATCAGAGACATAGATGGCTCCTTTAGGATTGCCCCCACCCCCAGAATTTTTGAGAAAAAATTAAAGAAAGTATACATGATGCAGGAGCTATCCGATCCAAATAAATTGTTCGGTTGTGCACCTACGCTGCATTGTGGGTGTTGCAACAAATATTAGTTCAACCCATGTAACTCAACTTTTATCATATTGGCTTGGGTTGAGTCGGGGCATATTCTTACCAATTTATATATTTTTTACTTCTTTTTCTTACTAGAGATATGAATGAATTTATCTTTCTATCTTAACAAAGTAACTAAAGAAAAGGAAAGAACAAGCATAATCACATAACTACTATTTGAGAACATCTTTGTTCATGTTGTAATTTACATTTTTGTTTAAAGATATAAATTACATAAAATACATTCTAATGATTTAATTATTTACATATATTAATGTCAAGCTTGAGTTAAGCCGAGTTGACTAACCTACTCCATCTAAAGTGGGATTAGAAGGCCCTCTAACCTAACCCAACCCAACCGTAACCAGGTCTAGTTCAACCCAACCCAACTCAACCATTGATTGGCTTGCTCATGTTATTCGCATTGACTCACCCAAAGTTATGATCCTAATTTAACATATTAATCTTTATAATAATACTAAAATATCTACGATAAAATAAAAGCATATGTCATCAATGTATCCAACAGTATGCTATATGGGGTAGAGTGCTAGATGATGTAGGACTATCATACGAGTTGAGATGAAATCTTGAGAATACTCCAAATACTCACGGACTGGCAGTCCATGCCCTGCCGATTAAATGGGCCGAACTTACCTCGGCCCGATAAGCTTCCAGGCCGTCGGGGCCTGACGAACGTTGCTCGGCTCATTCTTGAATTGAGACTCGGCTCAGCTCCAGGGCCCCCCATCAAGACTCACCACATCAAACTGATAAAAGGTATGATACAACAGCATTCATCTGCCTAATATATAATTGAGCAAGAAGTTGAGGTGGAGGGTGTCTCTGCATCAAATTGTAATGTAACATTTCTACCGAGTTACTCAGAAATGCAATTCCTTTTCTTCTCGTTTTCTATGAGAAGGAATTTGTCTCAAAAGTAAGATTTTGTGCTGCCATCTAGGACTGTCCTATTTAATATATGAAGAGAAACACTTGCTACACTGCACGGGGTGTGGCCATTTTTTTTATGATGGGCCCCATCATATTCTACACATCCACATAATCTGATCTCCGATCGGATGATCCAAAAAAGCCTGAAAAATAAAAAATCGAGCTTAAGGAATAGTAATTTTTTTACTGTTCATTAGACTCTGTTTTTTATTTTTAAAATTTTCTTGAACTATCGGATCTAAGATCGGCATGTATAAAAAATGTCGGACATGATAGGCACTTTATCATCCAAGTTCAATGACAATTTCGTGTGACCAAACCTTATTAATTATAACTAATCTTTCCAGCACAATTTCTGCGCACTCCAGCATCTATAAATATTCTTCATGAGAAACACATGAGACTGCTTAACGAACATTCTTATCCAACTCCAGCTTGGTGATCACAAGATGTCAGAAATAGATGATCTGAGCTTGATAATCTACATGTATAATTTAGTTCTGCACTCGATAATCTATAATTGTATAATTTAGTTCTTGTTTCACAGTATGGAAATATTTTTTTCATTTTTTGGGTACGTGGGTCACAGTATCAAAACTACCCTGTGCACAAACAATAACTCAAAATGGCAACCCAATTCTCCAACCATTCGATAGTTTATACATCAGTTAACAAATAATCTTTTTAACGTAGCACAGAAAGTAATATATATAAAGTTTTGGTGACTGAATATAGACAGAACACTAGGATTCAATTCTCCAATAGATTATTAACACTGGATATAGACAGAACACTAGGATTCAATTATCAGACTATTAACACTGCATATAGACAGAACACGGTTACGGTCATGAATATCTACAGCGACCATTTGTATACCTACTTGTGCTGTTGTCCACAAAGATCCTCGCACATCCTCTGATATTACCTCGAAGCTATGCAGCCCTGCTTACCTCTGATAACTCTGGCTTTACGTTCTCCACCTTAGTAGGGTCGTCAGAGACGAATTACTTGAGTACCCGTGCAAGTTTCCCGGAAAGACCTAATCCTTTTCGGATCAGTCCACCGATCTGTGTCGATGTCTTGCCTTCTGGGCCAAGCAGTCCCGGACCCGCTTTATTGGGAAGCCGCAAACGCAGCCTCCACCTGGTCTTCTTGCTGTCACAGTCAGCACTGAGGTGTTTGCCGTATTGAATGGACTCGTGTCGATTTGAACGATTTGTACCGTGTCAGGACGAAGTCGAGTCGGTGTGATTCGATCGAATCTGTACGATTTGACTATGCGATTCGTACGAGACGGCACGAGTCGACCTAGTTGCTATCGAATCATGGGAGATCTGAGTCGCTCCAGACTCGTCGAGTCGGCGAACCTTGAGGTGGGCCACTCGTAAGGCGACCGGGCACAGAAATCTTGGGAGTGTTATCATGCTCGTAGAAGCGACCGGACCATTTGGGCTTGGTCAAATCACCTCTAAAACCTAGAATCAAATGTAAGTAGCTAGGGCCAAGCAAGTACTGCAAGAACAGAGCAATCTTTGGAAAATAGGGTCGTTCACAACACCGGATCCATGGCTATACCATTTGACCAAGACCATACGCGGCGACTCCGACGAGGAAGTACTTGCTTAATTGGTAGGAGAAAGCAACAGAGAAGACATGGAGTAGAAGGTGGCTAGCTAGAAGCGAGGTCTCTCTTCCCTCATGACTTAATTGCAGTGGCAGACATGTTCCTGTGAACTTTCTTCTTCTGCTTTCTTTCTTCTTCTCCACGAGGTCGGGCGTCCAGCAGCGACGAGTTCGCCTTCAACGGGTTCCGCGGCGCCAACCGCAGCCTGGACGGCACGGCCACGGGCTGTTCATAATTCGGTTCAAACCGAAAAATCGAACCGAACCGAGTGATTCGGTTCATTCAGTTCGGTTCGGTTTAGGGTCATATTCGGTTCGATTCGATTTTGAAATTGAACCGAACCGAAAAATCGAATAAATCGGTTCTTAAATAAATAGATATATTGTATTAACATTAAGTATATAAATATCTTAATATTTTAATATCATATATATATTTATATATAAATATGTATTTTTAAAATTTAATTTAAATATTAAATACACATATAAATATTTAATATAAATGAAATATAGAACTTCGGTTTGAACCGAACCGAACCGAAATATTTTGATTCGATTCGGTTCGATTTCAAGCGACAATTTAATTCGATTCGGTTTAAATTTTTTTTTCTAAAGTTGAACCGAACTGAACCGTGCACACCCTTAACCACGATCACTCCCGAGGGCTTCCTGCTGCTCACCAACACCACCAAGCTGCTCAAGGGCCGCGCCTTCTACCCCTCCCGCGTCCGCTTCAAGAGCTCCCCTGCCGGCAGGGCCTTCTTCTCCTTCTCCACCACCTTCGTGTTCGGAATCGTCTCCGAGAACAGCCACCTCAACGGCCACGGCCCACGGCATCGTGCTCGTCCTCACCCCTGGGGCGCCACGCCGACGCAGTACATGATGGGCCGACGAAGGATGTAGTCCCACTTTTAGTCCTGTCCCGATTAACTTTCTTGTTTTTTATAGTTTATATATCCGGAATCACCTTCCCTGTACGTCTCTTCAGAGACATCTGATAAATTAGGAAAAATATAAAAAAGATTAACATGGTCCCTGCACAAGGATGACACGCACAAATTAAGAAATAGTCTAATTTTTTCTATTAGTCCAATTTTTTCTTTTCCTTCCTCCGGTCACTCATGGTACCATCTGATCAGCATAGGCGGATCTAGTGGGGTCTCAAGACCCCACTGAATTTTTACAACTCTATAGTTCAATCCAGATCAAGGTGTCCTAGGATCTCACTAACCCACTTACAGGATCTCATTAGATCTAGTTCCAGTCATTCATCCCATTTAATGCAAATGTTAACTGATCGATAATACGAATATTCAACCGATTGTTAGGTTATAAGTCCATTATAACTTAACGGATACGGTCATGGATCTACCTTAGATCCGCACCGAATCCAACTCATTTGCATCTCTAGATGTCCTCCCTCTAATTTAACCTACATTACTTAATCCAGGTGATCCCACTGGACAAAATTTCTACGTCCACCAATGCTGATCAGCGATCCCGCTTTCCGCAAACCGACCAGATCGGTCAAGTGGAATCGTCGGGGGCGTGCACCTGCTTTTTGATATGATCTTCTGCTCCGTGGCTCAATACACCGGGTTTTTGAGGAGTCGACTCTCGAACCCGCACAAAGCAGTTCCTGGCTTCCTGCCCCGCCGAGTGGATTAATGACCTTCGTGTTCGCCCATGAGGAGCCATGCACCCTTTCTCCTCACAAGCCCAACTAGGCCAATAAATTTTCAAAGTAAAGTCAGACGATAAATTATAAATGATAAATTGCTTTCATATGAAAAGAAGCCACATAAAAAGTTCTTGTTCCTAAAAAGTATATTGGAATGACTTATTCATCAGTCATTGATTTCTCTTTTTTCCGATTTTGACATCTATGGGATAAAAGATCAAATCTTACTTTTAAAGGAGTTGAAAACTTTTTCATAGGTACCAAATGAGGAAATTGATTTTTTCTTACAAATATTTTTATTTAGAAAATCTTTCTCGTTTAGATATATTTTATGTATACTCATCTCTTTCGTTTAAATATATTTATGTAGAATCAAGTGGACCTTAAGCGGGTCTGTTTGATGTAAATAAAAAAATAAATAGATGTGAAAAACTTTAAGATTTGACAATGGAGTAAGGTTTGCTGTGATATTGCAATCTATGTGCTGTTGGACTATTTTGAATGGATGCCAGTCAAAAAATAATATCATAGGATATTTTTTTTATTTGAAAAGGATTCAATGAGTTAGAAGATCACTCGAATTCAACATCCGTATCACTGAATCGTGGATCGAATGGTGAAAAAAGTAAAAAAAATATCGCTCTTCTACGCAATTCAAACGATGGTGATCGTGTAGGTGGCCGATCCTGTGGACTCGCCTAGGTGTCGAAACGTGCCACCGTGATGGGAGCGTTGCAGCGAGTTGAAGGGTTGCCAAGAGGACGTGCTCGGGCTTTTGGGCTCCGCTGATTTGAGCTTGGGCTTGGGCCACCAGCTCAGCTGACGCCAAACTGGGTCCAGACAGACAGCCACCTGGTAAAAAATGGCTTACCTAACTCTTTTAGGGCCGATTTGTTTTGTGGATATAATATTTCTGATTTTTTATTTTCGGATCTCTTATTGTTAGAAAAGGAAGAGTTCAGTTTGTGTGCAATAAGTAGTTCAGTGGAATAAATAATTCTTGCTTTTTAGATAGAATGATTCATTCCATTTGTTCAAGAAATAACGTATCCGCGACCAGAATAACAAAGAATAACGCGTCCGAGCTTCCAAATCAAATAAACGGAATAATGTGTCATAGTCGACACTTATTCTTGAAGTCATTTGATCTAAGATCGGTCTGTATAAGAAGTGTCGAACATGACGAGGATAACATAAAAAATAAAAAAAATATTTTTTTACTTTTTTTTTTACTGCTGCTGCATTCGTCTGATCTCTGCCGGTGCGCCTGCACCGCGCATGGTGCAACAAATATTTCTCATATCTGAAGTATAAAGATCGGGTAAATAAATAAGCTTATCCTATCGTTTTATTGATGTTTTCTAGTTCACTTTGCAAGGTGAATTTCTTGGCGAAGAAAATGAGAATGCCTTGGGATATCATCTCATGTGCTCTTTAGGAAGTACAAAGGAGGGCACATGCATGGACGTGATTGGCCAAAAACAATCCATTTAAGTTAAGGACGTTCAAAATTTGTTCCTATATTTCTTTAATATCTGTTGGAAACAAATGCCTTGCATATAACCGCTTCTTTCTTCAAGAGTTGGAGATTCTGTTGTACAAAGAGGTTCATGTTATCAATGCCGTTCCAGTTAAGGAAACATAAGTGTTTGTTTAACATTGAACAATCCAGCGTTCAAGTCCAAAAAGAGTGTGGATTTCAAGCAGATGAATAACTTTAAGGATAATCGTACTTTAGCTTCTTTTCAATATTATCAAGTCAGGTTTTTAAAAAAAAAAAAAAAAAGACTTCAACGAAAGGTCTCAAATCAATAAAAGAAAATCTGGAAACCACATGCGAGATTGTGATTCGTTGTTATAATTGTATTTTAAACTTAACATTATACTTAATATAAAGTTTAAAATACAATTATAACAACAAATTAACTTGTTTTAGAGAATCACGACTTCTTTAAAAAGTACGACTTTAGAATTTATGAAGATTTTAAATATTCTTTTAATCAACCGTTTGTTTGGGAAAAAAACTGTTGAAATGAAAAGAAATTGATGATAACACTGCTCCCCTAAAGATGTTCCTCCCCACATATCAAACAGACCATGTCAATTGGTGGGACATGATCTACTCCATTAATGAGGGGCTATACTTCTATGGAAAAATGCCTGGGTGTATCTTAAGAGAGTTTAAGCTAACTTTAGGGCCAGGAGGGTGAAACCAAGTAAAAGGAGAGGGAAAGACTTGAAATTTCTTCGATACCGGGGGCAATTGCTGTCAAAACACATGGCTGAGATCACATTGTTAGGGATTAATACAAAGTACAGGTCAGTAATCTTGACAATACAATGAATCAAGTCCTGCAAACCATTCACCTTGTGCCAGGAGACAATCTCCCCCTCACACCCCTCCCTCACTGGATATGTTGGAACTGAATTTTTACAGCTGTGTTTTCTGTTACATTCTGAGATGAGACGAGATTGTCTGGACCTGACTTGTCTGGACCGTACAATGCCCCAAGACACATCAAAACGAGCCGTACATACATTGTGCACATCGTTTCGAAGGTGAACGACTCATATATCCTCGCGTATGACTCGTTTGATGTGTCTGAGGGCACTGGACGTTCCTCTGAGATATACCAGAAAGGTGAACCCTAAGCATATCGTGGGCACAACATTGAACAATAATCATAGAATAACTTCTTATGGCAAATGCAGAATTCATTGGAATTAATTTTAACCAGACTGAAAGTTCAAACGATGACCCTGATTTTCAGTAAACAATTTTCACAATACAAAGAAGGTGATATTTTATAGACCATTGTGTGGTAGCCATTTTTAGTTTCAAAGTAACGAGAGATTCATGACTGAAGCTCTTCAGTTTCTGGCATCTTCAAGTAGTTGATACATCGCTTGCTGCATGGGCATGGAAAAGAAGAGAACGACTGAATATATAATTAATGCAGGAACTAATGGAAAACATTAATTTGATTCTTTAGTTACCTTAATGCACATTAATGAATAGTGAACATCGCTCTCAGATATTTGGTGATGAAGGACAAGCCGAACACTGAAAGATGACAAAAAGGCAAATTAATTGGTTCATATGTGAAAATTCATATCTGATGCAAGAACATTTTAAACTGCATCTACACGGAGCTGGAAAAAGGTCACATTATGTGGAATGCAGATTTCCATCTAATAGTTGTTTCCTCCCTTCTCTTTATCTTAACATGCTAGACAAACATAAGTATGAAATCAAAAGGCAGAAGTGAAGGTCAAGAATCCCCAAAGAATCTTGGAGCCCGTCGATGCGCAGTACTATTGTCAGGCAATAGTTTTATAGTGTATCATCAGGTCATAGCGTCCAATTTTTGTTTGCATCCTTAGTTTAGATGTCTGCTGCAAACACAGTTCTCGAAATTTTTTTCTCCAAACTCAGGAAAGTAGAGCTCCAAGCATATGTCGATAAGAAGCTGAATTAGCAAAAAATGTACTTTACATCAAAAGAAAAACACAGCAGAATGGCCAACAGATTAACTGCTTATCCAAGTAAAAGGGAAGCAGGTGCATGTGAATAGATGCACCCGATGAACAAGTAACTCAAACTTGAGCTCAAATTAGGCTCACCTTAGTTGACTTAACTAATTAAAGAAACTAAATTAGAATAAAATGTTGGGCTTGTTTCTTAATTGGATGAAACTTGAAGAATGTCAAGCTTTTCTCCTTCAGGTTCCTGAACAGCTTGCTTGTCCTTTTTTTTATAAATTTCAAAGAATACAAATATAACTTGCAAAAGTTTATAGCTAAATAAGCAATAAAATACTTCCATGGACTTTTTGGTAAACTTCCCCGTCCCTCGGTTTAACCGTGAACCCAAACCCTCCACAAGCCTGTGATCCCAAATTGGATAGGCTGTGCAACCAAAGTTCGCATTCCATTTCCAACCACTTGCTCTCATTCCCACACTGGGTGATATATGCATGGGAGAGGAAGGCCATGCTACCTGCACACAACTTAGTTATGCATAGAGTCAATCGGATAAACTGCACTTGAGTTCGAGCGGAACTCAACATAAATGAGCCTAGCTGAATAGTGGTTGATCAGTTCCTTTGGGCTCAGCTTTTGGTAAACAAACGAGTTTGGCTCAGTTCATCTACACTCCTAAGGGAGGGTAATGTGGTTTTGTCTGTGAAACTATTTGACGGTAAAGATCAGCAAGGATAGCAATATGCATGTCTCTCAAGTTTGATGTGAATATTAGCAAGTTGAAGTCCTTTCGTTGAGTACCAAGATTGTACCAATAGCTAAAATACTTCCATATGGACTTTATATTGTATTTAATTGGATAGAGTATTTAAGTTGCCCACGATATAAACTGCCTGCAAATTCTAAGTATGGAACTCTGGAACACATCTAATGAGAGTACATAAGTTACAACGATGCACATTTCAACATTTAATGGATCCAAAAGTTATACGAGAATCATCAATGAGATTCATGAGATGATAACCTATAAATAATCCACCATGATAAACATTGTTTCTACAAATTGCATAAAAAAATCCTCATAAAAAGGGTTAGAAGGTCGAACTTTAAGCATCTGCAATCCTAGAGTTGAGAATGCACCTTGTTGAGCTTGCTGCCATTGCAAGTACACCATGTTCCTCCAAAATGTGACATAGTTTTTCGAGTGATATATCAAATCCTTCTGTGATATCAAAAAATATCTACAAGAAAGGAGGGAGTCAAAGCAACTTCCTTCATTCTCATATCCTACCTGAAGTTTCTGCACAAGCCAAATCTAATAGAAAATGACAATAGTTCAAAAATACTCTTCTAATTGATTATACTAACCATGTTTGTCTCTACTGAAGCTATGTCAATCTTTAATCCTTTGATTTGACTGAGCCCTTCTGTTGAAAGGAATTCATAGATACCACAGAATCAATCATTTAGCATCCACCAGCATATATCTCACTGTGAGATCTCGATGTTAAGCTTACAAATTAAGTACATATTTAACTAATAAAAATCAACTGAATATTTGAATAGTAATAAAAAAGGCATGTTCACTAAAGCATGAAAACTTCAAGCTAATTAGTTCATTGAACAAGAATATGGATTGTCACAAAAGTGATTACAAGTAGCCACACGGTACACACCCTCAATAAGCCAAGGATTACTCATACTAGTGTCTAAGCGGTAACAACTGGCTATATGGAGTACAGTAGATATTCACCGGGTCATAAAAGAAAACAAATTCCAGTAACAAATAAAACAGAAAACAGGATTCCATTCCCATGAGAGAATGAACCTGCAAATATTTTGGTCTTCCTGTGATCATCTTCAAGCTTGCAGACATTATCACGCAAGGCAACATGAGCTGCCGCACAGAGGAATCCTACTTGTCTCATCCCACCACCCAAGGTTTTCCGAAGTCTTCTAGCCTGAAGTTTAAAGGTTGTATGAACAAAATATTATTGATGAAATAATGTTTTTCCAATTGCAAAATACCACAATACCTTGGCAATGAAGCTTTTTGATCCTGCAATAACAGATCCAACTGGAGCACCTATGCCTTTGGACATGCACACCTGGTTTGTTTACATGTCAGATGAAGAAATACATAAGAAGTCAGATAAATTGCAGGATAAGTTGATCCTGAAATGATCGCAGTTTGCTATTAAGTAGCATATCCAGAGATGTTGTGGTAAATCAGCGATGAGGAACACGTACTGAAACAGAATCAGCAGCTTGGACAAGCCTGTGAACAGGAACTCCCAGCGCCTGCAATTTACCATTTAACTGAGCTACTGAAAAAAGCAGTCACCATATATTTGATGTCCAACCATGGATCAAAATGCAAACCCAAAGGACCATGCCTGATGCATGTAACTATTAGAATTCTACATGAAGAGTGCACAAGTCTGAAATGACATCATGTTAACAGTATAATACGAGGACAAATGGTAGCAACAGAAGCGACAAATAAAATCCTCTGCTGAAAAAAAAACATAATAAAAAATAAATAATTTGAATGACACCTTTTAGTTTCTAAATCAAACCATATAAATTGGTTTGAATGTTGCTTTATATGCCAGTTTTTTTCAGTTTGCCAGATCAACCTCTCCTCCTCACAGTTCAGTTAACTGCACTCGCCATACATAAAGAGGTCAAAAGGGGAGAGTACTATGACCACCATGAAACCAGTACCAAAAGGGATGATGTGTCCTGATGATGGGTGATCAGTTTAGCACAATGCTATGTAGTTGGTCAAGTGTGCAGCAAAGCATTTGAAATGGCTATGCTACCAATATTAATAATTTACCATTAAAATTCATGAAAAACTTACTACAGAAGCATTGAAAATGCGTGCACCATCAATATGAAGCTTCAGCCCATGTTCCTTTGCAATCCCTCCTACTTTGTCTGTGTACTCTGCACTAAGGCACCTTCCTCCAGAGCTGCAATGGTATGATGAAAATAATTCAAAGCTGTATAACAACAACTCCGAAATTTTCTTAATTTTTTTCGAACTACGACATGTTGGGAAGTTCAAGTAACAAGTGGAACAAACTGCTATATGCAAACGCAAGGACTACAAGTGACATGGCTCCCACATGGAAAGAAAAAGTTTATGCAAGTTTCACGGATACTGACAAGGAATGATGTGCTTCCATCTGATCTTTTAATTCAAAGAGCTATGACAATAAGGCAGGCCATACGTCAGGTTTCCTGCCAGCACTCTGGGCAAATATCGATCCACGAGTTTATACTCTGTTCCCCTGTATGCTGGCTCAGACTGAACCCTCTATAAAATACTCGAACCTGACATTATTTATATGCAAGCCACAGACAATTATAAAACCAGTGTTTAATTCTTCATCTAAAACAATGTGGGTACTGTTCTTGGAACTTGGGCCTTGGCACATCGAAAAATTCTGCAGGTTTTAATAACAAGAACATAAATTGGATGTCCACCAATATAATACAGGAATGGGAGAAAGGGGAAACAGACCCCACACCCATATGAAGAGTAGAACATTCATTAAAAATATGGACGTCGGAAAGCATGAAGTGGTAATCCACCAAACAAATGACTAAACAAACACCATAATAACCAGTTGGAACTTGGGGTTATGCCTACTCATAGTTAACCAGTTGGAACTTGGGGCTAGCATGGGTAGGCCAGGGAAGTCCAAAACCAGAGAGAACTTTTAATTAGGGGACACCGGAGAAAAGTGAGAACTAGATATATATATATAAATTACATGAAGAAGGAATACGAAGGATATGCACAACAGACAGCAAAATCCAAAAGGCGACCAAAGAAATAATCTAATGAACCTAACATCGGCTAGCGCAACGCGATTATCTCATAGAACAGATCACCAAAATATTGATTCAACATAAGCTGCAGATCAAAATAAGAACCCATAACGCAGAAGGGGATAAAAAATGGTGTGCTGCTTACTTGGCATGTGTGTTCTCCAGGCAAATAAGCCTGGTGGTGGGATAGAAGAGCTCCCCCTCGGGGTGCCGGATGGCTGCTACGATCTGGGCGAGGTCCATCGTGCCGTCGGGGTTGTTCTTCACGGTCTTTGGATGCACCCCTCCGATGGTGGAGATGCCCCCGTTCTCGTAGACGTGTATGTGGGAGTTGTCCCCGAGGATGGCCTCGCTCCCCCGGACGTCGCAGTGGACGAGCACCGAGATGAGGTTTCCCATGGTGCCCGAGGGCACGAAGAGGCAGGCCTCCTTGCCCATGATCCTCGCCACCTCCGCCTCGAAGCGCCCGGCGGTGGGGTCGGAGCCCAGGACGTCGTCGTCCACCTCCGCGACCGCCATGGCCGCCCGCATCGCCTCGGTGGGCTTGGTCACCGTGTCGGAGCGGAGGTCCACCGTCCTCTTCACCATCTTCTTCCTCGGATTTTTTTTTTTCAAAAATTCGAATGGAAGAACAGAATGCTCAAGCTCAAACCAATGGGGCTCCCCTGCCCACCAGCCAGCTAAATGGGGGTACCCACGCTGCCAAATTGATCAGGGTAACAACACAGTTGCTTCAACACAGATCATACCTGGTCAAACAACAAAGGGAGAAAGAACAAGATTTCGCCCAGACAACCTACTATGGATATCCTGCGGAGGGATAGGAAAAGGGACGCCTTTTTTCCGGATCTCTTGGTGTACTCGACCTCTTTTAAGTGCTCCTCCTCTTAGAATGGTGAAGAAAGAAAGAAAGATGCATCATTTCCTTCAAAAAACACGACAAATCAACCTTGTTCCTCTTCTTCTCCCTCGGCGCACCTGTTATTCGAAGGATTCACTATAGAACTGTGCGGGCAACCCGGAAACCCCAGCCGCCGCCGCCGCCCCCTTCTCCCCACTCTTTTAAGAGAGAGAGAGAGAGACCAAGTGGAGAATTCAGAACCGGCACCCGCCACCCGCTCGCCCACCCTCTGGTTTAGTACGACGTCGGCGGCGAAGAGGACAATCGAACGAAGGGGGCAAGGATGCAGCCGCCAGCGGGCCGGGGGGGGGGGGAGGGGCGGCCACCTTGCGTGCTGGTGGTCCCGTGGGCGCCAACGCCACGAGGCGGGCGGGCATGCATGCGTGCCGTTCGAAGGTTTGCAACTACTCGTGCTTGTGTGAGAGGTAGGCGTAATCTCGTGCGAGCTCACAGATTTCGGAGGAAGCCCCAACCTCAGATTTCTAAATCCCTCTTATGGAGGGAATGAGTGGGTGTTCGCCTCCACACGCCCCTGGATCCTCTGTGTGCATGTGTGTGTGTCACAGACGTGGCGTCCTGATCATGTAGGGGACCGTAGCTAGAAGAAAAGAATGAAATGTATACGTTGGTTGCCCTTCCATATTTTAAAACCATTTGTGCATGCTTTGTGCTGCTGCTGATTCTTCTAGACCTTATCCTTATCATCGTTCCTGTTCATGGCTGATCTCTCTCTCTCTCTCTCTCTCTCTGCACCCAGCCTAGTTTGGCATTGAACGCTGAACAGGTCGTTTCGTGGTCAACGTGGTGGGTGTGCTCCCACAAAAAATGAGACGAGCTCGTTTGAATCTGACTCGTCTGTTCAATGTCTCCAAGACACATTAAAACAAACGTATATATATTGTGCATATCTTTTCGAAGGTGAATTAACTCATACTTTTACTTTTACATGTGACTCATTTTGATGTTTCCAAAGATACTGGACGGTCCAAACAAACAAAATCCAGATGATCTCATTTCTTCACAAATGCTTGGACCACAACCTGGCTTCACTAGCTCTTTTGTTTACTGTACTGTAAAAAAGTGATAGTTTTTTAAAAAAATAATAAATCTTAATGTTAAAAGTATTATTTTTTTTCCGTCAATATTTTTTGACCGTCGTCAGTCTTCGAGTTTTCAAAAGATTTAAATTTTATACTTTATTAAGTTTACTTCCTGTTTTTTTAGAAAAATAGAATAGTAACTAAAAAATTTGAACACACATTTTACATCAGACACATATATGACACAAATTTTAAAATTTGTATTTGTCATTCATTCACTTTAAAATTTATGTAATGTGCCTGATGTCAAATATGTGTCAAATTACTGTATCACTTTGCTGTCTCTTTTTTGTGTCCCACAACTATAACATATTCATACCTTAGTATATTGAGTAAATTTGACGCACACATTTCACATCAGACACATATAACACAAATTTCAAAACTTGTATTTGTCATTCATTCACTTTAAAATTTGTATTATGTGTCTAATGTCAAATACATATGTCAAATTTCTATCTTACTGTAAAGTTCCTCTTTTTTTTATGTGTCCCACAACTGTAACACATACATACTTTAGTATATTGAGTAAATGCATGCTGCATTGAATGTGGTGCAACACATCGTTGCACGCGATCGGACACTTCGGTGTGTACGAATACATGATTATTATTTTTATGTTATTGGATAATATAGATGTCTAGTTATGGTGAGCTTTTAGCTTGATAATTTTTAATACAATTTTTTTTTTTACACCTGCTGCTGCTGTTTGACGAAAGAGATTTTAGACACAACAAACATTATTCTAATATATATTAACAAAAGAGGAATACTTGCGACACTAAATGGGTGATTCGGGTGCAGCTCAAAAAGTAGTAAATAATTATTTTTAAATTTCTTTGATGTTGACCCACCGTATTTGACATGTCCCTGCAACTTGATCCTCAATTGGATGACAAATAAAAATCATCTGAAAACTAAAAAAACCATTCCCTCTTTTATTGGGTTCGGCCCATTAGAATATTTTTTATTGCTCATTAGGTTCCAATTTTTTATTTTATTTTATTTTTTTAAAATTGTTCGATTGAGAATTAGATTATTTCAAGTATGATGGGTCGCACTTATTTTTTTTTAGAAAAATACTCTTTTAATTTTTTGGATTGCATCCCATGTGTGTGTATGTGGTGCAACTAATATTACTATTAAAAAACAAACATGATAACATGTTTATGTTCAACGTATTACCATACATACTAAGCTAACAATTTTTATGTTTTGATTTAAGATGTTCAAATGTTGAGAAATATTTGCTTCACCATTTTGGGGTGCGACAGGCACACATGGAATACACCCCCAATCCAAAATGGTCATCTGACATCCTTACATGTCTTCCTACAACGTGATAATGGCGCTGACATGCCATTAGGGCTGGCAATGAGCCGAGCCGCTCGCGAGTCGCTCGGGCTCGGCTCGATTTCAGCTCGGTTCGGCTCGACTCGAAATGTCAAACGAGCCGAACTCAAGCTTAAGTAGAAGCTCGAATAGTTTAACGAGCCGAGCTCAAGCTTACTGTACCTCGGCTCGTGAGCTCGTGAGCCGGCTCGAAATATTTAACATGTTTTTTTTAATTTTTCTAAACTAGGTCAAAGTGGCATTCCATCCGTGTCCCGCGTTTAAATTTTCATATATGTAGTTAGTATTATCACAAAAGGTCTATATTCATGTTTAATTGAGTTCAAAATCTGCCTATTAAGGTTCTTGTTCATTTTTTATTATGCATTTAATTGTCTTCTTTGAGATTTTAATTGAATTGATTAGTTTTTATTTTATATGTCTTGATAGAGTATTATTACACAAGTTTGAATAAGAATACTAAAAAATCCTCATTCTGCATCAAATGACTAAAATTAAATCGCATATGTCCAGATTTCATTGATTCGAGTTCGAGCCTCACAAAAACGAGTCGAGCCGAGCTCGAGCCCATATTTAGAGCTCGAACCGAGCTCGAGCTCGAGCTCGAGCCAAGCTCCATTGACTCGAGCCGAGCCCGAGCCATGCAAAGCTCGGCTCGGCTCATTGCCAGCCCTACATGCCATGATATCAACGCATATGGCTGATCCTTGAAAAGAAAGAAAAATTACTTTTTACCTTGGATTTTGGGAAACATATTCGAGTTTGGGGAACATGTACACACTCTTGAGAGCATGTATAAGGTTTGGAGAACATGTTCACGATGACATGCTCCCCATAATTTGTATATATTTTGGAAAGCACATGCTTCCCAAACTTTGTACGTACTATCGAGAGCGTGTATATGCTTCCCAAAATGCGAATATGCTTATCAAAATTATGAACAAAATGTAATTTTTTTTCTTTTCATACGCGCCCATGTGCACTGATGTTATGACGCGTCAACGCCATGATTATGTTGCAGGAAGACATGTGGGGGCACCATGTGACCTTTTTAAGTTGGAGAGTGCATTTCACATGGACTTGCTGTACTTCTAAGTTGTGTAGAAAGTATTTCTCTAAAATGTTAAATCATTAACCCTTTAATGGGTTAAACACATTAATATCGTAGTTTAATGTATTATTCTCGTCAATATATTAACACATTAGCATGTTGATAGTCTGTTACCATTCGTTACAAATAAAGAGACGAAAATAAGCCTTTTTTTCACTTCTTAAACAATTCTCATTTTTATCCGTTTTTACACAGTTTTGTCACTTCTCATGCAATTTTATCACTCCTATTCACTTTAGTGCGTAAGAACTAATAAAACTATGTAAGAAATAGTAAAAAATGAATAGAAAGTGATAAAAAATATATTAAAAATAAATATGAAATGATAAAATTGTGCAAGAGGTGATAAAAATGAAGAGAAGTGATAAAATTATATAGAATGTGATAAAACTATATAGGAAGTGATAAAATTGAATAGAAAATGATAAAACTACGTAGAAAGTGACAAGGTGCTGGGTGACAAGTTGAGGGGGGAAAGAATATTTTCGAGACGAAAAAATGTCCTCTTCAAAAAGAGGTGTAGGGACAAGATGAACAACAAGTGCTATCAGAAATGCCAACCCATTCACATTTTTTCAGTGGGTATGTGGGGCAACCAGTTGGTTAAATGTTACAATCCATGAAAACTTTGCTACACCATATGCGGTGTAGCAAGTATTACTAAAAAAAACAGTTCCCTTATCCTATTAGGACTAGGACTAACATCTTGTTAATTTTACTCAATAAATAGTCTAATGTTCAATTCCAGATAGGTAAGCCTGAACATAATATCGAGAAAGTTGAGTTGGCCAAGAGTCATGGAGGATAGACATCTAATCTATTGTAAAGACATTCTATGATAGTACACTTTGTTCTCTTGGTGGATCACCTGGAAATATATATTAAAAGAGTAATACTTGTTGCACCGTCCCTAACTGAACTAGAATGAGCCCTCTTATCTCCGTACATGATCTGAAAAGTCCACATGGCTCCTGTCTCCCAATTATGTGCGCTCCGACATTAGCTGTGCGTCAACACATATGGAGAGGGCTAGATTAAAAAAAATTATCCATTAAATTATGATTTTGAGAGCATAATGAAGTACTCGAGAACATCCTAAAGCTCTCGAATAGATTATAATCTGAGCACATGCGCTTGAGAGCTCTAAGATGCTCTCGAGCGCTCAAGAGCATCATACTCTCAAGAGCATCTTATAACGCTTGAGAACATCCTGTAGCACTTGAGAATATCTTGGAGTGCTCGAGCGCATCTTAAAACTCTCGATTGTCTTAAGATGCTCTCAAAAATTAGTCTGATGGATTTTTTTTCACTTTTTTTAATCTAGCCCTCCTCATGTGTGCTGACGTGTGGCTGACATCGAAACATATTTAATAGGAAGACATGGCCATATGGGCTTTTCAGATGGCAAAAGAGGATGGAGGGCTTATTAAAGCTCACCTTGGTTGCCCTCGGTGTGGTGCAACTATTATTTCTCAAGGTAAACCACTTATTTTTTTTTATCTTTTTGTATTTAGTTATGTGATTATGTATTATGACTATTTACACTTTCAAAATTTTCAGAATTTTATGGCCCGGACCCCAACAAGTATTGCCTTGTTTTCAATTCTATGGTTGAAACTTTTAAACCTATATGACAAAAGCACGGAAAAATACACAAAGATAGACTTTATAGGGACTATTAAAAGATTATGTTACTTTGAATATGAAGTATTACGTTTGAATAAAAAGCATTTCGATGAATCAAAAAATAGAGAAAATACTCATAAATTGCTCGAGGAGATATTTACCTTCCACAGAATTTGAATTGAACAAAGAACTTTGTCCACTGTAGCTCGTGAATCAATTGATCTGCATGAAATTAAGATCAAAGTTGGGAACGCCATTTTCTATACTTTATACTCGACAAATATAGCTTGATCTCCCACCCAATCTTGATTTGCTTCGAGCATGTTAACTGCATCATCAAAACCTTCAAATAGAAGAAAGTGGGGGCATTTGCCAGTGATTTAGTTTCCTTGCTTTCTCTAACTCTTCATTTGTCTAAGGAACGCCAGCACCATGTCTTTGTAGGTGGGGCACCTGCCCTCAAGTTTTGCTGGATGATTTCCAGATCAAATTGCAGAAGTTTGGCTTAAATTTTAGAAAAGTCAACCTTAAGCTAGATACTTCCGATCATTTTAAGAGCACTAAACTTAATTGGTCTAGAGAGATCTTCTATTCCACATTCTTTTATATATACTTATCGTACTACTAAATGTCATTGGTCAGTACTCTGGATTCTTTGAGAAAAATTTGGAAATTTGTCTCCCTCATCCCACTCCTCTTCCACTATGATACTGATTCAATGAAAAATAAAGTAAAATATAAATAATGTAGAGAAAGTAGATGATCTGAAGACTAGATAGCAACAAGAAATGTGGCAAGTACCGCCTCAGTTAGTGCAGCATTCGAACATTCCACCATGAAAGCGCTCCACTTACCCCTCTCCCCCTCATCACACTATGTACGTCGATGCCGCGTGAGACTTTGTCCATGCGTTCTTGCTGTAAAAGCCACCACATAATAAAGCATAATTTATATGAATGATAATAGGAAGGGAAGTATATCCATTCCATTCATCTATTGTAACTTCTTCTTTGCCATTGTATTTTGACTCGCATTATTATGGTAATTAATTTATGTTTCCTCCCTATGCACACTATGGGGTTCCTCTTTTCCATCTAACTCGTCATCAAGGCAGGTCTCCATGCCACAACATATCTGCATGCCAAATAGCTTAAGAGGACAAAAGCTGATTTAGGAGCCAGCCTCCAATTTGATCGATCTATATGGAAGTGTTAGTTGATCAAGTCATATCTATTAGAGCCAGCTGCTTGAGAGCAGATCTGCTGTGGAGAACAAATTACGGATTGAAAACTGTTGACAAATCTCCATGCATAAACAAATATAAATGCGTAAGTATGTATGGAGGAGAACCATGGCGATGTGTTGAATTGTTACCTTCACGTCGACATACAAAGAGAGACGGACCTCGAGAGGTTAAATGAGAGACCACGAGGAGGGCACCTTCCTATCTTCCACACTCTAAGACGAAGACCGTTTGGTGGTGGGCCTTCTCAAAGAGCAGCACGCATAGAGAGCACTCAGAGAAAGAGGAAGAAGAAGAGCACTTGGAGGAGAGAAGCCTACATCCCGTCAACTAACTCCCTTCATTTCTCTCTCTCTCTCTCTCTCTATTTATCTCTCTCTTTCTCATGTTCAAATTCTAGGGGGGAACAGGTGAAGAGTGAGATAATCAAGGAGGGGAGGGGAACATGGCCTGCGGTTTCCAACCGCATGCCATTTCTATTACGTGGGTCCCGTACCCATTTCCTCCTCATCTAATCCCCAATGTGGGCAATTACGTGGGCATGTGCCCATTCGGTTAACATCTCCCACTTTCCCACGGAGGATAAATATGAATGGTCTATCTCTCTTTGGGCTGCTGCAATCTAACTGTCATATATGAAATAGAGTGTGCGACCTCACAAGTATAATTTTATCATGCGAATAGTGATCTATTAAGTCATCATCAAAACTAATGAAACACAATACTCTTAAAAGTCTTATGGTACCCTAGACAACTTTATATTCACCTAATTTAACACTCTAGATCTCTCATATAACTAACCGGCAATGTTAACTCCTAATGTCACGTGATGATCATAACTCTATTTACACATAACCGACTGAGTTCTCCTGAGTATGATCCACATAGTATGGAACAATACACATGTTTTCACTAAGCTCTCATATCAATTCGATTAATCTCAACCGCTTTACTAGACATGTTTCGCTAGATTGTATCAACTTTAATCTTAAAGATCATACTAAAATAGCAACGCCGAACTTTCTTTTCATGACATAGTTCTCATGTCACATAGGGTACAAGTAGATCAACGATATGATCTAGGAACTTACATAATGATGAAGCAGAAATCTATTCATCATTCTTACTTATCGGTCAAATATAGCACATGCAGTATGAAATGCATGTTATGATGTTCTTCCACCTGCGTAGGCATGCCCCTTTTAAGTTGTCATTAACACCATATGGATCTTAGTCTAGTCACTTCTACTGCGACTAACCTGAGTCTCACGGCACAGTCTTTCCCACTTAGCGCCTTGTCTTGAGACTCGCATCCGACTTTCACAATCTATACATGATAAGCTCATATACTTCTTTATTCGATCTTTAAAGATCTCATCTCAGCTCTTATCCGAGGTGATATAGTTTATAATATTTTAAGTGTATCTTGCTTGTTCTTTTAGCGTCATAAATACAAAATGTCTCATCTTACTCGTTATTTCAGCACCAAGGCAAATTACCTGTGTGAGAGATCAAGTCTAGTAACACTCATCGATGTGTAAACAAGCATTCCATCAAAATATACTAAATAAGAGAATGCCCAATCATATAAATGTTAACTAAAGTAGTTGTTACATTACAGTTTACATAAACCCATGACTCTACTATGAGTTAAGAAAGCATCTCTAATGATCTATTTAGTCAGTGGGTCTGCTACCATATGATTGATAGAAATATACCGAAGGACCACTAATTCTCTTGCCAACAGATCTCGTATGAAGTGATATTGGATGTCAATATGTTTGATCCTCCCATGATACTTGGGATCCTTAGCATAGGCTAGAGCTAAAGTACTGATGAGGAGTGATGGCCAATCGTTGCAGAGAATTCTGCAACTAAACTACCTCTTGATATGCTGCCGAATATGCCATATATTTCGATTCCATAGTGGATAAAGCGATGTACGTTTGTTTCTTGCTGTACCAAAAAATAGTTGTGCCACCCATTTGTAGGTGCTGAAAATGCTCGTGTGATTAACATGAGAAATCTATGTTGTTTAGTGTAAACTAACCTATTAAAAACAGCAACTAAAGTGCAGTGATCGCCAGAAACTTTTGACTTAAAAAGTTTCAAAAGAGATATGATCGCCTACCTGTTTAAACGCGGAAGATGTTGAGTCCTTGATTCCCCTCCTTCAGCCGGCTGAAGAAAGAGAGCCCTTCTCGTTGTTCTTTGTTCTTGCTGTTGAGTTTGAGGTTGAGGATCGTCCAGAAATCCTTCTAGCTTTGTGCTTGATTTCCCCTTTTGTTCTCTTGTTGTTGTTGAGTGCAGCAGAAACATAGAAAGAAAATAAAGAAATAATGATGATGAGAACTTTAAGTAGAAGCAATATCTAAACTGATCATGATTTTAAGCATATAATTGAACAGCAAACTTACTTGTTTAAATGGTTTTGAAACCCCTTAAATCAAATAGGTTTTGAAAGATTGATGCTGTGGTGTGTGTTGCATGAAGTGAATATGAAGAATGAAATTAATGAAGTGTAGAATGAAAATGCAGAAATGAAACACTTATGCCCAATTGGTTGAAGCCTTGAAAGGATGAAGATTCTTGAAAGGACGCCGACTTCTGGAAATGGCAGCGCTCCGGCGTTCCGACGTTGTTGCTTCGATCTTCAACTCGCTATAATAACGCTCTCTCTTAATGGCTTTTCAACTCTTTTTTTTTTTTACTCTTCAAGATGTAAGGTATTTATAGGTTTTTTCTACGTTCGCGATTAACATAGAAAAATCTAGGATTTATCTATCTTAACTGACAGATAAATACTAATTAATTCATCTTTATCTGTAATTATCTAAAACGCGTCTACCATGGCTGACGCCTTTCAGATTAATTAAGATAAGGATAAATATCCGGGAAAACTTATCTTTATCTTTATTAGATAAAATGCGTCTACATGTGTAGACGTCTTTTACGCTAATTAAGATAAGGATAAACATCCGGAAGAGAAGTTAAAATAGCTTAGGAAACCTAAAACGCGTCAGCCTTCACAGACGCCATTTAGCTAATTAATCAATTAATTAAAATACAAATTTAAACGTTAAAATAAGAATAAACTCTAAATGGCATCCATACAAGTCGACGTCTTTTAGAATTATGCATATTTTAACTAAAATTTGAGTTAAAATCAATTTAATTGATTAACTTAAACATGTCTGTTAAATCCGACACTCAAAAATATCAATAAAAATTAATTAATGATTAATTATCAGACCATTCTGAGACATTATTATATGATATGAAATTTACTCGAAATGACGTCAAAATTAGCGTGTCTACACCATTATGAACACATATCTCGACGTCGATTTCCTCTCGTCTTTGTCACTGGCCCAATCCGTAGCGCTATAACCTCTCAACCTCAAATCACTTCCTTCGTAACATAAGGCAAGATTCACTGTTCAACGCAAATATTTGAATATTCTCTTGACCGCCTTCGAGTGAGCATGACCAGAGTTACTATGATAATGGCTAACGAGACTTACTACATAGCTAATGTCGGGTCGAGATCACAACATAACATACATCAGACTCCCTATAACTGCCGCATATGACACTTTACTCATTTGTCTCTTCTCTTCTTTAGTCTGTGGGCATTGGTTCATACTCAAAACACAACTTTTATCGATTGGAGTATTTATAGGTTTGGAGTGATCCATCTGGTATTGCTCTAAGATCTTATTGATATAAGTTTCTTGAGACAGACTCAGAAAAGTTTTAGAGCAATTTCTCACTATTTTTACTCTGAGCACATAGTTTGCTTCATTCATGTCTTTTGTCTCAAAGGCAGAAGATAGCTACTACCCAATGGCATCAATAGACTCCATTGTCATTCCCAGCTAACAAGATGTTTTCAACATATAAGGATAGGATTATAATCTTCTTTTTTATTCATTTAACGTACATACAGTGGTCTTTCTTAATTATCTCAAAATTGAATGACGTGATTTCCCTATGAAATCTCAAATACCATTGTCTAAACGATTGTCTGAAGCTTGTAGATGAAACGTTTTATATGACAGACTCTATGCTTTTGTTCTTTTACCTCAAAACTTTTTGGTTGAAATATATAAATTTTCTCGTTTAATTCTCCATTAAAAAAATTCATTTTAACATCTATTTGGAAGAATTCTAAATCCAAATGTGTGACCATAATTAGGATCAGGTGAACATATGTAAATCTCACCATAGGACAAAACGTCTCATTAAAATATACCCTCCCTTTGAGTATACCCCTTCTCTACTAGTCGTGCTTTATACTTGTCAATTGATCTGTTTGCCTTGCGCTTAATTTTAAAAATCTATTTGTTTTCAATAGTCTTACGCCTAGTCAACTAACTTCTAGACCTTATTCTTTGCTATAGAGTCTATTTCATCTTGCATGGCAGCTTTCCATTCTTTCCTTAGCAATGATGAATATGTCTTTGACATTTTTAGGCTCTTCATCATCCATAGGCTGACATATTAAAATCTCCTCTTCAATCTCAACTCGACGACTAAAGTATGCTTGTGCTTGCTTTGATGCACTTGGGTGTCGGCATTGATCGACTCTGATGTAATACTCCATTGGAAAATGAAGGGGTGCATTCCTATTAGCTTGATCATATCTATGATCTCCAGTGACCACATGGTCAGAAACTAATTTCTTCCCTTCACTGGATGATGGTAAGAGAGTACTTGTCTCATCTACTTCATGGAGATTAAAGTATTTCCTTGCGTTGCTATGGTTAGAGTATTCTTTCTGTAAGAATACAACATCTTAGATCTCTTTCTCTGTCATTCCTCCATCTGGGTGTTGTCCATACATGACAGATCCCTGTGAACTATAAGGATATCTATAAAGATAAGTTTTCTAACTTTAGGGTCCAATTTTTCATACTTATGAGAAGTGTCATAGATATTCTGCCAACCTCATGTGCGTAGATTTTCTAAGTTGGGCTTCTCGTCATGTCACAACTCTTAAAAGGTAGAAAGAACTGATTGTGAAGGCACACGGTTAAGTATGTAGGCAACAATCAACAAAACATCCCCCTAGACGGATATTAGAGGTTGGCATGTGCCATCATTGACCTAACTATGTCTAATAATGTCCTATTCTTTCTCTTGGCAACACTATTTTGTTCGCAGTATGTGAAATGGTGAGTTGCCTTCGAATTTCTTTCTCCTTATACAGAGTTTTGAACTGATTAGATAAATATTCGCGTCCTCGATCAATGCGAAGAGCTTTTACACTTTTTTCGGTCTGATTATCAACCTCAGCTAAGAAGCATTTGAAACAATCTAATGCTTCATAGCGGTGAGCCACCAGATAATAACTATATCACGAATAATCATCTATAAAGGTAAGAAAATATAACACCCTATGACGGGCCTTCACACTTATAGGTCAACAAATATTAGAATGAATAAGCTGTAATGGCTCAGTAACCCTTTTAGCCTTTTTGAAAGGCTTTCAGCATACTTTTTCAACTAAATGTGATTCACATATAAGTAGACTGACCTTAGCGAGTGAACCTAAAAGGCTTTTTCGAGCTAAACTGATCATTCCATCATGTTCTATATCCTAGGCAAGCATGCCATGTCTTAAAACTAAGGTCTTTATCATTAGTTACATACGATGCAGAAGAAGTAGAACCATTCATTTCAACATCTAATTTAAACAAACTATTATATAATACTGCATGTCCATACAACATATCATTTAAATAAATGTCATTGTCATTTCCTAAGAGAACAAAAACAAATCGTAAGGATAACAAAGATGAAGTTGACAAAAGATTATACTAAATTTTCGACGCATAAAGAACATCATGTAACGTCAACACACAGTCAATTCTCAGTCTGAGCTAGTACACGCCAACTCTTGAGACTTCCTTACTAGTCCCGTTGCCCATGTACACCCTTTGTGTCCCTCTTGAAATTCGGTGATAATCTTGATACCCGTCTTAGTCTCTTGCCATGTACTTGGTCGCTCTTTTTTCGGTTTAGCGCATTTGTGAGCGATATGTCCCAGCTTTTCATAGTTGTAGCATTTTGCCTTGAATTTATCCCTCTTTCCACCGCGCTTGTCCCTCTAATGGCCCTTAGGTGTCCGCTCTACCTTGGACTTAGAGCTAGATGGAGTATAGCGATCTTTGCATTTTAAAAATTTCTTCGATCTCTTCCAACTTAGATGTCTGCCTCCCTTGGCGACCAGTGCAATAGCATGTATTGCCTCTTCACGCTCGGCTTCCAACTCTACATGATGAGAAATTTCAGAAAAAATCTTGATATTGTCGTTGTGGGTGAGAATCTGTTTCATGTGGATCTAAGAATCTGGTAATGATCGGATCATTGCTAGGACCTGTGAGTGCTTAGAATGAGTGTGTGATTATCATGAAAAATCTATGTTGTTTAAGTGCAAAATAAACCTATTAAAAAGAAACTACGTGAAGTAATCGCTAGAAACTTTTGACTTAAAAGTTCTAAAAGAAGATTTTGATCGCCTACTTGTTTAAACGCGGAAGATGTTGAGCTCTTGGTTCCCCCTCTTCAGCCGGCTGAAGAAAGAGAGCCCTTCCTTTTCCTTTGTTCTTGCTGTTGAGTTGAAGTTGAGGATCGTCCAGAATCCTTGTGATTTTGTTATTTGATTTCCTTCCCTTGATTCTCCTTTTGCAGCTTACAAGAAATGGAAAGAAGAATGAAGAAATAATGATGAGAACTTAAGCAAAAGCAGTATCCATTTTAATCATAGTTTTAAACACGCAACTAAACAGCAAATTTACTTGTTGGGATGACTTTGAAACCCCTTAATCAAATAGGTTTTGAAAAGAATGCTAGTGTTGTGTGTTGCATGGAGTGATGATGAAGAATGCAAGATTAATGAAGATATGAAAATGTAAATGCAGAAATGAAACACTTATGCTGATTGGTGAAGCCTTGAATTGGATGAAGAATGGATGCCGACTTCTGGAAATAGCAGCGCTTCGGCGTTTGGACATCGTTGCTTCGATCTTCAATTCGATATCGCTTCGATCACCAACTCTAACTCTTTTTTTTTAACTTTTCAAGATGCAAGGTATTTATAGACTTCTTCTGCGTCCGCGGATTTACATGGAAAAATTTGGGATTTATTCATCTTAACCAACAGATAAATATAGATTAATTCATCTTTATCTGTAATTATCTAAAAAACGTCAGCCACTGAAGATGCCTTTCAGATTAATTAAGATAAGGATAAACATCTGAGAAAACTTATCTTTATCTGTATTAGCTAAAACGCGTCTACATGTGTAGACGTCTTTTACACTAATTAAGATAAGGATAAACATCCGGAAGAGAAGTAGAAATAGTTTAGAAAACCTAAAACGCGTCGTACTTTACAGACGCCTTTTAGCTAATTAATCAACTGATTAAAATTCAAATTTAATCATTAAAATAAGAATAAAGTCTAAATAGCGTCCACACGTGTTGACGTCTTTTAGGCTTCTTCATATTTTAACTGATATTCGAGTTAAAATCAATTTAATTGATTAACTTAAACATATCTGTCTGACCCGACACTCAAAAAGATCAATAAAAATTAATCAATGATTAAATATCAAACCATTTTGAGGCATTATTATATGATATGAAATTTACTCGAAATAATGTCAAAATTAGCGTGTCTACAGAACCTGCTACTCATTTGTGAGATCATGATCTATCACTTTCAAATCCCTGATCATAGATGACATCATCCTAAAGTGTTCAATCATGGTCTGGTGCTGGCCTTTGCGATAGGTCTCAAAGTTGAGAACTAGAGTTCGCAACCGCATAGTCGAAGTTCCACCAAATTGGAACTTTAAGTGATTCTACATGTCTTTAGCAGTATGAAATTTCTCAAACTCACCAATAAGGTCATTTGGCATGCTACTTAGCATCGTAAAACACGTGCTACTATCTTTATTGAATCATAGTCGGTAGGCATCTTGGTTCCGACGATGTTAGTATTGTCCTCTTCAGACAATGACATGACGGTAGTAAGATGTTCGAGCAATTTCTACCCATTTAGTATGTACTAGATCTTATGATGCCATATATCATAATTCATGTCGTTCAACTTGTCATCCTTGGTCAGATCAACAATTACATTTTTGGTGGTCATGACAAATCAAAACACACAAAAGAAAAAATAAAGAGCTAGGTTGACATAGTTTACACATCATAATTTACTTCCAAAAATTTAGACTAACAAAGGAGAGATGCCAAAGAGGGCGAAGATAGAAGGCCCTTCTTTATATGGATTTATCTGGAAGATATAAGAATAATATTAGAAACAAGTGAGACATGTCTATGCCGAAGATATAAGAACAAAAGTAGAGAAGAAACAAAGTATGAATATTTGGAAGGACAAAAATTCTTTTAATTTAAAAAATACTTTTAATTCAGCGATAAAGTTATTTGATTTGACATAAAATATCATAATATAATATTTTACATCAAATTAAATGGCTCTTAGCATCACTTTATGGGTAGAACTGTGCTTTTCTTTTCACTCCCGGTTGTCAATGAGATATTTTGTTGTTATATTAGATGTCTTTATTAATATTAATTCTGATATTCATGCATCAGTAAAGAGTATTGTCATAACAAATTTGGGCTTGACAGTAGAATTGCTTATTTTGGTATAAGTAATTTTAGATTGCTTATATCGGAGTAAGGCACGTGTTACTTTATTTTTTTCTTGAAATTAGTCAATCTAATTAAGTAAAACAAATAAAAAGCTTAAATTGTGATAAAACAAGTGTTTATTTTAGAGAGATTAAGTCTAGTATTTTTGCTCGACTTATACCCTTTTGTTTTGAAATAAGCCATCCTCACTCAATATAAAAAATCCACACCATCAAAGTGAAATAGAAAGAACAAAGGGAGAATTAAGTATCCTATTCTCTCTTATTGTCCATCAAACCAGCGCAATATAAAGCGTGTAAAGATCTCTCCTCTCCCTTTCTGAGTTCTAATTCTCTCTTTCGCTTTCAGCTGTCTTCCTGACCCCTCTATTTCTTCAACATCATTTTTCATATTAATACTATAGACCTGAAAATTATTAATGTTAAAAGTAATATTATACTAAACTAATATTCCAACTAAATAGAACATAAAATAATAGACATTACAGGTGTTAGGACACGCAGGCTTTACGCTGCTGCCAAAGTCAATGAGGAGTTGAATTAAATCTTTTCTTAATCTAACCTATATTGGTCATTCAATCTACTTCCCAGACCATGAAGAGGGTCCAAACTGGTTTTATATATCATGAAATAGTGCACCATCGAATACAGAAGAAGGATGAAGTAGTCATCCACATCTAATTCTGTCTGTATACGAGAAAAATTAAGTAACGACGATAAGTCAAATGAGAGACAAATGATTCCCCATTTGTATTTTCTTATTATGATCTTTATCTCCTGTTTTCTTTTACACATAACATCACAAACATAATATAGAATGCACCATTTGAAATTCATTTATGCAAAACTGCATGCAAAACGTACTTAACCTTGTACTTTATTTTTCAAATATATGATTGTTGCGTATCTATTAAGAAATCATTTGCATTGTGTATTTAACTTTATATGTTATTTTTCAAATATATGATGATCCTTGTGCATCTAGAAAGAAATAATATACGATTAACTTGTACCACCACCCATTCTTCCCTTTAATTGCATCTCTTTTTTTAATATTCCACCACATACCTACCTCCTATATGGCCGTAACTCAATCTACCAAAGAAAATTGATAGCCAACATGCTATAACTCACCTTACAAAATAAGGAACCCGTGCCTTGACGGGGTGGTTTCATCCTCCTAGGGCGGGGAGGTCGCGGGATCGATCCAGTGCAGCGGTTGGCGGACGGGAGTCATCTGGTGAAAATCTTCGTCAATTGGGGGTCTTCTCGCCCCCGTTTGGCGGCCTTCTTGTGCGGACTCCTCACTTCGAGTGCGCATTATACCTCCTGGAGGTTAAAATTGATTTGGCTTCGAGCCGGCTCAAATCCTCCTCCTCCGGAGTTGAGACCTTGTGCCCACTACCATTGGGCGACTGTTTAAAAAAAAAAAAAAAAAAACCTTACAAAATAAGAATAGATTAAGTCCACCCCCTAATCAAACAACTAACAAAGCCTTCAAAGGATTATATGAACTAAAGGAAGAATCTTATTTTGTTCATTTTTCTCTCCTTTCTTGAGTTTTGTTTCCTATTTCTGACGTCATTTTGTCCTTTCAACCTACCTATCTACAGCAAGTGAAGACAGTGGCTACCCTACATGGTGTTGTAGGGTGGGTGTGGAGCGTGAACTCTTTTGGAACTTACCTCATAGGATTCTACCATTTCCATGTGACCTGCTTACTTTTCTTTCCACACGTAGCATTGCTACCCAGTACAGAGCAACGCGTCGCCTGCTCCAATGTCAGATGGTGCCTGACATTGCAGAAAGAAAGCTTAAATTTTATTTGCAAGTTTTTTTTATCTGATCTGATCTGATGATTTAAAAAAAATTAAAAAATAAAGATTGAGTCTCAATGAATAGTAAAAGAGATATTTTTAATGGGTAAACTCTAATTAGTAATTTTTATTTTTTAAATTTTTTTAGATCATCCAAGCAAAAAGTAACCTGCATAAAAAATAAAAAAATAGCTTTATATTTGTTGCCATGCCAAGTGAGGCGGGGATGTTCTTGTATATGCGGAACTGATCTATTAATGCAAGTTATCGGATAAATTAAACATGCTAGACTATTGTAGGTTTATTATGAAACAGTTAAAAAAGAAGAAGTACTGTGAATAAATAGAAATCTACTCCTGATATTTCTCTATAATTTATCATGATCACATGTTTATCTCATAAACCATCTTTCTAGTTTTTGTTTTTCACAATTTTGAAGGATTTCCTACTTTTTTTTGGAACATTCACAAAATAACATGGAATTGTGAAGAGCGATAAATAAATATCAAGATTAAAAGAATTAATCTCGATTCTAAGGAGTGATTTTCAAAAGTCTCTTTTGTGTTTTATCACCATTCAATATTAAAGTTATTAAATTATTTAACTTAAAATCTTAAGGTGACGTGTAGAGAAAGCATCAAATGATGTCCAACCGTGCTTCAGGGTAGGGACAAATCGATGCATTTTAGATGGCATCGTGTCAAAAGGGTCCTTTAATAGTAAAGAAACAAAACAAAATATATTTAAATAAGTAATGTACTCTTCCTTACTCTTTATTTTTAAATTAAGAATTCATTAATTTAACATGATATTGAAGATTATAGTTGTGTTTTTGAAGTCAAACACTGTATTTATTATTATCTACATGATAGGACTTAAGTTTAGAGAGACGTGAGGAAAATATGTTAGAATAATCATACATTGATTAAAAAGTAAAATGAAATATGATAATAAAGAAAAGTGTCTGACTTAGCTCCACAGCGCGCCGAGGTGGGCGCTATTGCCATCCGTCCCCAAGAAGTGGTGGGCAGGTTGCCCTCTAGGTCGTTGATGGGGAGTTTGGAGAAGAAGGCGGTGGAAGGGATAATATTGGAGAGGTTGTTGCAGGTAAGGTTCGTCGACTCGACGAGTTGGACCGTTTTAGATCTCTCATGATTTGCTACGAGTCGGATTGATTCGTAACGACTCGTGTCGTCTCGTACGAGTCGTATGGTCAAATCATATATATTTGGTCAAATTGTACTGACTCGGATTCGTCTTGATACAATACGAGTCACCCGAGTCGGCATGAGTCAAGCCGGCACGACAAATCCTGGTTGCAGGTCGAAGAAGTTGAGGTTACATCATCTGACGATCTTTGCCAAGAGATGACTGTGGATTAGATTGGCCCCCAGACGGGAAAGGTGAGACTCTTGAGGAGCTACATCAGTCGGGGATGTGCCAGCATCTTCTTTTAGCTCCTCCACGAGAACTTGCGCCTCGCCAGCAAGAGGTTCTTCTCTAGGAAGCTACTCCGACAAAGATCGCGTCTTTATGTGTTCCTTTTGCCATTTCAAGTGGAATCCACAGACGTGTCTTGCTAGATCATGCTAATCCATATATCCCGGCTCACTCCATTGTGTGCTAGCTGCCAAGAAGATTGCTAGGGATGAGAGAACGCTGGCGGCAAAATCTCCTCCCAGTAAAGAGCCCTCATTGCCCTCCCCATTTCTTGTCTTCAGGGATTCGAACAAAAGCTGCAAGCTTTTCATTTTTTATCATATTTCACTTTACTTTATAACCAATATATGACCCTTCTAACATATTTTCCTCGTGTCTCTGCCAACTTAAGTCCTATCACGTGGATAATAATAAATACAGTGTGTGACTTAAAAAACACAACTATAATCTTCCATATCATGTTAAATTAATGAATTCTTAATTTAAAAATAAAGAGTAAGGAAGAGTACGTTACTTATTTAAATATATTTTATTTTGTTTCTTTCCAATTAAAGGACCATTTTGACACGTTGCCATCTAAAATGCATCGATTTGTCCTTACTCTGAAGCATGGTTCGCTACAAGAGATTTGATAATTAGTGACGGTTGAGAAGTCGTCTCAAAATATCAACATCGGTTAGAAAAATCTTTTTGCGACGGCTATCAACCGTCGCAGCAACTGTCTTAAAAAATCTCGTCTCAAAAAATCTGCGACAGTTACAACCATCGTAAAATCTGGTCTCAAATATTGATTATTTGGAACAAATATTTAACTTAATCCAAAAAATACCATTTGGGACGAAGATGAACCGCGTCCCAAAAACTTGATTGTGACGAATACAACTATCTCAAAAAACATGTTTCAATAATATATATATATATATATATATATATATGATTTTTTATTTTTATTTTTATTTTTTTTGCGACGGATATAATTGTCTCAAAAAATATTTAAACATTTAAGATAACTAGTGAATCGTTTCAAAAATAAATTTTAAATTATTTTTGAGATAACTATGACTCGTCTTAAATAGTCGTGTTTATCATTTGAGACGATGGTTGATCATCCCAAAAAAAAATTTATAATATTTGAGATGAGTGACATTCGTCGTAAAAAAAATTTGTATAATTATTCGAGACGACTATCAGTCGTCTCAAAATTTTTTAATTAAAATATATTTAATATTTTATTATAATATTTTACAATTTGTTTCACAACTTTATAACATATATAAAAATTTGTTTGCCATAGAAATAACAGTACAAAATATACACATACCAATAATAATGATCCATTTCGATATAAAAATTCAAACCTATTTAACATAAAAATAACACCGCATAATATACGCATACCACTAATCATCATTGATTCAATTACCATCATAAAAATTTCGAATGTTTACCAAATAACATAAAAGTCATCACAAATTACCCTAACATCATCTCAAGTACAATCACATAACAAAACAAGTTAATACAATTATTTGATCAAATAAAAAATAATTATAAGTTATCAGAAATCAGTTTGAACATCATCTCAGGTCTCCTTATTCTCCTCCTCATCCTCCTCCTTTATATTCTCCTTGATAGGTGGAAATTGAGCAACAAATACCGTTTGGAGTCGGCGCTCCATCGCCTCCATATATTGTTGTTGCATCTTTAATTGTACTTGTAAGCTTGTTTGTACTTGTTCTTGTGCTTGGTCTCGTACAGTCGCCTGCTCTTATTGCTCCACAATAACAGTTTTTAATTCATCAACTTGAGTATCAAGTTGCTGCAAAGTTGTCCCACTGTTGCTCTCTCCGTGTAAAGACTTATATTATATTGTTAATATTTGGCCTCGTCCTCTGCATCGAATACGACTCGGTCGATCGCGTCCCATAACTCTGACAAAAGTCTCATCTAGTGTGAGTGGAGGACCAGTAGCGTCACTACTATATGAAGGAAGATCTATCAACTATGTCATCTTTTCCTATATCATGTTAAATATTATGTTAAAAATAACAACTTTAATAATTAAATATAAATTTGAAATAAATTTACAGATTTCTTACCATGTTGTCTTTACTTTGATCATCAACCCACAATTCAGTCTCATCACTCTGTTTCCTATAACGAGTCATGTGAAACATTTTTGGACGTGTAGGATTATGACCTTCATTCTTCTTCTGTTTAAAAATTTTAAAATAATATCATTAGTTACAATGATTTAATTTTATATCGTTACTAAATTCGTATGTTAATTATGTTAGGTTTTTTATATATAGTTATTTGGGACGATCAATCAAGTTGTCACGAAACGTCTTCCCTTGTTCGTCGCAAAGTCAAAGAGTTGTCTCAAACAAACTTGACTTTTTGAGACGGCTTAATTGCTCGTTGTTAATTATTTTTTATAATTAAAAAATATATATTTTCAACTTTTTACGATGAGTATCGTGATTGTCACTAAAGAGTTGCATATGTTTGTCCTAAAAAAATTATGACCGTCCCAAAAAGTTAAATATATTGAGACAAACATCGTAACCGTCCTAATAAAATATATTTGATGAATAATTTTCGACCAATAGTGTTATCCGTCTCAAATATTTGAGACAGATATAGTCAATTGTCGCAAATATTTTTTTTTTTAGACGAGTATTTGGCTTTGTCCCAAATAATATTATTTGGGACGATTTTAAGTTGTTGTCGCTAGTGTTCTGTGCCAAAAAATTTCATTTCTTGTAGTGGTTGGACATCTCCCGCCTCTGCAAACATTTTTTCAATCCTAGCAAAGACGTTATTGTGTTGAATGGATCTATTATTTCATATTAATTAGAAATAAAACATATGCAAGTTAGCCACTTTGATTGGAGAATAGGAGAAGAATAAAATTTCTTATTTTTAAAATAAGGTTAATTCTAATTTGATGGGCGGAATGGTTTATATCGCGTTAGAATTGTTTATACTAGAATAAAAAAATAAAAAATTCGACTTTAGACTTAAGAATTACTTATCTTTCCTATTGTGCCAATAGGTCCTATAAAACTATCAAAACTAAGCACCTCTTATTTTAGTATGCGTTATTTCAAATAAATAATTTCGAATAATCTATTCTGCAAACAAATTTGAGCTTAGGGTTAGTCATTCAGCTAAATTACATTTGTAGTCTTGAATTCCTCTCACTAGCTACTATGCTATACGACCAATTTTTTTTAAAATAGATGAATTTGACCAACATAGTCTTCTAACGTCAACTTTCAACGATAGGCCGGGTTAATCGAATCTACCCCAATTAAAATGTGCGGGAAGAGAAATGATCGTATCATGCTGAGTAAGTTTTATCATTTTGTAATCTTCCAGTAAAGTATTATATTATGGACCTAACTTTGTCTATATACATACATACTTTTTAATTATTAGAATATGACTTATTGGATACGAAATAGTACTATGCTTTGACACAAGCTTTTCATCTCATACTGTTTGAAGGTTTACCTAAAAAAATATTCTTTTGCTCAAACCAAGGTTGTGCGGCTCGGAGATATGGATCGGATCGAATTCTATTAGATATGAGTCGAATCCGATCTGATTCAATCTGATTCGTACGAGTCAAATCAATGAATTTGTTTAAAAAAATAAATTTGAGTCATATTTTAAAAAATTGTATCTTATTAATTGATATAAAAGTATAAATAAACTTATCAAATGAAAAAGAATTAACTTAAAATAACACCTTATGTATATATAAGTCGGCATGATCTGATTTGACTCAGTGTGTATTAGTGGATTAGACTCGCTTAGATATAAGTCGACTCATACAAGTCGACACGATCCAGTATGATATGTCAAATTATGGCTCGAACATATGAAACACGTGAAAATAGAATTCAGTGTAGATGCCATTGGTCCAACTAAATAAGGAACACATGGACTAGACAACTTTTCAACGGGTAAACCATATAAGTATAATTAAATACGAGTGCATAAGCGTGACAAATATATGTACGCATGACAAATACTCCGTAGACATGATAAATAGTATTTGCCATGTTTTCGGAGTATTTGTCATGCGTAAAAAATATTTGGCATGCCTATAAATCTATATACATATGCGTAGAAAGATAAATATTCTTAAGGCATGACAAATACCTCATAGGCATGAGTCATGACAAGTACTATTTGTTATGCTTATAAATTATCTATCATGCCGGTAAAATATTTGTTATGACAAAAAAATTATACACAGATATATAAAGATGATAAATATTTTTTAGATATGACAAATGTTTCGTAGACAAATAGTATTTATCGTGCCCACGAAATATTTGTCACGCGTACACACACTTGTCACACTTAAAATTTTGTACTTATTTTTAATATTTGTGTGACCCATCTATTGAAAAAGTTGTCTAACTTATGTGACTCTTTTTCAGTTAGAGGAATGACATCTTACATTACAAGATAACTCAATTTATTACCTTGACCCTCGATATAGTAAATATTACTGTGCAAAGGGAGGGAAGGCGTGGTAGTACAAAGGGAGGGAAGAAAGAGAGTAATTAAGAGCAATAGTATTCAAAGAGAGGGGAAATGATGGATAACTGTATAGGCTTTAGATTTACAATTTTCTTGTGCTATTTAATAAATGAAGTAGTAAATGACACCACCAACGACTGATGGTCAATATATATCGTAGAAGATTATATTAATGTGCATGAATATACCATGTGTAAAGGATAATCGAATAATCAGGTTTGATAAAAGTGTTTAGACTTTTCTCCTAAATGGGGGGATATCAATTGTGTCCTCACTTAAATCTAAAGACACAAACTTCTTCCTTCCTAAACTTTCAGAAAAAATAACTCGTTGAATTGTTGGATATCATGTGCAACTTCACATCTATCACTATGCATCGCTGACTTACACCTAGTTATTATGTTTTATATAAGTGTTTATAATTCTTTCCGTGCCTTCCTGTTTAATCCCACTCCTTTTATGTTAAAGATAGCAAAATGAAATGGACACTAGGTGTATATATGTACATGTGCGAACCTACTTGTATGGCATCAGATGGCGGTTTCTGCTGCACTGTCTTAGAACATTGCAGCAAGTATTGTGCCGGAGAAGAAACAAGAAATAGAGTTTTCCCGCAATTGGTGTAGATAGCCTTTCTTAATTGGACTCATGATGCACTGCCACTAAAGAAGAAAAATAGTTTTTGAATATTATTTCGAGTGCAGCTGGAATACCTTGAGATGTTGCAGCGGGTATTACTTCTAGGAAAAAAGCAAAAAGAAAAAAGAAAATTTACCTACAAGTAGCATATCACATTTCTTAATTGGATGATAGTTGAAAGCATGGCAAACTGCCAATCATTAAAGGAGGAAAATAGCTTTTGAACATTATTTATAAATATTCAAATTGAACAAGCTTCAAGATGAAAACAAAATTTCTTCCTCTACCTATGTCCAATTTAATATCTATTTTAACGTTTAAATTAGAGTCCTTTGCATAACACCTACCTTTCCGTCCAAGACTTGGGCATATCACATTTCTCCTTCTCAGGAAGAGCTAGTCATCTTAGTCAACACCTTCTCTTCTTGTAATAGAAGACACCCGCCTTAAATATATATATTTTTAAATTACTTCTATGCCAGGAGTCTCTCTAATCTAACTTGAGATATTTTGATTGGTGTTTTGTTCAAAAAAAGTTGTTCTAGACAAAGAAAATTATATTCTTCCGTATTCATGGATATGTAATAAGATTCTATACACCAGTGTGCGTTCCATAATATTTATCTCATTTAAGAATACAGTGTTGCATACGCAATGTGGGTTGAAATACATAGTATTTTTTATATAACAAAATGCCTCAAATGTTGTTGGCGAAATAATAGTAAGGGCTTTTTGCAAATAACTCCTTAAAAGATCTCAGATTTGTAGATAACCCCTATATAATTTATAGTTATATATAGGCCTCTTAACTATGGTGATATTTACATACAACCCATTTAACTATGTGCGTTTACTTTGAATTTCACCTAAATTAAAATAATGTTATCTCACGTAAAATTTGTGAAAGTCATTAATTGAAAATACGAATAATATGCTCAGTTAAAATACAAACACTTTATAAGAAAAATCAGTACGCAACCACCCATAAACTTATTGTATATATTTAACATCAAAAAATTTATTTTTATTTTCATATAAAGTAAAAACATTTAACTCAGATGAAATTCAAGACAAATCACATAGTTAAGAGGGTTATATGTAAATATCACTATAGTATAAAGGAGTTATACACAAATATGAATTATGTAGGAGATTATCTACAAATATGAGATTTTTTAAAGGATTTTTTGAAAAAACCCCTAATAATAATCTCATATAGAAATGCCATTTTATATTTTTAATGTATTTTTTCTTCAGGTCACTTATTTGATCAGTATTTATATGTGTTCTTCATGTGCAGAGAGTTCAAATATGAACAACATAATTTATTTCCCTAGGAAAAAAAAAAGATAATTTAACATGAGTACAATATTTCTTTCTGCTTCTATTCGAGTGATATTTTTTGATCTAAGTTCATTATCAAGAAAGTAATCTTACATATCGCACAATCTCTTAAACAAAAAAGAAAAAAGAAAATCCCTAATAATCTTGGAACCCATGAAAGCTTACAAGGGGGGTTGTCATCAGCTCGTATTACTAGGATGAATAAATAATGCTGGGTCAAACTATCTACTCCTGCAAGAGCGTATGCAATGCACCATATTAGTTTCTCGTACATGTAAGCTAAGATCCTATTACCAACATATGGTATTAATCTTACCATGCAGTAAGAATTTTCCCATACAACAAGTTGTATTATTATATGTTTATCACACATCAGTGGCGGATCTAGCATTTATTGGGATTCTACTGGATTTTGTTAAATCAATTAGCCTAATTTAAAATAGTCTAGTCTGAGATCTCACTAACCTAGTCAAGAACCTCATTGGTATAACTCATGACCCCATATGACTTAGCTTACGAACTCCAGTGACCTAATCATACTTACGTCCGAGTGATCTTCCTGAACAAAATTTCTACGTCTGCCATTGGTCACTCCTGTAGTAAAGTTGTAGGGCAAGTCAATTTTACCTGCATATTGTGTTCGCTGTGCAAATTTCTATCAATCAAGTCTGTTAACCCTAAATAGTTAGATAATTAAAAGAGCAACTTCCGTTTATTTACTGGTGTGATTACTGGTAATGTGCATACGACTATATCAAACAGATACATATATAGCAGAATAACATCTGGGAAAATGGGGTACACATTTCCAGAACTTTCGGGTTCTGCTCTTTGCTTTCCCGTTGCGCGATTAGTAACGCTTAGCGGCGCAAAAAGAGGTGGAGAAAGAATTGGTTCATGTCCTTGTGTCCTGGCATTATGACAAGCACCTATCAATCATACCTGTTTTTTGGGGTTGGAACAAAGGAGAGGGGCCAGCCCTACAAGTTCTTGGCGAATCTAGCATTCAAATCAAAGCAAAAGCAAGTGTTGGGCAAAACGTGTCATAAAAACCTTAGTTTTCCTCCTCTAATGAAAGACTTCAAAATCGTACTCAAGTGCCCTCACAATTATTTTCACAGCAAAGTGCGTGTTACTTGCCTGTACTTTTTTAGCGTTATAGTACACTTACCCTCGATGATCCCTTCTCCATTTTATTGACATAAATATAGCAGATTATAGCTCACTACATAATAAGATCTTTGGTTTGTGTGCTATTTATTTGGTGACAGTAGTAATTTTGTTACTGCTATTAATGGAGGTTTGATTTTAGTCTACTAATTTTCATACTTATATATTGATTTTTTTTTTGTCACTGTATACTTCAATGTTTGTAACGTAATATTTGAGAATCTCAAGATTGCACCTCCACTCTTCTCCTTATTCCCAGCTCTCCCTTTTTAATATTGGAGACTTTGAAAGACTAATATTAAAATTAATATTTCAACCAAATGAGGCATAAGAAATTCAATTCAAAATCAAAGGAGAATTTGAGAATCCAGCTCTTCCAGGGAGAAGGTACATACACAAAAGAAAGGGGAAAAGAGTACTCCAAAGTCCAAAGACTACCCTGTGAATGAGAAACCTTTCTATCAGTACTACTATCCTACTAAAGAAAAAAAAGGTTAATTTTATATTAACCATCCTTACATGTAAAATATCAAAATTGTCATTCTTTTGCTTATACAATATCATATATACTTTATATAAAATTATACTATCAAACTGGTTATTGCTATCACCGTCCATTCCTATAACTAAACCAAACATGGATAGAGCAAACCAAGGATAGAAAGGACTATTATGCCTCTTGGTTAAATGCTATTACTCTCTCTCTCTCTCTCTCTCAAGTGGGGCATTTTAGACATATAAACAAAGATAGTATACATGATATTGTGTATGCAAGAGTAATATTTTTGATATTTTGTGTGTAAGAATGATTAATATAAAATTAACCCAAAAGAAAAATGTCATTGCCGGGTGATTCAAGATGGGTCACTTCTCTTCTGGCGGCCATCCCAAATTGCCCACAAGTCCCAATTATGAGGAATTTAGTGCCCTTTTCACGTGCTACAAGAAGTCCATTATCTATGATCTTTTAATAGTATGGACAAAGATTCTATCGAGTGCACCATTAACTTAAGCCCTAAGTTAGAAGAAACGTTTTTTAAACTTCCCTTCTTAATTGAGTTCTTCAATGTTACTACTGCTAGATGTGCACTTATTTTATATATCTCTTACTTGTTCAAGGCAGGAATAAGAAAAACAAAAATACTTTGTGATTCCCGGGGAGGTGAATGTCATCTGTATGAAGTCTTTGTTATCAAAGTCCTCGCATTTAAAAAGTTTAACACAGGAGAAATGTACTGAGCGTCGTTTCTCTCGAGGCCTTGTTTGGAAATGAGGAGGTCTCGGTTATTGCTACTCTCTCTCTTTTTTTTTTAATTCTCTTAATATTCTATTTTTTGTGGACTCTCAAGGAATAGGTCACTTCTTTTACAGTCTCCAAATCTAATATGTGACAGTTTTTCATTTAAAAACATGAGAGTTACCAAGATTGTTCGAGAATCTGTTTTAAGAATTCAGGAGTAATAGTGTTTCAATTGTAGCTTAATTTTGAAAAAAAGGGATAATTTTCAAGCTGAATTACTTCGAATTTTACGACACAGGCGCCATTACTTTTCTTACATGTTAGACTACTCTTGCCTCTTTAAGGGCATTTCTCAAACATAATACTACAAATGGAACAATATATTATTTGGCAAATATATATTTAGATTCCATTTGAAAATATAAATTATCAGAAAATTATAGGATAATATGAGAACAGAAATATGGATAACTATTTAAAAATTTACATAATAATTTTAGCAAACAAATGAGATTTGACTCTGTATAATGGTTTTGTCTCTCATACGGATGATGCGGGCACATAGAGGTCATCTCCCATCAATCCAAGATTTTTTACTTAGGGGGAGAAACAACAAAATCTGTTTTCAACTTTTTTCTAGTATATCTTCTCAAATGCATTCTTAGGCTGAAATTTAATGATTTAGTATGCATGTGTGTAATCACCTTACATGGGTACCTAGCCTAGTGTGTCTAAGTTTTTGCCACTATGGAGTATGGGAAGCTCAAACCGTGCGTACTCTTAATTATCACCGCTTTTTTTTTTTCTCCAAAAGGACTATTTCCATGTTATTGAAAGACCAAATTAAGAGGAATAAAAAGGACAAAATAATAAAGGGGAAAAGAGGGCTACAGTATGCTTTAACTACAAAGCGAATAACTTGTTCGAAGTAAGCCATTGTTGGCATCCAGTCACAAATTGAATATTAGTATTCTATACATAATAAATTATAGTCTCTCTCTCACCTCTCTCTTTCTCAGTTTTTTCCCTTAGAATATGCAAAAAAGGAAAAAGAATTTAAGCAGTAAGAAGGATACATAGTAAAAAAGAAAAAAATGAACCTTTTTAGTCTGACTAAGAATTTACGGGACAGCAAATGGGGTCTTGGCATTAAGGTAATTTTAGGCTTCTCTCTTGCAAGGAGAAGAAATATTTCATATTTTTCTTCTATTGGTATTATTGTGCTCTATGGGTAGTCAAAAGGCTGCAGCAGATGACCAGTAAAAGATTACTCATTCAAAAACTTAAACATGGAAATGCCACATGCAATACAGCACTGCAAACAGTGTTCTACCTGGATTCTGGTACGTGGTTACTGTTCTACTGTTCTTTCCTACACGGGTTCATGTGTCTGTAGTTTAGAAAACAAATTATACATACCGTTTTGGAACAAATATATACCTGAACAGCGGCAATTAATTATTATATGAAGTTTCTTGACGAAACTGAGGCAGCTGAATGGGCCATGACCTTCTACGGGACTCCGTTCTCAAAGAAGAATGTGGTTTCCCTGCTCCTAAAGAAGGATGCGGTTCTGAGAAGCTAAGGATTCAAGCTCTTTAGAACCTGTCCACAAGAAAAGATGAAAGAAATTAATTACTAAGTATGGTTTTAGAATCCCTTAACAGAGGTTAGTGGATTCACATTTAAAATGGAAGAGGACAAAGAAATAAAATGGGGAACTACACTGGGGCAAACCTGGTCAGCTGGAAAAGTTGGCAGCTAGCATTCATTGTGATCAAGGGTTCTTCTCACTGACTGCTAACCTTTTTTTACCCTTCCCTACATAACTTTTTCCTGTCACGTCACCCCTCAAACCCACTGTCAAGTTCTTTCCATTTTCCACAAAAGCCCTAACTTTGCTTCCTATATTCCCCCACTGAGAGATAAAAAACAGAAATTTCAGTATCACATACCCCCCTCTTTTAGGCCAAACACAGCCCTCCGTCATCTCTCTGAGCGGCCTCACTCGCGCGAGCAGAAAGCATGGAATCTACCAGGCTCGGGGGTCTTCCAAGGTCCTGATCAGCTGTAGTCACCAGCTCAGCTAGATGAGGAGATCATCCTGAGTAAGCGCCCTCATCCTCCTCTAATTTCATGTCGATCCCCATCTCTCTCCCTCACCCTTCCCTCTCTCTTTCCCCGCGCTCTTCCAGCAGGTTTGGATAACCCTATCATACCGGATCTCTCTCTCTCGCTCTCTCTTATCTGCCGGCTAAGCGGTCTCCGTCTTCCATGATCACACAGATTCTTCAGGAGTCACAGCATCAGCATCAAATAAGAGATCCCTTTATATCATCATCATCATCGCCGCCGCCGCCACCGTCGAATCTAGCTCCATTTCCTGCAGCAAACAGGTGAAAGGGAATTGGACGCAACAGCAACCAGGTATCTCTACTCTGATCTTTACTGTACGTATCACATCCTCCACGATCCTTCCACTCCTCTCTCCATACATCAAGCTGGTCTTGATGTCTTCTTTCTGAGCACTTCTTCCTACGCTTCCTTCTATATATGCACATGGCCCTGGGAGATGTCGATCAACGGGAAATGGGCAACGTGTATAGGTTATGCAACACAAAAGAGGGGAAGCCAGGCAGCAAGTCTCAGAGTAATATATAGATAGATCCTCATCATCGTTATCACCATCACCATCTTTCAGGGATAATAACGTGCGGCGAAAGATCTTCACTGAGATCAGCAAATACCACTGCTGCTATTGCTGCTGCCACTTCTATGAACACAAGAGACACCAGTTTCGGCACTCTTCAGCAGCAACAGTACTGCTAACAGTGGAAGTAGAAAAGGAAGAAGCTAGCAGCTGGTAGAACAAGCAGGCGAACGAGAAGAAAGGTAATGGATACAAATCCAGAAAGCCCACCTTCAGACACCAGCCCCAACACCTCACTGTCGGCGGGCAGCGGCGGGGCCTCCTCCTCCTCGTCGGCGCCATCGCTAAGCCGGTACGAGTCGCAGAAGCGCCGCGACTGGAACACCTTCGGGCAGTACCTTAAGAACCACCGGCCGCCGCTGTCGCTGTCCAGGTGCAGCGGCGCCCACGTCCTGGAGTTCCTGCGCTACCTGGACCAGTTCGGCAAGACCAAGGTCCACACCCAGATGTGCCCCTTCTTTGGCCACCCCAACCCCCCGGCCCCCTGCCCGTGCCCCCTCCGCCAGGCTTGGGGCAGCCTCGACGCCCTCATCGGCCGCCTCCGGGCCGCCTACGAGGAGAACGGGGGCAAGCCCGAGGCCAACCCTTTCGGCGCCCGCGCTGTCCGGCTCTACCTGAGGGAGGTGCGGGAGATGCAGGCCAAGGCCAGAGGCATCAGCTACGAGAAGAAGAAGCGGAAGAAGCCCCCTCAGGGAGCGGGGCAGCAGGAGCACCAGGCGCAGGCCTCGCCGTCGGCTGGTGCAAGTTGAGCCTTCGGCACGTGGTATCGCATGCCGGCGACGACCCGTGGATGACAGGAAGACGACCGGCCTTGCTGTAGCCCTCGCCTGAGTTACTATCAGCCGAGTATCCACTAGTACTACTGCTACTACCACCACCACCACCACAGCTGCTGCTCTTTCGTCTCCTTGTTCCACTATTATTCTTCCTCTACTCCTCCCTGTTGGCAGGTGAGATGACGGGAAGCATATAATAGAGAGGGTAGTAGCTCCCGTGTTTTGAGTTTTTAGGGTAGTATAACTTATGTTGCCTCACCTTTTATTTCTATTTTTTTCCTGTGTGCTGATTGAAACTATGTTAAGATTCTGTTGTTGTTGCTGCTGTTGTTGTTTCTGTTGTTGTTGTTGCCCCGCAACTTGCTCGATCTTTCTTCTGTTGCTGCTACTATTGATTGCTGTTGCTGTTCTTGTGGTTAAACAATATTTGATGGTGGTTCTGGTGGCACAAGTCTCTAACAGTCGGATCTTGTGGTCGAAGCTGCTTGAAGAGTTAGTATGTATATATATATATGAAATCGCAGTGACACACATGGTGTTAATCGATGTAAACACTCGCTTACAGTAGTCTCTCCACAGTTAAATATTCCTTGTTGTGATTGAGGAAGCAACAGTAGTGAGAAGCTGACGTCGTTTGTTATCAGGTATAGTTAATACTTGCGTGGTGATCATGGAGGAGCCAGTGGTAGCAGTAATGGTAGAGAGTAAAGTGCATATATATAACTGTGATCTCAAAAGAAATGGAAGTTTTTGGTTCACTCCATGTCTCACGTGCATATGTAAATTGAGACATCAAAGAAATCAAAATCATGTTAATTTCACCTCACTTTCTTGTCATTATCGTATTATTTCCCAATTAAAGTACGAAGAAGTTAAGGTTCGCAAACATCTTATTGCGCCAGCCTATATGATTTTCTGATCAGGTCATTCATGAAAATTCGACGGTGGTAATGAGTGCCGCAATTCATATATGATACAAGTTTTTCTACGGATCCAATGGCTTAATAGTTTTTCTTTAAGATTTCTCTGATCTGTGATTCACTCAGAACCTTCAAGATTTCTCTTCGGTTGATTTGGTTAATTTTTTGTGGCAAGAAAATTCTACAGTATGTCTGGTCAGGAGCCGAACTTCTCTCTCTCTCTCACCCCCCTCCACCCGCCCACACCCACCTCTATAAGAACCGTTGCTATCTGAAAGGCTAATCTATCTTACGAAAGGGAAGAAAAGGCTCCTCAGCTCGGCTCTTCAACGATCTAAATCTGTCCCACGAAAATGCCTGCTATCACCATTGTTAAGAGAAGGAACTGTTTAGGAAGGCCTTCCCTTCCCTACGAACTAAACAGCGGATGCGTTTACTGTGTGTTCTTGTCCCTTTCAGCCATGAATCCCCGGTGAACTCCATTTGCTAGCTCCTCAACAATTTGGAAGTCTGACGACAAGAAGGCATATGGGAAACATTTATGAGAGGCGAGGATTTCTCGACCATACAAACCATACTAAAGAATTAAGAGTTACAGCATGTAACCTATACTATAATATTATTAGAACAATAATGGATGTGGTGCTAAAGGACGAAAGACACATAATCGCAAATTAATACTCCCCCCCCCCCCCCCCCAACAAAGGAACCCTACGTACACAAACCCAGAAATGAAATGTGAAGTGAATTGTGCGGTGGGCATCAAATGGATGCAAATTTGAATATGTGCATGGATTTGATCAGTGACGGAAGGGTTCGATCAGAATCGATCGATGGGCCCTAAAATTAATCGCATAATCGAACTGGCCGACAACCCATCATTGTGCTGAAACAGTCGGTTCATATGATTGGTTGATATTGGGATCCCCCTCCGAGATCATCAGATTTCTTTTACCAGCTGTATGGGTATGGTGCTGGAAAGCCCCTTCCTCGGCCTTGTATCCAGAGGAGGAGCAGCGGTCTCTCTCCGACTGAGATCTCTCAAGTTGCTCGTGTCCCTTTGTCCGCTGATTTGATATGCGCCAGCTCTCCGCTCGAGGACGAAAAATCAATGCTATGCCATATAGGCAAGTTTCAAGGGATTTAGAGAGTTATAATAGATTATGTAGCATCATGTTTCCTTCTGTAAGAGATCAAAATGTCAGAAAAAGTGGTCGCATTCTAATTTTTAGGTGGACCTTTCGGCATCGGATTAATTGTATAGAGCTGCGCTCCGCATAGCTGGTATTAGTTTTCTGATAATTAACTCTGTTCCGTGAGAAAGGTTTCAATCCACTTATAGGATGAGCATACACTGATCATGCCATAAATTTCGAGGCGATGATCTCGGTTCACAACTGAATTACGCAAGCTCTGTTGGTATGCATTGATCTAAGAGCAGTAATACTTAGCTTGAATGCCTTGCGGTGGTGGGTAAATCAAAAAAAAAATTATTATTTTTTTAGGTCGATTTTGAAGTGTCATAATCATTCATATAGTATAATGCTTAATCGGACGACCCATAAAATTTAAAAATTCAAAAATAGAATTCTGATGGTCATTATATTGTACGGACGGTTAAGACACCTCATAATCTATTTGAAAAAAAAATAAAAATAAAAACCATTTAATTTATCCACTGCAATGCTCTTGCATGCAGCATGCAGCAAGTATTACTCTTTATCTAATCAACTTGTTCCTTGTGAACAAAGCCATTTTACTTGTCTGCAGAAAATAAATGTTTTATGATCTTGAAGCTGGTGATGATTCAATTAATAAATGGAATACTAAGCTTCATAACCTTTTCGAAATCATGAATAAGCAATCCTAGTGATCATTTGTTCCACATTGCAGTTGAAGCTTAATTTGTAATAGTAAATGACTCTAAACTAATAACCGGTCATAGATTTCCTAGCTAGCTCGCACTAGGCTAAGATTTTGCATATGTTTCCAGCTCTATCAGCTCAGAATGTACTAGATAAGTTTGTTATATTTCTTAGATAGAGTGATAGGGATAGCTATTAATTAGCAGTCGGAGAAGAAAGTCATAAGGGAAATCAAGAATGATCATGAGCTAGAAATGAAGGAAAGAACGAGGTTGAACGATAAGGCGGAAAATTAAGAGAATGGGAAAATAAGTTTGAAAGGTCGATCGATGAGAGGAGAAATATGAGTATAAGACATAAAGCTGAACATCGAAGTAAATGAGCATAAGCCACAGTACTACTTATATGAATGCACTTACGTGTGAATCATAATGTTAAGAATAGAGATCCTCTACATGTAGGTTTAAATTGAACTTAGTCAATACAGAGAGGAGAAGGTTTCAAAAAACTCCTTTATATAGTAATTTTTCCACTCTCGATGAAGAATTTTTATAAAAGACTCCCTCTTTCTCTCTTTGTACTGACTCAGTTCGGTCTAAATTTGTACTGAGAGGAACCGCACTCTAACGTAAATCCCTGAAACTTAATAGATTCCCAATGGTCGACGTGAGAGATGTCAAACGATTCAAACTCCATAGATAGCCTATTGGGACCGTAAGGTCTACTCATTATATATGAGTTTTGTGTCATTTGATTCCAAGAAAAATTAATCTACTGTGGAAATCTTCATCATGGTTTACAAGCACCATTGAACTGGTAAGTACGAGTTGATGATGAAAAGACATCCTCCTAAACGTAACAGCCTGGGTCACATTATTAGGTAAACGTCATTTAGAATGTTGAAATTGACAAGCATAAATCTTTATATTTAATTGAATTTTAATTTGTTACATGTTCAAATTGACAAGCATAATCTTTATATTTAGATGAACTTTAATTGGTTAATCTCCCAATAATGAATTTCACAAACTCTAACAAAAGTCAAAAGCATTTTCATAGACTTCTCTTCTAAATTATCCAAACTCCATTTGAGATGCTAGATTAAGCCTGAATTCCTCACTGAATATTCAGGAAGCACTAGCATCCGGAAAGTAGACTATCTTTAAGTCATGGTGTCTATTATCCTCCAGTTGACAACATTACATAACTGCTGGTTCCTATCTAGTAAGTTGAGTTTGCGCAAAATATCAATATAAATAGATTGTTAATTGGGTGTCAGTGAAAATTCTCTCTGAAAGCTCTCCTTAGGTTTTCAGAATTCATGATACTGATGCCATGTATTGCTTTTTTGTACTTTTCTCTAGTTTATCGCATGATCATCCTTGCTTGCACATAAATAAATATATGGAAACCATACTTCGTGACTTTCACTATGCCACATAACGTTTTAATGCATCTTGCAGGATTAGTTGTTCTTTCGTTAGATATAATTTTTAACCTCAACTATATACCCTTATTCATGTTTAGAAGTAGAATTTTTTTTTTTGTATAAGGAAAAAAAGTGGTTAAAAGCTAATATAATAATTGTCACTCTGACCAATTGACGGTAAGGGGAAAGCCAAAAATCTTGTAAGAGTACTCCTTCCTGATACAATTAGTGTGAGATTAATTGTATTAACATGTTTCCTATGTCCATGCCGATTTACAAGCCAGCTGGCCTAGAACGTTGGATAAAAGATACAGACACGGATAAAACTGAGCAGAGAGGTAAAATGTTGGTCATGTATAAATTGGTTCTGATGTTAACTAATCAAACTTAAAACAAATCTGCGGTAAATGCAGAGGCCCAGGATTATATAGTACCTAATTAAGCAGTTCCATACACAACTTTTGTGGGACATACCAGACTAATAGTGCATATATATACTGTAGTCATAATTAAGGTTTCAGTATTATTTTGGTGTATATCTTAGTCCTAATATTCGAGTGGTTTTTTGTGCAAAGTTTTTTTTTTTGAAGGGCAGCACAATGGCCGGATATCTACAGGTGTATACAAGTGATCGGAATTTGAATCCGAGATATTCTCCAGAGTTAGAGATAATTCCGAGCTGGTCGATAGGTCTGCAGAGTTAGGCGAGAATTCTAGGTCCGCCTAATTATACGGAGAAGTAATCCTATGAACCAAGGGTTAAAAATCTCAACAGCACCATATGATTTGGACGGTTGGAAAGTTTTTAGACTCTAACTAGGATTTAACTTGAGACCTTCCAAATGGAAGGTAAGTGGTGAAGTCAAGTACTGCACTAGACAACTGGTTCTATTTTGATGCAAAGTTGATCTCCAAGTTCGAACTTCGACAGATACGTTGGTGGGATTTAGGACATGTTCTCCAAGTAGAAAATGGGTAGTTGTCTAAAAAAGTGGGACACACTATTCTATAATATGCCACCATTTTATGAATAGAGATCCTTTCAGTAGGTTTACTGACTGGGAAGCTTCTTTTAAAAAAAAAAAAGAAGAAACTCGCTCATCCCTCTCAACACTAACTAAGTCCGCTCAAGAGCCCTACTGAGAGGATCCCTATTCCTATTTTATAGTTGTTATCCTTGGCAAAATAGGAAGTGGAAGAACAAAAAGAAAGGAGCCACATGTAATGAAACGCTTAGCAAACTCTTTGTTTAGGATGATGGGCAGTGTTAGGTGGCCACTAGTGCAACCTATAAATGCTCTACTAATACGTAGAGTGCCATCGATTCACCTATGGCTCTCACGACAAGACTCGCAGGTGAAGTGTTAAACTATCTATTAGTTGCCTACATGATGCTCCAAGAAGAAAGCAAGCCTAGGCTTACGAACAAGAAAGTGAGAAGTCAACACACAAACAGATTTAAAAAAGGAGAGGATGGCATATGGTGAACCAGACTCCCGACTAGAAGAGAACTGCGTGATGCTTTTACAGACGAAGGGATGGAACATTTAAGCAAGGGACAAATTAAGAAATCTCTCACAGTTCCCATGTTCATCCCATGAAATTCGACAAACTAGTTTATATGGCAGCTTCACTTGGCACATCAAGGGGGAAAAATGAGCTCGAGTAGAACGTGTTCTCTGGTGGAAAGAAATGGAAATGGACAGAGGTGACCTCTAGAAGTGTTCACGGCTTGGTTGGTTTGGTTTAATTTTAGAAAATTTTTAGAAAATTTAAATTAAATCAAATAAACATTCAAACCAAATCAAACACTTTAGAAACCAAACCGAAATAATTCGATTTGGTTTGATTTATCTGCCATAATAAGATCTTATCTCTCAAATAAATCTTCAACACTTTAATAATTTATATAATAAATAAATAATTCTTATAAATAAAAAATAAATATTATTTAGTTATTCAAATTAACTTATAATAGATAGTTTACGATATAATGATAAAAAAATTAAATTATTTTAGAACAAGGGGTCGTATTACTCTTTACAAGAAAAAAAACATATATTACACTTTATATATGAATGAAAGAAGATATTCTTAATTTACATAGAAAGTATCATAGTACTCTACCATATTTCATATTTTTTTATAATTTTAATTTAATATAGACAACAACACTAAATATTTATACTAAATTTATGTCTTTAAAAGTAATTTGGGTTGTTTGATTTGATTTGATTTATGAAGTGTAGAAAGTAAACTAAAATTTTTATTCGGTTTAGTTTCAACCCTAAATAAAAAACTAGTGGAGTAATACTTGCTGTAATGGTCATGTGTGCTGCACGTAGGGACATTATAGTGGGTAAAAGTATTTTTTTTATTTTTTTTTCTAGATTGGCCTCGAGGTGTCTTAATCGTCCGTACAGTGCAATATTCGATTAGATGGCCCAAAAAAATTGATCCATATTGAATAGTAAAAATGTGTACTTTTTATTATTCACTAGAGTTCGATTTTTTATTTTTCATATTTTTTTAAATCGTCCGATCAAACATTGTATTAGAAGGACGGTTAAGACACCTCGAGACCGACCTAAAACAAATTAAAAATTTTTTACCTGCTGAAATACCTCTGCATGATACACGCAGAAACGTTGCAACAAGTATCACTCGCCCTAGTGACACGTCAACAACAGTTGCTTTTGGCTGGTTCTTGCTTTCCTCGATCTGCACCCGTTGTTGCCCCCGCGCAAGTTACTGTATCCCATAACCTGCTTTATAGGTGAAGAATTGGGCACACTGACACATGCATATACAGTAACGATGTTATAAAAAGGCCCAGAATATGCAGCAAGAGCAAAGGTCCATGAACAATAATTAAAGAGAAGAAAAAGAAAGAGAGTACTACAGAAGAGAATTTAGTGTTTGCATTGAATTTGCCCTATCACGGTGGAGATGAGCAGAGGTTCTACCATGTCAGCAAAGAAGAGTACACAAAGAGAGCTGTTGCTTAATAAAGGACTTTTACTCCACTACATCAGCCACTCGCGTCATGATGGACGGTGCCGTCATCATCATCATCAACACCAAATCTGAGGATATGGATCATGGACGGTGTCATCATCATCAACAACCAAATCTGAGAACATGGCATTATATATTTGCTGTAACTAGCTAGCTACAACAATGACAGAATTGACACGGATGCTCACCCACGATGGTTTAATTACGGTCTTTCACTTTCTTTATTCTGTTCCCCCTCCTTCTGAGGAGGTTTTTTCAAAGCAATTTTTTTTTAAAATTAGAGTTCATGACTGGATGTATATCTTTTGAAAGTGTATACATGATGGAATATTAGTACAAAAACTAAACTAACAGAGAATAGACATTATGTTAAGATATATTTCACCTTCAAAGGATGTCTCAGGTTTGGAGCAGTTAGGGTTTGTTATATTCTCAAGTTCAAAAAGGATCTAAGAATAGGAAGTGTCGACACCATCCGTAAGAGTGTTAAAATCTCAGGCAACAACAGAAGCAAGCGCCGGGGGGGTTTGACACCACCTATTAGGGTGTCTCGCACCCTAGAGAAATGTGACCTAGCAGTTAGAAACAATAGAGGGGCGGCTAGAGAATCTTTCTAAGGCTATATTATTGTACTTGTGTTCTTGGAGAAGAATAATTTAAAACGGTGACGAAGAAGTTGGACTCTGTGGATGCAAGTATATTGCTGAATCACGTAAATCCCTTTTCTATCTCTCTCTCTCTCTTTCTCTCTCTCTCTCTCATTTGTTTTCTCTTGTTTGGTGTGTATCTCTCTCTCTCTCTCTTTCATTTGTTTTATCTTGTTTGGTGTGTACGTCCGATCCAGTTTGATGGCATCAGTGAGAATGATTTCACACAACACATTTATTAGAAAAGAAAATCATCCAACATATTTCTTGCTTGACTATTGAATGATCCCCCCTCTCCGTAAAAAAAAGATAAATCTCTATTTTTTTTTTTCCTTTTGGACTAAAGACATAAGCATGAGTAAATTAAATAAAATGTCTATAGTCAACAGATTCCATAAGCAAGGAATTAATACATGCCGCCCAATTTAGACAAGCTTATGGTAATATAAGAGTAACCCTTCCTGTAATGTAGGGCACTGCAGCAAACTGAGTCAGTCATCTTGTGATACTGGATGTTATTGGTCTACATAGGTGATCACAACGCTTGGATTGAGCAACTTTTTCACATGTAGATCTGACCAATACTTAGTGCACGTGCAGAGGTTTAGACGTGCCAAATGTATACAAGTACGATAAATAGTATATCACGTCTACGAAGTATTTGTCATGTCTGAAAAATATCTGTCATTTCTACACATATACATACAAATTTATAAGTGCAACAAGTATTTAATTTTTAACATGATAAATATTTCGCGGGTGTGCCAAATAGGATTTGTATATATATATCATGCCCAGACTATTGCACACGTATTAAATAGCCTTGCATTGCAACCCATGTGTTACTGCTTATATGGACCAATGAACTCTTATATTGAAAATGACTCAACTTAATACAATGCCTTGCATGGCAACAAGTATTACTCAAGACATATTACCCTCAACTTTGGTAAGTCACTCATGAGTGGGTAGACAGAAAAAGCTTGGATATTGCAGCCGAGTTCTGTTCCTCCAATAAAGCGCATATCAGCCATTGGATATAAGCTTTTTATTTCTACCCATGAACTGAGTTACTGTTATTCATCTACAACCATGTTATTATCCGTGTTTTTTTAAATAATGTTACTCATTCATTACATGGTAGGAGACGCATAAGGCTTAATGGCCTTGTTACCCTCCATGAAAATCTTAAAAGGAACACTTATATATGAACCTAAAACCATACCAGCTCCATCTTCGTAATTTTTTTTTTCTCCTTAAAAGCCAAAATATCCCATAATGGCCTGTTTGGCCTACAGTGAAAGGGAACTTAATGAGGCAAGTCAACCCCTTGTGAATTTAAATCGTTTCAAGGCAACTGACACCGCAGATTGGAGGGTTTGCAATGCACTCTTCCTTTATCTTAATCGTTGGAATGGAATCTTTCCCCCCATGTACATCTTTATCGTGTGTAGTAATGGGAACAATGATGCTCACAGTGACAGGAAATGATGAAGATGTGCACATTCCTGTCAACTCAGATGCCCCAATGTGATGGACGAGGATTGAGACCGTCTATTTTATTTTTTTACTTATTTTGATTGGTTTATAATTTTTAAAAAGTAAAAATCTTTTTCTTTTCGAAGTTTCACTTTCCTCCTAACGTAATAACTGAACTAATAGAATAAAGTAGAGCACCAATAACATAAAAAAAGTGGAGTAGATGATCTCCATCCGATCGACGACGAGGAGAGGGTCAACACGAATGTACCATCGTTCCAAATATTCTCACCATTCATCATCACTGTGAAAGTACTCTTTGTCCCCATTACTGCTAATGAAGAGATTTACGTGGGAAAAAGGATTACGTTTCACATAGCTCTCAATGATTAGCTGGCTATGTAGAGGAGGAGGAGTGTGCGTTTTGCGAACCGTTCAATGTGCAATACCAGTCACCTTTATGATAAACTAATCCACTATGATTGACGCGGAATCGAAGACTTATACCTCTACTGATGACGTGTGATTGCATTCATGCCAACTCAGACGCCTATGTTTAAGTGCTCCTCATCTTACCGGGGAGAACAAGCTCTTTTAAAATGGATCTTTCAAAATTAAAATAATTTTTTTGTGAAAGAAAAATACTTCCAGCAGAGACAAGAAAACAAAAACATTCAAATTAGGAGAAATACTGAAGTTAATTAAGTTCAAATTCTTATATCTGAAAAGACTTGTAATACATTGGCCCTATACAGCTTGACTATACAATGCTGCACAATCCTTTTTTGGAATAGGTAAGCCAGTGGTTAGGGGTTAACAGGGGAGCGAAACCCTAACTAAGAGACCTAGGATTTGAAACTGGGCAATGACGGCCGGATGACGTGCGGGGAAAGGGAGAACCGCCTGCAAAGAAACCCCTCGCAGGGGTCAAATTCGGGGAACTCCCGTTCGAGCGAGAGCAGGTGTCTGCTCATGCCACGTGCATAAATTCTTTCTTCTTTGTTCACTCCCTGTTTCTTTCTCTTTCACGCACAGGAGGCACGCTCTCCTCTCCCGCCAATGTTACCAAGTCAACATTCGAGAAAAAAATTGCCTTGCAGGAAAAAATCTTTATTCAATAAAAGGAAAATAAAAATTTTAAGAAAAAGTTGTGAAAGAAATGTAAATTTTAATATATAATGTAAAATTTTAAAATATCTAATATAAAAGTGAGTCAGTTCTTTTTTAAAAGGTATCCTTTTTCTTTAAAAATTATAATTGAATCGTGATTAAATCATTACCTTTTGAATTTATCAAGATTTTAAAGATTCTTCTAATTAATCGAGATTTAGTTATGAAAAATGCATTAAGATGAAAAAGTATGATTTAATCGTAATTTTTTTAAAAAAATTACAAATTTATGTTACACTATCTCTTGCTATTTGTTTCCCTTTCACGTATAGGGGGCACAAGTCATGCTCGCTGTACAGCTGACTAAGATGGAATGAGTTCCCCCATCTCTTTTTGTCATTTGGATGGTACATAGGAAATTTGTCTCTCATTAATAATACTCCGACGTCATCCGCACATCAGTACATATTGAGAGATCATATTAAAAAACTTATCATCCATATTACTACTTGAAACTATCCTAAAGTTTTTGAGAGAATCAAGAGAGTATTTTAAAATTATGCTCTTGAGAGTATCCTCATGTACCTTACGATGGTCTCAAGAAAATAATCTAGAAAGTAATTTTTTTTTAAATTTAAGCTTTCTATATGTGTTGATGCTTGCATAATGTGGAGAACATTTAATAGAAGATAAGAAGGCTCATGTAGGTTCATCATTCCTGCGTCCACAGCGGCGCAACAAGCATTACTGGAGGGGGCACATAAGAGTGACACGAACTCAGACACCGGTCGCGCAAAACTGACGCACACAACATTAGAATTTTCTCCGATATATGGACCAAACGATGGGATAGATGTTGGTGGCTGCCGGAAACGAGCATAGAAAATCTCGACGACCCGTACGAGAATCCCGCATTTTCCGCTTCAGGTCACGACGCAAAACGCTGTAAGAACCCGACGGCAGACGGCGAGGCGACGGAGCCATCCATCAGCTTACAAAAAAAAAAGGGGACGTCAGGCTGTAGCTCGCTTCTCTACAAACACACACGCACGCACATCGTTGATGTGTATGCATGTATGGTGGCGTAGGGCTGAGATGTGGGTTTGAACGGTGTTCCGCCCGCCACCCCCACGTGGCTTGCCGTCCTGGGTGTCGGCGCCGTGTCCGGCAGCGGCCACCACCACCCTTCCACGAGGCGGTGTACGGGGTACGGGGAAAAAGGGACAGTCGATACCACCAATGTCACCGTTGTGCCCTTCCTCCTGACGTTTAAAATAAGCTGAAACAGCCCACCCCTCGCTTACGTCCCATCACAAGGGAGGGTGCATGGGAACGGGGTCGATGTATATAAAATAAGAAACCATAGAGAGAGAGAGAGATAGTGAGAGACGGGAGTGGGGAGCGCCACAGGTCAGGGATGACAAGCCGTCTTCTCTTCTATCCAACCAGCCCAGCTCCTCTCTCTCTCTCTCTCACTCCCACATTCATATCTCTATTTCTCCGCCGTTCTTTAAGTTACTTTTTCGGGGTTCGCTCGACACCCGGGAACCCCGTTTAGGAGTTTGCAGCGTTCTTGCTTCAGTACTCCCTTCTCTTTCTCTCTCATGTAGCTTAGTATTTTCCTCTCTGCGTGCGTGTCGGTGCTTTGACCTTTCCGTACGGTCTCCCTCCGTGTACGTCACAGCGAGAGGGAAAGAGAGAGAGAGAGAGAGGAGAACTGCAGATAGAGGGTTTTTTATTTATAATTATAATTATTTCCAAGGGGCAGATGGAGGATGGAGAGTAAACCTGGGCGTGCGCAAGCGTTCCTATTAATAACATCACGTAGCTGTGCAGGCCTGTCCACTTCAATCGCACTTCACGTTCTCCCTCGCACGTGGGGTGATCTAAACAGGCAGACGACTCCTCAGAACAAGCAGCAGCAACAGCGCAGAGACACTCTCTCTCTCTCTCTCTCTCTCTCAGCTGCTGCAAGTAGCTTTTCCTCTCGGAGAGGAACAGTACGCAGAGGAAGGCCATCCGTTTATAGATCGGACAAGGTCCAGGGAGCCTGACAACAGTGCGGCATCCGCGCGTCGGGATCTGGTTTTGCTCTACCGAAAAAGAGAGCAGCAACCACGGGCCGGGGCCCTGCCCCTTGGCCCTCCTCCTCCTCTCAGCGCTGCAGGCGGGCCGGACGAAGTCAGTCATTTTAAACTCGTACTGAGAGGCTGCAGCGGCAGTAACTGAAGTGGGGGAACTGTGGTCAGAGCGTGGTCATGGCGGCCATTATGGAACGGAGTTCGCCCAACATGATTGTCCGAAAATTCATACTTCTTCACAGTACTCTTGCTGTCACTTCATCCATTACTCTCTCTCCCTCTTTCTCTCTCTAGACGTGCATGGTTACGCATAGGAAGGGTAACGGAGTTCATGTTTATGTTTGCTTTGGACAAGTAGTTGATTAGAAGCTCCAAACAGAACCTATTAGGCAGTGCCGCAGGATAAGATATTAGGCTCAAGACTCCCGCAGCCGATGAACTGTGGAAGACCGTCCGTTTCCGGGCGCAGAACCTAAATTATTCTCACGAGCGGTTCACGACTCCCGAGCTCTCTATAGAACTATTCTCTGATCAGTTGGCTCCGCACAGTCTCGACCCACACGGGTCAGAGACTCTGAGTGCGCTTGAAGAGGCTCCTGACCTGGTCTGTACTTGAGGATCAGGTGGAAGGGGAATCATCACGTAGACGGAAGGAACTAGGCATTGCAGCGTCTGTAGTGTGTAGCAATGAGTTTCCATTACTGGGGTGTAGAATGTAGGAAGAACTCGACCCATCGCTGTTTTTAGCACCCAATGCTATGGCCCCCTAAGAATCATGTGGAGACATGGATCAGGTGCATGAGGTTGTGAGTTTGGAGAGGAGGAAACCATGAGAGAAACCCGGATCAGCAACTACAACTCCTGCTAGAGAGTGATGAACCGTCATCTAATCCCTCCTTCCATCAGCAATCGCCATGCGTGCCTTGTAACCCTCCTCTAAGAGAGAGAGAGAGAGAGAGAGAGAGAGAGAGAGAGAGAGAGGTAACCTTTTCTATAGAAAGCGGGAGACAAGCAAGGAAAGAGGAAGTACGGTCGAGGACAGTCACGCTGATAGGGGCGAAGAGTGATGGTGTGGCGTCCAGTCATATGAACTGTGAGTGACGGTACTGAAATTTTGTTTTAGCCCGCTAGTGGTCAGCCTGATTAGTCCTCTTTACAGCGCACACGGGTGGATCGATTGGGTGGGGGAAGATTCCCATTCTCTCTCACGCACATTTATTAATAGATTTTTGCGGTCGTCTCAAACAACACCCCCCCCCCCCCCCCCCACCCCCCCCGCCCCGGGTCTGCGCCTCCTCCATCGCCCAAATGCATACCCTTGTAACCAAGCACACACGCCAAGCCAATAGCGACGAGGAGGAGACGATAGCAGCACGCACATGGACTAGCACGTGTGTGTGTGAGAGAGAGAGAGAGAGAGAGAAAGAAAGAGAGAGCCTGTGTGAGTTGCAAATTCTTCAATTTGTGCTCGATGACGTCTTTCCCTTCTAAGTAGCACCTTAAATGGATAGGGCTGCAAAAAGGTGAACTCCCTAACCCTAATTGGGGATTGGACCTCAACAAAGTTCAAAATTAGTTGGGTTCAGTTCAAAATTATCACATTCCTACCTTTGACATTTAGGAGTTCCTAATACAAAAAGGTTTTCCTACTCAAGGTCAATGTTCCAAAAAATAAAAAGATGCTACTGAGGGTCAAACGCAAACGTAGGAGCCTTTAATCTGAACGTAATCCTTGAACCATTATCACTGTTGTTATCATTCATTATTGTCTAGTCATGTGACAGAAGTCTAAAATCAGTCTACATAATTTAAAATCAACTTGTACGTACATGTTAGAAGTAGTCTTAGATCGGAAAGAGATAAAAATGATCAAATACTTAAATAAATGGTACTTCACTCAAGTTTTAAAATTTTGAGTTGAATAGCTCAATAATTTTAACAATGGTATATAAAGATTTTGGGTGAAGACATATATATGATTTGGGTGCCAAACTTTAGACATAAAGACAATCAGTAACGCGTTTTTTTTTGGTTGCCTGCAAGTTTCAAAATACCAAACAACTCTGTGATCAACTTTTCTGAAAATATGTGCATATGCCAGATTTTACATTATTCCAAATGCACCCTTTAATTCCAAATATTTCTGGAATGTATGCCATCTGATCTCCCATTTATTTCTTTTATGTGCCGACTCTGTGTCAGTTAAGTCCATGTTGCCCCTCCCATTTACTTACCTTCGGAAGACTTGACAAAATGTCATTAGGAAGTCATACTTAACGGCACGCATTGACTTTAAAACAAAACAATGAAGAAAATTAATTGTAGATAAGTCAAAAGTGCAGTCGCACGATATACAATAAACATCTAAAAATTGCACCAGAGGAATGATTTTGGAAATTTTAGGTTCAAGCGTGAACGCTCATGTTTGTTGGAACATGTTCCAGGTATAAGAGATACTTTAACTAGTGTGTATCAGAGGAAAGACGTGAATTTTTGTTAGCATAGCAAGGTTGTTACTCGGATGTAAATGGTACCCTAAAATCCATTTATCTTTTGTTAGCATAGCAAAGTTGTTACTCGGATGTAAATGGTACCCTAAAATCCATTCATCTTTTGTTAGCATAGCAAAGTTGTTACTCGGATGTAAATGGTACCCTAAAATCCATTTATCTGTCTGTTTTCTAAGTTTAAAGATCATAAAAAGATATAAGTTAAACGATAATGATAAGGATATTATTCATATCCAAATGATTTAGGATAAGGATAAAGATACACCTTTTTACAACTCTGATTATCTAAGTATCCATCAATTTTCTTCCACTCATCTATTAACCATAGCTTATTTAAAACTCCCATTTCTAAATAAAATCTTCAATCTTATACCTACAAAATTACATATCTTATTGTTCACAGCATTCCTTTAACCCCTTCTCTGCAATATCCAAAGGATTCGGATTTAGTTTGGTTATTGGGTTCAGAGGGATTTTACTGGACCTTTTATGGGTTTCTTCTTTGGGTCCGAAATGCATCTGATCGATGTGACGCGATTCGTGACTTAGGTCGAGCTGCGCAGACGCGATATAGCGTGTATGCATGTGCGCAATGTGGTGGATCCTGTCAATCTCTTCTGATTGGCATCTTTAGTAGACAACACAATTTACAAATGACGTCAATTTGACATGACGCAATTTAAGTTTTTATGTATGACATCGACCCTCCTTTTGTCACCCCTTGTGCGCACATGGTGACGCGCAGGGCGCCACTGGGGTGGGCAGCATGTAGGGGGTGAAACCCCCTCCACCATCTCCTCCTCCTCATTCCTCACCCTTTCACCCTCTCTCTTCCACCATCACCTCCTTCCTCCTTTCTTCTTCCTTCTCTTCTCCCTCTTCCTCCTTTCTCCTTCCTACTCTTCTCCCTCTCCCACCATCTCCCTCCTCCATTCCCCCTCTCCTTCACACTACCATCCACCACCATCACATTGCCCTCTGCCCCTCACACGGTGGTTGTGTGTTGGTCAGCGAGAGGCGGCCTTGGTGGCTTGGCGGTGCGGCGATGTCGCAGGAGACGTCGATGAGGCCTGGAGGACTACAGGGCACGTCGATGGTGCGGCGGCGTGGGACGGTGGCTTCCATCCACATGAAGGACTCCATTGTGAGTTAGGAGGAGATCAAGACTCCGAGGTAGGGTGATGGTCCCTTCTTTGCATTAGTCTCTTATAGAAACCATGCTAAGGTTTATAGCAAAATTCATGTTTGAGGAGAATGTTTCATGATATTTTGCATGGCAACGGGTGGATTCATGCTTTGCTCGAGTTTTGACGATTTCTTAGTGTTTTGGGGCTCTTAGGTAGTATGATTTTGGCTTTGTATGTAGCCTCTAAAATATGTCTGAACTAGGTGATGCGATTTGAATCACGTTGTTCTGGGTGACGCGATTCAAGTACCTAGGCCCTGGCTTAAGGATAATCAATTTATTCAAAAAAATTGACAGTTGGGCTGAATTGCATCACCCATATAGGACGTGATTATGATTAACTGGATTCTTACTATAAATCAATTATCCATGTTAAAAGGCATTAGGCCCTAGCGACACGATTTGAAAGACAACGAGACCAGGTGACGCGATTCAGCATAGAAGCAAAGTGCCTTTGAGGTTCCAACATATGAGTGTTATTTTTATATATTATGAGTCATTCTCGTATAAATTATGCATTTTAATTTCCGTATAGTTGTTAATTATTTCCTATATACTCGCATGTTTGGAAATCATGCATGGGGTTGGCTTACCTTCCGTTTCTACAAATTTTGACCCAGAGTGACGATATGCACTAGTAGTATACCCAGTACCATAGTGCAAATTGTGACCCTTAAGGCACGGGTCGTAGGGTTAGTTTGGTTATAGGATCAAAGCCGGTTCCTAGGACTCCTGGGAGATAGCCTGGGTTCGGATCTAAGGGGAAAAGGTCGATTAGCGACAATAGAGTTGACTACTTGTGTGCGCACCTTAGCTGAGGCACGGATGCCGCATGTCACCATAGACCCCAATTAGTCATGTTTCCTTATTGTCTCACCCTGTTGGTTCCAGAGCCTTTAGAGGTAGATAGGTGTGGGGGTTACCTAGATAAGACGTTAATGGACGCTCTTGAGTTGAGGAGTTTTGGAGGTTTTGTATGGAGTTTGGGCATCGTGCCATAGCTTTCGAGCCCCGCACTAGTAGGTGTGTGTGCCTTTGTCATTGTTATGATTGGACAAGAACGGGTGCCACTTGTGGCTTGGTTAGTTGGAGCAACAGGAGCTGTCCGAGGGGTTTCCGACTTGTTTGAGCAAGTTTGTGCCTTTGTTGACATGTTGCCTTGTTTATTGTAGCACTTAGTCGCTTTACTGTTTTACTTTACAATTTACCTACTATATTTCTATTTAGTAGTGAGCACGTGTATGGGAGGTAGGGATCGCGGGATCCTTACTATGCCTAATACTGTTGTGGCTCACTCCCTTGCTTTCAGGTGAGGACTCTCCAAAAGCCTAGACATCGGTGGTTGCTTGAAGGGTGCGTTTGCCAGCTGCAGTGTTTTTCGAGGCATACTATGATGTAGTTGTATTTCTTTCTCTGCTTGTACTCTAATTATTTTGCTTTGGTGGACCCTGCACTTATTTGCTAGATTGTAACGGACTGCAATAATTGTTTTCTTTATTTCTTGCATTTGCAGTTCATTTCCTATTTAGTTATTTAGTTTAGTCATTTGTATATTTACCCAGACGTATGCTTGTTGATCTCGAGTTAGGCCCACTGTTGACAATCTGAGATCCATCTAGTTATCGGATATCCGATCTTGTGTATGGGTCGTTACATTCTCTCCCTCATTCGCTAGTTTGCAAGGTGCATTACTATATATGTCACATGATTAATAATTAAATTTACAAGAATTAATTAAAAAGAGCTTATACATATATATATTTTGACAATAGGATTCCTTTGGTCCCTATAGAAGCGATAAAATATTAACTCATGTTCACACATAGTATTGTCTCATATTTAACCTTTATGTATCTGTTTCTGATAATTTCTGATAATTTTAAGAGATAAAGATACAAGAGGATGATGATAAGGATAATGATACACATGTTATTTAAAGGATAATGATAATGATAGAGCCACTATTCGACCTAATATGTAACTTTTTACATCCCTAGTTGTTACATCAAAAGTCAACATAGAGCCCACATCTCTTTATTTCAATAATAGCGTAAATGACAAATCAGACATCAGAAGTTGTTTTTTACTATATATCATCAGCAGATTAATTATTTAATTTAATGAAAATTTTTAAAATAAATAATAAATCATACTGATAAAGGAGCAATCTAAGATTAACCGAGTCAGCATCTACTAAATTTAATTTTCATAATATGAAGACAGACCAAAAGAATTTGGTTGGATCAATGATCAATTTGTTCTTGAAAGTAGGAACCTGTGACATCTAAAATCTATTATTCAAGAGGATAAAAATATTTAAGAGGACAATATGTATTGATTTAAGGTAACTTAGAATTCGAGAAAGACTCACTATATGCAAAGACTCTTAAGGCTCATTTTAGCGCGTAGTAAAATGTTGTAGAATTTTAGTATCCAAATTACTGATTTTAATAATTAATAAAAATAAAGTTCTTAATTTTAAAATCACCAATTTTGCTTTATATTGACTTTGGATTGAAAATCAAAATCGGCTAAAAAGAAAATTGTAGAAGTCAACCGGTTTAACAATATAACCATTTATGATACTCTAGACATAGGAAAGGAATCTAAATATAAGGAAAACACCATTTTACAGCTGCTTAGGCCATTTTGCAGTATCGTTGGAACACACCCAACGACCCCTTAAGGAAAGGCTGCACCACGTTGGAAGGCAACCAAAGAACATATATGCTAGAGAATAATACTTGCTGCATTAGTGCTGCCTTCTGATCACTTAGATTGGACAGCAGCAAGTGATATAAATTCTTTTATTTCTTTTTAAATTTGCCAACCAGCGAAGACCTTAACTCGACATCTTGAACCTTTAGATCGAACAGCTAAAAAAATTGAAAGAAAAAGAATCACATACTTGCACGATCTGAACCAATGTGTGCAATCCAATGCAGCACTCTGCACAGTGCAACTCATTGCTGCACTGCACGCAGTGCTGCTAGTATTACTCTATACAAAATAATCTGTTGCAAAATGAATGTTTAGATAGATATATGAAAGGATGCAAAAGACAAGATTCAACATGAATACACATGGAAACTTAAAAGTGTAGATTTAACGGGCAGGAAGCATAAAAAAATAAAATAAAAACTTCACCAGTTAGGAGTGATCAAATTCAAGTGGAAGATGACAAAAAAAGCTTGGGAAAGAGCAAAATAAGTTGCTTTGACAACTCGACCTTTATAAATTTCCTACAAAACATGACACTGCATAGATTAAAATGACGGGACATGAAAATAATCGCTTCCTTTTACATCCACTAACGTGAACACGGATTTTTATGCCGACGCACACATGAAAGCCGTAAAAGGCACCAATGGTCGGCATCACAGTATGTTTACAAACTAGATGACGTGAGGGCTAACTGAGGCCCTTCGAGGATAAGCAATAATACTTCTCATGTTGCATTGCCAAAATTATTTTACAACAAAGATCTGCAACGCATCACAATTCCCTTCCACTCCAAGTTTCCGTCAAGCACCATGTTCAAAAATCTATAGTACAGATCACGCCCATTTGAAGACGATCATGGAATGGGTGGATGAAATAAACAATATTACAAGGAGAAAAAAAGAAGAAATCTCTATAATAACTTGTTTGACAATAGCAATGTGGACTTTACATTAAATAGCCCTCATCAACTAAAAAAATGATTTAACACCAGAAGCGAACGCTGCACAGTTCCTAAACCCACAAACCTGGATAATTCTTTGTAAGAATCTGGAGAACGCTCCAATATGACACCTAGGAAATACAAGAACTATACACTGATCCATCCGTTGATTTTGATACACAATCCAGCTAGCAGAAACAATACTTACTGGATGCTTACACATCAGCAAAAAATGTAGCAGAATTCCTCTGGAAATCAGGAGGAAACCACTGTGAAGTTCAAATCGAGAGGCCTCAAAGCTCCCTGAACAATCTCTTGGACCATTCTGTTGCGGCGACAGACATCTGAAAGTTCCTCCAGTGTTTCTGTCAGGACAGAAATATCCGAACCTGATGCTGCTTCTGAAAGGGAGTTAAGGAACCTGGTACACTCTGCCTCAGTTAAGGCTGTGGGTGGTATTAATGAAATGCTTTCCTTTGCCCATTCCAACACCTTGATGCGATATGCCCTTGTTAGTGCTAGCAAAACATATGTCACCTACAGCATCAAAACATCAATTTTGTTGAGTTTGATGAAATGCTGAAGCTGATGTAGTTAGTTTTGGACATTTACCTCCTCAAGTCGAGATGACGGGAGTGCCCCTGCTAATGAGGCTATCAAAATTCTGGTAAGCGTTGCCCCACGAGAAAGTATGACGTTATCTATGATCGGACGGTATTTTTCTCCAGCAGAGCAGTTTGCAAGATCAAATACATCTGATAAAAATGTCAATAAGGATTTGCAAGCATCTCTGTGCCACAAGAAAGCTGAAAGTTAGCAATTATCCCTTTAATAACGCAACGTATAGAACACCATGCTACCTCATTATTTTAAATAATAGTCAGCATCAAACACATTTATTACACTGCACACATGGATGTTCCAATGTATAGAAAGCAATCTCATTACCCATCACAAGTCTTGTCACATCAAGCTTTTGACCCTCACTATATCCCCAAATAAAACCAAAAAAGAAGATTTCATTTACATTGGAAAGAAGTTTAGCACATTCCTGAATTCCATCACAAATGAAAGACTGTTCTCCCAGCAGTAGTCCCCCTTTGAAATGTCCTGACATTCCCCTAGTTCTAGAATGCCCAGAGTAGCATGCAGAATCAGCCGTCACATTTTGTAGTCCTCCTTAAGGACCTACCTCCATTTTGATGCCAAGAAGCAGCTGTCTACACATTCCGGCAAGCTGTGCACACCTCCCTCTTGTAGGAACACCTCAGGAATAAATGCTCAATAGACACCTCACCCTCTCTACATAAATAGTGGGCAATATTAATATTGACCACCAGTTGTGCAATCTGGTCACAGGTGGCAATACACCATGACATGTTCTTCACACAAGTACCCGCACCTTCGGAGGCCCACAAACGGAAAACAAATTCTCACAAACATAGGTGATACACTTCCCAAAAAGAAGCTCCAATAAGTCTGCCACTAGAGCTGAAGGATCAGAAGAGATTGCATAAGGAGGCTGAAATTTCTCCTCAAGTCAGAACTGGCCATACAACCTGCCCTTACAAAAGGAGCAACACTGTCCATCCTCAAGTGACACCTAAATACCTGCAATATCATCTCCTTGTCATACCACTCCACACACATGAGAGGAGTTACTCGTGGAGGAAGGGGTGACATCTTATATCTTGGTCCTCCTATAGAACTTCTGCTGAACCAACTCCACTTAGACCCCTCTCTTCAGTTCAAACTTACGAGTCCATCTTATGAGAAGTGCCAGATTTAAGACTCAGATATTCATGATACCAAGCGCCCTGGCCTCCTCATTCCAGCAAATCTTGTCCTAGTTGATGTTGTTGCCATCCCCTGCCTTCATCCCCGCAACCAAGCCAGAAAAATCTACACTGAATGGCCTCAATTTTCCTTGTCATAGTCTTGGGGATCACAAAAAGGGTGAATAGAAAACAGGAAGGGTAACCAAGACAGACTTATAAAGCACCACCCTTTCACCATGCGAAAGGAGCCTGTTTTTCCATCCTGCAAGTCTAGATTCAAGCTTCTGAACACATGTACAGTCTTAGGTCCCAGAGGTCAAAGGAAGTGCCAAGTAGGAGATAGGGAACTTCCTAATATGCCAATCCATAAACATATCAGCTCTTCTAAGAAGCCTAGGGTCCACGCCCCACCATCTTACTTTTTCCAAAATTAACTTTCTGCCAACACATCCCTTCAAGGAGCTCTAGCATAAATCTAAGCACGTAAAGTCCAGCCATCGCATTGGAGGCAGATGCTGGTATTGTTCGCACACTACAAGTCTGTGACCTGTGGATCTCTAGCATGGATCTAGATACCAGAAATCAGTGTGTATTTACCCTATACAACACGGTGCACAACACATGGGACCACAAGGACAACATGAAGTGGTGATAGTGGATCCCCCTAGCAGAGACCTTAACCGCCATGGAAGTAGAGAGTAAGCTTACTGTTAACAAAAACAAGTAGTCTTGCAGAGGTAATACAGGCTTTAATCCAACCAGCGATCTAACTCCAAAGCCCATCGATTCCATAACCTGTAAGCAGCAGTCCTAGCAGACCCGATCATAAGCCTTCTCAAAGTCCACTTGGACCACCTTCTCCTGCCTCAGAGATAAATTTTGTTAATGATCTTATAAACCCCACTCAGGAGACTAATGGGTCTCAATTTCGCAGCCTGTCAGCCCCTTCTTTTTTGGGAATCCAAACCAGTGTCGTCTTGATGTATCTCAGATGCTCATACCCTTACTAAAACTCTAACCTCTAAGATGTCCTATTTTATCACCTCTCAATATTGTTGGAAGGAAAGCAAGGAGAAATCATATTGATTGGGAGCTTTATCACCTGATAGGGCTAGCACAACATCTCTCATCTCATCCCCAAATGAAACATCTAGATAGCTCCCTCTCCTACACTTATGAGTATGTAGTTTGAGGCGAGAGGCGAGTGAGGCGAGGGGCATTTGAGGCGACATGTTTCCTACTATAAATCATCATGAAGGAACGAAATAACAATAAGAGGAAAATAAAGAAAACATCCAAGAGAATGATATATAAGACTTTGCGGAACACCGATCCTGTCCAATATATAAATACCAATGTGTAAATTACTCATATAAACAGTGGATGATCTTAGGGTTCATCAAAAAATGAGAAAAAATTGACAGCATGTTAAAAAAAAAGAGGCATTGGACATTGCTAAAATTTGCATTAGCCATTTTGGAATAATTAAGAATAAGAAAACACAATACAAAAATAATACCACATAATTGAAAAGAATACAAGCATTTGGCACAAACAACATAGACGAGTGTCAAGGTAAGAGAGGCAAATATAAGGCAAGGCGAGGCGTTGAGGGCTCGTCGCACTCTACTTCATCCCCTAGGCGAGCGAGTCGATTGCCTTTGATAACATAGTCTAGAAAATAGAGAAGAAGGGAGGAGAAGCAATGGACAACAACAAGAGGGCTGCAGCCACACCAGGCCAAGCCACCCCTCACATCTCTTATATATTATGAGTCTTAGGATTACAAGAATTAGACAAGGACATATATACCCCTTATTCCAATAAAGACATCATTAACCTCGTACCACTCACACACTAAGAGTAAATGAGAGACGATCAAACATTATGTCAAAATTACCCCTGGCTACATTCCCCCTCAAGCTAAGCATAGATATTAGACATGCACAACTTGGTCAAAGAGAGTTAAAAAATTCCTTGCACAGCCCTTTAGTGAAGACATCAGAGAGCTGATCAGCAGAGCGAACATAAGAGACACATCTTCTTAGAATCCAACTTCTCTCGAATGAAGTGACGATCAATCTTAATGTGCTTCGTTCGATCATATTGAACCGGATTATTAGAAATGTTGACGGCAACCTTGTCGTCACAGTACAAGCGCATACGTGTATAAACTTGAACTCCAAGGTCTTGAAGGAAAAGTTTTAACCATAAGTCTCCATAACACCGTGTGCCATGACTCGATACTCAGCTTCAGCACTAGAACAGGCACATACAATCTGTTTCTTACTTCGCCAAGTGACAAGGTTCCCACCCAAGAATGAACAGTAGCCAGTGCTTGAACATCTATCATCGTGAGAATCTGCCCAATCAACATCGGTAAAGGCATTAATATTTAAGTGAGAAGCCTTAATGCACAATAGCCCTATGCCAGGACAGGACTTCATATAGTACAATATTCTCTCCACAGCACGTATATGAGGGGACCGAGAAGCATGCATGAACTGACTGACAATACTAATAATATAGGCAATGTCTGGTCGAATGAGAGATAAATACAAAAGCTTCGCCTCAAGGCGTTGGTATGAACTTTTGTGGAATTAAAACAGGGGTTCCCCCACTAACTCTGAAAGTCCATGATTGGTCTCTATAGGAGTAGGAGCTGGTTTACATCCCAACTTTCCAATTTCTTAAAGCAAATCAAGAGCGTATTTCCTTTGGCAAATGTAGAGACCATGTTAAGACTTGGCCACCTTAATGCTAAGAAAGTACTTCAACTCCCCAAGGTCTTTGTTATCAAACTCATGTGTCAGGCTGTCCTTAATGGTCTCTAATGATAATCATATCATCTATATACACAAGAACCATTACGTGGCCATCCTTCTACTTGGTGAAGGGAATGTAATATGAGTTGCCATGTTGGTAACCAAGCTGAACCATAGCAATCCTAAATCTGTCAAACAAGCTCTTGGGAACTATTTTAACCCATATAGTGCCTTCTTCAGTCTAAATACTCTCCCTTTTACATCAAATCCACTAAAAAAGTATTTGTTAACATCCAACCGATAAAGCTCCTAAAAGAACTGGACAACAAAAGAGAACAGGAGCAAACGTTTCCATATAATCCACACCATAAGTTTGGGCAAAATCCTTGGCAACCAGTCTAGCCTTACACTTCTGGACAATGCCAACAAAATGATATTTAATGGTGTACACCCATCTGGACCCAACCAAACTCTTCCCGAGAGACAAGGTCACAAATTCCCAAGTTTCGTTTTTATCAAGGGCGTGCATCTCCTCCTCCATTTCTTGCACCCATTTTGGATACTTAATAGCTTCAGCAAAAGAGTTGGGAACAGGCTTTGAAAAGGTGTTGGCCAGCACAAAAGACTCTTCCAAATCACGACCACCAGTAGCAACAGTACCTCCATTCATAGTCTTCTTTCGTCCTTTTTCTCTCAACACCTTGTGATACACTTGTTCAAGAGATGGAAAGGGGTCAATGCTAAGAATGTGAGCCCTTAAGCTCTCATAATATGAGGTGAGACCAGCAAGAAACTTGAAGATCCGATTCCTCTCCACATGCTACAAATAAATCTTCTGATCTTTAGTACAGGTCAAACTGCAAGCAGAGTAGTAATCTAGTTCTTCCCACTTACTTTTCAACAGTCCAAAGTAAGTAATAATGCCAACACTACCCTGTTTCAGGTCCTATATATCAGTAGTCATTTGATACACACAAAAGACATCCTGTTTGTGCCTATACATCCGATTCAAAATGTCACACATCTACTTTGCAGTCCTCTTCATCATAATATGTTGTTGGATCTCTTAACTCACAGAGTTGAGGATCTATCCCATCACAAGATTATTCTCCAGTTCTCATCTAGCATAGGTAGGATGATCACATGTTGGTTCCTTAATTCGACCATCAATATAACACGTCTTTCCTCGTCCTCCAAGGAAAATCCGGGCGGAGACAGACTAGAGACAGTAATTGACCTCCGTTAACTAAACCATAGTCATTTGCAAGGCAAAGAGATGGCACTCCATGGATGAAGGACCAACAAGGCGCATCACGGAGGAAGTAACTTCCTAAGACTTAGCACCATTGTTCGTAGACGATTCCATAATGAGGAAAAAGGCAACCCCACGCAAGGGTCACAATGGTGAAGTGACTCCCAACACCAAAGACAACCTTGTAGAAGGTCGGACAGGGCAGCTGACCGCTTCTCCACAGCAGCTAGGGCACCGGATGCCAAGAACAAGGCACCGGCCAGTCCCCGAAGAACAGGGCACCAACTGCAACAAGGGGGTGACCGGCCTGCACTTAGGGCAGGACAGGGCACCGGCCTACTCCTAGGGCTTGGCCGGTATGCTCCTCTACCAGAGCAGAGCACCGACAACACAAGAACAAGGCAGAATAGGGCACCGGCCTGCTCCTCTAGCAGAAGAGAGCACTGGCAGCACAAGAAGGGTGCCGGGTGCAAGAAGAAGAGGAGCTGGCTTCCAGAGAAAACCCTAATGGGCGTCAGCTGCAAGAGTAGAGGGGGCGCCACCTTCTCCACAGTATAACAGGGTATCCAGACCTCCTCTTACTCCCTCCAGAGCCTTCATTGCTCTGATACCATGTAGAAAATAGAGAAGAAGGGAGGAGGAAGACAGGAGAAGCAATGGACAACAACAAGAGGGCTGCGGCCACACCAGGCCAAGCCACCCCTCGCATCTCTTATATATTATGAGTTTTAGGGGTTACAAGAATTAGACAAGGACACAAATACCCCTTATTCCAATAAAGACATAATTAACCCCGTACAACTCACACACTAAGAGTAAAAGAGAGAGACAATCAAACATAATGACAAAATTACCCGACTACACATGTAACGAGATGCGTGGAAGTAAATCCATCTGAGACCAAAGGCCAGGAGGCTCAGGTCCCCTCCTCTTCCATGAATAATCTGAAACAGAAGTCGTTTACATGCCTCCAGATGTCTCCCCTGGACGAGGATGTGATCTCCTTGTCTGATGCATCTAATAGAGTTCAGCCACCTAATTCCGGAAGCAACCCTCTGAAAGTAACCAGTTTTTATGTCACCCTCCTTAATCCACCTTTCCAATAGACATTTTATTTTAAGGATAATAATAGAGACACCACTCAACCTGTTCAGTAACATTGCATCCCTAATGATAGGGTTGTGAAAAGAAAAGTTGCAAAGAATAGAACTGGATGAGAAGACTACATGGGAGATCAGATACAATGTGGAGAACATTAAGTCTTAACAAAAGGGGCAAACCTGGGAAGAACAAGGTCCTGTGATGCATGTTGTCAACACAAGGTTTCTCTAACAAGCTAACCAACATATAACATATCCCCAACAAATGTTAAAAAGGCACATGTTAAGGTAAGGAAGAAATACCTAATACATCATCACTGATGAAATAAGCTAAAAGGCTAGACTGGCTGCGACCCTTCACACTATCTCGTGTGATCTGTGTCCCTTGAACAGATGTGGCATGCACATCACAAACCAGCCATCTCCTTGGCTCAATTAACTCCCATGTCACAATGGCCAAGCAGATCCATTCTTCATCTGAAGACATGGAAGCTTCCCATAGAGTTCCCAGATCCTGACTGACAATTCCAGTGATTCCAAAAAATATGATGCCCCCATTCAAACACATGTTAGTTTTGTTGCCCATCCCTGAAATTTTGTCTGCTTCTATGGAGTCAACTTTTCCACTGTGACAATTTTCTACTATAAACATGATCTTTGGGCCTTTATTTGTATACACATTTCCCAACACTGTTCTGCTAAATGCGTTCACATTATTGACATCAAAATGATGGACCCATCATTTCAATTTCCAACAAGGGTAGGAGGCAGACGGAGTTGAGAGGGAAGAAGGGAGGAAGGGGGAGAAGATGTTGACAGTCAAAGTGAGGACGATGACAATGACGATGGCGGTGGTGGCAACGGGGAAAGGAGAAGGATGGGACGAGAGTCGCCTCTTGATTACTCAGATTATAAGATCTGTCCAAGGTCTCTTGATTATTTGGCAATCCTCACATATTCCCCTATATATAACCCACCTCCCAACACAGAAAATAGTATACAAGATCAAAGGTCAACTTGCTCATGTTCATTATCCAAACGAAAAGCCTTACACTTGGTTACACTAGCTGGTTCCAAGGCATGACAATCTTTTAAAACCAGATGAATAATAATGTAATATATCATATTGCCTACATGGATTGTGCAAATGGCATGAAAGATAGTTTTGTGGTGATATGGTGAATGAACTTGAAAAAAAAAAACTAATTGTGCATTAGGATTGTGATTTAATTTGATATAAGACAGTGTTTGATTGCACAGGAAAAATATATCATATTGGCAATTTGGCATACCAAAATAAGAACAGATCAAGAAATAAATGAGCTGTGCAGTTCAGATGAAAATCAGTTGTGTTGTCAAAGAAATCTTATGAATGAGTAACAAGGGAAACAAAATAATAATGAAAGGAAATGTAATTACCTATGTTGCACAGTACCACCAATCATCGAGCAATCAATTAATGATGAAAAAATTGAAGATGGAACAAATAAATCAGGACAATAGCGAATGCATCTTGATGCCAACAAAAAACAGTCATCAGCTAAGTCTGGTCTAGCTGTGAATTCCTACATGAGAACAAAAAGGCATAAGACCAATTAGTATAATTCTGATATGCCAAAGCAGTAATAGTAATCATGCTCAAAATTGATCATTAATTAGGAATACTGAGGGCGAACCTGTATTGTCTTAAGCAGTTTTGTAGTATGGCCAAAAAGTGCTTCAATCAAACTGTGAAGGTAGTTTGCACAGGAAGGATCAGATCCAAATATCTGTCTCATAAAATAGCTTTCAGTTAATAACAGGATTAATTGAATATAAACTAAAACAGATGCATAAACTGAACACAGTTTCATAATGGTCAAGTAAGATGGGAACACCTTTATAACTTCGCTTGAAAGATAAAGAAAACATGGTTGATTGTGCTGAGGATATAAAACTTGAACTTCCTCGAGCATTGCCCCAATTGTGACTCCCATGAATCTTCCAGATGTTCTCACCTTTAAAAACGATAACATTATGATTGTGAACCTAACAAGATAGAATAAATCCCCCCCCCCAAAAAAAAAAGCTACTATACACTTCGCATACTCTTTTCGGGAACGGGATTGACTGCGTATGCATTTAATTGTCTAGAGATAGTCAAGTCCATGCAAAAGAACATACGCAAGGCACCATTACCACATGTACAACACAAAATGCCCAAGAGTCCAAATAAACATAACTGAAGTTACTTTCACAAAATAACAACTGAAGTACAACCTAGTTTATGTTGACCAGGATCGCAAGGAAATGGTAAAAATGGTACTCGCACAGAGACAAGTTATTACCAGGAGGGTGAAGGGATTTTTTTCCTATATTCATAGGGCTACCAATGGACTTGGCTCGGTCAGGCCCAAGCTCGACAACCCGACTGAGAAACTTTAAGCCAAAGTTTTAATTGAATATAGTGAACAGTGTCTGCTCACAGAGTTGATGCATGCATATTAATATTTACAGTGCAAAATTTTCAGACCCTACCCGAAAAGACACATTTTTTAAAATTATATTACCTTGAGCTATGTTTTTCAACAATCTACCTATATAAATTCATTACTTAAACACTGATTCCATCAGGCCTGATAGACCCAACACAACACCTCCCAAACACAACCTAATCCAGAGACAGCAGGGCTTCTCAGCCGGACTTTTTTTTTCCATAGTCTTATTGAAGAGTTTCAAAATTTTGATTCTGAAATAAATTGGGCTCTGAAAAGTTCTTTTCGATTGATTTTAAGAATTTGTTTGCCCAGTGAAATTGAAATTTAAGGTTGGAAAAGTTGGACCATGCCCACAATATTGCTCAGATGAACGAAACCCTTACAGCCAAGAGTGATACCCTAAATAAAACTAACCACAAACTTATACAAGTCTATCATGGAAGAGACAATTTAGCTTGAGCACAAAAGCTATACAACGGTCAAGCATGATTGAGACATGGCCATTTTAGGCAATTGATCTATTTGGGTGAAAGGCATTTTAGGGACCCGGCGAGGTTACAAGGCTAGGATGGTCTCAGCATTGGTCTAGGTGTTCTAGGGTTATTGGGCACATGGACTTTGGTACAAACATGGTTCGCCTTATCGTGCCAACTCATACGAGTAGACTCACATCTGGGCGAGTCTGATCCGCTGGCACGCACTAAGTTGGACCAGATCGTGCCAACTCATACATACATAATAGGTTGTTTTAAATTGAGTTGTTTCCATTTGATAAGTAAAATTACACTTTTTTATATCAATTAATAGGGTACATTTCTCTAAATGTGGCTTAAATTCATTACTTTTTACTAACTCATTGGCTTGAGTCATGTGACTTGGAACGAGTCGGATTGGTATCATACCATATTTGGGGAGATATGATCCGATACAGAGAACCTTGGGTACAACGCAGAGGGCTATGCTGTGACTTAACCAAGTTCCATGACATGTCCATTAAATGTTGTTTAAGTCCATTAGCATATGAAAAACCAATCGACCCATGAAAAGCCACCTTTTTTGAAAGTCCCATGAAAAGTCTGTAATGATCAAATCCTTTTAACAAGCTCAGTTTTGTTCAAACCCACTAAAGAATGCAACCTTAGGGGTTATGTATTAAGGACACAAGACGACATGGACCCATAAAGGTCCCAATAAAGATCCAATAAAATCACATCCTTTAGGAGGTTTAAACAGGATTTGGCTAAGTACTATACAAGACACATAATGGGTTAAAGAAATTTGTCTAAAAGGGACCAGCTTAATGGATTAAGGTAAAGTATAAAGGATTGTTGACCCATAGAAGTATATTAGGGATCCATTAAATGGTACCCTTTAATTAACTTAAAACATACCCAAACTTTGACCCAATAAGGATCCTGCCTTGATGGGCCTATTTTGGATCCACTAGATCCAACGTATGCCACCATCACATAAGCATTATCAGAGGGATACCAATCACGACTTATTATCACACAATCATCATTAAGATCATAAGTTCATTACCATCAGACGGCTACCAACATCATGTGACCATTATCATCATATGATTGTCACCACATGATCATCATCAATACAATAAGATAATCATCCTTGCATGATGTAATCAACACAGATTTTCATGCAAGCCATCAATTATAGAATCATTTGGCAATCAACACTGGCTCTCTCTCTCTCTCTCTCTCTCTCTCTCTCTCTCTCTCTCTCTCCCTTCCTTTTCTTGGGCTCATCTCTTTTCGTCTCTTTATTTCTTTTCTCTCTCTCAGCAGCGAGTGGGTGTTGACAAATAAAGTTGAGGAGAGAAATCTCTCTCCCTTCTTTTCTGGACTCCTCTCTGTTCTTGCGTTTGTTTATCTCACCTATTCTCCCTCTCATCCTTTCCCTCTTTCCACTTTCTTGGGTAAGAAGTGAGAACCCTTGGGTTTTCTCTCACCCCTGATCCCTCCTTTCCCTCTTTCCTTGGTTCTCTCATGCACAACCCTCTCTCTTTCTTTGTGTAATGCAGTGGTGGAGAAAAGCCCTAGGGGGACTTGGAGGGATTCAGCTGTTATATTCCTCTTCTGATCAGGCAGCCACTATAGCTTTAGCATGCACAGATACTTGTTTCCCTTCTACTCTTGTTGCTGTTGTTCATTGTTACTGCTGTTGTCCACTGCTTTTTCTTTTGTACAAACAGGCCCTTGTCATGGTGGCAGGGCACATTTCAAACAAAACACCTATCGAACCCAGATTCAAACTTGGGACCACCCCAACCCACTACAAAAGAACCATGGTAAGCAGTAAGCACAGCCCAAAAAAGAGCAAGGACAGGCTTCTCGGCCTGACTTTTGGGCTTCATTATAATTAAGCTGAGGACTACCAGTGTGATGGCTTTTGGAAAGTGTCCCCACTTTTCTTTCCCAGCAGAAGATAGTTGTAAGAAAAGGGATATTCCTGACAACTGATCATCTCAAACACGCGGGACGCACTTGGGATGTGCTAGCAAAATCGGTTTGGGCCTAGTCCATGTTTCAATAATCAAAACCATGTGAAAACCAAATAATAACCACAACTCTATCTTTGCCATCCAATTCTCAAGGAAATACCTAGAAGCATATTAGGCTTTTGCCTCGATGCAATCGGAAGGGGACTCTAAGGTCAATACATTTATTTTCTCAAACTCTTTAGCAGTTAGATTTATGATAACAGACTCAATTGGCACGATCGAACCGTTGGATTCGTAATAATGAGCTCTATCAGCAAGAATGGACAGTTGTATTTGCCATAACAGACTCGATTGATCTATTTGTGATAACGGGCATGACCAGTGCGATCGAACCATTGGATTTACAATTGTAGTGGATAGAGGACTGGTTTAGGCTGGTTCGGTCATCTTCTGGGCGCTGGTTCATTACCAGACCCAATAAGATGGATCTGATAGCTTAAGTTCTTTCTTCTCGGCGTTGGTTCATTACCAGACCTAGTAAGATGGGTCCAACAACTTAAGATTGGTCTAACAAGTATTCCCAATAGAGGTGATTTTCTAACAAGTGGTATCAGAGCCACTTTCATCGTTGGCGCACCCGAACGCGGCTGCAGCAAGGCTTCTTGTGGGAGGCCAAGAAGGTCAGCGGGGTTTACTCGCAAGAACTTTGAGTAGAAAATACAACTGATTCAATACCAAACCGGGTTCGGTCATCTTCTGGGCGCTGGTTCATTTACAATTGATTCCACCACAGCTACCGAGGTTTACTCGCAAGAACTTTGAGTACTGGAGCACCCAGATACGATGCTTGTTTGCATCTCAAGAGTTGTGGGATGTTGTGGAGTCTAGCTACACAAAGGTGGCCAATTAACAGGAGTACGATGCTCTTCCGCAAGCACAGAAAGATGCACTCAGAGAAAGCCACAAGAAGGACAAAAAAGCACTCTTCTTCATCAGCTAGGCAGTAGATGAAGTTGTCTTTGAGAGGATCTCAAGGGCGCTACTGCAAAGGAGGCATAGATCTTACTGGAGAAGATTTACAAAGGAGAAGAAAAAGTCAAAAAGTACACTTACAAACACTTGGGAGAATTTGAAGCTTTGAAGATGGAAGATACTGAGTCGATCTCTGACTACTTTGGTCGGATGATCTCCGTCTCCAATCATATTCATCTGGATGGAGAAGATCTCCAAGACACAAGAGTTGTAGAAAATATTTTGAGAACACTAACGGCCAAATTTGACCATGTTGTTTGTGTAATTGAGGAGTCAGAAGAAATTGATGATTTGACAGTAGAAGGTTTTACAGGTTCCTTGCAAGCCCATAAGCACATGTTACAATAGAGATTTGTGCAGTCAATTAAGCAAGCCCTTAAAACTCAACTGATGGAGAATGACAAAGCTCAACGAAGAACTAGAGGTGGCAGATCAAGACGCGGCTGTGGCCGTGGACATGACGAAGGCCGTGCTCAACATGAATCAACATCAAATGACAAAGAAGAGAAGTCAAACAACAATAGGGGTAGAAGTAGAGGTAAAGGAAGAGACAAATCAAACTAGCAAAGATATGACAAATTCCAAATCCAATGCTATAATTGTGATAAATATGATAATTATCAGTATGAGTGTGGAAAGAATCTAGCAAAAGAAGAAAATAATGCTAAATTTGTTGAGAATAATGATGATGTTCACAATAACTTATAGTACATAGACTCAGGGTGTAGTAATCACATGTGTGGGAAAAAAGATATGTTTGTGGATTTGGATGAGTCGGTTAGCACTATGGCCATATTTGGAGATAATAGCAAAATTTCAATTAAAGGAAAAGATAATATTCTAACTCGTACACGTAATGATGATCATCTTATCCTATCAGATGTCTATTACGTGCATGGATCAGAATATAATTTATTGAGTATTGGCTAATTACAAGAAAAGGAATACAGTTTGCTTTTAGAGAAAGAGATTTGTGAGTTGAGGGATAAGTAGAAGAGATTAATAGCTACAGTACCTATGACCAAAATTCGGATGTTTCTGATAAGATAAAAAATCATATTTTACCATGTTTTAAAATAATTATTCATGAGTCTTAGCTTTGGCACTTGAGATTTGGTCGCTTGAAGTTTGAAGAGTCTTACTAGACAAAACATGGTGAAATAGTTACCTAACATTAATCACCCAAACCAGAATTGTGAAAGTTACATTCGTGAAAAAGTAACATAAAAATCTGTTCCTAAAGGAGAGTATATTAGAACAAAAAAACATTTACAATTGATTCCACACTAATTTATGTGAGATGGATTCCCTCTCTTTTGGAAAGTACATATATTTCATGACTTTTATTGATGATTTCAGTAGAAAAATATGAATTTATTTCTTGAAAGAAAAAATATGATGCCTTTGATACCTTCTTCCAATTTAAGTTGCTCGTTGAGAAACAAAGTGATTATTATGTAAAAGTTTTGAGATCTGATGGTGGAGAAGAATATTTCTCTTCACAATTTAATGAGTTTTGCAGGAAGCAAGGAATTGAGCACCAAAGCACAATTACCTACACCCCTCAGCAAAACGGTGTAGCAGAAGGAAGAATAGAACCATTGTGGAGATGGTAAAGACCATGTTGATTGAAAAAGATCTTCCTAGAAAATTCTAGGTTGAAGTAGCCGCTTATGCAATTTATGTGTTAAATAAATGTCCGGCAAAAAGTGTACTAAAAAGGACACTTGAAGAAGTATGGAATAGAAGAAAGCCATGTAGGTTAGATGATAAAGGTGTCACTTGAAGAAGTATGGAATAGAAGAAAGCCATGTAGGTTAGATGATAAAAGTGTCAAGTGTATTTTTGTAGATTATTGTGGACATATGAAGGCATACAAGTTGTATAACCCTGCTACTCAAAAGGTTATACACAGTAAAGATGTAGAGTTTGATGAGACTGTAGCTTAGAACTGGACCAAAGAAGAGAAAGAGAAGCATCATGTTAGTGTTGAACTTGAAGAAGAGGCAGTGGATGCGAGGGAAGAAGCTCCAACTCCTCCTAGTTCCCTTTCTCCTTCAGATTCCACCGTTAGACCATCCACTCTTTCTTCATCACTACTAACTTCCTCCGTCAGTCCATCTACGTCTCACTCCTCTCTTCCAGTCAGAAGGAATCCTCCACGAAATGCAACAATGCCCTCCAGATTTAATGATTTTATCATTGACAATGACGATATTGATGAGCTAACCCAATACATCATGTTCTTAAATTGTGATACTCTCAGGTTTGAACATGCAGTCAAAGAAGAAAAGTGGAGCAAAGCTATGAACGAAGAAATTGATACTACTGAAAGAAACAACACTTGGGAGTTGACTAAACTTCCAAGAGACCAAAAAGCCATCGACATCAAGTAGGTGTATAAGACCAAGCACAAGCCAGATGGTTCTGTGGATCACTACAAAGCAAGACTTATGGTGGAAGACTACAAGCAAAAGCTATGTGTTGATTAGCACAAGGTATTTGCTCATGTTGCCAAATTGGAGTCTGTAAGACTCAGTTGTCTTAGCAGCCCAAAAGCAGTGGAAGAATCATCAAATGGATGTGAAGTCTACTTGTTTAAACTGATTTCTAAAAGAAAAGGTGTATGTGAAGCAGCCTCCCAACTTCATACACAAAGGTAGGGAAGGTAGAATCTACAAATTGAGAAAGGTTCTCTATGGCTTAAAACAAACTCCACGGGTATAGTACACTCGTATTGACTCTTACTTTCTGAAGAATGACTTTATTAAGTGCTCATATGAACATGCTCTTTATATTAAGCACAATAGTCATGACAGTGTATTATTTGCCTCTTTATATGTTGATGATTTGATATTTACTAGAGATAATGATCATATGGTGGATGAGTTTAAAAAAAGCATTGTTCACGAGTTTGAGATGACTGACCTAAGGTTGATGTCTTATTACCTTGGCATTGAGGTGTCTCAAAATAAATTATTTCTATTTCTCAGAAGAAGTATGCAGGTGAAATTATTGACAGGTTCAAGACAGCTGACAGTAAGCCAGTTGCTACTCCTGTAGAGACCAATTTGAAGTTACGCAAGAAAGGTGACGGAAAGCTAGTAAATCTCACGTTCTTTAAGCAACTGGTAGGAAGTCTTCGTTACTTGACTACTACACAGCTTGATATTATTTATGGTGTTGAGTAGATCAACAAATACATGGAGAAGTCACCTCAAATCCACTTGCAGGCAACGAAGAGGATTCTACGCCACATCAAAGGAACCATTAATTTGTTAGAAAATCACATGTTGAACGAAGTCTTCACACGTAAACAACAGCGCACTAGAACGTTCTCGGGCAGCAGCTTCACGACAGTAGCAGCTATGATGTTGGGCCTTCACGTCAAGCTCGTAGCAACAACACCTCTCGGAGGAGCTTCACGTAGCATGCAACATGTGGCAGCTCCGTTTGGAGAGGACATGTAACTGCATGAAACACACATATGCACCACAGAGGAGGGAGAAGCTATTGGGTAGAAGCTTAACATGAAAGAGAATAATCTAACTCAACAACCTTGCTGCAGTTACATGCGTTGGTATCAAACATTATATATAGACACATTCTAAGAAATAAAAATAAAGACAAACTCTTGAGTTTAAGATAAGACCGAATACTACCATCAAACTTATACATCTAATTAAATTATAACAGTTTCCAAGACCGATTCAAACTATATTCTACTAGGAACCATGTATTGATCAAGATAATTAATAACCAACTCTAAAACTAGACTCAAAGCAAACTCGATTAGCCTTGGATTACCGATCCAACATGGAACCGGATTACTTTCCAACATCCTCCCTTAATCCAAGTTCTTCCATACCAAGTAGCTTTCACAATTTGATGAATGTTTCTGACTTCAGTGGTGTGGTAAAAATATCTGCAACCTAATCTTCACTTCTGCAATAAATCAATTCAATTTTGTTGTTCTTGATCAGTTCCCTGATGTAATGAAATTGAACTTCAATATGCTTACTTTTTTCATGGAAGACAGGATTCTTCCCAATAGATATAGTAGAACTGTTATCACAGTAAATTTTCATGGGAACATCTTGAGTAACATCTAGTTCTCCAAGCATCCTTCTTAGCCACTATCTGAGTTGCACAAGCCGATGCAGCTATGTACTCGGCTTTTGTTGTTGAAAGCACCACAATACCATACTCCTTTGAAGACCAAGTAAATGCACTATTGACAAGAAAAAATGCATTACTCGATGTACTTTTTCTTTCATCTATGTCACCGCCCTAATCACTGCCGATGTATCCAACCAATCCTGAATTATCACCAGAAGCCTAAAGAACACCATAATTATGTTGAAATTATTGGGCCGTCCAACTCACAACCTTAAGGCATTGAGTGAAGTAGGTACCATATATTCAATATCATTTATTTTGTCCATTTTCTGATGTGGGAGTATTCTAACACACCCCCTCACATACAGGCCGATTTTAGGCTCTGTCACGTGGACCACAAATATAGGGTCCGTGACCCAATTCATAACCATGGGCTCTGATATCATGTTGAAATTATTGGACCGTCCAGCTCAAAACCTTCAAGCATTAAGTGGAGTAGACACCACTATTCAAGTATTGTCTATTTTATCCATTTTTCGATGTGGGAGTATTCTACCAAGTTCCAGAAAGACAAGAAGCGACAACTAGCTAAGGGGTATGTTGTTGTAACCCTAATGGGGGTCCCAAGCCAATTCCTCCCTCGGTTCAAGGTTCAGTCCCCCAGGGATTTACCTCGCATGATATTGCGCAGCCGCAACATCTACTTTCACAGCCTGGTTCCACCTCTACCTCATCATCATCATCCTTTCTTGCTTAGTCAAGTACTACTGGTGTTTGAGTGCCTCTACATGTCCGGCTCCTACTCCTTGGGTTATAGACTCAAGAGCCACCAATCACATAACTGGTATTCCTACCTTGTTCTCCTCTTATTCCTTAAGCTTTGTCAAGACAAGGTGGCCATCATTGATGGCTCTCGAGCCACCGTTGCTGGTCGTGGCACTATTAAATTAAACGATCACCTTGTCTTGTCCTCAACCTTGCATGTTCCTACTTTATCCATAAATCTCTTGTCTGTTAGATAGTATCACTAAATGCTTAAATTGTTCGGTGACCTTCTTCCCTAACCATTGTGTTTTCTAGGACCTGAAGTCAAAGCAACTGATTGGGACATGATGTGAAGCAGGAGGTCTCCACTACTTTGAGCCAAGAGTAGGTGCTGCACTTCATTCTACAACTAGTTGGGATACAAGCTGCAGGAAATCCATTTGTGGCACTCTCGTCTAGGCCATCTTTCTTTTAGTTCTTTGAGAGTCTTATTTCCTTCTTTGTTTGGTCAAATAAGTCCTGAGACACTCAGTTGTCATATTTGCCCATTGGCTAAACAATGTCATACCCAATTTTCCATTTCAATAAATAAAAGTTCAGCACCTTCCAACCTGTGCATTCTGATGTCTGGGAACCTTCACCTATTCCTCTCTTGATGGTTGTCTTTATTTTGTGAGCTTCATTCATGACTATACTCATTGCACATGGTTGTACTTGCTGAAATCTCGAGCTAAGGTCCCAAGGGTGATTGAAGTTTTTAGTAAGATGGTTGAAAAATCAATTCAGACAAAATCAAAGTCTTTCAGTCCGACAATACAAAAGAGTTCTTTGAAAAAAAATTGAATGTTTTTCTTGAAAATGAGGGAATTCAATTTGATGTGCTTATACACCCCAACAAAATGGCATAGCTGAAAGAAAGAATAAACACTTATTGGAGACTACTCATGCTCTCTTGTTTCAGTATAATCTTCCTAAAAAATTTTGGGGAGAAGCCGTTTTAACTGCAGACAGTCCCCTATTTTCTCCTCCACCATGAGTTCTTGGATGTCTGTGTTTTATCCATTGTTTGCAGCATAGCAAAAGTAAACTTGATCCCCGTGTTATACTACTGTGTTCTTGGGTTACTCTCCTACTCAAAAGGGATATAGATGCTTTCACCCCAAAGCTAGCAAAAAGTACGTTCTTAAAGATGTCACATGTCGTGAGTCTGAACCTTACTTTTCTGCCCTTATTCCTTCCCAAGGGGAGCCTTCACCCACACAGTCTAGTCTGCCCATTGTGTTTCAGACACCTTCCCTTTCTGCTATTGATGGATTACCTCCTGCAGTTGACATTCGTGATACGACTGGAAACTAAAGAGCTGATCACCTATTCCTATCGGCGCAAGGTAGTAGCACCCCCCCCCCCCTGTGGATTGTTCTTCCCAGGAGGTTGCCACCACTATAGGACCTCAGGTTGTTCCCCTCTTGCACCCACTGATCTGGATCACCCAATTGCTATTCGAAAAGGCACTCGTGGGTGTAACCAACACCCAATCTGTTAGTTTATTACCTATTCTCATCTCTCACCCTCTTATCGCTCCTTTTCTTCAGCCTTGTCAAATGTGTCTTTGCCTTGCTCCTGTACAGAGGCTGTGAAAGATGCTAGGTGGCAGCAAGCAATGGATAAGGAGATGCGTACTCTACAGAAGAATCAAACTTGGGAACTGGTTGATCCTCCGATTGGAAAGCGGCTACTAGGCTCCAATTGGGTGTTTACCATCAAATGTAATCATGATGGGTCTATTGACTGGTATAAAGCAAGGCTGGTTGTTAAAAGGTTTACTCAGACTTATGGTGTTGATTATGAGGAGACTTTCGCTCTACTTGCAACATTGAAGTCAGTCCCCTAGAAATTGTTTTAGCTTGATGTTAAAAATGCATTCCTTAACGGAGACTTGCAAGAGGAGGGTTATTTGCAGCCTCCCCTGGGATACAATACCTATGGAAAAGTCTGTAAGCTTAAGAAGGCATTGTATGGTTTGAAACAGTTGCCTCGTGCCTGGTTTGCACGTTTTCGTCTTGCTATGATCTAATTTGGATATGCCCAGAGTAATGCTGATCACACTATGTTTGTCAAGTGGATAGGTCATCGCATTGTTATCCTTATCGTTTATGTGGATGATATGGTCATCACTGGATATTATAATGACGAGATACAATCTCTAAAGGCCAATTCGTCTTGGATCTGCTTGAGGACACTGGAAAGATGGGGTGTCGTCTGCAGTTACACCAAAGTCAACCAACAATTGACTAACATTGATGGGGAGCTTCTTTCTGATCTTGACAAGGGCCAATATCATCGACTGGTTGGCAGACTCCTGTACTTGACTCACTCGGCCCGACGTCACCTATGCTATGAGTGTTGTGAGTCAGTTTATGTACGCTCCTCGGGTGCCTCATCTCGAGGCCATGGATAGAATTTTGCATTACATCAAAACCTCTCCTGGCAAAGGCCTATTATTCACCAATCTACTTCTCTTTCCATTGAAGGGTTTGCGGATGCTGAGTGCGCTGGTTCCAAGGAAGATTGACGTTCTACTTCTGGTTACTATGACTTCCTTGGGCAGAACTTGGTCACTTGACGCAGTGAGAAGTAAATTGTGTGCCCAATCTAGCGTTGAGGCTGAATACCGCACTATGGCACATGGCTTAGCTGAATTTCTCTGGTTGAAGCTTTTGTTACAAGATACTGTGCAGGTTGATCTTCCCTTAAGGTTGTACTGTGATAACAAGACTGCGATCAATATTGCCAATAACCCCGTGCAACATGATCGCACCAAACACATTGAAATTGATCAACACTTCATTCGAGAGTAGCTTGACTCCGAGGAACTCTGCCTTCCGTATGTTCGTTCGGTTGATCAGGTTGCAGATGTGTTCACCAAAGGCCTAGTGAGGGATAAGCTACTTTCTGTTTTGGGCAAGTTGTGCATGCATGATATCTATGCTCAGCTTGAGGGAAGTGTAGTGGATAGAGGGCTGGTTCAGGCTGGTTCGGGTCATCTTTCGGGCACTAGTTCATTACCAGACCCGGTAAGATGGATCTGATAGCTTGAAGTTCTTTCTTCTGGGCGTTGGTTCATCACCAGACCAGTAAGATGGGTCCAACAGCTTAAGTTCTCTCTTGTTTATTCCCCAAACACCCATGCATGTCCCTCTATGTAACAGGGGCTGTTTAGTCATTTGCAATTAAGTGTTTGACCTAATAAAACCTTGAGAGATGGCTGTGGCTGGCTGCCTCTCTCGTTCCGTGCGATCTCCTCCTTCTCCCTCCCCTTCCTCTTTCCAACACACAACATCAAGTTAAACCCTAAAATCTTTAATAATAACAAATTTAATGGGCACGATCAGACCATTGCATTGATGTCAACTGATGCGATCGATACGAACGGACCGTTGGATTTTTAATAACAGACACGATTGATGCAATCAAACCATTGGATTTATGATAACATACAATGATGGACACGATCAATGCAATCGCACCGTTAGATTTGTAATAGTGTGCACGATCGATGTGATCAGACCGTTAGTTTGATTGATGGTCTTGATCAACATGATCAGACCGTTGGATTTGAATTGATGGTCTTGATCAATCAGGTTGAACCATCAGATTGGCATCAATGGGCTCAATCAAGATGATGAGACCATTGGATCGATATAAATGGACTCAATCAACATAGTCAAATCATTGGATTGATGTTAATGGACTTAATCAAGGTAATCAGATCAGATTTAAATATATGGTCCTGATCATCAAGATCGGACCGTTAAATCATGTAGATCTTATTTTGATTCTACACAGTCCACATATGTGATTAACTTATGTGATTAATCACATATAATTAACATCATCACAATGGTATGATACAGATGGTACACAATGTGTAATCAATGGTCAACTCTTTAACACTATACACAACTCGTATAATGTATGATTAACCATAATAACATGACCACATTAGTATGCTATCATAACAATAACATGTTAATAGTCATATCATTACACGTTGTTATGTTATAACAAACATAGGGTTAAGCTGAAGCTTATAACCCAAGGCATAAGAGTGAGGGCCAAAGCCTTACCACTCAAGACAAGCATTGAGAGTCCGTCTCACAAGGAAACTCTCACCTTCAATTTTGCTCAGTCTCTCCACAAATGAGACCCCGAAGGGATATTTATAGCCTCCCAAGGAGTCTGTTACAAGGCCAAAGGCCCACCTCAACTGGGTGGAAGTTGGACCTTTTCCCACATGCAAAATTTCAAGTGAAGGATCACTTCCACCGGACAGTAGTTTTGGATAAATTACCATGGGAAATTACCCACAAGGGGAATGAATTGACCAAGTCTTACTCTTCAACCTCCACCAGATGGCCTCTTGAATGAGAGTTAACACGGGAGGGCTTACATGTCTCTCCACCTTCACCGGACTGCAGCTAGAAGGATTCCCACTCTTCCATCCTTCCATGCAAGGGAAGTATATGGAAGCAATTGCATAATACCCTTCAATTTCATGGTCTTTAACATTTATTTTCTGTTTTTCATGTTTTTACATGAGTGAAAACAGTATAAAGGGGGATGAAATTAAACAAACCAGTGGAGGTGAAGAATTCCACCGGAGATGGAAGCCAACTGCACCACTGGTGGAGTTGGGTTGGGAGAGGTCTTTGACCACTACCAAATCCCCTCTGTTTTGTTTTTTTTTTTTTTTTCTGGTTCTTTCTCCTTTTTTGGGGGGTTTCTTGATATAAAAGGAGGGGCCAGCCCTCTCTTTTTGTCTTGCTCTGACCTACGGGAGGAGACCTGCTGACGCATGCTGTTGTTGATGCTCTGGTTCTTGTTGGTGGTGCCTTGTCATACATCAAATCAAATACGATATGACCTTTGCACCCTTCATCATAGAATATCCAGAAGGGACCTTAAACTTCTATAATCACTAAAAGAGACAAATATCTCAGAATATCAATAAGGGATTTTTACTTAGCAGTCTATATAATCTTCTAACATCCCTTACAAGCCCCAGCAATCTTCGTATTTCCTTAAAACCCCCATAATCTTTGAATCATCCTTAAAAAGCCTCCAAAGGGACCTTTTGCGTGTGTGCTGGTGGTTGGGGGGGTGTAATTTTGAGGGACATTTTGAATAATTATAGGGACAAATAAGCAATATAAAGAATAGAGAGGCTTATAAGGAATATTGGAAGGTTATGGGGACTGAAAAGTAAAAATTCCTAACAATAGTATGCTAGCAAAATTATAGGGCTTAAAGGTATTTTCAATAGTATGCTAGCAAAATATGAATTTTGTCTCTTTTGGATATGAAATTCAGGGGCTTCCCTTTTGGTTAGGGATTTTTACTTTCAGTCCCCATAACCTTCTAATATTCCTTATAAGTCCCTGTAATCTTCATATTTATTTAAAACCCCTCACAATCTTTGAATTATCATTACAAACTCCCTCTACAAGTGTTTTTTAGGGAGGGTTGAGGGGCTTTTTAGGAACGTTTCAAATAATTGTAGGGGTTAATAAGGAATATAAAGAATGCAGGCCCCCCTATTAAAATTTTAAAAGTTTTTTTTCATTTTAATAATTTCCCCCGAGAAAAAATCAAGCAAGAAAGAAAGGGCATGGGATGCGGCCCCGTGAAGGCTGGCAGGCTCTTTCAACAGGTCCCCCTTACTGGCTGACAGATCCTCTTTCTCCTGACCTCTTCAATGCAGCTTCCAAACAAGCCCTCACAAAGATCGAGTGGGATCAAAGAAACTAGCAACTGACCACTAAATAGATACCAATAGGTGCAGATTATGACACGAAAAATATTGGTTTACTATATTTGGTAAAAGGCACATATCAGTGGACTAAAAATTCCATCTAGCCAAAGTCAGAGTCAAGAAACATCAATTTCAGTATCTCATCTTATTGAAAAAAAATACAATGTGTATATTCAGTTAAAGCAAATAAAATCAGATAAAATGCATTTCAGATAAGAAAAGTTCAGGATTTAGTAAATGAACTCAGACAAAAGATAAGGCTAATTTAAGATACTTACAGCATATTTGCAAGCTCGGCATAGCGATTCCATCGTCCTCATGTCCCAGGCACGGCTATAGTTTTAAGTCAGACACAAAGTTTTAAAACAGGACACCATGGGCACCTTAAGAAAAGGTAAATTATGTGGAAGAGAACTTACCGGTCAAAGATGGTTTTGAAAATGGGCCAAAGCCTTTGAACAGCATCTGCCACAACTTCAGGTAGATTTACGTTCCTGATATTGGTTTGAATTAAATCAATATGGAGTAATTTATACAGAAAATTTATAAATCCGTAACGAATTGGTACCTAAAAATACAGGCAAGCCTATCGATATGAACAGTAAGATGGCGGGCAAGAGTTTGCTCCAAGGGTGCTTCAGCTTCATTAATTGCTTTCTGCTTGTTACACGAAAGAACGGTGACCAATATGATACATGCATCGCAGATACATTCCTGACTTTATACTAACCTGCAAGGGAGTAACAGCAGGAAGGCACAATAACTCCACAGCCTTCTTAGCATGCTCTGTTGGGAGTCCGGAGATAACCACACTGAACAAGAATTTCCATGAAAAGTTAGAATCAACTTTACAGCATAGAGTATGGTCTACATACTATGTGCTAGGTCATGGCAATAGCTGCACCTCACAACATGGTAGCAGAAATAAGTTTTAGTCTGAGTGCATGTCAAGGAATGCAAATTTCTTGTTATGCTTGATACTTTGACAAGACACAGGCCATTAGGCAGCTTGTTGGTCTTATGAGATTAAAAAGGAGAAACTGTTCCCTCATTTCACCAAGAGACACATAGGCATCCTTCATGAGAAACCATGTGAACAGGCTCAGCTGCCCGAGGGGTGAGGGCAACCTTCTAATGCCCCCCACAATAAGATTAGGATGGAAATGGAATGTAAGTCCATGAGCATTTCGCATATTCCCCCAGAGTACGTGAACCCCCCAGGTTATGTGTGCAAAGGATGTCAATGGGTGAAGTCAAACATGTGTCTTCTAATGTTGAATCAGTCTCCACACATGACCAAGATGATACTCAGTGACTTTGTCTTCAATATTTTACTCATTTACTTTAAAGTTTGGTATTTTTATTGTTAACTTTAACCTCTGTTGGAAGAATAACCCATGGATATTTGTACTTCTCAAACAGATGTTAACCCGAGGGAGATCTAATTCTAAGAAAAGGTACGTTTAATGGAGTCAAAGTTAAATACGCAGGATACGAGGAACTTCTTTTCTAAATTCAAATGTTTATAGTGACTAAAATCTAATACCTAAATTGTAAGTAGAGGCAACAATAAAATAGACGTGAGATAGCTCAAAACATTAGAACCCAACTCTGAACACGAATTCCACGAAGATGAATATTTAAACAAGCAATATGAGTGATGGAATGCAATATAAAAGAATTTTTAGAAAATGCATCACTAGTACGATGATGCTTAAAAAAAAGACTCTAGCATTATTGCACCATAGTTTACCAGATATATCCTAATCGGGAAAGTAATCTTCTTTCAGAATACATCATGCTGACACAATCAGAAAAACAAATATAACATGCTAACTGTGATTGCAGTATCGGGCATATTGTATTGGCATTGGCCATTACGTATTGTTATCGGTCGGTACTGGAACCAATATGGGGTGAAACTGATACAGGCCGGTACCAGCCAATACTGGGTCGAATACCACCAATACTGATACCAATACATATCAGGAATGGTACCAAGACTGCCATTCTTGATGCTGACAAAATCCGAAAAACAAATATGGTGAGTGGTCACGACTGCAACTAAACTACAGATGACAAAGCCCACTTGTTGAGTGACTTGAGTCTCATAAAGAAACATTATTTTGGGTGGTACACCCATAGCTAGTTCACTGCATATACCAATCAAAATCATGCTATTGATGATTAATTAACACTAAAAAGACCCTGCACCCAAACCTCTCATTAGACAAGTGGAACGCAGTATTGTCAAGCAACCTTGACCACACTATATGCCACCATTCAGCATTAAAGCAGATTCCAGCTTTCTATCAGAACCCCATAGCCAAGAAATAAGTTTTAAGTTTTCTCCTTGTGGAAAAGGGGACCCGTTTGGACCTGCACCTAGTGATCTCTCCTAGAATGTTTCATCTCTTTTTGTTATTTTTGTTTTATTCGGAGAAATATATAGGTCGGTTTTAATTATTTGTTTCTTAGACTATGAGAGCTTAGAATTAGCCCTCAAGGAGTCCAGGACTTCGAATCAAGCGAAAATTCGAGTATATGACATATCTCTACTGACCTCAGTCAGTGTTAATTACATTGAGCAACCGCTCGACAACCTTTGATTAACCGTCCAAATGAGGCCCTTCAAACAATCTATACTACCCAATGATGGCAGTACCGATATCGGTATCGGCCATATCAGTCAGTATCGGCCGGTACCGGGTCCATTTTGATCCAGTACCGGGCTAATATCGGCCAATATCGGTCTACTTAGTATGGTATCGGCACCCACCGACACATATGTATCGGTATCGGCCGATACGTATCGGTATCGGCCGATATTGCCAACCAGGATACTACCACACGATGCACATACGCATGAAGGTAGCTTTTAAGTAAAGTCCTTGGCTTCTCTCAAATCCTTTAAGGTATTCGGATTAATTCCGAGCTATTAGGATTGATTCCTAGGTATTTGGGTTGATTCCAAGTTATTAGGATTGATTCCAACTTATTAGGGTCGACCATGAGTACTTCAAGATTGATTCCCAATCTTTTAGGATTGATTCCAAGTGTTTTGGACCCATAAGGCAATTTTCGTAATTATGTCATGTTAGAGATATAAGGGCATTATGGTCACTTTGGTGTGTGAGATGAATTTTAATGATTTAGGAAGGTTTCAAAACCTTATGAGGCATTTTAGGGTTGTTTTAAGTGTATTTGGATTATAGGGGTATTTTTGTAATTTTAGGCCAAAATAGATTTTATGGCCATTTATCATATTTTAACATTTTTTATGATTTTTCTAGAATTTTTAATATTTTTTGGCATATTAGGGGTATTTTAGTAATTTTACTCACTTTTAGAGTTTTGGGGGGCATTTAAGGTATATTAGATGGTTTTTACATTGTTTAGGATTTTTCTGTAATTTTTACATATTTTTATTATGAGAAAGATATTTTCATCAATTTTTTAAGCTCAAGAGGTATTTAAGTCATATTGGGGACTTATATTTTCTGAATTTTCTTTCTGGTCTTTACTGGTTTTATACTGATTTTTACAGATTTAATAATTATTTATTAATTGTCAATGGGTGGTGGGTATTTTGATCATTTATACTTGTGTTATGTAGCATGTATATGCTTCATTAAGACATAAGTATTGCCTTAAACTTAGCCATGTGTAGGGGTGAAGCCAAGGGCATTTACGTTTATTTAAGTTTTAGGTACATGTTTTATTATTAAATATAAGTTTAGCTATATAAGTATAAGCGTTATTTATGTATAAGCTCAATCCATAGGAACATGCAACATTCACGCACACAAGTATTTGGCACAATAGACAAATTGATATTTTATTAAAATTTCAACAGAATTTCATCTTATGAGAGACGATTTTACAACAAAATTTCAGCAGAGCTTCTCCTAGGAGAACCTTACGAAGAAAACTCAAAAAAATCTGCGCACTCGAACTTGTGCAAGGCACACAGGGGTGCCACCGGTTTGGAGGAACCGGTGGCCATCCCCTCATCTCTTCTCTTTTTTTCTTAATAAATGAGGAGGTCCCCATTTAATTCTCCTCACTCTTCTCTTTTTCTAAACACATATGAAAAGGGATATCCAATGATTGACCTTTTAAAATTGTAGTGGAGACTCCACTAACATGGGAGGCAGAACCAAGCCTTTAAACCCCACTAATCAAGTCCTAAAAGCCCATTAATCTCCCCCTCCTCTCTCTCTCTCCTTTTTTATTTTTAAATGGAGAGAGGGGGGAAGAGGAACCCCCCCACTGGTTTCTCTGTTGGAGGGAACCGGTGGGGGGCCCCAAGACCAGTGGGGACCCCCACCGGTCCTCTCTTCCCCCTCTCCTAATATTTAAAGAAAATGAGAGAGAGGGAAGAGGACTACTTGGGCTTTTTTTTTCTTCGTCTTCTTCTTGCTGCTGCTTGGGCTTGTCCTTTTTTCACTATTTGGAGGCCATTGGACTGCATATTGGGCTCATTTTGGACTGCATATTTGGGCCCATTTTGGACTGTCCATTGGGCAGCATTTATTGGGCTGCTCCTAGCTTTATATTGGCAGCAAATTGGACTGCATTTGGGCCTGCATAGGAGACATACTGGCCTGCGGCTTGGGGCCCTATTTTGCAGTCCACTCGGCCCATTTTCAGGGACATATCAGGCTGCATAGCAGGCCCGTTTAGGGAACTTATTGGGCTGTTTTGGGACAGCGTATTGGAAGCATCCCGGGGCTGTTTTGGACAGCATATCGGAGGCATACCGGGGCCGTTTTGGACAGCATATCGCCGGGGCTGCTTTGGACAGCATAACGGAGGCACACCAGGAATACCCTCACCTCTATCTTTTCTTATGCATGCATGCATATGCTCCATAATTGCACACATGTACATGTGTATTTTTTATATTGCATGACTACATGCATGTGTATGTTTAAGTATTCTTGTCATGCTGGAAAATATTTTGGACCAACAGGACCCTATGACCACTTAGCTAAAAAACCGATACTGACACAGACATAAATAGAATACTGGAATCTAACAGTTCAAAACTTGCTAATGTCAGTCTTCAGACAACATGATTAAAATTAATGGAATCCAAAAAGTTCAATCACTTTAGAAGAAGGGTACCTCAAAGCTTCAACCAAATGAATAGAATCATCAGTGGACACTTTGAAGCCCCCTTCACCGCTAATTGCAATATGGTAAATATGGAAGAGACCATCCAATGATCCACTCAGCTTTTCACGGCAATCTGAAGAAACAGTACCCAGAGCTGATCAGGGCAATCATTTAAAAAATAATATGCAACAAACAGAACACTATCATAAGCGAGCAATTTGAGGAAGCAAACATAAACGCACATTGCTATTAACCGAAGCCATGTGGTTGGGACTCATGGTGACCAGGGAGTGGGACATCATCATGAGGCTGAGAGTCAGTGAGGACAATTTTACAGAGATCAGCTGGCTGGATTTCTAGACACCATGGTGCAGTCATCTGGTAAAGGGGTGTTGCCAGTGATGGAACAGAACTGGATAAAAGCACAAATGGGGGTTGTGAAGAGGTGCAGAGCCATACAGATAAGATTTGAAGCATTTACCACCTCGTCATCAATGGCTAAAATTAAAATTGAAAACAGACTATCAAGATTTCAAATAAAAATACATATAAATATCTAACTATCAAGATTTCAAATAAAAATACATTCATAAATATCCTTTGAATTACTTTATACAGAATTGTATTGTGATGTCCATGTTCAGAAAACTTACCAACCCCATAAGCGAACCAACTACAAGGAATGTTGGGGTTATGCCCTGCCCAACAATTGTCCCTGCATTGCCCCAACCTGCATCCAATACTTCGAGGAAGCATACGCCACTAAAATTATCCTGCTTGCTGTTGTCTCTGGCTGCTCCAGAACTATGGGAAACAGCTCATAAGTATCTTACCTGATGCAAACCCAGCTGTCCCTCCTTTATGACATGTACCATTGGCAACAGCATCCCCAATGTGGAAGGGGGAAAAAAAAAAAAAAGAGCACCAAGGCATGAATTGTGGAATCTGATCAGGCCTTGGGGCAGCTGGGCCTGATCCGATCGGAATGGCAATCGGCCCAGAATCTCGGACAAATTCCAGCTGATTCTAGTCAATCGCTACTACTCTTCTTTTCTAAGCCAAAGGAGAGATCAGATTTCCCCCTTGAAATTGGATTATCACTGACTAATCCTCATCAAATCGGCCAAATTGGATCGGAATCAGCCAATCCTGCAACCCATGCTTCACAGGCCCTACAAGGACCCTCAGAAAAGAAAACAAGCTCACTTTCCACAACAAAAGGTACTAAACCTTGAAACTTTACTGAGCTCCCTACTAACCTCAGCCCACTGACCCAACACTAGGCAAGAATGAGAATGGTAAAATGTACAAAAAAAGTGCATGATCATCGGTAAATGCAAATGGACCATACTAAAAAGCTGACCACTACTGACACCGGATCCAACCCAATACCTTTAGCCAAAAACGTTCATAAAAGAGCTGTCCAGATTCTTGTTGCCACAGCAATCCTTGCTGTATGAAATTAGGGTAAGAATTGGCCCAACTATTTACAGAAATTGCAAACAGAACCATCTGTATTTGCAGCCCTAATTCCATAGTGAGAAATAATAAAATTATCTAACAAATCGATTTGATAGCTTATTTGAAACATGTTTGTTTCCCAAACCAATTATTTCACTCGGAATTGCATTAGCTTATCAGAAATCAGGTTTTCCTTGACAGCCCTAAACCCACATCCCACCTTCCTCATGCAGCATGAGGTCACCTCCAGGGTTGTTGGGGCACAGGGGGGGGAAGAACATCGATTACTATGTTGTTGGGTGACATTTTTTTAGAGCACGGATTTATACTACATATTCATTAAATGGTAGATGATAGGACATAACCTTTTATACTTGTGGGTTGAGCTTTTAACCTGATTCGCATTTCCGATACAGTGCTAATCTGACACTGACCCACTCTTTCTCACCATAATCCACCCAACCTCCAGTATTCTTTGGGCTGCAACATTTGCGCTTATTTTATGTTCCCACATTTGTCACCACAGGTGCTTTTTTTTTTAACTCTGCATCTTGTGAATCTGACTAGGCGCCACTCGGCCTTCAAACTCTAGGTGAGCATCAAGTTGAGCAGGACGCTGTCCTACGATCTTTCACACCATTTATGGATCATATCTGTTGAGGGATTCATAAGGCATTCTCAGCCCATGAGATTAGGTTCATACCCACTCTTCCTTCCCTTGTGCATCTATTGAAGAACATTCTTGTTCGGAAAGTGGATCAAACTACTTTCTTGAGCGGCAACTTAACTGTAGAGGTTTTAGAGTTTTAGTTGTATATATTTTTTGCCATTTGGATTGTGCTTGTGTGATAATTTTATACCAGTTTTCTAGCTCTGCAATTGTTTCTCATGGATGTACTTTTGTTTCATCATCATGTGTCGTTTTTGTTACATATTGGCACTGAAAGACGGGTATCTTTTCTTGGAGTGGAGAATGATATCCGGGCAGCATACACCATAATACAAAACAGGTGGCTAATTGGGATTAATATGAGTGCTCTGAGGAAGAGGTTGTCTCCAGGAATAGTGGAGCAGAAGGGGTGTGAGGGAGGGGAGGATGTCGCCTGATGGAGGTGAGGGAGGAGGGGACGACCTCGTTTTTCCTTGCGGATAGTGTCATGGAACGTGTGGAGTATTTGTGGAAGAGAGAAGAGGATGGTCCTTAAGGAGTTTGTAAGGAGGTGCAAAATTGATGTGCTTATCCTTCTGGAAACTAAATTCAAGGAGGGAGGGGATGGTTTTCTGAGGGAGATTGGAGGGTGTAGGCTCACTAAGGGGCTGTCGGAAGGTTGGAGGGAATTATGATATGTTGAACCATTTTTAGAAAGAAAAAAAGAGGGGAAGAAGGAGGGATAAAAAAAGGGAAATGGGGAGGAGAAGACACACCGGTGGCTCCCCCCCCCCCAAACCAGTGGGCACCCCCACCGGTGGGGGTGCCTATCGCACCCCCCTTTCTCTCCTTTTCATCCATATCCCCCCCCCCTTCTCTTCCTACTCTATAAATAAGGGGCTGCTGCATAGGGGGAGAAAAAGAAGGCTTTTCTGAAGACGTGGAGGCTCTGTCGGTGGAGAAAAAGCTCGCGGGAAGACTCCGTCCAAGACTCCAAAGCCCCAGGATTCGCCGTGTGTGGCACATATTGGACATTACCTTTGGATTAATTTGCAATCATGTTAATTGGTTAAGTGGTTCATTCATATTGGTTGAATGGCCAAAATCTCAATTAATTAACCATGTGGTTCATTCATATTGGTTGAATGGCCAAAATCTCAATTAATTAATTATGTGGTTCATTCCTATTGGTGGAATAGACAATGTGTTTATGGTTCTTTCTATTAGTAGATTGACCAATATGTTTGTGGTTCACTCTTATTAGTAGAGTGACCAATAATTACTTTTCTTGGTTTTTTTCCTATTGGTGGATTGGCCATGAAGTTGTAGTTCACTCTTATTGGTAGAGTGACCAATAATCAATGTTCTTGGTTCATTCATATCAGTAGAATGACCATTAAATTATGTGGTTCTTTCTTATTAAGGGATTAACCCTGCAGTTGTGGTTCACTCTTATTGGTAGAATGACCAAATTTTCAATGATTCATTACTATCGATGGAATGGTCAAAAGTGATGTAACTTGATATGTACATAAAGTGAACTTAAATAAAACTTTGCATATGGTTGATACATGTCCAATTTTATTTGTTCAATGCATGTTTAATTTCATTTATTTGACATATGCTTAATTTCATTTGTTTAAGTGGTGAATGTAGACCAAATTGGATATGTTTTCAAAATAAGTAGCCATATTGGTTGAAGGACCATTAAAGAATATCCTCAAGTGGTGTGTGGTGGCCTTTATTCCCCACTAATTGAAGTTATTCTTTATATTTAATTTTACTCCTAAATGAATCTAAGAATAGGGGATATGCTGTCCAAAAATTCAATGTCCTTTAAAGGACGTTTAAAGGATATTTTTGAGCCATTTATATCCTTTAAGGGGTTCTAATGAAGATTTTGTCCAAAAACATATCTTCTTAGCACACTTTAAGACCATAAGTTCTCATGTATGTGAACCTATGAATCCTTTAAGTACCTTGTAGGATCCCCAAATAAAATAAAATAAAAACTTAAAGTAGTACTCTCCATGCATGGCATAAAAGCAAGTTCTTGTTTTCATTCGTGTTGTCTTAATGGGCTTTAAAGGACGGTTAATCAAGAATTGTCAATCAATGATTGGCGTAATTAATATTGACTGAGGTCAATAGAGAGATGTCAAATGCACGGATCCGCACTTCATCCAAAATCTTAGACTCCCTGAGGACTAATTCCAAGTTCTCAAAGTCTACATTTTAAAATAAAAAGACTATTTTCAAAACCCCAAAAATCCAAAAAAGGTCTTCTTTTTAAACCAAAATCTTTCAAAATAAAAAATATGAAGTCTCACATGCTACTACGGAACAAGTTTGTTGTGGAAGATTGAGGGGGAAGGAGGGAGATCAGCAGACATGTGGTCTCCTTCCGCTCAGTGGAGGATGGCTTTATTTGGGACCTTTCAAGGGTGTATGCCCCTCAGGGAAGGGAGGAAAAGAAGGAATTGTGGGAGGCTCTGCTTCAACACCATTGTCTCTCTAGGAAGCCTTGGTGTGTGGTGGGCGATTTCATTGCCACTTGGACCCATGAAAGATCCGAGCCAACCTTCCACATAGGGGTCATGGAAGAATTTTAAGATGTTATTACAGAGGCACTCTCATTGATATCCCGACACCAGGGAACTCCGGATCGGATCGGCCGGCCGTATCGGGACTCACCGATCCCAATCCAGATCGGCCTCGGGTCGGCTGGAATCAACCGAAAGTGGCCCAAATTGGCCAGGATCGGCTAATTCCGGCCGGATCGGCACTGGACTATCCCGATCCGAATCGGTCGATCCGGATCAGGATCGGCTGATCCTGCCTTCCATGCCCGACACCCAACTCCCTCTTCACGTGGTCCAACCTAAAGGAAGGTGCTTCAAGTTGAATGTTTTCCGAGGCCAGTGTTTGATCACAAGCCAATTCTCTCAAGACCAACTGCAAGAGACCAAACAGACGCACTTTTAGATTGGAAAGATACTGCATGAAGGAGGATGACTTTATGGATGTTGTCCAGAACTCCTAGAGGGACGTGAGGCAAGGAAGATTCCATATGACTACTCTGGTCTGTAATTTTAAAGAGTGAGGGGTAGCTCTGCTATAGTGGGGAGCCAACAAAACTTTTCCTGGTAAGGTGGCTAAGGACAAGATATTGGAGAATATTGAGGCATTGGATGCTCTAGAAGAGGCAGGTTTGCTTGATGAGGCTGACATGAATATCAAGACTAAGGTGCTATTTGGCAACAAGCTTAGGAGGCAGCTTCCAACAATTAATAGGGGGCAAAGGGGGCAATGGAGGACCATGTGCATTAAATGCATATTTTTCACAACTCCAAGGCATGTTTTGAGAATTTGGCTCTAGAGAGAGATAGGAAGAAAGAGGGAGCGAAGGAGAGAGGAAAAGTTCATTCCAATGAGCTTTTTGAGCTTTGAAAATTATATAGGGGGCTCCATAGATACCCAAAAGCCAATATTTAAAAGTTTACTTTTTTTATCCTTGATCCCAAACATGACCTAAGTTGAAGAACGAGTATGAGGAAATTATGCTTAATAAAGAAACAGAGGTCTAAGGAGTTGTGGATCAAAGAAGGAGATAGGAATTTTGCCTATTTCTAGAGGATTGCTTTAGGGAGAAGAAGGTTGAACCACATTACAGGGTTAAGAGATAGTAAGTAGGTTTTTTCCAGCCAGAGGATATTCAAAAGCATGTGCAAGGCTTCTATTCCAAACTATACACAAAGGAGGACTCTTGGAGGCCCACTATTGCCGATGACCTTCTTCCTTAGCTGTCAACAGAAGAGAGATGTGAGCCATCCTCTCCCTTCTCTGAAGAAGAGGTAAGAAGTGTCATTTTCTCTTAGGCAGTGGATAAAGCCCTTGGACCTGATGGTTTCCCCCTGCTCTTCTTCCAACACTACTAGGAGGTTGTCATGTAGAACCTTTGTGCTGCAATCTTAGAATTCCAGGAGGGAAGAGCCTATCTCAGAGGCACCAACAAAACCATCTTGGTGCTAATTCCCAAGAAAGATGAGCAAAACTCTCTTACTGACTTCAAGCTTATTAGTCTCCTGAATGGTAGTTACAAGGTCATCGCGAAGATGTTGGGATCAGTGCCTTGTAAAGGTGGAGGACAAACTTGTCAGTGGGAATCAGGGGGCTTTTATCAGGGGTAGACAGGTCTAGGAGATTTTTTTAGTGGCTTATGAGTGCAATTTATGGCATGAAACAATAGAAGAAGGGTTTGGTGCTCATGTTGGATTTTGAAAAGGCTTATGACATGGTAAATTAGGAGTGTCTATTCCAAATACTTAAGAAAATGGGATTTGGTCATTCTTGGGGGGATTAGAGCATGCTTGACATTTGCTACTTTCGTTGTTCTTATCAATGGGGAGCCCTGGACCTTTTATCATAGTGGCAGAGGTCTTAGACAGGAGGATCCATTATTTCCTCTCCTATTTGTTTTGGTAGCACACATTTTGAGCAGAATGTGGAATAGGACAATTTTGGCGGCCTTAATTCATGGTTTCAAGGTTGATAGACAGGGAACCATATTTGTCACCTTCAGTACGCAGATGACATTATTTTGTTTTTTGATGGGGAGGATGAGAAACAGTTGTTTATAACTAGACTCATTCTTGAGTTATTGGATGAGGTCAGTGGTCTTAAGGATAACTTTCACAAGAGCAAGTTCTTTGGGATTCATATGGACCTGGAGACTCTAAGGAGGGCAGCCTTGATCCTAGGCTGCCAAACTGGTGACGTTCCTATTACTTATCTGGGTATTCCACTCACCCTTGGGCCGTTGAGATGCCAGGATTGGCAGTAGGTAATCCAAAAATTTCAGTCCAAATAGGCAGGGCGAAAGGGCAGACAACTTTCCTATGGTGGAAGACTTGTGCTTTGTTAGTCAATTTTTGACAGCCACCCAATTTATTATATGTCTATCTCCAAAGTACCCAAGACAGTTGTTAGATAGTTGGATCCTATCTGATGCTAGCTCTTTTGGCAAGGGTGTGGAGAACCTAAGAAGGGAGACTACGCCATCAGGTGGGGAAGGATCTATAAGAGCAGAGAGAATGGAGGCCTCAGGCTCAAAGATATTGATTCCTTTAACACTATTCTCCTTTCCAAACGGCTGTGGGAACTGAGGACCTCAGATGCAGGTTTATGGCGGGAAATCATTAAACATAGACAGTATGGAAGATTCAAAATGTAGGACTTGATTCCTAACTTGACCCATAGAGTGTTGCATGTGTGGAGGGGTATTTTGCAGTCTGTGGATGTGATTCAGGTAGGGTGCCGCCAACTATCTTTAGGTGATGGGTAGTCTTCGTTCTTCTGGACGGATCATTGGTGTGCAGGGGCCCCCTTATGCAGCTTATTTCCAAAACTTTTTGCTCTCTCTGTGGACCCGCTGGTGAGAGAGAAAGCAGAAACACCACAAGTAGAGGCACCAAGCAGCAGAAGAAGCATGCGACAGCAGCTGCACAAGCAGAGGAACCTGCGGCAGCAGCAGAAGGCCCGGCAGGGGCAGGCGGCAGCAGCAGGAGCCCCAACAAGGGCAGGCGGCAGCAGCAGAAGCCCCAACAGGGACAGGCGACAGAAAAAAGAAAAAAAAAAGAGGGAGAGAGAAAGAAGGGATAGGGAGAAGGGAATCCTACTCGGGTTAGCAATACTCACCCAGTCAAGGATGGCAGTACCGGTACCGGTACCAATATCGGTGGGTACCGGTACCGGTACCGGTATGTACCGGCCGGTACCGGCCGATACCCTTTAAATCAAGGGTACCAGTGCCGGCCGATACCGGTACGTACCGGTATCGGCCGGTACTGCCAACCATGCACCCGGTTAGGGTTGGGAGTCCTTCCCACCACCAGTGGGTGAGAAACCCACCACTCCACCCAGTGAGGGGTGGAGGTCTACACCTCCCTTCCTAACTGTCCAAGGACAGTCTAAATAAGAAAAGAAAAAAAAAAGAAAAAGAAGAAGGAAAAAAAAAAGGGGAAAAAAAAAAAGAGTTCGACTCAAGTAGGACTCTTAAACCCCCAGCCCTCACTGGGTTGGGAAGGCCCACCTGTAAGGGTGGGGGAGCCTGTACCCCCTCTTCCACCTCATGGGTCCACCCAGTGAGGGTGGAGAGGCCTGCACACTGCACCCCCTCATCCACCTCCGGATCCACCCGGTGAGGATGGAGGGAGGGATGAGCCTCCCCCTTCTCTAAGATTGTCTATGGACAGTTACTTTAAAAAAAAAAAAAAAGGAAGCAGAAGAACAGGCGGAACTTAGTCAAATTTCACACACAAAGAAGACTTAACCGTAGACCGACGAGGGTGGAGCCTCCACTTGAATTTCCTCGCACGGAAAGAAAGTTACCCCCACCCAGTGCGGGTAGGCCTGGGGCTTTGTAACTGTCTCTGAATACCCCTTTTTAATGGAAGGAGACAAGGGTCAAGCTTAAGGACTCCTTGCAGTCAGAGTGGTAGGCACAGTCCCCACTCTCCTCCTTTTTTGTTAAGTGTTAGGACATGGTCCTACACTTATATAGACATGTCCTAATCTTATAGACATGACGTAATAATATGACATGAAGTACATTATTACTATCATATGGTCTTATGTATATCAATCACATATGATCAATCATTGATCGTATGTAACACTAATCAGGCGTGGTTAATCATACCCACAAAATTGTTGGTTTACTGATCAAGCGACTTAATCATATTGATCATGACATGGTCCACCGAAACCCTAGTCTGATTATATCGACCGGGTGATTATGTCTGATTATATCAACCGGGTGATTATGTCACATGACCCCGATTCGATCTTAAAATCCAATGGTCGAATCGTCACGATATCGACTGCACTTCAGATCAAACAGTTGGATCTTGAAGATCTCGACTGATCTTAATATACAATGGTTATATCTTCCTGATATTGATCAAAGTTAAGATCCAATGGTCAGATCTTCAAATCTCAACTTGATCTTAAAACCCAATAGTCGGATCCTCACGATCTCGACCGAACTTCAAATCTAACGGACAAATCCTCATGATCTCAACCTAATCTTAGAATCCAACCATCAGATCGTCATGATATCGACTACACTTCAGATCCAACTATCGGATCTTCAAGATCTCGACTTGATCTTAAAATCCAACGGTCAGATCTTAGCGATATTGACCGAATCTCAACTCGAACGATTGGATCCTCATGATATCGACTAGAACTTAAATTCAATGATCGGATCTTCATGATTCTGATCCATTATCAAAACTCCAATGGTCCGATCGTGATCGATTAGGTCTGTTATTAAAATCCAACGGTCTGATCGTTTTAGATCAGGTCTATTATTAAAAGGTCCGATCGTGCCAAATCAAGACCATTACCAAAATTCAACGGTCCGATCGTGTCAATCAGAACCATTCTCAAAATCCAACGGTCAGATTCTATCTTATCACGACCGTTACCAAAATCATGCAGTCTGATCACGTACGATCAGGCCCGTCTTCAAAATCCAACGGTCCGATCATGGGCAATTAGGCTCGTTATCAAAATCCAATGGCCCAACCAAGTCGATCAAGACCATTATCAAAACCCAACAATTAGATCGTGTCGATCAAGACCATTCTCAAAATCCAACTGTCAAATCATGTCTGATCATGACCATTACCACAAAAAGTCCGATCGTGCTCGATCGAACCATAATCCAAATCTAATGGTCAGATCTTTGTGATAGCAACCGAATCTCAAATCTAACGGTCAAATTTTTATGACCTTGATCGTCAACACAAATCCAACGGTCGGATTCTAGTGATATCGATTGGATCAAATCCAACAGTCAGATCGTCATGAAGTTGATTGAATCTCATATCTGACGGTCAGATCTTCACAATATCGACCAGATTTCAAATCCAATTGTCGGATCTCCGTTAACTTAAAGTCAATGATCTAATCATTTTGAACTCAACAATAAACTCAAATTCAATGGTCTGATCTTTTGATCTCAATCGTAAACCTCAATCCAACAGTCTGATTTTTTTTGGATCTCAATCTTAAACTCAATCTAATAGTGTAACCTTTTTTTATCTCCATCGTTAACTTAAATTCAACAGTCTGATCTTTTTGATCTCAACCGTAAACTTCATCCAACGATCTGACCGTTTTGATCTCAACCGTAAACCCAAATCTAGCGGTCTGATCTTTTTTTTCTCAACCGTAAACTTAAAACCAACGGTCTGATCTCATTGATCTCAACCGTGGATTCAAATCCAACGAAATGATCTTAATGATCTCAACCATAAGCTTCAATACAATGGTCTAATCTCATTGATCTATATCATGGACTCAAATCCAACGGCTTGATCTTAGTGATCTCGACTATAAGCTCCAATCCAACGGTCTGATCTTTTTGATCTCAACCGTAAACCTAAATCCAACGGTTTGATGTCTTTGATCTCAATCATAAACCTAAGTTTGACGGTTTGATCTCATTGATCTTAACTGTGGACTCAAATCCAACGGTCTGATCTTAGTGATATCGACCATAAGCTTCAAATCAAGGGTTTGATGTTTTTTATCCCAACCATAAACTTTAATTCAACAGTCTAACTTTAAAGATCTCAACTATAAACTCAAATTCAAAGGTCTGATCTTAGTGATCTCGACCAGAAACTCAAACCCAATGGTCTGGTCTCATTGATCTTGACTATAAGCTTAAAATCCAACAGTTTGATCTTAGTGATCCCAATTGTTGATCCAAATCCAACAGTCTAATCTTAACGATCTCAACCATACACTCAAATTTAAAGGTTTGATCACCTCAACCAAGACTACTAGCACAAGTCCAATGGTTAGATTAAGTTGACTGTAACCATAGACATAAATTTGACGGTCTGATTATCCCAATCAAGACTATAATTGCACAATCGATGATCCAAATATGGCATCTACGATCGTAAGCACAAATCTGCCACGTTGGTTGTAGCAATTACATGTGTAATCAATCATATAAAAATCCGATCATGATAATCAGAATTATAGTCATATGTAATGCTCCCCCATTTTGGCGAGCACCATTGTAATTTTGTAATATTCATAATCAATGAATGATCAGTTCATTTTTCTTCATTATTGCCACTCTTGTGCATTATGTTATATGTTAATTCGTACTAATTTCATTTATTTCATGGTTAGTTTAAGTATAACGAATAAGAAGTTAATCAAAGGTGTCCAATGATTTCACTAGTGTAACTAACATCGACCGAGGTCGACGTAGAGGAGTCCAAATACAAATCCACATACTTAATTCAACATGACCATGGAATTTTGGCACGGATCGGGACCCGCCGATCCCGATCCGGATCGGCCACCGATCCCGATCCCGATCCGAATCGGCTGATCTGGATCGAGATCGGCCAATTCTGCATTCCATGGCCGGAACTCCACTCGAAGTCCCAAGCTTAATCGACTCTTCATTCACAAGTCTCGAATCAAACAAAACATTCATATTAAAAAGTTATAGACTCTTTTATATTTTTACAATTATGATTCCCACAACTGGCCATGGTGACACATGTGAAGCCGAGGTGGAAGAAAGATGGTGTCCCTCTTTTAAGAGACCCTCCGAGATGATGAGGCAGTGGATTATTGTGAGCACCTCCTTCTCCTTCAGTATGTCCATTTAGACCTTACCAAGAAGGATGGCTAGATTCGGACCTTACCCAGAACGACAGCTGGACTTGGAAGTGGCAGGCATTTGACCTCTTCTCTGTCAAGTCAGCTTATTCTATCATTGTAGATAGGGGCCCCCATTTTCCTTTCTTCATGTTGGTTTGGGACACTAAAAAGTTCACAGAAGGTTCAAGTGCTCATACAGAGGATTGCTCTTGGCCGCCCGCAAACGTCAAATAAGTTGTCCTGATATTTGGACAACATTTTTGTTTCGCGCCCCCTCTATGGAGATGCTAAGGGGTCTGCCGATCATCTGTTTACAGCTTGCCCGTTCTCATTAGAGTTGTGGCAGATCATTTTGACGAGGATTGGACAGCAGCTATTGCATGTTCAATCTGTCATAGATCTCTTCCTTGTTTGGATGAGATGCAAGGTGCACAAAGAGGACCTTCTTCTTTGGTGGCTCGTCCTCCATACCATACAGTGGGCCCTATAAGGAGAAAAGAATTGTAGGGTCTTCCATAAAGAAGCGTTGATCACAAACAAGATTGGTTCTTTTGTAGGAGAGAGAGTGAGGGAGCGTGTAACAACTCGATCCAACCCTTATGAAGTATTATCTGTTTTGGGCCAAGCCCACACAATTTTGTCTCCAAAAAGTCCCTCACAAGTTATGGATATAAATCTCACATGAGTAATACCTGTTGCAATGCCCCTGCGTGCTGCACACAAGGGCATTGCAGTGGGTAAATATTTTTTTTATTTTTTTTTATTTTTTCTTTCAGGTCCCCGAGGTGCCCTAACCATCCGTACAGTGCAATGCCCGATCGGTCGACCCAAAAAAATCTGAAAAACCAAAAATTGAGCTCCAATGAACAGTAAAAAAGTACGTTTTTTTTTACTATTCATTGGAGTTCGATTTTTTATTTTTCATTTTTTTTTGGGTCGTCTGATCGGGGCATTGCAATATACGGACGGTTAGGGCACCTCGGGGCCGACCTAGAAAAAAAATAAAAATAAAAAAAGTTTACTCACTGCAATGCCCCTGTGTGCAGCACGCAGGTATTACTCATCCCACATATATAGCCCAACAACTGTTTTTCTGTTTTCTAATACAGGACTAATCCGATTCATTCTTATCCCAACCCCTAGATGCAATGGTATCTCTACACAATAGTGGCTCCACACAGTTGCACTTGCGGGTAGCCCTTTCCTACGAGTAACCCTTTCCTATGGGTAGCTCTCTCCTAATGCCCAGCTCGTAACTGCGTCATTACAGAGTGGGCCTCCATTTTGTGTAAAAAGTATACTTGTAAATCCTCCTTTTTTTGTTTTTTCTAAGGGATTCATAAGATACATACCATCTAGGTGTCTTTTGTATAAGAGGTACTTTTGGGGAGACTCCTTTGTTTTTTAACTTGTACACATTTTCCCATTCAATGAAATTGTGGTACTATCCACTTCCAAAAAAAAAAAAAAAGGCACCTCCCTCCTGTATGCCCTTTGATGTATTTATTTGTAAATAAATTTATGATATGCACTGCCTTTCCCCAGCAAGATGAACTCAAGGATCACAAGGGCTTGCAAAATTCCAAACATCAACATAAACAAACAGGGAACAAACGATTACAAGTATTCTCATTATCCAAAAGGCCATGTAAAAGTCCATGACTGATTACATAAAGAAATAAATATTACACATTTAAAACCAAGAGGTTATGTAAACTCTAAAATGAGGTACCACAAATATTAATGGCATACTTGCCGAATTGAAACACATACTTTAGTAAATTTAGATAGGTTCAATTACACTCAGTAGTAGGCACTAGTGACAAAGGAAGAGTTATGAAGTAGCCAATCACTATAGTTGAAATGATCGCAGATTCCACTATGGATATCAAACCAGGGAAGGAAACAGAAGAGATAAAAAGACATGTCAAAAGGAAGACATCACATGCAAAATGAATGCCCAAAAAACATACCTTCACATATGTACTTAAATGCAAGAGATGCGGCCGCTGCAGAATCTTCAGATGCACTCATGCCTCTTGTAAGAATATCTACTAATGACGGCAGGACAGATGGAGCAGCATTTAGCCACTTTGAATAAGCTCCAATTGTTGAGCAAACTGCAAAGATCAAAAGTAAGATTAAAAAATGTTTGAGCTTAAGGAGGTTGAAGCAGAGGATTTGCACTTAGCATGTGCATAAACAGAACACAAAACTGTGGGTGTACACCAACACAATACATGGTGCATACAGAAAAATATATTTTAAATGCTTATGCATACGTATGTGTATCCGCTTTTTTTCCTTTTGTTTACAACGGCCAGAGACCAACAAGGTTACTGTCTAGTTTCACAATGTGAGACATTCTATTTATTGGCTGTCATCTATAAAGCATAAGGAAAGCTGGGGGGACTCGTTACTTTTGAACGTTGAAGAAGTGAACCTAGGGAAGCAGCACTGTCGGCACTGGCACTTCCTTCTCACTGACCACGGGAAACCAGTGACTAATAAGGTCATTGTCTATCTGCAAGATGCCAGCCAATCTATTTAATTTCTGTCATCTGTGAAGCATCTGTTAAGTCATGAAGCCTAGTTACATTTAAACATTGTAGAAGTGAACCTAGAGAAACAGCACAGTCTGCACTGGCATTTTCCTAATCTATGAACATGGGAAACTTTGTACTCCTTGAAACAAGTCCCGAGGATGGACCGGATATCTGCAATAATTCAACTGATTAACAATCATCTTGATTGCATGCATACATTATACATACTAATTCAACTTAAGGTATTCGGGCACGCATATTATATATGTAGATATAGCACTTACATACCCATGAACATGCAATGTCACATATGCATCCATCTACAGTTTATACAACGGCACAACTACGTGTTATAGACATGCATACAAATGCAAATACACAAGAATTGGTCATCGTGCTCTGAATTTAGGTTCAGATAACAAAGCTTTCAGTCAGAACTCAGAATACAGAAACACTTCAGTAGAGCTTTTCAACAAGTTACCATCGTCAGCATCACAAGCAAAGGAAACATGTTAAAATCCTGATTTGACAATCCGCAGAATTTAATAAAAGGTGCAAAAATCAAACTGGACAAAAAGACTACCTGTCTGCAGAAGTTGAGGTTGATGAGGAAGCTTCGGAAGGATTGAGATAACCTACACATACAAAAATCCTCAAAAACTTACTCAAATAAAATGAAAGGATTTCATGTTCAAACATAATAGAGAGCCAAGAGCATAAAGCTTCCGCTGAATAATGTTTCAAACAAAATCATGAACACAATAAGCATCATTGTTTGGAAAAAACATGCATAATTATTTGAATAACACAAACAGGAACTTCAAATGAAGATATTTATGACTGCATAATATTCTCCACTCAAAACATAGAAGACTACAAATCCAAAATCGCTCAATATTTATGACAGGAGTCCAGGATGGGTGGCTGAGTGTTGGAAGATGGACACTCCAGTTTGCATCCATAGTTTGCATGTTTGAGTCCATCCAGTGACATCCCATGCAGGGATGCATGGGTCACATGTTTGTTTCACATGATTTGTGACACCATCCCAATCTCATGGACTTCAACCCCATCTCAGTTAGCATGCATTGAATATTTTTAGGAGCTCTGCCTCCAACAGTCGGGCAGCAGTGGCATGGCCTGCTCATCAAGGTGGTGGCCCAAGTGCCTCCTGGTAAACTGGGGGATGTTTGCTCTCATAATTTCAAAAAGGAGTCCCAGGTAGAAGTAATATGAACCAGAGCAAATATCATACAGTGTGAAATGATAGAAAATGGTTCATTTATACCTGAGGCATCATTTCTGCTTCTAGAACTGGAACAGACTTTGCCACAGCTTGCATACAATAAAGAGCAGCTTCCACAGGCTGCCACATGTAATCACTGTTTCCACAACTGCTTACTGCCTGATAACTCAAACAACCCAAGGTCCATCAAAAGAAACAAAAAAAAATTATCAATAAAAAAAGAAACAAGTATACGATAACAGAGTTCAGTGCACAGTGGCATTTGAAGCCCAAAAGTTTCATGTCATGAGCATCCACATCATTTTCAGGTCATTTACCTTAAAACAAAAGAAGTTGAAGCGGAGAGTTACCATGGACAACTTATCTAAACAAGATCCAGTTGCCACAACCACAAACATCATCGATTGACTACATAGATACAAGAAAGGTGACTGCTGGCGCATGGACAACAGCTAGAATAAAATTTGCTTCATTCTTGAAACAAATTTGGGAAGCTAGAGACAAGTTGGGTGCAACAAAGATTTGTTTGAGAATGTAAAAGCCATCTTTGAAGCTCCTTACCAAATTGAAATAAAAAACATGCACCTATGGCTCATCTTATTACAAGCATTGACTGACCATTACTAATATTAATTTCTCACCATTTAAATCTCATTCAATTCTTTTAATAGGCAAAGGGGGCATGAGGTGCAGACCGATCCACGCTTTGCAGAATCAACCGACTATGATCCAATCCTACTAATCTGGATTGGGGGCAACCGATGCCAATCTGATTTCAAGGGGTGAAATCTGATCCCTCCTTTAACTTTAAAACAATAAGGAAAAACTAGTGATCATCTTAAAATGGTTAGAATTGGACCAGAATTAGCCGATTCTAAGCTGATCTCAATCCCGATTGGATTGGGCCTGCCAATCCCACAACACGATTGAATTTCACAATTTTGGATTGGTCATCTCATACACACTAATAGTTTATTGAACATTTATCCTGTTGCCAAACCTTACCAACAGGACAAGCCCGAAACAAACAAAATTATAAACCAGGGGAACTTAAAACCTCATTATTTTTAAGCTCAGGGTCAAGAGAGCAAACATGAGAGTAAAGCCACATAACAAGACAAAAAACTTTACAAATGCTCACATTTAATTGTCAAACAAATGTTCTTTCTTGCCAGTATACCCCTCCAAAACTATATACATGAATCCATTCCTATAATTGAAAATTGGTCATTCAAACTTCAACTTGAACTTCCGATAGTAACCACCTCACAAAACCACTTTCCATCAAAAATTTACTCACTAGAACATGACTAGTTTTTCTAATTTTAAAAGGGTATTAGAAAATATTTACTTTTTTTAAGTGACAAATACTGTCACAATTCATTAAGAATGCATAAGTAGATGACACATAATTACAGATTTGGGAAAAAGAGACCCCAAGCAGAGACAAGGTCTACCACCCTTACATCAAAGAACACAATAAACACCCCCCCCCAATACCCATAAGAAACACAGGCCGGAGACCCAAGATACACAGATCAAAGCAGAACCGAGGACTTTAGACACTGCTTTATTAAGGTAATAAAACAAAACATATACCAGGTTCAAGTCGCCAATGACTTCCAAGACTTCGCCTTCAATATCAATTCATGATTCTAGTCCACAATTAAGGAGACTGCCCTTCCCCCGTCTTCCACCAACTGCAAGTTGCAATGCTTTTTTCACTGTCTGAAGCACTTCTAAAATCATCACAGAATTTTGTTTTGTTCCTTGCAGCCACCAAGTTAAGCAGGTCCAGTACTGAAGAATGTTCCTCCCGTGTAACACCCATCACTCTACAGAGAGTGATCCACTGCACTTTAATAATACCACAGGAAGAAAAAAGATGGTCTTCATCTTCCTCAAACAGAGCACAGAAAGAGCATTAGCTAACAAGGCTTTGTTGAAAACATGGACACTAGTTAAACCAACACCCCCTTAATCCTTACTTTTATACACATTTACCCACCTAATCAAATGCATAGCTCTTTTCTCCCATTTCCCTCCAGACCAAAAGAAGAATCTTCTAGCCTTTTCAATAACTCTTTCAACAGTTTTTGGGACTTTAAAAATAGACCTATAATAAGTGCCCAAAGAGGATAAAACAGTTTTATAGAGAATCAACCTTCCACCAGCTGAAAGGAATTTCCCTTTCCAACCTTCCAAAGAAAGCTCAAATTTCTTCACCAAGTGATCCCAGTCCCTTACTTTGATAGCTCCATCAGTCAATGGCAATCCTAAATGTTTGATGGGAATTTTAGAGCAAGAGCATTCCAAAAAATCAGCAATACCCTTCAGATTATCATCAGACATCTTGATGCCAACCACTTCAGATTTGTCATAATTGATCTTGAGTCCTATTATAAGTTCAACCAGGACCAGCAGCTTGCAAATATTCTGCATGAACTCCTGTCTACCAGAGATGAATATGTGGGCATCATCTGCAAACTGCAAATGAGTCAAGTGTGGAGAATTTCTTCCAAAGTTGAATCCATCTACTAATCCCATCTGCGCAGCTTTGTCCCACAGAGAGCTGAAAATCTGTCCAACAAGAATGAAAATAAATGGAGATATAGGATCCACGTCTCAAACCCCTTGTACTACTACAGTTGCCACAGGGTTCGCCATTAATCAAAATGGAGAATTTAGCTGTAGAAATACAATACATGACCCAATCAATCCATTTTTGCTTAAGTCCCATTAACTCCAAAGTTTTCCTAGGCATTGCCAGCTGACTCTGTCATATGCCTTTACAAAATCCAGCTTCAAAAGAGCCCCCTTTTTGTTCCTGCTTCTTTGGTAATGAATGACTTCAAGAGCTGCCATATAATTGTCCAAGATGTACCTCCCCTCCATAAATGCAGATTGATTACGGACCACTTTTTCCATGACCTTTTTTATTCTAGAAGCCATAACCTTTGTGATGTTCTTATAACACCAACTTAGCAAACTAATTGGTCTGAAATCAGTTTAACTTTTCTGCACCTTCTACTTTCAGAATAAGAACAGTACGTGTAGAGTTGAAACATTTGATACTATACTAGAAGGTTTATCCTGAAACTCCACAACTTTCATCAAATCATCTTTGATTAACTCCCAAAAAAACTGATAAGAACCAAGAGAGAAACCATCCAGGCCTGGAGCTTTATTGGGATTCATGCTAAAACCTGCTTCTTTAACTTCCTCTTCTTGGAACAGCAGACATAAATCATTAGCTGTACCAACCTCCAGCTTTGGGAGAATTCCTTCCTCCAAGTGTGGCCTCGAGAGACTGTCTTCATGGAAGAGCTGTTCATAAAACCTCACAAAATGATCCATGATATCCTTTTCCTTATCTATGATCAGCTATAGGAGCTTCTGTCCACCACTTTATCATTAATTCTTTGAAGCCTTCCTGTCTATGCTATGCTAGCTCATACCTGAATAGCTTTGATTTTTTGCCCTCCTCTCCTGACAGAAGTTGCGAAGGAATATGATCAGAGACCATTCTAGTCAGACCCTTAATGTGTCTGATTGGAAACATGTTCAACCACTCTGTAGAAATGAGAGCTGTGTCTAGTCTAGATTGAATACTGTTGATCTGAAAATTGGACCATGTATATCTTCTATTTGCGAGTTATAGATCAATCATTTGATTCTCCCTAATCCATTGGTTGAAGCATTCCATTTCTCATTCCAATTCTGATTTCCAGTCCTCTCCCAAGGAAACCTAATACAATTAAAATCTCCTATGATGCACCAAGCTCCTTTGAACAAACCTCGCAGCCTATTAAATTCCTGTATAAAACAATTTCTCTTCTGGTCATTATGAGGCCAATACACCGAAGTTACCGCCCAGCTTTTGTTACCAAAACTGCTGACAAACTTCACAGACAAAGAAAATTCACCCACATCCCTCACAGCACCTGTAAGTTTCCTGTCATTCCACAGAATCAGTAGACCCCTTTTAACACCCCCCACCGGACAGACCGCGTAACTTGTCATGGTAGAGCCCCCCAACATTCTCAATAAAGAATCAACCATAGTCCTCAACTTGGTTTATTGAATACATACAGAATACACTTGAAGGGACCTAATATAGTCCTTAACAGCCCTCTTTTTACAGTCACAGTTAAGACCACAAATATTCCACGATAGAAGCTTCATGATTGATCAGCCTCATTCACCAGCATCTTCCCTTTTTTACCTCTAAGACTTCAACAATTTCATTACTTCTAGCAAAGTCAATTTATCTTTTACCAATCTTAATTCCTCCTCCTTGCCCTTTCCTCTTCGCAGAATTTTGAAGAGCTTCACTTCTTTTTAATTTCTTCAAGAAACTAACTACACTGTCCTCACGACCCTGGAATGAGACCCCTATCCTTCTCCCAAACTACAGAATTCCATCCATCCATGTATCTGCTCGAGCTGCATACATCACTGATAATGGATTGGGATCTGGCACCACAGGAATTAACTCTTGTTGTATCATTTCGCGAAGATGCTCTGACCTAATGGATTGTTCTTCAACCTGAAACTCCGCATTCTCTACATTGACATCCCACCCCCACAAGATTATCAGACATGCCAGTATCAAATAACTGTTCCTCCTTCTCCGGATTAAACAGAGATATGCTTCCACCAACAGCATCATCTGTTATGATCTGTCCCGTCTGGTTCAACTCTCCATCAGCCCTCATTTGTACCGGAAACATCTCCAAGTTAGGTGAACCATATTGATCAACCTGGGTCTCTAAGTGTAGAAGAAATCCCGAAGGAGACTGTTCCAACCTTGACGATCTGATACTATGTTCTCATATCGGTTGAACACTATCATCAAGGGGAGAGGGAAGATGATGGTTCGAGCAGGACCAGTTCACGCCTTTAAGAGGAGAAGTCGTAGCCCGGTTTAAAACCTGCCCAAGAACCAACATAGAATACCCGTCCTCAATTAAGTTGGGATCGGAAGTCATCTGATCAAAACGCTTAATCAGGTCCCCGATACAAATCATAAGTCCGATAAAGACCGAGACTGTAGATCTTCCCCGCCCGAACAGCTTCCCAATATAGCCTCCCCCCTCCCATAATACACCTTTCCTCGGTATCTGACACGGTCATGCCTGCCACCTTTGTTTCGAAAAAGGCCATGTCCTCAGACCAGCCGACCAATGGAAAGCCTTCAGAACCTGCCTTAGGACCTGCGCCTAAGATCCCCTGACCACAATCTTTCCTCGAGCCAAACAGACCATCATAGCAGATCCTTCCCCCTGTATGCTGCTTCCTCTCCTCCTGACTCAGTTACTCTACGAATCATTGCCTCAGTCATGACTCACCACTTCCTGAAACTGTTCCACTCGCTTCACCGGCGCCCTTGTTCCTCTTCCAGCATCCCTGTTCTTCCGATAGCTTCATATTATGCCACTATTTCTGCCCATGTCCATTGTGCGAGCTCCTCCTTCGCCTTAGAATTTACAGACTGCTGCTCACCTTCCTCTGCAGAGACAAAAACCCAAAAGACTGAACCTCCTACCAAAATTTTAACCCTGTCTGGAATGACATCGACCTCAACTTCCACCAGAACTCAAGCAAACTGTAGATTGTCACCTTTCAGCATGCTACCATCCACATTTCTAAGAATGCCAAACCTTGAGGTAATCGCCTGGAAGGTATCCACATTCCAAAGGTGGAATGAATGGAATCCCCTTCAGCCGATGCCAAATTTTGATACCCTCCGTTGCCGCAAAGGTTCCAACATCTGTCTTCCAAGGAGAGAACTTAAGCAAGCAATTCTCAACTTCCAAGAACCAGCTGGGCAAACCCCAGACCTCCAGCAACCATCCTCAGCTCTAACAAGGAAACTAGAGGCTCCGAACTCTCTTACACTCCATGCGAAGACCTTCGGTCAATGTTCCGGAAGAAGGGACAGCAAGGATTCCCTGGTGACTTTCTCCGGCAGGCTGATGACATTCACCACAATTGAATCCTCCAGTTTTCCTTTTGCTATTCCAACTTCCAACAACCAAGACACCTTAATATCAGGGCAAGAGGTGGACTTCGAGGTTTTGGATGATTCATCCTCCTCGCCGCTCCAGTACTAACCCCTGGAACTTTCCCCTTCTCTAGAGAGCTTTTGAGAGGGCAAGTGCACCTCCTATGCCCCACTCCATTGCATCGAAGGCATCAAAGGCTTCCCTGCAAATGCTAGCTCTATGTCCCTTCCCCCAAAAACGCAAACAACAATCGCCTCCACTGGGATTTTAGCAGGCAGCAGGTACCACTCTCTGGCAAGGAGTAAGAGAAGAAGATCTATGTAGCCTCCTCCCCTACACTTCGACCCAGTCGCCTATTCCTCCCTCTCCACCCTCCTTCCATCACTCTAAGTCTCCGTGTCAATTTCCTTTACATGTTGCAACACCGAGCTGAACAACCTAGAAAAAGAAAATCTTTACTTAGAAAATCTTTACTTGCGAGGAGAATACAAAGAAAAAGTTTTAAATGGGTATAAAAAGAAGTAAACATAATAACATGGTAAGTGGCCATACAGCAACAGGGATAAATTAGTCAAGTGTCAACTGATCAGGTGCCAATCACTGGAAGGGGTAACCAGCACTACAAGGATCCAAAGTCAGCAGTGCATTAATGGCTATGTTGCACAGAGCAACAACCATAGTTGTCAAGGCAGTGCCCACACGTCGCCAAGGCACAAAGGCAGCCTAGGCGCCCCCTCGGAATTCTTGGCCCTGCTGATCCAACCGGGTCTACCCCCCCCCCCCGCCCGACCTCTTCATATTGCTGATGGCCAGGGTTTCTCTGATTCTCAAGATCACACCAACTCTGAGCCATTGATGAGCACCGCCATCTCTCTGCTACTAAGCACCAGCATCTCGCCATTCTACAATGTCTTCGACATAACCTCTCAGTGACCTCCCTTCTCCTCTTCCAGGCATCATTTCTAGCAACTTTCGACAACTCCTATTCTTCACACCCTGAAGCAGAAGGTTTTCCGCTCTCTCTCTCTCTCACTCTTTCCCAGTCTCCCTCCCCCTCTCTCTCAAGCACATCCGCACAGGCACACACACTATGGCACATAGTGGCAAGGCCAAAGATCTCTCTTCTGGGGACTCCTCTTCCCCACATCCAGAACCAGCAGAGCCATGCTCTCTCTCTCTCTCTGTACAGGGTTGAAGCACGCCCAACCACACCCACCCCATCGTCTTGCTCTCTCTCCCCCCCCTTTCAATATTTCATCCATGGTTAGCATTTTGATTATGAAATTTCATTTCTTTACAATTGTTTTTCATTCACATAGTTTAATATTTCATTGCAATAGACTACTAATCAGTTTTCATGTTAATGTCATATTAGTTCTATTTTCTTGTAATCTTCCTGTTAATGTCATATAAGTGATATATTAGATGGGTTATTATTAAGTAGGGACCTAGGCAATGCCTAAATGGGTGCCTAAGCGCCTAGGTGCCCAAGGACCCCAAGCATGCCTCGGGTCATCTTACCGCCTTGACGAATATGGCATCAACATGAAAATCTTTGGACACTTGCTATGGAGTGTTGGCACGTGACAGGCAATCATAGCCACTATCAGATATATAAAAGCTTCACAAGAATGATCTGCCAGGTTGACATCCTTCATCCCACACCAACCCAATTTGTTTAACAGCTAAGAATATCCAGCATGGTCACAAAACACTGACAGACATATCTAACACCGAAACCGCATGGTTACTTTTTTTTCTGTGGAGAAACCTTGGATCCTAATATCATTACGTGCAACAAATATCCATGAATGCTTTAACATAGGGCCAAGACTAATGCCTTGAAATAGGGCCAAGACCATGTGCCTTGTAGAATGGATTCTTTTGAGCAAACATTTACAAGGAACGCACACAAAAAAGATCCAATAGGAAAGGAAAACAAAGCATACATTATTTTTGAAACTATGCCAACATCACCTGCATGAACTTCAAAAAGATGATCCTTAGTACCCCTTCACCTCCTAAGACCGAAGTTGCATCATTTAGCACATCACTTGCCACTAGCAAAAGGATAGGTTCCATCAGTGTTTTAGAAGTTTCGCAAGTCGCAACTCATAAGCAAAAAAGAAACACATATAAAAAAATGCAGTGACACCTCCAACAAGATAGTTATCAACTGTGCAATCCAAGGAAAACTGATGTTAAAATAAAACAGGCATGTGCCTCTTGAAAATAACAGGAAAGAGGACACAAGTTCACCACTAGCCATTACATCCAACCAGCAAAGCAGAAGGCCCAAGCTATACACACAAAGAATTGTCAGTAAAGTCATTCTTTCTATTTTTTGAGATCGTCTTATACATTACCAGATTAACAATATATATACATATATATGTATATACAATCATTTAAAAATGCAAGGACATTAAAAATAAATAAACAATATGCATCTCGTCCTTGGGCAGTTTCAGGCTAATTGTTAGTTCCAAAACTGAGCCAGTTTACATTGAGATCAGCTTCGGCTCAGGCCAGTGTCATAGCTACTTTTGGCAATTTTATATTACCTTATCATATAAGAAGCCGTTCAATGCCAAAACTCATAGAACCTGGGTTGACTGATTCCAATCTGATTCAGCCAGTTCGGGTCTAAACCAGCCAGTTTCATAAGCCAAGTTATAACTAGGGTTTAAACTTGGACTGCCTATTTTCCTGAACTTCAGGCAATATATATGTTATCAAAGGTGGTTGAGGCGACCGCCTAGGTAACAAGGTAAAACAATGGAAAGATGATTCGGATTGCCCCTAGTCGCCTAGGCGATTGCTGGAATCGCCTCAACCGTGGAGACAGCCGCCTAGGTGCGCTTTGCCTGCCTTCAGCACCTCGATTCACCGTGTCCAGCACAAATGGCCCATCGGATGGTTAGAAGGCCCATTCCCCCGGCCATTACCCATCATGTATAAGCCCTGCGCCCCCCCCCCCCCACCTCGCAATCAAAACCAACTCCCCCTCCACTCTCCATGCCCCCTTCCACATCCTCCGGCAACGGGATGCAGCAACGAAGAACGCAACGGTGACTCTGACTCTGATGGTTGCCACCGGAGATCTATATTATAACAAGTGGTCGAGGCAACCACCTAGGCGACAAGGCGAGGCAAGGCAGTGATAGGATGACTCGCATTGCCCCTTGTCACCTAGGCAATTGCTAGAATTGCCTCAAGCGTGGAGGCAGTTGCCTAGGTGCGCTTCGCCCACCTTCAGCACCTCTATTCACCTTGCCAGGCACAAATGGTCCATCGGACAGTTGGAAGGCCCATTCCCCCGGCCCGTACCCATTATATATAAGACCAGCTCACCCCCCCCCCCCAACCCCCGGAATGAAACCCTATTCACACTCCTCTCCCTGAGCCCCAACTCCCCCTCCCCCCTCCATGCCCCCTTCCGCATCCTCTAGCGACAGGATGCAGCAGTGAAGAAGGCAATGGCAACCCTAGCTCCGACGGTTGCCACCAAAGCTCTAGCACGTCTTCTGGCAAGTAGGCCCTCTCTCCCTCTCTCTCTGACCTCAAATTTTTAAGAAACATTGGGATATTGTAATAGACTTATTTAGCATGTATTTGTGTGTTTATGGTATGTTTATTTAGCACTTATTTGATAAATTTTCATTTATGCTGTATTCATTTAGCATCAAAATTTGTATGAACTAGCAGATTACATCTTGATTTGATTAAACTTTACTTCAATTTGGTAGATTTTAAACTTATTTGGTTATGTTTAAGTGGAGGAATAGGTCTTTGTTGCAAGTCATTCTTTTGACATGACTTATTTATCTGTTTTGATTTGATTTCCTTTCTTTTGTTTTGTGGGAATCATGATTTCCCACCATTTGTTGGATATGATTTTATCTGAATGATGGGCAATTGTGTCCTGGGAATTTTGTTTTGGGCTTTTGACTTAGAGTCAGCACCGTGTGAGATGGAAATATTCTGATCATTATGTGTAGACTCACCCATGGAAGGTTATCTAGGTTCTTTAAGTTCAGACTCCTTCCGCTGGTCTACAGATCTGCGTTAATTTTCCGCAGATCGGCATTGATTACATTCCACTGTGACAGGAAAACCCCTTGATTTCTTTAAGTAGTGCTCCACACCTTCATGCTGCAATGCTATGCCATTTTCTCACTCATTCCCTACTTTATTACTTACACATCATATTGTATCACGATGATCGGCATTGGCATTTTTAAGTATGAGGATTTGATATCACATTGCCAGGACACATTGTATTGGAAAGTGCAAAGCAACGCACTTTGTGGGCCCCACAAGTCCCTTGCATTATAAAAGGGTATTGTGCGTAGTGCCATAGTTACAATTCACAAGTACCAAACATGTGTACTATTCATTGCTACTATTCTTTGACACTATTCATGTGTTGCATGCAGGCCCCAGCCCCAATTGGGAAGAGAGTTCGATCATGTTTAGACATGACTTGATACATTTATTTAAAGAAAGCGGTGCCGCACATTTATCAACATGCACTATTCATTTACCTATTGGCCTCGCCGAGTTGAAATTAAGGGTCATGCCTTGTCTGCATACTTCATTTGTTCATTTGGATGAGATCACATGTTGTGTGAACTTTGGTTCTATTCATCTGAGCGACATGCACATCAAGGTGTTCTTGGGGGACGCAGACGTCAGCTGAAAGTCAACCTCAAATGTGGTGTGGGATCGCCACATTTGAAAGGATAAGTTGATTAGCATTAGTTAGTGTATGCATACATGGACAGTTATCGAAGTGCACTATTTATCCCTAACGATGACTATCCAACATAAGAGACATACGGAGAGCAACACAAGGCAGCATTGGGTCACCCAAATTTGACAATGCATATCACCATGCGATGTGATTCATTTGATAGGACATTGAGAGTGCATAAGTGTTTGCATGCTTTTCGAAGCATTGTTAGAGGTGCTCGCCGACTGGGGATGGTGTGTTAGACATTGGCTGGTATACCACTATCACATGGGCAAGTGGGCTGACCATCGCCCATTACTTGTCATATTCCATTATATGAGATCGTTTCATATTATATGGAGAGCACTGACACTTTGGCACGGATTTTAAAGCATGACACTGCTTGCAACAACTTCCAACTGTGTAGGTTGATTAGTTGGCGTCGATATCCCATATGGCCTTGACGTGCAGGCAAAGAAAGTCACGGCACTTGTATGTGGCGGTGATTGTACATTATTCATGATTAAATAAACATCCATGGCTCGCCAATCGCCACACACAGGCGATGTCCGGCCAAGGGCCTTTGATCCATGGCTCATCACCCCCGCGCATGCGAAGGCGGGCCAACTGAGTCCATCCCAAATGGCTCACCACCGGCGTTTATCACGGCAACGGGCCAAAGAGGGGACTAATGAAATCGTATAACATACAAATATGAAGCTGTGTCGCAGCATGCCTGCAATGTATCCATTGGATACATCACAAGATGCTAGCGACACTTATACATATCCTCTTGAATACCTTGGAGGGGAGGAGAAATTATTGTATGTCTAAGAGTTAGTATGGAATACTTTCATTACAAAAGAGTGGCTGAGTGGGGGAGTGTGGGCATATTTATAGAAATTCACGGCCAATAGGATGCTACCAAAGGCAGCTTATGATTGGCACTTGCCCGTGGGGCCATCCTACATGGTAATTCCTCATTGGTTGAAGTTCCTTGCTTCACTGATTGGTCCACTTGGTGCTGATGGGGCACGAGGTGCTGATGACGAAACGGTAATGACGATGCGAGAAGAATCCACATGTTCTCTTGTTATTGGTCCAAGTATGTGGAGGCCACTTTAACCTTTTTCTGTCCTTCTTACAGGAAATTAGGCAGAGAAGGCGAGACGGCATCTCAGGGTACCAATGACGCAGATGGAGAAGGACTGCAGCCAGCCCTTTGCTGCCCACTATGGGCAGCAGCTCTACCTTCAAAGGCTGCTGCCATGGGCAGCAAAAGGGGGGAGGGAGTCCATGGGGGTATTTTTGGGTTTTTTTCCTCCCAAATTTCTGATTTTTCTCGGTTTTCTTTTTTTCTTATTTTTGGTTTTATCAAGAGAATTTCTGTGTATTTTCTCAATTTTTTGGGGGATAAAAGGACCCTTCATTTTGTGAGACCAAAACATCATGGCCTTCTAATTTTTCTTGGAAAAAAATTCTGCCAACAGTCATTTTGTATGATTTTTATATGTGGTTGTGACATTGTTAATAGTATATTGACATATATGAATTTTTTATTTTTTTAATAAAATGTCACCTCAAATGCCTAGGTGTTTGAGGCTGAGGCAGCCCCCCATTGCCTCATGCCTGACTACACAGGGAAATATCTGAAGTTGCTTGATCGTAAGCATTAACTGAACAGCTCTATTCCAAGATAAACACAATGTGAAACAGCTTGAATTTGACATGGAGACTGATCACCTGACACTGATTTATTGGACCTTTATAGATAGAAGCATTCACAAACGGTGATTGATTAGCCCGGCAACATACAATGGAGAGTAGATGGAAACACCAGCCAACATACAAGGTATGTACTATGTAGTCATCAATAAACCTCAAAAAATTACCGTATCTGCTGTGCTTAAAATCCTTCATGTCCTCTTTTGAGAGATCTTGGTGATTTTCTGGATATTGAACTCGGGCAATGACCTGCACAAGATAGAAGTTGATGCCACAGATAAGAGGACATATTCTGATCCAGATTGCTTACCAGTGAGACCAGATGTTCATATGCAGGACAGAAGGCTAGTATCCTTCGCTTCTTTTCTGCTTCCACCAGTTCTTCAGATCCATATGTTGAATAGGAATCACTGATGTATTCCAAGTAACTGTTATGTTACAGGCCTAACATGCAAACTGAAAGAGTATTGTTCAGTAAAGTAATCACCTTCTAGTCAAGTTAACTTGGAGGTGGTGCCAGAAGTTATATGTCATTGAGGAGACGTCATAATCTTCATGTGAAGCAACCTCGAGCAATGCTTGCACTATCAGCATGGATTCATCAGAACCTGAAAAGCATTTCCCATGTGCAACAGTGATACAACATAGGATTGTACAAAACAATATTCTTAAATGTCCTCAAAAGAGGAAAATGTGCAATGGCTATTAAAAGCATCACTGTGACGGGTGTTAAAATGTTACCCGTTGCAATTAACTCTACATATGAGTCCCCCATATCTGCAAATAAGCGAGCAATGGCCTTCACATCTTCTTCATCCTGACAAATGACATTGCTTAGGAGCTACTAGTTAAGCATAAAGGAAACCAAAATGAAGAATGCAGGACTTGGGCATCATAACAATCTGCTTCCCTCAGCATCATCATCCACTAAAAGGTGACTGACAACCCCGAAAGTCACCATGTACTACAGAATATGGAGACGGCAAACAATAATTTAGGAACACATTTCAGCTTCCATCTATACGATAATACAAAAGAAAGTCAAAAAAAAAAAAAGAACCATTTTCAAAGGAGTGGCACAAGCCCACAATGATGTATCAAAGAATTCAAGAACAAATTGATGGAATCTAAATCTGTTCAATAATGTTTTCTGAAGACATCCAGATTCACGGCATGTATAGCCACATAATGGAAGACTGATTCATTCAGAAACCAGTTCATCTGTCCTGGTAACTCCTGCACAAATGACTCTAATTTTTTTTGGTATACACCTCTAAATCATATACTTGCATGTGTACACTACTTCAATTCAAATTCACATTAGTCCCCTTATTTGTGCTGTAACCACCCTCATTGAAGCAAACATCAGATGCAAAACGAAAATTAACCTAAATATTTGTGAACACACATTTTTCATGTATGGACATGAATTAATTCACTATGAGTTTCAAAAGACAGCCAACTCTATCAATAGTTACCCAGGCTTATTTCAGTCATAAAAGATCACTACTTTAGTCCAAAGCCCACCTTCAGCTGAGAGCATGTAATGCCATCCCTCAAGATCTCTTGGAGATCATGAACGAACTTTTATGAGTCTAAGAGGACAGTGAACTCCAGCAGCAGTGAGTCAGGAATATTTTAGCCGGAAACATTCTGCATCAAGTCCCAATGCATCATCATCATCAAAGCCTTATCATATTTGTTTGGGGTCTACATGAATCCTGTCCCACCTTTTTGATCCTTAACATATGAAGTTCTAGTCCTTTCTTACTACATCCAACCACCTCATTTTAGATCTTCCACAAGTTCCTTCTATGTTCCACCACTTTAATTTGATCACACTTAATAACAGTGCGGAACTTGGACATCAGTGTACATGGCCGAATCATCTTACCCTCGTCTCCCTAAGCTTAATGCCAATAGGAGCTACATCTAAATCACCACATATATGTTTATTCCAACATTATCCTTTCTAGTCTTTCTGCACATCCATCTCAACATCCTCATTTCTGCCATACCCCAGCCCGACACAGTGTCATATAACATAACCGGTCTCACAACCATTCTATAAAACTTGCCTTTGGGCTTTAAGGGGACCTGTCAATCATAGAGGATATTTATTTTATTTAATTAGAATGGCTTATTCCAGGTAGAGCTAGAATAGGGTTACCAAATTAAAGTGGGACTTCTTCCAATATAAGCAATTTGGGATTGCTTAAGGCCATTCAGGGACAATTCTCAGAAGGTACCCACTTCCACAAAAAGGGGCATGGTTTAGGTTGCATGTGCACCCAATTCATCTTTTTTCTTTTTTTGACCAGAGAAAGAGTAGAAATTTCATTAAATTAACTGGAAAAGGATACAGAGTCTGCACTGAGTGCAGAAATGGTACAAAAAGGAAGCGTGGAGGTATTCCAAGTCACTTCAACACCAGCTGAAACAGCATATTTTGCCAGGCTATGAGCAGCCATGTTACCTGTTCTGGGCATGAACCGCAAAGAGATATCAGTGTTGCTGTCTTGCTAGGAGGCTCCGACAATTCCCAATAATGGTTTTAACTCTCCAAGCGGGTCCTCTTACCCAATGCAGAGGATATGAGGACTTGGGCATCCCCTTCAACTACTACTCTTACTGCCATAGCCTTAGCAAGCTTAATTGCATTGAAGGGGGCCAAAGCTTCAACAACAACAGGGTCGGAGGACTGAAATAATTTGGAGATGCTAGTTACTGGAGATCCATAAGTATCCCTCATGATAATTCCAGCTGCACCACCAGAGTTGCAAATTGCACCATCCAAATTTATAATATAAGTGCCCAAAGGAGAAGGGCTCCAGAGAATCAAAGTCTTACCCGGGGTTGGTTGACGCTTATGGATTTGGTTTTGAACCCTCAAAAGATTTTCTTACACCTGGCCATAAACATTTGCCCAAAGATAGAGAAACAAAGGGACAGTAGGAATCTGTCTTGAGCACTAATGGAAAAGGGAGGGGGAGACCGCTCCAAAATTTTCTCTGCCAGGCTTTTGTGATCATTGGACATCTGCTTCATTATACAGTATGCCACGTATCCAGAGCTCCAGATAGCCAGCCATGGCATCTGATGGTAAATGTATCCCATGAAGTCACCTTGTTGATGTCGTCGACTTGGAGCAATCAACTGTAATTTCCATTTCAAGCACTCTCTAGAGAATACAGGCAGCTCGCGGAAGCCTATAACACGCCAACAAAGCAGTATGTAGAGCAAGCAAAAGACTTTATAACATCTTTCCATTTTCCTCCAGCATATGAAAGTAACCACTCAGAAAGCACAGGAGGCTCACAGAAAGCACAGGAGGCTCAATTATGACCTTTTGCTCAACAAATGTTCTTTATGGAAAACTTCTAAGGGGAAACAACACAACAGGAAACATAGAGATGGGAACATTATTGCTATTCAAGCAAGAACCAACCATTCATACTTAGTTTATTACTTTGAAGAGAGATAGTTAAAAGGTACTCCAAGTAAACCCAGAAGCAAAGAACTCCATATGAAAGCAAAAGAAAGAAGATATTGAAACCACATAAAATAACCTCAAACACAAAGACCCACTTTGTTTGCAAGGTAAGAGTCGAACAAGATGGCATATGCATCTTATTTCAAGCTTCTTCACTTTGGTTGCGTGGGTTGTGTATTCAGGAGAGAAAGGCTTGTTCTCAAATAAACTGAAACAAGAAATCCCGCTAAAAATCTCAAATTGCTTCTTTGGTAGAGTAAGCTTTAATGATACTTATTTTTACTTATTATTATTTATTTTATTTTATTTCTCTTAGTCTAAGTAGAATAATAATCCCTAACCAAGTTGTTCCGGCATAAGCAATCCCACAAACAAACCAGGCCCAAAAGAACATTAACATGGAAACGAAACCAGAATACTGAAAAAACAAAACTAAATGTACAATGTGGAACAAAGAATTGATATTGTCTCTGAATTGAAGAAAATAGGCATAAAAAAGATAATTGAGAGGAGGATTGAAATCAAACAAATGCATGCAATTGCAAAATTGTGTCAACTTTTCATCAAAGCATCTTTTAGTTTTTTATCCTTGTAAATATTCATATTTGGAAATAAACCCTTGTGTATTTAGTGCTGACTCCAAAAAACTTATCCTTAGAAATATTTCCTTCCAGTTAAAAATCCAATAAAATTGTGAAGCAAGGAATATCATGAGATTCATGACACAAAATTAACTTTGACACATTAGGCACCCTTACCACTCCAAAAGAAGAAAAGGGAAAATTTTATGAGCACGAAAAGAAGATGAAGCACTGCCTTACAGGAACTAAAGCACATCAAAGTTCTGTTAAGGCATGTGTGATAAACATATGCTTTCAAGTATCAAACCACCAACATGTTTTTTATGATGTGCAATGCGGTGAATGACCTGAGAACAAAGGTTAGAAAAAGTTCCAACTATGACAAACTCAGTTAGATTTGATACCCTGGAAGAATCTCTTAGCTGCACCTTGAGTTCCATAACACGAGGCACAAGTACATGAATCAAGGGAATCTGAGCAGAAAATCCACCAGGGCTTCGTGATACCGTGTAGTGTATTAGTTCAGATACAACTGAAAATGGGAAAGAAAAGAAAGGTTAGCGATAGAAGAAAGCTAACAAGTTTCACCTAGAACGTGATATTTTTTTTTATCCATATAACCAGCCATTAAAAGAACAGGGAAAAGAGGGATAACTGCAATCAAACATGGAAAGGATCAGTATTCAACAGTACAGAACCAAACAAAACCCAAGAAGTGATGCCAAACCAGGAAGTGATGCCAGGAAACGACACGTGACATCCATATATTTATATACATACTACAAATAGACTATAAATATATAAGGTTGTTATTAATACTACCCTTTCAAAGTCAAGTTTTTTTAAGGCACTTATATAAATAAACAAACATTATGGGCTAAGAATATTTCAAGAAGATTCTAACATATTCTAGAAACTTTATGCAAATTATATGGCTTAATTAGCCATTACCAACTGACATAAATTGATATTGGACCTCATATTGAGGTTATGCAATCTTAATAGATGTGTTGCCAGTTGACGTGCTGTGAGCCATACATAAAAGAGGTTGTACATTGAGGGATTGAAAAGTGGCACAATATGGATCAATTAACAAGGAGATTTGTTCCCCAAAATAGGGGCATGAACTTCCCCGTAAGACATGATAAGGCAAACAACAAACAAGGGATCCAAGTGGGGAGAAGAGAAGGGAGAAATAAGAGTAGAGAAGACAGGTGAAAGAGAAGGGGAAGCATGCTCCTTGGACCATCCTAACGAACGCATTAGGGCCATTGGACCTTTTTTACTAGAATGAGCCTTTGAACCACAGGACTCGTTTACTAGCAAACACCCTCAGCATTATCAGTGGCACCACTGGACACATTGCCAATGCAAGTTTCAGCTGCTTCACAACCGTTGGACTCAGTTTGCTAGCAAGGTCCCTTCAGGTGTATTAGTGGTATAACTAGAACTACTGCAAACATTGGCCACTGAAAGTGTTACTTGTACTAAAGGACCTGCTGCCAGCAGGGGTCTTCTGACATAATATTGGTGCTGTTGGACATCCCACATTGGTCGTACTCATTGGTTTGCAAATTCATGGGCCATCCCTCGCCATATTTTTTTCCTTTTCTTTAAGATGGGACGGTACCCGTGGGAAACTCAGCAGAGGCTGGAGGCAGCTCCCTGGCCAGACAACCAACAATACCAGACCATGCCGGCAGAGGCTGGGGGCATGCTCCCAGGCCAGAAACCCATGTACACCGGCTAAACTGCCCAGCACATAAGGGGTACCATGCTGGGTAACTACTTCGGCAGCGACGCAGGGAACCGAACCCACGACCTGAGGGAATTTAACCCGCCGAAGGCCAGGGCCTATCGACTAGGCCGTTCACCTCAACCGTCCCATCTCTCAGCATCTTTTATTTGTCCTCTTTTGAGGGGAGTGGACTGTACCACAAAATTCATTAAGCAAGAGTAGGGAATTTACAAGTATAGGAAAAGATCGCTCACAAAAATCCCTCTACACGGAAGACACCAAGATGTTGTATCTGACATTATGCCCAAAAGAAACGAAAATGGAGATCAAGTCTCATTTGTAAAGGTACTAAAGTAGGAGACACCCAAACACTACAACAGATGAATGAGAGTATCCTCAGGAGTCTTGGTCTCCATTCTGAAGATTCTAATTTCTCTCATTTCAGATACCTACAAAGTAGCATGGAGAATCACTGTTTAAACATTCTTATAAAAGAAGAATAGTATCCTAATATTCTTCCATTTGGAAATTTAAGTTTTAGTTTTGTCCAAAGAAATTGGCAAACTAGGTTTCAGAAGTTGGACTATTAGCACCAACCTTAGCCAACGTTAATTACATTGCTTTAACAAATAAAGACCCTTGACTGATAGCGACTAATGATGCCCTACATTTAAAAAAATAATAATAATAATAATAACCAGAAAAGTATGCAAGACAACTTGAATTGAGCGCAAATGCTTTACCATAGGCCAGGACAGGTTTTGGAAGGTTTGGAAACATCTTAAGGTGTTTGGGTTAATCCTACGTAGGCTGAGGCAAGAGATGAGCGAGGCGACAAGGGGTTCGCCCTAGCCACAAATGCCTAGATGAGTGCCCAGGCATTCGAGGCAATGTGTTTTTACCCACAGATCATCATGAAGGAAGGAAAATGGCAATAGGAGGAAAATAAAGAAAACATCAAAGATAATGATATGTAAGACTATGAGAACACTAATCATGCCCAATATGTAAAGACCAATTTGTATAAAACCCAGGGGGATGGAGGCAAACGAAGAGAGACATCCATACCATCCGATCTTTGATCGGACAATTAAAGAAATTCCAAAAAAATGAAAAACATATGCTAGTAGGGTATCTTTTAGGGTTGAATGGGTACCTAGGGTATTCTATGTGAGTCGTGGGTGTCGGATGTATAGTTAGATTGTGGGAGCCATGAGTGTGTTGAATCTTCGATTAAGTTGGCTATTAAACCATAGACATTTCCTTTCAAAAGAAAGGTGGACCATACCACCATTTTTATTGCATAATAAATAGAGGCAGTACAGTCAAAATAGGTAAGGAGAGGTTCCTAACCTCAAAAAATCAAAATACAGATAGGACCGTATTCCATTCATCACTAGAAATCCCTAAAATATGCCTAGACCAATTATAAATCATAGTAAAAACTCTAAAACAAATGTTTTCAAGGTATGTTCTACTTCCCTGAAAAAGTGCATCATTCCTCTCCTCCAAAAATTCTGACAAAAGGATGGCATGTGGAATAAGTCCAAGGATTTGACTTCTATGATTTTTTTTCCTTGTTGATGCTTCATTCTCCGTATATGCAGCCACATATCATGGATAAGCTATAGACATTTCTTCCAAATAAGTTAGTTACTTAAGTAGAGGGTAGTTTAAGGATATGACTAGGTCGCAATGCTAGGATGGTCTAGGCATTGGGCTGGGCATTCTAGAGTTATAAAGCACAGGGACCATGATACAACTTAATGCACTGTATTGTAGTTTAGCAATGTCCTAAACACATTTTAGCCGTTACAGACTTGGCTAGATTTGTTTGTCCATTGAAGGATATAATCCCAATGGACATTAAAAGGATATTAAAAAGCCATCAACTGATTAGGATCTGATCCTCTAGCCAACTTAAAGCCAGGTTTTCCTTTTTTTTTTTGGGGGGGGGTGTTAATATTAATCAAATAAATTATTAATTAATAAAGTTTTGCTGAAACCCATAGGGGTGTAGGCAGAATTTTTCAGGGGCAAATAATATCAATTAAATAAATTATTAATCAATAAAAACAATACTTGTAATAAAATTCTAATAAAAATAAGTAGATATGAACTTTGTAATTTCAAAAAAATTACAACAAAACATACAAAAAAATTAGTTAAAATTTTAATAAAATTTGAATCTGAAGACAACACTTGATTTATAACTAGTGTGTTTGATTGCCCGTGAGACTAGGAAATAATAATAAAATTGTGACCATAAAAGTACAAGGATTATAAATAGGAAAATGGAAGGCAAAACAGAAAACTTAAATATGAAATACAAAAGGGGTTTTTAGAAATTATCCCCTTATAATTTGTCATGTTTAGGGATCATCCTCTCTAATCCTGGAATTTATTTAATAAAACTTTTTTTAAGTTTTTTTTTCATATTCCTAATTCTTAAGGGAATTAACCAAATAACATAAGACTATGAAGAGTTATAGGTAAATATAAATATTGGAGGAGTTGATCCCTGAATACAATAGATTCAAAGAAGTAGCATCCAAAAATTCCGATTAAAAAAAAAGAATCAAGAGTGTGATGATTTGGAAAGAGATACCTTTATTTCAACTCCAAGTTTAAATGAAACCTGGGAGGGAGGAAGGCCAAGGTAATGCACTGATCTGGAAGCTACATCTCTCCAATTCTGGCTTCAGACGTGGCCTGTTTCCCTCTGGATTCTAAAGCATATTAAAGCTTGAATACTTTAATAATAATAAAGGTGGAGGGACAAACAGCAAAGGATACAGTTTGACAAAATATGGCATCCAAGGCCAAAGAGAAAACTTCTGTTCAAAGGTCAAGGATAAAGGATGGATGCATGTTAGTCCACTAAGGATCCCTTAGATTGTATCTTTTAGTTAACTTAGATTGGACACAAATTGTGACCCATTAAGGATACATACCTTGATGGCCCAAATTTGGATGTCAACATAAACATGGTCTTCATAACCAGCATTACCATACAATTATCATATGACCACTATCATCATATGATCGTCACCGTATAGTCATTAGCAAGATCATGAGATCGTCATCATCACAATCCTTAAATCATGTTCGTCATTGTCAGAAAATCATCAAGTTCTCTCCAATTACAAGAGCTAATAAGCCTTAAAAAACCCATTCAAGTCTTCAAAAAGCCCTGCTGGAGAAAGTCTTCCCATGTTGATCACTTCACATCCCCCTCCATGCTCAATGCCCTCTTCTATGGCCAAGTAAGAGGGGTTATTTTTAGGCTTCCTCTTCGCAGTGAAGGGGGGAACAAGCAGTCAGTGGGTCCGGCGTCTCTTTTTTTAAAAAAATAAAATAAAATAAAGAAGGTGGGCTATACCCCCCCCCCCAAATTTTACTAAAATAAATTTAGGTAGTACAATCAAGCAGGTTACGAACGATTCCCAGCCTCAAAAGAAAATTTTTAAAAATCAAAATACACAAGTTCCCTTTTCCAAGATTCAACAGATAACTCTAACATGTGTCTACATCAATTAAAGATCACAGTTAGAGCTCTAAGACAAATATTTTCAAGTTTACTTCCCTGAAAGACAGCTTCATTCCTCTCCGCCATAAGCTCCAACAAATAGCACACAGAATAAAAATGAGTGTTTGACTTCTATGACATTTACCAGTATGATTCTTCAATCTTCGTACATGGATCCACATATCATGGGTATTATTGAAACTGGCAGTGAATAAAATAAGACGTCCGAATACATTCCAAACCTCTCTACTCATGGACAGCAAACCATTGAATGATAAATTGATGCGGGACGAAGGGAAAGAGAGGGGGAATGGGATAGGGATCCTCGGCCTCGCGCCAGAGGATGGGGAAATTCCCCGGCGTCGCACCAGGGACAGGGAGGGGGGTACCTAACGGCGTCGCACCGACGGACAGGCTCCGGCGTCGCACCGGAGCTAGGGGGGTGAAGTCTCTCTCGCAGAGGCCTATTGCACTCACAGATATTTTCTTTTCTTCTTTCCATCATCCCCTCTATTTCTGGAACAAGATACATATATATAGAGTAGATGGTAACTCCTGACCCTAGAGATTCTATCTGATTCTAGGACTTCCCTTATAACTCCTAGAAAATAAAAAGACATAATAGGTCATTAATAGGCCTAATAAAAGCAAATAAAGGGAACTCCATAAGCCATGCATCGCCTCTTGCATCAATCTCCCCTGGTTCGAGAAAATTCGTCCTCGAATTTTGGAGTGTGCCAGTATAAATAAGCAGACGACTGGATCATCTGTGGAAGTCTTCAAGCAGAGAATCATATCAAGAATCTCAAATTGGTCTGATGTATGCGAATCACATAAGGTCTGCCATATCAGATCAGTAAGATCCGATCTTGATTCCACAACTAACAGAGAATCTGAACTCTCGGGAGAGTTGAGATCATTCCTACCACTGCATAATAAGTCATCATCGGAAACAACAACATCGAACCTGTGTAGCCCAGAATCCACAAATAAATTGTGATCCCATGAATCAACAACCAATAGCTCACTAGCAGCTGTCAACAATGGGCTGTCTTCACATACATCCTCTAATTGATCATCTTTTATAGCTGGCGAGACTGTATCAAGCAACTTGGACGGTGTTTCCATTACCTTAGGAGAATAAAGTGGCGATTCCGGAAACGTGAACTCACGTCCATCAAGATGAGGGTGTACGAGGGAGCATCGACGTTTATTACAATCAACTGTCGCTTGGCACTCTAATAGCCACTCTCGATCCAAGCAAATAGAAGAGCTCCTTGGATTTATAGTACACCAAGATCCATCCACATAAGTAGTAGGGTGTCCGGTGGTGACACCCTTAACTCGCCGATAAAACTCCACAAAAGCTCTATCACCCTCTACAAAAATCTCGTCCATCTTCAACAACGAATCAACAATATATTGAGGAATCACATTATCACTCGCTCTCTCATCTAATATCAATGTCGTCCATTCTCGATTCGACAAGAACAGAGAGAAATGGAAATAAATGGAAGACATGTTGCAAGAGATTACCCCAAGGCTCCCATTATGATAGAATCAATCAGTGGTCCGCAGAACAGGGTGTCGTAGGGGCAGCACCACTCTGGAGCTGAGTCCGTCTTGCTAAGACGAAGCCAATGACGCGATCAATGCAAGAAACAGAGCCCAAAGGATGACCTCGATATGTGTGCAGCAACGGCACATAAAACGAGACAACTCGGAAACTCAGCGTGCCGGATCTGGTCGGTCTCGTCGAGACGAAGCCGTCGGCGTGAACGATGCACGAATCGGAGTCCAAAAACGGCCTCGAACAACAAGCCCAAGTGTCCTCGTAAAGCGTGCAAGTGCGGCACGCAAAACGAGGCAAGTTGACAGCTGGCTGCTGCAAAACTAGTGCGCCGGAAACTGGCACGTAAATCAAGACGGCTGATGTAGGCCTCGGAATGCACGATTGGAGCCCTCGCACGCAAAACGAGGCAGGTTGGCAACAACAGCGCTCTGGATCTGGATAGGTCTCATTGATACGAACCCAACGGTGCAAACGGCACGTGATTCGGAGCACAGACGAGATCGTGACGCTGGCGGTGCGATATGGTTGCAATTGCACCACCCTCCAACCCACACAGATCTGGCTTGGATCCTGGTTGCACCTTGGTTGCACCCTAGTTCAGACCAAGGTTGAGTCAGGTGGCTCGAACCAACTAGAGACCGGGTTCAAATCCGATTCAAGCCAACCTGACTAAACCAAATTGAAATTTTAAAGGAGTTGGTGGCGGTGGTGAAGATAGCGGTGCCAGCGGCGGTGGAGGAGGCCGGCAGGGAGCAGCGGTGGAGGAGGCCGGCAGGTGCCGACAGCGCCGACAACTACGGCGGCAGCGGGAGTTGGCTGCTCCAACGGCAGCGGGGCGAGGTGGAGACGGCGGAGTCGGCGATGGTGCCGGCGGTGGGTGACGACGTCGCCGACGGCAACGGCAGGGACAACTTCGCCCCTCCCCTCTTCTTCTTCTCCTTCTCTTCAACCCGACGCGGTCTGTCTTCAACCTGAACTACTTCGGATCTGCCGATCTGGGGAGTGGGGAAGAGGGGAAGGAGGGACCCGTCGGCAGGGGCAAGCGACGGTTAATGGAAGACGACGGCAAGGCCGGCAGGGCCTACGACAGGTGGAAGGGACGGCAGTCGTGGTAGGGGATGCTACAGCCGGCGCGGTGGAGGTGGACTGGCACTCGCGGCGACGGCGACAGTGGGGCTGGTGACGCAACTGGAGCCGACGACCAGGGCGGCGACGGAGCAGCGGCGCAGTGAGGATCGGGTATGCTCTGATACCAAAACTGATGCGGGACGAAGGGAAAGAGGGGGGGAATGGGATAGGGATCCCCGGCCTCGTGCCAGAGGATGGGGAAATTCCCCGGCGTCGCACCGGGGACAGGGAGGGAGGGTACCAATCAGCGTCGCACCGACAGACAGGCTCCGGCGTCGCACCGGAGCTAGGGGGGTGAAGTCTCTCTCACAGAGGCCTATTCGCACTCACATATATTTTCTTTTCTTCTTTCCACCATCCCCTTTATTTCTGGAACAAGATACATATATATAGAGTAGATGGTAACTCCTGACCCTAGATATTCCATCTGACTCTAGGACTTCCCTTATAACTCCTAGAAAATAAAAAGACATAATGGGCCATTAATAGGCCTAATAAAAGCAAATGAAGGGAACTCCATAAGCCATGCATCATAAACCTCTCTCTCTCTCTCTGGGGTGTACTATTTGGTTCAAACTACAAAATCCAACCGAAATCTCGGTTTGGTTCGGTTTGGATTATACTTCGCTTTTGTTCGGTTTGCAACAACCTCAAAAGCCGAACCAAACCAATGGAACCGAGTTACAGAGTTATTACAGAATTCTCGACATGACCACAGCTTATTTAAAATTATGTAGGGCTAATCTAGCCTTTGACCAAGGATGTTGATCAATTTTGAATGGGCCCTGGCTTGGGCCGCTGGTTTATGGGACATGGAGGATGAGGAAATCATTTTATAAAGCCACTCCTGCTTCTCATTTTTTATATTACCCAGTATAGGACTAAGCTGATCATTCCTTGCCCACTAGCATCCAGCCGGCATGCACGCTGGGGGCCACGATCATGTTGCGGGTTACAGGGTCTCAGCTTTCCGCCACAGCGCCACCCCACTTGTCCTCCCCTCCCTTCTTCCCCTTCCCGTCTATCCCACTTTCCCTTTCACACCGCCTCCCCCTTCGCGGTGCTGCCGCCTGCAACCCCTTCCTTCTCTGGCAATATTTGCAAACCTCCCTCGTCCAGGCTACCATAACCCTCGTCTTTGGCTACTTCTGGGGATCTGTTGTCACCGACCACTTTGTCCTCCAGCACTCCCTCCACCTGGCGAGCACCTTCTCCGGCAGATGTGCTGCTTGGTCCTTCATCTCCTTGGTGGCAGGCATGGAGGTCGAGCTATTCATTTAGACCTATGCTGGGAAGAAAAGAGTTGGGTGGTCAAAAAACATCTATAAAATATCTTGGCATCTCCCTTCACTACGCCCTACCCCGTGGTTCAATCCATCGCGCAACACTTTGAGACCAATGGGCACTCAATAGGGGGGATGGTTCAGACCAAACCGACCAAATTAAACCGTACTTGTTCAGTTTGGTTGGTACGGTTTGAGCTATTCCTTCGGGTCGGTTCGGTTCGGTTTGAAAAAAAAATCTTATAAACCAAACCAAACCGACCCGTGAACACCGCTCTCTCTCTCTCTCTCTCTCTCTCTCTCTCTCTGTGAGATCCCTAAAGCCCACCTTTGATTATATGCTAGGAGAAGACTGTCCCCCCCCCCCACTCACACACAGAGACACACAGACAGAGGTCCCTGAAGCCCACCTTTGATTATATCCTCGGAAAAGACTGTCCAGACTAGCTGGCTAGCGGTCCCCCCTTCTGTAGTCTATTAAAAATTAGCCCCCACACCTCCATGGAGCACGAGCAAGTTAAGAAAATGTGCTCTATAGACTCCTAACCATAAGCATAGCAGGTGGAGTTAATGAAGGGGGGAAATCTGCATGACATATTCCCCAAATGTGACCCAGAAGATTCCCCAGAAGTTGGGTTTCCTCTTCCCAAAGGTCCGTCCTAAAAGTAGGTGCCCAACCCCCCACCCTCCCCTACCCAAAAAAAATAAAAATAGAAGTCCTACCATTAAAGTTCTGAGCCACCACAGCTAAGAGTTAGAAGATCCTCTAGATATAAGCAGGCCCACCAGCTGCCCCTCCAACCAGGCTGCCAATCCCCAAGTACAACCTGAACACCTTACAGGATCACCCGCTTGGCTTGTAGAAGACCATTCCAAACACAGAAGATGTTACTCAAGGAGCTGCACCTTGGACCTCCTGTAATGCTTCTGTTGAATCACATGCCACCATAGACACCTCTCTCCACCATCCTTTTTTCTTATTACTCCTTCAGAGATGCTGTTGTCAATTTTAACAAATTGGTCCATTTGCAATTATTTAATGGGCTATTTAATCTTTTGACATGATCTTTTAACTGTACAAGTTATTTATAGTTTAGAATTTTATCGTAAATAGTGTGTAATGTGGTTTAAAAGATGCTTCATTAAGTTACTCTAAGAATTGCCATTTTCAATTACATTCAGTTTTTATTGAAGTGTATTTGACTCTGTAGATTAAAAAGAAGATTATAATGTGTTATTGACTATCCAATTTTTACTGCACCTACAGAAATATTGATATCCTAAGATATTTAATATTTTATTGTGCTACTCCAGGATGTAACACCTAGTGGCCATTTTTATTCTATAAAAATTGTTTAACATTTTTCATAAATAGTTTATTAGTCAGAGTTGATGGATTTAGGGCTAGAAGACTTATCGGCTATGGACAACCAGGATAAAGTTGAGGTAGTAAAAATATGTTTTATCCTAGACTACATTACATAATATTTTTATTATACTTTGAACCTAATCCATGAGGAGACATGGACTTCAAATCATCATCTTAGTATGTCATATAAATAGGTTTATCCTGCAGTCGAAAGTAACAAAAAATTTCTCTCAGGAGCTTGATCTGACCTTAATATGGTGATCATATGAGTTTAGAACGTCCAAGAGATACTTATACAAAACGTCAGTCAAAAAATTCATACGGTAGCTGAGACAGAATCATAACAGTAAGCGATCAAAAGACATTTCCATATAAAGAAACATATAATTTCTTCCTGATACCATTTACGGCTGGCTCCAAAAGTTGTTCCGAATTCAATGAAGAAAGAGCTGCATGAACCAAAGGGTGAGAAGCAAGTGTGGAAGCAGGAATCCTGAAAACATAACAGCATTGGTAAATTACAAGGAGAACAAAGTAGCTATTTGTTCTTCAGAATAACTCCAGCAGAACAGCTTTAAACATCACTTTTGAATATATCCGCCTAGACCTATCAATGTATATGGTTAAATTTGCAGAAAGAGTGTTTGCACGCATTTAAAGAATGTGAACAGATTTATGCTTCCACATGCTACAAAAGCTGAGATAAACTCAGTGTAAAAGGTAACTACCCATTGCTCAGTCGAAGCCATGAAGCAAATGCCTCCAACACCTGCCAACAAAAGTTGCAACCTTATAGCTTATCATCCTTCAATTGTATTCATACCCACAAGATATGTGATGTCTATCAAACAGCAGGATAGCAGATGAGGGCTCAGAGCAGCCAAAGTTGAAGATAGCAGGACGCCTACTAACACTTCAACACTCAAGACTAAAGAAACACAAAAACCAGGAAAAAAATGCTAATGATGATTTGGATATTGCTTTTATCATTTCCCAAAGTTAAGCCCTGGTGATGTTCAATTATATTTTATAATTTGGTGCCCCAATAAATGAGATAAGGTTTTGATGATGACGATGACGACGACAACAATGATGATGATGATGGCAGCAATGACTTAATTTGATGGATATTGATGGATACTTCATGCAGACAGACGAAGTCCACAACAAACACAAATGCCAGCATAAAAATATAGGAATATTAGAAAGAACAAAAAAGACAAATGAAAACACGCGTTGAACATTAATATGCATTTCTGTTAAATTCATCTTCTTCACCAAGAATTTCATGTAGCCAATTGCAGAGATCGTAATTTTTTTTATAGTACTAGAGAAGTACCAAAAGCTTCAGACTGTCAAACAAGTAATGTAGAATAGGATGCATAAGAAAATCAGATGTAAAATAGGGTGAATAAGAAATTGTTCTGGGGGGACGTAAGTTTTCAATGTAAAATAGGGCCACTTCTTTATAAACGATTCTAAGTTTTCAATGTAAAATAGGATGTATAAGAAAATCGTTCTGGAGGGACTAAGCTTGTGAGAATAACCAGAAAACATTGATCACTTAATTTACTATTGTGCATTCACGAATACATTCCAAACATCTACTTACATGCTTTTATCCAGGAAAATAAGGCAAAAGCATTGTGAACCAGCATTGACTCCATCCATAGAAACTGATAGGAAAGATATTTTTGGACTGAAGTTTAGTACATACATAAAACTTTCAAGGTCAGTGAACTAGAAGCAGAGCTCAGTGATCTACGAGGATACCGGTAACCTGATAGGTGCATGCTTAAGTATGCTCCCTATGGTCAAAACTCAGAACTACATCCAGCGGCACCCATTTTGTGTATCTATTGGCACCACAAAATCTGTCCGCACTACAAGAATACAACCGTAGATGAAAGGCATTTTGTCATGGTTTTTCCATCAATTCATCTACAAGCATGTGAGTTGGTCATTTTATCAACTACAACACTACAAGTATTGAGGGAATGGCTTGCAGCTTTTTGTAAGCGGGCCAATTATAACCCCACTTTTTATTCTTTGCTGGGTGGAAGGTGAGCTTTACACCATCTTAGTGTCTTTTGTACAGAGGGGTTTCATCTTGGTGTCTTTTGTATAAAGGGGTTTTCATTTATGGTCTTCCTTCTTTTACACTTGTAAATCCCTCTTTTTATTTTAATACAATTGTGGTACCATAATCTACCTAAGTATGAGTCTCTCGTGCTTAGCTGGCCCCAAGCCCAAATAAAGGAGGAGGGTCGCGGTAGGTGACAACCAGCATAAAAATATTATCACATCTCATGATATGGATTCTATTAATTTTTTTTTTTTAGAAGGTGACAAAAGTCACAATTCCATTGAAATAAATGAAAGTGGTACAGGAAAGCCCAAGAGGGCATACCCTTGGATAGGACAGACCCCCATCCAAGTCCCAAAAGATTTAAAAGATCCTAACAAGAGCTGTTTTATCAAGAAGATAAAGCAGGTCACAGGGTTACAAAGGAGATAACATTAAGAAATCAGCTGCCTCCACAATTTGATTTTGTCAGAAATAACAGAGCTGCCAACCTTCAGGATACCAGCTGCCCGTCCCCACTCCTCCACCCATCTGAATGTCATCTTCAAGAGTTCATTCGCACTACTAAATTGGTCGCTAAATTTCCTTCTATTTCTTTCACACCATATAGTCCACAACATGGCCGGGCATAGAAGAAGCCATACATGTATGAATTCCTTTGACGGAGAAACAGTGATCCACCATTTCAGCAGATTCAACACAGAGGAGTGCTCCACCCAACCAATTCCAAATATCCTGCACATACTCTTCCATTGGATGGAGATAATGCCACATTTGCAAAATAAGTGGGATTGGTCTTCCTCGAAGAGTGCACAGAACATACATAAGGATCTCTCGGGCAGTTTAAGTCGCTTCGCCCTCATTCCCGTAAGGCTTCTATTCCATGCAAGCTTCCATAGAAACACCCTTATTTTATTAGGAAGGTGGTTAGACCAAATTAGGTTCTTCCACCAAACCCTAGTACCACCATCATTCAAAAACTGAACCAGGGATTTAACCGAAAAAAGCCCATCATTAGACCATCTCCAAGCCCTCTTATCTTGCACCTCACTGCATGTCCTAACACCATTGATTAAGTTAAGCAAGGCTATCAATTCCTCTGCTTCCACATCAGTAGGATTCCTTCTAAGCATTAGGGTAAACTGGCTTGTACTACTATGAGACAGAACCTCTTCAACCGAAGCATCCTTGTTCTGGACAATGCTGAAAAGATTGCTGAAAACCACAGTCAAATCCAGGTTGGAGCACCATTTGTCCTTCCAAAATCGTATGTCCCTGCCATTACCCACTTGGATTTCGCAAGAGGTGACCATGAAATCAGCACATTTAAGAATGTTCCTCCATATGGGAGATAAATTATATCTTGATGAATGGGAGAAACTCCATTTACTCTCACCATGAAAGTACAAGTCATTGACAATTACAGCCCAAAGAGCATCCGGAAACTCTCCTCTTCTCCACAACCATTTAGCTAACAAGGCTTTGTTGAAGATGGCAATCCCACAAAGCCCAATGCCTCCTTGCTCCTTGCTCTTACACACATTCTTCCACGCGATCAAGTGCATTCCTCTCTTTTCCCTTTTCCCTCCTGCCCAAAAAAAGGAGCTCCTAATTGATTCAATGATCTTTTCCACGGTTCTAGGGATCTTCAAAACAGAAGCGTAGTATAAAGCCAATGAAGAAAGAACCGACTTGGATAGGATCAATCTTCCTCCTCCAGACAGAAAGTTACTCTTCCATCCTTCCAGCCTATTCTCAAATCTCTTAATGAGACCATCCCAGTCCCTGACCCTAGTTACACCATTCGATAGGGGCAGCCCCAAATATTTGATAGGAAAGTTGCTTACTTTGCACTTTAGGAAACTTGCAATTTCTTGTACCCTTTGCTGAGTCATGTTCAGCCCAACAATTTCAGATTTCTCATAATTGATTTTCAACCCCGTGATGATTTCCACCAAAATTAGCAGACTCTTTATACTCTGGATATCCTCAATGCTTCCAGGTGTGAACAGGAGAGTGTCATCTGCAAATTGAAGATGAGATAATTGGATATGGCTTCTACCAATCCTGAACCCTTCTACCAAACCTTGTTGAGCTGCACTATCCCACAGGGTGCTCAAAATCTGTCCAATAAGCAGAAAAAGAAGGGGAGAGAGAGGATCTCCCTGCCTTAATCCTCTTGAGCTATTAAAAAATCCACATGGCTCTCTATTTACCAGCACCGAGAATCTGGAGGAGGAAATACAGCATCTTACCCATCTTATCCACTTAGTATTGAATCCCATGATCTCCATAGTTTTGAGTAGACAGTTCCAATTGATTGTGTCATAGGCCTTCTCAAAATCAAGCTTTACCAACACCCCTTGCTTATGTCTAATCTTGTAGTGGTGAATGGCTTCATGAGCAGCCATAAAATTGTCCAGGATGAATCTTCCTTACACAAAGGCTGACTGGTTGATCCCCACTAGCTTATGGATGACCTTCTTGAGCCGGGTTGTTAGGATCTTGGTGATGATTTTGTAACATCCATTGAGAAGGCTAATGGGTCGAAAATCAACCATTCTATCAGCTCCCTCTGTTTTCGGGATCAGGACAATATGTGTGGAGTTAACAAGTTTAATCCCTTCCGGCCTTTCGTGGAACTCTTGGACAAAGTTAACCACATCTGTCTTGATAATATCCCAACAAAATTGGTAGAAGCCAAGGGAGAAACCATCAGGGCCTGGAGCTTTGTTGGGATCCATTCTAAATATTGCCGTTTTGACTTCTTCTTCTGAAAAAGGTTCACACAGCTGTTCAGCATCAGCAGCTTCTAGAACAGGGAGCAACCCTTCTTGTAGATGGGGCCTGAGAGGGTGGTCTTCTGAGAAAAGGTTCTTGTAAAAGGCAACAAACCTTGTCTTGATTTCCTCAGGATCCTCAATGACTGCTCCATTTTCCTTGATATGCTCAATGGTCAAAAATCTCTTCTTGGCACTTGCCACAGCATGGAAAGAGGAGGTGTTCTTATCTCCTTCCTTTAGCCAGTGTTCCTTTGCCCTCTGTTTCCAACTGATTTCCTCTTTCAAGAGCTCTTCATTATAAACCTTCTTGAGATCCTTCAAAGATTGCAGTTCTTGTGTGGATAAATCACCAGACTCACTTTTCAGCTCCAGCTTTTCAATTTTACTTATCATAGTCTGCCTTTCTGCTGAAACCCTTCCAAATTTCTTTTTTGCCCATTATTTCATACATCTCCTAGTCCATTTAAGTTTCTCCTGGAAACTCTGAATTGCAGAAGCTGCCTTTGGTGCTTGATTCCACCAATCCCTCACCAAATCTCTGAATTCAGCTTCCTTCTGCCACTTCAGCTCGTATCTGAAAGTTCTGAACCCTATCTTCTTGTCCTCCATCCTGAAGTGCAGAGGAATGTGATCTGAAACCGATCTACAGAGCCCCTCGACATTTGTCAATCGGAATCTCCTGAACCATTCTGCAGAAATTAATACTCTATCAAGTCTTGACTGTGTGCTGACTTGTTGTAGATTAGACCATGTAAATTTCCTGTTCGGTATTTCCATATCCATTAGCTTGACCTCCCTAATCCATTGATTGAAGAGCTCCATATCCTTACTCCATTTCTGTCTCCCAGTCCTTTCCCAGGGATACCTAACACAGTTGAAGTCTCCCATGATACACCAGGCTTCAGCAAACAAGGAGTGCAGTCTATACAACTCTTCAAAAAAGGACACCCTCTGTTGTTCAGTATGAGGCCCATACACTGAAGTAATGATCCAGCTGTCATTATTTGTTCTTTTATTCTTGCATGAGAAAGATACCGATATGCTATAAGTGCCCATATCACATATGCTCCCTTCAAATTTATTCCCATTCCATAATATCACCTGGCCTCCTTTAGCTCCGTCTGCAGGAAGGACAGCCGCCTGGTTCAGTTTCGTCCCCCTCAACCTGTCTGAGATGACTTTGTCCAAGCTAGGCATTTTAGACTCTTGTAGGCAGATGCAGTCCAGCTGGAGAGACAGCACCAGGTCCCTCACTGCTCTCACCTTACTCTTCCCATTGAGACCTCTGACATTCCACGAATCCAGGTTCATGGTAAAATAGTGATCCTCCCCTCCTCCTTGAGCTTCTTCCCTCTTAGAGTATCCACAATTTCATTGTTCTTCACGAAATTAGCTTCCCTCTTCCCTATTTTTATTCCTCCACCTGTTCCCTTCCTCTTAGTTGAATGGAGTAGAGCATCCTGCCTTCTCAGTTTCTTCAGAAAGCTTAAGACCATAACCTCCCTATCAGCAAAGGACACACCAATGCGTTGGCCCAACAGAATGATTTCATTCATCCAAGCATCTTCGTCAGTAGCTATCTATACTGCCAACGGCACCTCCCTCGGACTATAGGGCACAATCTGGGCATTTAGTGTAGCTTCCTGCAACTTCCCTGTATTCCTCACCCCATTCAAGCACTCTTCTTCCATACCATCCTGTCTGCCAGTCGAAGCAAATGACTCCTCATTGATCTGTTTGGCTTCCTCCATATTGTCATTGACCCGTACTTCCCCTATAGGAGTGTTACATGGTACCGGTTGGTCAACACGCAACTCTACACTCTTTGCCTGGTCTATCCCCGATGAAGATTCAATACAAACCAAAGCATTTGAGGGAGAAATCCTCACTCTGTGGCTCGGAGGAACCTCCCGTCTGATACTCTGTTTTTCTTTTCGGGTTCTGTTTGCAGACGCTCGGGGAAGACGACGACGGCTCAGAGCCGGGTTAACATCAGACACCCGGACCGGTCCAGAACAAGCCCGGTTCGCAGGTAAGTCAGGATCCAAACCGACCGGATCATAATGGACCCCGTCTAAACCCGGATCCAGAATCCGACCCCGGGCCTGTTCATCTTCTTCGCCCGACATCCCACAACCGTCACACTCTTGGGTGGACTTCGTCAAATTCATCGCAGGACCGCCATATTGGGCTTCCACCAATCCTTTTAAGGGGTTTGCACCATCTCCAAGAGCAAAAGTCTGTTCAATTCCGCCGCTCGAGGGATCTGGGCCCTTTCCAAGAACTCCTTCACCCTCATGGGGCCTAGGCCCGCTGCCGCCATGAATGCTCATTTTGAATTATGCCTGACTCTTCGCTTCCAATTGACTCAGCTCAACTGAGTTCGTCAACTTGGGGGCGTTCTCAGACTCAGTCCTAGCTTCCTCAAGAACAGGAGGGTAGCCGCAGCCCGGCTCCCATGTTCCAGCATTGCCATTTCTTCTCTGTCTATATCTTCTGTACTCGCACACCACATCTGCCCAGGACCAGTCTCGCTCAGGCTGTTTAGTCAAACCAGGGGTTTCCTTCTCAACACGTACCCAGAATGCAGCACCCATCGCTGAAATCTTGATTTTATCCGGGATACCTTCGGCCTGATCAACGGATACTTTAACTCGAGCATAAAAGAGATCATCCCCTCTGAGCCACTTGCCATCTACTTCTCTAAGTCTCCCGAACTTGGAGCAGATAGCTTGGAACGAATTAACATTCCAGAGGTGGAGGGGCACTCCAAAAAGTTTACACCACACTTCGATACCGTCCTCTGCTGGAACAGTACCAACCTCAACCTTCCACGGTGAAGCGAATGCGGAGACACCTTCCTTCACCTCGAACCTCCCAGTGCAGCACACAGAGCTTCTCCACGATTCTGAGTCCGTTCTAACCAGGAAAAAGCCAATATCAATCCTACGAACGCACCAATAATTGACATCCGGCCAGATTTCCTGCAGCCTGTTCTTCACTACCTCATCATTTACCGCTTCTTCCTTGCTGCTCTCCCGGAATGAAATAACGACACAGCTTTCTAACAATCTCTTAGCTGGTTCAACCTCGGCTAACCACGGAATTTCCACCACGCCAGGAAGGATTTTCAGTCTGTTCGTTCCACCAACAGCAGTACTCTGGCCACCAGCCAACTGGTCCTGTCTGACGCCCCCTTCTGGTTTACTAATAGGCTGCCGAAGAAGAGGACAGTGTCTCCTTCTATGTCCTGCTTCTCTGCAATATTAATGTTAATATTAATATTAATTTCCACCACGCCAGGAAGGATTCTATTAATATTAATGCTGGAGCGTCCTCTACTTACGACACGCTACACTGGACCCGGGTGTAGTGAGAAACAGGCAAGGGTGGAGGGCGTTCCCTGCAAGCGATGCACCATATCGGTGCCCAGATGTGGTGTTAAATGAGCAAGGGTTCCCACATTATGGACAAGTGTAGGTAAAGAAGCTAGTCCATAGAACCGAATAGAAAATAGGATATAGGACAAGCTTAGAAAATAATAGATGTTACTGTAGAAAGAATTCTAAGAAAGAGCGAGTTGAGAGGAGGATCAGAGTAGGTACTTGGAATATGAGATCTCTTACAAGAAAGTTGATAAAATTTTTGGAAGGTGAGAAAGTTGATGGAATTTGTTGACACTATAGAGAGAAGAAAGGTTAATATTGCTTGCATTCAAGACACTAAATGGATAAGAGAGAAAAGTAAAGAAGTGGGAAATACACGCAACAAATTATGGTATACGGGAAAGAAGAGAAATAAGAATAGATAGGTAATATTATTGATAAGACTTTGAAGGATGCAGTGGAAGCGGTGAGAAAAGTAGGAGATAAGATTATCCAAGTGCAATTAAATATAAAAGGAGATGCGGTTAATGTAGTCAGTGCCTATGCTCCACAAGTTAGATTAGATAGTAAGAGTAAACGGAAGTTTTAGGAGGATATGGACGATCTTATGCAGAGCATACCAAACGAAGAAAATATCTTTATTGGTAGGGATCTTAATGAGCATATAGGAAGTAAACGTCAGGATTATAAGAAGGTTCATAGAGGTTTTGGCTTTGGAACAAGGTTCGCCGTATCGTACCAGATCGGGCCGACTCGTACGAGTCGACTCGTATCTAAGCCGACCCAATCCGCTGGCACGCTCGGATCGAACGATCTAGCTTGGACCATCTCCATATCGCACCAACTCGAGCCGTATCGGATCCAACTCGTGCCGAATCACACAATACGGGCTCGAGCCGCTGCGAGCCGGTCGCAATTCGCCGTGAGTCGGTGCGATCCAGCCCGATATGCGTGGATCCAATACGATATGCCCTCTAAAGCCCCATTTTCAAATTAATTGAAAATTTATATTTGATCCTTCTATGAGATTTGGTGTGCCACTTTCTTTTGTAAATTCATGTTTCTTGTATTAAATTCTTCTTAATTAGTATGCTAGTGTATCATTTTTACATAGTTAAATACATGAAATCAATGTTTTCCTTTTAAATGTGACTCATAATCATTTACCATAACAAAAACATCAAGTAGAGTTATAAAAATACAAATTTATGTCAATAAATTAAAGATTTATTCCAAAAATATATATCTTAAACCGGCCTAAAACGGCCCAACTCGTGCTAGTCGGGCCGATCTGGATCGGATCCGACTCGTATCTGGCCAGACCTGATCTGATCCGGATCTACATACGGCGAACCTTGCTTTAGAATGAGAAATGAGGAAAGAAAAAGCATCATCGATTTTGCTATGGCTTATGACCTTATACTAGTAAAATACTCACTTTATAAAAAGAGAATCTCATTTAATGACCTTTAAAAGTTGACAAAATAGAAACCAAATTGACTTATTTCTCACAAAGAAGATAAATCGTGCGGTATACAAGGATTGCAAAGTTATCCCCGGAGAGGCCTTTACAAATAAACATAGGTTAGTGATCTTAAATATTAAGATCAAAAGGTGGTCGGGTAAATTTATAAGCAAGACGGCAGTTAGAACACGGTAGTGGGAATTAAAAGGAATGGAACAAGTAATGTTTAAGAATGAACTTCTCAAGATGGGAGATTGAAAGTCGAATATGGAAGCCAATACTATGTGGATATATATGGCGTCAAAGATTAGAAAAGTAGCTAGAAAAACACTTGGAGAGTCAAAAGGACACGGCCCACCCGCGAAGGAGAGGTGGTGGTAGAATAAGGTACAAAGGCGGTGAAGAATAAAAAAGAACGGTATAAAAGATTGCTAAAGTGCGACAAAAATGAGACTTATAAACAATACAAGATAGTAAAAAAGAAAGTAAAAAAGATCGTTAGTCGGGTAAAAGCTTAGGCCTTTGAAAAGATGTATGAGAAACTTGGAACTAAAGAAGAAGGAAAAGATATTCATAGATTAGCAATGATGAGAGAAAGAAGATGTCAGGATCTTAACCGAGTTAAGGAAGGTGGAGAAGTTGGAAAAGCTAGTTTAACAATCCTTTTTATGATAGTCATAGTGAAAACATATTGGACATAGAATGTACAATAGAGTATAATGTGAACTATAATAGGAGGATTAGATTTCTAAAGTCAAGCAAGCATTGAAGAGGATGAAAGTAAGTAAAACATATGGCCCCAATGGAAAAATTCCTATTGAAGTATGGAAATGTTTAGAAGACATAGGAGTGAAATGATTAACCCAATTGTTTAACAAGATCCTAGCCTCTAAGAAAATGCCAGATTAATGAAGGAAGAGCACTCTTGTACCTACTTTTAAAAACAAAAGACACATCCAGAGTTGCTCAAACTATAGAAGAATTAAGCTCATGAGTCATAAGTCATACTATGAAGCTGTGGGAAAGAGTTACGGAACATAGTTTATGTTGTGATACAACTATCTCGACTAACCAATTCGGCTTTATACCGAGTCGATCAACCATAGAAGCTATCTTCCCTATAGGAGCTTGACGAAGAAATATAGAGATATAAAGAAAGAAAAATCTGCATATAGTATTGTGAGACTCGATTTTTTAAAATCAATCTTTTCTTTTGAAAAGAACTTGAAAGATTTTAGTTTCTAAAAGAATCTTTTTTTTTAAGTGTAGACTCTGAGAACTTAGGATTAACCCTCAAGGAGTCTAGGGTTTTGGATCAAGCGAATGGATCTGTGGATTTGACCTCTCCCTACTGACTTCGATCAGTGTTAATTACGTCAATCACTGATTGGCAATCCTTGATTAACCGTCCGTAGATGCCCTTGAAATAATAACGCACTAAAAGAATTGAAATGTTGCATGAAACACATCACTTGATCGACTTTTGCATTTATGAGATTTCATACTTGATGTTCACTTTGAATTCTCTTTTTGAGAATCCTAACGGATACTTAAAGGATTAACTTTACGTAGAGGGCATATGAGCTTGCAATCCTTAAAGGACACTAAGAGGATATACTTTGAGCAAGATCCTTCTTAAAACCTTTAGAGGATACACTTGAATTTGGTAGTGTCCTTTAAATATCCTTTAAAACTTATATGGGTTTGCAAGGATCATTTAAGCGTAAACAAGAAAACCTTTTCTTTCTTTGTTTCTTGAAGATTTGTAAGAAAAAGGACTTAATAAATGGGGCATGATGGCCACCACTTAAACAAGACCCTTCTATGAAGTTTATGATCCTACACCCGGTATGAAGGAACCAAAGTTAGTTAACTTCAAATCTGATTTAAATCAAATAATAATTTGAGCAAACACATAAAATAGTCAAATCGAACACATCTACAAGTCATGCACAATTTCATTAGTTACATTCAATAAAATCAAACTTCGGTTATTCCGCCGATACAAATGAACCACAATTTTACAAACTTTTGGCCATACCAACATTAGGAACAGACCAAGAAATGTACTTCGGTCACTCCAACGATAGAAGTGAATCACAAACTTAATGGCCATTCCACCAATAAGAATGATCTAAGAAAAAGGACTTTGGTCACTCTATCAATAAGAGTGAACTATAAACTTAATGGCCATTCCACTAATAGGAATGAACCACTAAAATGATTAAACCACTCAACCAATAAAAGCGAACCACAAACTTAATGGTCAATCCATCAATAGGAATGAACCACTAAGACCACTCTATCAATAAGAACGAACCACAAACTTCATGGTCATTCCACTAATAGAAATGAACCACCATTTTATTCAACTCATAGCCATTCTAACAAAAAAAATAGACCATCATTTATCTTCTTCTTTTTTATTGTACAGAGTATGTATGTTAAACTTACACGCACGGTGTCGGAGCATTGGATCTGTCCATAGGCAGAGCTTGAGTGTTTTCTCCTTCTTTTCTTCAAAAAAGGACTCTTAAAAATCCTCTAGAGTCTCCCCAAAGGCTCTTCCTTGGACCTCTTGCAGTAGCCACCCCTTAGGGGGTATTTATAGAGTGAAAAGAGAGAGAGAGGTGACAAAAAGAAAGGGGAGGGGGTGCGGTGGCACCCCTAACGGTGGGTGCTACCAGTATGGGGGGGGGGAGGGGGGAGCCATTGGTGGCTCCTCCCTTCCTCTCTATTTTTTTTTAAATTTCCCCCCCTTCCTTCTCTCTTTTTTCATTTATATATCCCCTCTTTTTCTTCTTTTTTCTTTCTTCATAAAAAATTGTTCAACAAATGCCCCCCCACGGTACATGTATCAGAAGCAGGGGCGGAGGCATGTGTTCCGTGCATTACCTCCATAGTCTCTTGTTGTCTTTGTCGCATGTGATCAGCTTGCATTCGACTGAGGGCTTACAAGCCCTAACTTGAGTATCGAGACACCTTGAATATGTCGCAATCTGCCCAAACCTCTGAGAGTAAACCATTCTTTGCGATGTCGACCCTCCGGAGTTTTACCTCTGTTTGGATTTTGCATAGTCCTGCTTCGATTGTTCTGGTGAACCAAAGGCGTCTAACCAGACCTCAACTTGTGATTTTCGAGTCGGACCCTGTTGAGCTTCTTTGGCAAATCCTGGCTTGGCTTTTGAATCTTAAGGTGTGAACAACCCTCTTTCAGCCTTTTCTTAGGCACACTAGAAAGAGTACCCTTAAGTGACCAAGGTTTTGACCCCTATTGAACCAATCCGATTGAAAAACTTTGAAAAGCTTCTATGAGTCTCATACTGTACTGACTCACTTTGTAACCTTTGGAGTACCAGACACTCTCCTTTGATGTTCTGCACATTTGAAAGTGTGTCTAGAATAGTCTTGCTTCCATGGCTTCTAAGCAGTCGTAGCTTGTAGTTGATGTGAGATAAATCCTTTATCATCTTCCGACATTTACCCACTTCTTCAAAATCTTCAGGTGTGAATAACCCTTCTTTTGGCATCTTAGGGCTTAACTGGCTAGAGCTTTGATTACAATAAGCTAATCTTTGGGTATGGATAACCCTCTTCTGTCATTTTAGGGTATACATTGTGAAAGTGACCCCAACTGGCCGAAGCTTTGACTACAATAAGCCGATCTTTAGGTATAGATAACCCTTTTCTAGCATTTTAAGGCACATTGTTAGAGTGACCCCAACTAGCCGAAGCCTCGACTATAATAAGCCGATCTTTGGGTATGGATAATCCTTTTCTAGCATTTTAGTGCACATTGCGAAAGTGACCCTAACTGGCCAAAGCTTTGACTACACTAAGCCAATCTTTGGGCATGGATAATCCTCCTGTTGGCATTTTAGGGTACATGGTGAAAAGTGATCATAGCTGGCCGAAGCTTTAGACTGTAATGAGCCGATCTTTGGATATGAATAACCCCCATCTTCGCATTTTCAGGCACATAGTGAAAGTGCCCCTAGCTGGCCGAAGCTCTGACTTCAATAAGCCAATCTTTGAGTATGAATAACCCCTTCTGGCATTTTAGGGTACACGGTGGATATAACCCTAACTGGCCGACTTTGACTGTAATAAGTGGAATTTTTTAACTTTGCTATGATCTATAGCCCTTCATTTTACTTCTTTGTCCTTCAAACTCTTGGTGGTAAATTGATCTCGATTCTTTCTTTCCTTTTGCACGTAGATTGCTTCTTTCCTCCTTTGCGCCGTAGCTGATGTAAGAGGCCTATCTTTGTTGCGTCTGGACAGCGTCCAAAAACTTTTTGGTAAGTTTAGTATACCTTTAACTCTCTTCATTATCCGCTATCTTAGATTCTTCTGGCATCAAATACGATCCTTAACTCCTCAAATGCATCTAAGAGCACCCAGGACTACCTGACTCACAAGCACGATGTCAAGTGTCTTCATGAGATTTGAACTTTGGCAGGTTTTTACTGTAATTATATCGTCGTCTTCCCGAAGTTGGTTTTGATTTTGACTTCTCATAATGTTGTCTCATTTGTCTTTGTGATTCAGTTGTTCCGAGGGCTTGTCTTCGATAGCGCATTTTTTGTGACTTAGTTGCCCCTAGAGCATGTCTCAGGCAACACATTTATCTACTAGTCAAACCTTGATTTCAAGACAATCCAGTGTCGTGTGATTATTCACACTTTTTATTTCTTTTTAACCAACTCTAACACCCTTTTAGGTTTCACCAGGATTAACTCCCTCTTATTTTTGCATGCACGCCTTTTCAGGTTTTCATGCAACAGGGTTATCCATTTTTACCTAAGGCGCCCTTTCGGATTTTCACCTTAGCCGGATTTTGGAACCTTTTTACCTTAACTACCCCTTTCTTGGGAGGAGACAGCTAATTCTGTCGGAGCACCATAATTTTAAGCTCTTTTTTTGGGTGGAGGGGGGGTTCAATAGAAAATTATGACTTCCTTGTGGGCCAGATTTTGGTAGAGTTTTCAATTTTGTTCGGTAGGGAATTGTGGCTTCCCTGTGGGCCAGGTTTAGGTATTCTTTAATGATACGCGAGTTCTGAGCCACCATTATTTTAGGTGTTTCAAGAAGCAAAGGCTCTAAATACCCGTAGAATTTTTGGGTTTTCGAGGACACAATGACTCCGGTGGGGCTAGGATTTTCTTTGAATTTTCAAGGATATAACGGCTTCCAAGAGCCAAAGGATTTTGGATGCCTGAGAGATACAAACACTCCGAGGGGCCAAGAAATTTTAAGTTTTCAGGGGATAAAGGCTCTAACTAGCCACGGGCTTTGGGTACTTCAAAGAGATAAAGGTTCCAAGTAGCCATGGGCTTTAGGTTCTTCAATGGGATGAAGGCTCCAAGTAGACAAGAATTTCAGATTCTTCAAAGGGATAAAGACTCCAAGTAACCATGGATTTTAAGTTCTTCAAGGAGATAAAGGCTCTAAGTATCCATAGATTCTATATTTTATAGAGATAAAAGCTCCAAGTAACCATGAACTTTAAGTTTTCAAGGGGATAAAAGCTCCAAGTAACCATGAACTTTAAGTTTTCAAGGGGATAAAGGCTTTAGGTAGTCATGGATTTTGAATTTTCAAGGGGATAAAGACTCCAAATAACTATGAATTTTGGGTTTAAGGGGATAAAGACTCCAAGTAGCTATGAACTTTAAATTTTTCAAGGAAATGAAAACTCCAAGTAGTCATAAACTTTGGATTTTCTAAGCGATACAATGGCTCCCAGAGGCTGAGATTTTTTAGGTTTTGCTAATGAAAATTTTATGATGGGACGACGGATTATGATCAAAGGATGTCTTGGCTTCCCTTAGCCCCTTTTCAGTAAGAAATCAAATTTTCCACTTCTTCACCGAGTCGGAAGACATCGTCATCGTCGCCTCGATCGTAGTCCTTTTATTGAATGTTACACCACCAATGTGAGGTGAAATAAGGGTTTCCTCGTCATTGGCAACTCTGACATCCTCTCTAATAAAGATGTGGAGAAACTCGATCTCCACCCAAATTGGGTTGAGAGAGCTTAACCCCCCTTCCCCCACCGGGATATGACTCTTTTTTCTTTTCTTTTTTATATAGAAGGACAGACGGCGTATAAGAGTCATACCCCAGCGAGTTGTGTAATTCTTTTTCTTTTAACTAACCTCAAAACCTTTGCGGGTTTTTGCCGAAGTTAGCCCCTTCATACTTTTGCATGTGCGCCCTTGCAGATTTTCAGACAACAAGGTTTCTCATTTTTGCTTGAGGCGCCCTTGTGGGTTTTCACCTCAGCCAGGTTCAAGACCTTTTTACCCTTAATTAGCTCATTTCGAGGGAAGAACTGACTAAGTCCATCGAGGCACCTCATTTTTAAGCCCTTCTTTTTTCTTTTTATTTTTCTTTCTCTCTCTCTCTCTCTCTCGGGGGGGGGGGGGGGGGGGGGGGATTTATTGCTCTTATCGGCGATTCTGGACAAATTCCAAGTCCACAGCTTGAATGTTTTCTCCTTTTTTCCTTCAGAAAAGGGCTCTTAAGCATCCTCCAGAATCTCCCCAAAGGCTCTTCCTTGGACCTCCTACAACCACCCCCCGAAGGGGTATTTATAGAGTGAAAAGAGAGAAAGAGGGAGGTGAGAAAAAGAGAGGGGAGGGAGGTGCGGTGGCACCGGTAGATGCTACCAGTGGCACCCCCTACCGGTGGGGGCATCCACTGGTGGTACCCCCCTACCAGTTGAGAAGGGGGGGAGCCACCGGTTGCTCCTCCCTTCCTCTCTTTTTCTTCTTTTATTTCCCCCATTCCAAGAGATGTCTTGTAATGCGTGTTTGAGCCCAAGAGGATATGTACTAGGTACATTTAAGTGTTAAAAGACATGTATGAAGGATCAATTACTAGTGTCCGTACGGTTGGAGGGAAAACAAGAGATTTTTCTATTTTAGTTGGATTGCATCAAGGATCAACAGTAAGCCCTTACATTTTCGTATTAGTTATGGATGATTTAACAAAGGATATACAAGAGGGCATTCCGTATTGTATGATGTTTGCAGATAATATTGTATTAATAGATGAGAGGCTAGACGGAGTTAATAGGATGCTAGAACTTTAGAGGAGCACCTTAGAGTCTAAGGGTTTTGAATTAAGTAAAACTAAAATAGAATACATACATTGTAAGTTTAGTAAAAGTCGGAGAGACGAAAAGGAGGGAATCAACTTAGATGGGGTGGCAGTACCACAAAGCATCTATTTCAAATATCTTGGTTCGATCTTCCAAGAAGGAGGAGGGTACAAGGAAGATGTTAGCCATAGGAATAAAGCAAGATGGGTGAAATGGAGACTTGTCACGGGAGTCTTATGTGACCGCAAGATCCCAATAAAGTTGAAAGAAAAATTCTACCGTACGGCGATAAAACTTGCAATGTTGTATGGTAGCGAGTTTTAGGCGATGAAGAGACAACATTTCCCCAAGATGAATGTTACCGAGATGAGAATGTTAAGGTAGATGTACAGGCACACTAGGTTAGATAAAATTCGTAATTAGTATATTAGAGAAAAAGTGGAAGTGGTATCAATTGAAGACAAATTGAGATAAGGAAAATTGAGATGGTTTAGACATGCTAGGCATGGACCTAGGGAGACTCCAGTTAAAAAAGTGGCGCATATTAGGATAAAGGAAGGGAAGAGAGTAAGGGGTACACCTAGATTAACTTGGAGGGTAACACAATATGATTTGAAGGCTTTAAACCTTTTAGAAGAGGTAGCCCAAAACCATTTAGAGTGGAGACAAAGAATCCATATGGACCCCAATTAATTTGGGATTAAGACTTAACTGAGTTGAGTTAAGTTGTGGTACCATCCACTTTAAAAAATAAATAAACACCAGAAGTATTAAAGGCTGATGCTTGTTAAACTTTTAAGTGCATTGAAGGGCCAAGACAGTAAACTCCAAAGCATCTTCGTTGGTCTGTGTACGTAAAAGCATTATGGACATTTTTGCAATATATAAACGAAGGATGGCGTGCATTAGAATTGGAGTCCAACCGCCCATTAGCAGAATTATCAAAAGAATGCGAAGGGGTAACATGAGCTGACACTCATCCCCTTATTTCCATCACTCATCCACATTGTCTCTTATCTCCAGTGTGAAACTCCAACCATGAGAGTTCCCTCTTATTAATGAAAGTAAGGCATCAAAATACAATGGCAACTCAAAAGTGGCAAGAATCATACAGCCGAACTTAACAACACATGGGCATCAATGGCAACAACATCATGCACCATGTGCCGAAGCTTCTCCACATCAAACAGAAGCAATAGTGCTAGCTCCGCATATTTCAAGTCATACAAGCACCAGAAATTCACCAAGGCTGTAGTGCAAGTTTGACAGTCACCAACCATGTGAAAACAGCAGCAGCGCTAAACATGGACTACAGCAATCATGGTGAGTTTGCGGCCCTTGCTTGCATTCAGCACTATTTCCTAATTTTCGCAAATGGCTTTCCTTGTAAGACAAAAAAGAAAGAAAGTGCAGGGGAGAAACCGAAGCCACCCTTTCTTATCCTGAGTGAGGGATTTATCAGGGCATGTTCCAGAGGGAGGACAGCCGCAGTCAAGAAACAGAAGTGCTGCCCCAAGGAAGAAAAGCTCTACAGCTTGAATCCTGACTGACTAAGCTCTACACTTTGGAGCTCTAACTGACTAAGGTCCATACATGCCACTCACACAAAGCAAAGAAAAGGGAGTGAGTTTCAAGAATCAATATAGAGCTCACACATCTAGCTTCAATGATTGATCTCCTCTGGGTGATATCCTGGGATTTCAATTCTGTTTTGTACATGGATGAGAGGTTGGGTGGCAATCCTCCTGATATTCAGGCTATGACTGATAATGATGCTCTTAGTGCAGCCCATTTGATGGATTCAGGTTATATTGGGAGTTTTTATACTTGGTCAAATAACATGGAATGTTAAGATTGCATAAGGACTCGCCTTAATAGATGTCTCATCAATTAAAGATGGTTAGTCCGTTTTCCACATAGGACGGTGCAGCACCTCAGCAGAACACTCTCAGGCCATGCCCCCTTCTTTTTATCTTGGAACGAGTAGCTAACCCAAGAACCAAGACCTTTCAAAATTTAGTGTGGACCATGCACCCAGATTTTCAATCAGTGGAGAATTCTTGGAAAGAGTGCTCTACTTGGCTTGGGGGGATATAGCTCAGTTGGTAGAGTGCTGCTCTTGCAATCGGGTCGTTGCGATTACAGGTTGGATGTCTAATTGTCCAGACGATAATGATAGTATCTTATACATGAACCAGTGGCTCACCACTACATTATCACTCGTTGAAACCTAAAAGTGGAGCAAGCGCAGAAATTAGAAAGCAAGACGCATAGGGATAACAGAACTGGACTCAACTAGACAGTCTCCCCTACAATGGCCCACAAAAAAATAATATATGCGTCCACATAAAGTGGCAAGGACATCCGCCAGACTAGCCACCATATCGTGAGGATGACATGAAGGAAGTCACAGTCAGTGTTGAGTCGGGAAATGTGTCTCATTGTCTTGTGTTTGTTCATTTACTATTATTCTACAAGGTTGTTGAAACAAATTTTTGCATGGAAAAATCTGCAACATGCAGAGACAAAAAAAAAAAAAAAAAAAAGGAGACCATGCACACCTTGTTAATCTGCAAGACCAAACCTCCAATGCTCCAAGAAGGGCACCAACAGCAGCAGCAATTGAGGCAGCCACCAAGGGGGCAGCAGAAAACGCACCACAGGGAGAGAGCGAAAGGAGCAGCCGGTCCTAATTTTCCCCCCCAACCAGTCCTGATTCCTGTTAAGGAAAGGAGAGGGAAAGAGAGAAAGAAGGGAGGGAAATCAAAAAAGGGAAGGAAGAGAGATGGATTTCAAAAAAAAAAGAAAGAGGAGTTACTGTAGCGGCGGGTACTGTAGCGCTACAGTAACCCCCCCCCCCTTTTTTCACCCGTCTCTCTCTCTCCCTCTTTCCTTATCTCTCCCTTTCCTTATCTCTCTCTCTCCCTACTGGTGCCAAGGTGGCACCAGTAGGGGGTGCTACCGGTGCCCCTCCTCCGGGTCTATAAAAGGAGGCCAAGCCTCCAAAGGAAAAACCCCGAATCTGAACAAGCCTTGCAGCAAAAAAAAGAAGAGAGGGCCCTGCCGATTGAAGGCTTATAATTTTATTTTTTTAGTGTAAAGAGAGGGGAATAAAAGTCTATTTCCAGTTTCATGTCTTTATATGTTTTTTTCTTACTTATGTTAAATAAATATGGTCCATTCATATTGTTTGAATGGCCATTAGGTTTTATACGCTCATCATGTGAAAAGATAATGAAAATGATAGTTCTGTCATATCGGTTGACCGGCCATCAAATAAAAAAATCAGAACATTAAATAAATGATGGTTCTGTCATATCGGTTGACCGGCCATCGAATAAAAAAATCAGAAAATTAAATAAATGATGGTTTTGTCATATCGGTTGACCGGCATCGAATAAAAAAATCAAAGAATTAAAATCTTGGTTCTACCATATCGGTTGGTCGGCTATTAAACTAAAAAAAACCAGAAAATAATGAAAATAAATAAACTTTAAACAGTGGTTCTATCAGATCAGTTGGTCGGTCATAAAATTAAAAAATCAGAAAATAAATAATAATTTAAATAATAATTTAGACACATTGTTTGGTTTAGGCATAAAATTAAAAATAAAAATAAAAACAAAAAATAAAAAGATAATAAAATTAAAAATTTTAAATCAGATCAGTTGGTCGGTCATAAAATTAAAAAATCAGAAAATAAATAATAATTTAAATAATAATTTAGACACATTGTTTGGTTTAGGCATAAAATTAAAAATAAAAATAAAAACAAAAAATAAAAAGATAATAAAATTAATAATTTTAAATAAAACAAGAAACATAAAACATAATGATTCTTAAATAAAATTAAATAAAACAGAAATAAAAAGATAATAAGATTAATCATTCTTAAATAAAAACAAAAATAAAAAGACTAAAAAGATAACAAGACTAATGATTTTTAAATAAATAAAAAATAAAAAAAGATGATAGTTTAAAAAAAAAAACAGAAAACATAAAAATGATAAAATTAATAAATATTAAATAATATAAAAACCAAAAATAAAAAGATAATAAAATTAATAATTCTTAAATATAAACAGAAAATAAAATTAAAATTAATATTTCATAAATAAAACAAAGATATTAATAAAAATGAAAATTGAAAATAAATAAATTAAAAGTAATGGTTCTATCATATTGGTTGGTAGGCCATTCAATAAAATAAATTTAAATAATAAAATAATAAAATAATAATTATACTATATTAGTTAGTAGGTCATTCAATAAAATACATTAAAAATGATAAAACAGAAAATAATAAGTTAAGAATAAATAAGTGGTTCTTCCATATTGGTTGGTTGACCATATTAATCTAAAAAAAATAAAAGAAGTCAAACGAAATTAAATAATAAACATGGTTAGTCCATAATATTTAGTAGACAAAAAATATGCTAATCAGTCAATTAAATTAATTCAATTAAGTAAATTAATAAATATGTTAACTAATTAACTTAATTAATTCAACCAAATAATTAATTTAACAAACTAAAGTAATAAACTTAATCTACCAATTAATTGAACCAATCAAATCAACAAATTTGTTAATTAACCAATTAATTTAACTAATTAAATTAATTCATTAAACAATCAATCAATTAAATTGATAAAATTTGTTAATCAATCGGTTGATTTAACTAATTAAGTTAATTTGTCAAGTTACTAATCAATCAAATAATATAACTACTTTGTTAATCAATCAATCAACTAGTCAAATTAAACAATTAATCAATCAATTAAGTTAAATTGATACTTAATCAATCAATTAAGTTAACAAGAATATGTTAATTAATTATTTAATCAACTTAATCAACAAGATTTCAACCAATTAAGTTAAATTGGTACTTAATCAACCAATTAAGTTATCAAAAATATGTTAATTAATCATTTAATCAATTAAATCAATAAAAATGCAACCAATTAAGTTAAATTCTTACTTAATCAATCAATTAAATTAACAAAATTTGTTAATCAATCAAATAATTCAACCAAAATTTGTTAAATTGTTACACAATCAATCAAATTAAGTTAACAAAAATCTGTTAATTAATTAATTAATCAATTAAATTAACAAAACTTGTTAAATTAATCAATTAATTCAACTAATTAAATCAATTAAGTTAATTAATTAACCAATCAATCAATTAAATCAAATCAATCAATTTAACTAACCAAGTTAAAATTCTTGATTAATCAATCAATAAATCAAATTAACAAACTTGTTACTCAACCAATTAAATCAACTTGGTCCTTCCATACCGATTGGTTAACTAAGGTCCCTCTTTTCAAGTAACAACAAAAAAATCAGATTCATTCATACTGGTTGAATGGCCAAAACTTAGTGGTTCTATCCTACTAGTGGATTGACTACTTGATCAATGGTTCACTCTTATTGGTAGAGTGACCAAAGATTATGATTATTGATACATCTCTATCAATAGATATAATCAGTGTGTTTTATGGTTCTGTCCTAATTGGGGGTCAGACTACGAAGTCGTGATTATCCTATTTATAGATGGACCAATAAGAATAAATATTTGTTTATTTTATATCGATAAAATAACCATTAATTAAAGTAGTTGTTTCATACTGATGAATTAATCATTAAGTCATAGTTCATTTATACTGGTTAAATGACCTAAAATAATTTTATAATTCCTTCATATTGGTTGAAAGACCATTAAAGAATATTCCGAATTATGTAGCGGCCTTCATGCCTCATCAATTAAGGATATTCTTTAAGCAGTCTATGTCTTTCAAAAAATTTCAAATGAAAAGACATGCTGCCTAAATAATCCTTCATCTTTTTAAAAGATACTTAAAGGATAATTTCCAAGAATCTTCCTCAAAGATACTCACTCTTTTGGGAGAATTTCAAAATCCTTTAAGTATCCTTTAAAAGATACTTATAGACTCATCTTCACTAAAAAAAATAACTTGTATGTTGTGTTTAACTCCTATCTGCTTGTTTTCTGTTTATTTCAAACCTTATCTGGATGGTTAATCAAAAGTTACCAATCAGTGATTAGTGTAATTAACACTAACCGAGATCAGTGGGGAGAGGTCAAGAATACGGATCTACAGTCGATCCAGAAGTCATTCAGACTTTGAGGATTAATCCTAAAAGTCTACCTAAAAGAAAAAAGAACGTGTTTTCAAAACTTAAAATTCTCTTTTCAAATTAAGATTTCCCCAAAAAATTTTAAATCCGACAAAGATTTCTTTTCCAAATCAAAAGATTTTTCAAAAGGGAGTCTCACAAAGGTCTACCCTAGTTGCAGTAATGTGGGGAGTTGTGAGAACCACCTAGCGTGATGGTTTTTAACAAGCATGTGTTTTTGGTTATGTAGTCGCCACGTAGCCGAGCAACCATGTGCTTTAGTTTTCTTAGGCAGAGTGATGCCATGCGCAAGTGACCCTTTTGTTGGGTCCTTTGGGCTGAGAGGGAGGGTTTGTGCTTCTATTTTTCTTTTCTTTTCTTTTTTTGAGGGGGGGGTTGGGTTTGAGAAATGTTCTTCCTGTCTACCTTTTCACTAGGGGACCAAAGTCTAGGTCACGGGCTTGTTGTTATTGACCAATAAGACAATGAGTGGTACCTCACTTGTGTACGCACGTAGTTGTCCTGGGACGGCGACAAGGTTGAGGTATGCTATGTGACACAATTATTCCAACTTCTTGTGCCTTTTAGGGTATCAAGTTCTATGTCAACAGTAAGCAATGTAGCCCCTCGGATTTAGGGTATCCATAGATGGCAGTACCGGTATCGGTGGGTACCGGTACCGATACGTACCAGCCGGTACCGGCCCCAGTACCAGCCAGTATCGGTCGATACCCTCTACAGGAGTGGTACCGGTGCCAGCCGATACCGGTACGTACCGGCCGATACTACCATCTATGAGGGTATCAAGTTCTCTATTAGGAGTAAGGAATGTAGCCCCTCAGACCTTCTGTTACTGATTTTCTACTATAAACAAACATCACAAATTGGCAGGTAGACAGCTTAGGTTTTCGATCTAACCCCTCCCAAGCATGAAGATAAAACCTTACATATTGAACACCATCTTCGGACTGATGGACACTTATAAACAAGATGTACCAACTAGGGTTTCGCAAGCACGATAAAATGATGGCAATTAAAACATCGGCAACGCTTCCACCCTTGTACTCATGTCCAAGAATTTCCCATGGCTCATGGGACCCAAAAGTCCAAAAGAAGGAAGAAATGGCCGAACACATGAACTAAAAAGGAAGGAAATAAGGTCCAGATCACTCTACCCAGAGGACTCAGGGAAGATACCTTTCCACATGGGAACCGGCTGCTAGTCAAGGGGAAGCTCTTTCCTTGCTTTTCCAATCTTGAAGCACTACTCCCTTCCTAGCTCTCCTATGACCACTGACCAGCATTTGTAAACCTTGCTTCTCCTCTTTCCTACACATCCCCAAAACAAAGGAGGGAAAAGTGGTGAAGCTGAGTGGCAGTCTTAGACTAGGGGCCACACCTATCTCTCTCTTTCCCTCAGCCTCTTTTTCTTCCTCACACTCTTCTCTTCTACCTCTCCCTCTCTTTGTCCTCCCTCCCTCTCCTTTCCTTGATCTCCCACTCCCTCTCTCTCTCTCTCACTTTCCCCTAGCAAGCTTGAGATGATCAAGGGGGAAGAGAGGGGCAAATCACCACCTTATATAGAAGTTCAAAGGAGAAGGAGGATAAATACCATGAGCAAAATAGATGGTTTTTGGCTAATTCCAATGGGCTGAAAGTGGTTTTGAAAGAGCAGTTGGAGGTATGGGCCCCATTCTTGTGGGGGCGTAAATCAACATGCTGGCATGGATCATGCTTAATCAATCCCAAACCCAATCAATGAGTGGCATGCATCATGCTTAAGAAATCCCCCCAATCTCCTAACCAATCAATGGATGACATCTGTCAAGCTTAACCAATCTTGTACTGCCATAATACCCAACCATTCAATAGGTGACGTGTAAAATTTGGCTATTTTTAGGCCACCACCTCATCCAACCAATCAATGGGACACATTACGTAAGGACCTACGAAATTGAGTAGGGACATATATAAAAATATGAAGAAACCTAAGGTTTAAATGTAATTTGTCTATTAAGACACATGTATAGAATTTAATAGGCCTTAAGTTAAAGGTGCTAGTGGATTGTTGTTGGGCCTGCAAACGAGAGTTCTAATGGGTAGCAGATTGTTATTGGGCTAAAATATTTAAGAGTTAATGGGTCTTAATATATAATGCAGTGGGCTGTTAATGGGCTGAATTGGGCCTGAGTCATTGGAGATTTAATCGGCCCTTTCAAGAGTTTACTGGACCCAAAATGGGCTAAAAACACTAGGCCCTTGTTAGGCTTTATGTTGGACCCTTAATGTGCCACTAATGGGCCTAAATTGGGCTTGTTAATTGGCCTTCTAGAAGGCCCAATGCCTTAAACCGCCTCAAGCCTTCCGGAAACTTCCCACCTCCTCAACCCACCTCCTCTCACTTCTATAAATAGGGGTCACCCCCTATAGTCCTATGTGCCAAAGAGAGGGTAAGGTGAAAGAAAGGAAGAAAGAGAGAAGAAGAAGAAGAGGGAAAAGGGAGCAAGGGGCAGTCCGGTGGCGGTTGCAGCGGCTAGGCGGCAGTCCAGCAGCAACCCTCCTTTCAAGGTAGGGTGATACAACCCACTCCTCTTTAGGGTTATTCAATTGTTAGTGCTTCATTAGTTTAATTAAATTTTATTTAAGATTAGGATAGGATTATAAATACTTTTGTTATGGGGAGACTAACCATTTGATTTCAAGTTTTGGCATTATACGAGAAGTAGTTGCATTGATTAGGAAAAATGATTATAACATGAATTTAGTAATTATCCTTAATGACTTGGTAAGATATCGTATTGCTTAATTTAAGCATACGATAATGACATTTCCATGCATATGCTTCACTTGAATATTTAAAAGTCATAGTCAAAATAACTAATATGATTAGAAAGGCCTTATACTTCAATATGCATGTTTTAAGAAAGATCAATAATAATTCATGAGTTATTCGTTACTAATATTTTGACTATTAGTTGAAAGTATACCTAAAGTCATAGCTAAGGAACAATTATGATCTAAGATTGAAGAGGAGTCTGGATGATAAGATTATAGTATATTATTAAAGACCTTTCGTAAGATGTTGTCTAAGATGCTATTGAGGAGCAAGATTTAGGAACACAATTCAAGACCATTACCCATGAATATAGCTACAAATATGAATAAAGAATTCCCTTCATAAGGGGGACAAGATTGTGTCTATGCTTATACAATAATTATGACCAACGAATGTACATTTAATAATGATGATTGCATGATTAAGATTATGTTATTTATGATCATGTTCTTCTCGAGATATTTTATTATTAATAAAAAATGAAGGTGACAACACTTCATTGGTGAAAAGGGCCCTCAAAGATATGCCCCTTGGGGAAAGGGGACTTGGGTCATTGCTCTCCTTAAGATGTGTGCTGAAGTTGGGGCACAGAGCGTCCCTTGTTCATTTTAAAGGGGTCTAAAAGTCCAGACTCAGGACACGCCAACTTAGGACAGTGGATAGAAAGACCACTTGAGTGCACTTAGGGCTAGAACCAAGACAACGTATTTGGGGACCTACACGTTCCAATCAGCTAGCTAAGAATGCTGAGTATCCCCATTCAGCAAGTGAAGCCTACTGGTGGATGGTTATCCCCATCCCTTAGAAGAATGAGCCACTTAGTTGGAAGAACAACCAACTACAAGAACAAGATCCTTTGGAAGAAAGATTAAAGAAAGAAAGATTAAGGGTCAAAACTAAGTTTATGATCGTGGCTCATCTCCAAGACTTATAAAGAATCTATGTTTTACTTGTATGAACTAACTCCTACTTAAGATCCATTAGAATAAGAAACTATGATCTCAACTCATTACTTCATGGAAGAAGGACCAAGAGATATAAGAAAAAGAACTTTAAGACGGTTGAGGAAGCAGCGAAAGTAGAGTTTATATTCCTTTTAATAATTTCTGAAGATTTCTATGATTCAAAGTTTCCTTGTCATATTGTGTTTTCCTCAGCTTGAGGTTTTTAAAATAAACACATGCATGTTCAATTATTTATTTTATGATTAAGTAATAGGGTCGAAGTGCGGTGTAGATGAGCCCTACTGAGACCAATGTTTACATTGGCTCACATCCTACTATTTTCAAATGTTTTTAGGTCTTGATTTCTCTATGCTAGTACGGCAGGATGACATTAGTAATTCAAACAGAATCATCAGATATGGCCAGTGGTTTCAGCATTTTATCATTTAGTTTCTGAATTGTGCAACTAACGGAGATCCATATGTATATTACATAAAATTCATAGGCCATAACACATTACCTGCAAGGTCACTTGTTGATAACTTGATGCTTGAGTGGCTCAAGCATTAACCTGCCGGAAGTGACATACGGCCAACAAGGTCCAAATGATGAGGACCAACTTCAAGAAGAATTACATATAAACCATTTTTAAGTTTGACATTTCACTACTTAGCATCTAACTTTTAAAACTTGCATTTGTAATTTTGACTTGTCCCCACTTCACACCTGGACAGGCTTGTAGGATATTACATGTTAATACCTCAGTTCTAAGATGTGCCCAATGTCTCTGATCAGGCACATGTCCACTTTGAGCTTGCTCTGTCCCTTTTAATGAGAGAAAGACAAACAAAATGATATGTGGTTGTAGTGTAAAGTTAAGATGAAATGATAAAATGTAACAAATGACATGAAGTTAAGTCCTCTGGTATGCCCAAGTAAATTCATTGGGTATGATCGACGCATATTTGGGAATCATGTACTTATGACTCATGGATTTCTTCTAGGTATCATTTGGCAATCAGTCAGGGGAGTCCCTGTATCACAACGGTTGAAATTAACATTGCTCTCACTTGGGAATGATGAGAAAGGAGCCTTATCCTTAACCACTAATTCTACTACACATTCCCACAGCATCACACAAGGGTTTTGCACTGCTTTGTTTTGCCTACAGACATCTGCAGACTTTACCCCACACCTACTCAATATGCAAAGGAGGATTTTAGAAGCTAGCTCGCCTTTATGTAGCAAACTAGCAGACCAGGTGGAAGCAACATCCTCAAGAAGGGGAACTAGAGTCTGCAAGGGAGCTTTCTGCATGTTCAGATTTATGAGGTAAAAGTTAAAAGCAATCAAAAGTATACAAAAGCCCCACAAAGAAAAGGTAGTACCTTATCTTTTTTGGACTAGAAGGAAAGCAGTAATAAAAGATTAATGGCAAAGATATTCCAGTGTTAATTTTCCCACCATTTCTACATCATAATAGCATCTAAGGATAGAGGAGCTAGATACTTTGTGAACCATTAGACAAATACATTTTCCTCTCAAAATCCACCCCCTCACAGGATGAAGCCAAGGAAGGCAGAAATGGTTTGGAACCTGGGACAAGGTCTTGATCCGATCCACATTGGGATCAGATCACCCAGATCTGCTAATCCAAAAGGAACAAGGCCGATACCTGGATCAGCTTGGATTTTTATTTTTTTTTGTTGAAAGTGGATACTACCACAATTGTATAAATTGAAAAAGGAAGTACAAAAGGTGGGGAGTGTACAAGCTTGAATTATATTTTAAAAATAAAAAAAATCAGGAAAAGAATCAGAAAAAATAGATATCACACACTAACAATCAAATTCAATGAAAAAGTGCATTGATTAAAAGACCCTAGCACACACGACATATTGGCTTGGAATAGGGCAAGACGGGACAATATTGCCCTCGGTTGGCCTGGATCAGCCTGATACACTCCGATACGACATTTTTTACGTTTCATTTTTTTTTCCTTTTTACACTTTTTTTTTGGGCGGGGGGAGGTCCCACCTAAAATCATACTGCTAGATCATAATTGACAAGGTGGTAAGGCAACCCAACCCAGTCATGGTCTCCCCGACTGCCTAAGCGCTTTGGCAGCCGCCTAAGCACCTACTTCCTAATAATGTACTCAATATGAGACTAATATTGACATTAAGATAAAAATTGCTATGACATTGACATGACATTAATATTACAAGAAAATGTGCTTAAATATGACAAGAAAACAGCATTAACAACCTACATAATTTTAGAGTAACATTGACGTTAACATGAAAATTACACATGCACACACAGAGATTAATATTGATATTAGCAAGAAATTAGAGCGAGATATTGGCATTAAGATGAAATGTGTAAGAACATAACACTATTATGAAATTAGATGATGCTAATATTACAAGGAAATAGCACTATTAAGCTGCTTAATATGACAAGAAAATAGCACTAACAACCGACTTAATATGAGACTAACATTGACATTAACATGAAAATTACACAGGGAGAGAGAGAGAGACTAATATATCAACACGAAAATTAGAGAGAGAGATATAGGAGGGAGGAAGGGAGGGGTCAAATATCATAAGTTTAAGAATATGGGCACGTCTTGGGTCCAGCTAGACGACACCTTGGGCCACCTGACCCGCCTAGGCAGCACTTTCCGCCGCATTTCCAATGCCCAATAAGGCGCATTGATGCCTGAGCTGTTGAAAATGCCAGCGCCTTGACAACTATGTGCTAGACATCGATTACAAGCCGAATCAACCGATCCTACGAACCATAGATGAAGTAGAACTTTTAAGATTGTACCAACCGCAATTTATCAACGTCCCAATCCAACCTTATGGCCATCCAACAAAATTATTGTCCTGCCCTACCATGGTAAAAACCACTTCAACTCCATTGGTCTAGTGGACAACAGTCTTTACCAAAAAGCCCAAAACTACAAAACTACTGGGATGTTCTATTTGAATCTAGGGGTGTAGACAAATGAGTACGCTCGACGAGTAGCTTGAGCTCGACTCGATTACTACTTGAACTCAACTTGTTTATTAAGCTAAATGAGTCAAGCTCAAACGATTTTTCAAGTTCGGGTTATGAACAAGATCATTTAGTATTTGTATTATTTTAGATTATAAATATAATTTTAAATAATTTTATTTTTTATTTTTAAAATTCTTTAACAAGACAATTTCAAATCTTGATGCCCTGATGAGGACTGGCTATAGTGTAGACCTACATGCTTTCTATTTACTCTCACATCAAGACTTTACAAAGCTATATCATGGAATTGTTTTTAAAAGCTCTCCCTCCCATCATCTTATCTATTGTGGGTTATTGCTTACAGGCTTGAGTCCTTATAACTAATGGCTCAAATCATGGATGCAAACCATATCACTGTGCTTTGGCCTAACTTTATAAATTTAAATATTACAACTTTGAACAAGTCTATCATAAGTTCAATGAGTTCACGAGCTACTCAATACTCCACTCGAGCTTGTTAAGTATTTAAACGAGCTGAGCTCGAACAGCTACTTTAGATACTCAACTCGAGCTCAAACTTGATTTAAATTAATTAAGCCGAGTCTAAGCAGAGCAATACTCAGCTTAACTCAACTTGTTTTCACAAATGGGCTTCAAAGCAACAGTAGTTCTCAGCAAACTTTGCCCAGTGTTAAGAGTTAATGCCCAATGGTTGCATGTCTTCCGATGCACTTTCAACACCCATAGAAGGAGAATACGCGTGTCACCTGATTGGATGTGTGTTGATTATTGTTGGGCGAGACATTCTACACTTAAAATAGACCCTAAATGATAGGACAGGGCTCCAAGACAAGCACACCCTCATGTACATCTACACATGCCTATATATATAGACATGAACATATACAGACCTCACCTACATTGTGGTTTTTATGTGTACGTTCCTAGTCATTATATAACTTGATTTGTAGATATAGCTATGCCATTGATCAAAACATAGATGGAACAGGAACAGATATTATGTAATGATTTGTACATGTTCACTGGTCAAGAACTCAAAATCTATCCAACATTGGCCAGTCTCGTAACACTAAATTGATGGGCGTGAATTTGGGCTAGACTTGGGCACCATTTCATGCAGCCATGGGAATTTATCTGCCAGGCAAAGCAGAGATGCCAGCATCGACCACCAGATGACCCATGATTGGATTGCCTTAAGAAATATGCTAGACATAGTTAGCTTGTTTTCTATTGTGACTATCTTTCAGTTGTACCATAAATGGTTAACAGAGCTCAAGGAAATAGAAAACATGACCTGTTTATTAAGATTTGACTACCTGTTCTTTCAGTTCTTCAAACCCCAAGCAAGCAGCTAAGAGATTAAGAGCAATTTCTACAGATGAGACAAGTTCTTTCTCAAATTGACGGCGCCTTTCAGGACGAGCTGCAATCTTATGGCTGAAAGCCTCCTGCTTGCAGTAAAAAAGGTATTTAAGAAAATTTATCTGCCAGGTATATAATAACTCTGCATATACATTGAAATTATATATATATATATGTGTGTGTGTGTGTGTGTGTGTGTGTGTGTGTGTGTGGTGGTGTTGGTTAACATTAACAGGAAAGAGACAAGAATGCAATGGAAAATAGAGAAAAAGAAGAGACCAAAAAGTAAGAAAGGTCATTTTTGGTCAAACGTTTGATGTCACATCATCAGCTGATCACATGCTACAGTTATTATTCAGCTTATTATCTGAGAAAGAAAACTAAATCATTATAACACTGGTCCATTCCGTCAGTAATATCAACTGGGGCACTTTCTATGGCAGAGGATTTTTTAATTGCTCGTTTTAGTGCACAGATCATGAAACTCCTTTGGCATCTCATTTGAATATAACATCTCTTCCACATAGAATTCACTCTTTAATTGCTTCTTTTAGCACATTCTCAGACGTTGGCATCAAATTTGAATTTAATGACTCATGCTCACACGGGGAGGGGAAGCCTTGGTTAAATGGTGAGATTGCTCCTTTGTGACCTGTATAACACTGTTTCAAAGCTAGAAATACTCTCTTATAAAAAGCAGGGAAAAGGCTGGATACAACTGACCCTCCCCAGACCCTGAATTGGTGGGAACCTCATGACACTAGGCTGCCCTCTGGATGCAACTGACCCTCCCCAGACCAGAGTTGATGGGAGCCTCATGGCACTTGCCTGCCCTCTTATTCTTACATGAGATTACCGCCTCTTATGTTTACATGAGATTAACTTGCACTCTGTTTACTAACAATAACATATACACCAGATTTGCTTGCCATCTAGCACATCACACCAATTTCAGATTCAATTATTATTTATTAGATTACGTTGCACTTGCCATGTCATACTATGTACAAGTCCATCATATATGTGAAGTTGAGTTCCAAGTCTGAGCATATGTTCAGCTGTCAACTCATTAATGGGTTATCATATTCACCATTTCTCTGCCCAACTTTCAGAACAGCATGCAAATGGGTTTTATTTTTGTTTTATAATTCTTTTCCATGCCTTGACCTAGTGAAGACACTTGAACATTATTCCTCAAGGGAAGAGATGAAAAGAATGATGCCCAGTTGTCACCCAACCAAGAGGCTTTTCCACATGAACCACTTCAGCCAGTTCTCCCTCAGGATAGGACAAGAGCTTATCCCCTTGTGGGCCCCCGGGGTGGGGGAATATGCTTATATCCAGAAGAAAAGAAAGGAAACAGGTAACCATTCATACCTGCGGCAAGACAGTGAGCAGTTCCAGGAAACTAGGAATGTATTCAGGATAAGAATTCATTTCTTCTCTTATCCAATTCACGATACCATCACTGCCCCAATCCTCTATAGAGACATGCACAGCCAAAGCAGAAACAGCGATGCTTATCTGCAAGAAGCTTTTATTTGAATAAAATTCTGCGAAAGAAGGTGCCCACAAGATTCTTGGGATGGAAGAATAGCAAAAGATTATTGGTGTAGAGAACAGCTTGCGCAAGTACCTGTGTTCTAACTTTAGGAGGTCCTTTTGAGAATTTTTTGAGCAGCGTCTGCATTCACCAGACTCAGAAAAGTCAACAGTTAAATAGAGTGATACAATAAGCACATCTAAACTATTGTGCAGTGCACTAAGATGCATGAGACATTCTGAATGAAGTCACTTAGATTTCTTCAAGAAAGATTTTCAGAGTAACTGAGCTATTGCCATATGCGGTACATTTAAAAAACTAAGACGACACAAGAATGGTGTCTTTTCTTGAAAGTGGATTTCATTGCACCAGATAATCTAAATATAAAGAAAGACACAAAAGTATAAGATTTTATACTCACAAAAAATGCCCCCAAGGTGCAAAATAAATGTATGAACCTGCATCGAAAAACAATGATAATAAAAGACCAACATGTTGTGGCCTCACCTATATCCCACGCAAAATAGAGAAAAGAACTCTCTCTCTCTCTCTCTCATTAGATGATGGAGATCCACTGAAGTTCAAGCAACAAAACAGCCTCCGTGAGTGAATCTGCTTGTCAGCATAGCCGCAGCCCACTGCACAACATGGTCAACTTGGTCCTGAGAACTGTTCTTCCTGTTGAAGACCCGCTTGTTCAACAGGAAGAGCATAACATAAAGGTTCTTATATGTTAAGCCACTAATTGATATGTTGCATCTTTTTTTCTTAGAAGGCAGCAAAAAGCCACTTTCATTCATTTGATAATATCAAAAAAAAAGAGTACATGGGCAGGAATTGATACGTTGCATCTTTGTCTATGGTTATCAAAAAACTCCCTTCCCCATATACCATGCTTCATAAATAAGGTTTAAAATTGTTAACTTATATGTGTACCTCATGCTTTATTCCTCTAATGTTCCTTCATGGACTATGTGCACATAGTACTGAAGCTCTGGTTTACACCTACCTCTGGATATGATTGTCAGATTGATGTCAACTAACACATTTTCCTGAAATCCATTCCTTTCCTTTGCTTATTCCTGTAGAAATCAGACTCCCCATCTGGTGGAGGAACATTTTTCTGGTAACAGGGTAACTTCTTATGGCATTACCTAAATGGCAAGTGACCCAATGGTGGGGAGGGGAAGTATTCTGAACAAAATAACTTTAAGATCACCAGCAGCCAAGTGCCTGACAGAGATTCAATATAAGGATGATTCACAGACATACACCCAGTTTAATATACGGATAAGCCCCACATAGGATGGGTAATCTGACTAATTCAAGTGTATTCTTTTTTATTGCACACATTGTGTATTCAGCCTAGAATAGCTTATTTCTGAATATAGAGGTGTAATGGCTTATTCCTGAACATAAGGGTGTCGATGGGCAGGAGCAGGCCAGGCCCAGACCAGCCCAGCCCAGCCCACTATCCTGGCCTGGCCCAGCCCAGCCCAGACCACAGATTCCTTGCAAGGCCCATGGGGACCCAACCTACCCCTCTTTGCCTTTACAGCACAACGCCCTTAAGCCTCCACCGTCCCCCTACTGCCACCACAGTCTCTGTAGGTCAGAGGCCACAGGCCCACAGCAGGAAGGCGACATCACCAAGGAGGACAGCTGCTGGGAGAGGCACCACGACCTGGTTAATCTCTGCACCACCCAATGCGGAGCAGCCATGGAGGACACACGCACTGCACTGTCAACTACACCCCCTATTGCTGATCAGCTTCCTGGAGCACACAGTGACCATCTATGCTCACTGTCCCACTGTTGTCCACAGCTCGAGGCCATTCACATGAAGGGAGACATGGGGACAATGCCCAAGGTTGGTGACTGGTCTTGCCTAGCTGGGAATCGCACATGGCAACAGGGTGAGTCTTCTTCCCATCTTGGTGAAGCATGGGTTTCTTCTTGTGTGTTGTCTTCTCAAAGGACCACTCCAAGAGGATGATGGGCCGAGAAGGACACCTGCTAGAAGGAGCCTGCGGAGGGCGGTGAGGTGGAGGTGGCTGCTGATCCAGCCATGTCAGCGATCTTGGCAGGGTGGAATAGATGGGGTAGGGCTGAGACAACAGCTGTGGCTCTTTTGAGTAGTCACCGATAGGGGGCTGAAAGAATGCTTGGGGAAAGCCATAGAAGATGCAGGTGGCTGGGAATAGGGGATTGGAGGGTGGGGTTTCTAGGAAAGCTTATGGGCATGGCCAACCAGTCCTTCTTTTTTCTTTTATTTTCTTTTTCTGAGAATAACATGGACTGTACCACCAGTTTTATTGAAAATAAATAGAGGAAGTGCAATCAGCAGGATAGGAGAGGTTCCTACCCAAGAAAAAGAAAATAAAATCAGACAAATTTAAAGACCTTATCCATAGTTGTCAAGGTGCCGCCTAGGCATCAAGGACCAAGGAGTCATTAGACAAACAAGGGTCGGAGCGCCTTTCATGGGCCCCCAAAAAAAACGGGCCAAGCGTCACCTAGGCGTGCCCTAGGTGGCCCGCTAGGGGGGCCAAAGGGCACCTGGGCCCGTCGGACTCATGAAGGATCCTATTTGTTAAACCATTTAAAACCCCCAATCCCTGATTCATGACGCCCCCATCCCCCCCTTCGGCCCTTTCCACTAGGCAAAACTAGGGATCGCCACACCTCGCTGCCCATCGCCACCACCACTGCCGGTTGCCGCCGACTCCATTATACTCATAGCCTGTCGCCGCCGCCGACATTGCTCTCCCCAATGCCAATTTCTGTCACCATCGCTGCCGTCACCATCATCGGCCTCCCCCAATGCACATTCTCCTCCTCTGTTGATGATGATGCGGATGCCCAATAGTTGTCTTCAGGTAAGGGATATCTTTTTTCTATTTCTCTCTCACTGTCTTACAGTTGCATAGGGCTATGGTTGGCAGTATCGGCCGATACCGATAAGGGATGTCTTTTTTCTATTTCTCTCTCACTATCTTACAGTTGCATAGGGCCATGGTTAGCAGTATCGGCCGATACCGGTAAGGGATGTCTTTCTTCTATTTCTCTCTCACTGTCTTACAGTTGCATAGGACTATGGTTGGCAGCATCAACCAATACCGATACATATCGGCCGATACTGATACGTATCGACCGGTATGTATCGATATCAGTGGGTACCGATCTATGTAGTCAAAGGCGAGAGGCGAGCGAGGCGACCAACAGTTCGCCTCAGCCTCAAATGCCTAGGCGATCGCCTAGGCGTTTGAGGCGACGTGTTTATCCCATACAACATCGTAAAGGAAGAAAATGACAATATGAGAAAACTGAATAAAATATCCAAGATAATCATATATAAGACCTTGAGAAACACTAATCATGACCAACATGCAATCATCAATTTGTATAAAGCACTCATATATGTAGTGCATGATCTTAGGAATTATCAAAAATAAGAAAATAATGTAGCAACATGTAAGAAAAAAGAGAAAAAATGTGGCAGCATATAAGAGAAAAATGGTATTGTACATTGTTAAAATAGGCATTCACTTTGGAATAATTAAGACTAAGAAAAGTAGTACCACATAATTAAAAAAGAAACAAACATTTGACATAGACTTTATAGGCAAGTGACTAGGTGAGTGAGGCGAACATGAGGCGAGGCGAGGCGCTCTTGGCTCGCCTCAACTTTTTTCATCGCCTAGGCGAGCGAGGCGATCGCCTTTGATAACATAGGTACCGATACCATACTGAGACCGATATCGGCCGATATTGGCCTGGTACTGGGCCAAAATGGACCCGATATCGGCCGATACTGGCCGATATTGATACTGGTATGTATTGGTATCGGTACCCACTGATACCGGCACTGCCATCCATGCATAGGGCCGACGCGAACACCTCCCTCTCCCTCACACACACTGAGGGCCAACGCATCTCTCTCTCTCTCTCTCTCTCTCTCTCTCTCTCGCGCGCTTTACAAGTTTTATTACTTTGTTTTTAATTAATTCAATCCTTTTGTCATTGTAAACTTGTAAATTGTAGTGTTATGTTTTGTATATCGTGTCTTTAGAAATTTGTTCTTATGTGTTTAAGTTAATGATCTCATGGGTATTATGGGTATTAATCTATTTTGCTTTTAATACCAAGTATGAATGTATGATGTTGTTGTCATTTTTTGTTTATATTGAAGAGTTTGGAATTAATACACTTAAAAATATATTTTAAGGATATTTTAAGGAGGCGCCTAAGTCGCCGCTTATGAAGTGCTTAAGCAGCCACCTTAACACTTAAGCGCTTAGGCGCCCCCATGAACACCTTGGGTCACCCTGGCACCTTGACAACTATGACATTATCCCAAGATCTTGCCGGGATACCCAAAATGTGACATACCATTGATGCAAGGAAGACAATGCTCTAAAGGAAAGCCCATAGACCAGGATTCGGCCCACCAGTCCTTTAAAAGCACATAGACTAGAATATTTCAGTTCCAGTTGACCGGCAGGTTCAAAATGGCAGCCCAAACCTGAGCCCATCATTGGCCCAGCCTGAAATCCCACAGGCCAGCCCAGCCCATTAACAGCCCTACTTGAATAAACTAGAATGAGCAATCCAGCTAAAAACCTCGAACTGCTTATTCTTCAGTAGAATACGCATTAATGATATCTTCATTTATATATTTTATTCTTTATTTATTTACTAAATTTATTTTCCATATTCGAGATAGAATACAAATCCCCTACTCAAACAAGGTTTTAATGAGTAGAAAAGATGTCTTATTTGGACATAAGCAATGGTAATTCCCTAATCAAAAGATGTCTTATTTAAACATAAGCAATACAAGATTGCTTATGCCTGAATATGCCGTCCCATTATCGAACAAGGTTTTAATGAGTAGAGGAACTTATATCCAGTGATGGTATATTACAGTTGTGACAACTTGCTAGTTAGACAAATTTCAGAAAACACAGATGGCTGATTGTTTCACTCCTTCACACACCAATGTCTGCATCAGAAAAGATGAGCATTTGGCCAAAACCCTTCTCCATCAATTGTGCTCATCAAGTGGCATAAGCCACTTAACAGGTAGAGTAAGTGTAAGATGAAGTTTTAATATCCCAATGAGAACACATGTAACAAAATTTTAAGTCCATTTTCAGGACAGTGAATCATTTTTAGGCCCGATACTGTGCAATGCTAATAAGAGTGCAAGTGATGCCATATAACTATTTTCTTTTTGTATGGACATAGAGGAGAGATAGAGAGCAGTCACCATTTTTTGGTTAAATTCCTAGAAACATTTATGGTCGAATGTTATCAAACAAGTACATAGATATCAAAATAAAATACTAGAAGCTAACTATCACATATCAAAAGAAAATACTAGAAGCTGACTATCATCCTGATATATGCATTCAAGTAGAGCATTAAAAAGGAAGGAAAAAAAAAACATTTTTTACACAGTAAATAAGGTCACATTATGATGAAAGTACTCACATACAAAGACTCCTGTAGAGGCCGAAAAGCTTCAGAAGGGAGCTCCTCAAAGTCTCGTTGTACCTAATAAACAGATAGGCGTACAATCAAAACATTTTAGTAGATACATAACTAGTTGTATAATGCAATGCTATCAAAATTGTTAAATATTACCTTGCTCCTGAGAGTCTGAGAGCAAAAAATGAGAGTTTCCAGATTGCTGTTCGCATCATGGAGTAAATTATCAGCAACCTGGGAAAAAATTAATTTACTGAAAATGATAAATAAAGAAAAATATGCCAGTTTATGTTAAAAGTCAAAGTTGTCACAAAAGTTCAAAAGGATCCTAATCCTACACTTGATCATATGACCTGGACTACAATTGGAAATAAATTACAAGTAGTTTGAAGGTTTATTTTAAGAATAAATCATATGAAATTTGAAAGTTATATATGAAGTAGCAAACCAGTAATTGCATGCAGAAAAGCCTGTGCAGAACTGCAGATTAGGCCAGAGTAGATTAGCCAGTAGGTTAATTCTCGACCATGCATTTCAGCTGGTTGACCATCAAAATCTTATACCTGAACTCAAAATTACCACAAGCAGAAGAAAGTAATAAAAAAGCCCCTTCAAATCTGCCTTTTGACTGGCAACTTCTTTACAAATCACTAGACTGAGATACAATAGCAGAGGTTCTTCTTTACTCAACTTTCACCAAAACTGAGAGGGAAAACAAAAATATGCCAAATAAGTGTTCCCTTCTCTTGCTCAAAATTGTCAAATCTACACTAAATAGAGGATACATATAAATCACACTCCTAACATATTCCTAATTTTTTTATTATGTTAACAAACCAGGGGCAGAGCTATGAAGGCAGGCACACACACACACACCCCACCCACCCAAAAAAAAAAAAAAAAACACAGAACTTGGTGCCTTAGAGAATGCTGTCCCTTCACCCAATTCACTCTAACAATAATAGCATGCTCCCTCACGGAAAGCTCTTGAATAGAGTCATGTGTTGTGATAAAAAAACTTAACAAACTTGGGAAGTTCTATTTTTTTTCTGAACCACACCCATAATGCTCCTCTCAGCATCTAATAAACAATATCTCATCATCACCAAAAACAGTGGAACTGGGAACCCTCTGTACAGACCACACAGGGGATGAGCAAAACAGGTTTCCATTCCTCTCTTTGATCTTCCTCCGATTTTAGAAGTTGAAAAAAACTTAACGTAAGTAACAAGGAAGAGCTATGTTTTAATGATGTTGACAGCAAAATCGAATCAAGCATCCTGCAAAACTTTAGAAGAAGACAAATCTCTGGCCTTAAACCATCACAAAGGTTTTACTTCTTATCTCGTGTGTTTTGTTACTGCAGAAGGCCATGCAAGGTGCATGAATCTTCTATTTATTCTTCACTGTTATTAAAAAGCTTTCAAATTCGTTTCCCCTCTATTGATTCAGTGTCTGTCCTCTTCAAGTAGAAAGATCACCTCTCTCTTTAAAAGCAGCTCTACTAATGTAATTTTTAAAAAAAAAATCATGGATGTAGCATACCAATCCACTTTAGGACTTCCAAGACAACTTACAAACAATGCCAAGGTTTAGCTTTTTCTCTTTCTCCTTCATCTTTAGCATGTAATAACCATGCACATGGGAAAATGTTATTAGTAGTTTCGTATTATGTCAATTATAATCCAAAGGTCTCTATCTTTCATTGTATAATTTGAAAGAGTATTTCTGTAAAAGATTCATATAATATGTATAGAGAGAGAGAGATCTAATCCATTTTGCCCATAGGGGATAAAAAAAAGAATGAGTGAAACAATACATTATTTAAGAAAAAAAGTTTTCAAACTCGGATGCATCATCCTTGTTCAAACTTTGATAACCTATTATAACTAAATCCTCTTCCAAAATATCCAGAACTTAAATATAAAGAAGTGGGTGTTGACAAAGAAATGAGTAAAATCATATTACAACTTTGAAACTGAACTGAATTTATTTTTGACCCCTCCCCCTCCAAACCAAAAATCCTAGCTATGCCCCCGGAACAAACAAAGTGTCCGCCAGCAAGCCCGGTGGAGACTTCTGAAACAAAAACCTATGAATTTCAAGCTAAGGAGATCATCAAAGACAAATTGGAAGTTCGGCTTCAAGCTGAAAGGTGATATTAGGAAAAAGAACTATAGATAATGCGCCTACTTCCAGTTTACTCTAACAGAAAGTCGCTAAACTAATACATGAGCCAAAGGGGCGGTCAAATTAAAACATACTTCGTATACCCATCTGAATTCTTCAACAATCCCCATCCTAGTTACCGATTTCAAGCCAGTTAAAATTCTTTCAAGATTCTTTTGCTTCTAGGTTTTTTTTATTTAGGAACGATCACTTAGTGCCCGTATAATGCCGTCCCGTACAAACAACAGGACCTAGAAGTAACCGAACATCGAAGAGAAGAAAGGAGGAGGAGGAGAAGAAGAAGAACAAAGCGGAGGAGGAGGAAACCTGCCAGGCGTCGATGGTGCGCTGGAAGTCCTGCAGCCAGCGATCAGCCTGGATGCGGACGGAATCGTCGGGGTGGTGGTAGAGAGCGCTCAGGGCCTCCTTCACCGTGTTCTGCAGCTCCATGGATGGAGCACACGAAGTACGGCGGCGATGGTGGCGGCGATCGAGCACGGCTTGGAAGATCTCTGCTGCCCACGGCGGCGAGGAAGCAGCAGCAGCTGGAGGATGGGGTTTTGGCTCGCTATCTCGCTTCCCGCCCGCACTCGAATTTGGAAACCCTTCCCTTGCTTCGTCTCGCTCTCGATCGCTCTAGCGAAAAAGTTCGAAGAGGAAAATAATATCGGAGCCTGGATCTGGAAGTCCAACGTTTAGAAGTACACAGCGTCGTTATTATGCGAGAATCCTCCTGCTTTGACAAATATCTTGTTTTGGCCACGGAACAACTGACCTAGACCCGTGCGGATCCGATAAGTGAAAATGTCGGATCTACAATAACCATTATGGTGTTGTTGCATAGTAAAATGTTATAAACAGTTATAAAATGGTATCTTCCTTGTATTTGGAATACTATAAATCATTTTATGGTTTTTTTTGTCTTTGGTGCATTATGAATTACTGTATTCTAAAATTGGTTGACCTTTAAAATCCTCATTTTGATTGATTTACAGTTTAAAATCATCGAAAAACTGATGATTATAAAATTAAAAAAATATTTTCTCTAGTTTTAAAATTATTGATTTCAAAACCCAAATTTTATGGCGTTCAATGCACTAAACGAGAATTTTTTCGACTTCACCGACTGTTGTTGCCCGATTCTTAATAAGATATATTTAAATGAGAATATGTATTTTAAAAACTTAATGATTTGAGTTTGTTCACAGTGTCTAATGATAACTACTACCAAATTTTCTATCCTTAATACAACATATCAAAATAAAAATGCATTTCTATATTATAAAGCACTAATAAAGGAATATTCTTCTCTGATTCCATCTATCAGCAATAAGTATTGGCCGTTAGATTACACATTTTTGTCTCGATTTTTCATTTCTGCAGTTACTCCTAATAAATCGGAAGTGCTCTACTAAAAAGCATTTTTACTCACATTAGGTCTTCTTGTTTTTGTATAATAACGCCACCCCCACTCCCATCACCACTTCACTTTAAAAACTTTCCCACAACATTCATCTCTATGACCACTAAATAGTGCGCAGACTGTAACCGACAAAGCTTCATCTATGGCTTTTCCAAATTTGATGACACGATGGTGCATTCGTTACTTGGGATATCCCTTCTTCCAGGTCCGTCTCTGGCACCATCTTTTCTTCTTTTTTCTTTCCCCAGGACATCTTTGTATAATATTATACAAACAGAAAGTTCTTCCAATTTTTTTACCCACTTGACGTCAGTGTACTTAATTGACTTGAATTTTAAAAAGTGAAAGAAATTGAAACAGATAAACAGGTGAAAAAACTCTTCACCTTGAGCTTCTCCCTTTAACAGGGTAAAAAAACTGGAGAAATTTCGTGCTAGCATTGCCCGACATCTTTCTCATTTCCTTCCTTATTTTGAACAATGATCTACGCATGGCTAGGAGTGTTCACTATTTGATTTAAATCGAAAAATCAAATGGAACTATTCATTTGGTTTTGTTTGATTCAGTTTGAAGTCTAAAATTTTTTTATTTAAGTTGAAACTAAATCGAATAAAAAAAATTGATTTAATTTAGTTTCTACGTTTCATAAATTAGATTAAATCGAATAAATTGAATTACTTATAAGGACATAAATTTAATTTAGTGATTGTTACATATATTAAATTAAAATCATTGAAAATTATAAACTATAATGAAGTACTATGATACTTTCTATTTAAATTAAGAACAACTTCATTCATTCATATGTAAAGTATAATATAAGTTTTTATTAGTGTAAAGAGTAATATGACCCATTATTTTAAAATAATGTAATTTTTTTCTCATTATATCCTAAATCATTTATTAAAAGTTAATTATAATAACTAAATAATATATTTATTCTTTGTTTATAAAAATTATTCATTTATTATATAAAGTATTAAAGTGTTGAAGACTTTATTTGGGCGATAAGATCTCATTATGGTGGCTAAGGTTTTGTTTAGTTTAGTTTCAAAAGTGTTTTGTTTGGTTTAATTTAGGAGCTTGTTTGGTTTGATTTGGATTCTCCAAAATTTATTTAAAATCTAATCAAATCAAAATGTGAACACCCCTACTCATGGCTGATGACCTGCAGAGAAAATTGTCCTCTCCTTATTGCACATGCCTCTAAAGATGTATTCTGCCACTGTCGTTGGCTCCAACGAAGTATTAGGTGATCTATTTGGCATCGACGACAACCTATGCAACAACGTCAAGAGTGAGTGGCCTACATCAGCAGGAAGTGCCTCTCTTAAACTGTTTTCCTTTTAATCATATAATTGCTGCTTTAGTTGAAAAATGGAAGGCTTGTATGTTCAGAACAATTTGATTGTTAAATTTGATGTCGGGTGGTTAAAAAACAAATGTTAACTTTAATCAGATCTTGTAGCTCACCTATCTGTCCATATCTCTTCTGTTTTGGAAGATGGATAATAGAACTCATTTCGTATACAGGAAACGTCCATTAGTCTCACTAGCATGAAGTGTTCGACTGAGCGTTAAAGATTTTGAATTTACAAATTAAAGATTTTGAATTTACAAACTACACAATTAAGCAAGACCGTAATATATATTACATGTTCGGTAAAGCATTTGTGGGTAGCTCATTCTAGTTTTAAAACATAAGAAACACTAGGACCTTCTTAATGTATTTTTGTTGCCCACTAAATTTTCACCTCAATTGCTCTATTTGGACTAGCAAGAAATGGTATACTTGGCATATCCTTTTTGTCAATGGTTATGCACCTTATGGACAACAACTTTGGAAGACTAACCGATTCCCAATCACCATGTGATCCCCTGAGCACACCCTTGATAATTTGTAGGTTAAAATTTTCTAATCAAGTGTAGGCATCTTATTCGGGTAAAAGGAAAGTGGAAAACTTTTTAGTCTTTACAACATTTCTTGAAAAGAAGATTGAGAAAGAATGGAACAATTCTCTTTAAAGTACTCTACGTCTTTTTGTGTTTATGTATAACTTCTTAGTTTAGGGTAATATCTTTGCGGTTTATGTTGAATAGTGGTCATCAAATAAATCAATTAGTATGTTTATATAGTGTTTGAAACATTTTTATTTTAGATCTTTTAAGATGATTCACAATATCATCTGATCATATTAATTAGTATTTTTGTTGTTTTAATTCAATGTGCATGTTCATGTGCACTTATACTAGTCTATAAAACACATGTTTGAACTTATTTTTGAGTCTGCCTATGGACATCACCCAAGGAAGAGAAAGAACCGCTCTTTAAATTGCCCTGATCAATTGTATGGAAACCCTCTTAGCGTGTATCTATATATAAAGTCCTGATCTAGCAATTGATGGAAGATGCATTATAATGAGAAATGCAATCCTGCCACATTACTATTCTATTAGTTACACTCATTTGAAGCCATTTGATTATCCGATCAGATGATGCTTATTAAAATTAGTTCAAACATTATATTTGTTATAATCAATGCATTTAATGCAAACTCTTTAATCCAATAATCAAATAGCTCATAGTGAATATAATAAATAAGATGGTAAAAAGAGTAATATAGTAGCATTCCTTTGATAGAATAAGAACGTTCCATTGTGATACGTCTTTGGATTTTTCTTTCAATGTTATGTTAATTATTTTATATTTTTAATATTATTTACTAGGAATGAAAATAAAATAAAAAGATGCAGTAAAACATTGTAGATGCTCTCTTGTTCTAGCGTCAATAAAGGTGTGCATCTATATTTTTGTGATTTGTTCCAATAGAAATTTCAATTTGTATTTGGGTTTTTTATTAAAATAATCACATTTCAAAATAAAATAAAATTTTAATCATCATTAAAAAATATTTACAAGAATAGTCATACGGTACGCTATGTCAACCTATCATACAACAATTACATATCGTTTTTAATAAAAGTCACCATTGGTAAGGTCTTTGTTGATAGTGCCAACTTTGGGTTGGTGTTTCCAACCTCGACTCTAAGTCGGGATTGATATTGCTGACATTTTATTTTATTTTTTTAAATTCCCTATGCGAGAAGATGCAGAGACAAAAGAAAAGTCTAGCGGGCAACGTATATTATTCTTAAAGTCGGCGTTGACAATGCCGACTTAAAGTGGGAATCACCAACACTGACTTAAAGTCGGAATTGTCAATTCCGACTTTAAGACTACCATATGTTTGGCCGCCGATGTGTCGTTTGATAAGTTGATGTGACGTGTTAAGTGATTATTTTTGTAAATATTTTTTTGTAATAAAAAATAATTTTTTAATTGAAATATTATTATTTTAATAAAAAATCCCATGTATTTCTACGCAGCTGGCGTTGGAAACCTATTTTGTCCTATACTATCAAATCTCTCATATCTCACCCTAGATCTGCACTTACTTTGTTACCAAACTGAATACATAGATCGTTATTTAATGGCTCCAAAGATAATATACAAAGTGCCAATTTGATTTACGAGAATGCTGTGGTTACAAGAATGTCGAGACTCCCCTCCCACATTAAATACATATATAATGAGTCCAACCGAACCTAAGACCTCTTGTTAACCAACCCAGGGTTCTTGAAATCGAGTTATATTCGCTGCACTTCATGGGTGCAGTTTCATTTTTTAAAAAAAATATATTTTACCATCTGTTTATCATTTCTGACATATCTATATAATTTAATCTCCAATTGGATGACTTAATAAATACTAAAAAATAAAAAATCAAACTCTATTTTATTGAGTTCGACCTATTAAAGGTATTTTTTCACTGCTCATTGGGATTTGATTTTTTTATTATTATTATTTTTTGAGTTCTCCGATCAGAGATCAAGTTGAAGAGCATGTAGGGTATGCTTGATGGGGGCTGACCATAAGTTTTTTTTAATTTTTTAAGTATTTTTGGACTGCATCCCATGCGGTATAACAAGAATTATGATCAGTCCTATCATGTCTGACATATTTATACAATTCAATCTCTAATTGGATGACTCAATAAATACTAAAAAATAAAAAATCAAGTTTCATTTTATTGAGTTCGGCCTATTAAGGGAGTTTTTTACTATTTTTTGTATTAAAATTTTTTGAGTCGTCCAATCAAAGATCAGATTGAAAAGTATGTTGGGCATGCATGGTGGGGGGCCGACCATTTTTTTTAATTATTTTTAGAGTGCGCCTCACTCAGTGCAGCAAATATTACTTCTTGAAAGTCAAAACTAGGCCGAGTTAGCTAGGTAAGTCTTTATGTACTTCATCATGGCCTCAAGCCCAAGATCTTATTAGAAGCCACATTCTTTGTTTACGTGTAGGCTTGCATCTTCTAACCATCGATCCACATTCAGTGCATGATAACTAGTGCTTTATTATGCTCCTTTGCCAAATGTATACAACCTTATAGTCTATTCTCATGCCAACCAATCTATGTTCTTCACCAATAAAATGTATGATATATAACAAGAAAATCAAAAGAAATGATGTTGTAGAATCATCAAGAATTGTTCTATCCATGAAATATATCCCGTGTTTTGTGAGTTATGCATATATTTCACTCGAAGAATAACAAACTGTTGTCACCAAAAAAATAAGTAAAGAGAAAAATTCAAACAATTTTTTCCAAGTAAAGAGAAGGTTAATGGACAGCAGTCATACCTATTTTACAAGCCAAATGAAGTAAAAAAGGGGTCACTCTATGGCTCAAATGATGAAGAAATCTAATGGCACAACTGGGTCCATTATCTCAAGCAATAAAAGGTCCAAACAATTTTTCAAAGAAGGTTCAAATAAAGAAAATTTAAGGGGTAGCAGCTAAGCCCAATTTTGCAAGCCAAAAGAAGTCAAAGAGGGACTACTTTAAGCCCAAAGGATGAAAAAACCCAAGGGTCTGGCCCGGGCCCATTATCTCAAACAAAAAGAAGTCTATTAAGATTATTTTGGGCCGAAAAAGTGAAAGTCAAGGTCCAATTTCGTGGCAGCCTTTAAAAGACCCCAAATGGTCCTCCCCATGACCTATTCTTATCCCTTTGGCCCATATTCAAATCTGCCCAAAGGAGGATAAGAAGAAAAGAAAGTGGTTCTCCATTCAAAAGATGCTTCTAGAAGAGAGTAGGTGAAAAGCAAAAGGAAAACCAATGAAGATTCTCCAAGTGTTGTGGCCTTATTGAAGGGCTCTTAAGAAGGGTTTCTTATCCCTAATTCAAGGCTAATGGATGCCTAATATACCCCCCAAAAGTAACCCAACTTTATCTATAAAAGAAACTCCTTCTTCTCCAAGCAAAAGTTAGAGACAAAAGTCTACAAAAAAGAAAAAGAAGAAGAAAAGTGAGAGAGCTTGGAGGAGCACGTCTCCCTCCTCCTTCCCCTCCATTTTCTGCATCTCAAGAGAGAAAAGAGAGTTAGAGAAGAAGAAGAAAAGAAAAGAAAAGTGCTAGATAGGAAGAGAGGAAGAGAGTTGGCCCTTGGAGCCATTTTCCCTCCCTCATCCTCTCCTCAAGGTAGAGTGGGGATGGGGGATGGTTTTTTGTTCTTAATGTTCTTACTTTCCTCAGCTTTTTCTTTCATGAATGTCAAAGAGAACTTCTATCTCCCCCTTGATGTTCATCCATGGTGATTGAAAGCAATAGAAATACATGTTCAAATTTTTGCTCTGTCTGTGAGTCTGCTGACTTTTATGCATTTTCTATGATATTTTTTCCTTCATAAGATATGTGTTTCTTGTGTGGGGATGGTAGATGGACCTTTCTAGTTTATAGAAATGGTCTCCTCAAATCTCAAAGCCCCATAAATGTGGAGATATGGCCCGAAATCTAAGTTGTTGTCCCGGTTTCCTGAACTTCATATTTCCTAGTTTTGCATTTGGTTTTGGGATTTTTCAAGGTGGCTTGGCCTTTCATGTCCCTTAGGAGTACATCTTCTCAATGGATGATGCTCCCCCAAGGCCAAACATCAAGAGAAATCCCCAAAGTTCCATAAATATTAAGATCTAAGTTTCTGTTTTTATGTTCTAACCGAACCAGTTTTTGGTGGATTTCTTTCCTTTAATGGCTAAGGGTTTGGGCCCTAGAGGTTCTAAAGGAGATTTTCTCACTAGTTAGGGATGATCTTCTTGGAGTAAAAACCCTCTAACATGGAGCCAAGAAGGAAGATCCATAGAAAAGATGAAAAGCATGCTTAAAATTTCATGACATTCATATTTAAGTTCTCCATGATATTTTCTTAAGAAAATGCATCTAAAATATATTTTAAATAGAGATTTTAGGTTTCATATCTTTTATACTTTATTTTCCATCATTTGGGTTAGGTTTAAACCTATTTTTCTCAAAAAATCCGGATTTCAGGTGAGTCTGCGCATGTATACGCTACAGTGTTTTGAATCTGCGGAACTGTTCATGAGTCTGCCCCTCTCTACGTAGACTCGGCGCCTGTGTACAGTTTTGAGTATGTGTCTCTTTTAATTTGATTTTTGGGCTTGAGGTGATTCTTTAATTCTCCCCAAAGTTGTCCAACGGTTCCTTGGATCTAGGGCTGTCCTTTTGAGGCCCAATGAAGGTCCTAAATGGCTTGGACTTTAGATTGTTAAGCTCTTAATGTTTCAATTTGAAATTTTACCATATGTTTTAAGATTTTAAGTTTCTTCCGATGTTTCTCAAGGATGTCCCGATCTAAGGGTGCCAACAATCCCCACCCATCAAAGGCCCTCACACAAAAAAGCATCATTCTTGTGTTCCCATTTATATGGGTTCATTTAGATGATATATCCCGAAAGTCCCGATGAGTTGGTGGAGTTCCTTGCTCCCCAAATGTAGAAATGGAATGGGTGATTCCCTGTAGATAATCCTTACATTTCGAAGGCATTAAGGGCACCCTTTGGGTGAGTGATTGGATGCTCGGCACGCCCCCCTTTATAGCCACCTCCATAGTTTATGGCTACATGTGTTCCTCTAAGGAAATTGGTGGAGTTCCTTGCTCCCCAGATGTAGAGATGCTTTGGATTATCCCTTGTGGGTTTTTCTTACATCTTGAAGGCATTAAGCACACCCTTTGGGTGAGTGGTTGGATGCTCGGCACGCCCCCCTTTACAGCTATCCCTATGGTTCATTAACCATTACATATCCCTTTAAGGGAGTTGGTCCTTCGGATCCCTTCATGCCATGATCCTTCATGAAGATCCTAAACCTTCATTGGGTTCTCCTAATGAAATGTTGAAATTCAACTTGGAATCATTGTATTAAGCATTTTCAATGCTTTATAAAGTGATCCAAGAAGAATGGGATCAACATGAAGAAATCATGTTATTTGAAGAAATCTATATAAGGACCACTCATTGAAAAGGCCTTATGTAGTCACACTCAACTTCTGAGATTTCTTAGTATTATTCTCCCTAAATTTGTAGTGATTCTTGAATCACTTCAAATTGAAAGAGGTATAAAACTGAAATTATTCTCAGATTTTGAGTCTGCGCACCTATAATTATAGAAATTCGATTGGGAATGAGATACAATTAGTCTTTCTCCACTCTGAAATTCATATTATAACTTTGCTGGTTGAAACTAACCCCTTGGACTACTTAAATACAGCTTGAATTGTGCAGGAAGCTCAAAAAGCATTTTTCAGACTTGAGTCTGCACAATTATTCTGAGTCTACGCATCCCTGCGCAGACTCAACTCAAAACTGTCAAAAAATGTCTTCCATAGACTATTGACTCCACTCATAACTTAAGTGACACAAATAATTAAAGTTTATTCATAAACTACTCAAAAGGGATTTCTAGATAAATTTTCTCTTTCAAATAAATATAAAATCTTCAAAACTAACTTGAGTCTGCGCACCTGCCTTACGCTCAAAAAGATAAAAAAGTTGTTTAATAACTCAAGCATCTAAGCCAAACACCATTAAAATGCTATTCTGTGCCACATAAATCAAGATTAATAAACTTCTTTCAAAATTGACTTTTGAGTCTGCACACTTTTCATAAGTTCATTTCAAGTGAAAAAGCAAATAAACAGTAAATCAACTTGTACAAATCATTTGCAATCATATCTCCAACACTCCATTTCATTTAAATAAAAATATATTTACAAAAAGATCCACATCTCTTCAAAATAAACAAAAAATTACAAGTTCAGCTGAGTCTGTGCACCCCCTGCGCAGACTCAAATCTATTTTTCTTGTCTCCTTGATCTTTGAAGCTCCCCAACACTTTGAAAGTCTTGGAATTCCCCTCAACTTCAGGAGATTCCATCTTTTTAAGAATCTTGCTCAAAATACTCTTTAAACTTGAGTCTGCGCATCAATCTCAAAATCAAAACCTCATTTCTTGGCCCCTAAATCATGCCCGCAGCTCCAAACCTGTAAATCATCACTAAACAAAACATAAAATCAAGTTATCCCACCAAAAAACCAATAAAACAACTCATAAACAGGAAATCTATAGTTCAGACTTGAGTCTGCGCATCGTGGCGTAGACTCAACTCTAAAATTCACAAAAAATAAAAAATGAACTTTCCGACCACTTCAAGATGATCTAAAACTCTCTAAAAATCAGATTTATTCTTATCTATCAAGAAATCAAATAAAAACATCAAGTTGTTCTTGAAAAAATGCAAAAAACCTTCGAAAACAAATTAGTGACAAATGAGTCTGCGCTACCGTGCGCAGACTCAACCATGAATTCCCAAAATAGGTTTTTTTGATCTTAAATTCTCTCCAAATTAAACCCAAAAATTTACATAAAAAATTGTATACTTTATATAAGTCAAAAAACCTAAATAAAAGCTCAAAACTTTTTTTGCAAAAAATATAAAAAATACCTAAACACTTTGATAACAAATGAGTCTGCGCCCTATAGTGCAGACTCAACTCTAAATTCTTAAAATTTGATAGTTTAGCCATAAATTTTCCCTCAAATCAAGATAAAATCTCAAGGATAAATCCTATATTTCCTATAAATAAAAAATCCAAACAAAATGTTAGGTTTTTCCTTGAAATTACCTAAAAAATGTAAAAAATAGGCTTGTGACAAATGAGTCTGTGCTCCCTGCGCAGACTCAACCCCCAATTGTTAAAATTAAAAATTTTCAACCTTATTTCTTTTAAAATTAAATAAAAAATTCTAAGATAAAATAAAATACTTCCTAAAATCAAATAAAACTCAGGTTTGACCTTTTGCAAAATGTAAAAAATACCTAAAGAGGTCTCATTTCAATTGAATTTGCACACCTTGCTCATTCTTTAAAAATTTATAAATTCAAAACATAAAAAGCATAAATTCTTGAAGTATTTTTTACTCAAATCAAATAAGAAAACATAAAAAATACCTTTCCATATCTTGCAAATCCAATCCAAAGTCTCTTCACTTCAAATCTGAAAAAACACAATAAGAAATATTTATTAGACTTCCTTGTTAAGAAATGTCATCTACTTTAATCAAAATACCATAAAAAAGATTTTCATTCCTCTCACAAATAAAAAACAAAATAAATACAAGCATTCTCATCGGTAACAAATGAGTCTGCGCATCTTTGCGCAGACTCAACTTCATGTTCATTTTCAAACATGAAAATTCAAACAAATCTTCAATGCATCCACATAAATCAATCCAAAAAGACTAAAAATGTCTCTCATCATTATCCATCAATAAAAATCAATAAATCAAGTCTCGCGCAAACTCAACTTTAAATTAAAAAATGAGCTTTCTTTTCAAATAAAAACTGAAATTTATTTATTTTTCGAATGCAATCTTGTGTATCTTATTTATATCATTTTAAAATGTGTTATTCTAATTTTCCGACGATTAATGAAGGATTTTTCACTTAAGATGATGTAATTAACACTATTCTATTTATGGGTAGCGAGATCGGGTCGAAGAACTACGCAATCATCTGATTGAGTCAGGTAAAGCACACAAATAACAAATCTAAATCTAAAATAAAAAAAATCAAGATCAAGTGTATTTTTCCTAAAAAATGTACGACACAAACATATTGTATTTGCTAAGAACTGGATGATGAGATAGCGTCACGAAGAAGGCGGCTTAAATCATTCATTAATTCCCGTACGTATATATAATTAATAGACATTCTTCCGATCCAAACAAATACTTCAAGGCCCTCTCCATCAACTTGCTTGTGCATGTGTTCTTGGGTTTAATAATGGAGTTAAGGCAAGCCCAAGAGGGGACGGAAATGTTCCAGGCAAGGAATTATTTGACAAGGAATAGAAGAAGTTCCTTATTATTTAGGTACGTACTGTGACGATTCCAGTAGACAGTAGGACATCTAATAAATAGCCATTCAGAATGTAATAGGGTTTTGGGTCCAAGTGTCCAACAACCAGGTCACTGCTCTCGCTCCTACTTGCAAGAGTAATGAGTTTAAATCGAAAACGATCTTTGTGCAATACTAAAATTATTGTATTCTGACTTAGAGATAAAGCTATATATCTCTGCAACTGGAGAGAGAGAGAGAGAGAGAGTGCAAATGTAAGCTTACATCTCAGAATTTTTTAGAAGATTATAACTATTTTTTCAAATCTCAAATCTTACAAATGTAATTTTACTTTCGGAAGCACTTTACTTACTTTAGGTACAGTAATGCTTGATGCGCTGAAGGTTTGTACAACAAGTTGAGTTGGGCAATTGAATGAGACAAGGCATTCTTCCTTTATTTTTCATTCGTGGCTCCCACTAGTTTCTTTCTAAACACAGGCATACAGAGGAGTCAGAGTTGGCAAATATTCCATCTAACTAACAACATGACATATAACAAATATAGATTAATTTTAGAATGCTGGAATTTTTTATATTAAATAGTGGAATTATAGGTCCTATTTCAAGCTATATAACAGATTCTGGAACTAATCTTCCCATGAAAGGATCCAACTTCCCTCATGAACTAATCTTCGAATAATAGGATGTGCGAAAACATGTATTTGTTGTCCAATAAGAACAAAAGATATCCTATTTATAGTGTTGCGTGGAAATGTTCTCACTCGCGTTACCAATAGAATCGGACATACGCACGAAATAAAAAAGAGCAAACTCTAGTGAGAGAAGAGAGAGAGACAATACATAAAGATTTATGGTAAAGTACTTATATCTATAAAGTTCGACTCTCTCACTATTGTCTTGCACTAATCTTTTATAAAACATATATAAAAACACAGTCCTAGAAGAAACCATTAGCTACCTTCTATTGCTTTACAATCGCAAACCCTCTCCCCCCTCTCCTGCCACTGGAAACCTCTTCTAACTGTTTCAGACTTGAGACACCCTCTGAATGTGAGATATATCATGACATAAAGTTTTGGAGACATGTTAGAATCTACATAATGTACCGTGTTTGGCTATCCAATGGATTAGGTTAGCTTGAGTTTTTTATTTGGTACACTGTGATATCTTAATAAGATAAGTTTAACTATACCAGGAGTAAGTAGTTTTAATTTGGTAACAAAGTGGGGGTTAACTTGAGATAGATGATATAAATCCTAGAATTTCATGCGTGAACTGTCACTTTCAACCCGGTAACGATTAACATGTTACCACCACTTCTTGAGATAAACTAGGGATGAACAGCTGATAACTCCGGGTCAAGCCTGCACAACCAAACAAGAGCCTAGATGTTGGGGAAGGCTTCAGAGAGTGAAAGTTGTGTGTCTACATGCACAAGAGAAATCACATTTGGGTTCAGAAATTGATGAGGATACACAACTGCACGCTGTACATTCGAGATGCAAAATGGAAATTGATAGTTCAATTAGTCCGATTGATTATTAATTTATAAGTGATCAGTTCATATATGACATTCTGCATAACGGATAATAAATATTTTTTTTTGTAAATTAAAATTAATGCATATATATGATCCGTTGAGAAATTCATTATTCCGCTCTTTATTAATTTATAAATCAATTAAGCGATAATTTTTTAAACCGATAATGTAGTAGATATATACCATCACAGCTTTACCTTAATTAAGTTCACACATCGAATTTGAACTGTTTGCGTCCCTGTTACGCTGTAGGTTCTATCAGTATCTGGTTAGGTTTCTTAATCTCTTCCTTCCAAATGGTATTCTTGTTACGATGCATCTCCACCATTCATTTATGAGAAGAGATCTCCTGAGTACACCGTGGTACATGAGTCCGAGTATTTGAAAAACTTTTAGATCATGTGAAAAACTTTTTTACAATATTCGACCCCTTCTCTTACTCGGTACTGCTAGACTCTTGTCCAATGGTGTACTGTGGATATCTGTTCTCTTTACTTATACATGCATGCTGTCGTTTAACATGTGGTGCTTGTCTTAGGGAGTAGCAAACAACCACATGATCCGAATCAATAGTACTGCCGCCTATAAGCTGATCGGGCCTTCGACATGCCACATGAATGCCCATGCATGCATCTCGGCACGTGCTCCCGGAAGAGCCAATTATTTGTAAGGACGCAAAAGGTGCTAACTAAAGATAATGTAATCAGAAAAGAAAAAAAAAAGATAATGCAGCCACATCAAAAATGCTCACGGGATATTTCAATTTACATCCCAACTCAATTAATCTGCTTAGCGTACGTATACAATTTCATAATTTACATCCCGACTCATTAATCTGCTTAACATATATATACAAGTACTTCAATCTTTACAGTGCTCTCAGAAACAGTTCATTAAGGATACTACAAACATTATGACGAGTTAGAGAACTCCCTCCAACCAAAATATATACAACATCACAGCTATCGCCTTCTTCAGATGTACTTCTCTAGCTAGGTCACCCCGTAAGTTTTTAAATTAATTAATTAACCTTTTGACTACAACAGGAACACCCCTCTATCTCACCCTTTCTTCTTCTCCTAATCCTCCTCCTCCTCCAATAAGAGTGTGGGGGCCTAGAGTTAGACCTTGTCTTCCCTATCATGGAACCGGCTCCTTCCTTCCAAGCTTGTCATGCCCACGTATGTCATGGTCTTCAGTTCAAGGCCCTTCCATGTTCAGGAAGAGCCTGAACTCTTCGCCGCCATCCCTGAGGTCGGGAGTACTGTCTAGTTCCTGGGCTAGTAAACCATAAGGCCACTCTGCCATGTTCAGAGAGCCATACGGGCTCCAGGGGTTTCCCTCCCTGTAACCATTGGCGTTGGTGGCTGGCTGCTGCTCGTGTCCATCTGCGCTTCCTTGGTCAACCCGATGGGGAGGGATGGAAGACGCCACACTGAAGGAGGAAGAGCCATCGATATTGTCCTGCGCGTTCCCCTGGCCATCATGTCTCATGGTCTCACCCTTCGTCTTGTGAAACACCCTACACAGCACCCAGCCCTCCTGTTGACGACAGTACAAATCCGGACAAGTTAATTTAAGACAATAGCGCAGCAGTGGGAAAACAAACTAGCAATATGCCACGCTTAAAAAAAGACATGAGGATATGATTTGCTGTACGTGTTGGACAACCTTGCCCTACTGTGACACGCAAAAGCTCCATGCGGATGCAAACATGAAAACTGTGTAGTAACCTCACCAAAGACCTAACGAAAGTATACAAATAACAGTGTCAGTACCATAGGTCTCCCCCGACCCGGACGTGGACACCTGCCCAAAAGTGCATGTACGTTCTTTCGGATGTCTAGGATAAACTTAGCGTGTACTGCAGGTAAATTAAACTGGCCTTTAGCCGCTTTGATAATATCATTAAAAGCTTTCGTTTTCTCGTGGGGGAACATGTATATATGGGATGAGAGTCTTTTCAATCACCCGACTGAAGAGATTCCTGCAATCTCGATTGTGTGCGTCCGGTGCGCACGGGATGCGCACCTAAAATGAGTTTATTTCAGGTGCGCCTCGGGTCATGCGTGTCAATGCGTGCATATGTATATATGTATAGATGTATAGGAGTTTCTTCAATCAGGTGACCAAGAAGACCCCGACCCATATATATGTATAGATGTTGGGATGCATAGATGCCTGTAAAGCGAATATTGGAAGACGAAGAGGAGAAGGTGATTACCGCGGGGGGTACGTGGGGATTCTCCAGCCGGTACTCATGCATGACCCACCCGCTCTTAGACCCGTTCGGAGCTCGCCCGCCGTAGAACACCAGCGTCTTCCTCATGCCTATGAGCGCTGGTTTGGAGGGGTCTTGCAGGATCCGGTCCTTTCCTGTTGCTTTCCAGTAGCCGGATTTCGTCCCACGGTTGGTCCTGAAGCCCGTCGAATACTTCCGGTCCCGAAAGGCGAAGAAATAGTGCTCCTTCTCGTTGAACTTGGTCGCCACTGAAACGGTACGTGCAGAGATTATGATACACGAGATCATATTCAAAATCTAAAACGGAGAATAATTAATCCTGCTTACTTTTAAGATGTTGTTAGGTTTGATGTAAAACATTATAATTAAGAATGTTATATTTTATGAGGCATGATAATATGATTTAAAACAATTTATGTTAATTACGTCAACGTCATCAAATCCTCCTATTTTTTCGAATAACTTTTTACTTTTCAGTCCTTACAATTATCCAATATTCTTTATTAGTCCTCACAATTTTCATATTTCCATAAAACTCGCCACAACTTTTGAACTCTTATGATGAAAAGTCCCTTCAAATGAATTTTTTGAAGAGGATCAAGAAGTCTTCAAGGGATATTTTAAATGATTATAAGAATTAATAATGAAACAGTGATTGTACGGATTGAAAAATAAAAAAGTTCCTTTTTAAAAATGTATAATTGTCGCATGGATGCGGTTATATATTTGCTCACTCATATGCGGTCATTCCATTGTCTAGCAAAGCAAAATTTTCTTGATGACTCCTTTTACACTCGGGTCCAAATGACCACGCTGCCTCTCGGTTCAACAAATGCACGAGACATGCTCACGATATATACGGCATCAATAGAGCACCAAGTTTGTACATTAGGAAGGGATATATTTAAAAGAAATTGCCAATTGGAATGATTCTAATTAGTTAATGATCCCCTTCCATGGTCTCACATATGATAGCGAATACAGGAAGGCTTGTCTTCTTTCTTGGGCAGTGGACATTCGAGAAGTACAAGTCGCAGAATACACTCTGCGCATGGCGACAACGGTTGCCCACCTTCGCACTCAAGATTATCCAATAATAGCGTCGTCTTTCAAAGCAACACCTTTGAGATGGGCAGAGTTTGGATACTGCACCTAGCTAACAGACTTTCCTAGCAAGGGAAGCTTTCTTAATTTGGTCCCGAGAGAGGAGCTAAACCATGAAGATTTCCTGAGAGTTTAAACTTGATTCACACAGACGCTAGATATATAATTACGTTGGACGAAGAAACCAGACCAACTACATCCACGTCCTCGTTTCAGTAATGGAGAAGTCGACAATATATATGTATAAAAGTTTCCAGCAGGCAGCTATATATATACTCAAATCCAAATCCAATGCCCTTATGTGCTTAGACCATCACAGTCGGAGGTTCTTTAATTTTACGGCCAAAGTTAGTCTACGGCATTACCAGTCGTGGAGAAGAGGACAGGAACAAAGGGAAACGGTGATAATTAAATCTAACGTACATAGGGATGGGATCGTGGGAGAGAAAAGATATACATCATGGTTCTCTCCCAAACAAAATGAAGCTATATAGAAGAAGTTGTAGACGAAAAACATGAATACTATACAGAAGGAGGTCACTCACCAGGGAGCTCCCACGGCTCGGTAGTGTGCAAATCCACCTCCACCAGGGTACCCTCAGAGGCCGTTCCATTAATCACCTTCATGTACAGGTAATAAAATATCAACTCCTCGTCACTTGGGCAGAACCTGAAGCCCGGCGGGAGTGTGGATTCGATGTCACTTAAGCCCATCAATCTCGGTTGAGAGAGAGAGAGAGAGAGAGTTATGGAAGGGGAAGGGGGCTTCAAACGTCGAGCTCTCCAAGAAGAAGAGACTAGAGAGCTAAGGTTTGGTGTCTGTTCAGGAATCTGTTGGCTCAAAAGACAAACTGCAGAACCGGATTAGGTTCTGAGTTGTAGGGTCGTTGTATATATAGAAGGAGCCGTGGCATGGAAGAGGGTGGAAGAAGAGGATATCGACGAGAGCCATTGTTAGATAATGAAAGCTGCCCTCATTACTTAAAACCCTTATCCCTGTTCTCTCGGCGAGATAGGCTTCTGCGCACCGGTCGTATTCTCCGGGAAGCTGCCCTCATCCTTGTATAACAAGCCCCTAGCACACCATGGTCGCAAGTAACCTTACAGCCACCTCAACCCAGAGAGAGAGAGAGAGAGGGAGAGAGAGAGAGAGCTCATATGCTTGATATCATAGCGCGCTCCTAGGTAATTAAGAAGAAGCCAGGAAGTTATTTGAGGTTTGATTCATTTGAAACTTGGTTGATATATAGAGACGTTTCTGCAAAGAAAGTGGTGGGGGCACGAGGAATTTCCGTTAAGGCGGTGGGATCTTTGTTTTTATAAATGTTTTGAAGAGGTTCTGCGGCCGGCCGGGTTGAGCCACTCGTCACGAACCAGCTGCGTTCTCGGGTACATGCATGGTTCTGTAATCCATGGGTCCTATATATTTATCTATGCTTTGATCAAAGGAAAGGAGAACAGGATATTTCTCCGTTGACATGATGAATGTTTCGTTCGTAAGTTATTAATTAGGTAAAGGTAGATGCTATCTCTCTCAAAGAATGTTTGTGCAATGTCTTACAAACCGCAAAATTCGGGTGTTGAGTTTGAAAGGGCCCAAGATTATACCGTAGAAATTAGATAATAGGAGATGACGCAAATTAGAAGATAAAGTTGGGTCAGGCCCTACTCTGATACCATCTTACAAACCACAAAATTCGGGTGTTGAGTTTGAAGGAGCCCAAGATCATAAGCACTGACCACAACTGAAATTAACCGATGTAAGACTATTATATAGTCGGTCCAATTTCAATATGGACAAAATCAAAACGTGTTTAAGAGATGGTGCCTACTCCACTCACGCCTTAAGGTTTTGAGTTGGATGGCCCAATAACTTCAACACAATGGATGTTTATGATAGAGAAAGATCTTACGTGTCTGATGTACGTGTCATGTGAATTAGAATATTAGGCAATAAGGAGTATAGTATATGCCAAAGGATGTATGTATAGACTATAGTTGAGTGTTTGAGAGATCTAGTATTATTAAAAGAGGTCATTAGTTCATGTCCCACCTCTTCCGGCAGTTTCAAATGATTTTAACCGCAAAAAAGTACAAAAAAGTTGTGAAATTTGGCTGCACGATGATTACGACAGCAGGACAACATAATCTGATCAAGTTAATTATTCAGCAAAACCAGTTACTATTGTCACTGGTTTTAATTTCCGTACAAGAATAAGCTACAATTGCATGAGGGATCGTAAGATAAGGGTGCAGCATATATATCTAGATGGTCATTCGTCCTTTGAAGCCCGCGGAGACTCCTGCTTTAGAAAGTGTGGGAAAGAGAATGATTATTATTATGTTAATGTACACCTGGTCAAGAATATTAAAAGGCTATACCTACTTTTATATGTCATATTTGGTTACATAATTTTACTCTAGGTTGCACATTTACGTCTTTTTACAACTTTTCACTCAACGTACCTTCACACTTTCATATCTTATTTACACAAATTTTCCCTAGTTTATATTTTTTCCTTTATTTTTATAATTTTAGTTTAGACTACACATTATTGATCTCTACACCGATCCACTATTTTTATAATTTTCTTCTGATCATAATATTGTGTGCTGCTTCTTCTTCTTCTTTTGCTTTCGAGAATTTCCGTTTCCACGGAACCATTTCCATTGAAGAGAGCGTTGAAGTGGATCAACAAAAAAACGTGATGTAGATTGCAGCAGAGCTAGTAAAGGATGCGATCCCGTAACATAGGGGAGGTTCATTTTAGAATGCATCATATATTTATTTTATTTAATTTAAAAATATTAAGTTTCTTATTACTTAATAATAAAAAGTTCATTTGTATACACATACCTCACTTTGTTTGCAGAATAAGTTTTTACGTGGAGCCCACTGACGGAATGGCGTATACCAGAATAAGAGATGTTTCGGTTTGATAGTTTTGTGGGGCCCGCTAATGGAATAAGAAGAATAAGTGATTCTTGGGTCTAAGGTGGGATGGCTTATTCTCCTTATTCTCCGAATACGCTATTCTGCACCGGTATAAGCCATTCTGCTTGTCAAAGCAAAATTAAGCTTATTCTCCCCTTATTCTCCCTTATTCTTCTCCTATTCTCCAATCAAAGTGGCCCATAGAGTTTTTGCCTTTATAACTTCTTCTCATCCTCTGCTACAAGTTAGCTAGAGTGGATAATATGAAAGGGGACCAACGAAACAAGCAGGCCACACGCATGAAAACGCCACGATAAGAAAACTACGTGCATAACGATGCGAATAGTGTCACCCAGCAAATAAATATGAAAGTAACGGTTCTTCAAATTTCTCGTGGTAGTAGAAGTGAGGAGAGCTCACTTCGCATACTACGGAGTCGGGCTCGGGCCCGTCCATGTGGTTGCCTGCCACTCCGAACAAAGTAGGCTTCGGCGACACTGTTAGTAGCTAGATTGACGTCTTAATTCCACGTACAACTCCTCCATACTTAGCTAGCTGGTTTTCTGTTTACGAATCGAATTACTCACTGCCGTAGAGTTTTAGTCTGCTCGCAATGAACTGTATCTATGATCATAAGATGGAGATTCCACAATCTTCATAAACTTACAAGGAAAAAGGAATGTGTGTGCACGTGCCCATCCCACATGAAATGCAGGTGCTCATGATCACACATCGATCTTTTTTATAAATCTTATATATATATATATATAATGTTATGGTCTGAACATTGGGTGTAGTCTTGCGATACAACATTTATATCATCTGATCTGATCAAATGTACAACAACAACAGCCGAGCTGTCCGAACAGCCCAAGCTAGCTAGTATAGGACCAAGCCATTTTTTTAGTTTTGATGGTACGCTAGCATTTCTCTCTCTATATGTAGCAAACTTTATATTTTTCTACTAAAAGGAATGACAGCGAGACCATAAACTCCGTTTGTTGGCCAAAAATTAGATCACCTTAATGATTGCCAGGACAGTAAAATACGTTAGATACCACCGTGTTAAATGGAAACAAAAGGCCCGATGGGGAGCTTCGTGGCCCACTGGCGGATGGGGATTGATCAGTTTGTTTAACTACAACGTAAGTCAGATATTTATGAGAGAACTCATTCTTTTCGGAATGGGTACTGACAAAGATCAAATCACAATCAACTTAAGTCAGAAAGAATTTATGTTATGATTATCCTTGTGGTTGCTTAATTATTAACCTAACTGCTCGGATAAGTTCCTACTCCTTATGTCACCGTCACTGCATGCAACCTGCAGTGAGCACTATCTAAATTCTAGACATACGTATTATACATCTGTATCTACTAACCGCGTTATCAACGAAAAGAGAGGCTATATATTTAAAGTCCACTTGCGCGTCGACAACGTCGAAGTTGCAAAGGTGTAAAAATTCCATGACGTGATGAATTTTTTCTCCATTATTCTTTACCTGGTCCCTAGGATTACAAAGGTTGGAGGGATCCCCACGTCCAAGTTCGAAGAAAACATAAAAAAAACAGTCAAAACTAGCTGTTGGTCTAAGAATACAGAATATTCTTTCCAAGTTCAATGAAACAGTGAAAACTAGCTAGCTGTTGGTCTAGGAGTAGAAAATATCCTTTGTATATCCACTATTCTAGTGCAGTCATGTCTCAAAAGGAATCCTTGCTGCAATATTCTTAAAATAATATAACACATCCTTTAAAAATAATGCTTAATTTATTTGTGATTTGCAATTGAAGAGTGTGATGTTCTCTTTTTCCTTTTTAATTAATTGTATAAACGAAGCCCTCTTAAACCATGCTCCTTGTTTGGGGACTGTTTCGTCGACTCAGGCAAATCTACTTCGGACACATTCGTTGGTATAGGTTAGTACTGATGGTTGTCTCACAACCTCGGGCAAGTCCATAGAATGACAGCTGAAGGCTAAAGCAGACGCTAATTGTTCTCTCAGTAAATGCCTCTTATTTTGGCATGCATGTTATTCCCCCTTGCATGCAATACCGAGTAACAAATATATGGGAAGTAAACGTTCTTACTTTTGCGGATTAACCTGAGGAAAATGCTAGGCAGACGGGAAATGTTTCTCACTTTTTTTTATCTTATTGACGTGAGTGTATGAGATAGATTTTTATTATTAATCATTTTTCAGCAGTTTGGTAAATAAGCCTTTCAATGTGTGTCCTTCTTTTAAGGAGGTAAAAAAATTAGATAAAATTTTCCGTCATCTGCATCAACTAAATCGCTTGACAACCTGGTGAGATGCCTTGCTTCCTTTTTATCCCAATCCAATCATACTACCTGTTGCTTTCATATATATATGCTACCCTTAGCTTCGTTTTGTGCTCAACACCTTTTCCTGTGTGGGCATGGGCGCGCATGTGCTTTTTCATGGCGACAAGAATCATCCAATTAACATAAACAAAATGTCATTTTACAGACATGATTGAAGAGAATTTAGACTTGAGTTTGGTCCAAAAAATACTCTAAATTAAAAGAGATTATACAATTTTTAAGGTTCACCCTTCTAATTTTCTTTGAGACTAGTAATGTGGATTCCCAGATCGTCCCTATAGAATTAATGTTTTAGTCTTGGAGAAGAGGTCCAAGGTCTAACAAAAGAATGAGATGTGTTCCTTTGCATGGTAACTCATGAATGCTCCTAATTGTAGGATGACTTGCATTATAAGTTAGCTAATAAATTATGTAAAAGTTATAACATTTGGCACCAAATTACCTGAATCTAAGATTAATGAATAAACTGATTGACGACAGGATAGAGATTTTTTACATTATCACATCCGGAGCCACCGCCAACTAATTAACTTGATGTTGTTCTGCTGATGAGAGCCGGAGTCAGCCTAAACATCAGACTGAACAGGAAAAGTTAACACCTCGACTAGATGCACTACACCCCAAATGAGATTAGATGTGGCTCCAATCTCTCCATCCGTCTGCTCATTCTTGTTTAATGATCTTAGGTTCTTTATACAGAATTTCCTATAAGCTACTGTTTTTTTACATATGCCGTTGACTCTCATGTATTGTTATGAAGATCCTCAACATCTTTAGAAAGGTTATATGTCAGAAAAAATCTGTCAATTCTGATGATTCAAGAGGATACCGCTAAAACTCATTTCATAAGGCTCCGTTTGGTAATGATTTTGGGATTTTAAATTTTAGAGGAATTCAGATTTTGAAAAGAGCCGCGTCATCATCTCTTGAATCCAAATTTTAAGAAAATTTATTTACTTTTTATAATCTCATTTGAAAAGATCATAAATATTTAAATTTGATGACACATCAAAAAATATTTTTATCCTCATATTACTCAACATTAGGAACTTTAGGAGATAAAAAGAGAAAAAAAGAGGATATTATTTTTTAGAATTCTCAAATTATCCTCCTATCTCCTTTTTAAAAGATTTGCTAGGAATCGAAAAGAGACATTTTTTCAACATAAAATAAAATTTGAATTCTTAGAGAATTTATCTATTTTTTTTAAAAAAAATTACATTTTTTAATTCGTGACGAATCTGAGGTAGAATCATTAGCAAACAGAGCCTAAGTAAATAAACAAAATATATTTATATTTGTTGAGGGTAGTCTCACATCGTATATTTCATGAAATCACCCGTCTATAAAATGATATGGCTCCTTCAACTCAAGGCTTAGGCTTTGGGCTGAATATTGAGTAGGTCCAATACCAAAACCTTTACATGGTATCAGAGCTATGGACTATGAGCCGCCCAATGTTTCTACCTCCTCCCCATTCAATTTCACAGTCCATCTTGTCCATGAGGGGAAGTGTAGAGGAGCGCCGTATGTGGGGATAGTCCTACATCGATTATCTAGAGTGTGTTCCATATGTTTAAGAAATCCTAGATCTTAAAACCTTACTGCCATGATTTTGGAGTTTCGAGATGTAAATATTTTATTATTGGGCTCACTCAATGTTCAACTCAAATCCTAGGTGTTAAGTTGAAGGAGCCATATCATTATATAGATGAGTAATTACAAAGAATATCCGGTCTAGACTATCCCCAACACGCCTCCTCACATGCATGCCGACATCAGGCACTGAAACGTGAGTATTATGTACTATAGCCAGACGTGTAATACCCAAGATACAAAGCCCACTCTAATGCCATGTAAAAATTTTGCTATTTGGCTCACTCAATGTTCTCAAAATTTAGACGTTGAATTGAACGAGTCATATGTGAGACTATCTTTCAATATTATCAGTAAAAGAAAAAAAAAGTGAAAATATTTAACAAACTAAGCCAACACAATCTCATTCCCTACAGGCCTACATCCCGTTGGGAGACCTTGTTCAGGAGAAGAACGCAGCAGTCAGGGTTGGAAACGTACAGCTGGGCCGTTAATTGTCCGCCGCCATTGCAACTCCAACTGTGGACTATGAAGAGGAGTTCCGGCGGGCGCCGCCCATCAAACGGCTGTCATGCGTCCGACCCCACGACGGCGACGGGTCTGACGCAAGCGCCGCACACTAAAATGGTGACGCTTCGTCTACCCAGCCGGCTAGGGTTTGTTATTTAGCTCCCGTGACGTTTGTGGTATCTATAATAGGGGTTTAGGATAGCTTGGGGAGGTGGGAAAAGGGTTGTCTGCAAGCATCGTTTTGGACAGATCCTACCGTATCCCCTTGAAAGGTAAGCACGGCCATTAACTCAACCCAATAATTAGCTTATTATTTTAGTGCGACAGATCTAGTTTAAACTTTTTGTATGGTGGATCCTGATTAATGGGCATCCATTCCAGCCGTTGATCTCCTGTTGGTTTCGTTAATTGTTTAATAAGATCATGTATGTTCAATCTTAAACTCTTCACTATGCACACTTATCTTAATCCACGAGCATACCACAACAGGAAACCTGGGAGGTCCATAAAGTGTGTTTTTTTGGAACTAACTTTGCCCTATTGGCAAAGCTCTTAGAAACTTTTCCATGCCACCAGGGATCGAGCCCATCTAATATACTAGGATGAAATTGAAAATTATAAAGAAAGAACATTTTATTTTTAAAAGTTTCTGAACTAATAAACTGAGTAGAATAGAAATAACGTAAAGAATACAGAATCGAGAATTTGAGGATGCCAATTCGTTTCTTTTGACGCCGATACTTAGCTCGAATTCCAAATGATCGAGCAATGCTACCACAGGTCACCTGGTTGCAATGGATTCCCGACGAAGTACTTTTCTCGGCGTACCTTGCTGGTTGTGTAAAATTCAGAAAAATGACCAGTTTAAGAAGAAGGTGGGTCAGGCTACGAGCACATGGATGGCCCGATCGTTGTCTTTTATAATTATCTGCAACAAAGTTATGGTAGGGATGTAAAAATAACTAGAGTAGAAGACAACTTTTTTTAACGTAGATGGAGGAGGAAGACGACGGGAGTCATGTATAATAAAGAAGAAAGATCAATCTCATTTAATTTAAAATGAATCTCACCCATTAAAAGATCCTAATGAGTTAAGTCTAATAACTGTATTTTACTAATTAGACTTTATGATGTGTTTGTGTAACCACAATATTAGATGAAAATTCAACAAGTTAACCAAGTGCCAAACAGATCTTACAAGCGATGGATTCAAATATTTTCTTGACATTTGATCTTGGATTTTATAATTCAAATAACCAAATACTCGCTTTTTCCATTTTATTTTACAATTAAAAATCATCATAAACTAAAATTCAAAAAATTTTAGATTACGATATTTTGCCACACACCACACAAGACTGTGATATATGAGATGAGACGGGATCAGACTTTTTTTTCCTTTTGTTCTTGAAAAGGAGTATGGCTTTATCATATCATTAGAACATTAAAAGATGCACAAGCAGATAAACTAACGGAAACATTAGGAAATTCCCAGAAAGAGTCCGGCTGTGGGCATGTTTACCCAACATCTAGGAGCGTTGGTGTTTAATCTGGGAGAGTACTGGATGGACCAGTCAGCTGGGGCATGCATATGCTGACCATCTTCTACGAGGGGCAATACATGCCAAGCAGGATGCCATGGAGATGGGATCATGTAGACCCATTGAGCATCTCCTTCAATGTGACCTGTTCTATGCAACTGACTGACCATCTGGATGCCTTCACAAAAAGCTGCAGCTTCCACCATCTCTGCATTTGAAAAGGGTAGGACGGCAGTTTTGCATCTGAGAATAGTGCCATTGCTATCACTAGCAACAATCAAAATAGCTGATCTGGGTGGGGACTAAGATATGCTGTTGGTAGTCCAGAAGTGGAAATCTCTGATAGCTATGTTGATAATCGACCTTGGAGAGGTTCTTCTGCCTTCAAACACAAAGATGAATCTATTTTTCCAGATTTGCTCAGACGATCCGCACTCATAAGATACCATGCTACGATCCACTAGTCTTCTAAGCGTAACGTAGGGAAATACTCAATCAAGGGATGCAACAACTTTGTTCAGAACATCAATCTTCTCTGTAGAGTAAGTGTAAAATAATGGCTGTAGCGGTCGGAAACTGATCGGACAACGGCGACCGTTTGATTGAAGTTCCCGACTACTCGATAAAATTTGTATTTAAATGAAAACGTTCATAGTAGGACCTGCAAGAAGAAGAAGAGGCATCAGGTCCCTCTCCTCCCTGTCTGTTGGAGAGCAAAATTCTCTGATACCTAAGTTAGGTGTTAGAAGATGAATTTTTTATAGGAGTCATTAGATTCTGTATTGTGTACCTATGAAGGTCTGGGGATTATATAGTCCCTTGCTCCAGAGGCGCCCTAGGGGCTGTTACTTCTAAGGAGTTAATTAACCCATGATCCACTCCCTTTGATGGAGGAGATCATGGGATATTGAGCAAGGAGGGATTTCTTCGTGATTGGGGAGAACAAATCGTACAGACCTGCCTTAACTGGACGGTTATACTGTTAACGCGCAAGACCCGTTTGATGGCGGGGAGGCGTTATGGGTTGTCCCTGGGGAGGGGGGGGGCCTTCATCCTCTCGGAAGGTCAAGAGGAAGTGGCCTTCTGAGTCCAAACTTCCGGTCTTCGCTTGGTCAGGTTGCAAATCTCTAGGAGCCGAGAGAGCAGGCTCCTATCAGCTCTCGGTTGATACGAGCGAAACACTGGGGTGTATCTAGAGCTACCAACTGATGCTGCGCCTGGCAGTCTCGCGACCTGGGCCCGTACTGTTGGGATCGCTGTGTCGGGATCCGACCAAAAAACGCAGCGGAATAAAATATTCGGGATCGGATCTGTCCTGTTTCGGTCGTTAAAATAAAACCGGTGTAAATCGAGTCTACCTTGCGCGGATTCGAATCCGCGTCCGTTTTCCGGTTCCGTCGGAGCGATGCCGCAAGTCGCGCAGATGCCCGACCTCTAGCGGTATCCACGTGGTTCTCCTCGCGATGGATCGTCCTCGCTTCCTCGCTCGCTGCGGCGTTCGTAGATCCCGTCTGGCTGCGCGTAATCCGCCGCAACATACGGATTCGGAATCCCCGTCGAACGGAAGATGGAGCAGTTGGGAACCGCACGCCCAGAAGAGAGAGAAAGTGGGAAAGAAAGAATGATGGCTAGGTCAGGGTTGCTGGCCCCGGACGTAGAATCCGTTCTTTTATAATAAGTCAGTTTGCGGTTTTTCATAAAAATCCAGACTTATCCGAAATCCTGTCGGATTATTCATCGACTTGAAAACCATTTGCGTGTAACCCTCTAGGCCCAAATACTAGTCCAGTTAATAGCCCATTAAGTCAAGTAACCCTTTACTGTAACGACCCGCCACCCTATAATCGGGGATCCGATTACTAAATGGGTACCGAATTATTAATTTGGAACCAAACCAGGATCTAAGTAAGTCTAGGAAATAAACAATAAACTAAGTTAAACATTCACATCGCATTGAATTGGAAGAAAAATGCAGGAATTAAAAGTTATTATAATGCGACTCGATACAACAAATAATTACATACTCCAACAGAAAAGAAATAATTAAGCATACATGTCAGAAATAAAGATAACAACTACGTCGGGGCATACCCCGGAACAACAACTGACGGCGCGCGACTCACAGCAGTACACACATCGCTAAGTCCGCCTGGAACCCTCACCTGAAAACTGCAGGGGTGAGTCTCAACGAAAAGACTCAGTAGGGATCCTTCGATCCCCACTGCCCACTCACACACCCACAAGTGTAAGATACAGCTAAAAGTACAGTGAACAAGTAAAGCAGTAATTACTACTCCTAAATCTCGATATGAATCACATGCATTCGAAATATATTTAACATGCATATTTCTAAAACCAGTCTACCAGGGAACCCACAACCAACGTCTCGGTAGAACACGCCAACCACACAAACGAAGGTGGGGAAAATACCGACCTGCTGAGACCAAACAGTAACCCCTCGGACAGCACTCTAGCTACTCCGGCCCAACTGGCTCAGGTGGTTACTCCTTCCCTCAGCACGAGTGACACTCCAAAGGTACCACACCCACACCGGTACTAGCTAACCCCGGGGTCTACCAGGTGACCCTCTCTCACTAGGCGTCACCCCGCCACACCCACACCGGCGCTGTGCTCCACTCACACCAGCACAGGATGATAAAGCGCTACAACTGTCACTCTAGGTCCACAGTAGCTCAAAACACAGCACAGTAAGAAGTCCACGGTCGCATGCAACACCACGTGTACGATCCGGTTACAAGGAATCCATCACCATAGAGTATAATTTAAAGCATGCATTTAACCAACTAAACAACTGTCTAACAGTGTAACATGTTTTAATGGCATGAATTAGTGTGATTCTGTCTTGAATCGCGTCGCCCAAGGTTGACGCCATTCAAGTCTCCTAAACTGGTTCACAGAAACTGGGCCACAGAACCTGACGTAAAATGCGTCGCCACAAATAGCCGCCTTTTGAAAGGCGTCGCTGTCCCTCGTCGCCTTTTAGCGACCGAAAACAGGGACAGGCCATGGGGTGATTTTCACTAAAACGCGTCGTCGACGCAAGTCGCCTATTGAAAAGGCGTCGCTGTCCCTGGACGCTTATCAATCCGAGACAGGGTCTGTTATTCTGTTAAATCGCGTCGTGGGTGGGCGCCGCCTTTCTAAAAGGCGTCGCTTCACCTCGACGCCATTTAGCCCCGACAGACAGGTTGTCCCCTTCGCTTCCCCCAATCTTCGAGGTGGGATTTCTCTCCCAAAACGCATAGAAAATGGCACAAAACATAAAGGGGAAGGAGGAGAACCCCACTACCCATTAGAACACCCAATTTCTCATACATGTACTTAGCGTTTTCACCCCAAAAAGCACCCCAAAACATGCTTCAAACGCAGGAAAACATAGATTCAAATGAAAATGCACTGGGAATCGTCACCCTACCGGTTACTTGAACTCCTCCAAGCTCCAAGCCGCCCACCCGTCTCACCCCACGCCGCCGCCGGTACCGCCGAGGTCGTCGTTACTCCACCGGGACGTTGACCGCCGTCCGGAGAGAAAACGCCGCGGAGGAGGTGGTGGTGGTAGTGGTGGGAGTTAGGAGGTCGATGGAGTGGAGGGAGAGATGAAATGGTGGGAGGAAAAGAGGGAGGGGAAGGAGGCGTCGCCGGAATAGCCGGAGGAAGGGAGGAGAGAGAGAGGGAAGGAAGAAATGAGGGAAAGGAAGGAGGGTTCGCGGGGTAACTAGAAACTGGCTAAAACGCGTCGAGCTGTACGGATGCCTATCAGTTGACATGACGGGCCGTACTGACAGAAGTCTGAAACGCGTCGACTACCCAAGACGCCGTTCAGATGACAAGACCGGCGCCGTACGCTGACATCGCAGGGTCGCAGTCTGAATGGCGTCGTCCATCGCGGACACCGTTGAGACGACAAGACAGGGGCCGTACTCTCGCGACCCAAGGCCGGCCCACGTGGCACCCACGTGGCACAATCTAAAACGCGTCTGCAATGCTGGACGCCGTTTAAACCGCGTCTCAACCCCATTATGGCCTGAACTACAGGGTCCGACCCCGAAAACTGACCCGATAACCGGATCCGAAAACCTCAGTCCTTACATTACTGACCCACTGAATTAATTAATATCCTTATATTCAATTAATCAGCCGAATTTAATGTCCCACAATAAATTCGGACGGACTGCCGATCACGTTGGATGCCAAGCAACATCACGTGATCCTGGATGGCACTGGGGTTATCGCAACCCTCTATTGGAACCTTTCTGTCATCGGTTAGCGTGCGGATATAATCCTTTATCCGTGCAATGTTCCCGAATCGACCTAGGGCATGGTTTACTGTTAAACCCTATTTGGTCGATTCACTTGAATCAGATGCCGCTAATCTGAATCCGATAACTCTTTATCGATTACAGAGTCCGCCCTGGCCAGGGACTTTAAGCGCATCATTCCCGGAACATTCTCTCTCAAACTACCGAGAGCGGATGATCCCGTATTGAACGCACAATTACCTTCGAAGGCATTTCCCTGAACCGGATCGCTTGACTTATTGATAACCCATGGTTAGGGATTCGTTCGTCAAGGTCAAAGCTCAGAAAACCAACAAGATATCTTTGGAGTCTCAGGTCTAAGGATCATCCACGCAATCGTGACAAATGAATCGAGCTGGTTAACAGTGAGGTGATTACCATCCAGCGATTCATAGTCGGATCAGTTCAGTGAACTCATTCACCAATGAGCACCTATAGGTTCAGCATAGTGTCTCCACACAAGTGACTTATGGGATCAGTCACCCTCATCATATGAGCTGAAGTAACCTATACTAGTCTATCCGGATGTTCGATGTCCTATTTCAAACATCTTATGACTAGGAACAATTAAGAACATGTGTTTATAAGTCTTCGGTACCGTAATTATGATCTCATCATAATCCGAAGACTGTTGCACATGTTCATGGACTTCATCGTGATACGATAAACACAGATCGAATTAATTACACACAATGAATTATTGCCATTTATTAATAATCTGAATAAGTACACAGTATCAGATTGGCTTTGAGACCATCTAATACTAACACGTACTCTCCAGATTGCCGCCCTCAGCCTGCCAGTCGGGATACCGAGAGAGCTCACGTGGCATCCTCGCGTCGGTTCTCGTTGGTTGCGGACTCTTAGGCCTATGGGCCAAATGGGCCTGTTTGGGTCAAATCCCAATCGCCCCTTATCATTGTCCCCCTCACTCCCGAATTCGAATTTTGAATATTGGAGTGACATTGAGCGGGAAGCCCGACAAGGGGTCGGCTTCGCCAACAAGTGCAGGACGCATGGCGTCAGTTGTCCTTTGAAAGGACGCTTACTCATGCCTTTTCACGATCCTTGAGTGATTTTGGGCATGTCGGTTGTACTTTGAAACGTCTCCCATTTATAGGAGATGATGGCGTACCTTCGCCTTTTGCGATCTCCGAACGTTCCCTAGGGTGTTAGTTGTCTACGTGGCGTCGTCCCGTGGGTGATTGGACGCCAAGGGTTGCCGCCACAGGGGCGCGCCTCTTCGTCTTCGAGCAAAATGCCTGGCCTGTCATCTTGACGGACTGTTTTGGCATATCTCGAGGTTCCAGGCGGGAAGAAGGGCGAGGAGCCTGGCCTGCTCGCCCCCTTATAAAAGCGGGGGTATGAGGGCATGCCATGCCCCATTTTGTGCCTACCTGAAGCCATCTTGTTGAACGCCGGAGTTGTGGAGGAGGAGCTTCTTCGTCACCTGGGCTCTCTCTGCGTTCCCCTGGTGAGTCCACCCTGGGAGGCCCTCTGATGCTTCCCCTTCCTCTTGCGGGCCCTACCCTGCACATTTCCATTTAAATACAAATTCTATCGAGTAGCCGGGAACTTCAATCGAACATTCGCCGTTGTCTGACAAATTTCCGTCCGCTACATGATTGGCGCCGGCTTTGGGGACAATACCTCAAGGAGGCACGCAAATTTTCACGCATCCACAATGGTGCCGTCTGTGGGAACTGAACAAAACGCCATCAACTTGTCCGAGTAGTCCTAACTGGCTTGACTCGTCCAGCGGCTCAAAAGGGTTCACACATGCCTACTTGCACTAGGGGGATGTATAGAGGCATAAAAACGGCAAACTGTTTAGTCCTATATTGGATGTTGTAAAAATAGGCGTATGTTTTTAAGCAGAGCGCAACCTCTCTTCCCAATGAGGGCCCTTTTCAAGGAAAATGATAAAATCTCGCATCCGCTCTAGGGACAATACCTTGGAGAGGCACGCAAATTTTCACGCATCCACAATGGTGCCGTCTATGAGAACTGAACAAAAAGCTACCAATTTATGGAATAAAGTTATCGGACTATTTTTATGTTAAAATAGTCTTATATTTGAAAAAACATAAAATCAAAAAGTATTTAGTAAATGGTGCCTATTTCACTCATTATCTTAAAGTTTTGAGTTGGATGGCTCAATAACTTCAACAAGTATATATTTTCTCTTCCAGGTCTTCAACCGAGACTGAACTCTACAGATCTTGGCACCATAATTTGAGTGGAGATGGGGGGTGGAGTCCCAGATGGAATATAAGGTCTGCTTGAAATCTTGTCTAGTGATCCAGGCAGATTCGAACTTGAAGGGGATGCGTCTCCTCTGATTTCTCCCTATAGTCTGGAAGAGGATCGGCCTGTGATCACAGCAATCCTGGGCAGGTGAAGGACCTTTGCATCAGGGAATTTCAAATATCACTAAAAGTTTGCCAGAACCCGATCCAATCTCTCCCTAATATGGGACTCCGCCGCCTAGTATAGGCCGGTCCCTCGTGCCCAAGATCATGTAGACCAGCATTCAGAATGAAAGTCCGAAAGCTATGAGCTTGGTGATATCTGAACTCAGCACCACCCCATTTTTCCAAGCTACTGACAATGGAGTTCATGTCACCTAGAATACAAAGAGGGCCCTGAATGGAGGCAACAATGCTACTCATATAGAGCCAGGAAGTACGTCTCTTAGCTGGGTTAGGAGGGGAATATAAACAAAGAAGAGTCCAACCATAACCATTCAATTCATCCGCATGGGCAGTAATAAAAGGGTGCTTAGATTGCAAGATAGTGATCTTCACATACGTCTGCCACCAAAGCCACAAACCACCTGCTTTGCCAACAGCTTCTACTATAAAATGAGAGATCTTTTCAGTACACGGTTGGACCGGAGTCCGGCAGTATTGAGAGAGGGATGGGTGTCAAACATTGCAAAATCCTCCCTATGTGATCTCGAAATTTGCCAAATACTTAGGTCCTCTCCCTCTCAGTATTATTGGATTCCGATCCAAACGTGTACCGAGAGGATCTCTTCCTACTGGTGAAGAAATTGTTACTGAATTTCATGTCTGCCTTTCTTTCAGAAAGAAAGACGATATGTGGGTCAGCTGCCAGGGTTAACTGTTTGAGATTGGAAGTTGTCGAGGCTCCTCGCACACCTCGACAAGTCTAGGCCAATATCTTCACTGGGGGACCTTGCGGCGATTTTGGGTCGGCCGCCACGGCCATATCTTTGAATTGGGGTTAAGAATTCTCATATTTCACCTCAGGCTTTTGCCTGGACTTGTATTGCTTATGTTTAGTAATCCCCTGCTGCTGATGCATATAACCTGGAACATAAGATAAATTGGTGATACTGAAAAGTTCCAAACCAGCGTCAAAGACTTCAGGTATAGTCTTATGCTTAGCCAAAATAGGACCCTGCTCCAGCTGTCCTGTCTGTCTTTTGGATGGCGTCAGAGTGATTGGAAGGCCTGCCTGGTCAGCTGTAGGAGCCAGTGAGGAGCCAAGAAATTTAAGAGTAGGTGAAGTCATATCTTTATTCTGATTTTAGTTGTGAGAGGAAAATTCCAATGAGGAGCCAAGAAATTGAAGAATAGGTGAAGTCATATTTTCCTTGTGAGAGGGGACTCCAAAAGGAGTAATGGCCTGCTGGGCAATAACCTCCTCGACAGAAGGTAGCTTGTTATTAAGGACGTAAATTGGGCGGAATGGACTAGACTATGAGATAATTTAAGTCTAACTTAAATTCAAAATAGTGTAGCCTAATTTTAGTCCAACCCAAATTCAGTTCAAATTTAACCGAGATTCGGCTCAAATTTAACTCTAGTTCAATAGTGAGTGGGTTGAGTTGGACTGGCCCTGTTTATAAATAATTTGTTAAAAGTGTTTTACTTTTTGTATGAATTGTTGTAAAGGTCAATATATTAAATTGGACCAGTCCGTTTTCAACTCAACTCAACTCAGATTTAATTAATGTTATCCCAAATTTAGTCCAACCCAATTTACATATCTTAGGTCAACTCAATTTCTTTTAATATGGGTTGGACTGAATTGGGTCACGGGTTGCTCCATCCGATTGACACCCTTACCTGTTACATTGCAAAATCGCCACTTAGGGAGTTTTTCATCCTGTCGACAGCTCACCCTATCCCGCTCACCTCCCAGTACATTCCAGGTAGGTGGTAGCTGCTGTATGACCTGGTTATCCACCTGCTCAAGGGATTTGACATCAGCGTTGGACCACGAGGAGTAGCAATTTTCAAAATCCATGTTGAATTGAAAACAAGTTTCTTTTTTGCCTTCTGATTATCTATCACACCCATCTCTGAAGCAATTCTTGCGGAGGAACTTTGTGTTGAGACCTTAACTGCTGTACTCGAGAATTGGCCAGTGGCCATAGCATTCATCTTCTTATTGATACTAGGAGAACTATTCGAGGCTTTCATCCAGTTTCCATAGTCATAACGGATGGCTTGTAACATTTGGCTCCTCAAACCAGGGGAGTAAGAATCCGTTATGCGAGTCTTCTTCAATTTAGGAAGCTGACTACAGGCTTCAGATTCGTGGCCAATCACCCACAAAAGGAACAGATTCTGAGAAGTCTCTCATAAGTGACCTTTCGCCATAAGGTTCTTTAAGTTCTGGGGGAGCTCCACTTCTATCTGGTTCAAGTTGGGCTGCTGTTGGCCTTAGTTTTCCCTCTGTAACTGACTGGGAAAGTGGATAGGTGGGGTCTGAACGAGGGTGGAAAACAAAAGCCGGGGAAGAAACAAAACAAGGGGAAGATGTAACCGGCAGAATGTACCCGAGTAAGATACTCAGCCACTGATTTCTTATAAGTATCAAACTTATGTCCTCTACATACAAAATCAAACGACCAAATAATTAAGTCATTTTCTCTTATTTAAATATTTAATTTTATTTTTTGATAACTTGTTTAATTTAATTTAAATTAAAAAAAAAAATTAATTGTCTAAACAGGAGACGTCCTTACGATGCTCAAGATCGCGCACTACGTGATAGACAAATTGTCTGAATGATTTCACTAGATAAAATTTATGCGTCCGTTATTGTGACTATAAGTTGAGCAATATTAATGATCTGCTAAGGTGCGGATTGTTTAACCTCGGAAAGACTAATCATAATGTCTAACCATTTTATTTTTTTTAACAATGATTCAGTAGTTGGACATAGAAGCACCTGTCTCAATGAGCAGTAATTGACTGGCAACTTTCATGTGCTCAAATATCCTCAAATATGGGGCTTTACCACACAAACGTAAAAATTCCACATCTTTCATGTGCAACTTTTTACCCCCACATGGGGGTGATAATCCCACGGGTCAAACCCGCGCCTCCCCGTTGGGAGCGGGAAGGCAGTCCGTTCAAACTACTACTCTCGGATTTTAGCTGAACTATGTATATATTTAGAAGTCTTTTGATTTGATGCAAATTACACTGCTGCATTTTTATTAGACATTACATACGATGTTTATTTTACAGCATTAATCTATAAAATTTTACACCAAATCAAACACCACTTTACAGTAACATTGTAATTAACTAATATCTGTCAAGTCATTAAGATATTTAACATCAAAGCACATGTTGATTCTCAGTGAATGTGGCTTTCTTCATTTTATGTTTCACCCATGCTAGACAATTTCTGTGTGGGAAGGGGAGAGATGCCAGTCAGGCAGTTATGACACAAGCACAGAGCACGACCCCCAATGCGTAAGCTGAAGCGTGCGTATTCGGGACCCGAACCGGGATCGAAGTCGTCGTGGGCTCGTGATTGCTCTGCCGTCGGATCGTAGATCGACGGCAAGCGTACATCCTAAGTTGGGAACAGAAACGAAAGAATGTGCGAGAAAACAGAAAGGAACGAAGACATCGCATCGTAACCGGGGTTTTCGTTTTTGCCCAGGGCCTTCGGAGGGCCGTCTGATCACCCCCTCACATGGCCTGATCTCCTGCCCGGACGGATAGGTCCACCGGGAAATTGTCGGTGCTCCCCTCCTTGGACCGCCTGTCGTCGCCGTCCGCTGACGAGGCCCTGGCCCTGGACCTCGCCGATCTGGAGGACCCGCCGCTGGCCGCGTCCGCGCCCGCGGCCTTGGCTTTCTTCTTGCGGGAGACCTTCGGGATGAGAGGGAGCTCCCGCCCGGGCGAGTCGGCGGGAGTGCTCAACCCCGACACGCTGTCCTCGCCGGCGCTTTCGGTGACGGATTTGTTCCGCCGGGAGCGCCGGGGGGCGCCCGGCGTCGCAGCGTCCGCAGCGGCGCCCGTCGACGAGTTCCGCCTCGGCTTCGGCACCGGCGGGTCCAGCTGCTCCGCGATCGGCGAGTCCTCCCGGATTCCCCTGCTGCTACCGTTCAGATCTGTGGCAACAACAACAACAACGCAATTTTGGTAATCGACCGCCGTCTAGTTGAGATCAAGCGGTAAGGATGGAAGAGGATCACAGACCATGGGAGGGGAATCGCGCCGGGGGCTGGTCCGCCATGGCCTCCGCACCGAGTGTGCTCAGTGGCGCGGATCGGAACTCGTTCATCTGAGATGTTAATGAATAAAAACCGTCAGATTGATAGAGCCTGTTAAGATTCATCAGATCAGACGGTAGATAGAGGGGCTACCCACCCAGCTGGGGGAATTTACGGAGGGACCATCCCAGCCGATGTGGGCGACGTGCTTCACGTCCGTTGGGTACCCGATCTGCATCTCGTGTTCCTTTGAGTCTGCAGGTAGGGAGTGTAACGATCACAGCCGTGCAGATCATATCAAACGGCTCAATGGAGAGTGATGGCAGCTAGACGTACCGAATATCTGGGATATGTACCGTAGGCCCTTCAAGAGGCCCTTCATCTTCGTTGTCATTTTTGGGTGGGTGCAGCAGGCAACCACGGATTGGTAACCTTTATTAATTAAATTCTGCAAGGAGAACGAAAATGGGATAAATGATCTAGGATATTATAAATTAATGAGATAATCAACTGCTGTGTAGAAAAATTCTGAAATTAAAAAAACTTTTTGAAATGGGTTACAATCATAATAATCCCCACCAAATAAAGAAGTGCTTTCAAATGGAAGAGATCCTTTTCCACTTTTCAATTATCCAAAAGTTGAGTGATCTTCTGAAAGAGGGATGGTTGCTTAAAAATTAGGAAGAGTATCCCAGTTGCATAAAAATTAGGAAGAGTATTCAGATGTACACAGACTAGTTATCCTGATTTACATCAAATGTTTATTGGGATTTTTTGAAGTAACCTCCTAAATGATTTCATATTGCAGATAACTCTTCACATGATACATATTTGTATATGGCACCTTTAACTTAAGGGGTTTTAAAAAATAACTCCTTGAAAGTTCCGTATTTATAGATAACGCCTTGTAGATAATATATGTTTTCATATAACTCCTTAAATAAGGTGTTCATTTTTTCATTCACCTGAGTTAAAATGCTATTATCCTGTATAGAATATTTTATTATTAGTGGAGATTATTAAACAAGAATGGTAATAATTACCATTGTCTTCTATAGTTGAAAACTTTTCTAAACATTTAGATATGACAAAATATCAAAATTACCCCTCAGCAAGTTATTTGCCCTAATGAGTTATGATTATTACTACATCTATATGTCTGGAGATTTTTCTGGCTATAGAATGCATCGTTTTCTTCAAAAGATGTTTGTACTTCAGCTGACATTTAATAGTCCTCACATATTCAATATAAAGTAATAATATATTAAATCCAAAATAAAAACTATGGTTAAGGAATTATATTCAACTACGTAGTATATAGGAAGTTATCAGCAAATATAGAATCTTTAGGGGTTATATATAAATAAGTGTCGTTTATAAAAATGTGTGTTTTACATGGAGTTATTTGCAAATATAGAATCTTTCATGGTGTTATTTATAAAAATCTCATTTTTGTTTAACAAAAGTAGCTAAGGTGATGTAAAAATTAATATCCACTTATATAAATAATCATCCAATCCTATTCTTTGATTCTACATGCTGACTCTCAAATATTTTAAGTGCAAAACAAATCTTTTCCATTAGACTCAAACAATCTGTACATACTAAAAACTTTCGATCTTTTAGTAAGGTACAGAAAGTCAGAAGCCCTCTTGTCTGGTCTCTAATTAGATAGAAAGCCGGCCCACTGGAAGGGGGTACTTGTAGAACCACTTCAGAGGTCCTTTATAGGGAAAATGAGGTCTTTTATAGGTAAAACGTCTGTAAAGTGTTTGCCACATATAGAGGGTATATATTAGGAAAATCATTTTGTGATTGAAGTTTGTGTCATGTGTCTGATGTCAAATATGTGTCGAAATTCTATGTCACAAAACTGTTTTCTTCTATATTATATTGTTGTAAAGACGACAGCAAACATTGAAAGCGCCACAAGAAATGCCAGATCATGTCGTTAAACATAGAACTATTTATCTGTTTTCTCTTTCTCATGTGCTCTTTCAAAGCTCCTCACAGGCATGAAGTTGATTATGGATAATTCATAAACCTAAAAAACAGAATTGAGATTTAAGCATGGAGAAAAACATACCACCATGTCCTGAATATAAAAAAATGGAAAGTTAAAGGGGTAATGACCATGCATGAATTGGTTTAGCTTGGAAGGGAACATGAAATGCTCAAAATTGAGATGTGATTTACTACCACAAACCAAAATGAGGAGAAAACGACTCCTCTAAAAACTTATAATAACATTCCTTCCGTTCAATCCCCCCACTTTCTTGTTTGGTGGAACTTTTCATTTAAACGATGGAAAAGAATTCACCAACCTGGCTAACTACCTATCTGATATCAGAATATCTTATTCACCAGCAGCATGAAATCCTCACTCCATTCTTCAGGCTTGTGTCCATACGCAGTCCTTTACGATCCGACAGTTGTGTGTTTGTGAGAGAAAGAGGTGGGGGTGGGGATGAGGAGGAGGAGAAGACGACGAAGAAGAAGAGGAAGAAGAAATTAAGCTCTGCTTCGCTGCATGCTTCTTCGATCAAGATGGCTGCTTGATCAAATGTGGAGCATTGGAAGAGCCAATGCGAGGCGGAAGAAACCCTCATCAGCATGCCTCCATGGCTCCTCCCCGCCTTGCTCCAAGGAAAGGAGAGGAGCAGAGCAATCCCTTGCCCTATTTCCTCCCGCGTGGGGTCCCAAATTCATTTGAGAGAGAGAGGGAGAGAGAGAGGAGGAGGAGGAGGAGGGAAGGAGGGAGACGGAGAGGGGGGGAGAGAGAGAAAGGTGACCAAATATAGGTGGGAGTGGTGGAGCCTCCCCGTCCACAGAGAGGGGACGGGGGGTGTCATTTTTTGTGGATCGGGATCTCCTGGTCCCCATTACGGTGCGCCCCCGTAGTCCCTATATAGCCACTGCACAGGTAAGGCACGTCAACTAATGACGTGTTTAACGGAAAATGGAGGAAAGAGAATCCTCCGTTTGTTGGGTGCTTTCCGTTACGGAAGCTGCTGCACACCGCCCTGCCGTCGCAATGCTCTGCCTTGTTCCCCGTGCATGCCCTTCTCTTCGTCTTCCTTTCTCGTCTAGGATAGGCACCCGGCACCCCATAGGCATGAAACAAGCTCGAGGAGTTCTCTTGGTGTCGCCATGGCAGAGAGGGGATGTTCATGCTCCCGTTGATGCTACCTGTTCACTCCTTCGATTGCATGTTACCCGAGGGGTTGCAGCTGGACAGGTTTGACGTGGTGAAGAAGGTGAGGCTGTTGGTGGCGGCCTCAGTGCGGTGGCTGGGAGACAAAAAGCCTACCGTGTAGAAAAATCTATGCAGTTAAATGTTCAACGTCCTCTCTCTTCAGGGCTTATCAGCCTAGAGAGGATCTTTTGAAGACTAAATGCCACGGCACTTATTTATCCAAGGTCGGAACCCAACCATTGGGACTGCTGCCTCGCTGCTGCATACGCCTTAACGCCGGCGCACTTGCTAGCGTTTTGGGCTGCTTCTTCAGGTTTACGGAAAGAGAAGGATGTTCACCGTTCACGGCGAGGAGGGGCAGGAAGCATCTGTAACGGCGAGAACCCGGTGAAGCAAGCAGATTATTCCGTTTCCTTCTTTTTCCGTTGATTAGTTGACGTGGCTTGCTCAACCAATGGCTACGCAGGGACTACGTGGGTGCACAGTAATGGGGACCAGGGGGATCCCGATCCGTCGTTGGGTGGTGGCAGGGTGAGGGGACGGGGACGCGTCTTTACGCGGCTTCCTCCGAGAGAGCGCGGGAAGGAACGGCTACAATACTTCGATCAGGGGAGGAAAATAAAAATAGTGTTCCCTGGTGGAGCCTCGCTGTATGCTCTCGAGGACACAGCCATGGAGGACATCATGGTGATAGTGTCCTGTAACTCCTGCATCTGAATTTTCTTTCTCTAAATATCATAAATTGTATATTAGATAACCTTTAGTTTACTAGTCCTAATGCACGGTTGGCTGACTCGGTACTGGGCAGACATTGAGGAAGTCAAAAAATTGAATTAAATCTTATCAACTTAGCTAAAGCACGCAATAACTTGAAAGGATTTGGCTTGACACATTACAGCCTATCTTCCAAGCCCCCTTAAAAATACAAGTCATTACTCGTGACTAAGCTAACTCCGGTAGTTATATATACCAGGAACCAAAATATGAAAAATCGAGCCAAATTTTACGGAGTGAATACAAATGCATCTTTCCCTCAGACTAAGGGATTCGTCATATTTATTAAAGATCCATTTGGACGGACATAAAATGTGTCGCAGGTACAACTTTTCCGAAAAACTTACTGATGACGGGTCATTTGGCTACACAAAAAACCTCAGTCCATGCAAAATCAGACCGGTTGACTGTCTTAAGATTCTGATTTTGGCATCCGTGATCCGGCCACGTGGGCGGAAGCCATTTTCCATGTTGTATGTTTGGCGCAGGATTTTTTTGTAAATTATTTGGATGATTTTTATTATGTTTTTATTTTCCAAGTAAATATAAGTTTTAAGATTAGAAGTCCTTATTTGGATGATTCATTAATGCTCGCATGAGGGTTCTCATTTTTTCTCTTTTCAATTTAGTACCCATTAGTTCTATGTTGAAAACCAAACCTACGAAAAGAAGTATTACGTGATGAGTCTGATTCTTCTCAATGTAAAAGTGGACTGAAAACTCCAACAGTAGTCAATGTAAGGATGACACATGTATGGAACATAGGTTCTTCAAATGAAATGTGTCACATCACAACTAGCAATCTTTTTTTTGTTACCAATTTTCTCAGTCTCAGATGCAAATGCCTTAAATACAACCAAGAACGTACTAATACAAACATAATTTAGAATACACCCCAATGCACTTAGATGGAACCAAAACTACTACACAAATATACACGCCAATTATGGTGCATTGGAATGTATTCTAAATTATAGTTGTATTATTATGCTCTTAGTTGTATTTAAGTGCTCTGCATTGTATCAGAAAGTCGAGAGAATAAAAAACGAAGAAAATGTAATGGGCTGTGAATGGACACGCCTCGGTTGATGAGTTTACTTTACATGAGTCAACCCAAGATTGATTATCGTTGGAGTTCAGTCCACCTTTGCACTGAGCGGATCTCATTCCTACGTGGATCAATAAAAGTTTGAAATCTAATAATTTTAAATGTCCCAAATATTATAAGTTTGTTTGCTAAAATACTGCAGGTCAATCAATGCCTCGATAGTAATGTTTTTTCTCCATGAATGATGCTTGCTACAATGATTGCAGGTCCATGTAAGCGACATCACATGGGTTGCATAGCCTTTTTCACATGTGAGTATGACAATCACTAAATGCGGGTGCAAAACATTGGGTGTGACAATTGTACATTGGCGTGACTAAATACTTCATGGGGGTGACACATTATTTATCACGTCCATAGAATATTTGACATGCCTAAAAAATATTTGTTATCTCTATGTATCTATGTATAAATTTTTTGACATAATAAATATTTTGTAGACATGACCAATACTTCATGACAGATCACATCCACAAAGTATTGTCACATTTGAAAGTATTTGTCATTTCTACGGTTGTGCATACAAATTTATGGGTGTGACAAATATTTCTTGGATGTGACAAATAATATTTATCACGCTCAAGAAGTATCTGTCGTGTCTATACATATTTGTCATGCTCATTTGACAAATACTTTTTGGATCCTGCACACGTATTTAATATTTGTCAAGTCTACTAGTTGCGGAAAAAACTATCTAACTCGTGTGACGTCACCCATGTGAACTAAAGACATCTTGCATTGAAAGATGAGTAAGTCAAACATTACTCCTTGTCCGAAGGCTTTGATGGACACACGTACATCTCCAAAATACTCTTTTTGTCCAAAATATGGTGCCTTCTTAGCTTTAGCTTTCATGATTTCTTTTAATCATTCTCTTGTGAAGAGTGCTCATGATAAGTTTCCATACAAATGAAAAGGACCCAAAATTACATACACTGTTGGAACAAATGAGAAGAAGAGAAATCTGAAGTCAGTAAACATAAGTGCACGAGTATAAATTTTAGCATCCCAATTACTGTCAACAATTAACACTTAAAGAATTTGTATAGGATATTATATAAGAGCATACTTATTCTGGAAACTAATTTTATTCTGCATGGTCAGTTCCTCTGATGCGGTTGTCCTGAATCCTGATGTATTTATCTCCATCTAGGTATAAACGTTATATAGAATAAAAAATAGTGCAATAAATATGACAAAAGGGCAGAAAAAAATTCCATGGTTATATTGAAGAACGAAAATGACATTGAATAAGCCACGAAAGTACATTCTTCGGCCTCTTGTTCATGGAACTGGCAGTTGTTGGTGTTAATGTGGTATACCTCCCCTAACCTAGCCCCAAGAGAAAGTAAGAAATCTAGCGCTATAATAAGGGGAAATACAATGACGAGCCACATAGAAGTTATCTGCCTGCGTCTCCACATTTACTTGCAATAACCTGAATTCTAGGGAAGGGAAAAAATATCAAAGGAATTAAGGTCCTTAACTATAATTATGGTAATGCTTCGTGAAATTTACTTTATCCTGAGATACATTGATGTCATCAAATATGATCAAGTAAATCGGATATTTAGCTAGTCAATGAAGAATAATATTCTTTCCCAAAAGAGATGCATTAACACCTTTCTAGATCCTCTACAACTGTCCCCTGATCTCAAGTGAGGTTTTTTTCATTTAGGGTTCCTTTGGTTGCTTGAAGGTGGCAGGTTAGTTAATGAAAGTCACTTCACCCCACCTTCAACAGTTTAGTTGTATAAAAGTCTTAAAAATGATGGAACTCACCTATGGAAAGGAGCCGAAGTGACTGGAGAAAAAGGCTCCGAAGACACCTCCGGGAGCTAAGCTCCCCTCCTGCCATCTCTGTACCTGTCATTTCTTTTACATGAAAACAGAGTACACTACCATTTTCCTTCTAATCTATACTAGTTGATGGGGATCTTTAAGTTATTTTATTTTTTATATTAGATGTTTTGTAATAGATAAAATTTTGTTAATTATATTTATAAGTCTTGAATATTTGACCTTGTAAAGGTGTTGTGTTTTTTTAATGTCATTTCTTATTTATTAATGACATTTTACTTTGTATGTAAGGCGGTGACATGATTTAACACCTATGTATAGAAGTGAGCTTACGGAGATCACTTACAAATTACCAAACGATAAATTGACCTCCCTAAAGTCAGTTACAAACAACCAAACTATCGTAATTTGAACTCACTTTCATGAACTCACCTTTATGGAAGTGAGCTAGTAACGTCCAACCAAAGGCACCCTTACATCAAGTGCAGAGCACCCTAGAGAGAACAAACTAGTTTAGAAGGAAAGGACGATTCAAGAATTGGTACATCAATTCAACACACATAACGTTAGTGATGGTTTCTTCGCTTTCCTCTGAATAACTTTCTGATTCCTCCTGGACAGTGTAGTGGTGTTTTTTGAGATATTTAGAGTTTGAAATTATTAGTGCGCATCTCTTAATCGTGCGATTGTGTAGATTCATTAGATATGATCTCGTTATCCATAAATAAATAGCGTTAATTATATCTCCTCGAGAGGAGAAAATCTTTCATTAGTCATGAGAAGAAATCGGCGTAACACCTCATAAATTGAACAAAAATGTGAATGTCAAGTGTGTAAAGTAGGAACTACACGCTACAAATGCACATGCCTCCAAATATTCAATTTATATAACAAAAAGGCTAATTTTGATAAAATTGTCATTGTTATAAATAAAGGTTTTGGCTTCAGAGAGCTTGGCAATTGATTATTGATTTGCAAAGCTATCTTGAAAATTTGGTGCAAATCGGACTCCAAATGATCCTTTCATTGTTGATTCTATGCTCAATTTGCAATTTTGAGGTAAGGACTTCAGATAAACCTGTGAATACTAACTATGACTAGTTTTTTTAACTAAAACGGATCCCAAAGTGGACATTTTGGTTGTTCACGGAACAAACTTGACTTATGTTTCTGAAGATAAGAATTTTTATAATTATTAACCTATTATTATCTTTAATTCATTTTTTCTTGAGTTTTTTCTTCTGAAGTCTTTTGTGATTTGAAGTGATCTTGCATATGAAGTGACATGCTCTTGCAACATATGTCGAGACCTTTAATGGTTGAAACCTGCACATTCATCAGAATTCGGACCACATGCATTCATTTACATATTATCATCACTTAATAAAAATAAAGAAACAAGTCAATCAAAAACAACTAGGTTGGCAAAATACACCCCAACCCTTTCAGAATCATGGATTTCTCCTTGATATTTGTCTTAAATCGGCACTTCAAAATTAACTAGACATGAATTAAAGGACTTTAGAATCACATTGTGAGGATTGCCGCCACTTCAGACTCACTATAAGTGACTCTAAAGTTGAACTAAAGAGACTCTAGGCCCATCTTTTGAATTTAAGAAGGCAACTAAAGATCCCTCGAGATAAAAATTTAAAGTCTAAAACTACTTACATTTCAGAAATTTGGCAAAACTTCACCATCTTAATAAGTTAATTCGTGAGTACTTCTCTAACTTAGGCTCTTTATGATGGTTAATTTTCTTTATTCTTTTCAAGGTTATAAGAAAACTAAAGAAAATAAGTTTTTGACTTATTATGTTATTTTATCAATAGATCATTAATGAGAAAACATAAGAGTCAAAGACGACTCGCATGAGAACCAAAGTAAAGAGGAGACCTCAAAGAATGAACCTTTAGAGGTTTCGCATGCAGTGGATCCCCATCTAAGTGGCTTTCAAAGAGAGCTAATAGAGTTAAACTTCTCGCCTCTCGATGTCTTTGATACCTTCAAAATAATGACATTACCCTAGGATCTTATAGCACATTCCTACATGAACGGGTCATGCATGCTTTGGAACCCCGATGCCTTCAGAACAGCGGCATTACCTAGAAGCCTGTCGCACATTCCTATAGCAAAATATCCTAACAATTTTGGCACCCTTGATGCCTTTAAAATAGCAACATTACCTTAAAGGCCTGCAGAACATTCCTATGGCAGAAGGTTCTAAAGCTTTGGCACCCTTCATACCTTCAGAATAGCGGTGTTACCCTATAAAAGCCTACTGCACATTCTTAAGAAAGGTTCCTTGTTTGCATTCCAAAGTGGGGTTCACACCTTACTCCAAAAATGCTCAATGATAGTCAGAACCTTAGAGTTGGCAACAATTTTATGCGAGGATCTAATGATAATGAAAAACAACATGAAATAGTTTCTCCCTATCAATTGATCTCATACAATCATAAGCCCAGAAATCATATAAATCTGAAATAAAACTCTTAAAACTTATAACATTGAATTACCCTTGCATTTGAGTCATTTGTAAAGGTTCTTTTGAGATCATTTATATGTTGATAGAAGTCTCTTTAAACCACTTTGAAAGAACAAACTCAAAACAAGGATAATTGAATTGCAAGATCAATAAAAGAAAATAAAATTTTAAAAGTCTAGTCATCATTTCAAGGCAATACAGGGCCCTATAGGTTAAGGAGATCATCTCATACTTGATCACTCATTGGATACCCTTATGTGACATTGCCTTGATCTGACCCTTAAAAGTCCATACTTAAATCAGATTGATAGAGGTATTAAAATAAAGGAAGCCTTAGAACAACACTTTACAAATAAACATATAACTACTCGAAGCATACATGGATCATTGACATAGTCAAGGAAAGATTCCCTTCAATTCTAGTCGCACGTAAAACTTCAAAGGGAAAAGAAAATTCAAGAAACTTCATGAGATTCATATACAAACATCAGACTACAGCATGTTATCATACCACATGGACCAGTCAAGAAATTTGGAACATCCAAAAGGTAATTTCATTTGACACATCCTTTATGAACAGTAATGAAACTGGAACCCAAGCCTTGATGAGATAAATGCATGCTTCAAACTTAATAAAAGAAGACATGAATGTATTGAGACCTTAAAACAAAGCATCTCTGAAACACCCTTTTGAGGTCCTTGGACTGGGATGATTCCCAAGACCTTGCTCTCGTTGGGGCGTGTGTTTCAAAGATAGGCTTTTAGACCTCTTAAAAAAATGAATAAAAAAACATCATACCATGAACAAAGCAAATAGACATATGCAAAACCATACATATTAGATATATCCAACACCATGGGACCATATCTAGACATTAAGAAGTCTTCTTTCGTGGATTGAAGGTAACTCTCAGCCGAACCCACAGAAATTCAAATCCATGTACAGGGAAAAGGATTCAAACAAAAAAAATACACCGTCATGCCCAAAACAGGGGATCGGATTCATCACCAAACCACATACAAATGTTCACGAATATCTCAAGACAACTCAAGAGAGAGTGAGAGCTTCATTAAATCATCAAAAGGATAAAGAGAAATTACATCAAAAACACAAATATAAGACTCAATCTTGTCATTTTCTCTAACCTCACTTGCTGTAGAAGATGGATAAGAACCGACCCGCTGTTCCATCTTCTCCTGTCTCCATTCCTTTCTCCCTCCCTTCTCATATCTATCTATCCCCACTTTTCTGAAGAAAAAGTGAATGGAGAAGAGATTGAGAGGCGTGTGATGGCCTCCAAATGCCTCTATTGGTCTGTGGGAGGATTGCCACTTTCCTTCATATGATTCTCTCTCCTCTCCTCCTTCTAACCTATGATTTTTTCTACAATATTTCTCTGATTTTTTTTCTTACTTCCCTGGCTGGCAAAGAAAGGAAAAGATAGAAGAAAATGCTCTGGGGGTCACTCTACCTTGCACGCCAAGCTCCTTCTTCACTCTTCTTTCCAATAATAAGGGTGGCGTCCGAAGAAAACGAAGCAGGTTCTGGCCTGTTTTTATACTGGTTTGGGCAGGTAATATTCCTTTGGTGGGGATATTTTTGTCCTTTTGCGGTATGATAGGGGACCAACCACAACCTGCCACATTTACTTCTAGAAGATTTGAGGAAGTATAGGCCATGGGCTCCAGATAAACAAATGTTAGCAGCCCAAGAGCTGCTGCTATTCTAATTCAAAACCGGGCCCCTGTTTGGGCTTATTTTTTGCCTTGTCAACAGACAGCTGTTGGCAGGGAAGCAGTGCAAGAGGGAGTAGTTTACAGTTCCGTTAAGCAATCAAAAGAATCTTATCAAGCAGCGTATTTGGAATGAGCAAAACAAATCCAAAGACACTCGATACAGTGCGCGTGACAGGCATACAGCAACACTCCGGATATCAAAAACCATTTGAATAATCGAAGTTGAGGCTTGAAGGCAACCTGCCGAAAGCAGAAACAATAAGGACCATTTCAAAAGTCAGTTTGCAGTGATGTTGATTAAGATAATCCCACATGAAAAAGCATTACTCCCCAATCGACAGTGAAGCAACAAATAACAAAATGCTGAATCTTTCTTACATGAACATGGTACTTAAGTAACTGTTCCATTGATCCCCAGTCAGTGACAAGCTGAAACAACCATCGACTCCATCCTCGTGAAATGATGCTTACATGCATCAGACATCTGCACAAAATCTTGAATTACCATGATACGTAATATCCTATAGATGTCCCAAAAAAAATCATTTCATTTAGGGCATATGATCAAATACATCATGAAAAAGAAAACATCATCATCCTTCTTTTTTAAGTTTTTGCTTGGATGGAATGATTATTCTCCAGGCAAATTTAAGTATCAATAAAATGACTAATAATCTTGTCACCACTTGAAAAAGAATGAGAAACTATTCCTTGACTAAGGCACAAAATTTAAAAACTTAAACATTTAAATGTGAATGACCTAACACATGAAATCTCCGGTACTTGAAAATGGATAAATAAGTGCACCCTTGAATCAGTTTAAATCTTGCTTTACATTAAAAGTTGTTGGCCCTTGAAAGTGCCTTTCTAATGATTTTATTTTCCCTCTAGGTTTGTCACTAGATTGGTTTCTACACCCCAGCAGCATATCATACAACAGACAGGAGTGAATGAAGATGAACATGAATGAGAAGGAATGAGGTAGAAGCAAATGGTTAAGGGAAAGGGATGGTAGGCAGACATGCAAAAGCAAGTGAAGGATTAAAAAGAGGCAGTGGGAGAAAAACATGATCTAGTGTCGTTAATATGCCGAGGTGGGAGAGAATTGCAGCATTGTCAGGTTGATAAGGTGGGAGAGAAAGAATGTATTTGAAGCAGAATGAGAGAAGAATCTAGGGGAAATGGTGCAGGATGGAGGCAAAACCTGGGCACAGCAGGGAGAAGGGTGGTTAGAAAGAAGGAACTTAGAATGTGAAAAGTAGGAGGCACAAAGAATTTTTGTGTCCTTAAACATTCTTTCAGATTCAACTGTATATCTATCATTATACTTTGACCAAGCTTTCAAACTATATCTTATACCTCCATTGAGACACCACAACTTTACTGGGCAGATTGCCCATTTTGAAGATCCTCTAGCTTTTGGTTGCAGTAAAAAAGAAATGACTCATCTATGTCTCACTTACACTCAAGTAGACATGACTTTCCTTAATGGTCCATATCCTAACCAAACCCCCCACCCCCCTCCCCCCAAAAAAAAACCTCGCCTATTCTTGTCCACCAATAAAGAACCACCTTTAACCTAATACTAAAGGCAAATGGCACAGGAGCCATGGAAACCAAGCCAACCTCGCCCCTCTGAAATCCAAACTGATTAAAGCAGAACGAAACATAAACCTGGCATTAGCAATCATCTCCGTGTCAGATGGGTTACGTCAGCCTGTCATCATAGCAACTGACATGTGATTAAGTTTTCACAAACCCATAATCAATCTAGCACTAAAGAAAAGTTTTCATGCACACAGTGAACTAAGTGCAGCAACACACCACCACAGTACCAGATGGCCTTTGCTAAACTAATATTAACACAAAAAAGGGATTATCCAACCCTTTAGTGCAACATTTGGTCCATTTCACTGCTCAGGCCATACAGGTGTAGCATTTCCAGAGCCTTGACTAACACGAATGGTTGTCAGAAAATGCATTTAGTACTTATATATAATCCAAACACATGGCAGAAAAAACAAACTATATCCACAATGCAATAATAGTATTCTCTATACAGTCACAGCAAAAGCATAAAAAAGAACAGTATGCAAATGAACATATCATACCTTGAACTTTAATCCAAGTGCTGCTTTGAACATCTCTCCATTTCTCTAGATCATAAGTTCAACCAGTACAGCATGTGTAACAGACTCCAGCCCTCATCAAAGATGGACGTGGTGCGCAAGCATCATGGAAAAGGACGATGCCATTATTGGAGAGTAAACTATCTTTAAATCAGTGCCTCAAATAGCCAGTTTTTATTTGACAGCATGGATGACCACTCTCTCAAAAGATGAAAAGATCCCAGAATTTGGAAGAAGCCCATCTTCTACCATCTCATTGAGGACATTAAGCATAAGATCCATATTCCCCTCTTTATGATTAATATCAATAAGAACTTTAGATGTTTCCGTATCTGCTAACAGACACCTTTTCAGAAGTTCTTGAACAACATAATTTAATTCATCGTTCTTCCCTGCATCACAAAGTCCCTTAATAAGAGAAATAGCACAGATAGAATTAGGAACATAACCAACCTCTATCATTTTTTTATAAAGATCAAAAGCCTTCTTCACATTTCTTCCTCTACAGTAACCATGAATGATCACATTGTATGCAGCCTCATCAGGTTGCAAGTTCCTCTCGATCATTGATTCAAAAACTCTACCAGCTTCATCCATCAATCCTTTTATACAAAAACCCTTTATGAGAGATACCACACACTTAGCATTTGTGTTATCACAGCGGCCAATCAAGACATCATAACTGACATCATCAGGAATAGAATCTTCATAGACCAACCTAAATAGCAACTGTCTTGCTTCACGGGTTCGAGCTTTTCTGCTCAAACCATTTATAAGAACACTATAGGTGACGACATCAGGGAGGATCCCCTTCGTAAGCATCTCATCATGGATAATGAAAGCTTCTCCTATGTTTCCCTCTTTGCAATAACCATCAATCAGTGTGGTGTACGTAAATTCGTCAGGAGAGAGATTTAAACTCAACATCTTCTCAAAAAGTTCATGGGCTTCAGTCAGTTTCCTCTCCTCACAAAGACCTCTTATGAGTGATGAGAATGTAACCTTGTCAGGTGAGACACCCCTTTTAATCATCTTCTCATTCAGCTGAAATGCCTTGTCCAACTCCCCACTTCTGCAATATCCAGCTAGTATCGTACTATAGCTCACTACATCTGGTATCAAACCCTTCTTCTCCATTTCTTGAGCTATATCCAAGGCCTCGCTCATTCTTCCCACTGTACAATAACCATTGATAAGAGCATTGTAAGTCACAACAGATGGAAGAAAGCCACTCTCAATCATCTCTTTCATGATCATGTGAGCATTTTCCAAGTACCCTTTCTTTGAAAACCCATCAATAAGAGTGGTGTAAGTTACTTCATTAAGATGAAGGCCACGCTCACGCATCTGTTTCACAAATTCCATCGCCTTCCCAAAATTCCCATTCCTGCACATTGCACAAATCAGAGAAGTATATGTTACCACATCTGGAGCCACACCCCTCTGCAGCATCTCAGCATGCAACACAAGTGCCTGATGAACATCCCCTTCGTTACAGCAACCATTCACAAGTGTGTTATAGGTCACCTCATTGGGAATGAGGCCCCTACTGATCATCTCATCCACAACCTGTCGCGTCTCTCTCATTCGTCCCTCTCGGCATAACCCATTAAGAATTGCATTGTAAGTGACCAGATTCGGCTGGATTCCCTTCTGCAGCATCGTCGTCAGTGCTTTGAAAGCATCATCAACTCTCCCTAACTTGCAATGGGCATCGACCAAGGTATTAAATGTCACTACATTTGGCGAACAACCCACTCTCTCCATGTTACGAAGACACTCCAATCCCCTTTCTAACTTCCCATAAGAACAAAACCCACGAATGAGGATATTGTACGAATAAACATTCAACGAGACCTTCGACTTGATCATCTCATCATAAAAACCTTCAATATCACAAAAATTCACCTTGCACCGGAACATGGCATCGATTACAGAGTTGTAAGACACGATGCCCGGGTTGAAACCCGAAGACTTGGCGAGGTCCAGCACGTCCACTGCCTCAGGAACCATCTGGAGGGAGGAATACGACTTGATGAGGAGGTCGAACACGGCCGACGACCCGGGCTTGCTGCAGAATTTCTGGGTATCCCTGAGGCCCTCGAAGATGAGAGCTTTAGGATCAAAGGTGAGAACTTTCTGATCAAGTTGGCCCTCCTCAGAAGAAGTGGTGGCGGCGGCGGTCGTAATGAGGCTCTGGGCAAGCTCCTGGGCGGCGCCGAAGAGGCGGAAACCGGTGAGAAGGTGGAGGGCGAGGCACTGGAGGCGGAGGGAGGAGGGGAAGAACGGCTGCGGCTGCGCCCACTGCAGGAAGCGCAGGACCAGCGCCCGCTGGGACCGGGCGCGGAGGAAGGTGTGGAAGGCGGCTTCCGGGGTGAAGTGCTGGGCCAGGGCGTCGAGAGGGGAGCCGCGCCTGAGGAGGGCGAGCGCCCTCTCCGCCAGCTGGTGGTGGCGGCGGTCGCGGAGGCGGTCGGGGACGGGAGCACCGGAGCAGTATGGCCTGGTGAAGAGGAGGACGCGCATGGTTTGCTAGCTTGCGCGCGGGCGCGCCGGGAGAGTAGCGGGCGCGGTGGCGATTTCCCGGCCGGTGGCGAAGTGTTGAGGACCAGACCTGCGGTCACCCGAGTCAAGGGCAAATGGACCATTGCTCCCGACCAAGGCGCAAAATGCCATAAATTTTCGGTTTTAACATCAGCATCAGCGAAAATAAAATTCTTAATTTTAAAATCACTTAATTTTTATTTAGTGATTTATACTGTAAATTAAAATCAGCCAAAAGGAAAGATTTTAAAGGTCAATCAATTTTGAAATATAATTACTTACAGCGTAACAAACATAAGAAAAAATACTGTAAAATGGTTTACAATACTCCAAACATAAGAAAAACACTGATTTACGACTGTTTATGATGTTTTACAGTGTTTCATGACACATCAAAGGACACTCTAGTCTAGATGGTGAAAATATTTAGATTCTATGAAGTCCCAAGCTATTTTCATGGTGAAAATTTATCCAAATAATTATTGAACTTGATATAAGAAATAAATGATGAATTATCAGAAATAAAAACATAGTGTATTATTTCTGCCTTATGTTTTCTATTACATTTTTTTCAATTATTATATTCTGCGGTTGGACAAATAGTACAAAGATATTTGGCAAGTTATATATGATATTTTTTGCCTTTTAGGTACGACAACTATAGTTTGATGGTTTTTGGCTCATTAATTGTCCTTTATTTTGTTGATAATACAAACTTCAGCCTACTTTAAGTTATCTAATAATTTTTCATAGTTTTTATAAATGATTTCTGTCTTGAAAAAATGGAAGGTATATGGAAACAGTTTTATCCTCTTGTTTTTCACAAGGAAACACTATTCTCCACTTGTAAAAGAAATGAAATTGGAACCATATTGTAAAGAGAAATGAAGTTGGAACCATACCTTTATTATCAAAAGCAAAAAAAAAAAATGGTCTCATTAGACTTCAACTCTAACCTATTTAAAACCCATTGGCGATTGCCAACATTAGTAGATGGGAGGGCACAACACAAGTCTTCTTACTTGGATATGTTGTCAAAGAGTAAATTTTTTGCTTGTCTATCTCTATATAAAACTTAGGGAAAGGAGAAGGGTACGCTTTTTCTTTTTAGATTTTTCAAATAAAGATGAAGATAGTTTACATATTCGAATTAATCATAGGAATATAAGTAGACTTATTTTTCTACCTTTTGTTTGTTATCCATCCCTTTATTTTAATCATACACCTCACTGATCTTGTGCTCTCAGTCTTCATTATACTTTATGACTCGGGTTAATTCTTGAACAGAATGACCATATGTTTCCATATGAATATGCTGCTCATGAGGTTTAAATGAAGTGGTTTGTATGCCCATTGTCATTTGAGGGGTTTTAACATTTGTTAACCTTACAAAGGATTAAGTTCCTCCACTATATGGCTCCATTCTCATTCTATTCTCCCCTTAGTCCTTATATTTAGCAATCACGCATCATGATTTAGGCCGTGTTTGAGGCAGTTTTTATTTGAAAGTATTTTTGCGCTTTAATGTTTTTTTTTTGTAAAAGCAGTTAGACTTTGAAAGTCATTTATGTAGTATTTTATTTGTGTTTTAACTTTCAACTAAAAACTACAAGGTGAAGTTTGTAAGATTGGAGAAAAAATAAGATTGTTATAAAATAGTTGATTTTTATAACAAACTAAAATTAATTATAATATCTTTTTTCAAGTCATTTTATGTGAAAAATGGAAGTTAAAAATAACTTTTAAATAGAAATTTTACCAAATACGCCCACCATCTTTACTATGCTTTCTAGACATCTTCTTCCTCTGTGGCAACACTATTGTTTGAATTTTGATCAAACAAAAGGACTGTATGGTTCATTCTTGTGCATTTGTATGCTAGATAAGTTAGAATTACGAGTAATACTTACCGCATCATTGGGTAAAATTATACCACCTAGTGGTATAGTTATACTATAATTTTCTTTTTCCGATCTTTTCTAGATCGGACCCCACTCATCTATATACTCTGATTTCCGATCAAATGACGCTAAAAGTTAAAAAAAAATTAAAATTATTTCTGGACTTAACCCATTAAAAATATCTTTTACTATTCATTGGGATTTTTTTTAAAAAAAATTAGATTGCGTGATGAGAGATTAGATTGTAAGAGTATAAGAAACATGCGAGGGACGACCTTTTTTTATTTTTTTGTGGACGGTAGTGCTGCAAAAGTTGACATTATCTCTGTGATAAGGACATTCATGACATTACAGTTTTGGGAGGTATTTTTATATAAATTATACCAACGTTATTCATGTAATCTTTGCAAAATATATAAATTTGTTAACTTCATATGTTTACGAACCGTTTTAGTCTTGAATTCTTGAATGAAGTGACCTTGGAATTATAGCAATCTTCAAATTGAATTGGAATTATAGCAGGCTTCCAACTAAGTTTGGACAAATCCGGTATAAAGTCAAATAGAAGATATTAAGCATATTTAATAACGCAGAAAGAACAGGCTTAAAACCAAGATTTCCAATGGATAATGGCCTTATGTCTCTTTTACTTTTTCCGGCTCATTAGATGACAAGGGAATTAAGCTTATCCAAAAAGCACTTGTACAACTTAGCTGGTAGAATATGGTAAGGATTATGGTAATTAAGCCCCAAACTGGAGACTAGAACACGTTGACCATATAACTCAATTAGAATTGAGTTTTGATGTGAATCACAATGCCCCTTGACATTATCATCTGGTTTTCAAGATTAGGTGGGAGTACAACATTGCAAAAAAATAAAAAAGAACAAAAAATTGCATCTCTTCACAATCCGACCACTTGCGACAGGGTCAAGGTTCCCTCACGAGACACCCTACTAAGGGAAACACCTCAGCCCGTAGTGTGCTCATGGAACTGCACCGGCAACGGGTCAGGTGGGCTGGGGTACGCCCCGAGTCATGTGCATCCCGTACGCACATTAGGGACTAAGGTGTTTCCCTCGGTCACCCGACCCCTTGTAACATAGTGCAGTCGCAGTAGTGCTCATGTTATACCAAGCATTTCTTTTACGTTTAAACTATATTATGCTTTGGAGGCAAGTTCCTGCGAAGAATGCAAAGCCTCGTAACAACGAAGAGTGGCCTCTGGCCACACACACACACACAAAAAAGAAGAAGCCATAAATCTACAGTCATACATAGTTAATTTTATTTTCAATTATAACAATACGGCCCGAAATGTCATGAGTATATGTGAATTATTGGCAGTCACAAACTCAAAAATATAATTCTCCAAGGAGGACGGTCTCATAAGGGATTTGATGAGGTTTCCACATCAACAAGCTTTCAGGTTGTCCATTCCAACGCTAGCCTGCAGGTAGAGACCAATAACAAAAACCAGCTGTAAGGGAAAGTACCCAGAACAGTTAGTGATGTTTTTATTCCACCGAGGCCATACTAAAAGCAAGTTATTACCAAGAACTTGTGGTTCTCTTGCAGAAGTGGAGAAAAGCACGCGCAAAACTGCCTCATGTCTGCATCAAGATCCCCTGTTCCGCCAATCATTTCCATAAACTTCTTCCTCTCTGGCGCAAGCTTCATGGCTACCTGCAGTGGTTTGAACCATCACTTTTTCTATCTACTACAGCTCATCATCATTTCATCATAGCCTTATTCCATTATTTGGGTCGTCTATGTAGATCTTATCTCGCTATTTTAATTTGCCCAATATCATATTTAACTTACCCAACTCCCTTTTAAGGGTGCATGTACTGGTACTCAATTACCAAGTAACTTCCATCAGTGTGATGGAATCTATCACCGATCTTATCAACCACAATGCTAACAACTTTTCTATTTCTTGAATACGCTAAAACGTCACGAAGAGGGAAATAAATAATCTAGGGCTAAAATGTGACCATAGTGATCAAGTGCGGATGTAGGGTGGCCGTAGGCTTTATGTATACTTGTGTTCTGTAGTGCTATTTGATAAAATAAAAGGGAAAGAAATTAAATCTGGGCATTTTAAACGTACACTAAAGCTAGAACTGGCAAGCCAACCGTGCCATTTCCTTAGAGTCTTGCCATATGAATCTGTGCAAGCTTGAGACATGGTCCAATCTGGATGCTCAGGAAGGTTGTGGAATAGCTCGACCAGGAAGTCCATGGCCCTGAATAACAAACAAAGGATAGATTCATACGTCGTGATCCCTTAAACAGAAAGAAAGCACCCACAAAATCAACAAAATTCCACAGCCATGAAATGATGAGGAATCCAGGATAGTGTGTTTCGAGGTCCGGGAAGCTTTGGCTGAGGGTGAAGAACCCACTAATATAACAACCATTGCAGGAAGGAGTTAAAAAATTTACTATGATAGTGCACTTCGCAAGGTATAAGACAACACCTTTTGTGTGTGTGTGTGTGTGTGTTTGGAAGGTTAAGCCAATACCTCGTCAGCCACAGAAGGCCATTAGTACAACTAGATGAGCCCTTTGCTGTTTTAGCTTCGACTTCTTCTTGCACCATGCTGTACAGTAGATTGTACTTTGAGGGATTTGAAGAATACTTCAATTCCAGTCTCTACAATGGAAGGCAAAAGGCAAAATCACCAAGTAAGAGGAACCAATCGGAATCTATTTTTACTAAAAGAAACCTATTAAAATAGGGAATTGACCACAGGGTAACAGTACAAACAAAGTAATTATTTACTTATAGTGGACTTGAAATTAGCTTCTCTGGAGCATGTTGTATACTCTGGAGATGTAGCATCTTGTCCACAAGATAACCTTGGCACTTCAAGAAGTATACGTTGGTTATGTATTTGTATCTGCTCTCTCTCTCTCTCTCTCTCTCTCTCTCTCCACCTTGAGTTTGTAGGGTGTCATAACAACAGGCTATTTCACCTTTTTTTTCCCATAAAAAGAGTATACTCATGGAGGAAGAGCTTCATACCGCTATGTTGCCTCCAATGTCAGATTTGACAAGAGACAGGGCACCCCCAAATTTATCTGCAAGAGACAGGCATCATGAATCATCAGTACCATTCATAGCTTAGGTTGAGTGTACGCATTTGGTTAATTTGAAGGTTGATAAATGGAAAGTCCTTGAGCAGAAAGATCAAGATACTTTGGGAACAATGGAAATGCTAAAAAGCAGTGACCTGAAAAATGAGGAAACTAGGACAAAGCAATAACAGATCAAGAAGAATAGACGCAATGGGAAAGAACAAGGAGGCATCTCTACGTTGTCTCGACAACTCATTATGCTCATGTCTAATGCCTACCAGAATCCACTGTCACTCGTAAGCTAGAAGAACACAAATTATGGTTTAAAAAAAAAACAGCAGACCTGACTTGAGATTGGCCAATCACTTTTGATGTCCTAGTTACATTTGACAGTTAAAAAGCAATGAAAAATTATAAAACATGGGCGACTCACAACACTTTCAGCAAAGAGAGTATCCTTTGTGCAGTACAGGATCATAATTCCAAAATCCAAGCTACTGGACACTTTCTGCAGAAGAAATACCTTTTGTTTTGCTCTCTCCAAAACATTAAAGCCTTTGTGAAGTCTGGAGTCTGGACCAACTGTTTAGTCTGTTGTCCGGGGTTGGAAGTAGGTCAGCCTTGCCCATGCATGGCACATTGGCACCCTAACTACTCTCTAATGGCATAGGCCTAAAGCGGTGAAGAAACCACTCGTTTCTGTTCTAACAGGTCAGGATTCCAAGAAACCAAAAATTGTGTCCAGTGACACGTCCTTAAGAAATATTCTAAACCAATTAGGGTTACATAGGGGGGACTTGGGTGCTGTTAAGATTACTCCGTCTAGACCTGGAGATCAGGGGTTTAAAATTAAAACCAATCTCTTTGCAAAGAACAAGATATATAACACCATGTCACATTTTTATCAATACAGAGATATAAGATAGACTAAAACAAAACTGTAATAAGCGAACACAGCTACCAGCACAAGAGTAAAGAAAGCAAAATAAGAACATCAAGAGGCCCAGCACCACATTACCCAGAACAGGAACGATTAGCTTGCACACATCCAGGAAAGGCTTGGCCAGCATTTCTCCATTCTCGGATTTAACCTGCTTCATTCCCTCCAAAGAGGGTGTGAATACGGTTCCTTCCATCCCTAGACCGCCGAGAGAGAGATCTTTTCTACCTGCCATCACAGATCGCCAGAAATGACATCTCCAGCACCCTTGTAACCAAAGCATTAACATGCATTCTCAAAGGAGGAAACGTATAATGCAACAAATAAACACCCAATCAATTGCACCAACTGTGCACAACGCAACAAATTAATAAACACATCTAGTGTTCTTGAGATCACACTACCATGCATACTATGTTATTAACTTATTGCGAAAAAAGATTAACAAAGGATGGAAGTTGAGAAAACCAAGATGATCGCATCCGAGCAAAGCCCAGCCCTAGCCTCCAATTCACCAATATGCAAAGCTTGTGATTTCGCGACAGGAAACTTAGAAGAAGAGGATCTAACTCGACAACAGGATTCATTCAACTGGTTCCTCACCCTGTTCTCGTCTGATGAAAGATCAGGTGATGAAGAAGGCGATCGGATCGAAGGGGAAACGGCTTGTAGGGGGGACGTGCGCAGCGAGGAAAATGGAAACGCAGTCGCGGGCTGTTACAGGAGAGGCGATTGCAGGTTGTCCGTGGAATTGCCTCCCTATATATATATATATATATATCAACAGAATCGCGACTTCCACGTTCATCTTTCTTTTTCCTTGTGGTTGGTGCGAAGAAGATGATGACGGGATCGTGGTTCCGACGAAACCGATCCAACACCTTCCATCCAGATGCATGCGAATCCGTGGAATAAAATGCCTCCTCTCCATTCCTCATCAACAATTTATTTAAGTTTTTTTTAAAACCCCTACATTATTAGAGAATTAGAAAAAAATCTCTCTCCTCCAACTATTTTCTTATAAACCCTTATAATATTTAAATGATTATAAAAACACCCATTTAATGGACGTTTGAAATATGGGATATACTGGAAAATATTTCATCCACTTCCTTAAAAATTATCTTGCACGAACCGCCTTCGATTCCTCTGTTCCTCTACCACTTGCGCTAGCAAGGCCGCTGTCGTCTTCCTCACCTCTGGTGACTTGGCCGCCTTGCACAACCTCCTCGTTGGGGCCATCCCCTAATCTCCCACCGATTTCTTGGCATCTGCCTTACCAGCTGCATCAACATCGTCCACACCAACCCAAGTTGAGACGGGAGTGGCGATGTACATGAAGAAGTAAGAGCGGTGGCACGAGGGCACTCCGTCGCAATGGCACCAGCACTCCTCCACCACCTCTAGGATTTGTCTGGTCTCCCAGGCATCAGGGGGAAGGACCACCATGGCAATGTCCGATCATGGCCAAGGACCTGCGTGATCTCCACGTCCGCCTCTCCGTCTCCATCACCATTTAGTTCTACGATCTCTAGGACTACTTCGGCAATGATCTCGTTGCCGTTGAGTTCCAAGCCGGTGAGTGGCATCGCCACCACCATGCTATAGTCGCCGACACTACTCCATCCATGGAGACCACAGTCCCAGACAGTGTTGTCCGTGCTAAGAGAGTTCAAGTAGCACATGCAGGCAATGGGGTGTACTTAGCCCAACTTATAAACATAATACACTATGGCCATGTTTGGATGCAACTTAAGAAAACGGAAATAAGTTTATCATAAATGTATTTATCATAAACGTGTTTTTTTCTAAACTCACATTTAGTTGTTTTGCATAAATTTAGGTGACTTTATAACAAATCTGATAGAGACTTCAGCGTAACCCAACTCCTAATAAGTTTATGGAAAATGCGTTTTATGGGACTGTTTTAAGTTTACGGTAAACTCAAGTGAGTCTATGATAAACTTATTTTTGTACCATCTAAATTAAGGTTATGATAAAAAAACATATTTATCATAAATGTAAATGCATTTATGCTTGCATCCGAACAATAACTAAGGTATTTCTAATTTTCGACTCCCTTGATATGACAATGAACTCCACCTAATCCACTATTTACAAACAAAGCTCACAATCTCAACTTTCCTACAAAAAAGTCCTTTTGAGCACTTTTTTTCGTGCCACTCTTAGGGCCTTTTTTGTTATATTCAGGGATATTGTACCAATTCATAGGAGATTGTGAGAGCTCATTCGTAAATAGTTGTACTACAATGACTTATTTGTAAGTACGTTTTATTTTTAGGGGTTAAAATTTAAGTATTAACCAAATGAATTAATTATGTGATCTTTTAATTGTCATTAAATGATTTAAAATATCATTACACGAATTAATTGTAAATTGGTGATATTTTTGTCTTGTTTCATCTTAGAAATGTTTGTTGATTCTGTCTCAACTCAAGAAGTCAAGATCCTCGTGGCATACGCTGGTCTTTAAATTTTTTTCTCCTAGGAAATTGACATAAGGCATAATAAGCAAATAGGCGTGTCAACCAGGCTGGGACTCCCGAGGCCCGGCTGGGCCAGGCTCATTTAGATAGGGCCGGGGATATTAAGCGTGGCCCAACTTTTGAATAGTCCAGCCCGGCGCGAGGATGAATGAAACACATGGGCCGTAGGCCCAGTGCAGCAGCTCGATCCCCAACCCTCGACTCTTCGATCGCACTTGTGCCCTAGATCGGACGGTCAGCAAATCAGGAAAGCCAAACTATATAACCTTGGCGCCTCCTCTCTTTAACTTCTCCGCCTCCACTCCAGTCTATCGTCCCCGTGTTGTTCCAAGTTGCAGAAATGGTTCCGCTCTGTTCCTTTCTCTTCTTCTTCTTCCATCAACCTCATGGATCTTCGTTCAGGATTTATCTGGTTTGCTGTTGTGATCTTGGTTTCTGATTAGTTTTTATTTCCCTCCTCATCCTCTGCTGTTCGATTCGGATCGGGAAGGTGTTCAAGCGGTACGTGGAGATCGGGAGGGTGGCCCTCGTCAACTACGGCAAGGAGTATGGGCGGCTTGTCGTCATCGTCGACGTCGTCGATCAGAATCGAGTAAGGCAGCTGCGCTCCTACTTTCCCATCCTGTCCGTTTGATCGATTCCATCTTTTGCTGCTTCTTTGCACTCTGAGTAGTCCTCGACCTCATCCTAGGGTTTTATCCTGTGTTTCCGGAGCTTGCTATGTGCAAATGTGATGCCGTTTATCCTTTCTAGAGTTTATCTATAGTGGTTTTACTGAGGACGAGGAAGTTCCTCCAGGGAGTTGCTATGTTAGCTCATCAGTTTTAGGGTTTCTGTGTTCCAGGATTTTGTGGGGAGAGAATCTTGAAAATCTTATTGTAGCACTTAAGAACCCCCCCCCCCCCCTTTTCTTTTTTTGATTTGGGACTTAATCCAGTTTATTCCCGCCTTAGCCCAAAGGCGCGGTGGTGGTCTTCACAGTTTGGCGTTACGTACTCGTGAGTCCTCATTGTAATCCTAATTAAATTTGCTGGATTTATAACCTAATTTATTTGTTTTTTTCCTTATCAAATGGATCTTTATGTTTTTTTCCTCAAAGGGAACGCTAACCCTTGTAGTGTACAATGATGTTGCTTTGGTACTTGAAGTTTCTTTTTCTATATTTTCTTTACATCAAAGATGAAAATTTAAAATACAACACTCTCTTTCTGGGGGAGGCAGCCGAGTAGGTTCTCTAAGCTGAACTATATGCTTTTGCCCATTCATTTTTTTTGTTTCATTTACAGACGTACCAGGCTGTTTATATTTTATTTGCATCAAGGAGAAGCTTTCACTTGGTCTTGACATGATGATAGATGTTGCAACACCTTTTGTTTTGTTATTAGCACCCGCTGATTCATGTGACCTCATGTTTGCCCTCTAGACAAATGGCCCCTGGTTGCGTTTACCCTCCAGTTGACTCACTGTAAAATGGGTGCCCATTTCCAAGCAATCAGAAAGAAAGTAGTCTTTGGTCACGGCAAAGAGGTGGCATAGTCTCTATTCAGAGACTCTCAGACACAAATCAATAAATTTCTCTACTTGATCATGTTGCTTGATAGTCACAGGAAGATTTAAATTGTGGTGCCTTGTTATTCCATTGGAAAGTACTTGATTTTGTTTTAAGCGGAGTTTATTAGGGGTTGTTTCTTTCGACATAAAAAAGTGTACTGTAAAAAAAATGTTTCATTTTAGGTTGTTTTTCGTTGTTTGGTATGATGTGAAAGTGTGAAATTAAAATAGTCTCGGCCTTGTCCACCTGCTTGGCAGGCCCATTTACTTGTTTTGATTTTTTGGAAACACCCACCGTAAGCCTAAATAAGAAGATTGAATTATTCTCTTGTTTTGTTTTATGAGCAACCAACCAAATGTCCTCCAATTTAAAAAACCATAAAATTCACTCGTTTTAGTATTGGTGATTTTGGAACCAGTGAATTACAGAATTTTACATTGAAAGAATTTTACAGGAATTTTGCAATTGGAAGTTATATCACAGGAAGATTTAACATTGAACTTAAACAGGTTCTTGTGGATTATCCTGACATTGTCAGAGGACAAATGAACCTCAAGAGGCTGCAGCTAACCGACTTTAAGATTGACATTCCTAGGGTGCCAAAGAAGAAGACACTTATTGCTGCTCTAGAAGAAGCCGGTGAGTTCATTAGTTTGTAAGCTAGAGGACTCTCACTTTTTGTTTTGTTTTGCTTTTCTAGTCATTATTTTTGCATTACTAAGAACCGAAAGTGGCAGATATAAAGAACAAGTGGGAGAGTAGTTCCTGGGGTAGGAAGCTGATTGTGCAGAAACGGAGAGCTGCTCTTAGTGACTTTGAGAGGTTCAAGGTCATGTTGGCGAAGATCAAGGTCTGGTTTAAGTCATTAACTCTATGTTATTACACTGGTTAATCATGTTTTTTAATTTGCTTTTTCTGTGTTCATTTCAGCGAGGTGCTGTTATCAGGCAAGAGCTCTCGAAGTTGAAAAAACAGAGTGCCTGACAGGATAACTCAGCTTGATTTGCAAATTTTGGCTTTTGTCTTTGTTTACTATTTCCTCAGAACTGTGTTCCAAGCTTTTCTAGATGTTTTATTGGCAAAGTCAAACTGTTTTCCCATTTTGTGATGCCATTTCCAGGGATAGTGTTGAGTTTATTTCTCATTAAAGAGTATGTTGTGGTTCCGAACTTTCATGTTACGCTAAAGTTATGCCGTGGATCACACATCTCATTTTGATTGTTCTGATTGTGGAATAGACCGGCAAGCCTGTACTTATGCTAGCGAAAAGGCACGGACACGCAGAGCACATGTAGTAAGTAAGGTTCGCCGACTCGACGAGTCGGACCGACTTGGATCTCTCATGATCCGGTGCAAGTCGGGTTGACTCGTCTCGTACAAGTTGCATGGTCAAATCGTACAGACTCGGTTGAGTCGTACTGACTTAGATTTGTCTTGATACGGCATGAGTCGATCCGGTACGTCAAATTCTGGTGGTAAGCCTGGCTCCTTCCCTTTGATATCTGTTAATTTCCCAGCTCACTTATAGTAGAGGAAGACTACTTCTGTAACAATACTTCAAGGATCGTGGTGGAATGCAAAATTATTAATGCACATTGAGATTCTGACCTTCTAGGAACCTAATCTCAAATAATGATAAGTTCGTATGACAACCGTCAACATTAGCCATCTTCTGACCCTAAATTATTGCCATTTAGTTCTTCCGTTTTATCTCCAGGATTTTTTTGACGAACCACAACTTGGTACCCTTTATCAGAAAATTTTGCTAAATCCTATATTTCTCTCATTTAATCTTGTTAAAATTTCAGATTAGATGGATAAGTTTTGTGGTGATCCCGTGATAATTTTATTTTGCGTTTTTTGTAATGTTAGCTTTTAGTTCGCCCGAGTTGTTTGACATTGTTTCTGCACCTGATCGGGATTCTTGCTAGCAATATCAATGTTGACAGAAAATAGAGGAAGGGAAGGCTCTTTGACACGGATCATAACTTATCTGTCTCATGAATACACAGTAACATAGGTTAATATAATACTCTACCAAACGTCCGTTATTTTAGCAGTAACACTGAAATTGGGTACCCTGTCGGGTTTGGTTTCCCCGTCTTTTCTTACCCATCTTATTATGTGGCTGCTCTTTCTTAGAGGTAAGGGGATGATCGCTCTGAGGGTCAAATGATCCATTTATTCTCCTAGTGTTTGGGGACGTAGGAGGGGAGGTCTAAAAAAAATTTCATTTTAAGAAATTGGATAATTTTCCTGTTTGGTGAGTACGTGATGTACAGCAACCAGATGTACTTTGATGAACAATTTTTGTAAAGACGAGTATTTTAGATTGTTATTACGTGGGTCTTCTTTTTAAAGTTTTAGAAGTTAGGAAGATTTTCAATTTCAACAGTTTTTTTTTCTGAACAATGTCAGGATGGCCAAGTATTTACAAAAATTCATAGGCCCAAATGGGAGAGGATTTTAGCACATGAGAATGCCCTGTATGGGAAATTCTGTTTAAATGAGGTAAATAATTCCATCCTATTGAGTGCAACAATTCTCGGTTGTCCCATCTTGGTCGATACAAGCACCTGGCATAGGGACATAGGAATGTTAAAGGTAACCGATAGTCTGATTATCGACCATCCATTTGTTAGCTTGTAGGTCAATTAATGGAGTCCTTTTAATATTTATTTCAGATAGGTTATGAGGTGTCCTACATGTCCGTACAACCCGCCGATCTTCGATCAGACTATCAAAAAACTTTTGAAAAAGTAAAAAGTGTTATTGGGCTTGGCCCATTAACAGTATTTTTACTGTTTATTGGGTTCAATTTTTTTATTTTTCAGATTTTTTTGGGTCGTCCGATCGGAGATTGACCCATGTGGACGTGTAAGGAACCTTGAGGCCCATCTAGAAAAACTATTAAAAATATATACATAGATTTTTATAAACCTACTGCCCTCAGTGCAGTTTCCATGAAAACTTCGCAGAAACTACTCTGGGAAATATCTTTAAGGAATTTCTAATTTCATTAGAGCATATGTTGAAGTACAATCAATCAACGACGATAGTTAAAAAATAGCAGCTTTAGATGTAGGTTCTTGTTTGAAATATTAACGGCGACCAGCTTGTCAGAAAAATACGTTACTTTTGTTAATTGGCGGGAGAGGTTCCAAGGATGGCTACATTCAGCAACTGAAATGTAAGAATCAGGAGTAATACTCGGCCAAATTTTTTTATTTTTTATTTCTTGAAATTTTTTTAGGTCGGCCTATCATGGTCGGGACATCCGTACGGTCCGTCTCCGATCGGACGGTCTAAAAAAATCTAAAAGATTAAAAATTAAGTCAAATGATCAATAAATTGCTTATGTTCATTAGGCTCGACTTTTAATTTTTTGAATTCTTTAGACCGTCCGATCAGAGATCGGCCTGTATAAGACTCATCAGCTATAATGGGACTGATCTTAGAAAAATTTTCAAAAAGAAAAAGAAAAACTGCCTGCTCACGGTCCTTTCAAACAAGAAAATTGAAAATTATTTTAAGATAAGTTATTTGTAATATCAAAAGTTTCGTAAAGTTGAAAATCAAAAAATTGTAAAAAATAATATTACTATTACAACTGTCCTACTAATATTGATGGAACGATTATTGGATGGAATTACAGCAACTTTAATATAATGTTCCCATAGCTGCAAATATTTTTCAGAAAATTATATATAAAAAAGACTTCTTTGCACGCTGTGGCAGTGACCAGGACAGCCGCAAAGTGTGGGGTGGGAAGAGAGATGGAAGTTGTCGGGGAAGGTGAGCTCTGGGCCGGCACTTGGGCAGCAAGTGAAATGACGAGTCGACCGCGAGCAGAGGCCATGTGTGAGGGGCATCAAATTTTCAAGTCTCACATCGGCAAGACGAAAAGTTCGTCTAACCGAGCTCAGATCACCTGGATTTGTTCTATGCACTCTTTCTGAGGTATTTAAATCTCATTAAAGAGAAAAGATAATTCATTAATAAAAATATTTTTACTTTATTAATATTTTTTTTTTTTCCTGCAATCTGTTTGAGCATTGAGAAGAATCTATAGAATAAATCCAGGTGACCTCAATCCGCTCGAGCATGCCACCCTTAGTCTTTTAGCATAGACTTGCAGCTGAATTTTTTTTTATTTAAATAATTACAAATGTTAAAATTTTGACAATGACACGTTGACATTAGATTTCCTTTTTTTGGGTAAATTTTTTCAAAAACGTGGTTGAACAAATGCGCCGCTTGTCCGGGCTGGGAAGCGAAAGGGCACGGCGGCGCCAGAGGCGGGGGCGGGGCAATCGTTCGTGGGAAAGGTGGTGGAGATGTAATGCCAGGTGGCCGTCGGGAGGAAGGTGTTATCTGGCTCCCCGCTCGATCTGCAACGGTGCGTCTCGATGCGTATAGGAAGGTGCGTTGAGGTGAAAGAGTTGGGGTGGGTTGAGCGCGGTGTTTGGAGCAGAAAAAGTTTAGAAAATTGGTGTCATGCGGTCTATGACAGTGGGACTTTGTGCGGCGTCAAACGTGGGTTTTCCACCGTGTGTAAGTTTGGATGAGCTAAACGGCCGTTCCCACTACACCCTTTTCCCCGACGTGGCAAGATGATAAACTAAGTTGACAAGGCAGGGTGAATTATTATTATAAAAATAATTATGAAACGCCGTTGCCGGGGATCGAACCCGGGTCACCCGCGTGACAGGCGGGAATACTCACCAATATACTACAACGACAGCCAGTTGAGATGAAAATTGTTCATGTTATATTTAATTCATATTAGCTCTGAGGGTTTTCTATATGTATACTCCCAAAATATTTTATTTATATCTATACCATCACCTTTTACATATTGTCCTCAGTATCTCTGAAACCTTCAAAATATTGCATTTATACCCTTCGTCCAAATGGCATGAATTTCAATGAAATATGTCAAAAAGAGGATTTCATAAATCATGATAACATCATGGTGTTGAAGGTGAGTATGCAAAATTTTAGTGAATTGAAGAGTATATATGTAAAACGTTAGTGAGTTTAGTGGTCTCTATGCCAAATCTTTAGATGGAGAACTATAAGTACAATCTTTCTGAAGATTCCAGGAATAATAGCTTAGAGAGAAAAATCCCTGTTTTGACAATAGAATAAGAAAAACTAAAATAAGAAATATATATTCAATATAAGATGCATGCTTTAATCTTTATTATAACTACCAAACAATATCTTTATTCTAACTTTAGTTTGCTTGGATAAGTGTGATCTATGTTGGATGAGACTTTTTACTTTGGGTAAGAAACGAATAAGAATCTTAATAAACATCTAACTTGTCATAACCGTCCTCTTTATAAACTGACACAGAAAAGTACTGGAATTCATGTTCATAAAATTTACTAGAATGTAAATTCTGACCTTTATCTCCACTCAAGTGGAGTCTAAATCCTATTGTATCTTAGTTTACTAGACCAAAATTTTAAATCTTTTAAAATCTACCATACCTAAAAGAGAAGCAAATACCATGCAATATAGCAACCATGGTAATGTTCATGTACTGTTGTACATTAGAAAGCGCCAGATGGGCTCCTGCCCACGTGAATTGGGTTGATAAAAGAAGAATGAAAATGATAATGATAAAAACACTCCAACTTAGATGCACCAGGGAAATAGACAACCAAGAAAATTGAAAATTATTTGTAATATCAAGTATTACTCAATAATCAGTAGTATTTTCAAATTGAGGCCAAACTTCATGTTGCCATAGGTTAAAAGGCCATCAAATCTTGTGCCAAAGGTAACAGAATCATGCTAAAGATAGTGTCGTTTGCCTGACAGTCGCATTTTAATATTAGGATGATAACCTTTGGTCTGAGAGAACCCTTCTTTTTCTTATCCGGTTACAAAAGGTGACCATTCTGATAGCAGGAGGCACCCCTACATCAAGCTTACAAACCTCAGGGAAATCAGCAGACCAGTGACAATTACATTTTGTCATCTGGGTGTGAAGTAGGGATGCAAATGGTAATCTAGGTGTGAAGTAGGGATGCAGATGGTAACCGGTAATCAGATTATTTGATTGATTGTTAGATTATAGGTCAGTTAACAGGTGATCTTTTTAAACCGATATACATAACAGACAATGAAATGGATACAAACTTTTTCTATTTCTAAATACATATGATGTATTAAGATATGAGTATCTGACCAGCATTAGTTTATGGGATAGTTAACGAATAGCATATCTAAACTATAGCTTAACGGATACTGCAGAGGCGTAAAAATGGTAAATTGTTTTAGTCCCATATTAGATGTTGTAAAAATAGGCATGTGCTTATAAGTAGAGCTCAACCTCTCTTCCCAACGAAAGTCTTTTTCTAAGAAAAATGACAAAATCTCACCTCCTTTCTGAGAACAATATCTCGGAAAAGGCATGCAAATTTTCACACATCCACAATGACGCCGTACGTGGGAACTGAACAAAAAACTATTAATTTATTTGAGCACTCTTAGTCAGCTTGATCCGTCGGTAAACCGCTTTTGTCCCACCTCCTCTCTGAAAAACAATATATCGGGAAAGACATGCAAATTTTCACGCATCCAAAGATACGGTCATGAACCTACCTTCAATCTGTACGAAGCATCATTTTGATATTGTCCACCAGTTTTTGAGCTTCCATGGCACGGAGGATTTACTGTGAATCCATTCAATGGAAGATAAGGAATTACTAGCTAACTACCGTTAGGAAAGAGTTCTCAATTCTGAGTCCCGCACTTTAGATCTGCCAAAACAATATCAATCCAGAATCACAAAGAAGGCTATTTAGAATCAGCATCATAAAACCGCCAAAAAAAACTTTTAATTTTTTTTTTTTAAAATTACAAATCTATAAAGGCTAAAAATTACAAACATTTGTAGACAAGATGCCCAAAAAAATCTACCCCCAATGCACCAAGGGCATATACAGTCTATACAAATACAACTGCAGGACATGGTACCTATCGACACCATATCTCGCCCCCACCCCTCTTTAAAAAAGAAAAAAAGCAAAAAGAAAAGAAGCAGCTGCCATCATGAAGTAGCTCTTTGTGAGATGCGCTCCAGAACTATAGCCCCTTGGAAACTACAAAGCAGATATCCTACATTCCAAACTCAGTATTTGTCTGTAATAGCTAAAACAGAAAAAAGAAAGCGCAAGTATAGAAACTTAAAAGCCAACACACCTCAGGGACCAAACTGCTGCTTGAAGTAGAAGCAGATGTTAGATATCTAGATTCTAGTCCTCTTCAATCTCTTCACACAAACACCCGAAGAGAAGCACTCCGCACATTGCTACCATTTAGTATCCCAGACTACACAAAAGAAATGGAATAGTGGACGGCCTCCACATTCTATTGAAGACCCAGTTGTCCATCCAATCCTCCCCCAACCAAACAAACCCACTAGAACATGAAAATGCTTCTTCCATACTTCTTTTGGAAAGGGACATCTTGCAAAAATATGATCCATGTTCTCCTCCGCCACATCACATAGATAGCAAATAGATCTAATGCCCCTTAAGAAGTGAATCAGCCAATCGAATATTGGTATCCTTCCATCTGTGTATCTCCATAGAAAAACCTTCATCAGGACTTTGGAAGACCAAACATGTGTGAAGAAAGGATGTCTACTCCCTCACCCCCAATAAGTTGATCTCATTGTGAATCCACCATACTTTTTCAACTGCTACTTCCAAGAGTCTCTCATATAAGAGGGGAACGGATCATTTGGACCTGATCCCTTGGATCTCCATGTGCTCTTAGACACATCCAAAGGGAGTGTACTTGTTTTGTCACATCATTTCAAAGGTAGGGTAAATGACTTATTCACCGTCCTTCCCTTTTGATGTATCTAAGAGCACAGGGATGTCCAACGGATCCAGTCCAGACAATCCCGTTCCTATGAGAGGGAGATGCAAATTCGCCCAGAAGATAGAAGCCTAAAGTGTCTTAGATTTTTATGATATCAAGTTTTTAAATTACATTTTTTATGAATTTGTTGATCATGTTTAAATACATGTTATTAGTTCTTATTCAAATACATTACATGGTTCTTAAGGTTATTCATTACATAATTTCTTTCTGGAAATAGTATACGTATTCATTTGTCCTTTATTTAAAATTTTCATTTGTGCAGTTGAATATACAAAACCATAAGCCCAGAATTTCATATTCACATCTATTTCAAATATGGAATTTGGCATATTTTTTGGAAATTATTGTTATAATATTACATGTATTAAAAGTTAAATTATAAATTATTCCCTAAATAGATGATCAAAATAAAGAATTAATAGAAAATGATAATTATTCATATCAATTTAAGATATGGATTGCAAAATGAACAGAAATTGATTTTATAACATTATAAAGATTGAGAATAAATATTCACAGGTTAAATAAATTAAAAAAAAAAAGTGTAATATTGCATGGTTATAACAATAAGATAATCCTAAAGATTAATGCAAATTATAATGTGTTTGTCGAATTGCGATGGGGCCGGGGGTGAGGGTCGGTTTTTTGACTTTTTGGATTAATGAGTAATAGTGACCCGATGGCTATGGGGGTGTACCTCATCCATGGTTCTGAAAATTGAATTTGGATTGATCAATCATGCACAGTTTGCTCGTGATGAATAAAATATTTAAAAGTTAGTTAAGGAAATCATTTTTACGAGAAACTTTCATAATGCAAACACTTTGAAGCTTAAATATGACTAAAAATAAGTAAATATTTTTTTACATTTTATTATTTTTTAAAAATAATTAGTTGAAACATAAGATCACTTTGATAAGAGAATGAATTATTTTGGATGAGTTATTCTTATATTGTTTATGCCGAAATAGGATGTATTTTACTTTGGAAAACTTTTAAACTTATACTAGATTAAGAGGAATAATTAGTCATGCCTCTTTTACTCTAATGGGTTATTTTGCTTATTACTATAATAATTCATTCTTGTGTCCACACTAATAAGATATTCCACTTATCAAACTAAAATTATCTTTTTATGCGGAATAAGCCATCCTATTGCTCCAGAAAAGGAAGTTTTTTTAAAATAAAAATAGAATAATTTCATACTAACCACTCGTGAAATTTCAAAATATATTCACTTATGTAAATATGCAGCATGACATTTTTTAAGTGATTGATATGAAATTATCCCAATAAAAACATCCTTCCGCCCAAGGGCCGGGTTTTCCAACTCGCGCGGGCTCTCTTCCCCTGGGCGCGTTCCTCGGGCCGTCGTCCTTCTCGGCGCTAATGTCATCAATCGGGCGATCCTCTCTCTCCAGTGCACTCTAGACGAGCAGACGCCGGTGCCGGCGGCGCTTCCGGCACCCACTCCTGCTCTCTCTCTCTCTCTCTCTCTCTCCAGGCGCCCTAGACGTGCAGACGCCGCGCGCGCGGCGGCACCGGCGCCCAATCCAGGTCTCTCTCTCTCTCTCTCCAGAGGCACCCTAGACGTGCAGACGCCGACGCCCGTACTGGCACCGGCACCCACTCCAGCTCTCTCTCTCTCTCACTCTCTCTTTCTGCAAGGAGCCACCGCCATACATGGTGGCCATCGTCCACGACCTGGCGGCGCTCAGCACAACCGTGGCTCCGCCTTCCTCAAGTTGGCTTAGCATCAACGGTGGCTCCCTGTGACGGTGCCTTCCCCGGTTCCCCCTCCGCTCCCCTCTCTCTGTATATACATCTGGTGGATCCCCTGGCCGTTAATGCCAGTGGAAGCTTCTCAAGTAAGCTCGTTTTGGTCCCCCTTCTCCACCCTTCCCCCGCCTCCCCGCCCCTCCTGAGGAGAGATGCATGTCTCCCTGCTCAGATCCCCCGCCCTCACCGGCGGCCACTTCCACGGCATCCTCTCTTTCCCCCTCGCCGTAGGGCTAACCGGCTGCTGCTCGCTGGCTGTGCACCTTCCCCAGATGAGGAATTCAACTTATGAGGGGTTGTTTGCTTTGACGTGAGATGGCGGATTTTGAAATCGTCGGTTTTAAAACCGGTGAAAACAAAATCTCTGATTTTAAAATCGGTGGTTCAAATTCTCCGATTTTGGTTTTCGTTTGTTTTGACTTGAAAACCACCGATTTTGAAGTACAGTAGCTTGCATAGGTTACGACATTCGATTTATATGAAAAATGCCATAAAATAAATTGCAGCACTCCAAACATAAAAAAAATGCTATTTTACGGAAATTTACAACATTTGACAACATTATATGGCATACCAAACAACCCCTCATTTTATATGTGATTGGTCGATATTGGTCTTCTTCCTGCTAACCTTTCCTTACATGTCAGTTTTAAATAATGTCATCTTTAACGCAAATTCTGACAATTCGATAATTGTTTGTTGTTGTCCAGGTTATTGAAAGGACAACATGCCAACCGAAGTTGGTGCGAGCCCTATTGCCTCAGCTCAGAGGAAGAGGGCGTTTGAGGCAATAGAGCGGGCGTATGGAGTTACTAAACCTGAGGTCTCCCAGCGGCCCGATAATAACAAGAAGAAAGCTCCAAGTGAAGAAGGAAAAGGAGGTGAAAAAGCTTCTGTTGCTACTCCAGCACCCGAGTCGGCCTTCCGGAAAGGTTTGCCCGGTGTCTTGTTTTTGCTATTTTGTTTGTGTCGTTTACAATTTCTTTTTCATTCTTCTGTCGAGACTTTCATTTGAGAAAATTTGTGATATGGGTTCTCCTTTTAGCCACTTAATCTGTAGGTTAAGTCGAAGAGCCTATTTCTAATAAGGGACATGTTTGTAGGATGCACGGCTAAATACCCAATTTTTGCATGGGTTTATTTCTAAATATGAATGTTTACAGGGACAACAAACTAAGGAACTGGAAAAAATGACATAATCATCAGTGATGCAGTATGGAAGTGAAAGATTTAGGATATACTCTGATTCAGAATTTTCATTCTAGGTTTAAACAAATAGTAAAACAATAGTTCATAAATTTAGTTTTTCTTTTTTCTTTTAAGAAATTTGATTCTTCTACTTTCATAATGGTAAAATTGGAGCTCTAGGAATGAAAAAGTAATTTAGATTTTCAATTTAGATTTCCGGAGATAACTAATAGGTTTTGGTTACTGAATCAGTGGATTTGGGAGAAAGATGCTGGTTTCTGCAGAGTTAGTGTTATTTCTTTTCTGTTTCTAATTTGAGAAAATGATAGTAATGATTATTTATGATCAATTCTTCTGTTTTTTTTTCGTTTATCTCTTTTTTTTTGTGGGGAACACATATATGGGATCAAATTTACTGTCAAGATTAATGGAATGCTTTCCATCATTTTGGCATTTTAGCTAAATCACTGGTGGGGATCCGGAATTAATGTTTCACCAATTTTCCTGTGGTCAAAGACTCACCAGAGCATGCCTAAAGTGTAGGATTTTGGACCATGAATCCGTAGATGTCTTGTTTGGCCCATTTGGGGCTTATTTATGCCTTTTTCTATTTTTTAAGCATTGTGTATGCAATTTTTGCACTGTTTATTGTGGTTAGGGGATTGCAGTCCTTTACTTGGTTAGAAGTCTGATTAGGTTTAGGTTTGAGTTATTTCCACTATTTTTATGCATGTAGATCTCCTTGTCAATTAATGATGATTTTTGTTGTGGGTTTCTAATATTTTTCCCTGCTTCTCTGAGATGGAGACCCAAAAGCTCTGAGATGGATTGGGTGCGATGCCCTAGCGGCTGGTGCGACTCCGCAAGCCATTATCCTGCCGCCGGTGTGACACCGGAGGCCTCTACCATCACCTCATTCCACCCTTTTTTCTCCATTATCCTGCATCAATCACTTTTTGTACCTTGATACTTACTGCTAAGGCATTTTACGTTCCTTGGTCATAATGGAGCATGTAATTTTAAAGAATGTCTTGTATAATGGAACTTGACTTTTGGTTTACTCAAATTTTGCTCATGCTGTGTAGATGAAACCAAGGTTAAGAAACCCGGGATCGGGTCCCGGATCGGCCGGTCCCAAACCGATCGGATCGGCCGATTCCGATCCGAGTCAGCCCGATCCCGGCCGATCCTGGCTGAGTCAGGCTCGGCTGGTTCGGATAGCAGAAAAAAATAGAAAAAAATATGAAAAAATGTGGAAAAAATATAAAACACAAGTCTAATGCATAATTGTGTTGAAATACATTGATTTGAAGTACATAAGATGTTGTTGGACAAAAAAATATTGAATAAACTTACATATATGATTATGAACTTACATTTATTCCAAACGTACATTATACTGAATGAACATATGGCTAACATACTCAGCCCATGACATATAGCTCTGGTAGTATTGTTCATACTGCATCACATACCGGCTATAGTCATCCGTATTGGTATAAATTACTAAAAATTGTGGATATTCTAGACAACCCCCTGAATAGTCGGATGTATCAGAATGTTGAGGAGGGTAAACTACATATCCAGTAGGCTGACTATATGATGATGCATCTGATAGTTGCTCCTGATATTCCTGAGGAGTTTTACCTTTGTCCTTCCTCCTTGATCTGCTGAATGTTTGAATGGAAGATTCTTCACGTCCTCCTCTGCTACCATGATGTTCATCTTGGGTAGCATGTGTGAATTCTTCTTCTCCAGTGAATTGAATTGGTGGAGCTGGGGCTAGGGCACTGGTAGCATCTCCGCCATCCTCAGAACTGTCGGAGCTCGTCTTTGATGTTAAGTCATTTGAGGTTTGATATTGGACCTCATCACTTGGTTCTGGCGTTTCATCATCTTCCTCGATAGTCTCCAAATCAGCAATTTGAATTCCAGTACCACTCTTCCTTCTGCTTGGTACTTGTTTTTTGCTCTTCTTCTGACGTTTTGGAGAAGGAGGTTGAAAATCAGTAAGTAATGGAACATTATCTAACTCACCTTCCGCCCATTCCCGATCATTTGGGTTGAATTCAGGCTCATTTGAGGTGCTTGCATCAACCCATGCATTTAGTGGATGTTGCTCCTCGAACAGCTCATCCAAGTCTATGGGTTCTTCTGCATGTGTCGTCTCTGTGGCTTGTCCGAAAATTCTCTCTTTCTCCTGCCTTTGAAGGTTCCTTATGAGCTCCAGATTCTTTAGCTTCAACCTCATGTTATAATGACAGAATACTAGCTTCTCTAGACGGCTCGACTTCAATCTATTCCTTTGCTTGGTGTGAATCAAGCCAAAGGTGCTCCAGTTTCTCTCACAGCCTGATGAAGAGGTTGTTTGACTTAAGACCCGAATTGCAACATAGGCTAGATCTTCATACCCATATGTTTTTCCATGATCTAGCCACCAGTCAGCTGTAAATAGAAAATTGGCCATGTCAACAATGTGCAAGCTATAATTAAAATTTAAGTAGAACATCTAGTTAATAATTTTCAAACATGGACTCAAAATTTTGGCAGCTCTTTGAGCAGTACTTGTCCCAAAGTGGTATAACATCATTCTGTAATCATGCATTTGTTTGCATGCCAATATTGCTCTGTCCTCATCTGCAAGCATACGCTTAATAACAGACTTAGCCCCCATCAACACTTCCGAACAACTATCATAGCTATCCTTCTTCCCATCAGTTCTGAACATGTACTGAGGGTTGAAAAAATAACCTAAATAAATAAGTCGAAGTTAGTTATTACTTAAGAGAAATGTGTATACAAATAATACATATAGAAAGTTAGTAGCTTACCAGCTGCATGAAGATCGTGATGTAAAGTGTGTTCCCAACGTCTGTCTATTATGTCCCACCACTTCACAAAGGTTGTTGGGTTGTTCAGTTGAATGAGCTCCTTAGCTCTGTCCATAGTTTCATATAAAAAACCCATATCCGATCTTCTTTCTCCATCACAAGATCGCAAGACACGGACAAGCGGTTCTACAACATTTAACACCGCTTGCACCCTCCTCCAGAAGAGTCTAGACTGAATTAGATCAGCCACTTTCTTATCTTTCTCTCTGACCTTAGTTGGTACATGCCGCAATATGTGATTCTCCCAATCTTCCGATACCACCATCCTAATCAAGTTGTTCTTTTGTTGACTTAAACTATCTAGATATATATATTGAGATGCAAACCTGGTAGCTCCCGGACGAAGCAACTCTTTTCCATGAGTATGTGTGCGCATGATATCCAGAATGTTGTTGTGGTTGTAGATGAATGTGGTGATAAATCGACCACTCTTGACCACTCCATCTACCATCGGATCAGAGCAAATGTCTTCCAACATCAAGTCAATACAATGAGCAGAACAGGGAACACAGTATAAATGTTCTCTCTTCTGCATCAACATTTGTCCAGCTAACTTGAACGCCGCTGCATTGTCCGTAACCACTTGGACAATCCTTTTTTCGCCCACTTCTTCCACCATTTGATCCATTAATTCACACAGGTACTGGGCATTCTTTATCTTTCCAGATGCATCAATGGACTTCCAAAATACGGTTCCAGCTTTACAGTAAATTAAGAAGTTGATCATACTTCTTCTTGTTATCCTTGTAAAATTCCAAACGTGATAAGAAATCAGAAAGAGACCTATTCTGATTAAGAAAAAATGAAGATAAGATAAGAAACTGAATATAAGATTTATGTACCTGTCCATCCATCGCACATTAAAGTGCATCCATACTCATCCCAGATCCTTTCAAATGATTTAATATATGTTCGGATGTCATCAACTTCTATATCCAAGTACTTGTTGTATATCTCATATGGAGAAGGTCATTCAACCCCTTTGCCAACTTCTTGTATGGTCTCGATCATGGACTCATAATATGGCCCCTTGGCCGCATTAGCAGGGATACTGTTATAGAAAAACCACCTAGATGTAGCTCTCCCTATCTTCTCCTTACAAAGTTTTAAGTTCTTGAATGCAGCACTAATAGAAGGTTGTTTATCCCTCTTCTTGGTGAGCAAGGGATCTATTGGACCTACTCTAGGATCTGCAGCTCTAGTGAACTCCTGAGGCAGCTCATCGCATACATTAGTGCTCATGCCGGCACTAGTGCTCCCTTGTGCAGAAGGTGTGGAGCCACTTCCTTATCCTCCATATCTTCCAGTGTGCCGAAATAAGTCCTCATCTGCAAAGGACCGCCGGCTTGCTTCCATTGCACGTCGCAATTCAGCTTTAAATGTAAAAGAAAAAAAAATAATCTACTATAACTATTTGTCTGAAAACGTTAAATGAAGAACATGAAAATAAGTTAAATAAGAAACTTACTTGTATCCCAATCATCAACATTTATAGGTTGATTACTTCCACCAAGCTGGACTCCAGCATCAGACCTTCGCACTGGTTCAGTCAATTCCTCTCGAGCACATGCTGCAACTTCACCTTTTATTCCAGCAAGATGTTGTTTGAATCGGTAGACCCCGCCAGAGACAACCCGGTTGCAATATTTGCATTGTACCTTTCTTTGGCCCATGTCCACCAGTGTGCAATGACCCCAAGCAGGATCAGCACTAGGAGGATTCCCATATGACCGCTCAGCAGTACCTTGAGATGCCATTCCTTCACAGCACAAGAAGATGAGAGATCGCGGAGCTTGTAGTAGACTAGAAGTGACCTCGTGGGAGAGATGGAGAGAGAATTCTATGAGAGAGAGAGAGCAAGAATGTTAGGAGGCTCAAAGGGCATTTGTGGAGCTTTAGGAGGGCCTTGGGGGGGTTTAAATAGACCCCCAAGGCCCAAACTAGCCGTTGCTGGCCGTTTGGGAACGGCCAACAACGGCTAGCTTGACCCCCAACGGCTAGTCAAACTAGCCGTTGGGGGCCGGGTCGGGCCGAGCCGAGCCGACCCGGCCCGATCCGGTCCCGAATCGGCCGATCCGGCTCGGACCGGCCGATCCGAGTCCTGGACTCGGCCAGGAAACCCGGGATCGGCACGGTCGGCCAAAAACCTGTCCGACTCGGCCGATCCGTGCCAATCCGAGCCGAGTTTTTGAACCTTGGATGAAACACATGCTGCATATTGTGAGCTTTCACAAACTGTTCATGAAAATTTGGTCAAGCCACATGTTCAGGTGCATGTTTTATGTAGAATTTCCAAAAAGCCTAATTAATGGATATCTTTTTTTTCTTTGATGGATATTTTTTTCTTACCATTTATATTCGAAATTTGCCTCAATTTTGTAGCAATTAAGTGTAGGGACGAGCACTGTCAATCATGTCATCCATGATCTTCTTCAAAATGGTGATTCTGCACAAAAATACATGCAAGGATCTAAAAGTATGAAAATTGACAACTGGCTGCTTCTTGATAATTTTATTCCGGGGCGTAGTGCATTGCAAAATGCCCGTGTGAAGGCTTTACAAAGTCACGCAAAGCGGTCCAGAAAGTTCATGTCTATGCGCCAACATCGGGCATATGGGTCCTTTGAATTTCCTCAACAATGTGCAAAGTCCTGTACCCTTCTGTAAAAAGAATGAAATGTTAAATTTGTGGTAATGGGAAAAGATGTTTGTTGGTGAGATGCAACCTCATTTCTGAAAAAGAAGAGGATGTATTCCTCCAACTGTTGACCATGCTCTTTGGTTTGGCTGCACAGATAAATAATTAAACAACATGATCAACATTTTAAAATATGCTTTCTGTAACTTGATTGGATTTTATTCCAGTGTAATCTTGAATAGTGTAATCTAGTGGTTGTTATTGATAAGTACTTTAAAAATGAGACTACAGTGTTTGGAGCTACAAAAGCACAACATCTATCTTGTCGCATAAATGCCCAACCTTCTCAGAGATCATGTGCTTTAAAGTTAAACTAATCTCCTTGAAGATTTTATACTCACATAGTTCATTGCAATCCATTTTTCTTCACTGTCCAATGTTTTGTGCCGTAAAATGCTTTTGGATAATCTACTACAAGTGTGCTTTGTTTTTCATTCGTAATTATTTTGAACAGAACTTTCTTTAACTTCCGTCATTGTTATCCTTTTTGGTTGCAGATTTGAACTCTTCAAACCAATGCATGAGATGTGGAAAGAGTATATTCTCAAACTTATCAAAGAATCTGGGTGAGATATTGTATATTAACAGTGTCCAATAATTTATAGTTTAGTACTGTTTGCCATTTAATGTGCCTTTGCTTGACTGATCACTGATTTACTTCTTGAAGGAACTGCTTCCCGGTTTTGTAAATAGCTTGCATCTGGATCGAAACTTGTGAATCTTGTATGACCATTGTGAATGCACTAACAGGAAACACCAATTAAGTCATGTCCTCCTCACAGCAGACTTGCATGGTGCTTTTCTTCAAGGTAATTCATGAAATATGACAAACCTTGCTTATTCTGTGCACCAGCTGTTTAGGACTTAAATTCATTGATAATTTTTTATGTTTCTCTCTTGTGCAGTTGTCGAATGTAACGCAAGTACCTTCACAGGTGTGAGTGGCATTATGATCCGAGAAACTGCAGAAACATTTGGAATAATCATGCAGAATGATAAATTTCGAGGTATTTGTTCACAACCATGGGATGAATCAGCATTGTGGATTGATTCTTTAATCAGCTGAGATATTCCTCTTGGTATATGCTAGAGGTTGTACATGGTGTTCTGTTCTATAACTTGGGATGAATTAGTACAGAGTTGAACTTTTAATCAAACATGATTATTTTGTTTTGTTTTGCTTTTGAACCTAAAAGACAGTCAAAGGATGAGATACCTTTCAGCATGCAGTAAGAGGATCCTAACAAAGTTGAAAATAGTGAAAGTTGCGAACTCAATCCCAATGCTGCAGTCTTTATTGAAAACAAGAAGAGGAATCTTTAGTGAAAACAGACAGCAACCAAACTATTGCACTGTCCAAGGGTATTAAAGAGCACCAGCAAAATAGAATGTTGCCTTCATAAGACCAAAAAGATTTTATGCAAAGAATTCAACATGTCAGCAGTGGGCCTCATCCAAGTATACTTCCAAAACTATCACACATCACTAAGCATCTTGATCTTAAGTGGGAAATGTGTGAGATCATGGTAGTTGGTTGATCATATAATATTAACTTGGAACTTTTTGTAGCACAGGTTTTTATTTGTACCCCTTGAGTTGTCTTTGTTCCAAGTGAATTTATTGCTGCACTCTTCAATTACTTGGGTTTTGGTTTACGATAACTCACATCAGGGTAGCCTCCCCCAGCCTATGAAACCATTCATCTATTAGGGTTAATACCATAAGGCAGTACACCCTAGAGTCTGAGACACACAAGCTGTAAAAGCTGTTCAAATGTTATCTAACCATACTAGAGTCACATGCCAACTCCAGATTAATGTGACATGTCTTGACATTGCTGATATCTGTAGATTGCTCTTGGTGCTGTGTTAATCACAAATGGAATTTGATTGAATAATAATCTGAAAGCCCAAGTCTTACATACCATGCAAAAGAGACAGAAGTTCAATCAATGTTTTTGGTCAAATGCAATTGATAGTAGTGGATTTTATCATTAAAAAATGAAAATAAAAAGATAGTAGCACCGGTAACATCAGGATTTCTGATGCAGTCATCAAGAATGCCAGGTGCATGAATTCCTGCATGCAAAATTTGCATATATCTAGGGATTTCAGTTCATTTTGGAGCTAGTGAAGTTGGATCCTAAATTCCTCTTAGCCCTGCTAAGAATACATATTATGAACAGGTTGTCTAACACCAATGAAAATGGCATCTTTTTGTACAATGTGTTATTGATCAGGCTTATACATTTCTTTGATTATATATTTCCTGCTGCTAAAACAACCAAAAGTCCCCGTTTGACATCCAAGTAAGGGCCTGCCAGCTTTCAAAGCAAGAGAATGCTTTTAGTAGGGAAGTGACTGGAGTTTCTTGCCACTTTATAATTGATGCACCCGGGACTGCACTGAAGAGTCTTCATTAGGTATGGATAGTTTATGAGCTTCAGTTCTGATGTGGCCTGCATCACAGAGGTGCTTACATAAAAGACACTTGGTGGAACTTGTCAGTAATGTTGCAAGCCTGCTTTGGCATAATCACTTGTCCCACATGCTGGTCTTTTCCTTATGGAGTCCCTCATTAGATTAGAGGTGCACAGAAGCACAGTTCCTATTTAAACCGGCAAGTATACACCATTTGGTTCTCATTGCCAAGTTGGGAGCAATCTTCTTATTTGTTTGGCTTGAAGGAAGTACAACAGGCATCATCAAAATCATTTCCTCTGTAATGGATGTTTCTTTTTAGAAATAGTGCAATTTGTCAAAAGTGTTTTTTGGGAAAATTACCCACATACCCGCTAAAATCTTCATGAATAATCATTATACCCTTGCCTTTAGAGAAATTATCCAAATACCCTTAAATATTGAAACCACAATCCTAATACCCCTGTGGTTAATTGCCGTCTGCTGACACAGAACTTTTAGAGAATATTTGCAGATGGAGTTATAGTAGACATGAAAGTATAATTTTATCCTTGGATTAAAAAATAAATCCCCCCCCCTCACAGGGTGGCACCGTGAAAACCCCATACCCTTTGCAGCAGCTCTCTCTCTCTCTCTCTCTCTCTCTCTCTCTCTCTCTCCCCGGTGCCACGGTGGAAGCCCGAACCCTTTGCAGCAGCAGCAGCCATGGCCATGGTGGCGTGCCCACTGCTTCTTGCCCTTCACTGGGTCGTGTTAATGGCATTTGGGGCCCTACATGGAAGCTTGAGCTCTGGTGGCACCTGAAGCATGTCTAACAACTTTGCTGCCATGAACACGTGGATTTCCCTCTCTTTTTTGTTCTTACTTTGCTTTGCCTCCCCCCTGATTTTTACTTCAAGCTGAAAATGGGGTTATTTTTGTTCTGTGGTTTGAACCATTGCATGGAATGGTTTCTGTCTTTTTTTTTGGTTCTCTAAATTGATCGTCTTTTTTCTGTTTTCAGATGTATTTGGGTTGGTTGTTCTTGATGCACATTCGGGTTTGCCTCTTCTCGTTCACCATAGATTATTTTCCTCTGCTCATTTACGTTTCTATGATTGGACTTTGTTCATATAGGAAGTGTGAAAATTTCTCATTTTCCATTTCGTTTCCTTAGTTATTCCATTCATAGTGTTCAATATCTCTCTTTTTGGGGCCAGGAATAGAATGGTGTCATGGAAAAAATTAGATATGCTCTCATGGGCTATGCTTTCAAGGGTGTTTCTGTCCTTTCACACGTGAGTTAACTTTTAACCCAAGTCTGGTTGAGTTAACCAACGAATAGCTAATGGTAGGGTATAGGAATAGGAAATTAAAGATTTTAAGGGTATTAGGATAGTTTCTTTGAAGGTAGGGGTATAATGGTTATTCATGAAGATTTTAAGGGTATACAGGTAATTTTCCCTTTTTTTTAATGTGGCAAAATGCCTGGGAGAAAGCCTTGTGTAATTGACAGTTGTAAATGCCTTAGTGCAAGCTCATGACAGTGAGTTGAAAGCTAACGCATAATGCACAGGAAATCCTTTTTTTTTTCAGATGTGGATGACAGGTGAATGCCAGGAAGTGGCAGTAATACCGTATTCAAGATAACTAAGTTCCTCTGTTTGCTTTATACCCATGATGAGGGCTGCATTCCAGGGCATTTTTTTCGTTTTATCTTTATTTTCTGTAAACTAGTTGTAAATAATTTGTTTTTTCATTCTGTTCTTTTGGCTTTTGATCACTGAATTGCACGACTCACAAGCTGTTTATACTTATCTTCCACAGCGGTTCCAAAGAAGGGGTCGGTCTTTCAATTTCGAGCTGGAGATTGGAAGACTACATTGTTTGGTGACAAGCTGTCATTGAGAAATGTCGGTCCATAATTTAAGCATCAGGACTTCACAACTTTATTTTGCTTGATCGCAATTGGACCTGGATGAACGATAATGGCTATACCTACCTGAACTGACTCACATTCGACAGTGTCATGTCACCTTGCTGCATGGAGCAGCAGACCATGTATCCCATTCTCTTACTGGTTGACTGCCGCAAGATGGAACTCCACAGAAAAACCCTAACCCTAACGATGTGGAAGTGAGATCTGCGGGGTCATTGTCACAAAATCTCGGCAAGATACTGAGACATTCCCAGTCCTTTTGGACTCAGGTAGGTTTGTGTTTCACACTATGTTGATTCCATCCGGTCTTCTCAGAGGTGCGTCTGACCATTCAGATGTATACGACATTTGAGTCCACCGGTGAAATGCGCGTGGACGAGTAGTCGTCTGGTACACAATGCTGCCTTAGATTTAAATTATACATTTATATAAGAAATGCGTTTGCACATTTAATTGTATAATCTTGTGTGCAAAACTTGATACCGTCTGTAGGTTGCCTCAGGTGGTGAGGGGTTTAAAATCTGAACTCTTCACTTGAGAGAAGTAAATACTAATCTGAGTTGCCCTGTCGGACAAAAAAACATCCTGCTAATGTCAGTCTGTATTTTACCAAGTCAGCCTTAGTAGTAGGACTTGACTTGATGGTCGATTCTCGATCAATGCCTCTTAAATAAGATAACTTTCAACCTGCGTAAACCTCTGATTTGGTGGGCTCGGATTTAATACCCCAGAAGCCGTGTCAACATAAGTCGACACAGACCGAGTTGACATGCCGCCGATCTTTCCGCTTCCGCCCATCCTTCCTCGTTTCTTCCTCCCGCCGCCTAAGCAACTCGAGAGCTTTAGATGGATGGGGGTATTGGCGGGGGGGCTACAATATTGATGGCATAGAATGAAAATTTTATTTAGATCTTTCTTTTAACAAATTTTTACAAAAACTCCTTATATATATACGTTATATTTATCTAAACTGTTGAGGACTCTAAATTTTTAAATGACTTGTTAGTTTGAGCAAAAGTTTTAAGAACTCTATACATATATTAATAATTATATAATTTAAACATATAAAATTATATTATTTCCGTGTCCTTGTGTCTTATCTTTTAGATATTATTGTGTTCGACAAGTATGTCCGTGTCAATATTTGACACATGTCCGTGTCCCACAGATTATAGGTGTGAACAAGATTGTCTATCCTGTATTCAGGGTGATCTTACATAGAAAAAACAACTAAAATAGGTCATGCTGCATCCAAAATTAGTGGAATCTGCTTTGTTTGGAGAATAATCGACCAACATTCACCCCCATGATACTTGTTTGAGTGCATCTGAATAATGCCTTCAAGAAGATTAGATTTTCCGGATTTCTTTTTTTATGTTCATGTGTCTTAATGTACGTGAAAAGAAAGGTGAATGAGTCGTTTGACTTTGAAATGATGAACCGTACTCCCTCACCTCCTTCATATATCTTAGGATGTACATGGATGCAGGGGGAGAGATCCAGGGAATCCTGTTCCATCTTCAGGGATGTAAAAATGATTAGTATTAGGGACAGCCACCTTTTCCATTGATTTAAGATTCCCATCCCTCTAAGAGTCCGTTATTTCAAATCATCTGTACCCACCATCCTCAAGACAGGCACGTGATCCGCACACAGCCACGAACAACATGCATCAGATGTTCAAAACCGACATGAGTTTAACTATAAAAAACAACCTAAAGACGTCCACACGGAGGGAATACGCAAATCCTAGGGCACATACATGGTACGACATACAAACAAGAGTGGATCAAACATTCATGAACCATATGAGAATTTATGTAACACTTACCACGAACCAGCTGTAGAGCATGTAATGTTCAAGAGCAGGCCCAAAGAGTAAATACTTCCACACAGGAGTCCACGTATCGTAGGGCAGATACAAAGTTGGAAATAAAAACAGGAGTAGATTAGACTTTCATGATTGACATGAGCATTTACGCAAACACTTGCATTCATCTCAACAAAACTCACAAGAGGTACGTAGAAGGCGTGCTAGCAAATCCTATGGGAACCAGCTTTAAGGTAATAGATCCTCAGAATGCTTACTAGAAGAGTTACAGTACAAGCTAACCGTGCTCCGTGGGCTATCAGACGTTGGATCCTTTGACGGACCACTACATGCAGCACAAAATAAAGCAGCTATAAGGTTTCAATTGATATGGCATTTACTTCGCTGCAGCAACCAGAGCACTCCGGGCTGTTGAAAACGAAGAGATAAGTGATCCGAGCTGTAACTTCTCATTGCATCCAAAGCTCAATCTATACCTAGAAAGAAGACCAGAACTCGTAAACAAATAGCGAGACAAATCTACACGCCAAGTACTTCGCATATAAACACGTATATAACATGTGTATATATAGTTTCGGAGTTTTATTATGTACATTTCTAATTCACATACATTATTATAAATACTTCTGACATCAACAATTATAAATGTTTGGGATTCCGACCCCAATTATTTGAAATTAAGGCTTCGTTGAGTTGAGTTGAGTTGAATTGATATTTCAGACTCTTGCTTAAACAGTGCAATTCTGTTTCCAAAGGCTGTTGACAAATTTTCTACTTTAATGGGAAATCAAATTGTGTCTCTATAGTTCTATAGAGAAGAATTACCTGCATACATGCTTTTTGTCATGCTCTTAATACACTCGTTGCTATTTGAGAGAATGGGTTGTTAAAGGGCACATCATGCGTTGGTGGTATATAAGCCACATATATTACTGCTTCTCAGATGTTACTAGAATGTTAAGCATTAACTCTTACACTTGCTATTTCTTGTCGAAAAGAAAAAGCTTCGGAGAAGAAATTATTAAATGATGTATCTTTCAGGCTCAGCTGCTGCTTCCTAACCAAAGTACTGGAAGCATCAATGATTCACCTTCGTCGCTAAGGTCCTGCTGAAGGAGATGTCAATAGCTCAATTATGGTGCATATTATCTCTTTCCCATCTCAATTGTTTTCTTTTGGATTCATCTTAGTATTATTATGCTTCTATTTGCTTCCTTGCCTTGTAGGAGACTTCAAATTTGACAACGTACTCTTGCAGTAAGGATGTAACGGTCCCACTTATCGACCTCTGGTAAATGCACAATTCTAAAACAAAATAATAAGGGGTACAAATGTAAAAGAATGATAAACAGTTCATGTTCATTATACAACATTAAAAGTAATGCACATATCCCAACAATGTAAACTAGCCCTTCCTGAAAAACATCGAACGGCATAATTATACCATAAGCAAAAATAATCTGCAAGCAGAATCACAAGCAAAGTAACACCATCGTAAATTACACACTGAAAACAATAAAAATAATGTGTGAATCCTTTCATCAACACTTCTGTCATACAGGGATAGTAAGCAACATAAACATGGATCAGGGCTAACCTCCCTGAACTGCATAGCATATGGCAAAGAGTCATGTTGATCCATACACCAGTTCCTGCCGAGACGTTGAACAACATGCCAGCAGATAAAGATTTTGAACTGATGTTAATGTCTAATTAGGAAGTAGGTAAACCAAGTTTGTCCACCTGGCAGGGCCCAAACATTCGGACAATCCTCAGAAAGATTCATTGTATTCCTTCCGATCTTATTTCTCTGACCTTAAATAATATACTCAGAAAGATGGATGTCAAATCGGTAAAATCCTTAACCACCAACCTGGCATGAGCTCAGATATGGCGCGACTCATGTGGATTTGACAAGAATTCTGTTTGGTTATATCAATCAAAAGTGGACATGTGTTTCATACTTTGCTGGAGGCTGCTCCACAATGTTATAGCTCCATTTAAACTGAAAAGGTCAATTGGTTACTTTCTAATGACTCCCCCCCTTTAGGGGAGCTGAATAACCATTGAAGATCTTCTCTCATCCTTTAACCATTTATTTACTAACAAATTCTCATTAGATTTGTTTGCTGGACAAGTCAAAAGACATATGAGCTTCACTTTGATGTTAACCAATACTAAAGATTAGCTTGGGTAAACCAGGGCCCTCTGTTCCTGAAACTTACATCTGTTGCTTTCCATGTGGCTCGCAAGATTGTCTAAACATCCATATATTGTCTCTGACATGGGATGGGAACAGTCTTCGACAAAGAATTGATGAATTCTCTTTTCAATTTCAATCCAACTGCAGCCAGGGTTCTTCTTTAATCTTCTATTTTTTATCCTTCCTCTTATCCTGCGGACTTCATCCCACCGCCCAGCAGCTGCATACATGTTTGATAGGACTACATAATTGGAATGAGCATCAGGGTCCATCTCAATAAGAAGTCTAGCAACTTCCTCACCAAGTGCCAGATTCTTGTGCTGGCAACATGCAGAAAATAAAGACCCCAAAATCCCAGCATCTGCTTTCACGAATGGCACGCCTTGGAGTATGCTGTAAGCTTCATTAAGCCTTCCTGAACGTCCCAGGAGATCTATCAAGCATGAGTAATGCTCCAATGCAGGTTCAATCTCATACTTGTGTTTCATTTCATCGAACAAGTAACAACCTTCATCAACAAGTCCTCCATGACTGCAGGCAGAGATTACTGCAAGGAAAGAAACACGATCAGGTTTCTCTTTCACATTCTCCATTTCCCTGAACAGCTTCACAGCTTCCCTTGCTTGGCCATGGGAACCATATGCCATGATCATAGAAGTCCAAGAGACCAAGTCTTTAATACGTAACTGGTTAAAAACTTTGCGTGCCTCATCAACAGCACCACATTTTGCATACATGTCCAAAAGAGCGCTCATGACGATTTCATTTGATTCAAGCCTACTTTCAGTGATGTAGCCATGCACTTCCTTGCCCTGCTCTAGAGCTGCTAGTTGCGAACAAGCAGATAACGCACTGGTGAAGGTAATGGCATCTGGTCTTACTGCAAAAACTCTCATGTCATTGAACATCTTGAGTGCCTTAAAGTAGTCACCAACCATCACGTATCCTGAAATGACAACATTCCACAACACCACATTTTTACTTTGCCTACTCTCAAAGACATGTTCAGCACAGCCAACTTTCCCACACTTGAAATAGAGATCAATGAGGGAAGTTTGGATGAAGATATCAGCTTCTATGTTGCATCTTAAAATATAACCATGGATTAATTTCCCTTGTTGTATGTCAGAAGATCTAGAGCAAGCAATCAACAGGCTGCTTAAAGTAGTCGCCGTGGGTGTCACTCCCTCTCCAATCATCCTGACAAAGAGTTCCATACATGACTTGCTATCCCCACTCAGTGCATATGCTCCAATTATTGAGTTCCAGGACACCACACTCTTTGCACGAATTTGCTCGAAGATCTCCCTAGCACTCTCAAGACAACCACATTTCCCATACATGTCCACAAGGGCAGCGCTGACAAACCCATCTAACCGAAACCCACTCCGCACTAGCTCCTCGTGTACCTTCCTCCCAAAGTCCAGAGCCGTCAGGCGCGCACAAGCTGAAAAGACAGTTGTGAAAGTGACCGAGTCGGGCTCGAAGCCACACGTTCTCATCCTCTCAAACACCTCCAGAGACTTCAAGGCCTGCCCATCTTGGTAATAACAGGATATCACATTGTTCCAGGATGCCACGTCCCTCTGGGGCATTTCGTCGAACAGATGAACTGCCGAGTCGAAAACACCGCACTTTGCATACATACCCACCAGAGCGCTTGCAACGACGACGTCGGTCCCGCAGCCGGATTTCACCACTTGGGCGTGCACCTTTCTGCCATCCTTCCCACTACCCAGCCCCGCGCATGCCTTCAAAACGCTCGGGTACGTGTAGCCGTCCGGGCGGGGCTGCGAGGACACACGGAGCCGGTCGAACAGGAAAACGGCATCCCGGTAGAGACGGTTCTTGGAGCAAGCGGCCAAGAGGGCGTTCCAGAGCGAGATGTCCGATGGGTCGGCGGCCGCGGCGTCGAAGACGAGCAGCGCGGGTTCGAGGAGGTCGCAGGAGAGGTAGAGGCGGACGAGGCCCCTGCGCACCAGGGGATCGCTGTGTAGGCCAAGTGAGACGGCCTTCTGGTGGAGGAGCTGGGCTTGCTTCGGCGACCTGGAAGCGGAGTAAGATCTTATCAGGGCAAGCAGCGTCTGGAGATCCATAGACACCGGCAGGGTGGCGTGCCCCGCCGGCGAGGAGAGGAGCAGCGACGGGTCATGAAAAGGCTCGACTCAGTGAGTCGAGAGTCGACAAGGAGCGCACACTGAGCTACCCTGCACTGCACAGGTTCCTTTCTTTAGTGTTTTTTTTTTTTTTTTTTTTTTTTTTTGGAGAATTGGCTCCTTTCTTTAGTGAAAACCGGATCTAACCGGGGACGGGGATCCAGCCGGCAGGCTGAAACGAAAAAGAAGTCGAACCAGTCTTTTGAAATCGTCATCCACACGAAAGCATTGATTTTTTTCTTTTTTTTTCTATAAAATATTACTTGAAATTACCTAGATTCAAACTCGTGACCACTAATTAAACATAGAATATATATATATATATAGCAGTCAAGTGACATATTATTAATTAATGCTACAGTATATGTAAATTTGTAATTTATAATTAAATATTATTTATATTAAATATAATAGAAGTCAATCTAAAATAGGATTTCAGAACATTATTTCTTTTCCACATGAAATCGCCCATTATTTCACAGTCCACTCTCTGGTTCTCCTTTAAAAATGCATATAGGAAGTCTACTACAGGGCCGCAGATCATTTTGCTTCCCCACCCATTGGTTCCCTGGTGCTATTTGCTAACAAACTGTTGACGTAGAACATTAGCTCATGGACATCAAAACAAATATCAAATTTAACATAAACATAAAAATATAAGAATATCACATCTAAAATTTAGACATTTTCAAATTGAGTCTTATATGAATTTATTTAGGCATTTTCAAAATGAGTCTTATATGAATTTACGAAGAAACAATATATAAAAATTATTTTCTGATCCAAAAACAAGACAATGGACTCACAGGATGTATGCTTTGAGAAATAGCGACTTATGTGTATTAATTTGGCAGAATGAGATCATGTGGATCTAGAAGAACAAAAAGAAATTTCTACGTAATATCTCTTATAATCTATCATATTTAGAGATCAATTCTCTTGATCCTAATGGTTATCTTTAGCTTTCCCAGTTGCATATATGTTCATTTGATAAGAAAAAGTTTCCCCTTTACATTTAAGAGGATGACAAGTATAATTTACTATCTTTACTAGAAGTATTAAAATATTTTAGCATATTCTCAAATTATAAGGATAATTTTGTAAAGTTTATTTAAGTTTTAAAAATATAACAACTAATACGATGTGATTTTAGGGGTGGTGGTAAATACCTAAAATTTTAAAAGCCATACGGGACAATTTCTTTAAAAAAGGATCGTTCCATGGCCAAAAAATGCCCACAGAGGATGCCGTTCCTTTCTTCCTTTTTTTTCTTTTTTTTTTGTTTGAAAAGTCACAGAAGATGTCATTTCGCCTTAACGCATTCCAGCCAAAGTTTATGAGGACCGTTGGACGTCAAATTGCTGCACTGGCTCCAATGTTGCACTGAATGCACTGAAGATCAATACAATGAATATATATATATCAAAGTGTCTTACATGTCCATACAAATAAATCTCTGATCGGATGATTAGAAAAATAAAAAATATTATTAAACTGAACTCATTGAACATATTTTGATTTTTAATTTTTCGTAATGTTGGATCGTTCAATCAAAAATCAACCTATACGGATATGTAAAGGTTAGTGCAACAAGTTGGACTCCTTATGATGGGATGTATCCGGAACAAGAAGGAGCCAACGTAGCTTGGACGAGTAGGTTCTTTTAACACGAACGTAAAATAGACAACGCTTTGCTCTATTTCAAAAAAGAAATTTTTTATTTTTCAATCTTTATAATCTTTCTTAAAATCCCTGCAATCTTTGATAAAAAAAAAAAAAAAAAAAACCCTCTTTTTTAAGGAGGATTGAGGGGACCTTTTAGGAATATTTTAAATAATTTTAAGAGTATAATAGGGTATATAAATATTATAGGGATCTATAAGGGATATTGCAAGATTATAGGGACTGCAAATAATAATCCTTCCCAAAAAAATATATCCACCATCGCGCTTGATAGCCTAATCCCCGCCACCATTTCTACTGCTTCCTTCCTTCGCTATCCTCGGTTGATAAGACCAAGAATAGTGAAATACATCACCCATGTTTCCCTATAAAATCATTTGTTCAGAGCAATTAAAGTACTTCCATTACAAACTGCAAAGCAGCCTCACGAGATCTGTACAGCATGTACTGGAGAGGATAAAGAAACGAATACATCTAGTGAACTTGTGTCTCACACTCTCACTTGCGCACGCTAGTTTGTGCTGAAAGGATGATATGTACATTACATGTTTCAGCCTTGCCAATGAAAACAGAATGCACATTGAAAAGAATTTGATATTTACTTGAATGCGAATGAATGGTATGAATCTAAGGAGAACAAGGTCATGTTCTTCAGCTCTCTTCTATCTATTGACTGCGTTTACAGAGATGAGCTTTGGTGCTTGGAAACTTCCAGTTGCGGGGGTAAGAGATTGAGGAAGCTCCCTTGAACAGGTTGATCATCCGTACCTGAAGATTCTGCAACAGAAAAAACATTATTTGACAACAACAAAAAAGAGGGGATGGGCTCATGACTCCCACAGGAATAAGCGGCACGGGGACTAAATGAAGCTGTCTGGATTCCGTAGCCTCTTAGGCAGCCTGTTAAAAAATTGGGTGAGCATTAACTAGATGAGGAAAGATAAGCCATGTGCTAATTTGTTTTTTGATTCCCCCGTAACATCCATTCTAATCTATGTGAATGCTAAGAAACCAGCTTTAGCCGTGCCTTGATGTCAAAGTAATCTCCAGAAGAGAACAGCCTAAACGTTTTTCCCCTTTTCCTTGACACTCACAAGGATGAAGCTGTAAATGTAACTTTCTTGCAGGTCGCAGATCATACTTAGGATGCCCTAGATCTCTGGATACGAGTTCAACAACCTATCATGGAAATGTCAAGAATGTTCTTGACTGCTGATTTGGATGCATTTGATTGATACACGTTCAAATATCATGCAAAAAAGGAAGTATGCAGATAGCGGAAAGAAACGGGGTAATTATACACAACATTTTGCAATATTTGAAACATACGGCCAAAAGGAAAATGGATTTTTTTTTTTTTTTTGTATGCACTTAGAGAGACTGCCACTGTTTTTTTTTTCGTTTAATACTCCTGGCAGAATTAGTATCTCAAAAAACTCAATGCTATCGAGGAATGCAAAAACTCACAGCTGATGACAGTTGTGCATTAGTGACCACAATACCGAACGAATGTGCAAAAAGAGGTGCTTACCAAAAAGGGATTTGATAGTTGGTCTCTTTGAATTTGACTTGCTTTTCTTCTTCAATTCAGCTGCAAATAAACAAGCAAGATTTATTTTTCTACAAGCAGCAAAACAAATCACTGGCCACAAGATTCTAAATGTCAAATAACATATATACTTTCAATATTTCTTCCTTCTAGTAAAGGAAGACTTGGAGGAAGATATGGACCATACAACCGAGAGAAAACTGAAAACTATAAAATAATACTCCAGGAGACAAAACCTGTTCCTCTCCCCAATTCTCCACTGGATGGTGGAAACATGAAAAATTGATCAGTGATGAATACAGATTTTACAGATGCCCAAGAAGATAAAAAGCTTATTGGGCTATCCAACTCAAAACCTTAGGGCATTGAGAGGAGTCGGCACCATCTATAAACATATGTTGACTTTACAGATTTTTCAATGTGGGACTATTCCAACATGCCCCCTCACGTGCAGGCTGATTTTAGGCTCCGTCACGGGGACCATAAAGACCCTTTTTCAATGTGGGACTACTCTAACAATTACAAATAGCAAAAAAGTTTGTGCTTGACAAGGAAATAATTGCATTCCACGGAATCATATTACTGAAATGGCATAAAAGAATTTTTGAAGGATGGCATAGTTATGAACAATATATAAGATATAGTCCACATGCTTGCGAAATTCTTCTGACCCGAGTTTTGTTGTGGGCTTATGGAGACAAGTGCCATGAGCAGTACAGCATTTAGTAATAAGTGGGAGAAAACCACCGTGAATAGGAAACCACAAAATTTCCCACGAAGAACCAAGGGTGTTGGTGAGGCTGGGGAAAGATGATGGGATCCTATTGGTGCCACTAGGCAGGTTCATTAATGAAGCTCAACCAGAGAAAAGGAATAGAAAAGGTTTTTTTTTCTTGTTCTTCACCAGCCTTTAATCTTATTCATCTTTCCTCTAGTTGTAGACAGTTCAAAGATTCTCTCTGCAAGTCAAGTGGATGGTTTCAATCACTCCAGTGGACCACTAAAGAACCAACGAGGTGCCGAGTAGGATAGCACAACAATGGATGAGCCCACAGAGCTGTAATCTCCAAAACAGCTGCCCTTGAAGGCTTAAATCCAACCTCTTAACTACTATTTGTCCAAGTTACAGAATCATCATCTTTCTCATGAACAATCAACTTGTAGCAATGTGAATATCCTGGCAAGGTTGCAAAGGCTGATGCATCAGCAAAAAACTCGGACTTTCAATACAGGATCAACAGTCGTCGGACACATTCAAACTAATCAAAAATTTCAATTAAATGCCTTACGATCAGACTAAAAAGAACATATGCAGTGTGCACAAGGTAATTTGACCAAGATTACTGGCAAAGCTGATCCTGATAAGAGTATTCTAAAAAAAAAATCTACGAAGAAATAACAGAATAATTGCTAGATTAGGAACCATAGATATATTTGAAATATGCAGTGATAATTGACCTTGACTAGTCCTCCTTTAGCATGCATTGAATGTTAATTAACTTTAGATACTTGCTGATGAGACTAAAGGAATGAAACAGCTAGATACCGCAGTTGAAATAGCAAAAATGTATGTGAGCAGCAACCATCAAACAACTGCTAAATGTATGAATTCTGAAGGCATAAACCTTTACAATCACTTGGTAGTGGATTAAAGCAAGTAACAGATGGAAACAATACCTATGCCAGGCACTTCATGATCACCGACAATTTCAAAATTCTTATATGTATAACCCACAAAGTTAATATCCTTTGAAGAAAGCATCTGCACGGATAGTGGAGTAGCTTTAATTAAAGATTTGATCCAATACAATGTAAATGAACATGGAAAAAGTAAATGTAACAATAATAGAACATGTATGCTTAAGCTTGAGGGTTGAATTTTAAATTTCTCTTAAGCCCTAATTGGGTCTAATGCGCCAAAGATATTGTGTCAAAAATGGGCCAAAAATCAGTCAATTAGGGGACTGTTATTGGGATAAGGAACACCACCACCTCTCCCCACATCCACCGGGCCCATAGATGCTTTCACATTCAAACTACAGCCAGACCGAGAGCAAAGGCACTGACAAAGAGAGAGAAGAGGCAGATTGAAACAAAAGGAGAAGACCAGCAGGAAGAAAGTGAAGAAAGAAAAGGGAAGAAGGGCAGAACAAGATAGAGGAGCTCCAGCCTGCTGCAACAAAAGGGAAGAAGCCAAGGTGGAACTTTCCCTCAGCTATGCAACACAAAAAGCACAAAAAAGACATTCCTGGTGCTCATACCCAGGAAACAAGGTACAGGTTGTCTAGCTGATTTTTGGCCCATTAGGCTGTTTACTGGGGTATACAAGATCATCACTAACATGTTGGCCTCTAGATTGGAGCAGGTGGTCCATCCATAGACTGGTCAACTGTTTTTAGAGTGGCTTCATAAGGGGAAGACATATCCAAGAAAATTTTCTGGTAGCCCATTAAGTGTATTCTCCTGTCAAAAAGAGCTGGTTTTGAAGTTGGATTTTGAAAAACTTATGACAAGGTCAATTGGAGTCTGGATGTCTCTTGCAAGTCCTAAACAAGATAGGATTTAGAGAGAAGTGGGTGGGATGGATTAGAGAGTGCATCTCTTTCGCCTTATTTGTAGTTCTTCTTAGGGATCCTTCTCTTTCTTCTCCAGCAGTAGAGGTCTCCACCAGAGAGACCCCATGTCTTCTCTTCTCTTTGTTCTAGTGGCTCATGTCCTAGGCAGGATGTGGATTAGAGCTGAGAATGCTGAGCTTTTATCACGTTTCCCTTTTGGTCACCTTGGCAAGCAGATCACCCACCTTCAATATGCTGATGACACTGTCCTTTTCCTTAGGAGTGATGAGAAACAGCTATTCATGGTCAAACTTTTATTGGAGCTCTTTCATGAGATCAGCGGCCTTGTTGTCAACTTCTCCAAAAGCCAGGTTATTGGAATTAACCTGGATGATAGATAGGTGCACAAGGCAGCTACTATCTTGAGATGCCAAATTGGATCTTTCCCCATCTCCTATCAAGAGCTCCCTCTTATTCTGGGAAAGCTACTTCACAGGGATTGGCAGAAAGTGGAGAACAAGTTTGAGTCTGCATTGGCATGATGGAAAGGAAGACTCCTTTTTATGGGGGCAGACTAGGGCTTTGTAAATTTGTCGTTGCTGGTCTCCTTATCTCTTCCTGTCCATTTTCTGGCTCCCAAAAGTGATGGCTAAGCGATTAGAGTCTATTCATCGCATATGCTTCTGGAAGGGCAGTAGGGATCCCATTAGAAAGGGAGGGTCTGATGTATATTGGGCCACAGTATGTCTGAGTAAGCAAAATGCTGGCTTGGACATCAAGGGGCTTTTTTATTTCAACCTTGCCCTCCTCTCCAAGTGGCTCTGGAAACTAGCTACTGTAGAATGTGGTCTTTGGCTGGAGGTGGTCTGCCTCAAATATTATAACAGGTCCAAGTTATGGGATGTTTTCCTCTATATCCAGAGTCTCTCCTATAGAGAGGTATTCCTCGTGTGGTGCCTCATCCTTATCCAGCCAATTCCCATCCTTATTTGTTATTGCTTCCAAACAACAGGTGGAGGTGGCTCATGTGTTTGACATAGCTCCATTGGGCGGTGGATTGGGTGCCTTCCTTCGGAAGATAGTTGAGAGATGAGGAGATTGTGGATCTTGGGCTTCTCCTGCAGGACTTCCAGAACTTTTTTATAGACCTGTCTAGACCCTTTAAGGTGGGGTTGGGATGCTTCCGGTACCTTCTTAGTGAAGTCCGCTCATTTTTTTATCGCGGATAGGGTGTCAGTTTTACAACGAGGTTTAGATCATGGTTTCAAAAACTGGCCGGTCCGGATTGGAACCGCATGAATTGGATAGGAACCAGTTCGGTTCACCCCCTTTTAACTCGGATTGGAAGGTTCATGATGCAATGAAGAACTGGTTAGAATCGGCTTGGAACCGGTCAGAACCGGATGAAACAAGGGTGGATCGGCGGTTCATCTGGTTCAAACAGGAACCGACCGGTGCTGGCCAGTTCCGCTGTCTTTTAAAAGACAGCTAGCTGCTGTCACGGCTGGACAGATTCCAGCCCGTGACAGCAGCTGAGAGAAGAGCCTCCAAGGTGTGCTTTGGCCATCTTCTTCTCCCTTCCACTCCCCCCCTCCCATCCTCCTCCTCGCCGCCATCGCCGCCGGATCTTGCTGCCACTGCCGTCAAAGAGCTGTGACCTTGTGGAGAGGAGGAAAAAGAGAAGAAAGAAAGCAAAAGAAAAGGAGAAGGAGCAAGAAAAGATGAAAAAAAAAACTTTGATCCAAGGAGATGTGTATGCAAGAAGCCACATTCTCCATTAGGCTCCAAGCTCCATCTCCATCTCCAAGTTTGGCAGAAGCTTCATTCTCCAAGTCCAAGCTAGCCCTCCACCGCACGGTTCAAATTTAAAGTACATTGTGCTATACCTCTTGATTGAGAATCTTTAGAGTTTGATTAACAAATTTCTATCTCTGATTTAATTGCATTATCTAAATTTTAAAAAATCTCTATTTTTTGTCCTAATTAGGGTTTAAAAATTGGAACTTTTTAAAATTAAGATTTTAAATTCTAATTGAGGTGAATTAGACATGGTTACTGTCTGTTGCAATCTATGGGTGTTAATTGATGCCTCAATTAGCATTAACTCGGAAAATCCTCAATGTTAATCCTAATCAGGGTTTAAAATTGGGGCTTTTTCTAAAATTAAGGTCATAAACTCTAATTGAGGCGCAATTAGACATGCTTGCTGCCCATTGCACTCAATGAGTGCCAATTAACACCTCAATTAGGGTTAATTTCAGGAGATCCCCTATATTTATCCTAATTAGGGTTTAAAAAGTGGGATTTTTTCAAAATTAAGGCCTTAAACTCTAACAGAGGTGCAATTAGACATGCTTACTGTCCATTGCACTCACTTGGTGCCAATTGACACCTCGATTAGGGTTAATTTTGGAAAATCCCTAATTCTTATCCTAATTAGGATTTAAAAATTGAAGCTTTTCTAAAACTAAGATCTTAAATTCTAACTAAAGTGCAGTTAGACATGCTTGCTGTCCATTGCACTCAATGGGTGCCAATTGACACCTCAATTAGGGTTAATTTTATGGAATCCTTAATTTTTATCCTAATTGGGTCTGAAAATTGGAACTTTTCTAAAATTAAGGTCTTAAACTGTAATTAAGGTGCAATTAAATATGCTTGCTGTCCATTGCACTCAATGGGTGACAATTGACACCTCAATTAGGATTACTTTAAACAAATTAAAGTTTTACCTTAATTAGGGTTCATATATTAACTTTATCATTTCTTTTAATGTTATATACTTCTATCTTAATTGCAGATATGGCAGAGGAAAGGAGAAGATCAGAGAGAGATGATGATATTGGCTGGCAATACACTACATTAATCAATGCAAAGACAGAGAGTGAAGTGTAATTTAGATGGAAAAGAGATGGGAGGGGTAATTTTCTGTTTGAAGCAACACTTGGCTGGTCATTAAAGGGATGGGGCTGCATGCACAGAAGTACATAAAGAAACTCGTGCATTGATGAATGAAATCTTGAGAGGAAATGCCGAAGAAAAGCGAGTAAAAAAAAGCACTTGGAAGAAATTCTGCCACAATCTCAACAGGGTCAAGGGCCTGAAATTAGGGCTTCTAAAACAGAGAGAAAGAGAGAGAGGAGATGCAGAGGCAGCAGCAAGAAATGAGGGGGACCAGCAGCCACAAGAGAGAAAGAAAAGAAAAGAAAAGAGAGAGAGAGAGAGAAAGGAGGAACCGGTGGGGGTCCCACTGGTCCCTTACCCCCACCGGTTTCCCTCCAAGACCCCCACCAGTGGGGGGTATTAAGAAAAAAAGAAAAAAAGAAAAAGAGAGAGAGAGAGAGAGAGAAGAAGAAGAAGAAAAAAGAAAAAGGAGGAAAAAAAGGGAAGAGAGAGAGAAGAAGGTGGGACCGGTGGCACCCCCACCGGTTCTTCCAACCGGTCGGCGTGCCACCACACCCCTCCCTCTCTATCTCTCTCAATCATCTGTCTCTCACTCACTAATTTCTCTCTCTCTCTCCCTCTTTAAAAATTCAAAAAGAAAATGGAGGGAATCCATGGGGGGGGGGGGGGGGGGGGGGGTTGCCACCGGTGCCCCTCCCCCCACCGGTTGGCCTTCTCCTCGCCACTATATAAACCCCTCAAGGGGGCTGCTGCAGGAAGAGATACATACGCACGGAGAGACAGACAGGAAAAAGGAAACCCTAGAGTGAAATTCCGCGAAGCTGCCAACCCATTCAAGCTCGCTAAACTGTGAAGGCAAGACTATGATTTTAGTTCAAGGGGTACACTCATATCGTTTGAGTGACCATTTTTCTTATTAATCAAGTGGTTCACTAATATTGTTTGAGTGACTGACCTTATGTAGTAATGGTTCATTCATATTGTTTAAGTGACCAATCTTTTTTTGTGATGACTCATGATTAAATGGGTTATATATGACCTTGATTAAGTGGTCATTATCCCCATTAATCAAGTCAATATGTACTTTGTAAATGATAGACTCAAAGAGATGACCAAATGTTCTTGTTGTTGCATGAATTGTATAAAATCTTGACTAAAGGATCATATTAGAATGTTTAAAGGATCCTTAGATGGTCTTAAGTGAAATTCACCATGAGCCACGCCAAAGGACACTCAATGAAGCCTTAGTGGATTTCACTTAGAGCCATGTTAGAGGATACTTAAGAAGAGGTGATGCTGTCCTTACAAATCTTAATCGGACCCATCTTTAACACGGGTTAAATGGTGCTTTAAAGGTCATAAGAAAGATTCACTAAGGCCTATCCACTAAAGGATACTTAATGGATTTAGAGGCCCTCACTAATCCCCAGTGGGCCCACTAATATGCTTTAAGTCTTTTAAGTATCCCTTAATTATCATATAAAGGAGTGCTATGGGCACATTACCCAGATGACTATCCTTCTAAAATGTTCTCTAAGGATTTTAAAAGGATGTTGTAAACCCATTATCTATATGTACTTCCTTTTAAGTATCCTTTAATATTTTAAAAGGAAAGTCATAAATGTCATCGAAATGGGCATCCACTAAGTACCCTTTTAAGGATATTAAAAGGAATTCAAAAGGGCATGTTGTGTTGATGTGTATCCTTTAAGGATACGAAGCCTGATAAAAGAGTATAAGCGACTCATTTCTAAGGCACTCTGCATAACAAGTCATTGCTTCGACTTATTAACTCATGCTACGTTAGTGCTTGATCTATTTAAAGGGCATCATCAGACAGTTAATCAAGGGTTGTCGATCATTGATTGACATAATTAACAAGGATAGAGGTCAATGAGGAGAGGTCGAATTAATGAATCCATTTGTCTAATTCAAAGTTCTAGATTCTCTGAGGGTTTATCTTAAGTTCTCAAAATCTAAAACCGAAAGTAATAACAAAAAAGAAACAAACCCACAACTGCATAATTACATAGATATGCAAAGTTGAACGGATGAAAATGCAGAAACATAATAAATGTACGATAAAAATGCACATAATTACCCTTCTCCAAGGCCCTGCCTTTGATGAAGTTTCAACCTGGTCACACGACTGTAAAAGCAAAAAGTTCACAAAGAATATAGGTAAATACACAACACAAAGAATGGAATGAACTACTTTCAACTGACAAGCAAAAGCTTTGAACATTTCTTAGAGAGGAAAACACCTCTTCAAACTTCTCAAAATTCTGGGTATCCAACTCGCCATTAACCTCTGGTATGAATGCAGCTTCCATCTCATATAACCGATCCCATTGAACACCTCTAAACCAAGGGTGACCCTGAAATATGCAAGAAAAATAGCAAAAAAGAGAATAAATAATATGCCAAAAGCAAAGAAGACCAGAAACGATTACAAGTCAAAGAATTACATGACACCTTAATTTCATCTGCTCCCTTTGTTCCAAGTCTCTGATCAACGTTGCACAAGAGTTTGCTGATTAGATCTTTGGCTTCAGCAGACAGATTTGCTTCCTCAGGGAACTTTAAATGAGTTCTCCAATTTACTATCTGCACAAAAAAGCAAGTAGTCGCTTAGCTGAAAGGTAAGTCCAGTAAGCAACAAGAAGAGAAGGAATAAATGTGTGAAACAGTTCCCACAAAGAAATGATACGGCAAAAAGGTACATATGAATGGAAGACACTGAACTTGTTGTACATGAATGAATCATTCTTGGGTCATGCATGCAACATCAATGCATGACAAACCCATGATGTAACAATACATTTTTTATAGAAGCCTTTTTGACAGATTTTTAAAAAGAATATCGATGATGCAGCATGCCACCAGTTAGAGCTTTGTAAACAAGTCAACCGGCGAACCCCCCCCCCCCCAAAAAAAAAAAAAAGTCTAAAAAGGAAATGCTTCTCTGATAACTTATGTGCAAGGACGAACAACGATAATGAATGCCACGAGGCACAGAATGAAGCAGTTCAGAAAATTTAAGACTTGGGAGCTTGCTTGTACATGCTACTAATTCTTTTTTCTGAAAGTTCTATCTTTTATAGAGAGTCAATTTGGATGTTGAGAGCTTGCTTGTACATTAGTCTTTTTCTGAAACCAATAGCTTAGTGACTACAGAAAACCCTTGAAACCAGGGCAAATAAGGAAATTTTGCCTTATATTTGTGATATTTGGAAAATAACTAAAAGAATTATGGAGACTGTAATAAATAACAGCCTTTCCAAACAGATCAAAGATTGCAAAGCCTTTTTTTCCTCTAAAAATAATGCTTCGTTTCTAAGAACCTCTTAAAAATTCAAGAGATGAAACTCTTATTCCACATATTTTAATTTTTCAGTAAGCTTTAAGCAAAATAAAAAAAGAATCACTGCAAGCATACAGGAACTTCAACTTAACAGACATTAAAGCAAGCAACAATTCCTTTTACCTTCCTACATGTTGACATTGGTTCATCAGAATAAAAGGGTGGATAACCTACAAGCATTTCATACATGATAGCTCCCAATGACCACCTAATGATCAAGAAAAAAGGATCTATAAATTCCCTATAACAATTGATGTGCGAGTCTGATATAAATAAGAATTGCTAGAGAAACGACTTTGTACAATTACCAATCACATTCCATCCCATAACCCTTCTTCAACAAAACTTCTGGAGCAATATAATCTGGTGTTCCAACAGTAGAATAAGCCTGTAGTTTTCAAGTGTGAATGAATTTACATCAGCAAAAGAGTAGACAGTTAATTGCTCGGTACAGTAGTTTTGATGCATGTGCTAAACTGATGTTTCCTATAAGCTTAAAACCTTAAATGATATGACAAGAATATAAGTGGAAATTGAAATATGATAAATAACAACATTATCTTAGCAGGAAAATGTGAAAAAGGAAACATAAACATAAATTTTAAGATAGAAAAGAGAATGCCAATTGATTCTTCAGGTTAGTAATACTAATCGTCAGGATAGTACAGAAACTACATAAGTTTAAACTAAACCAAGGTTGGAGTGTCACCTCATCAAACTTATTATCCATTTACGAGTATCAGAAGAATCTAATCAATGTACAAAAAGTTACCAGCATCCTCCTGTTCCGTTGCCAATGTTGTAGCTGCTGTTGTTGTGTTCGCTTAGGTTGAGAAGGTTGCCCATCTGCTTGCAGCGATCCACCGTGGTTCTTTCCCACAGCAAAATCCTTTTCTTGCCAGTTCGGAAGCGTACTGCAGTCCAGCGGTTTACACAACCCAAAATCTGACAGCTTCATGTGACCATTTCTGTCTAACAACAAATTGTCAGGCTTGATATCTCTGCAACATAAGAAAGAGTTACTTCTGATTAGACAATACACCAGTTGAAAGGTAGAAAAGAGAACTCTACTTGAACATACATGATATTTACAAAAGGGGAGGGTAAACCTGTGGACATAGTTATGCTTGTGGATAGACTCAATAGCAAGAACTGTCTCCCCAACATAAAATCTAGCCTCATCTTCTGTCAAGGTATCTTTTCGCATAAGCAATGTCATCAAATCTCCACCAGGTAGATACTCCATGATCAAGTAAAGAAACTCTTCATCTTGAAAGGAACAATAAAGTTTTACAATGCAATTGCTATCAACCTCCGCGAGAAGATTTCTTTCAGCTTTAACATGCTCAACCTTAACCACGCAAAAGAAAATTTTAAGTATAAAAATAAGGAGAAGGAACCAAGCTTGTGTGAGATGAAAACACATACCTGACCACGGCGAAGCATCTCTGACTTCTTTAGCTTCTTCATAGCATACACGTGCCCAGTTGACTTCTCCCTACAGACTCTAACCTACTCTACCAAAAAGGAAATGAGTACAAAAAACAGGACATGAAACAAATAAATCTTCTATATCAATGGAGAGACAACTAATAAGTGGAATTCCATTTCATCATGCACTCGTTAGTCAGAGGAAATGGGAGGTTAACACAAAAATGGCATTCAAAATGATAACATAGAGTCAGCAAAGTAATCCAACAACAAGATTCTTAGACAGGGTTTCCCACAGGGTAAACACAGTTAAATGTGCAATCAAGTCCCATTCACTCCATCTACATTCAACAAAGTGCTTGGCTGCTGCATAGGGATCTTCTAGTTCACCATTAGATCAACATTAAGACATAATGAATAATCACATACCACAGGCACCCTAATAGACACATGCCTTCAAGTCAAGGTGGAAGTGGAACTTCAAGAACAAGAACCAAGTATTAAAAAAAAAGGTAAAGTAGCCAAGAAAACAAAACCTTTACAGAATGAACCCATGAATCAAGTTCATTATGCATACAGAAACAAAAAGTATGGACACAAGAAATAACAACTTCACATTGACATTGACTTCCAACGTATCTACCGATACAGAACCTAGATAAGCTTCATTCTTAATGGTTGTACAGAGTTCATTGAAAGAACAGTATGTGCAACTAACAGATAGATTGAAAGCAAATATGCTTGTAAAGTCAGTTGATTTGTCGATTGCATATAAAGGAGATGTTTCCCAAACATAAGACTTAGTACCACTTCAATGTAAAGTCCTTATGTTTTGTATCGATGTCCATATGTAGCAGTGCATAATGCTGTCACGTCAACTGTTTATTTATTTCTCTGTAGATTAGCTATTCATGCATAACCCGAATCCCATAAATAAAATGCAATAAGCTTTAGATAGGTTACATGAACCTGAGACCAGAAAATTACTAAAATAGCTATTGGAAGGGCCTGCTTGACTTCCAAGCAACCCATATTTCAGGAAATGCTAAAAAGAGTACCTCTCCAAATGCACCCTTGCCTATCATTGTTAGCAATTCAAAGTCATCAACACACATTTTATGTCTCTGAAGTCGCATGTATTCAGTTTCTTTTCTTTCCAGGTACTTGAGAAGATTGTTCTGCTCTTCTTCAGAAACATCAGCATCCGCTAACTTCCTCTCCAAGGAGTAACGACTGCTTAGAAGAAGAGAATAAATGGAAAAATAAATAAAAACACAATGATATAACCCAATATGCGATGACAGCACACAAGAATTTAGATTCATTATTAGCCCTACAAGATGCATGAAAATGATGCCAAACTCAAAATTCGAGTGTACTCATTAGAAATAATAGAACAGGTAACAACACATTGTATAATAAAACATCATATGCACAAAATTTTCCAGAATTAGCCCCAGACTAAAAGACCAACTACTCCTACTTCATAACAGCTTCATGACCATTAAAAATAAAATGAATTTATGTTGACTGCTCCAGCAGACATTGGAACCTATGAGATCTACATATGACTACAATCTGTGCTTAAGGCGAAGAAGATTAACAGAGCTGTTAAGAAAGTATGCTGGTTCTTGGATTGCTAAAAGCATCAAACTAGAAATGCCAATTACAAATTGAATACTTCTGACACTATTGGTTAATAAAGAATAAAAGCCAGCAATCACGGCAAATGTGTTGTAAAATGTCAATAAACAAATGTTTCTCACCTTGCTTGCTACGGTCCCTTAACACTACCCTCTATAATTTATAAAAGGATCCCCTCCCACCATTCTACCGATCTTCGGTAGTTCTGCTTCCATCTAGATTATTCCAGCTTCTCTCTCTCTCTCTCTCTCTCTCTCTCTCTCTCTCTCTCTCACACACACACACACACACACACAAAAAAAAAACACCCACCCCTTTATCTTACTCCTCCCCCCTTGTCCTAGTGATCCTCCCTTCTCCCTCTTGTTCTTGATCTCAGTAAACTTTTCAGAACATATACAAAATCTTGAAGAAATTGAGATCATGAAAGATGGCAAACCATGCCACAAACAAAAGAAGAAAAATATCTTCTAACTAGAATTGAGAAGAATCCCTTGACCTAGACTGTAGGTTTCCAAGTCTTCGGCAAATTGCACAATATTGGCAGCATGTGAGACTTCCTTTTCTGAAAAATCCTCTTCCTTTTGTGATTTTGAAAAATCTTTGGAGGATTTGAAAACCTTTGTGGAAATCTTGCTTTGAAAAGAGAATTTTAAGTTTTGAAAACATGTTCTCTTTTCTTTTAGGTAGACTTTTAGGATTAATCTTCAAAGTCAACATTTCTTTTGGATCGATTATGGATCCGTGTTCTTGGCCTCTCCCCACTGACCTTGGTCAGTGTTAATTACATCAATCATCGATTGGTAACTCTTGATTAACCATCTAATAAGACTTTAAAGGAAAATAGAAAATAAGCAAAGTTTGATGCAAGCATACAAGTCATTTTTTTGTTATTTTATCAGAAAGATTCATGAAATATCCTTTAAATGATACTAAAAGGATTTTTGAATTCTTTTGTAGACTATTTAAAAGATGTCCTTAAATAATGGAACTTAAGGGCCACCACATGTTTAAGAATATCCCTTACTGGTCCTTCCACCAATCTGAAGGAACCACCATTTTTTTTAGGTCAATCAACTGATATGAATGAGCAAGAGTTTAAGAGTCAATCCACTAGTAGGAAAGAACCACTTGAATTGATAGTTATCCCATTAATAAAAAATGAACAAATAATTATTTTTATTAGTCCTTCTATAAATAGGTTAACCATGACTTCGTAGCCGGCCAACCAATAGGACAGAACCATAAAAGTCAATGGTTACCCCACCGATAGAGATGAACCAATAATCATAATCTTTGGTCACTCTACCGATAAGAGTGAACCATGAATAAAGCGGGCAATCCACTAATAGGAGAGAACCACTAAACTTTGGCCATTCAACTAATATGAATGAACCACATGTTTATTTTTTATGATTATATACATCTTTTTATAGGTTATCCAACCAATCTGAATAAATCCTAGTTTAATGGCCAACTATCAGTAGGAAAGAACCACTTGAATTGATGGTTACCCCATCGATAAGAATGAACAAAGGATTATTTTTATTAATCCTTCTATGAATGGGTTAACTATGACTTCGTAGCCGGCCCACCAATAGGACAGAACCATAAATGTTAATGGTTACCCCACCGATAGGGATGAACCAATAATCATAACCTTTGGTCACTCTACTGATAAGAGTGAACCATAAATAAAGCGGTCAATCCACCAATAGGAGAGAACCACTAAAGTTTGGCCATTCAACCGATATGAATGAACCAATTTTTATTTTTATTTTATAAAACTTTGGTCATCCAACCAATAAGGATGAACCAGATTTTTATTATTTTTAACAAGATTTTGGTCATCCAACCGATATGGATGAACCAGATTTTTTATTATCATACAGCAATTATTAAACTATCAAACATCATGCAGTTTGGTTTATTCTTCATAGAATGATCCACAGATTATACGGCCGCTCTACCAATAAGAGAGAACTATATGATCATATAGTCATTTTATTTAAAATGAACCATTTCTTTTTTTATTTATGTATGAAGGTTTTTTTTAGACATCCAACCAACATGGATGAACCAGATTTTATCATTTTAAAACAAGGTTTTGGCCATCAAACCAATATGGATGAACCACACTTTTATTATTTTCATGAAAGTATGTAAATTGCTTAACATGAGAACATATGTATTAATTGACATGAAATTTATGGCCATCCAACCAATATGGATGAACCATACTACACTAACATGCGATCAACATGAAAATATGTAAACTAGTGAACATATAACACTTAGCCACTCTTCTTTTTTTCTCCCACGCACTGGAATCACACTTTCTGCAGAGTCTCTTTCTTTTTCTTTTTCTTGCAGCTTCTCTAGAAGGCTGGAGCGGGGGGCTGCTGTTGGAGGCCATGGAGGCCTATTTATAGGGCTGCTAGGGCGCCGGTGGGGGGCCATGGATAGGGTCGACCAGCAGGGATAAGCATGAAAGAGAGAGAGGATAGGGATGGGAGAGTGGGGGCCGGTTACTGTAGCTACAGTATCCGTACTACAGTAGGAGAGAAGGGAGAGAAGATAAAGATGGGGCTGGGTAGGAGAGTGGATAGAGATGTTTTTTTTGTATTTATCTCTAATCTTTTCTCTTCTCCTTTTTTTTGTATTCATCTCTAGCCCTCTCTCTCCTTTTCTTTCATCTTTATCCTCTCCCTCTTCTTTTTCTTTAAAATAGAGGGCCGCCGGTTGGGAGAAATTAGGGCCGGACAGCTCTCTTTCTCTTTCCCTGCGCGTGCTGTCCCTGCTGGCTGCTGGCGGGCTGGCTTCTGAAGGCGCGGCTGCCCTTGCTGCTGCTGTTGGTGCTCTTTGTTGGCGCCTGCTGCTGCTGTTTGTGCTCTTTGCTGGCCTCTGCTGCTGCTGCTGGAGCTCTTTCTTGCTGAGATTGCAGCATTGGGAGGCTATCTTTCGTCATCTTTGAGGTATAGGTGTTCCTCTCTTTTTTTTCTTTGCACACACATACGCACACCTATATGTATTTGTGTATTTAAATTTTTTGGTTCAACACAGCACCACTTAGATTTTTGATGCCAAAGATGGAGAAAGCATGAAAACCAACAGATAACGTAAGATATAGCAAATGCAATTTCTGCAGTCCTTAAAGGAGAAAGACCACCAAGGCCAGAACCCACGCGAAGAGGGGTTAAGCAGGATCAAGGAATCCATCAAGACCCTCCTGAACAGATATTTAACAGAGCAATCAGGTAACTGAACTTTTGTGTTTCATGTGTTATGATGATAGAAGTCTTTTGGTGCTAATTTTATTGACTGCTCGCATGATTCTATTTTCCTCAATCATGAATTGATCAACTCCCTATGTCTTCTGGCTAGATGTCCTTTTAATTTGATATATTAAATGTGGTAGTAATTGTTGTCCAACAGAACAGAACTGCAAAGCACACAGATAAGCCATACTTCCCAAAGAACGGCGGCATCATATGAACCCTGCTAGGGGTATAGTTAAAAGACAGATAAGTAAGCCTTAATGGTGAATATATCAAGTTTGGTTCATATTGTGGTATGATGGATTCAATTTTACGTTTCTAGTATGTAATGTACTTCAAACCATGGGACTCTGAAATGCATGCACACAACCAAGGGCTAAAAGAGTCATGCGCATGATGCTTTGCATAAATTACTCACGACTCTTGCTTTACCTTTTGTTCATTGTCTTGAATTCAAGAGATCAAACAAACTTTTCACTTTGTCCACTGTCTTGAAATCAAGAGATCAAACAAACTTTTCTTTCACATTTTCCTGTTGCTGTCAACCCAGCTGGCACCAGTTAAAACTCAAGATGAACACGGGATCCATGACCTATGCCTCACCACCTCAGACATGGCTAGGTTGAGCAGACAACTTCCACTCAGTAGAGCTGGCATTGTGGCCAAGTATGCCACCAGGTATACATACTTTTTTCATGGATTTTTTCCATCAGGTGATGTGCATGGTAGTCAAATGTGGTGTTGTTTCGATGTTAAAATAGAATATGGACCAACCATGTTGCCTTTAACTTTAACAATGAAGCAAATGTATGGATCTGACATCATTCTGCTCCCAGCAGGAAGGAATACTGCACTAACCATAGCCAGAATATTGCAAGGTTGAACTTCACATTGATGGCATTCTCTTGCCATATTAAAGGATGTGCATAGTTCTTCAAATTAAAATACCCATTTTTTCCATTTCAACAGGAAATAAAGTTTGGTATAAGAATAAAGAAAAGCTTTCTACAATCAAAATTCATTGTGTAATAAGTGCAATACTACAGCAAAATTCATTGTGTAATAAGTGCAATACTACAGCATACCGTTCCTTCCTCTCTTGCAAATTCTTCATCTGCTCTTTGTAATGCTTTTCTATATACTGCTTTGCAGCAGCAACTTTTTGCTTTGTAGCACTTGAAGGTGTTTCATCCGCTGCCAGTGGCCTCGGCCCCTCCTTTCCACTCAATGTCGAATCCTTTTTCTTGCTCGAAGACTTCAATCTTTCTCTAGGTTGGAATTTCTGAAACCAACTTCTCGCCGAATCCATTGGCCCACAACGGAATCAACTCCAAAGTATCTAGAAATTTAGCACCCTCATGTGTGACGTTCTAACTCAAGCACCAATCTCGACTTCCCTTCCAGAGAGTGGAATTATAATACAAGGAGGGAAAACGTGTAACTACAAAGAAACCTATAAAACTAATTGCATTTTGCTCTTCACGATTTTTCTCCCGTCATTAAGAAACAGATCAGCAACAAAAATCCTTTCTAGCTTCGAATTCCAACTCCTGATGAGAACCGATCAATAAGAATCACATATAGAGGCACGGGAAAGATGAGCAAAGAACCGTCTGCACAAGAATCCTTCAGAGCCATGATCCAGAACGAAGAACCCTGGAAAACGAATCAGATGCCCCAACCTCGATCACCAGGCCTCAAATGCCCAAGCAATAAGAAGACAAATTCCAATTCCCATCAAGTGCGGCTAACAATCCCGAGCATCATCCAGAAGGCGCAAATTCCCGGAAACCCCACCCGCCAACAACCAATCCGAACGAAATCTCCGAACGCCCACGCCCACCAGCCGGTCCATCATCTATCCGTACCAGAAGAAATCCCCCGGCAGAAAAGGAAATAGCAACCAAAAAGCGGATGGCGCAGAAACCTACCGCGGGGAGGGCCACGAAAGAAGAAAGGAAACCCTAATTTAAGAAAGGGAGAACATGGGGACGGATCGATGCAGGCGGCGCGTGAGCTCCCCGCGCGGCCCGCTGCTGACACGGAGGTGCGATCCAGTGGTTCCCGCAGGGGAGGAAGAGCAGATCAGGAGAGGGGAAGGGCATATAATTGGATCTATCGCCTCCACCTGATCCGGAGGGCGAGCGCGGAGGAACCCTAGTTTGGAAACGATCCGGAGGGGAACGGGAGGGAATGGGAAAGCGGCAGAGCCTGGGGGAGAACGGAAACCGCCATTCCCGCTACTACACTGGCGCAGCAACGGCCTCCTGTAGGGGCGCTTCGCGTGGTTTCTCAAAAATAACAGCGGTGAGAATGCAAAATAACCCCTCTGCTTTAACATTTTATATGAACACTCCTAAATGACCGTCTCTAACCCCAACGGCTGCTGACACACATTGCCGGATAAACGCGGGCCTTGCCCAAGTGGACAAGACCGTTAAAATAAAAAATAAAAAAATAAACTATGACTGATTCTTTTTTTTTATTTTTCATCCTTTTTTTTTCATCCATTAATGTCTAGATCAATAATATAGTAGACACTCTCCTTGCTAGAGAGTGGAAAAGGTCACAGAGTTGAACTCTATATGAAATTCTCTCTCATAGAGTGCTCGCCTCCATGAGTACGGAGCCTCTGCACTTAGATTTTTACAGAGCAGAAGCTTCCATCCAACCATATGAGGTGTTTGGCTGCAGTTTTTTTTTTTTTCTCTCAATTTTTATTTAAGAAAATGAGATTTAGATTTTATTTAGATTCCTCTCTCCTATTTTTAAGAGAGAAGATCGGAAGATATGAAATCTTTATAAACTTCTTTTAAAATAAAAATAATTTAATTTTTATTTTTTCAAAAGAGATAAGTTATGACCTTCATTTTTTCCATAACCGTTCTACTTCTCTCTCTCTTCCATGTACACCCGTAACTTTCTATCTCACACGCACACATTTCCAACTCTCACACGTCCACAACTCCTCTCTCCCTCTCCCTTTCTCTCTCTCTCTCACTTTCATAATTTTCTATTTCTCCAAAGAAACATATCTCCACAACTTTTAAAAGTCACAGTAATCTTAGCAAATGACTAAAAGAGTTGATTGTATTATTTTTAAAATTTAAAATAAATTTAAAAATAAAATAACTCCCTGCTCCCAAACACCCTGTGAACCACCCGATAAAAAAACGTCATCAGTTAGCCGATGATTGGATTGTTCATTAGTTGGGTTTATGACTTTTTAAGCTTAAAATTAATAATTGTTAAATTAATATGTTATGCTTTAAGAAAAATGTCAATATGTCATTGCACTTCAACTTAAATTTGTTTTTAAGTGTTGATGTCCGAAATTATAGCTCAAATTATACGATCTCACCACTGCGAAATCAATTTTTTGACATTTTTTGTTGAACCCGTATAGTAGTGCAGTGGTACTCTCCTCTCTACCCATCGGAGAGGTGGCAGGGTTAATATTGCTCGTGTTATGTGCGAGCGCGGGTCGTCCCGCAGAATTTTCGCTCCTTTGAACGGAAATGTCATCTGTTAGACGGAAATCACACGTGCTGACGAATTCAATCTCAGCTTCCTTAAGTTAGATCTAGATACTTTGGCTTGTTACCATTGAGCCGCTTGGAGAAAAAAAAAAAACCATCTGACACGGTTTTGAAATCTTGTGATGAGACAATGTGGGCACGCGCAATCTCTCTCTCCAGTGCGTGTACGAAACGCACTGATCTGAATAGTTACGGACGGTAATAAAACGTTCTATGCACGTCGAATGTGTCGAGGACAAGGGTGTTTTCGGTAAAACATAGTGCAGTAATCTGTATTTTCTCTATATCCTTCATCGTTCATATCGCTAAGATCAAAACATCTGTGGACTTCCTAAAGTCGAACATCGATGTCGAGGGAACCACGTTAAGGGCCGTCTGGATTTCTTATTTTACATTTCGGACAGCATGGCCCTGTTTGGATTAGCTTAGGGATTATCAGAAAGACATTTACGGTAAATATATCCGACATGAACTTGTTTTCTATAAATAAATGTTTAATTATTCCAAATAAACTTCAGTGACTTTATGATTAACCAATGATAAATCTAAAGAGACTCCAACATAAATCAACTTCTAGTAGGTTTACGAAAAATTTGTTTATGAGTTCTGAATTTATGATAAACTCAAGTGACTTTACAATATATTTATTTTTACATCCAAACTAAAGTTATGGTGCTGGCTAGGCACGTAAACTGGGTGGGTTGGGCCGGGTTAGGGTTCAAATTGGACCAGCCCAAATTTACGCCAGTCCAAATTATGTACAAATCATTACAACCCAACCCATCCAAGATAAAATTATTAATTTGGGTTGAGCTGGGCTTAGATTGGCCCATCATGGCCCAACTTATTATAAATTATTATAGTATCTAAATCACTAATTTTTACATATCAATTCCTCAAAAGTAACCATATTAATCTATAAGAAAGACTTGCTGCGATTGCCACTTGATCTACACTAATTGGACAGCAGCCGAGTAGGGCATTTTTTTTTTTCTATGTCAATATCCGTATATTCCTGTAACCTTCAAAGAACGAATAATCAATGTTTTCCATCTAAGGGGTCCTTTAGTGTGTCGTAAAATGTTGGAAAAATGTCACGTAAAATTGTGTTTACATTTGGATTGCTCTAAATCATTTTATCTTACTTTTTTTTATGTTTAGAGTATTATAAATTATTGTATTTCAAAAACCAATTGATGCCTAAAATCCTGCTTTTAGCTGATTTTGGTTTTCACTTTTCAATGCAAAACCACCGTTAATCAAAATTGTTAATTTAAAGACCGGTGATTCAAAATCAAAGATTTTATTTTAGTCACTTTAAAGTCAATAAGTTTGAAACTGAGATGTTACGGCACTTTATTACATAACTAAGTACAATGCACCAAAGGAGCCTTAAAGTGAAATTGACATTAACATCTAATTCTGAATACCAATCTGCAGTTTAGCAAAGATAACATCAACCTACACATTAGCATCTTTACTAAGATTAAGTCGTAAGATTATACAATCTGATGGATAATAAGATCGGCGAAATACTTACTACAATGGGAGGAGGGGGGAGTTCTTTTTTTCCTTAGAGTTTTTTTGGAGCATTGATAAAAAATTGAATGGTATAGAATTCTGAGTTCATTGTATATTTTTTAGAAAAAGAAAACTTTTTTTGTGCACACGCATCGATGCATATACAAAAAAGTTTTTTTAGAAAAAAAATATATACAGTGAGCTCGAAGCCGACCCAAGCTTTCTAACTGTACCATCCTTTTTTTGATCATATACTCTAAAAAAATTTAAAAAATCTGAGAAGAAAAAATAAAAATCGTTATATGCAGGTTGCTGCTGATCACTGCCAGTGGCCAGGGGGCTAATGCGGGCTGACCCATTTTCAGCCCAGATTTGAATGTGGTTGGCCCGTATTTGATCCAACCCAAATTTGTAATTCTAGGCCAGCCAAACTCTGGTGAAATTGGACTAGGCTGCAGGCTAGCCGGCCCACTTGCCATCCCTAGTGCTGGCCCATCATATCGTCTATCTCCGGAAAGTCATGATTAATTAGCTGCGGGAGAACTGATACCAGAGGTCTGCTAAGATATCACACACGTATGCGTGATATACCAGAGCCATGAGACTTTTCCACCGGATGCATTTTACAGTACTGCATAAATTCATAAACTTGGACCAGATGAAGACCCCACAAAGCCATCAGATCACATGGGCCAGCTCTTGGACTCATTCCAACCGATAACAGGGTCTGGAGTCAGGACAAAGCCGGTCTGGATGAACCCGAACACGCATCTTTATTCTCAAACCGTCAATAACCAATTGCACGGACCTTTATTCTTAAAATAGCCGACACAGAGATAAATTTTCAGGAGACTTGAATTCCTATAATGTTAATATTTTGATCGAACCCAGAAACTTGTCCAGTCGTTTAGCAGTTTTGGGGGCACGGATCGGTTACTGGTGTCCATGATATCCATTTGTTGGCAGCGTCGGTCATGAAGACTCACCATGGAAATTAAGAGCCGGGAACAAAGAATAGGAACTGCCACATACATAAGGGTACTACCGTCTGTCAAGGTGCGCTGTTGAGTCTATGGGAATGCGATCTACTTCTTCTTCCTTTTTTTTTAACAACTGTCTGATCAATGAAGTCATTTCTGAGTGGTCCCCTATTTGGTGAAGAAAATAAAAACCGCCTCCTGAATTGCGCCAGGGCCCAGGGTGCTTCAGGAAGCATTACTCTATAAATAGCGGATGAGAACGAAAATGAATAGGTCATCCATTCCCAGCCATATGATACGAGTTAACAAAAACCGTCTCAATCGAATCTCTCAATTAAAAACTTTAATTCATGATTAAAAAAAATTCACTTTACAACTTTGCATCAAGATGGATGTGTCAAAGATATGACACTACATGTGCTGCAGAGGAACTAAAGAGCAATCTAAAAGCTGGGTTACTGCCGCCGTCGTTGTCGACTCTCTGATGTTTATTTGTTCTACAATGTGAATTTTTGGCTAATGCAGAATGACTAGGCAAGGACCTCACCAAGAATAGTTACCAGTATGATTTTGATGCAATTCAGGTGCAATGGGAATAACGGACTTTGTATAATCATTTACCCCATAGAAAAGAACCTGCAAAGCTGAATTGTTTTGCAAGAAGAATGGAACACTGGCCAAACAAATCACATTTTGTTATAGAAGAGAAGGATTCCAGACTCCGCTCATCGGTAGTAAGCCATGTGCCTTGATGATCTGAAAGGAGAGTTGTCAAAAGGAGAGGACCTGCTAAACTGAACTGGGGGCTTGGCAGGTTCCTTCTTCAGGCACTTGGTCTCTGACTGAAGCCATGACTCAACAACTGAGAGTAAGTTTTTGGCAATCTTCATCTCATGTAGTTCAGAGAGCCGCTCAGATCTTTTTAATTCACCATCTTGAATATATGCCACATGTGTGGCCCATGACTCCAACCCATCAAAGATATGAGTAGCATAAACAATTGTCGCCCCTCTCTGTAGAAGGATTAATCATTTAATCATTAATTAGGCTGGACCCGAAGAACTGCAATGACATCTATGTTGGGGGAGAAAGAACCGCACCTTATCACATTCTTCCTTGAAGAAATCAAGTAAATCCATTCTTGTCACAACATCTAGATCCACAGTGACCTCATCAAGCAGCAGTACCTGCATTCACCAACTTCAGTGATTTTCAAAACATTGATGGACCTCATTTTCTATAAAGATCAGATGGAATTGAAAGGCTACTAAAATGTCAAACATGGTTGCCAGTCCTCTTCGCGAGGAATTTAGTTGTTTGGATGTTGAACACTTGAACAAGATTGAATTAAACTCTTGTCCCAAGCAATGATACCAGAACCATAAAAAAGCTTTTAATTCTAACCAAAAAACTTGTTGTCATAGTATATGTAGCACAGCACGACCTAGGTCATATTTGCTTGTTTTTGGAATAAAGTTCATAGACCTGCCTCAAAAAGTTGAATAGTTTTCGTTAGCAGGATAATGTATGCAACTAAATAAGGTAATAACTAAATAAAGTAATACGCATTTCAAGCAGTTGAGACAGCTACAGAAACATGGTCTAGGTAAAAAGGTTTTTCCAGTTATATGACAATCTAGTCAGCCAATAATAAAGGTTTCCCTTGTTGATACAGTTGATTTTTGGTCATTTAATTCAGGGGCACTTTCTCTCAATGTAACTATTTAGTTGTGATGTCCTGTGTTCATTGACAAACAACATCCCCACGTCTGTACAGAAACAAACATAAAAGCATATATATACCTGGTAGGGATGAAGAAGACCCATACAGATCTGCACTCGACGACGCTGTCCATCAGACACTTTGTGCATCCGCCATTGTAGGTCTATATCAAGCAGGTCAATTATCTTCTCTCTCCTAACAGGATGAACCCCTTCCACTGTCAAGACAAAAGAATGAACTAAGAGAAGGATTCAAAAAAGCTTTTTCCTTTAATTTTCTTCAACAGAGGTAATAAAATTCTTCCCCTGCAATTCAGAGTTTGAGGCCCTGAGCTAATGCAGTTTTGAATCAACTCAATGCAAATTAATTTAATGCCAAATTTCTAATCTGAAGTTGGTGGGAGTCTAGGAGACAACCACCTAAGTGAGGTGCAGCTTCCTATGTCTAGCCAGGTAGTAAAATGATATTGAAGTTGGTATGGATAATAGCCTCAAGGTAAACAAAGCATATGCAAACATGGGAAATGATAAGCAACTTTGTAGTTCAATATAATTGTTCAGATGGGGGAGCAACTATTTGGGATATTAAAAAGAGCAATGAAGCTTGTGAAAGACACTGCAAGATCTCAGATCTAAGTCCTACTCTTTGAGCAACTGGTGACACTAAGCATGATTGCAGCACATCACGTACAATTGTGTCAAACCCTCTCTACCACCCATAAAGTCTCATAGGCCCAGCAATCGGTATGTCTGGCTAATCCAAGAACGCATTTTCTTCAAATAAATGTCATGTTTACCCAGAAAGAAATCATTGTTGGACAGTCCTATATCATGAGGCATGTTGTCTACTTGTCTCTAAAATAGTTTATTTGCCAAAATGAACTCCTATGAGACTGATTATTCCTCCAAGTCCATACAACCATCTTCACCCATGTTTTATAAGTCTCACTTTTTTTTGAAAGTGGATAGGACCACAACCACAATTGTATTAAACAAAAAAGAGGATTACAAAAAGGAGGGGGATGTACAAGTGTACCACCCATCAAGTCCCAACAAAAGAAAAGAACACCAAGCTGGTGTAAACATCACTTATCCCCCAATAAGACAAAAAGGGGAGATTGAACAATAGTCATAAGACAAAAGGGGAGATTGAACAATAGTCATAAGACAAAAAGGGGAGATTGAACAATAGTCATAAGACAAAAAGGGGAGATTGAACAATAGTCATAAGACAAAAAGGGGAGATTGAACAATAGTCCCCTTACAAAAAGCAATAGCCCAAACCCTAACCCTATCACAAATGAAGCAGCCCACTCTCTCAGGAGGTAAGGCCTCCTTCCTCAAGATCCTTCTATTCCTCTCACCCCAAATGGCCCAAACGTAGCATGTAGGACCAGTGATCAGATGTGAGTCTCTCACTTATATGTCCTTCAACCTGGATCAGAGTCCCCATCTCTTCAAGTCCAACAACTATGCTTTGACATGCTACATTCATTTCCGTGCCATATTTGGACCCTAGAAACAAGTCCATTGGTAAATTTGGCATTACACATTTTTCTGCTACTTCACGTTGATTACTGTTTGACACAAACTACAAATTCACATTGCTTACTGTGTGACACAAACTACAAATTCTTTTTGAAGAATTATTGTTGTGGGGTGGATAACTCCCTTTCCCATTTGGACCCTTGACAAAACATTCATCAGTCTAGTTATCCAATTGCCAAAATGGTATGATAACCCTTTTTTTGCCCCATAATTCTCATTGTCAAATGGGGGCTATATCTCCCAGTTTTCCACTTCACATCAGTGTTTTTTATCTTCTGCTCAATACCTTTCAAACTGCCATTGATGCAAGTGCATTCTTCTCCTTATATCCAAGGTCTTCCATCTTGCTTCTCAGCAGCATCTTGGGAGGTCAAAACAGGAGAGACCTCTCGATGATTTCAAAGAGATCGAATTAAGCAGCTTGCCACCTCCAAGAGAAGAGGAGCCAGCTTGGGAGCATGTAGTGGGAGATATTGATGAGATCTCAAGAGACAATCAATCCATGCTTATGTCTTATAGAACAACAAAGATGATAAAGGGCATGGGACATGGAGAGGTATGCTTACTACAGGCTTTAAACAAATCAAAAGACATCGGACTTGGAAATAAGTCATTCATAGTCGTAAGTATATAATACATGTTTTTGTGTATATGTGTATATGTGTATGTGTGTGTGGCAGATAATCCATGATAAAAAGAAAATGGAGGTCAATGATAAAAGGTCCAAGGATGGCCAGGGCATCTGAAAAAGATAAAGTGAGGCAAACAACTGTTTAGATGATATAATCAGGCAAAACATTGGATTACCATAACCATAAGAGATGTCACTGGAAGGAAGCATTGGAAGTATTTGCCTAGCCAATCATAGACGATGGAAAAGTTATCAATTATGCATTTGAACATGTTAATAGAAAGGTGAATATAGTATGAAACAGTGAATCAGACATCTCAGAAAGAGGGCAATACCTCCAAAGATCATGTGTTCTGCAGAGAAATCACCTTGCAGAGGAACTTCCCCCTGAAAAAATTTTACCCACAATCATCTTACGCAGAGCAGAATGGTAAGACTGAAAAATAAGAAACTTCATTATGATACTTCAGTATTCAATACTCCAATCATGTGAGAATTATCGCATCTGAATATGAGGCCATGGCTCTCTTTATGTGCTTCATTACTAAAATGTAGACAATGACCGCTATTGCGCGGGACGTCGGTCTTTAGGAGGAAGAAGGGACCACCTTTGATGTCCTTTCTCCTTTTCCTGCTGCAAGGAATTTTCTATTCCCAACTCAACATGCCCTAGACAGTCCTCAAGAAAACATGGGTAAACCTGTGTGTGAAAAGGCCTGAAACCCCCCACACAACAGTTTACAGAGACAAACAACCAACCTCCAAACAAGTTTTGATAAAAAAAAAATTCTTTCGAGATTAATGAAGGAAAAACTCATGCACAGCTTGCCAGTCAATAGGATCAGCTATTGGAGGGCCATCATCATCATCATCATCATCAAAGCTTTCTCCCATCAATTCGGGGTCGGCTACATGAATCCTATCCCACGATCTTGATCTATCCAATGCCATACTTGTGGTAACACGCAGCATTCAAGTCCTTTCTAACTACATCTAACCACCTCATTTTAGGTTTTCCTCAACGTCTTCTACCCTCCTCCACTCTAATTTATTTACAACTCTTAACTGGTGTTGAAGTTGGACGACGACCAACATGGCCAAACCATCGCAGCCTATTCCCTAAGCTTAACGTCAATAGGAACTACACTTAAATCCTTACGTATATATTCATTCTTAATTTTATCTTTTCTAGTCTTATCGTAGTCCACCTTAACATCCTCATCTCAGCAACACACAATTTTTGCACATGATCATTTCTCACAATCCAACACTTGGAACCATATAACATAACAAGCCTCACAGCCATCTTATAAAACTTACCTTTGATTTTTTAGGGGGACCCATCGATCACAAAGGATCTAGATGCACTTCTCCACTTCAACCAACCTACGTTGACTCTATGTATAACATCTTCTTCGATTTCTCCATTCTCTTGAATAATTGATCCTAAATATCGAAAGTTGCTACTTTTAGGAATAAATTGACCCTCAATTGTAACTAAATCTATCTAATCAACCTTTCTGTTATTGAAATTATATTCTGATTTAGTTCGACTATTCACAAAGCCTTTAGCTTCCAAAGTGAACCTCCGTATGTGCAGCAGATTGGGATGTAGTTCATGAGCATCTAGGATATTCCTCCGCATGCAAACCCCATATCATGCATACACAGGGTGTCACCAGGTGGATTCAAATTATGTGATAATAATTACCACAAGTTAGAACCTAACTTCTCACAAAACTCTTCTATAATGTTCTTGATTCTACCTACGTAAATGATATATAGCAAACAATAGAAGAATAGCAAAAAGAATGTCATGTCAAAAGGAGGGAGCAAATAACAAACCAACAATGATGAACAGCCAGAAAACACAATAGGTAAATATTGCAGAAGCTTCAGTTCTTGATAGGAACTGGAAAACCTCATTCTAGACTTTAGGAACCTTCCTAGAAAGGGCTTGCACCATTCAGGCAATGTGCCGCTGTTGGCAAGGGAATGAAGACAAGAGGAAGAGTGAGGATGAGGTGTATTTGTGAAAAAAAAAAAAGGGTACCAACAGATCAAGTACTGATTGGACAATGTCATGTTAGGTCAGTCCCAACATGGGTTCAAATGAATGTTAAGGTAGCCCATGCAGCAAAGGACTCAGGTTGATTAGCTTGGCACGTGGAGGGGAGTTGAAAGATTCAAACATCAAATATAGCCTGTCTTAATATAATTATCATCTGGAAGTCAACTTTACAAATACAAGAGTTTTTAAAGACTGCGGAGACCATTTTCTGTGCGTTGTTCAGGGTGTTGGAAACTAAATTGTCAACCACCAAGCCATGAAGCCACATGTAGTATATTTATTTGTTTTGCTCATTTCTTTATTGCAATGTCATAGTCCCTCCTTTTCTAGAACGTTAGTTACTTTCAATTCCTCTTGCACTTGAAGATCAATAAAGTAGAAGGGCATCTAATTTATTAGTGGAAAGAAACCCTGCCTAATTTATTCAACAAACTGGTTTATGTCAACCTAATGTCTAACTCAAAACAAGTTTATAAATGGCAGGTGCAAATGACACATCCCCTTGTCAGCAAAGTATAGCAAATGAAAGCCTTTCTGGTTCAGATGGCAAAGCCAATATCTTCATTCATTTGGCCATTGCTTCATGCAAAACTCCACATTGAGAAATGTCCAAGATATCCCGCTGGTCAATAATTTTCAGCAGTTTTATCTTTTCCCCTTACTTTTTGAGAGGGCTGCTAGGCTTTTATTAGTTGCAGGATACTGTGGTGTGTGGGCATATGCTACATACATGGGTAATGAGGACAGGTATATTTGGTGTTCCCTACCAGCGCATGCATGTACTTTTAGCTGGATTTTACAAACACAAGAAAATTTAGGTTAAAAGTTGTATGTGATGATGAAATCAAACAGAAGATAATTGGAAAACGCTTAGACAGGAACTCACCGCAGAACCAATTGTTTTACTCCAAGACCCTCCCAAGTAAGCAAGGTCGCCGCTACAAACCAGGTGAGTATCATGGAAAGCAGAAGAATTAAGCACCCGCACCACATCTCTTCCTCCAACCATATGCTTTCCGGCCAAAATCTTCAGCAAAGACGTTTTCCCTGTAATATAAAAAAATAAGAAAAACAAATAATCAGACGCTTCAAGCATAACCAAAGAAACCGTGCCCAACCATCGTCTCCACTGCCCGGTCTTAGATTAAACTCTACAAGGAAGTCAACGAGAGGACTGGAAAATGCTACGCAGAAGAGGATCGAACAGTCACCATCGTAAGCAGATATCAGATCAAAACGAAGCGTTCACAGGGGCGCAGTGCTCACCGGATCCGTTGGCGCCGATCAGGAGGCACCGAGAACCCGGTGACACCTCCAGATCGAACTGGAGGAACAGCGGCGGCTGCCCGTCGTAGGCGAATTGCATGCCCGAGACCTGGATCCCGCCGGCGGAGCCATTGGAGGCGTGCGGCGAGGGCGCGTCCCCTTCGCTTCCCGGCATTCGCTTGGTGCTGATGCTGCCAACTACACCGCGTCGTCACACGAAGAGGTCGGAGGAGTCCCTTTTCTCTACTCTCGTCGCTCCTTTTATGGAGCTGGGTTGGTGGGAAATTGAGCACACTTGGACCACCGACAGCAGCGCCCTCGACTTGGGCAGATCGGCGCCACGAGTGCGGGCCCCGCAAGTCCCCGCCTTCTGCCGTCTCCGCCGCAGCGGTTCTTCCACGTCGACCCCGTCGGCTGACCTCCCTTAAGGGCATAAAAAGCATCCGTGGACGGTTGTGAACGGTTGCCCGGCAGCAGGGAGGTAACAACCCCAATTTTGGAGGCCGGTGGTTTACTGTGATGACCAATAATTCCTCCCCAAAAAAACTCAACAAGATAAGAGTAATATTTAGTGCACTATATCGAAATCAGCTCAAAAAAAATAAAAGATTTTTAAAATATGATTCATATGTGTGATATGTTTGTATAATTTAATTTTTGATCAGATGATTTAATTTTTTTAAAAAATAAAAAATAAATTTTATTTTATTGGACCTAACTCATTAAAGATTTTTTATTATTAATTGGAAGTTCAATTTTTTATTTTTTAAATCATTTGATTAGAGATCGGGTTGTATAGACACATCGGACATGGTAGATCCGACCTTTAAAAAAAAAAAAAAAAAATTGTTAAGTTGCACCCCCCTATGTGATGCACTATGTTTTTTTTTTTTCGTACACAACGACTATTCCTCTCAATAAACTTTTTTCCGACACAAAAAGTGTCAACACTTCTGCCAAATGACGAGAAAATCCACGACAGACCCCGTCTGCACTCGGGCACGGAGTCGAGCTCGCGACCTCTTGCCCACGCAAGGGCAGAGAGGGTGTCCAACCACCATGATGCACTAAGTATTATTCATAAGATAAATATTATAATTGATTTTGGTTCTTTTCTCGCAACTTACATTAATTTTAGTACAACAGGTTTGGTGTGAAGGTGTAGGGGCGTTGACATTTCCGCTAAAGTTACCGTTCCCCTTCTAATGTTGTATAACATTCTTACTAGATAATTATTTGTGTTGTATTGAGCTATCTAATTCAAAATCGAGTTATATATATATATATATATATATACTTATAGATTACTATATTTATACGTATAACGTTAACTCTTACACATTTTTATGAATACTTCTGCTATTTTTAGAAGATTATAATTACATACTTTCTATCAAAATGATGTGAACTTCAACCACATAATGCCAAAAAGATTTCATAAATTATGATGAAATTAAGGTTATATATATATATATGATAATTTTAGGGGTAAATATCCAAACACACCTGAATCTTTTGGCATACTCCGTTAAAATTCTTAACATTTTGATGAGAGGGTTATAAAAGTAATTTTTCTGAAGATGCTAAGAGTATTTAATAATAATATATGCAAGTCAGAGGTATGCATATACGTATAATAGTTTGTAGGAGTATAGGTACAAAAAATCCTTTAAAATCATAAGATAATAAATGAAGCAGGCATCATAGTCGTTATTATCCATATGTCTTCAACGCCATATTGAATTATTAGATTATCTACTTTAAAATTAAAAAGGAAGAGTAGATGAGGTCTTGATGCAACAGCGAAATTGTTTCATTTGTAATCTAGAGGACATAAACGGGTTCAAAATTTATAAAAATTTACAAAAGGTAACATCAAATCTGTTTAAAGCAAACCCAATGTGTACTATACGTTGTACAAGAAATGGATAAAGAAAACCAACCGATGAGACACAAAAGAAAATTCTCATATAGCGTGCTTTGACGCCAAAGGTGATTACGGATCACCCTCTTGCATCGAGATTACCATCGCAATTTCTTTCACCACAAGATGTGGAGTTTGCATGTGTTTGATATGAAGTATCAAACGATTAAAACTTGTAAAGGACAAGTTATGGTTGCATAACATGGCATTGTAAGAGATGGAATAACGCAAATTAGATGCATGCCCATGATGGGAACACCATAGACGAGTTACTGTTTTAAGTTTTACATAAGGAATTTAAAAAGTTGCAGTTGATAATCGTTTGGTGAAAACTTTAAAGTATATAACCTTTTAAATTTGAATTTAATAGGAAACACAAGGCAGCCATGACAGTCCACAAGGATTTATCAACACTATAAAAAAATCCATGGGAGGAGGGGATTATCTTTTACACGTTTGTTTTCTCAAACAAAGATCGAAGTAGTAGTAAAAATTCTCTTCAAATTGAATCATTCTACTCAAGATAAGCATATCTCCTGACATTTAATAGACATATTATAGCAAAAGTATCTGAGAAGAATAATTAAGGCTGCCAATAGATGATGAACCGGGCCAGCGTCCAAAGATATCATAGTAAGATAGCCATGCAGGTCATGGCTTTCCATGACAAGAGGGCCGAAAAAAGAAACCAGACTTAAGCTTGGTAGGCCCGACATGGTTGAGATGAGAAATATTTGATGTAATGCCTATACATTGCAAATACATGGGTTGTAATATCCAGCATGTCTTTTATAAGATTGTAGTCGAGCAATGTGCATTTTTTTTTTCATTTTTAAAAAAATTATCGAGTTGGGGAGCTATCTCACATCAAGTATTTATCCATTGAGATAGGGCTTAAGCCAGGATTAAAAAGGTTTGGAAAAAAAAAAAAACCCTAAGTGAGGTAGGCGCCAATCTCTCATTTTTTCTTGAGTAGTCCTTCTCCTCCTTCCCCCAAGTGTCCATCACTTTATCGTCTTGTTCTACCAACCCCAACCCCTACCACTCCCACCTCCTTCCTTCCACCATCCTTCTTCACACATTGTACAACACAACTAACTTGCCTCATGCTCTACCTTCTCTTCTTGCTCCGTGTTTCTTCCTCTCCTTTCTCTTCCTCAAGGAATTCATCAAGCAAAACCCAATCCACAAGGAATCGGAAGGGATAGTCTGTTTCATCAAAATATAAAGAGTGCATGTGCAAACGCATGTCTTTGGAATAGATAAATTTATAAAATTATATTGAGAAAGGTTTCTTGGGTATGGCAAGAGTCGATCATGCAAAAATGTTGTTGACGTTGGAGGATTTAACTCCTGACTTTGGCGCAGCCTCTAATAGAAAGTAGTTTGAAATTTTATAGGTTTTAGTTTAATTAGTTTGCAATAAGAACACTATAGGATTTGGAAGATATTCACTTAGTTTGTTGGCAAAGAACCTCCTACTCATAGTTTCTTGGCAAAGAATTCTACCCAGAATTTCTTGGATTGGAAACGTTTCATGCATGCATATTCCACTTTGAAGCACCTTTGAGCTCAATAACTTTAAGCCTAGCTATTTTAAAAAGGGGTCATTTACTCTTGGAAACTGATTGTATTGTTTTTCCCCATTTCCCAACCAAAAGTTCTAAACTAGTGCCCCTTAAATTGGAAGAGAAATGAAGATATTAGAGAGGAATCGACTAATGTCATTATTCAAAGTAAATAATAGATCTCGTCTATCAATTTTTATGCTTAAAATGAAACTTAAAAGTGTTGTTCAACTAAAAAATATTCATTTATTTTCATAACTTTGATATCTACTTTTTGTTGCACTTTGATAACTTATTCACATTTTATAAGATTATTATTTTGTCATTGTTATTTTTCTTTGCTCTATTTTTCTGATACTTTTTATTTTTTAGGATTTTTATTTTCTGATTCTTATAATCTTTTGATATTTCTTATAATCCCATGCAACCTTCATATTTCTTTAAACTTCTTCCCATAAAATTTTTGAATGATCCTTAAAGAAGCCCCTTTTTAGTGAGGGTCAAGGAGCTTTTTTTTTTCCTCTTTGTGATATAAGATAAATTTATAGACTAACTATCAACAACCAAAAAGATTTCGGGCTTAGTCCGTCTCTTGGCTTAAGCTACATGCATTTGATTAAACAGCTATTGCAACAAGTATTTTTTGTTATAAAACCATAGGAGATAGGGACAATGATCGAACAATTAAAAGTAAAAAATAAGGATATTTTTTATTTCTTTTTTTATTTTTTATTTTTTATTTTTTTAACTGTCTGGTTTTGATTGGATAATACATATCAACCCTTGGAGTTGCCTCCGCCATTGAGTTATAAGGAGAAATTTTGTTGATGTAACAATCATCCAATTAAAGCTGATCAGATGGTCACTCAAAGGCTACAAGTGGATGGGGTTGACCCGGGTTTACAATCAACCCCATCCCAACTCATGATATGATGCCCTCAACCCTAAGCCAATGCAACCCGACCCCCGATCTTTCTCAAACCTAACCCAACCTATGATTTAAGGCCCTCATTCCTAACCCGACCCAACCTGACCCCTAACCCGATCTTTCTCAACTCTAACCTAACCCATATAATGTTATTCCAACCCAACTTGATCTGTATAGCCCAAGCTCCGTTTGGTTAGGTCGGACAAGTGGGAGAAAGTATGAAACAATCACCAGAAGATGTTGCTGCCGTCACTTCTTGTGGTTGCCATTGTTGCTATCAGTCCTCACCTGAGGTTGCTGTCGTTGCCAACATCACTATTTGCCCTTACTGGTTGTTGTTGTTTATGTGTTGCTATGTGGCTACCATATTGTTGCAGGATTGGTTTCCTTAGAGCCACCATGGAAGAGGGGTTGTTCGAGAGCAAGATGGAGGAGGGGGCAAGGCTTTGCTTGGCTTGGTGCTTGCTATCGTGGCTCACCATGCCACATATCATGGCATTTAGATAAAAGGAGCAAACAAAGTGATGATAAGGAGAAAAGGAGACGACAAGGATGAGCAAGTGGTGTTTTGAGGATTAAAAAGTTCAAAAAATAAGGGGCAATGGACAACAGATAAGGCCATTAATCAGAGGTTGAGGCAAAGATGTGGTCAAAAAGGCATGTTGGGTGGAGTTAGGTGACAGAGGGGTCAACCCAACCCAATACGAGCGAAGGTCAGGTTGAGCAGTTGCTCAATGTAACACCTCGGTTCAAAAGATACCAAGTCGCTCCGGGTTGGTTCCCTTGGCTCAGCGTGTTATTGGGTCAAGACCCGTCGTAATCATTTCATATATTAAAGATGATAAGTTTGGATTAGAAAGAATAGAATATAATCACACATATGTACGATAAAAATTTTATACATTCGACCCTTTGTATATATTCAAGAAGAGACATAAAAATTACAAGATTCAAATAAAATTACATAATCACAAAGTCACCGAATAAGGAAATCAAGTCACAGTTACTTCTAGGTACTCTAGCCCAAACCAAACTCCACCAAACTTATAGCCACCAATGTCTCAAAATTCCTTGTGTTCCACACGACCTGAAAACAAAGGGATTGAGTCTCCAAACGAGAGCTTAGTAGGAATCTTGTGCCCATGACGGTCCACGAAATCTCTATTGAACGCAAGATCATATATAATCAATGCAATATCGAATAAATCACTACCAATAAATAAGTGAATCAGTTACATCTCTCACTAAATCTAAATTCTATTCCATAGTGATTCATTCATAATCCATTATCGATCAATCTTTAATGAATTAAAGATCACTATCTGGTATGCGTCATATGAATCAATCATAATCAACCATGAATCCCAAGCAATCATTTCACATGGAAACACAGGGTTTACATCTATAATATTTTCGATGAACCAATCACATGAACATATAAGGAAAAATCTTATGGAAATACTTTGCATTCATGAGTGAGAGTCAATTTCATGGTGTCTATATCTAAGTTAACTTATATCTATCATGCATCTGTATCATAGTTGATTCATATCGATTATGCATTCATAACAAGGTCGGTTCATATCTTATCATGTATTCGTCAATCATTTCTATGATCCATTCTAGGGCTAGATCAACAATTCATTTCATGATTTCATATATAATAATATGATATATAAGGATGGTAGGGAACACAACACTGACATCATCGTATCATCATCATCTATGGATTTGGAGCATCCCGAAAGATTCCTTACCTGATCAATGCCGCTTCGTTCTTCTTGGATCTCCATAAATCTACGAAGGTGTGGCAAAGAAGCAAAGGCGGCTAAGGTACGAGACATGCCGCCAATGCAGTCTAAGCCCTCAACAGAGGTGCACACACAAGTGGAGCTTTCCTACTATCCTTGGTCAGTCAAATATCAAAAGTCGAATTTGGACATCTAACCCATCATATGGCTAAGCTGGGTCTTGACCTGACCCTATCATATGGCTAAAAGTCACATATCTCTTCCCCAAAAGATACATCCATGTGGGCATCTATGCTAGTGAGGCGGTCGTCCTAGTTAGGTAAGAATACAACATCACAAGTTCACATTCAATCAAAATCTTTAATATAATAAGAAGTTGGCACAACTATAGGTGATAATTAGAGGTTCACAATTCTATTGATCATTAGTCGACTTAAACATCACATAATCGGAGGTTCCATGGTGATTCGGACAGTCAAAACAGGCCTACGGGGTCCCCCAAAGTCAGTAGTGTCAACACCCATGTTGTTGGTGTCGACACTATGGCTCCCAAGGCCAAACAGAACTCTGGACCTTATGGTGTTGACACTAACAGCAGTGGTATTGACACCCTAGGCATTTCATGATCCTAAAAATAGGACTACACAGGTAGCCCAATTTTAAAGGGTCATAACTCTTAAAACACATATCCAAATGGAGAATTGTTTTTTTTTAATGAAAGAAAATTAAGTTAACTACAACATATTCAAAAATCAAATTAATCGGAGTATCACACAAGCCATGGTGATTAAGACACTAAGTGACTGTCAAATTTCGGAGACAACTACACACTTATGAAGATGATTATCTCACTCAATCTTCATCTAAATTCATGAAATTTAAACCATGATATTTAGACATGAAGCTTAAACAATCTCTAAAATATCCAATAGAATTTACATACTAGATTGAGCATGGTAATTAAAACAATCTACAAGAAAATTTATTTCTAGAGTAAGTACACGAAGGACATAAAAATCATAAACTTATTACATCAAATGAAGTCTAGTCATTAAGTTAGGAAGTCTAGATACTAGTACAACCTATAGGATATCAAAATTCACACGTGCACACCCACTATAGGTTAAAATCAGCATGCACATAATGAATCACAATGATCTACAAGTTGGGCATTATCTTACCTTAGAAATTAAACTCTACTACCTCAATGGGATTTCTAAGAACCAATCCTAGCCAAGGGAAGAAGAAGAAAGAGAAATCTAAAAGTCTCTCACAAATTATACCTTTAAGAGAGCTTCTTCTTCTAAGAGAGCTCCAATGTCACTACCTCAAATGTTCAAGTGAGCCTCCCAAATACTATGGAAGCCTGCAAGGACCATCACTAAGAGCCAAGAGAGAGTGGGAAGAGTTTGGGGTGGAGAAGAGAATGTTTGGTTCGTACTCTGTCTCCCACTTATATATAAACTAGTCAATAAAACACGCGTTGCGCGTGTTACACGTATAAACAATTAATTTACTATTAAAAAATTGTGATAATAATAAATAAGTATATTAGAAACAGTTGAAGTAACATTTTGTGCTTTGATCTCAACTGGATAAAATAACATAACAAAACTTTTCACAATAAATATTTTGTCAATAAGCTACCCTTCTCCCACAATATACAAAAAGGCATAGAAATGGGTTATCTGGGTGATTTTACCACGTTTTTTAAATCTTCATTTGGTACATACTGTAAAGGTGCCAAACATATTACAACTCGAGGTAGGTTGACGTAGTTAAAAAAGACGTGACATTTTTATGTCTAATCACAAATATAACATGAGATAAATTAAGATGACGAAATAGGATTCACATAATGTACTCCAAATAGATAGGATAATATTTTAATGATGATGATAATGATGAGAAGACACGATTTATCCTAGAACTGATGATTCTCATGCAGCAAGTAAATAAACAGTGATTAGCGGATCATGTCTCGTCTTGCAGCTCTGATGTTAAAGAGCAACTGGATTCCTCAGAAAAACACAAACAAAAAGATCTAAACCCCCACGATAGGTTGAAAAACCATGCATATATGTACTTTGGACCATGATATTCAAAGCATGCACAAAAATTCGTAACTTTAGCACTACCTAGATGCAATCCTTTCGGTAGTTTTGTGTATTAGGTCACTTTACCATTTGCTTTTGAGATTAATCCTGAGTCTAAACATGTACATTCTGTGTTAGGGTTAAGCTGAGCGAAAAGGGCTTTTCGTGAGACTATTAGCCCCTATCATAATATAATATGGGCTAATACTATAAATAATAGTAACTTTAGCATTGCCTAGATGTAGTCCTTCCGGTAGTTCCGTGTCTTTGGTCAGGTTTACCATTTGCTTTTGAGATTAATCCAAGTCTAAACATGCATGTTGTGGGTTATGGCTAAGCGGATGGAAAAGGGATTTCCATGAGATGGAAAATGAAAATTATTAGTATTTCTATCAATTTCATATAATATAGACTCCAGTCAGACATCAAATTACTTTTTTTTGAATTATTTGGAGCATATATTTCTATGTATATTTTATTTGTATTAAAATTTTATATTATATATAAATTTAAAAATTAAAATCGTAACAATTAGAATATATATAAGTATATGTAATATATAACATAATCATATATAATAATATACATAAATATAAAAATTATATCTTACAAAAATAAATAAGAAAATATAAATACATATATAATTTATAAAATATAAAAATGGATAAAAATTAAAAATATAAATATAACTAAACATAAATCTAAATTTAATTGTAAATTTAATAAGTAAATCTAAAGATAAAAGATTTAAACTAAATGCTAAATAATATAAATATAGAAAAAGATATATAATCAAACTTCTTTCTTGATTCAAGAGAAGCCCAAAGAAATTAATATGGTAGCCAAATAATGATAGATATGTCAAAAGCAAGTCTGATTACATCTATTACTGATGATCATGAGCAAAGAATATTCTTCTTTCTACTAAATAAGATCTACTGAACTTACAATTCATTAGATACTTTTTATGAATGTCTACTAAGTTTCTTAACCAAATTGACATGTTCCCTCTTTAAAAATTGAGCATAAATTCAATTGAAGATCGGTACACAAATTTTCCTTTTACTGGTTTAAGGTTTTAACAGGCCTAGTTGTCAAGGTTGGGACTTGGGATCACGCCATAACCTTCCCTCCAAAAAAAAAAAAATTATTGGCAAGACAAGATATAACAACTTGATTATTTATGCTAATAGCTAAAAATGCTACTTCCTGTCACTTATTTATTTTGGGTCGGTCATCTATGGCATTGTCTCACATATGTGTGCAAAGGCAGTTTGTAGCCAAATAATGTTGAAATTTGAAATTAAAAGTAAAAACAGTGGCAATACTCAAAAGAAATACAAAATAAAATTAAAAAAAATTATCTATTCAAAACTAAAATGAAGTCTGATGATTTTGTTGACAATAAGACGAACAACGGACTACATAATCAACCATGAACATGATAATTTTTTTTCAGTCCGTCAAAAATCAGAATCTAACATAAAAAGCATGCCAACAAAAACAATTGTTATAAAACTGACAGAAGACGGGATGAAGGCGTGCAGCCACGGGAACAGCTAAGAAGTAGGAGGGAAGGGAAGGCAACCCGGGACATTAGTCCTGACCGAACTAAACTTTATTAGACCGGATTAAATGATATAAATTTATCTAAACCGGACGACGAAGAGTCGATGTTTTTGTTTCATATATATATAAGTTATTGACTAGGTGAAATTTGCAAATATATTAAGTCTAACCCATTAGTCCAAACCATTCTAAAATCATCTATCTATATTTATAAATGGGTTAAATCTACTAATACAGTTAATTAGACTTAAACCGTGCATAATTCACCATAATATCTTATTTTTAACTAAAAATTAAAGTCATTTAATAAAATTCAAAGCAGTTCGATTAAGATCAAATCTGGTCAAAGCCGATAATCCAGTTTAGAATTCATGAACTGGATGGTCGAGGTATTATAGTCAATCCCAACTAAAATCAACCTGGCCAAATCGTTGGGTTCATAAATTTAACCCTTGCAAGTTTAGATTGACCCACCCAAAGTTACAGTTCTATTGTATGTTAGATTTAACCCAAATCCAAGTGAGGTTGGGGAGGTTGGACCCATGTTTAAGCCAATCAAGCCATGTTCAGGCTTCAGTAAATGTTTCGTTGGAATCCTCCACTTTGGTCAGGTATACTTTAGACCCTTCGGATCATTCCGGCTTTATAAGTTTTAGATGCTTGATAAAAATATTTAATATATTAAATTAATTGACATCTTAATTTTCAAGTCAAATTGAAAAGTTCAAAAAAAACTTCTAGGTCTTTCTAGATCTTAATGTTTATAAAGAGTTATATCCTAGAACAACCTTTCTATCTAATACTACTATATCCTACTTTTTAGCAATTTCTTACCACATCAACAAGATTCATTCATTTTTTCAAATAATTTCCTGTTAAAGGTAATATTGGTACAATTTTCTTTTTGCAACTAGCATATTTAGTATGAATATTTTAAAAATGAATATGACAAAAAGAATGATAAAAAGTGTGATGTAATATTTTTCAAAATTTTTAAAATTAAATTATTCCAATAGTGCTATTTTCATAAAACTTAAGCAAACTTAAACGTTTTGAAAAAAGGAGATGTTGCAAGTGATAATGAGAGTAAGAAGAGGTTTTTCTGTGTGAATAGTCAGGGAGTTTTCACAAAAATGAATTGAATTGGAGTGTACTAAAAACTAAGAATTCTAAACTTTAAAACTGGCTAACAAAGATTTGTCTGCATCAGTAATGCTCTATTATATTATTTAATATACTTATATATTTTTGTATTTACAATTTTAAATAGGTAAGATGTAAATATCATAATAAAACAGACTGGTAGAATAACATAAAAGTTAAAAGAGAGTTGTACATTTCAGTCCTATAATCTTTTAATATTATTTATGACCCATATAATCTATATTTCTTATTAGTCCTTATAATACTCACTGCAGCACATGGGGTGTAGTATTTATTTATTTTTTAATCTTTTAAGGTCTGACTCATGTCCGACATGTTCGTATAACCTAATTTTCAATGGACAATGTAAATAAATCGAAAAAATAAAACATCAAGGCCCCTTTTATTGAGCTCGGCCCATTTTTTTAACTATTCATTAGGGCTTAGTTTTTAGTTCTTTAGATTTTTTGAGTCGTAATAGATATTAAATTGTATGGACATGTCAGACATAATGCATTGACCTAAAAAAATTTCAAAAAAAGATGCAACAAACATTACTCTTGTTTAAAACATCCTTAAAAGGTCCCTCAACTCTCCTCAAAAAGTCCCAATGGAGTTTGGACTCCGAAGGGACTTCGCAACGATGATTTAAAATTGAGTTAGTTACATATATAACCCTATTATATAACTAATTACATTTTTACCCCTCTTATTTTTTGTCTTATTATTAATAACATTATTGCATGTAAATAGTTGCAAAAATGTCCCTACTGTCTGTTAACATTATATTAAATATCTTTTATTTAATCTAGACTAACCTTTAACCAAAGTTAAGAATTAAAAATATCTAAAATACCTTTATTATTTACTCAACTCTCTTTCTCTCTCTTTGGCACAACTTGGCTAGCAAAAAATATCTGTTTATTTTTGTCTAAACGATAAATTTAATGGTTGAAAATAGAATCTATAATGGAAGTTAATTGTTGGGGTATTTTTGACAGAGTTTTCATTTAGTAGAGATTATTAATAATAATTTAAAAATATAATTAACTGTGCAATAAGATTATATACGTAATTAACTCTTTAAAATTTATAGACTGTTTTAAAGAAATATAGACACGATGGGGACTTACAAGAAGTTTTGAAAACTTGTAGGCACTGAAAAGTGAAGATCCTAATCCAAAATAGGATACTGACCGTCCTAGAGGTTGTTTGTTTTAGTATAAACTTTGTAAATCACTAGTTTCAAAATTATTGGTTTCAAAATAAGTAATTTTTTTTTATTTTAGAATTATAAAATGTTTGTTTGACTGTTTGTAAAATAAAATAAGATGAATGCTTCAATCGTTTTGTTTTAATTTACGATGGATCTTTACTGTAAATCAAAACAAGAGAATTAGACTGTCAAATAAACAATAAACAGACAAGACTCAAATATGATTTTACTTTATATTATTTTAAATAACTAAAAATATTATAAATAAAATAATTATTTTAAATTATGCTGTTTTACGTTAAAACAAACAATCCTGCCTCACTTTGTTTGCAGAATAAGTTATTACGTGGGGCCCACTGACGGAATGGCGTATACTAGAATAAGAGATGTTTCGGTTTGATAATTTTGTGGGACCCGCTAATGGAATAAGAAGAATAAGTAATTCTTAGGTCTAGGGTGGGATGGCTTATTCTCCTTATTCTCCGAAGTCCGTGGTTCCATGTTCGCGGCCGGGTCGTTCCGAGTTAAATTTTTCCGACGACCGAACCGAGTTGCAAGGTCGTCTCGCAGCTCTGGTACGTTAAAGGGCACACGGTCCCCTTCCTGTGTCCAACGCTCTCGCAAAAGCACTCCACATCGCTGCGAGCACTGTCCGCTCTGCCCTTGGCACCCCCCCAGGCGAACAGGGGCCATCCCAGCACCGGCGCCTTCGCCGCGACGCCTGTCGGGGGCGCCATCTGGATAGCCGGGATGTCTCACAACCCTTCCCAGCTCCTCCCTTCAGGTTTTGCCCCCTCCGTTTATCTCGCGTCTGCTATCTATGTTGCTCCTGTTTCTACTGTCCTTCGTATTTTATTTTCTTGCATCCGTGCTCGATCTTGGTTTCAGAGCTGATCGATCGGTGCATCGGGTCCAAGATATGGGTTATCATGAAGGGCGACAAGGAGCTGGTGGGCACCCTAAGGGGTTTCGATGTGTATGTCAACATGGTGCTGGAAGATGTTACGGAATAGTGAGTACTGGTTCCCTTGCTTGCCTCGTTATGTCGATCTGTTCTATTTGTTCCTCTTCGGTTTTGATGGCTGTTGTGAAACTTCGTATACGAAATAATGTTGGTATTTTTGGCTTGAAATTGCCCGTGTGTTTTATTTACTGGTCAGTTACAGATCCGCTTATAAGGTAATCGGATAGAGAAGATTATCCTGTTACGACTTTTTCTAGGGTTCCGTTGTTTTTTTTTTTTTTTAAGATCATGGCTACTTCTGTTTGTGTTCCACATTTCATAAAAAGAGTCCAGTGCTAGTAAGCTATTATCGCGTTCTAGCATAAGTCAGTCCTCCGTTCTCAAGTAAGGTGCTTCCTTTGAAGTGGGGGAAGAATTTCATTGTTAGAGCTCATGAGGGAATAGATAGCTCAACGCTTAGAGAATCAATCACCGTGCTTGAAGGACACCATCTTCTGCTGTAGCAACATTTTTGAAAACATTGCCTCCCTCAGACTGATGGGCTTTCGGAGAGAGTAATTTAATCAAGATTGTAAGGGTAATTGGAGTGACCATTTGCTTCTAGTGGAGTTTGCCTATAAAAAAGTGACCAATCTAGCGTCGGTATGGCATGGATATTCGTCTTGTTGTGGTAATTACATTTTTCATGTGTGGCTTTATCTGGTGGAATTTTCTTCTGCCAGAAATTTTCAATCAGCCGCGCACCATTTGCTCGTCAATGGCTTTGCAGGCTTTTCAAGATATGAATAGAGACATGGGGTTGGAATGTATACACTTTTTGGTGCACGTAGCATTAAGAAAAGAGGGATGTGAAATTACATATGCTGGAACCCAAATGGATATGGTTCCTGGATATTGGCTTGTCTGAATTGGAGCAACATGGGAGCATGATCAGAAAGTGTACCGCTTATGGTGAGGACACCCGCGCACAGGTCCGATACGACCCGGCCTACGTCTACCGTTGGAGGAGGACGTCAACAACGACTCTGGCATCTCTGTGGCCTTACGATGATTTTCTTGAGGACTGATGAGCTTATTACGTGTTTATGGATATTGCGGACATGTGTATGGCCCGTTCTTGGGCCCATTTATCTATTTTTGTTATTTTTTAGTATTTTTTATGCACGATTTTTTCTTTTATTGTAGGCTAGGGGCAATTTTAATCATTTACTTTCTTAGGGCATCATTAAGGTATGGAGACTCTATTTAAAGCCTTGTAATCTCTCTTTGAGATTTAATGATGATGATGATTGAATGAGAAGAGTTGAGCCGCTAGAGATGTGTGTGTGTGCGCAGGGCATGAAGCCTTCTCCCTTGTCCTCTTCTTCTTCTCTCTCTCTTCATCCTCTCTCTCTCTCTTGCCTCCTCCTGCTCCCTCTTCCTCATTCTCTACAGTAGAACATGGCCGTTGGTCACCTGGCGAGGCGAGGTGATATGCGCCTCCCGACCCTCGTCGATCAAGCCCGACGAGACGCTCCCCACGCACCACGCGGCAGCTCGCAGCGCGTTCCTGCCTAGCCGCCGTAGTGCTGTCCCCGGCACCCCGCGTCACTTTGCACCCATCCGTGCCCGGCCGCCATGGGGCGGATCTCTGCCAGGCGCCGCTCGGCCCCAGACACACGGCAACTCGTCACCATTCACGCGGCACGGGCATCGCCGCTTGTGCCCGTGCGAAAGCGAGCCGGCCGCTTGTTAGCCATGCGTCACGCCAGCGTACGACCCTACCTCTGTCGCCGGCAAGCGTCGTGCCAACGCGATCCCATTCTGTACTGCCAGCAACGACCCGCCGCATGCCGCCACGTGGCGGTTTGAAGGCCCACACGCCTGCTCGCCCCTGCCCGACGCGTACGCTGTGTCGTCCTACTCGCTGCCGTACGAGGCCGCCGGGCGCACAACGCCTCGCAGCAACAATCTCAGTCCGCTGCCTGCCTGCTGTCACACCATGGACCCTTGTGGCAGCGTCCTGCTCAACCACTAGCACTGTACAGTGTGCATCACGGGTTCGAGGTCCCGTTCGGTCGTTTGTGGACCCTCACCATCCCGGTGTGACCCCACTTGATAGTGGGCCGGTTAGTGACAGTTTGACTCATTACCGTACACTTGTCCGTCCCTTATATGGTCAAATATGTACCCGTGCACATGTGTTTAGGTTCTTAGCTACTTAATATAATATTGCTGTCAGATTGTGAGTTTCAGAGATCTGTTCTGTGGCTCCGTTTGAACATGTTGACCGTGTTGTTGATGCCCTAGCTCCTAGGTAGTTTTCACTACCAACGATCCCATTTGTTTTCTTACGGCGAGGAGACGGTTTCTGAGTTTGCTTGCAAGTTATTTTCGTATTTTCTTTCATGAACATGAGGTTCGTTTAATGATCATTTTGCTGTTCGCTGTGGTGTTCTTGTTGATCTCGGATCGTAGCCACCGTTTGGAGTCTTAGTCGGTTGCTGTCCCGCATCATTTTGGTATCAGAGCCGTAGGTTGTTGTCTAGGGCTAGTTGTCGTATTTTGTCATCTAATTATAGTGTGTTCATGTTCACTTAGTCTTCACTTTGTCTATCTATTTTACGTCCAGAGTTTAGCATGTTGGTTCATCTAGGTTTAATTAAGGACAGTTGATACTCCACTACACAGTCATCTTTTTATGTCCGTACGTAGCGGCGTAGAGTTTCACATCCCTTCGCCAATGTCAGGTTCACACATGGGATCTTCTTATGTCCCTGATGTGATTGAGTTGATTGGCCAGCTTATGCGCCGTATGGATGAGTGGAACCAGCGCCTTGAGGGTTTTGGAGAGTCACTTCGGTCTGTGCAAGATAAGGTCAACTTGTGTGAGCGTACGGTACAGGGTCTTGCCGGCCTCGTGGTCGCGTCGAGCGGTATTCATCAGGGTTAAGGTCTGGTGCGCGCTGTCGAGAAGTAGAACTTGAACCCGGTTCCAAATCCTGCCCCGGCCAACCCACCTCTACCTGTGGAGCTACCTCGGAGAGTTGATTCGGCCGACGATCGGCGACATTTAGATGATGGTGTGGAGTACGATTCACGTAATGAGCTGGAAGACCGGATAGTTGTGCGTCGGCCTATAAGGCAGGATAGGCAGCGTGACCGTGATGATGGTGCTGATTAGAGACGCGCGAGGCGTTTGAGGGATAGGCAGGATCAGTACGATCATTGGGACCTTCGTGACCGCGATGATCGGTTGAAACGACGCAATCATGATGTTCGATTCGATCGACACGATCGAGAGGATCGATTCGACCGACGTGATCGGAGGACCGAGTTGAGCGGTATGATCGAGGTGACCGATATGATCGGTACGCTCGAGGGGATCAGATCGATTTTGGTGAGGCACCTAGGCGTCATTGATGTCCGAGGGATCGAGATGACCGGGACGATCAAGATGATCTTGAGGAGGAGGGGAGGCCCCATCGTGTTCAGAGGGATTTAGATGATCGTTGTAGTGCTGATGCTCCCACTTTTGACCAAGGAATTCCGGGTCGGATCAGGTCCCCGAATCGGGACCTGGCGATCCCGATCATTCGGATCGGATCGACCGAGTCGGCCGATCCAGATGAAGTCTGGCCGATCCGACTCGGCTGTATTAAAAAAATAAAAAAATCAAGAAAAAATCAGAAAAAATTGTATACATATGATTCAATGAATGTACAATAAAAATGAATGCACTTCATGTACATCCATAAAAATATATACATTAAAGACAACTAAGGGTCTGATGTCCGGAAGAGTGATGCTATTTCCTCTGAAAAAGCAAGTGGACAAGTGTCCCAAAGGTCGAATAATTGGAACAAATCGAAGGGGTTTGATAGCGACTCTGCAAAAGCATGGAATTCCACATCTGTGTCAACCAAATGAGCAATGTCTAATGAGGATCAAGCTTGGACTCCAAAGATTGATTCTGATAAAGTTGACGAGCCTGGTTGCTGGGGTAATCGCAGTGGTTCATTTCAGCATAGAGATGTTTGGAGTCGAGAAAAGCCTTATGGTGGAGCACATAGTTCTGGCGAGGGAAGTTGCTGGGAGAGATCTAATGGGGGGAGTGCAGAGAACGGCGGATAGTAGCCATTCATAGCATGGCAATGTACATTAGCTTCTTGTTTCTGCTTTGATGGTTCTGTATCTATTGTGGTTGCTGGTTATTCTTTTTTTGTCTTATATATTGATGATCATCTGTGTATATTTTCCTTCCAATGTCTGAAGCTAGTTGCAATCTTTTTTTTTGGATGGAGCCTATTTTGGATCTTTCCAGATAAAAGATAACAAGGTTTAATCACTTCGTTTGTCTCTAGTCTATTCTACGTGAGATTTTTCAAGCTGTAACCTGTTTTGGGGGTCAAGTTGCCGGCGGCCGCGAGTGGCGGCGGCGGTGGCCGGAGGAGGGGGAGGGGCTAGGGGAAGGGGGGAAGGCCAGCAACAGCAGCAAAAACGCTGTTGCTGGTGGATGGATTGGCCCCCTTAAGGGGGGATCCGAATCGCGCCCGAATCGGGCCAAATCGGACCAGCGACCGGTCCCGATTCGGACCGATTCACACTGTTTTTTTAAAAAAAATAAATAAATCGAGGGGATGAACAGTGAAATCCCCCCCGAATTGGATCGGAACCCGCCGATTCCGCAATCCATGCTTTTGACGGGTTCTTAGACCCGAAGGTTTATCTTGACTTCTTGACTGGGAGGCTAGCATGAACCGCTACTTTGATTGGATGGGTATGACTGACGCTAGGTGAGCTCGCTTTGCCCTGATGAAGTTGACAGGCCATGCTCAGACCTATTGGTCAAATGTCGAGGACCTACTCGAATAGTGTCAGCAAGAGCCCATTGAGTCGTGGGAGGACATGAAGGTTAAGTTTCGCGAGAGCTACCTTCCCCCCACTTACCGCCATCGTCTTATTGATCGATGGCAGAGCCTTGCTCAGGGTACTCGCACCGTTTCAGAGTAGATTGTCGAGTTTGATGAGTACCTGATGAGATGTGGGGATCGTGAGGAGAGTGCGTTGACTCTTTCCTGTTTTCGGAAGGGTCTACGCCGTGTGTCAGCAGGAGCTATTCCATCAGCATGTGACGACCATTGAGCACGTCTATCAGGTGGTGAGAGAGATGGAGTAGTTCGAGTTTGAGGTGGAGTCACCCCCGTGTGCTGGGCTGGCCTATTAGCGTCCTTTTGATCAGCACGCCGCACTGGGAGTGCAGTCGAGGGGTCCAACCTTCAGACTTGCTGACCCCAGTCGTTAGGACCCCCCTCGTCCCCGGCTTCCCCAGAGGGACCCTCCACTTTACCGGCACCCCCTGTCCGTCCTCCCATGGGAGTTCATCCACCTAGGTGGGTGGATAAAGGGAAGGCCCCGGCCCTGGGTGAGTCATTCCAAGAGGGCGGATCCTGTGGTCGATGCTTCAGGTGTCAGGGACTTGGACACTACACTTCTTAGTACCCGTCGAGATCCTTAGCTATTGGAGACGTGGACCTAGAGGAGCCCCAACCCGAGTTGCAGGATGTGAGTTATACGACTGAAGTTGACATGGTTGAGGATTTTCATTCTGAGGGAGAGGTGTTCGGTTGTATCCAGGCTCAGTTCTTCAGGGTTGGAGATATTGAGGACCTTCCTGACGGAGGTAGGCTTAGTGTGGTCCGATGTATTTTGACCCAGCCGAAGGAGTGTGATGATTGGTGTCGTACTATCATCTTTCACACTTATTATCATGCCGATGGCAAGGTGTGCAAGTTGATCATTGACAGGGGGAGTTGCATTAATGCAATCTCCACCAGTGTCGTTGCACGCTTTAGGTTGACTGCTGTTGACCACTCTCGTCCCTATCCTGTATCCTGGGTGGACTCTACCTCCATTCCGATTCAGACGAGATGTCTCGTTCATGTATGCTTCCCACCCTACGAGGATAAGATCTGATGCGATATCCTATCCATAGAGGTCGGGAGCCTCATACTTGACATGCTATGGCTATATGGCTCCAGGACCGGTCCAACACTGTGTGTATTTCAGTATGGCGACCTGCGCATCACCTTACAGTCCTCCCGACCTAGGTCGACCTCCCAGCAGGAGACCTCTTAGGCGAGTTCCTCAGCGTCCCCGGGTACCCCTTCCACGTCTAGTGCCACTACCACCTCTAGCACATCTTGCCCTCCTGCCACACTCGACACGGCACTAGCAAGTATGTGTCCCATTTCCCGTTCGACCCAGTTGGGCGTCACTAGTACTCGCGAGCCTTCCCTCCTTAGTGCACCGCCCACAGCGGCCTTACAGTTTATTAGCGCTATGGAGCTTAAGCATGACATCGCTGAGAGCGAGCCCATCTTTGCTTTAGCGGTTAGAGAGGTGGTGGATGAGATCCAAAGCGAGCACCCTGCTGAGATTACTTCTCTACTTTAGGAGTTTCAGGATGTCTTTCCCGAGGATCTTCCAGAGGGGTTACCACCCGTGCGTGACATTCAACACGCAATTGATGTGATTCCAGGATCTACCCTGCCCAACTTGTCACATTATCGTATGAATCTTATGGAGCATGCTAAAGTAGAGGAGCTCCTGAGGTGGGGTTCAATTCGTGAGAGTCTGAGCCTTTGCGCAGTTCCTGCATTTTGGCTCCAAAGAAAGATGGCACTTGGAGGATGTGCGTGGATAGTCGCGCCATAAACCTCATTACGGTCAAGTACCGTTTTCCCATTCCTCGCTTGGATGATATGTTGGACATGATGGCGGGAGCCACAATATTCTCCAAGATTGATCTGAAGAGTGGCTATCACTAGGTCAGGATTTGGCCTGGGATGAGTGGAAGACAACCTTCAAGGCGAAGGATAGTCTTTGTGAGTGGTTGGTCATGTCCGTCGGGCTGTCTAACATCCTTAGCACATTCATGTGACTGATGACTCAGGTACTGCGACCCTTCATTGGCATGTTCCTTGTTGTGTACTTCGATGACATTCTGATCTACATGTTCCTGGTCATGTACTTCAATGACATTCTGATCTACATGTTCCTGGTCGTGTACTTTGATGACATTCTGATCTATAGCCGCTCCAGGGGTGATCATGTAGAGCACTTGTGCCAGGTGTGCCTTGCCCTTTGTCAAGAGAGGTTGTACGGGAATCTCAAAAAGTGTGCTTTCTTGACAGATCGAGTGATTTTCTTGGAGTTTATTGTGTCTACTGAGGATGTATATGTTGACCTCGAGAAGGTCAGGGCGATTGTGGAGTGGCCCGAGCCACGGACGATTTATGATGTCAGGAGCTTTAATGGCTTGGCGACATTCTATCGTCGCTTCATTCGGGGTTTGAGTTCCATCACAGCTCCGATCATATATTGCATCAGGAAGGAAGCCTTTACATAGACGAAGGCCTCAGCTTCGGCCTTTCGTGACATCAAGGAGGATATGACCTAGGCACCCGTCGTTCGATTACTTGATTTCTCGCAGGTGTTTGAGCTTTCCTGTAACGCCTCCGGTGTCAGCATAGGTGGGGTCCTGAGTCAGGAAGGCCATCCCATTACGTATTTTAGCGAAAAATTGAGTGATGTCAAGTTGAAGTACACCTATAATAAAGGAGTTTTATGCGGTAGTAAAGACATTGAGGCATTGGAGACATTATCTGCTAGCGCAGGAGTTCGTGTTATACTCCGATCATGAGGCCCTCAGGTTTCTTTACGCCTAGAAGAAGCTGAACTCGAGACACAGTCGATGCGTCGAGTTTCTTCAGGTCTACACATTTGTCTTGAGACATAAGGCGGGTGTGGAGAACCGCTTGGCTGACGCACTGAGCCGCCGCTCATCTCTTCTGACAGTAGCCGCCGCAGTGGTCACAAGATTCGAAAAGCTCCGAGACGAGTATCCTAGCTGTCTCGACTTTAGCCTGATCCACTAGGCCCTTCAGTCTGGGCCCTCTAGACAATACAGTGAGTACCTCCTTCATGAGGGCTACCTATTTCGTGGGTCTCAGTTATGCATTCCATGGACCTCAGTCCGTGATTTTTTGACTTGGGAGATTTATGCTAGAGGTTTAGCCGGTCACTTTGACCAGAATAAGACTGTTGAGCTGGTGAAGTACCGGTTCTTCTGGCCTAGCCTGAAACGCGATGTTGCTCGTATAGTTGTTCAGTGCTATACATGCGCTACGGTAAAGCAGAAGAAACATAACATCGGCATGTACACTCCTCTTCCCGTGCTTGATTGCCCGTGGCAGGATGTCAGTATGTATTTTGTCTTAGGCCTGCTACGAACGATCTGAAGGCACGATTCTATCATGGTTGTTGTTGATAAGTTCTCCAAAATTGCCCACTTTATCCCCTGTTCGAAGACGTCAGATGCATCTAGAATAGCCCATTTATTCTATAGGGGTGTAGTTCGTCTGCACGGGCGACCCAAGACCATCGTCTCGCATATGGATGTCCATTTTGTCAGCTATTTTCGGAAGATCTTGTGACATTTAATGGGCACTAAGTTCAAGTTCTCTACCGCTTATCATCTCCAGATCGATGGGCAGACCGAGATAGTCAATAGGAGGCTGAGAGATTTGTTGCGTTGTCTTGTGGGAGAGCGTGTGCGTAGTTGGTATCAGGTATTATGACAAGTAGAGTTTGCATATAACAGTTTAGTCAATAGGTCTACTGGCATGTGTCCGTTTGAGATTGTTACTGGCTTTAGACCTAGGGAACTTATAGACTTTGTCCCGTTGCCTGTCCATTCCCGCACTTCTGAGTCTGCAGAGTCCTTAGCCGAGCATATTAAGTTTATATGATAATGTCCGTCGACACATCAAGATCAACAATGAACGCTACAAACGGATGGCATATGCACATCGACGACCACATGAGTTCCATGAGGGCGATTACGTGATGATCATGGTCCGACCTGAACAGTTTTCCTTAGGAAAAGAAGCTGCACGTTCGAGGGGTTGGCCCATTCAAAGTGTTGAAACGAATTGGACCGAACGCGTACGTGGTAGATCTATCTTCGGATTATGGTATCAGTAGCATGTGTGTGCCGTGCTGTAATGGGGGCTGGAGGCGGACACTCAAGGATTGGGTCGCTCTCGAGGGTTACCAAATCTGAGACAATGAACGTGCTACTGATGCCATAATCCGAAGGTAGATCTACCACGTACGTTCGTTTCAGCACTTTGAATGGGCCGGCTCTTTGAGCTTGTAGCTTCTTTACGGTTCCTGAAGGAAATTGTTTAGGTCGGACTCTGATCATCACGTAATCGCCCTCATGGAACTCTTATGGTCGCCGATGTGCATCTGCCATCCGTTTGTAACGTTCATTGTTGATCTCAATGTGTCGACGGACATTATCATGCAGACTCCTAATATGCTCGACTAAGGACTGTGCATACTCAGAAGTGTGGGAATGGACGGGCAACGGGACAAGGTCTATAGGTCCCCTAGGTCTAAAGCCAGTAACAATCTCAAACGGACACATGCCAGTAGACCTATTGACTGAACTGTTATATGCAAACTTTGCCTGTCATAATACCTGATACTAACCATGCGCACGCTCTCTCACAAGGCAATGCAATAAATCTCTCAGACTCTTATTGACTATCTCGGTCTGCCCATCGGTCTGGAGATGATAAGCGGTGGAGAACTTGAACTTGGTTTCCATTAAATGCCACAAGGTCTTCCAAAAATAGCTGACAAAATGGACATTCCTATACGAGACGGTGGTCTTGGGTAGCCCGGCAGACAAACCACATCCTCATAGAATAAATGGGCTACTCTAAATGCATCTGACGTCTTCGAACATGGGATAAAGTGGGCCATTTTGAAGAACTTATCAACAACAACCATGATATAAGCGTGCCCCCAGATCGTTCATGGCAAGCCTGAGACAAAATGCATACTGACATCTTGCCACGGGCAATTAGGCACGGGAAGAGGAGTGTACAGACCAGTGTTATGTTTCTTCTGCTTTGTCGTAATGCATGTGTGGCACTGAGCAACTATACGAGCAACATCGCGTTTCAGGCTAGGCCAGAAGAACCGGTACTCCACCAGCTCAACGGTCTTGTTCCTGTCAAAGTGACTGGCTAGACGTCCAGTATGATACTCACAAGTCAAAAAATCATGGACTAAGGTCCGTAGAATGCATAACTGAGACCCACGAAATAGGTAGCCCTCCTGAAGGAGGTACTCACTGTACTCTTTAGAGGGGCCAGACTGAAGGGCCTAGTGGATCGGGTCAAAGTCGGGATAGCTAGGATACTCGTCCCGGAGCTTTTCGAATATTGTGACCTCTGCGCTGACAACTGTCAGAAGAGATGAGTGGTTGCTCAGCGCGTCAGCCACACGGTTCTCTACACCCGCCTTATGTCTCAAGACGAATGTGTAGGCCTAAAGAAACTCGACGCATCGACTGTGTCCCGGGTTCAGCTTCATCTGGTGTGAAGAAACCTGAGGGCCTCATGATCGGAGTGTAGCACGAACTCTTGCGGTAGCAGATAATGTCTCCAGTGCCTCAATGTCTTTACTACCGCGTAAAACTCCTTATCATAGGTAGAGTAGTTCAGCTTGGCATCATTCAATTTTTCGCTGAAGTACGCAATGGGATGGCCTTCCTGACTTAGGATCCCACCTATGTTGACATCGGAGACATCACAAGAGACCTCAAACACTTGCGAGAAATCAGGTAATCGAACGACGGGTGCTTGGGTCATACGCTCCTTAATGTCACGAAAGGTCAAAGCTGCGGCCTTCATCCATGTAAAGGCTCCCTTCCTGATACAATATGTGATTGGAGCCGTGATGGAACTAAACCCCCGAATAAAGCGACAATAGAATGTCGCCAAGCCATGAAAGCTCTTGACATCATGAATCGTCCATGGCTTGGGCCACTCCACATTTGCCTTGACCTTCTCGGGGTCAGCATATACGTCCTCAGTAGACACAATGAACCCTAAGAAATCACTCGATTTGTTAAGAAAGCACACTTCTTGAGGTTCCCGTACAACCTCTCCTGACGAAAGGCAAGGCACACCTAGAGCGGCTATAGATCAAAATGTCATCGAAGTACACGACTAGGAACATGCCAATGAAGGGTCGCAGTACCTGAGTCATTAGCCGCATGAATGTGCTAGGACGTTGGACAGCCCAAAGGGCATGACCAACCACTCATAAAGATCATCTTTCGTCTTGAAGGCTGTCTTCTACTCATCCGCAGGCCGAATCCTAATCTGATGATAGCCACTCTTCAGATCAATTTTGGAGAATACCGTGGCTCCGGCCATCATGTCCAACATATCATCCAAGTGAGGAATGGGAAAACAGTACTTGACCGTAATGCGGTTTATGGCACGACTATCCACGCATATCCTCTAGGCGTCATCTTTCTTTGGAGCCAAAAGTGCGGGAACTGCGCAAGGGCTCAAACTCTCACGAATCGAACCCCTCCTCAGGAGCTCCTCGACTTGCCTCTGATGCTCAACTTGCTTCGTAGGATTCATACGATAATGTGGCAGGTTGGGTAGGATAGATCCCGGAATCAGATCAATCGCGTGCTGAATGTCACACATGGGTGGTAACCCCTCTGGAAGATCCTCGGGAAAGACGTCCTGAAACTCCTGAAGTAGAGAGGTAACCTGAGCGGGGTGCTCGCTCTAGATCTCATCCACCACCTCTTTGACCATTAAAGCAAAGATGCGCTCGCTCTCAGCGATGTCATGCTCAAGCTCCCTGGTGCTAATAAACTGTAAGGCCGCTGTGGGCGGGAGTAAGGAGGGAAGGCTTGCGTGACGCCAATTAGGTCGGATGGGAAATGGGACACGTACTTGCTAGCGCTGTGCCGAGTGTAGCAGGAGGGCAAGATGTACTGGAGGTGGCAGTGGCATCAGACGTGGAAGGGGTACCCCGGGACGCTGAGGAACTCGCCTAGGAGGCCCTTTGCTGCGAGGTCGACCCTAGGTCGAGGGGGCTGTAAGGTGATGCGCAGGTCGCCATATTGAAATACACATGTGTTGGACCGGCCCTGGAGGGCCGTATCCATATCATATAGCCATGGCCTGCCAAGTATGAGGCTCCCGACCTCCATGGGTATGATATCGCATCAGATCTTATCTTCGTAGGGTGGGAAGCATACATGAACGAGACATCTTATCTGAATCGGAATGGAGGTAGAATCCACCCAAGATACGGGATAGGGACGAGGGTGGTCAACAACAGTCAACCTAAGGCGTGCAATAGCATTGGTGGAGATTGCATTAGTGCAACTTCCCCTGTCAATGATCACCTTGTACACCTTGCCATCGACACGATAATAGGTGTGAAAGATGGGTAGTATGACACCAATCATTACACTCTTTTGGCTGGGTCAAGAAACATCGGACCACGCTAAGCCTACCTCCATCATGAAGGTCCTCAATATTCCTAACCTTGAAGAACTGAGCCTACATACAATCAACCACCTCTCCCTCAGAATGAAAATCCTCAACCATGTTAATTCCAGCCGTATAACTCACATCCTACAACTCGGGCTGGGGGTCCTCTAGGTCCACATCTCTAATAGCTAAGGATCTCGACAGGTACTAAGAAATTTAGTGTACAAGTCCCGAAGCATCGACCATGGGACCCGCCCTCCTGGGAGGACTCACTCGGGGCCAGGTCCTTCCCCTTATCCTTCCGTTTGGGTGGAGGAACTCCCATGGGAGGACGGACAGGGGTGCCGGTAGGGCGGGCACAGGGTCCCTCTAGGGAAGTCGGGGACGAGGGGGGGTGTTGACGATTGGGGTTAGCAGGTCTGAAGGTTGGACCCCTCGGCTGCACTTCCGGTGCGGCACATTGATGAAAAGGAGGTTAATAGGCCGGCCTAGCACGCGGGGGTGACTCCACCCAAGCTCAAATTGCTCTATCTCTCTCACCACCTGATAGGCATGTTCAATGGTCTTCACATGTTGACGGAACAACTCCTGCTAATGCACATGACATAGATCTTTCTGGAAGCGAGAAAGAGTCAACGAACTCTCCTCACGAGCACTACATCTCATCAAGTACTCATCAAACTTGGCAATGTACTCTGAAACGGTGCGAGTACCCTGAGCAAGGCTTTGCCATAGATCAATAAGGTGATGACGGTAAGTCGGGGGAAGGTACTTCTCGCGAAGCTTAACCTTCATGTCTTCCCACGACTCAATAGACTCTTGCTAACACTATTCGTGTAGGTCTTCGACATTTGACCAATAGGTTTGAGCTTGGCCTGTCAACTTCATCATGGCGAAGCGAGCTCGCCTAGCATCAGTCATACCTATCCAGTCAAAGTAGCAGTTCATGCTAGCCTCCTAGTCAAGAAGTCAAGATAGACTTTCCGGTCTAGGGACCAGTCAAAAGTGGGAGCATCAGCACAAATGGCCCGATGATCATCTAAATCCCTCTAAACACAATAGGGCCTCCGTTCCTCCTAATGATCATCTCGATCGTCCCGGTCATCTCGATCCCTCGGACGTCGATGGCGTCTAGGTGCCTCACCAAAATCGATCCAATCCCCTCGAGCCTACTGATCATATCGGTCACCTCGATCATACCACTTAACTCGGTCCTCCCGATCACGTCGGTCAAATCGGTCCTCTCGATCGAATCGAACATCCCGATCTCGCCATTCCAACTGATCATCACGGTCACGGAGGTCCCAATGATCGTACTGATCCTACCTATGCCTTAGACGCCTCACGCGTCTCTGATTAGCACCATCATCACGGTCACGCTACCTATCTTGCCTCATAGGTCGACGCGCAACTATCTGGTTTCCCAGCTCATCACGTGAATCGTACTCTGCCCCATCATTTGAATGTCGTCGATCGTCGGCCGAATCAACTCTCCGGGGTAGCTCCACAGGTGGAGGTGGGTTGGCCGTAGCAGGATTTGGGACCGGGTTCGGGTTTTACCTCTCGACAACCTGCACCAGACTTGACCCTGATGAATACCCTTTGGCGCGACCACGAGGCCAATAAGACCATGCACTGTACACTCAGACTCATTGACCTTATCTTGCACAGACCAAAGTGACTCTCTAAAACCCCCAAGGCGTTGGTTCCACTCATCCATACGGCACATGAGCTGGACGATCAACTCAGCCACATTAGGGACATTCGGGGATCCTGAGTGGTGAACCTGACATTGGTGGAGGGATGTGAAACTCTACGCCGCTACATGTGGGAATAAAAATGTGACTGTATGGTGGAGTGTATCAACTATTCTCAACTAAACCTAGATGAACTAGCATGCTGAACTCTGGACGTAAAATAGATAGATAAAGTGGAGACTAAGTGAACGTGAACACACTATAACTAGATGATAAAATGTAACAACAAGCCCTAGACAACAGCCTACGGCTTTGATACCAAGATGATGCGGGACATCAACGGACTAAGACTCCGAACGGTGGCTACGATCTAAGATCAGCAAGAACACTGCAGCGAACAACAAAATGATCATCAAACGAACCTCATGTTCATGAAAGAAAATACGAAAATAACCTGCAAGCAAACTCGAGAATCGTCCCCTCGCTGTGAGAAAACAAACATGATCATTGGTAGTGAGAACTACCTAGGAGCTAGGGCATCAACAACATGGTCAACATGTTCAAACGGAGTCACATACCGAATCTCTCGAACTCACACTTCGACAGCAATATTATATTAAGTAGCTAGGAACTTAAACATACGTGCACGGGAATAGATTTGACCATATAAGAGACGAACAAGTATATGGGAATGAGTTAAATCGTCACTAATCGACCCACTGTCAAGTGGGGTCACAACGGGATGGTGAGGGTCTACAAACGACCGAGCGGGACCTTGAGCGGTGCTGCATGCTGTACGGTGCTAGTGGTTGAGCAAGGTGCTGACGCAAGGGTCCGTGGCGCGGCAATAGGCAGCCAGCAGACTGGGATGGTTGCTGCGAGGCGTTGTGCGCCTGGTGGCCTCGTATGGCAGCTAGCAAGGCGGCGCAGCATGCACGTACGGGACCTTGAGCGGTGCTGCATGCTGTACGGGACCTTGAGCGGTGCTGCATGCTGTACGGTGCTAGTGGTTGAGCAAGGTGCTGACGCAAGGGTCCGTGGCGCGGCAATAGGCAGCCAGCAGACTGGGATGGTTGCTGCGAGGCGTTGTGCGCCTGGTGGCCTCGTATGGCAGCTAGCAAGGCGGCGCAGCATGCACGTCGGGCAGGGGCGAGCAGGCGCGTGGGCCTTTAGACCGCCAAATGGCGGCATGCGGTGGGTCGTTACTGGCGGTACGGAACGAGATCGCGTGCGGCGTGACGCTTTGCGGCGGCGGAGGCGGGGTTGCACGTTGGCACGATGCGTGGCTGACGAGCGGCCGGCTCGCTTTCGCGCAGGCACGGGCATGAGCTGCTATGTGTTTGGGGCTGGGCGGCGCTTGGCAGAGATCCGCCTTGTGGCGGCCGGGCACAGGTTGGTGCAAAGTGATGCGGGGTGCCGCGGCCGCGCTACGGTGGCTGGGCGGGAACGTGCTGTCGGGCTGCCGTGTGGGGCGCATCTCGCCGAGCTCGATCGACGAGGGGCGAGAGGTGCGAATCGCCTCGCCCCGCCACGTGACCGACGACCCTGTTCTATTGCAGAGAACGAGGAAGAGGGAGCATGAGGAGGCAAGAAAGAGAAAGAGAGAGCGGATGAAGAGAGAGAGAAGAAGAAGAAGAGGACAAGGGGGAAGGGCTTCACGCCTTGCGTACACACACGCACATCTCTGACGGCTCAACTCTTCTCATTCAATCATCATCATCATTAAATCTCAAAGGGAGATTGCAAGGCTTTAAATAGAGTCTCCATACCCTAATGATGCCCTAAGAAACTAAATGACTAAAATAGCCCTCAACCTACAATAAAAGGTAAAAATCGTGCAGAAAAATATTGAAAAAATAGGTAAATGGGGCCAAGAACGGGACATACACATGTCCGCAATATCCATAAATACGCAATAAGCTCATCAGTCTTTAAGAAAATCGTCGTCAAGCCACAAAAATGCCAGAGTCGCTGCTGACGGCCTTTTCCGACGGTAGATGTGGGCCGGGTTGTCCTGGACTCGTGCGCGGTTGTCCTCACCAATTCTGGTAGAAAGAATATTAAGAAGTGAAGAGAAAGAAGGATGAGAAAGGGTTGGGAGGTTTTATTGTTCAAGGGGCAGAAGTAAGACAACTATATAGTAAATGAAAGAAGAAATTGAACGGTGAGATATCATGTGCAGTAATTTCAGCCATGCTCCCTTTTAAATTTCTTGTGCTCTCTTAACTCTGTGTGTGTGTGTGTTTTGGGTTTTTATGTACCGATGATGTGAAACAGTGAACTGCTCTTTTATTATGTTAACTGACTAATGTTTCATTATGAGGCAATCCAAAACAAAAGGACGGTGGGCAAAGAATGACCTAGGTGTTACTTGTTCAAAGCACCTAATCTATCTCACAAAGTGCCTTCTGAAACATTGGGAAGATCGAGCTAGTTGAAAACTTATTTCTTTAGAACTTCAGGAGGTTCTTTTCTGTACCTAAAGTGGAGCTGCTAGTCAGCTTTTGAGTCCTAGGGCTGCAAACGAATCAATATGCTCGATAATAGCTTGGCTCGCCTTGTTTATTGAGCTGAATAAACAACTTTGAACAAAAAATTAAGCTCGGTTCATTAAACGAACCAAACTTCAACACAGTCAAGCTCAGCTAGATTATGTTCACGAACAAATTCGTTCTTGTTAAGAATCCGTTTACATACTCATTAAGAGCCCACTTAAGTACTCATCTAATTATTCTATTCATGAATAAACGTAGTTAACAAGATGTTTAATGTCCTTTAGAGTTTTCTATCAAATTTAACTGGTAGTCATCATGGTTTGGCCTGAGTTTATAAATTTAACGTTGGATTAAATCTATCATGGACTCAATGGACTTGCAAGCTACTCAATACTCGGCTCGAGATTGTTCAATACTTGAACAAACCAAACTTGAACAAGCATCATAGATACTTGGCTCGTTTGCACCCCTACTTTTGACTATCTTGTTTGTGTATATATATTATCCATGTGTAAGAAGCAAAGTTAGCCTGGTATTTTGAGGCAAGAAATGAGGGCATCTTTTAAGGGCTATTGGTTGAGAAGCAAAGTATAATAAAATTCCGTGATCTGGCAGAAGCCATTATCCATACATGGGGACCAGGGCAGGAGGTCTGAACTCTGATTTGGTGACTATGGATGATTCTGTTGTTTTGAAATTGAGAATCGTGCGAAGACTTCTCAGTGAGCGTTTTGATGTATTTCAATGATTGATGAGTGAGATCGACTCATAAAAGGCTGATTTATTTCCCACAGAAATGCTGTAGTTTGTATATGGATGGCATTGACATAGAGCTGGACTTCTGAAAAACTGCTTATTTTTGATATTATATGAGAATGTTCCCTATGCTCCAGATCAGTGTGGATGTTTGACAATCTCCTGCTGACATGCAGTCTATGCAATACCATTGCTAACAACAGTTTTTCTGGTGTATCTTCAATCCCCTAATGCAGTTCTTTCTACTGTTAAGAGACAGTGGAGAGAGAATACTGAAAACTTCTCTCTTTGGCGCAAGGGCAATGGCCTGATATATGCACCTGTGCAAGACAATTACCAACACAAGGATGTTCTCCCACACATTGTGGGAGTAGGGGACAGAGAAATTAATGTACAAATATAAAACAGTGTCTGCAATATCCTTTTAAAAGCGTTCAGGCACTCAGTATGGCCATTGTACTTGGGGGTAAATCAGTAACTCAGAAATCATTATTGAGCTGAGTCACATCACATAAAAATCTGTGTAATTTCTACTTTCACAGTGTCTTTTTCTATTTTTCAATCTTGGAAAATGTGTTTCTTTCATGCTTTAGCGGTATTCCATGTGGTCTTAAATCTGCATCTTTTCCCTGATGTATATGTATGTCCAGTGAAATTACAGCAGAAGGACGTCGCATAACAAAGCTAGACCAGATTTTGTTGAATGGAAACAACATTGCCATTGTAAGTTAAGCATGCCCCGTTTCCTTCCTTGAATAGGATTCAGAAACATATTTCTTTGTAGTACATTTTCATATTATTTTGGTAATCTTCATACCATGTTACGTTATTTAAAAAAGGAGTTCATTTTGACAGTGTCTAAACTTTGTTGCTTAATTGTTTTAAAATAGTTCATTTTGACTGTTTGACAGTTTCTAAAATTTGTTGCTTAATTATTCTAGCACTAATTATTCATAGCAACACCCGTAAGTTAAGCATGCCCCGTTTCCTTCCTTGAATAGGATTCAGAAACATATTTCTTTGTAGTACATTTTCATATTCTTTTGGTAATCTTCATACCATGTTACCTTATTTAAAAAAGGAGTTCATTTTGACAGCGTCTAAACTTTGTTGCTTAATTGTTTTAAAAGAGTTCATTTTGACTGTTTGACAGTTTCTAAAATTTGTTGCTTAATTATTCTAGCACTAATTATTCTAGCACCACTTTCATGTTTACGAAGCTTGCTTATTTGCTTTGTTAATGGGGGACGTAGAAATTTTTACTGGAATACTAGATGCGTACGTGAATCACTTCAAGGATATTACATGGCAGAACTGTTCAGAGATGAATAGGCTTCTTGCTAGCCCACCAAGATCCGAGCGATTTGGTTTTCCGAATCTACTGGAATAGGCCAGTTGCTTATTTGCATTGTTCATGGGCAATTTGCTTCAGACTTCTACCCCGTTCATATTGCAAACAGGCTTCTTGTTAGTCCATAAAATATTGGTAACTATGTTTTATATAGTAAACATGATATTGTTCTAGACTCGAGCTGCTTTGCAATCTTTGCGATACCAAATACTGGCTTTAACTTAAATACATAATTTGTGTTCAAAAGAATATATGAGATGAAATATGGCCATAAATAACAAAGACATCCAGCCCTGACCACGAAGGCAGGAGCTTTAGTTTATTTCCTACGTTTCTTCTATGCCATTGTTTTGTCGAAGCATATGGATCGCAGTTTGCGTTTTCTTTTTCACCAATACACTTCTAAAAAATCAGTTTTCCTTTGGTGCAGTTGGTCCCTGGCGGCTCCCCTGACCCTGCGTGAAGGTTGCTTCCTAACATCTTTTTAAGCAAGTTTTGTCACGTCTAATGCTGGTGATTAGGGAAATGGAAGAAAACTGTGAAGCAAATGGGGGTTCGTTCCACTTTGACTAATCCTAACACCATTCTGAATATCCAAATGTTGTATTTTAATCCCCTTAGTCTCGGAGCTCTTTTGGCCGAATCATATGGTTCTTTAACTGTTCAGATATTTTAGTTATTTAAGCTTTGGTACCTTGCATGATGTATCTGAGGACTGAGTGACGAATGGCCTCCCATCAGATATTCTTTCGACTGACCTTTCTCGTTCAATCTTCTTAAACGGAAAACAAATGCTTTGCTGGGGTTACATGCTTCTAGTATAGTTGGGATGGCCAGATTCATGAAATCTGACTGTACATTGGCGTCTAGTTTTTAATTTAACTTTCCTGTAAGCTTCCAACTAAATTTAATTTTTTAGTTTCCTAAAAGGCAGCAAAAAAAGGTGATTTCGTGTAAACAGGCTCGTGATTGAAGACGATGATAGTTGTTAGGTTCATCATCGTCATGTTTACCTGCTCTACGAAGATATGGATGGATGCCACGCTTGAATGTGTCTGTTTGGTTTCATGTAAAATAAGCTGCATAAAAAAGTTTTTGAGAAAAGTATACTACAATGATTTATGTGGTTATCTAGAAAACTTAAGCCTATGAAAAACTTAATTTTTTTCACTCCTTTTCCGAATTGTGACATCCAAAAGCAGTTAAAAATGTTTTCATGGGTACCAAATGATTTATTTTATTTTCATTTTTCTTGTAAATTTCTTTATTCGAAAATACTTTGCATAGAACTAAACACACTCATATTTGTACCACCCATGGTGTTTACTCTTCTTCAAATTTAAGGGTTGTCTCAAAGCTAACCCCATACGCTTCTTATTTTTATTTATTATTTTAATTATTATACACATACATCTTACTTAGGTTGTGTTTGGTGAAATTTCTAAATATAATTACCATGAGCTTTCACTTAGCCATGTTGAAGGGGGAAGGAAAGAAATTAAGTTTTGGAAGTCATTTCCATAAAATATTTTAGTTGTTTTTGGTGTCCAATCAAAAGTTATAAATTAGTATTTTTTGGATGCGAAACTTATTAAAAAGTAACCATGATTATTGTTATTTACCAAGTTTCTTGATCAAAAAATAAAAGTAAAAATGACTTCCAAATAGAAGTTGTCAAGTACGTTCTCAATGCTGCATGTTTGAATTCAAGACCTACTTGTTCGGTGAGGCCCAATGTCATGTTTTCTTGGAGAGGTTAATGCTGACCTTAAGAGAGGGTTATAGTCAGTGGCGGAGTCAGAATTATTATCAAGGGGTGCAAAGTCAATACGTATATTTAGGTAAGGGTTTTCATAAATTTTACATGTACACACATGTGATATATTGGCATATTTGAAAAGTTTTGGAGGGAGGACAAAATATGTAATTTGATAAAAATATTTATTTATATAACCTAATCAATAGAGGATGCAATGCCATTGCAACAGACATTGAGAAGGGAGAAAAAACTGGAGGTAAAATCTTGTGACAATGGGAATACGTGTAAAGATGCACAAATTGGTAGAACGAGTTGAATATGCATACCCTTTAGATATCAACATTTACGCACAAGTACTTCGGATTTTTTTAATAAAACTCCGTATTAAATTGAAAGACGAGAATTTTTTTTTATTACACCTAACTATTTTAATATTGTATAATGCAAAATTATTAAATAGTTCATTGCTTAATATTCTACATTCTTGTGTAAAACAAAATTATGATAATTTGAATGTCAAAAATTTCATGATATTATATAAGCATATATGCCCCAAAAAACTATTATTTTTATGAAGTAAGTAAATTGTCACCCCATTTTAAATGAAACTCATAATTTAATTAATATTTTGGATCATATAATTATAGCTTTTGTTTCGAACTTCTAAAATCTCCATAAATTGAAAGAATTACACAACATAATCACATATTTTCAGAAAAAAGGCATCTTTTCAAAAAGAGCTCGCTCATTTTTATGCTAGATGCTTTTAAACTTTAATATTATACTTTTAAAATTATTTGTATAAATGCCTTCAAAATTCTGTCACAAAATTTTAAAATTTTTGCCGACTTCGAGATTTTTTTCCTAAGATGAGATTTTCCTGAATCCCAACTTGATCATACCTTAGGCGAGAGATTTGTGGAAGGGGCACCGAAGGAAGCTGCATATGTGAGATTTCTATTATTTGGGTCACATTGGTTTAGAATTTGGCAAAGTGAATATAAATTAAATGCTTAGATCTTTAGCCGTGTGGTAGGGTTTTCATCTTTTACATTATATAATCAAATATGGCCCTAAACTTCAAATCAAATTCAGTTATATCTAACACCTAAAAAAGATAAGAGCCCTAAATTCCAATGATTACCTCAACAAAATAACAAAGTCATTGGGGGGGGGTCGCCTCCCTCCTGCTCTGCCGATGGTTATAGTGGTCATGGGGTGAATAAGAGTAATGCTTGTTGCATTGCATGTGATGCAACGTCAATTTGTGCGATCCAACAATTTGTGTGATCCAATAGTCTGGTCAAAGATTAAATGATACGAAGGTTAGAATACAAATAAAAAAAAAACATTATTTGTCGCCGCTCAATGTAAGAGATCAGATGGTACACTGACATGATGCAATAAGTACTCCATGAATAATATTTACTGCAATGTTCTCTTAACATTAAGATGGATTGGACGGCGCGTGGTCACTACATCCTCTTGAAGAAAATGTAGCAGACCTTAATGTACTATGCTGTCTTATTCACCATCAAATGACGATTGTATTATAATACTTAGAAACACATTACAACAAGTATTATTCAGTGGTCATGAGGGCAGTGGCTGCTCCAATACATGGACCTCCTATATAGGGTATGGGGCTTCCAAGATAGCCGCAACCTAGACAAAAGTCTCTTGTTTCGTATCTTCTGGTCTCTAGAGATACGTAAAACTGACCTGCCAATCGGTGCCGACTGTCATAAGGACATCCTTGTAACAAAAAAAAAAAAGGTCATAAGGAGATCCAACATAAAAGAAGTTACAACAAATGATAGTTCTTCATGTAGCTTTGAATATGGGAGAAATATTGGAAGATATAGCTGTCAACGCGTACTATGTAAGTCTGCTACAACCTCAGAAGTTTGCCAACTTGCCATCGACAAAAACCTAACAATTTCTCTGTCTGTCAAGGAAATGAGATTGTCTATAATATATTGTTTGGACTTTCATACGCTTTCAGACTCAACAAAATATGTTATATCTGGTCCGTCCTATCAGTTCAAAGGTAAATGACTTATTTGTCCTCATTTTATTAAATTTGAGGGTGTATCAAAGTCCAGACAAAATGGTTCAAATAATCACATTCTCCTGTCAAAGTGTCAAGGCAAGTGCCCGAAGTGGAAGATTAGGAATCTTTTGAGCCGTTCCCTATGTGCCGAGCCAATGGGGAGATGCCACGCCGCTGACGGGCACTGTCACTCTCCGGAACCCATGGGGCAAGACGAATCCTACCCGTCAAACCCGGATCTTCCCTGGAGAAGAGCGAAGCAGACACCCACGGCTTGAGCTGGTGGCGGAAAGGGGTGGTTCACCTTTGGAATACCTGTTCCTCCCGGCACATCACACCGTTATCCTCTGGCGAGGGAATTCCCCAGCGCCGCCACCCGTATTCGACGTCCTCACGGGCTGCAGACTTCTCGGACACCCCCCGAGCACGAACCCCCGCCGTGATTGCTGTGGATATCCCTCCCTCGCTCTCGCCTCCGTGGCTTCGACCGCCATGGCATCGAGCGCTGTGACCTTCACAGGAAAGGTATCCGTGGTGCCACGCCGGTCCCATTTCTATGGGACTCCTTTTTCTGTGGGTTTTAGGTTAAATTCTCACTTCTTCTTCTTCTCTATATACACAAGGAGATTGGGCTGCATTCTTCCTTCTCTCCGTCGATCTCCACATCAAACAGATTCAGGAAGCAGGCTTTGAAGAAGGTCGTTGCTGTCATGGCGCCGCCCACACAGTCGCGCTCTCCGTCCACCACTGGCTCGGTCCGCTCTTTTCGCCTGTTCGATTCTTTCCCCATTCCCCCCTCCCCATCTTCTTGGTGTCTATGGTTTTTGATGGTTGCGTGGGGGTTTCTGTTTCCTTCTTGTTTGGGGCATTGTAGAGGTGTCAAACGAGCCGAGTCGAGCGAGTTTTACCTCGTTCAAGCTTTGTTCAATTAATTTTAATCGAATTCGAGTTTGAGCCAAGTATTTACTATGGTGGTTCAAGTTTGGCTCGTTTATATATTAAATGAGCTCAAGACAAGTATTAAGTAGCTCGCAAGCCAGATGAATCCATCATAGATTTAATCCAAAAAATTTTAAATTTAAATTTATGAACTAAAGCCAGACCATGACGAGTATCATGTTGTTTTCACGCCTGGTTATTTGATAGGAAACATTACAAGACATTAAAGATCTTATTAATTAAACTTATACATAAATAGAATAACCCTATGAGTATTTAAAGAGTTCGTAACAAGTATTAAAACGAGTTCTTAACGACTACGTAAATGAGCTTGTTCATAAACATAATCTAGTCGAGATCACATGTGTTCAAACTTGACTCGTTTAATGAACCAAGTTTAAATTTTTGCTCAAACTTGTTTATTTAACTTAATAAACGAGCTGAGTCGAGCTATTATCGGGCAGTCTTATGAGCTGTTCATCAAGCATATTGATTCGTTTACACCCCTAGGTCATTGTTCTGGATCTTTTGCCCTTCCCCACCTAGGCATTGATGTAGGAGGCCTTTTTTCTTATAAGTTGGTCCAACTCTTTGTAGAATCTAATGTGGGACTAAAGCCACTAGCAACTCTTAACTGGTTGAGGGACTCACACTTCCTCTAGGTGCTCACACCATCCACCTGTAACAATACCTCCCCCTTTACAAGGCCGATGCCCTCGTCGGCTAGGTGCCGATCGAAGTTACATGCATTCATTACAGCAGGTAAAGTGTATATTGATATGCCACATTGAACCAACAAAGGTTGGGCTTAGACACTGTTTATTATAGACCTTTTGTCCTTACTATTTATTATAGACCTTTTGTCCTTTCCCAAAACCTAGGCATTGAGGTAGGAGGCCCTTTTTCTTATAAGTCGGTCCAACTCTTTGTAGAATCCAGTGTGAGACTAAAGTCACTAACAACTCTAGCTGGTTGAGGGACTCACATTCCCTCTACGTACTCACACCACCCACCCACCCGTAACATTTTGTTTTTCAAATTTTTACAGGTGAAGCACGCGTTGACGATGACGGAGAAGATCCTGGCAAAGTCTTCGGAGCGGAATTCCGTGGAGCCTGGGGAGAACATCTGGGTGAATGTGGATGTCCTGATGACCCACGACATATGCGGGCCTGGGACCATCGGCATATTCAAGAAGGAGTTTGGGGAGAACGCCAAGGTTTGATTTTTCTCTCGGAGTTTTAATCCACTTTCTTCTTTGCTTCCTTCAATTGTGATTTTGTTGCCGTCGATGCCAACGGTATGTAGTTTGAGAGGATTGTATATTGTTCTTAATAATTCTTAGTAAAGTCGAGGGTCACCACTGAAAATGGCCCAGGTAGCTAAACCCGAATTTTGTTTACAACTAGACATGAAGGAACATCCTGACAGCACAAGTACAATCGACGGAATCTAATAGAAGACAGTTTTATCTTGTGTAGGTTGCAAGAGAGAAAAAGGATGAGAATAATGGTTTCATCATAGGCAGAATTAGCTATAGTCTGTCAGTCACTTGATCTTCTTATCTGAAAGTATGTTGAATAGTTGGCTTAAAGAGTGATAAAAAAGCACGCAATTCCGTCCACAGATTCCATAGTTTAACATGGGACAGGTGCACAGCTCTGACGAAGATGGACTTGTGCTAAGGAGTCCACCTCAAGTATATAAACAATGAAGATTAAATAGACGGTATGTTATTAGCTGAGCAAGTATGGTTGCACAGAGGCTTCCCCAGTAAGGTTGCAAACTGAAACTGAACCTGTTTCGTCTGGTTCTGATCCAATTCTGCCTGTTTTTAGTACCATGTGCATGAAGGACATCTAGGATCAACTTTAGGGTGAGTGGTTCTGATTGCCACTCTTTGATTAAGTGTGAAAAATGTTAATTTGGTCTACCACAAATATTATTGGAAGGATAACAGGGCTCGACATCCAGAGTGTTTTGACATCCACAGTGTTATGTTACTTATTGTAATGAAATGTCAGGACATTCCATATTATTATCGTTTGTATTGGATTGCCTACTTGAAAAGCCTTACATTTGTATTTAGAAGTTCAAAACATCTGCTTAAATCCTTTTATGATTCTTAGGTTTGGGACCGCGAAAAGATTGTTATAATACCCGATCATTATATCTTCACAAGTGATGCACGGGCAAACCGTAATGTGGACATCTTGAGGGACTTCTGCATGGAGCAAAATATCAAATATTTCTATGACATTAAGGATCTCGGCAATTTCAGGGTATCAACTTTCTTCTCTTATGATTTACTTTGATCTATATTTTATTGATCTTATTTTGCAAGCTAGTCTAGTGTGTTGTTGTTGCCCTTTCCAGGCTAATCCAGATTACAAAGGTGTTTGTCACATTGCCCTTGCTCAAGAAGGTCATTGCAGACCAGGAGAGGTGCACATAGAGCATCAGTCTTCTTTTTTCCCCCCTTTATGTATATATTCTAATAGTCTCTTACTGTAATATAACAACTTGCAAACAGGTTTTGCTAGGTACAGATTCCCACACATGTAATGCTGGAGCTTTCGGACAGTTTGCTACTGGAATTGGCAATACGGATGCCGGTTTTGTGATGGGAACTGGAAAGGTTCTGCTTAAGGTTTGTACTACTTCCATCCATGGTTTGCCGTATCGTACCGGATCGTGCCGAGTGCCGACTCATACGAGATGACTCATACTTGGATGAGTCTAATCCACTGGCACTCACTGAGTCAGACTGGAGATAGTACAGACTCATAGGTGGATAATGGGTTGTTTTAAATTGAGTTTTTCCCATTTGATGATTACAATTACATTTTGTATATCAATTAATAGGGTACATTTCTCTAAAATGTGGCTTATACTCATTATTTTTAACAAACTCATTGGTTTAACTCGTGCAAGTTGGACCTAGTCGGATCAATATCATACTGTATCCGGAGGATACAATCCAAATACGGATCAGTGATACGGCGAACCTTGCTTCCACCATCATTATATTTCCCTATGATTTGTGCTGTTTCTAAATGTACATGCTCTAGTTTTTATTTTACCTTGGTTATGTTTTTGATTTTTTTGGGAACTGGATAGTACAACAATGTAATGAAAAGGAAAAAAGAAGATTATGTATATGTACAGACTGTGAAAGCCCTCAAAATGCCGCCTTTAGAAAAAATCACTCACACCAAACTGCTGAAAGTGTCTTAGCCCCAGAAAGTCAAAAATTGAGGAGTTGAGTGTGTCCAAAGAAGTGGATGAGCCTAACCCCTCACCCTGTCACAAATAAAAGTAGGTGGTGTTCTTTACATACAAATATTGTCAGGTGATTCTCCACATCCATGTGATGCTTTAGAAATTCAGTATCAGCTTTTGCAGTTTAACAGAAGTCTTATAGCTGGGCATATTGTAGGTACCTCCAACTCTGAGGTTTATATTGGATGGAGAAATGCCCAACTTTTTGCTTGCCAAGGATTTGATTTTGCAAGTGAGTGGCTAAGTATCATTTGGTGCCTAGATACCTTTTCTTTTCCATTTTTATTTTACTACTTGGTTTCAAGATTCTTCAATTTTCTAGTTGGGTCCTTTACTAAACATCTATTATCATCAACCTATTGTTTCTTGCTATCAAGATCATTGGTGAGATAACTGTATCTGGTGCAACATATCGCTCCATGGAATTTGTTGGCTCCACTATTGAAAGCTTAAGTGTAAGTCTACATAACAGTGAAGTGGCTGGCAATTATTAATGTATGTTTGTCAGTTAAATTCTTATTGATCACATTGCTTTGTACTTGCAAGATGGAAGAAAGGATGACATTATGCAACATGGTTGTTGAAGCTGGGGGTAAGAATGGTGTGGTGCCACCTGACAGTACCACTTTTAGGTACCTTGAGGTGAGAAATCCTGTTTCTTCTTGAATGATCAGTTTTGAGTTCCAACTGCAATTTACATTTTGTGTTTGTCTACCACTTCACAACTAATACATGTAGTTGGATTCTCTTATCTGTGGTTGTTGTATCAGGTCTAACTTGTTATTTTTATCTTTAATTTCGTCATAGGGCAAGACATCAGTGAACTTTGAACCAGTATATAGTGATGAACATGCCAGGTGAGTCCAATGATTTTGGATCGTCAACTATTTGTTGTCCACATCTGGTCGATGATAACTATTGTTACCTCCCTGTAACTGATTATTCTCTGCTTGTTTTAATATAATCAGTTCATCTGAAGAATGTTCCTCTTGTCAGGCTTAACATTGTTGTTTTACCACCACAAGGAGTGAGATTGTATATGCACCTTCTTTTATGGCAGTATTTGAAGATGTGCTTCCCTCTAAAACCTGATGTCTCCTTGATCATGCTTTGGTAAACACTTAACTTTTGGAGTCATTGTGGCTGCAACCACTGTCTGATTGGCAGATTGGACGGTGTGTTGTTATTGTACTGCCCCACAGGCTGTGCAGCACACCTTAAAACCATGCCCCGTTGAATCTGCCAATTGGATGGCACTTTCAGCTGCATGCCAGGGGTACTGCAGCAAGTATTTGTCTAACTTTTGATTTGAAATGACTCAAGTAGCCTTGTTAAGATTGGGGTCCTTTTAATAGAAAAGAAAACCAGGTGACTGATCTAAGGGTACTATCTGCTACCATGCTTGCACAAGGGTGCTAAAGCCGTCTTACTAAAGTGACCTCTTGTAGTCAGCATTTTGGCCATTACTTCACTACAGAGCAATGCCATTCAACTGAAGGGGCGCATCCTTGTATTGCCATGTCAAAAGCATATATACATACAATTGTGTTTTCTTGAACTTCAGAACTGAAAATTGATTCTAACAAAGGTGCATATGCAAAACCGTCACTACAATGTTGATTCTATTTCAGTAGGGAAATATTTGCACATTTGTGCATGTGCATATTCTATGGAAGATTTTAAGAAATTGTTGTCAGGGTCAACAAGCATCCATCAGTACATATTTTGCGATCAAAGGAGAATATTAAGATTATTTTGCTCTGCTCCACTGATATATTCATCTAAGAGTTGTAGAGCTGTTATTTAGGTGAATAAAAGCTTCGATAAGATTGCTCAAAGGGACCAGTTAAGTCCTTTGAACAACTTATGGCTAACTTTATTTATCTCTATCTTTATTCTTTTTTTTTTTTCCCTGTTGCTAACTTGCTATAACGTATTGGCTAGGGGATCAGTCCCAGCTCTGCCCCACCAGGGATTGATCCCTGCGAAAACCCCAAAGCCAAAACGGCCGAAAACTAGCTCACGCCCAAGGGGACAGGGTAAAACCAGTGCCCAAACCTGGCTCCAAACAAGAACATATGTAATGCTCCGGCTCCAGGTGCTTGGGTGCAGGGGTTGTCCCACTGGCTACCGCCCAGGGGACCTCTATCTTTATTCCATCTTTTGTATTTTCTTCTATATAAAGCATAAAGACTACTTTATGTTGCTTATAGGCTGTGTTCTTCCATCAACCTGGATTACACCAGAGCATTTTCACACCCTGAGGCTTTTCTTTTTTTAAATCATTTCACACCAGGGCTTTTTCGTTTATTATTTTCAGAAGAATTCCCACCCACAAATGCAAGGTGCAAGCCCCCCCCCCCCTCCTCGTCCTCCTCCTCCTCAGCTGCTCACAAAATGCCATGCCTGCCCTCTGCTCTCTGGGCTTGCATGAACCACCCTCTCCCAAGACAATGTGCACTGCTTTCTCTCATAACAACACTTCACAACTCCTCTTTTCTTCCTCTTTCATAATAGCCGACATGGCATCTTCAGAAGACTACTGAGTCTGATCCTGCCTTAAGTTGCTCCATGCTGATGAATTTCTATTTCGTAACTTGTCTCCTTCAGAAAGTGAATGGCAACAAAGTTTCACCTGATTGAATCATTGATTATTATTTAGGAAATGAGAGCTTTATAAATAGGTCTGAAGTTATGAAGCTGCTTAGTAAGAAATATTTGAAGTAACTATCCATAATATTGGCCTTTTATAGGATGACATTGTGAAGTAGTTCCCATATAAATGGGACAATATAACATTTTTTTTATGGTTGCTTCTATATTGGACAATAGTTCTGAAGTGTACGTGCACTTATCAAAAAGCAAATATCTGAATGTTTGATTCACTTGCATAAGTTAAATCATTTATCATCTGCAATTCCGCCTTGTGATTTGATTTACCTTTTCACCGACTAACATAAGATAGTCTCTGGGGCTTCCATTGTAATTATCAATAAGGCATGTATGGGTATAATCGGCTTTGACTTATTTACCATATGCGTGCTTTTTATAGTAGTTGGTATATTGACATGCTTGTCTGAGTTATTTGTACGAGTGTATGATCAGTTTTGGCTTATTTGTAACCATGATGCTTGTTTTTATGGCCGTTGGTTAGCTGACATGCTTGTGTGATTATTCAGATATTGAATAATCTCACAAAGGGCAGCTCCTGTTACTTTTGTCATCAAACTGAGGATTCAAGAGAGGATGTAAAAACCTCTGATCCTTATGACAGGTTTTAGTACGACTTAAAAAGCTTTATGCTTGAACCAAAGTGATATTTCTGACATACCACTAAAAAGAAAAAAAGAGCAAATGGTGTCTTGCCTAATTAATAATGGTGAGTACTTGTTATGTTTATGTTGAACAATTTTTTTATGAAGAAAGAGGAGCCACCGGTGGCTACCCCCCCCTCGAAAAAAAAAAGAAAAAGAAAAGAAAAGAAAAAAAACGGTGGCACCCCCACCGGTAGGGGGTGCCTGCACCCCCTTCTCCTCTCTTCTCTTTCTCTCTCTCTCTCTCTCTCTCTCTCTTCATCCTATAAATAGTCTTAGTGGGTGGCTGCTGCAGGCAAGGAATTCCGGGTCAGATCGGGACCGGCGATCCCGACCCGATCCGATCTGGATCGGCCGGGTCGGCCGATCCAAACGAAGTCCGGCCGGTCCGACTAAGCCGGATAAAAAAAATTAAAAAATTAAAAAAAAAAATCAGGAAAAATCAGAAAAAATTACATACATATTATTCAATTAATGTACAATAAGAATGAATGCAATTCATGTACATCCATAAAAAATAAACATTAAAGACAACTAACTAACTAATAATTTTTGTTGTGCACTAATTAAAAAAGATATTATTGTTGAAAAATATCTTAGAAAGATCACATTTGTGATCCTTCATCATCCGGCTCATAAATTTGAGTTGGCGGGTCATAATCTGCCGATATGTATGGTTCATATCCATAGCCAAACAAAGAACTAGCGAGGTCTTCGAATCCTCTTTGAATACCTCTAGGTGTGTAAGCTTGTTGGCTTGAATTTTCTCCTGATTGTGTTGGAGGGACAAAAATGCCATACTGTATAGGTGGAGGTCCAGAGTACCCTTCAGTAGTGCTGCTGATGTCTGAATACGGCAGTGTAGGGGGGTGAAAAATGGGAGGATAAGAAGGTGCATCTTCCCATGGGGGTCAATCACATCCTACCTGTCTCTGTTGGCCTTCAAATCCCCTTTGTTGTCCTTGTCTTTGGCCTTGAGTTCCTTCAGAATGACTCGGAGGTGCGGAGTAATCTTCGTATCCTGTGTAACTGCTCCCAAGTGCAGAACCTCCTGATAGTCCAGCAGCATCAGTAGAAACGCCATCGCCATCACCATCTCCATCATCATCATCATCATCATCATCCTCAGTGGAGTCATCACTCCGCACTTGACTTGTTTTTCTCAACCGCCTTCTTCTACAACTGTAGGTTTGTCTTTCTGCCTCGTACATGTTGGCCAAGTGAGGTGGTAAACCTAGGGTGTCCTCAAGTGTCTCTTTAGTCTGAACTCTCCATTCTTCTTCTTCCGATGGGTCCACTCATTGTTTAAACTTTCCTTTTGATTGATTTCTCTTTTTGCTGCTAGATGACTACAATGAAGGTCTCGTAGGCTCTTTCTCCTTTCTTCTTTGTGGATCCACCTGAGTAGCTGATCTCTTGAGTGCTGGCTGAGAGACAGAAGTTCTAGCAGTGTCTGCTAGTGTGGCCGACTTTCGGAGCCTCTGAAGAACAAGTGCACCTCCTTCTTGTGTTGTCTGAAATTCAGGATCTCGAGCAACTACTGCATCTAATTCACCTCCTGTTCAACTCCGATCTTGAGGATCAAACTCAGGCTGTGCATCTCTGGCTGCTCTGCTCTCCACCTAAGAATGCAGTGGGTGTTCTTCATCTAACAGTTCATCAATATCAATATGATGTACAGGCTCATCAACTGGTCTGCCAGTAAACTCCATGAATCTCTGTCTTTCAAGCCTCTATCTTTCCTGAATCTGTCTGATTTTTAGGCGCATGTTGTAGTGACAGTACACGAACTTCTCTAGCCTAGAAACCTCCAATATGTTACGAACCTTCGTGTGAATGAGACTGAATGTACTCCAATTTCTTTCACACTGACTGGAAGAAGTGGTTTGACTGAGTACTCGCACTGCAACATACGTCAAAGGGTTTGTGACAGCTTGTCTGTAATTAATCTGGATCCACCATTCAGCTGTTGAAAAAAAAAAGAAAAGACGACGATATTAATAATCATATGTAGACTGGTAGTAATTCATTAAATTGAGTATTTGACTATTTATTATGTAATTCACCTGGAGTTGTCCTCGTTACTACAGTCCTGACGTCATCATCTCTATAAATGTCAATCTTCAATATAAATCTTCCCATCTACAAAATAAATATAAATGACATAAGTTAATGATAGACACCTGCATTTTTCATAAACTCCTACTTTGTATGTTACCTCTGCTAAGGCATCTATCCTTTCATTCGTATTCCTTGATATTCTAGTAATCACGTTAGTTGTGCCTCGAAAGACCTTCCGTCATTATACACGCTCTCACTATACTGATACATTAGATTGAAAAAATATCATGCATATAAATTGAGTATTAATTAGTTATAAAATTAAATGTGATTAAAATTAATAACATAAAATCAACTTGAATAGATGAAAAATTAACCAGCAACATGGAGATCATGATGAAGAGTCGACTCTCATCTATCATCGTTGATCCTCCACCATTTGTCATGAGAAGTAGGAAGGCTTTCGCTCAATTGTTCCTTTTCTCTATCTATGGCCTTATACAAATATCCCATGTCATTTTTGTCGTCTCCATCAACTAACCTCAGAACACGTACTAGAGGCTCAACGACTTTCAGATAGCGAGAAACCTTATCCCAAAAACTTCTCTCCCCAACTAGCGATTGCACTGACAACGCAACTTCTCTAGCATCGGCCCTCAGTGTCCCTATATGTGCCAGAAACTCGTCAGAGTGAACTAACTGATGCTTGTATTTACTCAGGCTTTCTAAAGAGATGAAGTTGGATGCAAATCTGGTAGGGTCAGCACGAAGAAGATCCCGTCCACCTGTATGTTCTCTCATCATATGTAAGATCCTGTTGTGACTATAAATAAATCCCGTGATCATCTGAGCACGTTGTACCACCTCAGCAACAAAAGGATCTTTACCTATGTCCTCCATCATCAAGTCAATAGAATGTGCTGTACAAGGCACCCAGTACAAATGGTGCCTCTTCTGCATCAACAATTTACCGGCTGTTTTGTAGCTTGCTTCGTTGTTAGTGACTATATGCACAACATTTTCTTCACCAATTTCCTCTACCACGTCATCCATTAGTCTGTACAAATAATCAACATTCTTTATTTTGTTTGAGGCATCCACAACCTTCAAAAAAATAGTGCCCTCCCTGTAATACACAAGGAAATTAATTATGGATCTTCTTGTGGTCCCTGTCCAACCAGCATACATGATGGTACAACCACGCTCTATCCACACATTTTTGAAGTTGTTGATCCATACTTTCAAATCATTATATTCTTCTTCAAGCCCAACATCATAAATGTAGCGAGGTGTGGGGGCCTTTACACCAGGCCCAGCATCTGCAATTGCATCCACCTTCGTCTGAAAATATGGACTAGATGTTGTATGTGTTGGCACACCTGCATGTAAAAATCATTTCACAATTCCTTTCAAGGCATTTTTCGCTGATGTCTTGACTCCTTTTAATGCTTGCTTTATTTCACGCTGTCTGGCAGACCTTGATATGTACAAAAATTGGTCCATAGGATTGCGTGCCACATCTGATGTCCGTCCACAACTCAACATAGAACTAGCAGTCCTGCGACCAGAAGAACCCCTAGGAACGAATCTCCTAGGCTGAGAAGCAGTAGGTACTGATCCATCTGATGATCCTATGCCTCTTCGCCGGTCCTTATCTTTTCTATTTGTCCGCAAATTGGCACGAACATCTCTAGTGTATTCTGCATCAGGGTCATCTGGATCCTCCTCATCCTCCTCATCATCATCATCTAAATTGATTGGGCGCTGAATAGGTAGACTATAATCCTTTCGTATCTGGCGCCTTGATATCTCATCTTGCAAATCTATGTGTTGTTGAGATGATAAATCTTTGTGTGCTTTTTTACCCATCATATAAGTCCTCATTTCCTTCTTCAAGTCTAGCGGGACTAACTCACATCTACTGACGTCTCCTGATATGCCAGCAAGATGATTTTTTAGGCGATAGACGTCATCGCCCATTTCCTTTCCACACCAGTTGCATTTGACCCTCAACCTAACACTGTCCACTAGTGTGCAATGCTGCCAACCAGGATCAGCACCATGCTGCTCGACATCCTGTTCATGAAGTCCTTGCTCTGCCATATTCCTGTATAACATAAAAACACAGAAAATGCCATCAGGTTCTAATAAGTTCAATTGAGTGGCTGGCACACTCAATTGAACCTTAATTACACTAATCATACAAAAGCTCTAATTTTTAACTCTTAATTAGGGCTAATTTTAACTAATTAACGTTAATAACATGCAATTAATGCAAAAAAATGCACATTTATGTTCTAATAAGTTCAATTGAGTGGTTGATACATTCAATTGAACCTTAATTACACTAATCATACAAAAATTCCAATTTTTAACTCCTAATTAGGACTAATTGTAACTAATTAACGCTAATAACATACAATTAATACAAAAAAATGCACATTTATGTTTTAATAAGTTCAATTGAGTGGTTGACACACTCAATTGAACCTTAATTACACTAATCATACAAAAGTCCTAACTTTTAACTCATAATTAGAGCTAATTTTAACTAATTAACGCTAATAACATGCAATTAATGCAAAAAAATGCACATTTATATTCTAATAAGTTCAATTGAGTAGTTGGCACACTCAATTGAACCTTAATTACACTAATAATACAAAAATCCCAATTTTTAACTCCTAATTAGGGCTAATTTTGAGAATTTTGTCTAATCAACATGCTAATTTTTTTTTTACCTAAATATTAATAGATCTACACAATATATACAATCATACATCATTTCTAATTTTTTTAGAATTTTTTTAAAAATAGATCGAAATATATCTAAATTCGGATCGGGATGCGAAAAGAAAATCCGACGTCGACGGCGGCGGTTACGGAGACAATAGCAGTGGCGGCAGCTCCTGGACGATCGGCCGACAATGACGGGATGAAAACCCCCTCCTTTCGGTCGAGATCTCAAAGAAAAAGAGAGAGAAAGAGAGAGAGAGAGGAGAGAGAAGAAAATGGCCGGCGGCAGCGGGGGGGGGGGGGGCGGCGGCGGCGAGTGGCAGCGGTGACCGGGGGAGGGGCTAGGGGGAGGGTGGGCACCAGCAGTAGAAACGTTGCTGGCGCTTGGCTTCTGATCCCCCCTTAAGGAGGGATCTGGGAGCGCCCGAACCGGACCAAATCGGGTCCGGACCAGCCGATCCGATTTGGTCCGGTTCGGGTCGATTTCCCACGTTTTTTTTTTTTTTTTAAAAATTGGTGTGTGTGTGGGGGGGGGGGGGAACAGTAAATTCCCCCCCAAATCGGATAGGGACCTGCCGATTCCACAAACCATGGCTGCAGGGGGTCTAAGAAGAAGCTTGTGGTGAGACTTCGGATTATTTTTAGTAGCCTTTTCTGAAGGAAAGAAGAAAAAACACACGAGCTCTGCCCGTGGACAGATTCAAATCTCCGACACCGTGTGTGGAAGATTAACACCCATACTTTGTACAATAAAAAAAGAAGAAGATAAATGATAGTCCATTCTTATTGTTAGAGTGGTTGAGTTTAATAAAATGGTGGTTCATTCCTATTAGTGGAATGGCCATTAAGTTTGTGGTTCATTCTTATTGGTAGAGTGACCAAAAATCATTTTAAGTGGTTCATTTACATTGGTGGAATGACCATTAAGTTTACGGTTTACTCTTATTGATAGAGTGACCAAAATCATTTTAATGGTTTATTCTTATTAGTGGAATGACCAAAATTCATGTGGTTCTCTCTTAATTGGTAGAGTGACCAAATCTTTAATGATTCATTCCTATTGGTGGAATGATCAAAATTGATGTAACTTGATGTATACACAAAGTGGACTTAAATAAAATTTTGCATTAGGCTGATGCATGTCCAATTTCATTTGTTTGATGCATGTTCAATTTCATTTGATAAATAGTAGATGTGTTGACCAAGTTAAATATGTTTAAATAAGTTGGTTTCGGTCCATTCATATTAATTAGATGACCGATAAATTTATTGGTTCCTTCATATTAGTTGGAGGACCATTAAATTTTAAAAGGATATTCTTAGTTATGTAGTGGTCATTATATCCTATTAGCTAAGTCTTTTCTTTGCAAATTCCTAAAAAATAGCAAAAGGAGGAAGAAGATGCTACCAAAATCTATCTAATAATGATTTCCTTAATGGTTTCTCAAGGATTTTTAAAAGGATACTTAAAGGATACTATCAAATTCTTTAATGCACTCTAAGGGTTTTAATGAGGATTTTGTTCAAAGGCATATTCTCTTAACACCTTTTAAGAGTTCACAAGCTCACGTGCGTTTATGCGAGTCTAAAGTCCCTTTTAGAGCATCCTTTAAGATTTCTAAAGGAATTCCAAGAAATGGACACCAAGTTCACAAATTCCATGTAGATGTCTAAAATAAAACTTGTTTCCTTTATTGTGTGTGATGCAATGCCTAACTTTCTTGTCATAAATTTTATTTCAAGGACATCAATGGACGGTTTGTCAAGGATTGCCAATCGGTGATTGACGTAATTAACACTGGTAGAAGTCAGTGGGGAGAAGTCAAATTCATGGATCCACTTGTCTGATTCAAAACCCTAAACTCCCTGAGGGCTAATCTTAAGTTGTCAAAGTCTACACTTAAAATAAAAAAGAGGATTCTTTTAAAAACTAAGATCTTTAAGTTCTTTTCAAAAGAAAAGATTGATTTCAAAAGTCCAGTCTCATAGTTTGTCATACCCAACATGCTCCTTCTGTAACTAAATTTATTGTTAAATTGATAACTTCAACTATTTTCTTGTTCCTTGAGGAAATTCTTTGTATCTCCGCACAACATAGAAAGTTGTTCTCCATTGTAGGGTCTTATTTTTGTTTGCATCAGCTTGAACATTCTACTTGAGGTTTAGAATTTAAGCTTTTATATATCCTATGATTTCTTACTTATTTTTCCCTAATTTAATATTTATTAAGTGTATATATGTCCATTAAAAAACTCAAATTATGATGATGGTTTATCACTTACTGTGACGAAGTTACATCCTCTTTCCTAATTGTATTCTTTCTTGCATGGTGTTTCATGATATTCTCTCAGTTGAGTTTCTTGAGCTTTTCTAACTTGCTTTTATATTCTGGTTGTAGGTTCATGCACGAATATAAAATTGACGTCTCCAAGTTGGAACCTTTGGTTGCAAAGGTGCATATGAATGAATAGGTTCTCTGGGTTGATGTTTGTTGACTCTGTTCAAATTTTCTTATTTATACTTAGGTTGGCGTATCCATCATTCCTCAGTCATATTTTATTTTTGCAGCCACATTCCCCTGACAATCGTGCTTTAGCAAGAGAATGCAAAGATGTGAAAATTGACAGAGTATATATTGGTTCCTGTACTGGTGGGAAGACTGAGGATTTTATGGCTGCCGCCAAAGTTTTCTTAGCTTCGGTTAGAATTTGATCTCCATGCTTTGATACTACTTTCCATTATCTATCTTTCTTGTCAGTGGCTGTTACTTGTTACATGGGCATTTATTTGCCTTAGAGGAGCTTTGGGAACCTTTTCTTACTACCTAATCCATTGATGATAGCACGACGAGACAAACTTCCAGAGAATAATCCCTAAGTAGTAGATATGTACTATAGGCTCCAAATTTCTTGACCAACAAAGTTCTAAGCCCTTGTTTGGCAACTTAGTGGGAGAAGTAGAGGTTTATCTGAGGCCTAGTGCCAAAAAACTGCTTGGCATTTAGCAACTAGAATATTCATGGGTCAAAATTTGCTATGGGCTATCTGGAGGAATGCAATAATCATATCTTCAGAAATGTCTTCAGTGTTCCTTCAGATATCAGTAGCAATCTCCTAATGAGTGGCATTTCTGCAGGACAGGAAGCAGGATCACCGGTTCTCATACTCTTGATAAGCTTGGCTCCTGGATGAAACTTGTTATGTAATTGGGTCTGGCTCTGGGTTAGATTCCTTTCTACCATCTTGGTAGTATGGATCCACCTTTTTTTTCTAATTCTTCTTTTGTGATTCTCCTTTTTAAAGTGATGAAATGTGGTCTTTTGACTGCCTAAAAAAAAAAAAAATCTCATCAAGGTGGGGAATAACTGGACCATCACTCCTCAGTCTCCCCTTAACAACAAGAAAATGCATCAGATATTTCACGGCCATGTCAAAGTTTCTCCCTATCCCAACCGTTGTTAGCCAACCGAAAAAAATTGATGGAAGATGGGATAACCTAGGGGTGTTGGTTATTCTTCTCCATATTCATTTTGTTGCAAAGTTGGAGCCAAGAGTTCGATGATTTTAACACTACTGTCGATCAATGTGTCTCTCTGTGGTATTGATAATTGGTGGATTCATGAATCATGACCTTTTTGTATTTTCAGATCTTGTTCTATTCACTAAGAATACTGTACACCTGTTTCATTGGTCTGCATCAATAAAAATATTCCTAACAGACATCCTTTCTGAGTTAATCATTTTCCCACTCATTTTGATGTGGTATACTAACTGACATACTTTGATCAGGGTCGCAAGGTTAAAGTTCCAACTTTTCTTGTTCCTGCTACACAGAAGGTTAGTAGTTTTTTTTCCTGTCCCTATCCGTTTGATTTCTTACCAACACAAATTCAGACTTACTGGAGACTACTGCACTATCTTGCAGGTTTGGATGGACTTGTATGCTCTTCCAGTTCCTGGATCTGATGGTAAGACATGCTCTCAAGTATTTGGGGAGGCTGGCTGCGATGTGCCAGCAAGCCCCAGCTGCGGGGCTTGTTTGGGCGGACCTCAGGACACCTATGGACGAATGAATGAACCTAAGGTATTGTATCTTTTGTGAAACCGTGAAAATTCTTGAAACAGTGCTGACTGAATTAGATGCTGTGGCATTCTAATAGATAAACATAACATAGGCTTTGGATACAATGGTGAATTGTGAAATTGATGAACGACCTAAATTAGCAATTCAGATGATGTGCTGTCGTTAGTCCACGCTTGAACTTTGCCTTGGAGCGATGTAATATTGTCAGCATATTTCCTTGACTAATGGAGTTATGGAGGTCCGGGTATTTGCTCTGCTTGGCACTATGATGATCCGGCAGAATGCTAGGCTTGCAGTATATCCTTGTTTCACAATACATGTTTATTGTTGGCTCGATTCCATTGATGTTGCATTCTAAGTTAAGCGGGCACGTTGCCTTTGAGGTTGCTAGGTGACATTCAAAAAATCTAATTGCCTTGTGGATGTTGTTGCAGGTCTGTGTCTCCACGACAAATCGTAATTTTCCTGGTAGAATGGGGCACAAGGAGGGTCAAGTCTATCTGGCCTCTCCATATACTGCTGCAGCATCTGCTTTGACTGGCTTTGTCACAGACCCCCGAGATTTCTTGCAGTAGACGATGCGAGTGGTAACAGGTTGGGTGGTGATGCTTTCTCCCTTTTTTTTTTTTTCCAAACATCCGGTTCGTGGTTGTACCATTTTATAGCGCTTATCTAGTGTGTGGGTGAATACTTTTATTTAGATCGTCACAATGAGGGCAAAACTTTGATAGGTGTCAGTTTTGTGGAGGGTCATCATTAATTATTACCATCTCCACCGGTGGACGCTCGTAGGGGGATGTTTTATGTCATGAGGCCTGATGGTGGTTTTATTTGTATCTTTATCCTTGGGAATATTTGGGTAATAAAAAATAGAAGGTTAAATTGACGAACAGTGTTTTGAGCTATTATTTGTCTAAGTTTTAGGAAATTATATACTCAATGCTTTGAGAGAGGTTCTATACCATGATAACGTAAAAAATTGCGACCGTTGATCAATTCAGTGTTGCACGTGTATGATTGAAACATAGGGAAGTAAACATTACTTCTTACAGTTATATTTGGATGTGGCTATCACGTGAACTATGGAAAAGGATGGATGGGCATGTTATATCGTTTAAGTGCCCGGATGCTTGTGAAGCTTATGACCTTTGAAATGGCTGAATGCACAATCTCTTTTTTTTTTTTTTGCGCCGAGGCAGATTACATCCAAAACGGCACACAAACAGGGTAGGGTCCATAGGAGTAAGTGCAACACATAACAAAGGCTCAGAGGAAAACATAGTACAAAGAGTTGGAAGCAACCCATCTAGGGACTCTAGACCATCAGGCGAATAGAGCACCAAGTTGCCATTAGGGAGAAGGTTTCCGTTGGATGGGGGAGGACATCTGCGGAGACGTCTGTTGAGAGGATTTCATCATTTTTGTAGTTGAACAAGTGGGGCCTTGGAGGTGCATGCCGACAAGGACGTAGGGAGTACGCACAAGATCTCGAGCACCAATATCTCTAGGATCCGAATTGGATCAATGCAACTTTCCCAATAAACACCTCAGTGGTTTGAGGATGTGTGTAGGGCAAACTTGCAAAAGAAAGAAAATACACGAAAAGAAGTAGCCTCTGACTATAATGTTGAGAGTTGAAATTGGCTTAGACCCAAATCCTATGCAAAATCCTTAGGAAGGACAGAGGCAAGGGCAAAAGGGGTTTGGTAGGGCTAGAGAGAGGGTGGGGGGATGGGTGGTTGTCAAGTAGCACGCACGAAGGGGGTGAGACGGGACGAGGGAGGAAGAAAAGTGGGGAGGGAACGCAAGCGGTTGGAGACCGAAGAGAGGAAAGAAAGTGGAAAACGGGTGGAAAAAGGACTGGAAGGTGACGTCGGGGGAACAAGTGGAGTTGATGGACGGTGATGGAAAGAGGAATGCAGTCGTTAATGGTGAGGCTGAGATGGCATGGGAAGAAGAGGAGAGAGACCAGAGAATTGAGGGAGAAGAAATATGAGGGGGGAGGGGGAGCTGCCGGCAGGGACTCCCCCTCCCAACTGGACCGACAATGATGACATCGGGGTGTAGGTCGCTGTTGAGAGAGCCATTAGGAGGGCGCTGGCAAAGTTTCCAAAAGAAAGGAGAGGAAGAAAGCTCCTACCTACCCTCTTCTTCCCTTTCGACGATAGGTACCAAAAAGGCGAACTCACTTATATCCAATTGAATGCACAATCAGGACAGTCGTAGTTCATGCTTTGGACGTGAAGTGTTACAATCTAAGGGAGCTTTTGCTTATGTAGAATAAAATGTTGTTTGGGTCTCGTCTCTCAAGCATCCATTTGTTTCCATGTAAAATGAGCCGCATGAAGAGCTTTTCTTAAATACTATATTAGAATAACTTATTTAGTAATACGTAAAACTTTAGTTAATAGAAAAACTTAATCATTGACTTCTTTTTTCGATTTTGGTATCATGGGATAAAAACCGAACGCCTTTTTCCAAAAGAATGCAGAATATTTTCGTAAGTACCAATTGATGAATTTTATATCTACTTTTATTGTAAATATATTTTCTTAGAGAATCTTTTTCATCTTATTGTAAATCAAAACAAGGAAATGGACCTGTCAAGTGGGCAGACAAGGTCTAAACAAAATTTTCTTATATACAGTTTCACATCATATGAAACAATTGAAAACACTGTAAAATGAAATATATTTTTTTACACTACACTGTTTGACTTGGAAACAAACAACCCCTATATGTAAGCGCATGAACATGTGCTTACGTATTCATCGGGTCATGGGAAATGCATTTTTTAAAAAATTTTATTGTTTATATAGACACTGAGCTCGGGTGATCTCACAACTTGACAAAGTTTTTTTAATAATAAAGAAAAAAAGTTGCATTTGAGGCACTGTTGTTCGATCAATGTCTGGAACATTACAATTCATGTCGAACTATAAAATACCCGAACATTACAGCAAGTATTTCTTTACTTCCTGCCCCGCATATATGCAACAAAGTGTTGCACTTTTTTTTGGAAAATGTTTTATGATCAGGCATGTACTCTACATGTTCTGATCTACCAAAACATTCAAAAAAGTAAAAAATTGAGCCTCAATGAACAACTAAAAATGTTCTTAATGGGCTGAGCCCAATAATCTTTTATTTTTTTAATTTTTTTAATATTTTTATTGCAGATCAAATTGTATGAACATGTGGAGTACGGTAGAATAGATCTGAAAAAAAAAAAAATCAATTCTTTTGGTGTATGTGCACCACCCCACGGAGGTGCAGCAAGTACTAATCCTCTTTACTGAAATTTGGCCATTAAACATGCGCCCCTCAGATTTGCTCAACCCGGTCCGGCCAGCTCAAGGTTGGCCCGGCCCGTTGGCATTCCGGGCCATCCATTCGAAGCCCGTCAAGCCCTCTCTTTACCAGTTCATGGTCTTGGACCATTGATTGAGGGCGCCTCCTTGAGCGTCACTTGTGCAGCACCAACCTCAAGTTCTCCTGCTAATAGATTTTGAGTGCCTTTGGATCACAGTAAAATTGATTAAAAAATAATTGCTTTCAATACAAATGAACCAAAGGCATTGTATTAGTTTTCCTTATCAATGCATTTGACTATTTTTTTGGTCATTAAATATATTTATTTAACAAGGAAAAACCGAAAAACGTGAAGTGTTGGAGTAAGGGACGGAAATAGAAAAGTACAAGCCTCTGGGAATGGGAAAAGGCACGGCATCGGCAGCGTGCAAGGAGAGAAATATCCAACAGACAAAGACCAACAAGTACAACCGGAGGGTAACAGTGTGACCAGTTGCCGAAGAAGATCGCCTGAGAGAGTACTGCACAGTGAGAAACTCCACCATAGAATGAGGTGGCTTCCTTCAAATGGCCAAAGTTGGGGGGGGGGGGGGGGGTGGAGAGAGAGGATTCCAGCACCACCCGACTGACGAAAGATAGTTGCATCCCACCAAGGGCGTCTATAGAGTAAGAAGACAACTCAGACGAGTCACATCTCCGAACGAGGCGTGAGAAGTAGCATGGAGATGCGAGTTCATCTGATGGAGCCGAGACCAACAAAGACGGGTCTTCAAAGAGGAAGCATGTCCCCTGACTTTCTATGGGAGCAACTATGCCGCCGGTCTCTGTGGTTGCACTAAAGCATGTCCATGAACCAAAGAGAACTTGCTGAGGGGATAGAAAACAAAAGCGAGCAGGCCATCGAAAAAATCAACTGGGAAAATGTCAAAGACGGATGGGAAACAGGGCTGGCTACAAAACACTGGGGAGGAAGAGAAGGAGAGACGAATATATAAGCCGCTGGCCGAAGTCCGACGAGGACCCTGAGGGTTGTCGGCATCAAGATGATCCCTAAAAAGGGGAGCCTCCCACCAGGGAGACAAAACTAGATGAGAGGGGTGAGGGAGATTACGGAGGAGGTCGATGGAGAAGGGGACAGTGAGGCGGTGGAGGAAGGGGTGGTGACGATTTGATCAGTGACAGGAGGCGGAGCCGATGTGGGAGAAGAAGGGAATGAACCTAAAGATGGAGGGGGGGGGGGGGGGGGAGGGAGGGAGCTGCCAAGGAATATCCCTCCCCCCACCTAGATTTTTGCCACCTAAGTGGCGCCGGATCCGTCGAGAGAACCAGCAACAGTTCCGCCGCAGCGGCGAGGCTGCCACATTTAGCGCCACTTTGATTGGAGAATAGGAGAAGAATAAAGGTGAATAAGGAGAGAATAAGTTTAATTTTGTTTTGACAAATGGGATAGCTCTGTGCAGAATAACGTATTTGGAGAATAAGAAGAATAAGTCATCCAACTCTAAACTCAAGAATTGCTTATTCTTCTTATTCTAGTATATGTTATTCCGTCAGTGAGTCTCGCGTAATAACTTATTCTGTAAACAAAGTGGACATAAGATCTATGAAGATTACGGACATTTCCAACTTTTAACATTTTTCATATTTAGCCATTATAACAAATCAAACGGGGCAATAAAAATGGAGTCAATTGGATTGGATGGTCTAAAGATCCAAATCTGCGGGACTTGACTTTTCTAGGCATTCTGGACCCTTGAGCCCATGACAACCTCGATTTGTACCCCACCATCATTTAGAACTGTCAGCAGGTTGGGTTGCTCAGAGAAGATTTTTTTTTGTCTTTGGGTCTTCGTACGTTCTTACTCGCATAATACATTAGTTTTTTTTTTTTTTTTTAGAGTGACATGGTACGTTAGTTATTTTCTTATCTTAACTTGACGAATGATAATGTACATTTAAGGATTGTTTGCTTGGATGTATAATAGTATAATATAAGAAATGTAAAATAAAATCTTGACTACGTCTTGTCTGCCCATTTGGCAGGCTCATTTGTTTGTTTTGATTTTAGGGAAGGTCCTCTGTAAACCAAAAAAAAAAAAAAAAACGTTCTCTTATTTTGTTATACAAGCAACCTAATAAATACGCTTTGATTTTAACATCATAAAATTTTATTTATTTTAAAATCAATAATTCTAAAACTAATAAATTATAAAATTTTATATTGAAACAAATTACATGTCAGCTAGATTTTACCGGGGATGTGTTAGAAGTTTGGAGAGGGGTATAGTAGGCCCACAGGCCCGGTAGGTATAGCCTAGTTTGTACAAAAGATTAACACTAGTTATACGACGGTCGGTGTAAACATCGAGTTGGGTGACGGGATAATCCGATTGGGCCCAACAACGCGACCAAGAGTCAATCCAAAAGTGGGTCAACAGGTGCCCGACAAGTACATGGCCCAACAGTCTATTGGGTTGAGACTGGCAGAAGTCCAATCATCTTCGGGCCAAGCCCAAGGATGGCCGAGATATGGACTTTCGGCCCATCAGATATGAAGGAGGCCCATGATATTTTTTGTGACTTATATTCTTATCTCTATGAATAGTTCCACATCGCCTATCATAGAAAAAGTTCCCTCACCTACTCACTATAAATAGAGCACTACTTGCATCAAAAAAGAAAAGGAACTAAGCCTTTGCTCTCCTCTTAATACGTCACTATAGTCCCTTAATCGGGTGCTGACTTGACCGTCGGAGAGGGTTCTCCAGAGACACCCGGGACCCTCGTTAACAGAATTTTCTTTTTCTACATGCACCTTCTTCCTATACCTCTGGATCCTTCTCGGCTTCAAATCTTCCTCTCGGCTTTAGATCCATGTTGGTTCTCTGATCCTCACAACTTGATTCGCAATTGTTTCGGCTGCATCATTGGGATAACCTCACAACTTGACAAAATTTTTCTTTTTGAAAATAAAGGAAAAAATTTGCATAGTAAGCAGACCAATGCCTGCACATTACAATTTAGAGTAATACTTGCTGCACAATTAGGTTGTGCAGCAAGTCCAGTCACACTGCACAACTCCTTGTGGTTGGTCATGTGGCTAACTTAGTAAACTGGACGAGCTGACATGGCTACCCCCGTAATATTTGGATTGACAAATACCGTTTTTGATTGACAAATACAATTTTCGATTGACAAATACGGTTTTAGATTGATAAACACAGTTTTCAATTGACAAATACATATTTCGATTGACAAATATATATTTTGATTGACAAATATAATTTTTGATTATCAAATACAGTTTTCGATGGACAAACACCAGTATTTGTCAATCGAAAACTGCATTTGTCAATCGAAAATCGTATTTGTCAATCGTAATATGCATTTGCCAATCGAAAACTGTATTTGTCAATCCAAATATTATGAGGGTGGCCATGTCAAGTTGTCCAGTTGACTAAATTAGCCACGTGGTCCAACCACAAAAGATTGTGCAATGTGACTGAACTTGCTGCACAACCTAATTGTGCAACAAGTATTACCTTACAATTTATGTTAGATTATAAAATACCTGAATATTACAGCAAGTATTACTTGAGCTGTTGCAGTGTGTGCCATGTGGTGGTGCACACACACTCAATTTCTTTTTTGAAGGTTAAGTCCCACATTCCTAAATGTTTATAAAATCTGATATATTAGATAATTTTAAAAAATAAAAAATCAAACTCTAATGAACAGTAAAAAATACTTTTTTTATTTTTATTTTTTTTTAATTCACTTGATTGAAGATGGGACTGTACATACGTATGAAATATGACAAGACTGACCTAAAAGCATTTTAGTTTTTAATTTGCATGCACTACCGTACACGTTGCTGTTTCATAGGACGGTGCAGCAAATATTGCTGTACTCTACTGAGATCGCGCTCGGCCCGGCCCGGCCCGGCCCGGCCAGCCCAAGGTTCGCGCGGCCCATTGGTAGCAGGACCTCGCCGCAGTCCACAGTCCGCAGCCCAGGATGGGGGATTATTATAACATTGACGTGTACCTAAAATGCCCTCTTACGGTCTTACCACGTCTTGATGCTCGCGGGGCGAAGGTTCTCCCCTTTCCGCCACATCTCCGTCTCTTTGGTACCCGCGGCCGCAGGGCGCAGGGTCCCGTGGGTTGGACTGGAAGCCTCTCCCCCTTCCAACCTCCTCCTCTGCGCCACGATTAATCCGTGTTTCGATCATCGTAGTGATCGGTTCGAAGCAGGAGTCTGAGGAGGAGAGCACGGCTTTCTCTTCTGCTCTGCCTGGATAAGCGGTGGCGGCTCCTTCCTCGAGGGGTCAATCCCAATCGGTCTGTCCTTTCCCTTTCCAAGGTCCATGCCATTCCGCTTCGATTCCTATCATCGTGTTTCCGGGAAAAAAAGAAAAGGAAAATTGTCCGAATTAGAAGATTTCTCTTTGGTTGATCGTTCTGAAGCATGAAACGGCCCCTACTTTTGAGTTTTGGATCCTTTTTATTTTTTTAATTTTTTTATAAAAAAAATTGTTTAGGTTTTCATTTTGGGGCTGGTGGCACTCCTGCGGTGCGGACAGTAGCATGCCGTGTGAATCGAGTTAAATCTACTGTTCGAGGACAGGGCGGCCATGGAGGAAGAGGAGGAGGAGGACAGGCTCCTGCTCAGTAGATTGGGCGTCACCTCCGCCAACCCCGAAGACATCGAACGCCACATCCTCTCCAAGGTCCCTCTCACCTCTACCAGCTCTTCCACTTTCCTTCTCTTTTCTCCCGATCGAATCAGACTATCTAGGGGCCGTTTGGTTTGGCGGAAAACACCGTAAAACATCGTGTTTGCGTGACACATGTTTACGGTGTTTTAAGTCAGACCAAACGACCTTAATGTTGGGCCATAACGTTCCCGACTGTGACAATGCCTTTTCTCTTATGAAAATATAAGGTTATAAGCTCCGGTGGGTTTTTAGAATGCGTTTGTTTTGCCATAAAGCACTGCCAAATACCGCAGAACACCGCATACAGTATCTTATAGCATTTTACGTCAAACCGAACAGCCCTTCAATAATCCTGATATATGAGTAGGCACGGTACTTTTGTACGTTCCCTTTTCATTTTACATACAAACGTGGTACTATCCACTTCGAAGAAAAAAGAGTAGGCAATGCACACTAGTTTAAGTTGGCTTGGCTTGGAAAAGCTAGCATTAAACAGAAATGCTAATTCTGTACATCCAGTGTAATGGGAAAGGAATCCATGATGGATAATTCCCCCCCACCAACAACGTAGATGGTGGCGTTTCGGCGTTTGGAAAAAAAATGTTCATGTTCAAAATCTTAATGAATCCGGTTTACCCTGTGTACCCCTGGTTATGTGTTCTAGTTGGATTTATCTCTGCTTAAGGTGTATACAAGCGATAAATCACTCAACTTTATGGACTGTATGCACGTGTGCAGGCGAAAAATGATGTTGGGCGTGGAAGTGAATCTGAAAACAGTTCCAAAGAGCAGGTACTTGATGAAGAGCATGGTGCAGAACCATCATCCACTGCTCGTACAATGCTTTATAATAAGTTGCGAGCTGTGGAAATTGAGATAGATGCTGTCGCTGCTAGCATTGAACAATCAAAGGATGCCACTGGAAATGAAAGTGACGTTGATGGTTGCGCTGATACCGAGGAAAATGAAGATGCAGATTACACAAATGGGCGCCTACATGTTACAACTGATGGTCTGACACTTCAGGAGGCTTTGGCGACTGATCGACTAAGAAGCCTTGGGAAGACAAAGGCTCAGCTCCAGAAAGAAATAGACAGGTTGGATGAGGATCTTCCTATCAAAGGAGCTGAGAAGTGTAAGCTGCTTGACAAGTTGGTTAAAGAAGCCCCAAGGCAGAAGCATAGGATAAAGGATGTTCAACGGCCTGTTGTTAATTTGAAGAAACAGAAAACGGTGGCATATGATGAAGATGTTGCCTTCGATTCAGTGCTAGATGCAGCTTCGGGAGGGTTTGTTGAAACTGTGGGTTTATTTCCCACCCTCCTGTAGCATTTTCTTTAGTTTAGCTAGCTAGAGACATGCTTCATATCTGCTGTCCTCGGGTTTTCTTTCCACTTGATGTTCTTATGACATTCAACTATGAACATTGTAGGAAAGGGAGGAATTGGTCCGTAAAGGCATCCTGACACCATTCCATAAGCTTAAAGGCTTTGAACGTGGTGTTCAACTACCGGCACAACCCAGCAGGCAAACTGTTCCTGAAGAAGAAACAGTTGGGGATCTCACTTCCTCTAGCATTGCAAAAGTTGCTGAATCTATGGCAGAGATTGCGCGGACTCGCCCCACTAGTAAACTGCTTGATGCAAAAGACCTGCCCAAACTTGATGGCCCAACCCGCCCTTTCCAAAGATTAAGAACGCCACTCAAACACATAGGATCTCAGCATGATGAAGACACAGAGAAGAAGAAACGGAAGACAAGAAAGTTGAAAAGGCCCCTACCAGAGAAGAAATGGAGAAAATCACATGAAGACAGTCAGATGGATGTGGGTAAATTCATCAAACCTCTTAGAAGAATGAAAAAACAATAGCATAGTTATTATTTATTTGAGTCGTATTTTTTTATTTTCCTGACGCCTTTGGTTATTAATTTGATAACCTTGTTCTTATAAACAGCCCTAGGAATATCATTTATATGAAGGCTTGCTTTTAGTGCATTCCATGTGGAATTGGTATTTATATAAACTTGATGTATTAATGCTATTGATAAATTCTTGTGAAAATTTGTCCTGTGAAAATTTGTCCTGACACTCTGTAAGTATCTTTTATTTTGCAAATTGCGGGGCTTATTTTCTGATATTTGACACATCAACTAATCTTTGTTAAGCTCTGACAAGTAGAGAGTGAACTGATGTCTTTTGAAAACATGTGCCCTTTTTGGAAACAGAAGATTTAGCAATCATCCCATGGCATTATGCCATGTATCTTGTTTTGAGTAGGAACATCCTTCCCCCATATGAAGCACCTTGTGATTAGTTACTGTACTGCACATATTTGGGGTTTTCCTAAGAAAATATGTATGTAATATTTTCTAGTCCTTTTTTTGTTGAACCAAGATTATTTGCCCAAATACCAATAGCTTTGACATTATTTTCCTAACTATCACTTTCGTATTATGTGATTCTGCTAGCAGATGGTGATGCCAGAGAGGACTTCGCTGCTTCAGAACATGAAGAAGAAAATCAAGAAGCAATTGTCGATGCCGCTGATAATGAGGAGTCCTGTGTTATCCTTGAAGGAGGTTTAAAAATCCCGGATGTGATTTTCTCTAAACTCTTTGACTACCAGAAAGTTGGAGTGCAATGGTTGTGGGAACTGCATTGCCAGAGAGCTGGTGGGATTATTGGCGATGAAATGGGTTTGGGCAAAACTATTCAGGTTATATCGTTCCTTGCTGCGCTACACTTTAGTAGGATGTATAAGCCTAGCATTGTTATTTGTCCTGTAACCCTTCTGCAGCAGTGGCAAAGGGAGACAAGGAAATGGTATCCGAAGTTTCATGTTGAGATACTTCACGACTCTGCTCAAAGCCCTAGGAAGCATGTACACAGTAAATCCAGTGAAACTGACCACGAAAGTGAAGATTCAGTGCACAGCGATGAGGAGACAATGCGTCCTATCAAGTCAAGAAAAAGATGGGATGACTTGATCAATCATGTTATGCGATCAGAATCAGGTTTGCTTCTCACCACATATGAGCAATTACGGCTTTTGGGAGCTAAACTGCTTGATATAGAATGGGGATATGCTATACTGGATGAGGGTCACCGGATAAGAAATCCCAATGCTGAGGTTACTTTGGTTTGCAAACAGCTGCAGACTGTACACCGTATAATCATGACAGGTGCTCCCATTCAAAATAAGCTTGCCGAGCTTTGGTCCCTTTTTGATTTTGTCTTTCCCGGGAAATTAGGTGTTCTGCCTGTCTTTGAAGCAGAATTTGCAGTTCCTATTACAGTTGGTGGTTATGCAAATGCAACTCCATTGCAAGTGTCCACAGCTTATAGATGTGCAGTAGTTCTGCGTGATCTGATCATGCCTTACCTGCTTAGGCGTATGAAAGCTGATGTGAATGCCCAACTTCCTAAGAAAACTGAGCATGTTCTTTTCTGCAGTCTGACCTCGGATCAACGATCTATTTACCGAGCATTTCTTGCCAGTTCAGAGGTGGAACAGATATTTGATGGAAGTAGAAATTCACTCTATGGAATTGATGTCATGCGTAAAATTTGCAATCATCCTGATCTTCTTGAAAGAGAGCACTCAGCTGGACACCCAGACTATGGAAACCCAGAGCGAAGCGGGAAGATGAAAGTGGTTGCACAAGTACTTACAGTCTGGAAGGAGCAAGGCCATCGTGTTCTTCTGTTCACACAAACTCAACAAATGCTAGACATTATTGAAAGTTTTTTGAGTTCAAGTGGGTATGTCTACAGAAGAATGGATGGACTTACACCCGTAAAGCAGCGGATGGCCCTAATAGATGAATTTAATAGTTCAACTGACGTATTTATTTTCATATTGACTACCAAAGTTGGTGGTTTAGGGACGAACTTGACTGGTGCAAACAGGGTGATCATCTATGATCCTGACTGGAACCCCTCAACAGACATGCAGGTAATGTTGATCACAATCATCATCTCATGGCTTACGCAATTTCAAGTTGTTTTTTACTTGTTTGGCAGATACTCAGTTCGGTATTTTTGCTGTGCGACTTCCGCACTCGTCTCTGGGAACGTTGTCATCTACTTGTTTTCCCTTATGTTTGGATGATGCTGTATTTATCCAGTTTTAAATATTTTAAGCTGTAAAGCATGTTTATTTGCCAGCTTGCTTTCCAAAAATCATTTATTAGAATCTGGGCAGTATGAAATAACAAGTTCTCATTCACGTTACCTCTCCAACATCTGTTTTTTCTCCTGTTGCTTCCGGTAATTTTACCCATATATCCTGTGTCTATCAAGGTCTGTAACTTCACTGTTAGAATTTTCTCATATTTGTGATTTTGGTTATGTAATTAGCAAAGATTTCTTTTCTTTTTAACTTTTAGGAGCTATGACTTTTCTTAGATGGCGTCTCTTCTGACTTGCTGTTTTTTTGTACTGCTATAATTTGGAATGTGAAAATGTCCACAAAGAATTGCATGCCATATTTGATCTTTCAATGTTATGAGTGCACGGATCCAGATTACTGCTTCATATAATTAACTCATGCGTAAGGAGTGCTGCATGCTTGCAAATTTAAAATTCAAATTACTGATGCATGAACAGGCAAGGGAACGTGCTTGGCGTATTGGACAGACTAGGGATGTAACTGTTTATAGATTGATCACTCAGGGAACCATAGAGGAAAAGGTTTATCACCGACAAATCTACAAGCACTTCCTTACCAACAAAATATTGAAGAACCCACAACAAAGGAGATTCTTTAAAGCCCGAGATTTGAGGGACCTCTTTACTTTGCAAGATGAAGGAGACACTGGATCCACTGAAACATCTAATATTTTTAAGGAGTTGTCTGGAGATGTAAATGTTAGAGTCTGTAGTGATGAGCAAAACAATCAGGAACCACAAGAAACATATCCTGCTGTTAAGAGTACAGGGTCAATGGTTGAAAAGTCGAGATCAGAAAGCAAAGGCAAAGAGAAAGCTCATCCAAGCAATGGACAGCTAGATGAAGATGCAAATATATTGAAATCTCTGTTTGATGCCCAAGGTATCCATGTAAGTTTTTCATTTATTCCCGCCCTCTTTTGGCTTATTTTAACAAGACTCTTACTTTCCTAGTCTTATTTTTTCCCCATTTGTCATCTTTTGAAGAGTGCCATGAACCATGATGCAATTATGGATGCACATGATGATGATAAACGGAGATTGGAACAGCAAGCTTCTCTGGTTGCACAGAGGGCTGCTGAAGCTTTGAGGGAATCACGTATGCTTCGAAGCCGAGATAGTATTTCTGTACCAACATGGACTGGAAGATCTGGTGCTGCTGGTGCGCCATCTTCCATCCATAAGAAGTTTGGTTCCACCACGAATCCTCAGTTGCATGGCAATTCAGATTCTCTTGAAGGATCAACAAGTAAGCATCCTGGTTTTGCAGTGGGTATGTCCACAGGTAGAGTGTTATCCTCTGCTGAGCTATTAGCCAGAATCAAAGGGACACAGGAAAAGGCAGCTCGTGAAGGGATTGAGCACCAGTTGTGTCAATCGTCTAGTTCTAGTCAGAGCATACAGACTGACAAAAATACGTCGTCTTCTAGGCCATCAAGTAAGCACGTGATGATGCAACCAGAGGTCTTGATCCGTCAACTCTGCACATTCATTCAGCAGAGGGGTGGAAGTACTGATTCAAGTTGTATAGTACAGTACTTTAAAGACAAGGTACCTTCTAAAGATTTGCCCCTTTTCAAAAATCTTCTCAAAGAAATCGCCACGCTAGAGAAGGATACAAGTGGATCTAGGTGGGTCTTGAAGCCAGAGTATCGTTAGCTCTGTGGCATCATGAGTTGGTTGCTGTGGTATTTATTGGCCATTTTTGAACTATCACTGCTAAGATGGCAAGTTGATGGAGGTCCAGGCGAAGGATATCTGGCTATTTCTGCTAACAAGTGGTGCTGATGATGTTTCTGTTAACCAACTGAAAAAAATTACGTGCAGAGCTTTAATGGCATTTGAAGACGGGATACAGGATTTGCCCTTCGTTCTACCCCAATCCATGGGAGTTCATCAGCCGTGGCGCTGCAGCCGGTTGGTTTTCTGATGTACAGCTCACACAGCCATAAATTTCGTTGGCTCTTGATCAGGAATACTTCAATTTTTTGTCCCTTATATATTCATTTTTTTGGGTATATTTATTAATGATAGCACCTTTTCCTTTAGCTATGAAGCTTCTTTTTTCCATAGTGTTCTCTGGTAAATCCAACTTTCTCATTTAGGACGATCCCATCGAACAGCCTGATGGGCCGGCTCGATGGATCAGAAAGCGACGAAAAGTAATCAATGGTTTAATTCAGATAAGCTAAGTTTGAGGTGTAAGTCTAGATTTAAAATTAGGTGGGTCCCGAGGTGCCCTACACCTTTATAAAATTTAAAAAATAAAAAAATGAGTCCTAAATGTGTTTAGAGTCTAATAATAGTTTTTGATTTTTTTGGATTGTCTGATTGGAAATCGGCTTGTACGGACATGTAAGATATTTTGAAGCCGATTTAAAAGGTTTTTGATTTTTTTGTTAACCCACTGCATTGACCTACTCGCTCATATTACTTTACCAGAGAAGTTTTGTGGTTCAGCCCACACTATACGTGACAAAGTGAACCAAGATTAGAAAAGATCTCAATCGCGTCCATTTTGTCTGCCATACCACATCTCTCAAACGAGTGTTACATATTCGAAGATTTGTGGAATATGACTGTCCTTTTAAACGTTGAGCTTTCTGGTGAATTCAACCACGAAAATTCATCTTCTGGTATCTATCTAGTGGTGAATGGTTACCTGAAAGCTTAGTAAAGTAGATTAACTCAACAAGTTTACGAGTATAAAGTTATAATTGGATTAAAATTATTCTGAGCCTTTCGCCCCAACACTTGCAGGTAGATGAGGGAATGGGATAAAAAGAAAAGAAAAAAATAAAGCTAAAAGATATAATTCGACCAGTCAAAAAAAGGGTGAGGACATGAGTTATAAGCAACTAGGTTCACATGATCTCCTTCTCAAGTGGAACTTTGAACCCAAAGCTCTGTATGACCGTGATCAATTTTCTATGCTTTTATTATTTAATCATAATTATCATAATCATCAAGAACTTTTATCTTACCTAAGGTTGTTTACGATTGTAATGAACCTTAAAGATGTATATCTTTTTTAAGTCGACTGTTGCATCTAACGAATAGGCCGAGTTTAGAGAGAACTAAAGAACATGAGATCATATTAGATCAAATTTCTGTCGACCAGCACTGAAATCATGTACGCGACGGTCATTGCGAAAATGTTCGATGAGTTATATCATATGACCTGCCCACCTAGGTTGCAGGAGTGTCAACGCGCCCAAGCGAAGATCTGATCGGGCTCGGCTCGTCTTCAAAGCGAGTCCAAACCGAGCGAAGAGTACACAAATAAATGAGACGGAACATTTTTAGCTTGGGGTGGGCTCATATTTTGCCTTCATGATTAAACAAACAAAATCTTTTATTCGAACTTGGCTTATTTATGACCAGACCGAACTCAAACTCAAATTAGGTCGTGCGAATGCAAGCCTTTTCAACTATCAAGCGATGTCCCCGCACACGTAATGCGGTGGACACCACTCCCCGCCACAGGCAGGGAAACCCCAAGTTCGACCCCGCAGGGCTTTCTCACGGGTGACTTTTCCCCTCCCCGCTCTCATTCCGGTGCATTTCGCCGAATTTCGAACGTCTCCACCATTTGATGATCTCCGTACTTATTTGTGAACAAATCTTTGCGGAAATAGTCCGATGTCGAACATGGGCCATCTGAGCACCCTTTTTCTTGACATTCTCTATTGCGAGAAATACCTCCTGCAATGCCCCATGAGTGTTGCAGACTTTCGGTACAACTGCCATCCGATCAGCAAGATTGCAGAGCAGTGGCTGCACAGTGCCACAGAAGATGCAGTGAGGGCCAAACTCCGCATGCCGTTCCAATCTGCTGACGGAAGCAGTTTGCGCTACAATCACTAGGCGGGAATTACAACAAGATTTCCCTATATTAATACATCAGCTGACATGCCTATGTCGATGTTTGGTAACGAGTGAAGGATGAGCAACATTATACCATTATTATTACAGATAGGAGGATTAATAAACAAGATGATAACAATTTATACTCGGATACATTCAAAAGGTTCCAAATACAATTTGTATTGACCACCAACACATCCATAATGGCGTTCTTCTTTTTTTCTCTTTTGTGTAGGAACAAGTTCGAATACATAGGTACTACGAATGTGAAGACTGCAACTTCGCTCCATGCGTTTTTTTTTTTTTTGAACTGAAGAGAGCAAAACATGCAGAGGAATTTACCTCTGGAACCTTACAGCCGCGACTCTAACACACTTCTGATACAACTTCTCTCCGCTTAGTTTTTTCCTTTTTTCTTAAACTAAGGGTTTACTCTTGCCCTGTTCATAGAGAAGCTACTGTATCCAAAGACGCAGCCACATACTCAGAATGCTGCCCATCCAGACGCCGGATTTTTTGTAGACCCTGTGGCTGTTGTTGATGGAAGGGTTTTCTGCAAAGTGCAACAGTTGTCCCCATTCGTAAGCATTTGTGGATTCAACACAATTGTTACAGTAAAATGTTGTTGGATTACGGGGCTTCTGGGGTTGTTTCTCTAATGAAAAGTATGCTATATTAACCAAAAACTCAAACACAACTGTAGTTTCTCATCTTGAGGTCATGGTTCAAACTTCCATTCCTGATTTAAGTTTCCCTAAGGTATCCAACTGAATTATTCTGTTCTTTTTAATCTAATTTGGGTCAAGAGACATAGGTCCATCTGTTTTTGGTACTGTATGAAATAAATGAAGTGAAGACAATTTAAATATTGAAAAAATTTAAGCTCAGAATGTAATTGATTCATGTACATGCACTTTATGTCAACGTTAGAGCCCTGATGTCACTGATGAAAAACAATATTCATACGTGAAACATCAAATTCTCAGCATGTTAACCCCCATGATGACAAAATCTCCAAATAAATAAAAATGCAGACCCAGTTGGAAAGTTATGTAAAGAGCTTTAACACCATAAGACATTTGTTCCACATACAGGCACAAGTAAAGTGACCAACAGGTACGAAAAAATGACGTTTGAATTTTGAAAATGGTTCACATCTGGTTCACACCAGGGTTAGCCGTATCATACCAGATCGTGCCGACTAGTACGAGTCGACTCAGATCTGGGCCGACCCGATGTGCTGGCACGGTCGGCTCGCCCGATTCGATTTGAACCGCCTCCGGACCGCATCGACTCAGCTTATATCGGGCCGGATCGCACTGTCTCGCAGCGAACCGGTGAGATCCAGGCCAATACAAGTCGAGTCGATGCGATTCGGTCTGAGACGGACCGATGCGCTAAGATCCGATACAATGTGGCCTTTTAAACCCCAAAAATTGTCAGCAACGTTATTGTTCGGACAGAAATGCACCAGATGAAGGAGCCGCCCCCTTCCAAACCCTTCCCCCCTCTTCTTGCTTCCATTTCTCTTGGTGGTTTTGGGAGATCCAAGCATTTTTCAAACTTTGAAGTTAGTTTTCTTGGAAAGAAAAGGGGTTTTCTAACTCTTTGGAACTTTTTCATCCGGTTTCAACAAAGTAAGTCTCAGAACCCTAAGTTTTTTTTTTTTATTTTCATCTTTTTTTTTTCTTGTTGTTTCATGTTGTTTAGGATATTAAAAGATGAAGAAGAGGTAGATCTATTATCTCTTTGTAAATTTGACATGAAAAAATCTAGATTTGTTCAAATTTGAGATAGATTTTATTAAATATAAAAAAAATACAGAAAAAAATAAAAATAAAAATAAATGATCTATTTATGTGATGATGGGCATAGATCTATGAGTTTCACATGTTTGCTTAAAATTTCATTCAAAATCTTAAGTTACGAAGGTTAATGTATTAATGTGATTATTAAAATATGAAATAAAATTTAAAATATAAAATAATTTATAAATTATCTACTATATATTCTATAAGTAAAAAATGATTAGATTTAGATCTATGTTTTAACTTGTATGTTTTAAGTATAAAATTTTTAGTTTGAAATCTTATTTTTATGTAATTAAATTAGTTAATGGTATAATATATTATTATTTAATAATGTTTAAATGTGATACTTGTATACAAATTTTGGACATGACCTCAACTTATATTTATGTTCTTCATACACTTTAAGTTATGCTTTTATAAATATGTTCAATTAATATTTGTAATTTATTTAATTTGTTAAGTATATATTAATAATTTATTTATTTTCGTAATTTAATATTTATAATTTATAAAAAGTAAAAATTCTTTTAATGTAAAGATAATTTTAACAACATTTCAAGTCATACTATTCTTGTTATTTAATGTATTTTTTTGTTATTTCTCTTTTGTTTGTTGTCATTAGATGGTTGCCCTACCCCCCTCGTCAAGAGTCCGGAAACATCGGATGGCAACATGGGAGCATGGTTGATGGTAGTAGGCACAAGTTCAAGTGCAACTACTGCCAGTTTATAGGACAGGGCGGTGGTGTTTCGCAATTGAAAAAGCACCTTGCAGGAGGAAAAATTGTTAGGTATAATAAAGTGGTTGGTTGTAAAAATGTTCCTGGAGAGGTGAGGACGCAGATGGCTCAACACTTGAAAAGTTTGAAGGAAGTGCACTTAAAGAAGGCTGCAGACAAAGAGAGGGAAGAACGTATGATCTATGGAGTTGTCGGTGGAGGCGATAATGATGAAGGAGGCTGGACTGAGTCTGATGGCGATGATGATCTTCAGGAGGTATATGGACGTGAGCCGCCTCCTCCACGTACTCGGCAAGTGTTGGAGCTCAGTAGGCATGAGCATCGAGAGAGAGAATTTATGAGAGCTCAGAGGATTTACTTTGAAGGGGCTCAACAGGGTGTTGGTGGATCATCAGGTGCTGGTGGGAGTTCCTCTAGGGGACAAACTCAACTTAGGAGGAGTGTATCCTCTTATTTTACTACTGGACCAGCACCTACAACTCAGCCTCAGAAGTACAAACCAAGCATTCCTGTTGAGAAGGTTGACCCTTATATGTTTCCTAGGGAGCATGGGAAACATACAACGGTTGATGATAGTTACAATAAGAAAAGTGATCTAAGATGTATATTGGGAAGGGCTGTAACAAAATTTTGACATCATGCATATATCTCCTTCAATGCAGCAAGCAACCCTTACTATTCTAGTATGATCCATGAAGCACAAGCTCAAGAGTTACATGTTAAACCCTCAACTCCAAAAGAACTGGTAGGAAAAAATCTTGATGATGAGGTAAAGGAGATCAAGCAGTACATTAGTTCTTTCAAGAAAAAGTGGAAGAAATATATGGTTACCCTGATGTGTGATGGCTGGTCAGGGACGACCAAAAGCAGTCTGTTTAATTTTCTTATGTATTGCGACAGACAAGTGTTCTATCATCAGTCTGTAGATACATCAAATCAGATACACAATCATGAATACATTATGCAACTGATGAACAGTGTCGTGAAGGAAATTGACGAGAAGTACATTGTCCAAGTGGTGACAGATAATGGCTTTGCGTACAAGATTGCAGGAGAAGAGCTAATACTCCACAAACTTCATTTGTTCTGGACCCCATGTGTAGTCCATTGCGTAGATTTGATGCTAAAAAAAATTGGACAACTAGATACTGTCAAGAAGAATGTTGTCAAAGTACAGAAGATTACACGATACATCTACAACCATTCTTATGTATTGAGATTGATGAGGGATCATACACGTAGTGAGTTGTTAAGGCCAGCAATCACAAGATTTGCCACCAACTTTATTGCCTTGCAGAGTATGTTGAAACATGAAGTAGGCTTGAAGCAAATGTTTAGAAGTGACAAATGGATGCACTCCACATTTGTTGCGACAGACGAGGGAAAGAAGATTGAAAGCTTGGTGACCAACAACGATTTCTGGGTTAAGATAAAGCTTATTGTACAGCTCATTGTGCCATTATATGACGTCCTACACTGTGTGGATGGAGATCGAACACCAACCTTAGGTTGGTGTATACCAAATTGGAGGTTGCAAAGAAGAAGATACCTACAATCTCAAGAAAATATGCAGATGAATTATTAAAGATTGTAGAAAGGAGGTGGGAGCATATGGCAGGTGAACAATTTACATTTCATGACCTTTGGTGATAATGATGCTTGATGGGTGATTTTCTTTTATTACAACGTATTATCTCCATCCGACATTTCAATACGCTCATTCGTTGCCGTACAATGATGACTTGATTGCAGTTGTGACAATGGTGATCAATCGACTTATGAGTGATCTGAATGCAGTAGTAGAGGCGATTAATGAAGTAGGGTGGCCAATATATTATTCTATCATTTCTTTGTGTCTGTTATGCAAACGTCATAATAATATTGTTAATTATGCGGATAAAAATCTTTCAGGAAGCAATAGGGACATGTGCAGAGCTATCAGTTATAGCTGCCTGTAAGAGATCTGATGCTGGTATAAAAAGAACTTTGTTTAGGAAACACTTCCACATACTACTCTTTCTATTTTTCATATCTTGATAGACTTCTATTGTTTGTTTTGTAGCTGACTGGTAGTTGAATTATGGAAAGTCTGCACCAACGTTGAGAGACATACCTATCAAAATATTGTCGCAAACTTCTTCCTCTAGTGGATGTGAGCGGAACTGGTCTACGTTTGTACTGATATATACAAATATCAGGAATCGGTTGTCACACATCCGCTTGGACAAACTTGTGTATGTCCACTATAATATGAGGTTGATGATTAAACATTTGCACCATGATGCAAAGAAGGGAGAGGGTGATTATGATCTCATTGATCTTAGTTATCTTCGAGATGATGAGGATCCTATGGTTGCTTGGGTTGCCAGAACAACAGATCGTGGGGAGTTAGAACTGGATGAGACATTAAATCCTGATGAGCCCTCATTCGAACACCTTCTTGGCAGCAGAAATATCAACAACAACAGCAGGTGGAGAACATGATGATGAATATATTGCTGGTTCAGGTCATGATGAGGAGCATGGACAATGTCATGATCATGAGGTTGACTTAGAGGTTGATGATGATGATCACTTGGTCACAAGGGGCAGAAGCGTAGTACCTCGAGATGATGATGCAGAGTGAGAGCGGCTAATGCAGGGTCCTACACCTCAGCGTCCTCCAGTTGCACATGCACCTCAACATCCTCCAGCTGCACTAGCACCTCGACATCCATCTAGATCTCAGCCTGTAGAGAGTGGACATGCACAGCGATAGCTTTCTAATCAGAGTTCACGTCACCCTCCAGCACGTCTCCTAGCTGGTGTAATGCAGAAGCAAGCAGGCAGCAACAAAATAACTTCAAAGGGTAAGAACTAAGAAGGGATTGAGTGGCATGAAGTCCCAGATGTCAAAGGTATTAACAGGATCAAAAAAGAACAAGAAGAAGAAGGATGTAGTCCCAGATGATTCACTTGACATTGCAGACTTAGAAACCTTGGATCCTAATGTTCAAGATGAGACACTATCTCCTTCTGATACTCAAATATCAGAGAGTGGATCTTCTTCATCAGCTGGAGATGATACAAATGATGGTGATACGGGGGGTGGTGGGGATGGTAGTCAGGGTGTTGTTCATGGTGGTAGTGGTTTTGGTGTCAGCCATACTAGTAGGAGTGGAGTTGGTGTTAGCTGTGGTAGTGGGGGCAAGGAATTCCGGCTCGGGTCGGGACCGGGAATCGGGACCCGGCGATCCCGACCCGAGCCGATCTGGATCGGCTCGGGTCAGGCTCGGCCGATCCAGGCTCAGTCCGGCCGGTCCTACTCGGCCGGAAATTTTTTTTAAAAAAAAAATCAGAAAAAATAGAAAAAATTAGAAAAAAATAAGGAAAAAATCAGAAAAAATTACAACAGTTTTATTCATAAAATAATATGTTCTAGATGCTTCACAACAGTGATCATTGTCGGCACAAGTTAGTATAATTTCCGCTTTTTCAGAAGAAAAAGTTATGATTAGTGTTAACAACGTTTTCAGTAACAAGTGTGTAAGTTTAGTCAACTAAAATTATATGTTATTGACAGAATTTAATGGGCTTCTGAATCCCAACAAGGCCATTAACTGAACAGAGTTTCTTTGTAAAAGAAACCCAGAAACGATGGTGTATCTATCAAATGTTCGTCTCAGGAACAATTTTGATGCTGCCATTATGTTTTGTATTTTAATATTCATGGATTAAAAATTATGATTATATCTATATGAATTTAGATTAAAAATAGGAGTCTTTTCGTTTTTGTCCCCGACAAACAATCTGGTTTCGTAATAGGTCTCCTACAGACAATAGAATTTCATAATAAGTGCTTTTACTCTTACTATTAATTTATAATATTTTAAAATCTTAAGTTGTTTGATAAGTATCTCAAAAATCCAAATAAAAACTTTAATATTTTGAAAAAGAACTCTCTAGTTAAAAGTTTAATCTTGATTACAAGGCATATTTTACAAAATAAAGAGATTATAAGATTTTTTCTCAAATTAAGTGAATTAAGTAGACCAAGAATTGGAAAACCTTGAAAAGATTCCAATCCAGCCTTTTAAAGTCTTGCTACATTGACATTTTAGTAAAAACAGATAGGAGAATAAAAAAAAAATGAGTAATTATCTACCACTTTACTCTTTTTGAAATAAGAGTGATACTTACTGCACCCACTGCACTTATTGCACCCACTGCACTACACAATTCGATCGCATGGCTGTAGCAAGCAAGTGATTTTTTTGCTAAATTCGGGGAAGAAGGGATAATCCTAAGCGAGTCATCAGTGCTGGCTAAAAGCATATAAAATTTAACTTTTTAAATTTTTTTAATATTTTAACCATCGAATGGAAGATCAAATGATACAAATGATTCTCTTAAGATTGTATTCTCTCCATAGATTTTTAAAAGAAGAAAAATAAAAATGCCCCACGTAATACAACAAATATTACTTTTTGAAATAACGGACCCACAATTTCACTCCTGCGAGGGAGAAATATTTGGAACTTGCAATATGCATGTTTCCCAGTGACTATTGCGGCCGGCTGACGATGACTCGTTTTTGCTCGATATCTCAAAAAAAAATAGAAAAGAGAGAGAAAAAGAGAGAGAGAGAGAGAGAGGGCCGGCGGCGGCAAGCCGGCGGCGGACGGCCGGCGGCGGCGGGGGGGCCGGCGGCGAGCTGGGGAGGGGTTGGGGGCTGGGGAAGGGCCGGGCGCCAGCAGCAGAAACGCTGCTGGCGTCTGGTTCCCGATCCCCCCTTAAGGGGGAGATCGGGACCGGCCCGAACCGGACCAGATCGGGTCCGGACCGGCCGATCTGGCCGGTCCGGACCCGATTTTGTCCGGTTCGGGCCGATTTCTGCCGTTTTTTTTTTTAAAAAAAAATCGGTGGGGGGGAACAGTAATTTCCCCCCCAACTCGGCTCGGAACCCGCCGATTCCGCAATCCATGAGTGGGGGTGAAGGAGGTAGGGTCCTTTATACTAGGGAGCAAGACTTCACGCACGCTATTCAAGATACCAACCATAGAGCTCGTAGGCCAGATGTAAGCCAAAACAAACAACTTCAGCTACCAAGATTTACACTCAACTCCACACAACAACAAAAATGCATGTAATCTAGAAATCTTGTAATCTTCCCTATTTTGTTCTGGCGTATAGCAACTTTCTTTTTGGCCATCAAAGATGGATCTTCCTTTCTCTTCAAAAGGGAAAAGTGTTGACATTAAGGTCTTCAAGATATTCCATTAAGATTGGTGACCCTGAGTCCCAACTGCTTCCTCTGCAGGAAGAGATGAGGGAGAGCGAAGAAGAGGGAGTTTGGACTCATGTAGAAAGAGGAGGGGGAAGCCTGCGTTGAGGCCATCTGCAACCAAGTCTCCACCATCCCTCTCGATGGAGAAGGACGTTTGCATTAGGTGTCTCAGCAAAGGCTAATGGGCGAGTGTAAGGATAATATCAGGTGTTTAGAATGTGGGGGAGAGGGGCACAAAAGGAAATATTGTGGAGGAAGCAGGAATCTGTGGCTTCTCCTCCTGTGAAGAATGTGGGGTCTCCTCCTACGGTGCTTGCTCGGAGAAGCTATATAGAGCAAGAAACTATAGTCATCCCATGGTCGTAAGAGGCCGTAGAGGCTAAGAAGTTCTTGGAAGAGTGTGTGGTCCACTCGCTGATGGAAGCAAGTTCCGGTGATGCTGGTGTTGAAGTCTCTGCCAGTATCTTGTTTCAATATCTTCATCGTTGTTGGCCTGTGGTGCAGGACTGGTGGTGCAAGGAATTGCCTGCGAAGTCTTTTCTGGTCAGAGCTGAAGATAGTGCTTGGAAGGAGTTACTGCCATCAAAGAGATCAATTTTGATGAGTTGAAGTTCCGATGTACTCAGTGGAGCTTGGAGGTGGCGACGGTACCAGCTCAACAAGGGAAATTAATTTGGATAAGGCTGTTGGGTATCCCCCTACATCTGTGGAATGCCACTTCCTTTCAAGCAATTATATCTAAATTTGGTATACTTAGAAGAGTAGATGTGGGTTCGTTGGAGGGGGAGCAGTTCAAGTTTGCTAGAATCCTGATCGAAGTTGACTGCCTTTTGGTTGTCCCTTCAAGACTTAAATCATGGTGGTAGGCAGAGTTTTCTGGGTGGATGTTCAGCCAGAATTGAAGGATACATGGTATGTTCATTTAGCTTCAGCTCATAAATCCTCAGACTGGTCTTTGGCTGAGGTGGTGGCAAAATATAAAAAATACAGATATGTTAGAGATGATTCTTCGGTGACAAAGGATGGTTCATCTTAGTCGATTTACAAGGCAGAAGGAGAGGGTGTATTAGGGGACCAAGTAGTCTGGGATGTTACTGAGTCATCTCAGGCTCGTTCCAGGGGGAAGATGGGTGCTGTGATTCCGGAGATTGCCCTCTGCAACAGCTTAAGTGGAGAACAAGCGAAGGATTTTATTTCTGAAGATAACAAAACAGGGGAGATAAGTTTCCCTTTCAAGAAGAAGGCCAAAGTCCATGGAGTTTTAGGGAAGCATCCAATACCGAGTTCTACTCAGGCTTTCCTTCCGAGTTTGGGAACTTAGACTCGCCCTTCCAGAGGAGTCATCTCAAGGACTTTGACTGGCGAAGAATTCTTCCAGTATATTTTGGGGACTGTTCCTGTTAATGAGTATTTTGCGATGGTGGGGAAGGATGGCAGTCTTCTCGAGGATGTGTCTGCGTTCGAGACTAGGGTGGCAAGGTGGATAGTGGAAGAAAATTTTTCGAACAGAGGAAGGTGGCTTTGATTGGAGGAGGAAACCGGCACGTGGTGCGGTCCTATCGAGCAAGGAAGATGAACATGCTCGGGCCTATTCGGGACAGTTAGCGGGTAAGTCCTCGGGTGTCAACGGTTTTATCGTATTGGGTAAGTTAGTCGGGTCCTCAATTGGGATCGTATCGGGTTTGTTTCAACAGGTTTGGACCCATTCAGACCCTTCTTCCTCACCCGATACCCCCCGGACTGTTTCTTGGGCTGACAGAAAGTAATGGGAGCAAGCTTCTTCGAGGACAGTGACAGGAAATCACTTCCCCCTTTCCATTTCCGCTGTGGCTGGTGGTTTCCCAGTTGATTCAGGGGCTGTGGTTGGGAGGGATATTTTATCTTCGCAGCTTGTTTCGGCCGGTACTGCAGGTTATAGGGATTATGCGATTGGTCAGAGTCAGAGGAATAGACTTTATGGGTCCTCAGATTATATGACAGAAAAGAGTGAGAAGGGTCAACAAAAGGAAGATGGATTGATAGTGACAGATTGTCATCAAGACAATATGCCGTTACAATCGGAGCCGTATGATTTACAGTGGCAGGGTCAGGATAAAGTTGCTGAAGATGGTAAGGCAGTCATAGTGGTAGGTAGGAGAAGATTCCTTAGAAGATTGTTTACCCCTTGCTGTCACTAATCCTGGGAAAATTTGGAGTGGCCAGATGATGTTATAAAAATTATTGGTGGCTTGGTCGGTATCTCCTTTTCCGGCAAAGAGGAAGTGGTCAAGAAATTTCTGAGAAAGATTCGAAGGGACCTGAACCTTGCTCTAAGATCCAGTAGAAGAGGCAATGGCAGTGGGGTGAAGATTGGTACCAGGGAACTGTCATTTCTTCAAAGTAATGTGCATTTTGAAGGACTTAGGCCTAGGAAAGGCTGTGAAAGGGTAAGAGCACCTATTATCCATGAACATAGTCAGCTGGAATGTTAGAGGTTTGAACAATAATGTGAAAGGAAGGGAAGTTAGAGCAATGATTCAAATTAATAAGGTTCAAGTCATGTATTTGCAAGGAACTAAGGGTGCAGTGAAATATGAAGATCTGATTAAAAGAATAGGTGCTAACAAACTAAAAGGGTGGGCAGCAAAACCAAGGTTAAGAAACCCGGGATCAGGTCCCGGATCGGCCGGTCCAAAACCGATTGGATCGGCCGAGTCCAATCCGAGTCAACTCGATCCTGGCTGAGTCAAGCTCGACTAGTTCGGATAGCAGAAAAAAATTAAAACAAATATAAAAAAAAATATGAAAAAAAATATAAAACACAAGTCTAATACATAATTGTGTTGAAATACATTAATTTGAAGTACATAAGATGTTGTTGGACCAAAAAATCTTGAATAAACTTGCATATATGATTATAAACTTACATTTATTCCAAACGTACATTATACTGAATGAACATATGACTTACATACTCAGACCATGACATATAGTTCTGGTAGTATTGTTCATATTGCATCACATACCGGCTATAGTCATCCGTATTGGTATAAATGACTGACAATTGTGGATATTCTAGACAACCCCCTGAATAGTCGGATGTATCCGAATGTTGAGGAGGGTAAACTATATATCCAGTAGGATGACTATACCTTTCGTATGGAGAATATGATGACGCATATGATAGTTGCTCCTGATATTCTCTCTCCCTCCTAAGTTCTTCTTTGACTTCTGCACACTGAGGAGTTTTACCTTTGTCCTTCCTCCTTGATCTGTTGAATGTTTGAATGGGAGATTTTTTCCGTCCTGCTCTGCAACCATGATGTTCATCTTGAGTAGCATGTGTGTATTCTTATTCTCCAGTGAATTGAATTGGTGAAGGTAGGGCTGGGACACTAGTAGCATCTCCGCCATCTTCAGAACTGTCGGAACTTGTCTTTGATGTCGAGTTATATGAGGTTTAATATTGTACCTCACCACTTGGTTCTGGCGTTTTATCCTCTTCTTCGATAGTCTCCAGGTCAGCAATCCCAATTCCAGTAGCACTTTTCCTTTTGCTTGGTGCTTGTTTTTTGTTCTTCTTCTGACGTTTTGGAGGAGGAGGTTGAAAATTAATAAGTAGTGGAACATTATCTAACTCACATTCCGCTCATTCCCGACATGGTTGGCAGTACCGGCCGATAACGGTACGTACCGGTATCGGCCGGCACCGGTACCAGACCGGTACTAGGCCGGTACCGGCCGGTACTGGTACTCACTGATACTGGTACCGGTACCAGTATTGCATCCTTGATTCCCAATCATTTGGATTGAATTCAGGCTCATTTGAGATGCTTGCATTAACCCATGCATTTAGTGGATGTTGCTCATCGAACTACTCATCCAAGTCTATGGATTCTTCTGCATGTGTCGTCTCCGTGGCTTGTCCCGAAATTCTCTCTTTCTCCTGCCTTTAAAGATTCTTTATGAGCTCGAGATTTTTTAGCTTCAACCTCATGTTATAATGACAGAATACTAGCTTCTCTAGACGGCTCGACTTCAATCTATTCCTTTATTTGGTGTAAATCAAGTCAAAGGTGCTCCAGTTTCTCTCAAAACCTGATGAAGAGGTTGTTTGACTTAAGACCTAAATTGCGACATAGGTTAGATCTTCATATCCATATGCTTTTCCATAATCTAACCACCAGTCAGCTGTAAATAAAAAATTGACCATGTCAACAATGTGCAAGCTATAATTAAAAATTAAGTAGAACATCTGATTAATAATTTTCAAACCTAGTCTCAAAATTTTGATAGCTCTTTAAGTAGTACTTGTCTCAAAGTGGTATAACATCATTCTGTAATCATGTATTTGCTTGCATGCCATTATTGTTCTGTCCTCATCTGCAAGTATGCACTTAATAATAGACTTAGCCCTCATCAACACTTCCGAGCAACTATCATAGTTATCTTTCTTCCCATCAGTTCTAAATATATACTGAGGGTTGAAAAAATAACCTAAATAAATAAGTCAAAGTTAGTTATTACTTAAGAGAAATGTATATATAAATAATACATATAGAAAGTTAGTAGCTTACCAGCTGCATGAAGATCATGATGTAAAGTGTGTTCCCAATGTCTGTCTATTATGTCCCACCACTTCACATAGATTGTTGAATTGTTAAGTTGAATGAACTCTTTAACTCTGTCCATAGCCTCATAAATATCCCATATCCGATCTTCTTTCTCCATCACAAGATCGCAAGACACGGACAAACGATTCTACAATATTTAACACCGCATGCACCCCCCTCCAGAAGGGCCTAGACTGAATTAGATCAGTCACTTTCTTATCTTTCTTTCTAACCTTAGTTGGTACATGCCACAATATGTGATTCTCCCAATCTTCCGATGCCACCATCCTAATCAAGTTGTTCTTTTGTTGACTTAAACTATCTAAAGAGATATATTGAGATACAAACCTGGTGGCTCCCGGACGAAGCAACTCTCTTCTATGAGTATGTGTACGCATGATATCCAGAATGTTGTCGTGATTGTAGATGAATGTGGTGATAAATCGACCACTCTTGACCACTCCATCTACCATCGGATCAGAACAAATGTCTTCCAACATCAAGTCAATACAATAAGTAGAACATGGAACCCAGTATAGATGGTCTCTTCTGCATCAACATTTGTTCAACTAACTTGAACGCTACTGCATTGTCCGTAACCACTTGGACAATCTTTTTTTCGCCCACTTCTTCTATCATTTGATCCATTAATTCATATAGATACTGGGCATTCTTTAATTTTCCAGATGCATCAATAGACTTCCAAAATACGGTTCCGGCTTTACAGTAAATTAAGAAGTTGATCATACTTCTTCTTGTTATCCCTGTAAAATTCCAAACGTGATAAAAAATCAGAAAGAGACCCATTCTGATTGAAGAAAAAATGAAGATAAGATAAAAAAAATGAAGATAAGATTTATGTACATGTCCATCCATCGCACATTAAAGTGCATCCATACTCATCCCATATCCTTTCAAATGATGTAATATATGTTCGGATGTCGTCAACTTCCATATCCAAGTACTTGTTCTATATCTCATATGGGGAAAGTCCCTCAACTCCTTTGTCAACTTCTTGTACGGTCTCGATCATGGACTCGTAATATGGCCCTTTGGCAGCATTAACATGGATACTGTTATAGAAAAACCACCTAGCGGTAGCTCTCCCTATCTTCTCCTTACAAAGCTTTAAGTTCTTGAATGCAATACTAATAGAAAGTTGTTTATCCCTCTCTTGGTGAGGAAGGGATTTATTAGACCTACTCTAGGATCTCCAACTCTAGTGAACTCCTGAGGCAGCTCCTCGCATACATTAGTACCCATGCCGACGCTGGTGCTCCCTTGTGCAAAAGATGTGGAGCCACTTCCTTGTCCTCCAAATCTTTCAGTGTGCCGAAATAAGTCCTCATCTGCAAAGGACCGCCGGCTTGCTTCCGTTGCACGTCGCAATTCAGCTTTAAATGTAAAAGAAAAAAATTTAATCTACTATAACTACTTGTCTGAAAACGTTAAATGAAGAACATGAAAATAAGTTAAATAAGAAACTTACTTGTATCCCAATCATCAACATTTATAAGTTGATAACTTCCATCAAGCCGGACTCCAGCATCAGACCTTCGCGCTGGTTCAGACAACTCCTCTTGAATTTCCTGTCTTCTTCTGGCAGTACTTGCTTTACTTGATTCCTTCTCCTTCATATAAGTTCAAAATTGAATCCTAACCTCTGAAGGAACTCGAGCACATGCTGTAACTTCACTTTTTATTCCAGCAAGATGTTGTTTGAATCGGTAGACCCCGCCAGAGATGCCCGATTGCAATATTTGCATGTACCTTTCTCTGGCCCATGTCCACCGGTGTGCAATGACCCCAAGCAGGATCAGCGCTAGGAGGATTCCCAGATGACCGCTCAGCAGCACCTTAAGATGCCATTCCTTCACAGCACAAGAAGAGGAGAGATCGCGGAGCTTGTAGTAGTGACCTCGTAGGAGAGATGGAGAGAGAATTCTATGATCGAGAGAGTGGGAGAGAGAGTAAGAATGTTAGAAGGCTCAAATGGCATTTGTGGAGCCTTAGGAGGGCCTTGGGGGGGTTTAAATAGACCCCCAAAGCCCAAACGGCCAGCAACGGCTAGTTTGACCCCCAACGGCTAGTCAAACTACCCATTGGGGGCCGAGTCAGGCCTATCCGGGCCGATCCACACTCAGATCGTCTGATCCGACTCGGATCGGACGATCCGAGTCCTGGACTCGGCCAAGAAACCCAGGATCGGCACGGACGGCCCAAAATCCGTCCGACTCGGCCGATCCGAGCCGGGTTTTTGAATCTTGAGCAAAACCAGCTGATGGTCTAAGTGGGGGAATTTTAATATTATGGGATCAAGAGGTTCTTCAATGGTGCAATACCAGAGTGGGTGCTTTCAGTATCTCCGTTGATTTCAAACTGAAAAGCAATAATATCTTATGGACATTCAAAGGTGTGTATGGTCCGCAGGATATACAAGGAAAAAAGGAGTTCTTTAATGAATTAAAGAATATGCAGTATGTAAATGCAGAGGCATGGTGTGTGGGAGGGGACTTTAATGATGTAAGGTTCCCAAGTGAATGAGAGAATTAGTTAGTCTGGACTTCTGAGATGGACTCCTTTGGTGAATGGGTTGATGCCTGTAGTTTTATTGAGGTGAACTCCACAGCAGTGCATTATACTTGGTCTAATGCTAGGACTAAGTCAAAAATTGATAGATTCTTCATTACTCCAGAGTGGCAACAGAAGTTTAAGAGTTTCTCATTGAAAGAGTTGCCTAGAGTCTTGTCGGATCATACTCCTCTATTGCTTTCTATTGGAGAGAATAAGAGGAGTAAAGTCAGATTATTCATATTTGAGTTGGCATGGCTGAAGCATGAAGATTTTTTTTATCTAGTTTCTACCTGGTGGAAGGAAGCCCCTCTACATTCAAATGCTTGTTACAGTCTGACGTCTAAACTCAAATGGCTGGAAAAAAAACTGAATATATAGAGTGAGAGTACCTTCGGAGGAGCAGCTAGGGTACGCAAAGATTTGCTCAAAGAGATGGAAGGTTTTCAGGCCAAACATGATCAAGACTCGTTATCTAAAGAAGAAATTCATCTTTTGGGAGATTAAAAAACAACAATATCTTGATTGATCTCTAAGGGAATAAATTAAGTGGAAGCAGAGAGCAAAGGAACTTTGGTTAAATGAGGGAGACAAAAATACTTCATATTTCCATGCGATGGCAGGCGCGAAAAAGAGGAGAATTTTGATAGAATCTTTGAATGTTGACAATCATACTATATATGAGGAATAGGAGAAGGGAACAGCTGCAGTTATTTGAGAAGCTGTTTAAGGAAGAGGAAGAGTGGAGGCCATAGATCATATCTAATATGTTCAAGCAGATTTTAGATTAGGAGGCTAACAACTTGATTAGACTTTTCTCTGAGATGGAAATTAAGACTACAATTTTCAGTATAGATGTTCATAAGTCTCCGGAACTAGATGAATTCTTAATGGGGTTCTACCAACATTTTTGGGAAGTCATTAAGGAAGATATTATGACAGCTGTAAAAGAATTTGAAAGGAGGCCTTGGAAGATTAAATGTCTAAATTCTACATACATAGTTCTTATTTCAAAGAAGGTCAGTGTAGAAGGGTTAGGTGACTTCAGACCTATTAGTTTACTTAATGGAAGCTACAATCATCACAAAAGCATTGGCAACTAGACTCAAGCAAGTGATCAGCAAGGTGATAGACTCTAATCAAGCAACTTTCATTCAGGGCAGATTCATTCTTGATAATTATATGGCAACATATAAATGCATACATGATTAAAGGAGTAGGAAAAAAGAGTGTGTTGTGTGTAAAATTGATTTTGAAAAGACATATGACAGAATAAATTGAAATTGTTTGTTTAGAGTAATGCGGCTAATAGGATATAGAAGGAGATGGATATACTGGATAGCAAGTTGCATTGGGACATCAAAATTCTCCATTTTAATCAATGGAGCCCTCTATGGCTATTTTGGAAGCTCACGAGGACTGAGGCAAGATGATCCTTTATCGCCACTTCTTTTCATTATGGTGGGCCAGGTCATGAGTACCATATGGAATAAAGCAAGAGACTGTCACATTATCGAGAGTATCAAAATTAGAAGGATGGTAGAGGAGGTTTCTCATCTTCAATATGCTGACGACATGATTTTATTTCATCCACGAAGGAAGAGAAGATTATTAATTTGAAGATTTTGCTGAAGATTCTTGAATTAGTAACAGGACTTAAAATCAACATTTCAAAAAGTGAAATGGTGAGAATTAATGTTCCAGAGGATAAGAAGGTTGTTTTATCAAATTTGATCAATGTGCAATCAATATCTTTCCTTATTACATATCTAGAGCTAACTCTATTCGACAAGAAGTTAAATTGTTCTGATTGGAATCCTTTGATCAGAAGGTTTGAATTTAAACTTCAAGGGTGGAAAGGATCCTTGCTTTTAGTAGGGGGGAGATGATTTTGTCTAAATCAGTGCTCTCTAACTTGGCTATATATTATTTATCTATTTTTGCTATTCTTAAAACAATATGTAAGAAATTGGAGTCAATTAGAACAGCTTTCTTTTGGAAAGGTAAAAATCCGGAAGTGAACGGAGGTCATCACATAGGATGGAAATACGTATGCAGAAGCACAGAGGAAGGGGGAGCAGGTTTAACATCAATTCATAACATCAATAAAGCTTTTTTGGTTAAATGGATGTGGAGGGTAGAAAGGGAAGATCAGTCCATATGGGCAAGAATTATCATGAGTAAATATTTTACCCATAATGAATCATGGATTGGAAGTTTTCAGCTCAATGGTACAATGTCTAATGTTTGAAAGAATATTCTACAGAATTTGGATCTTTATAATCGTTTTACTTCTATAAATGTGGGTAATGGCTGAATTGCAAAATTCTGAGAAGATGCATGGAAGGAGGGAAGAGCTCTTAAGGATAGATTTCCTAATCTGTACAGCATTTCAATTAATAAGAATTTAAATATCAGTGAGGTCCAAACTTCTTCATCTCAAGGAAGCGTTTGGGACTTTAGATTATGTAGAAATTTCCTTTATGAAGAAGAGAGGGAGTTTCTTCAGCTCAACTTGCTGCTTCAAGATTTTCAAGGACTAAATGAGAGGAAAGATGTCAAAAGCTGGAGATGGGATCCAAAAGGGAAGTTTTCTGTTAGTTATGCAACTAAGGTTCTTAGCTTAGGAGGAGTCAAGGTTAGCTGGGCTTCTCAGGTTTGGAACAAATCCCTTCCCATTAAGATTAGAATTTTTATGTGGAAAGTGGCCTGGGGTAGATTACCTACGGGAATAAGCTCATATTTTTAACCCCAAACAAAAGAATTTGTACATTATGTAGGATGTTTGTAAAGACTGTTGACCATCTTTATTAATTGTGGCATTGTGGATGCTATTTGGAAGTTTTTTTTTCAAAATTTTTGGCAGAAATCCATGCTGTTTTGATTCGGTAGGTAGCCTTATTTCTGCGGGAATCTCTGCTGTCAGCTATGCTATTGCCCATTTGGAGGGAGAGGAACTTCAGAATATTCAACAACCAGTTCTCTTGTCCAACTGGGATTATTGGGAACTGTATTCACTTCACACAAGAATGGAATTTCAGAAGACATGGGGATAAGATTTCAGAGTCTGCCATTATATCTAACATTGTACAGTGGAAAACTGTCTTTCTCTGAGGGGTTTGTCTTTGGAGTTGTATTGTATTCTTTTTGGGTTTTGGGGGAGGGTTTTATGTGTTTTTTTAGGATTTTGTAATGTCTACTGTCTTGGTAACAATTATTGTGTTTCTTTTATTTATGTCCCTGTACTCTTTTTTTGATATTATCAAATGAATAAAAATGGCTTTTTGTTGCCTTCAAAAAAAGTCCACACAACGGCTTAGCAGAAGCTAAGATCTGTAACTTAGCAGAATCTAAGATCTGTAAAATATGGTAGCCATCAAGTGTATATTTTCTTTAGCAAAAAGCAAGAAGTAGCATTCCTTGTATTCAACTATTTATTCTTGGCTTTGCTCTGGACATTTGGACACACCAAACATTCAATAAGATATGCATAGATGAAAAATACAGTTAAGGAAGATGCACATACCTTAAGGGAAGAAAGATCAGATAAAGAATCAGACATATGTCCAACAGCTCCCTTTGGATCCTTAATTCCAGTCCCATGGCTGGATGCTATCCTAGCAGCTGCAGGATCATTGGGTGGGGGTGGAAGAGGAGACCTGATTTTACCAGGCCCAGTTGGTGGTGGCGCAATTAATGTACTTGGCTTTCTCACGCTGGATGCAGATCCCGACAATCCAGCAGCTGAAAGCATGCCACTGCCACCGGATGGCTTGTGTTTCACATTTATCCTAATAGTTTCACCTTCCTACCGATCAATACCCTCAAAGTCAGTGACCAAGAAATTCACAGCATTCTTCAATGTAAGACGAGAACAAATGTAGATTAACTGGACTAAGACATGAACAAAAAGTTGACAACAATAACCAATCTGGCTAAAACAAGTGCACAAAAGTACAGATGAACTTGTAACATGTCTAATGTGTATATATGCATTTGGACAGCAAAAATTCAGAAAAAAACCCTTGCAGCACATGATGCATATAAATCAACAAAATCAATTGAACTTCATACAAGCAAAATGATGGAAATGAAATATCAACAAAACAACACAGCATCATGTTTAATGTGTAGTTTATAAAGTGCACCTCTGAAGAAAGATTACCGTACGAGGTGGTGTCCAGGTATGAGAGTCTTTAGAAGAAATATAAACAGATAGAGAAGGGCACTGGGATGGAATAGAACATTGATAACAAGTGTATCATAAGATACCGCAACCTTATCTTTGCCTTTTTAAAGGATCACATCTGCAACCACTTCCTTTAACTTAATAATAGATTATTTGCATGATAAAAATCCAATTCACATATTAGTAATAAAGATGTCACCTACGTATGAGTCATGAGGAGTCCAAAAAGCAAAATTCTAATTATGATTTTGCACATATTTGTATGTCCCGCAGACGTTTCAAAAATCTCCCCAATTCATTTGAATTACTTTTGTGGTGATTTAGTACATATATCTAGCAGGCTGACCTAAAACACGTTACTGATGTACTTGCATTACGTGTGTAATTCTGATCGCATTTTCTGCATCTTTTAAGTTAGAGAATTCGAAGAATTGTTTTTTATGTAAAGTTAGATAGTTTGAAGAGTTGTACCTTCCATTGAAACCATCAATTCAACATAGTCCCGATTTCTAAGTATTACCAGGGGTCAAGATGGAGGAGGGGCAAGGAGATGGACTTCGGTCAACATCTCCTTAATGAGTGTTACAAAATTATTACCAAGGCAATGAACCTCAAGCATGTGAAAAGTCATATAATAAATAAAAATCAGTTGGGCTTCACTGAGGGCAACACACTCTGTGACAGCTTTATGATTGCCCAAGTGTGTCTGTATGATCAGAAGCGAAGGGACAGAAAGTACATGGAATTAGATGAAGTCAATCGACGAACATTTCCAGATGTTTAGTCAAAAGAAAAGAAAAGACATAATGTTTGGTGGGGAGGGCTGGTGTAGTCAAGGTAACAAGGGCAGTTACACTGTCTAGCAGTATGCAAGAACTCAATGAATCATTTATTTATCATGTGGAATTGTGCATGTGGATTGATGAGTGTTTGCCGAATTATCAGGGATGAGCTGGCAGCAGATGATGGACTTGCCAGAGTTGATGGTAGAGTGGAAGGAACTGTACCATCAACAACAGAGAGGCACTGGTGGAATGTATTGCTCCCAGCCACTCTGTGGGCAATCAGGTGAGAAAGAAATTCCAGTATCTATTGACGTATTGAAGAGATAAAAGAGGGCCTTGGAAGACTGCACTACTGCTGCATCTGCAGGAAAACCTGAATGTGTCAGCCTTGCTACAGAATGAGAGCACGGAAGAGTCCATTGTAAGAAAGAACTGTATCCAGTTTGTTTTTGTTAATATCTCATGTTCTACCCTTGTGTTAAATAGCAATCTCAACTTGAGGGAGTGGGACTATATCCCAAAATAGGCATGTGACCCACACGTCCCTGAGTATGTCCCAAAAATGTGCATTCCACCTATATTTTCATATCCTTTAATGAATTATGTTTCTTGCCTTCAGAAAAAGTAATGACAAGTAGAAAAATGCCCCCAAACCTTAGCAGTAATGAAATGTGAACAATAATGAATATATAAATGGAGTTTTATACCAAATATCCAGTTCAGCATTTCACATTTCAGGAACCAAGGCACCCGAAGCTACGGATTATGGATTTCAAAATCAGAAATTTGGCAGTGACTCAGGAAGTGCTTTGAGTTTTCCTCCACCCCAGAAGCACTGCCCGCAACCATCTATAATTCCTTTGGGAAGAACTGTACCTCCAATAAGGGGGGAAATTGAGTACTGCCTTCTGTAGTAAACCAGCATAAACTCCGTGTTCAGTTGTAAGAGTTCAAGAAATAAAGTTATGCTACTGCTAATATTTCTGTAAAAACCTTGACAATAAAAAGGGTTCATGCTAAAAAAAAACATGAGCTAGGCAAGCGTTTCGATTCTATTCATTTGCACACTTCCAAGTATGCAAGGAGCAAGCCATCAATATAAACACAATGTAACCTTAATAACCTTAACAACTTTAAGTTAGATCTACACAGCTGATAGTTGAGAATACCAACATAAAAATTGAAAACTGCATGCACATACAATAACAGTGGAAAAATGCACCCTGGGATATCACACATTTTATGACCATGATTGATGATAAACTACAAGAAGAGAATTCATATACTCTACAACCAAAAGCTGCAGCATAACAGCTGCTCTTCAGCAGGACACATATACATATCATCAAAAGATTAAAGCAAAAAGTTTCCCTCATCACCAAGAGAGGCCACCAAAAATGATGATACTGGACAGAAAATAGGCAGTCAATAATTCAAAAAGGATTGTTTAAGAGAATGTTAACATCTTGCGAAGTATAATCCTCAGAAAGAAATAAAAGTGGAAACTTTAGATCAAGAACAATGCTACATCAGGGAGAAGTTCATAGGGTATGACTAAATTTATAAAGTAGACATCAACATTTGCATTAAAAATGAGAACGATTATCCGAATACTGGATGGGAAGGACACTATTTATGCATTAAAAGATGCCAGTATTGATAAGAACATAAAAACGCAGCAAAGTAGGGTTTAAATAATTCAGAAGGCAACTACTCTTTTGGAAAAAGTAATTCAAATGGCAACTAAGCAATTTCATCAATCTATAGCATGTGAACCATAAAATGGGGAGTGAGGGGATGATTTATGCCTTAACATAAGAAGCAACTATGGTTTTATCAATCTCAACATGCATGATTTTGCTTCCACCAAGAGAGAGAGAGAGACCAGATCAACCATACGTTCGTCCCAAATTTCTTTTTTCACGAATACCAACCAAGTACCCCAAGACATCGCAAGCTCCTCTAATTTTAAGATAAAGAAATCTGCAATACCTTCAATCGGTGATTCACTGCCGGGTGGATATCTATATGGTCGCCCTCATTGCCCCCCTCGGCGACGCCAGCGGCCTCCTTCTCCTGCTCCCTCCGCACGTACTTCTCGTGGTCCGACAGGGCGACGTTGAAGTCAAAGGCCTCGTTGCGCTCGGCGAACCCGAGACCGATGAATGCGTGCTTCCCGCGGCCGTCCTCGATCCTGAGCACGAAGTATCGGGACGAGTCGAGCACGGTCTCGACGGCGCCCTCGCGCTGGCCCGGCTGCACGAAGCAGGCGGCGAAGAGCTCCCCAGAGTTGGGGTCCTCGAGCCGGATCTCGCAGCGCTCCCCACAGGACACCACGCGGAGCCGCCCCGCCCAGATCTTGTCCGACTGCAGCCACTCGCCGCACTTGTACCCGCCGCTCGAGCTCCGCGGTGGGATCTTGTACACCGCCACCTCCCTCACCACGAGCAAGGTGTGCTCGAACGCTTCCTCCTCGCCGTCCAGCCCCGCCGCCACTGACGACGACGATGACGACATTGATGTCCGCTGTCCCCGGCAGATGGATTTACCACAGATCGGGGAGGAGAGGAAACCCGGGGTTTCCTGCCGGATCCGGCGAATTCGCCGCCCCGCTGGGGGTTGATTTGGCGACGGCGAGATCAGAGGCGAGGGAAGCGTCTTCCCCGGGGGTTTCTGCGAGATCCGAGCAGGAGATCGGCAAGATCTGGTGCGGGGACACGAAGAGTAGAGTGCTGTGACAGGGAGGAGCAGGAGGAGTAGGAAGAAGAAGAAGAAGGAGAGAAGGGTTCTTTGTGGGTGTTGTGCTCTCTCATGCGAACAGAAGAGCTGATGAGGAGAGCTTTGTAGAGGGAGTCGCGGAGCTCAAGAGGTGGAGGGCAAAGAGGGACCCAGAACGTGGTTGCCAATATCCCTCCCCGGATATCCTTTTTTTTTACAGTTCAACTTGCCCTCCTAACCGAATATCCGTCTATCCGGCCGGTTTAGAAGTTTAGAGAGCACGCATTTTTTAAAATTTTAGGTAAAGGATATCAACCGCAAGCGGATAATGAGGATGAGGATATAGTTATTTGTGAATCTAATTATTTATTGAATTATTTTTATTTATAAATACCTGCTTTTTTGCACGTCTCTTTCTTTACTCTTTGTTTTTCATTATTATATTTCCTAATTCTTTCTTTAATTACACCATACGGTTTATTGTCCACCTTATGGGAATGAAAAGTTATGTTAGATAAAAAATAATATCAATAGTAAAAAAATAGTAATTCTGATAGTAAAAATGACAGTTTTTTTGTTTATCCTTTTTGTCCTAAGAAAAAGTAATATGCTTACATTCACATGTAATGTGATCCAATAAGTTAACTTTTATAGACCCTTATTTTTAATATTGTTGAAAGGATAATACTAAATACACAAACGAGGCACAAATTGTTAGCTAGTGGCCATTTGGGCCCTTGGGGAGTGAGGAATGGGGATGTGACGAGTTGGTCTATTCTCTTGCGGGGACGGCAAAGGTGGAGTCTGGAGACTGAGATTGCGTAGAGTTCGGGTGGTGTTAAAAGACGGAAAGTGAGGGGCCGGGTTCGGGACACCTGGCTTCAGTCTACTTGACCTTCTATGAGCCGAATTTTTTATATAGAAAAAAGTTTTATATTAATGGCTCTTGTACATTAATTTTTAAAATGTCATGTTTTTAAAAAATAATATATCTATCCAATATACCATTTCAATGACATATATGAAATATTAATATGTATCAAATATGTGATTACTGTGGTAATTTTGGAGCATTATCTATATTAGGAGGATACATAGGTATTATAAGAGTGGTTAATATGAAATTATCCCTTCTTATACTTATAAAGATTTTTTTTCAAAAAAAGTTTTATAAAATAACTTTTTTTACAAAATTAAGCGCCATCTCTAAGTAGACAAATTTGGATTATTTTCTTATTTTAGAATCTCTAAATTAGACAATTTTGGTTTTCTTATTTTAAATGTAAAAAAAATATGAAATTAATCATGGGACTGCGCTAATTGCAGAAAATAAGCATATGATTGGTGCTCTTGTGGTATAAAATATGTTAATGCATAAATTTTCTAGAAAGGCTGATGATATGAATTGTTAGGTGACCCAAAGACCCCACACAACCAAAACATAAAAATTATAGATCATTGGTATCCTCAATTTCACATTAATTTGCCATTTCCATCACATTATAGGTTTATATGATTTATTTGAGGTCGAATACATAAAATTTGTGTTGTTATTTTATTCTACCTAATATCATACTTGTAGTTAAATTCAGTAGAGTTAAATCCTTTTTTATTGTGTCCAATTATTTCATTTTGAACCTGTTGAGTTATTTTTTTCTACTTGATTGCACCATTAAATTTGGCCACTAACGCACATGATCAAAACACCGAAGCTTCTTTTTCCATAGTTTAGAGCTAATAGGAACTACATGTGAGTCTCTAGTTACATGTTTATTATGAATCTCATCTTTCTTTAAGTATGTTTTACACATATACTCATCTTGCTATACAATTTTTATGTGCATTTTATTTTCGCAGTCCGAGAACACTGATGGGGGTAGTTTTGCAATGATTAAAAGAGGGTGAGTGGGAGAGATGAGGAAAACATAGACATTTAATGTCTTTTTGTGGAAGCCACTGCAAGAATCGGCTCTTTAGTGGGTAGAGAAAGATAGGAAAAGAAAAAAAAAAGAAAAGAAGAGAGGAAAGTGGAAAAAACTAGTGGGAAGAAGCTTTTGTAGATTTTAAAAAACATAGTAGAATCCGCCTACCCTTAAATCTCCAACACAAAAAACTCTCATTTCTCACTCTTATTGTCAAGCACAACCTTAGACTCATTTAACATGACATACCTCACAAATAGTCATCCTAGCAACAATAGCTTGCACCAGTCTTTGATTTGCTTTATTAATAGCTTTTACAACATACATGTCAATTCTGAGCAGTGATTGACTACTAGAAAATGGTGGTTGGAATGAACTCATCTACAAATCTTCCAAAGTTTCTTCCTCGAAATTGACCACATTATGAAAAGAAATGCACATACACAAATAGGTTCTCCTTAAGGGGAGTTACGGGACACTACCCTTTGCCAATTTATTGTTAAATCGGTACGATCTTCTGGGTTTCAACATTACATTATGCATAAGATTTGCACAATGACAATGGCTTCCAGAACCAATTGCAACCCCTTGTTCAAGAGGAGGAGAGTTTTATGTTCTTCGTTTGTAACACATCCTTTGGTAGACCCAGTTGCACACTTCATGATTACTCTGTCACAAGTTCTAAGTTATGGGGGGCAGGGTGCTTGAGCAAACTTTGGACCGACCAAGGATAGGTGGACCCTATTAGCTCCGGAGGCAATTGTGCAAATTCATTAGTATTTGCCTATTTTTAAAGAATGTGTCTTAATACGTTAGTTGAATTGTTTTTTTTTTTTGAAATCCTTATTTGATTTGATATAACATATAGTAATATTACAAAATATTATATTTATGAAATATATAAGATATATTATTTTATAGTATTTTATGGCAAACCAAATGACCTGTATCTTTTAAGGTATTTAGCAATATTGAAAGGATTCAGATAGCCACATACGCAAGTCAAATGCATACAGTGGAAACGGGTACCTTCTATTTTTGTTACGAGTAACACTTGCTGCGCAGACCCTCGGTGCTGCACTAAGGGTCATCGAGAGTCAGTGTAGTGGGTTTAAAAGAAATTATTTTTAATATCTTTTTCCAGGTGGTCTTTGAGGTGCCCTACATATTCGTATAAGTCGATCATTGATCGGACGATCTAAAACTTTTTAAAAATAAAAAATTATTATTAAGTTCGGCCCATTAACAGCATTTCTTATTGTCTATTAAGGTTTAATTTTTTATTTTCAGATTTTTTTTTAAGTCGTCCGATCGAAGATCAAATTATAAGGACGCGTAGGACACGTCAAGGGCCACCTAAAAAATGTTAAAAAATATATACATATTTTTACCGACTGAACTCACTGAGCGTTAGTGCAGCAAGTGTTACTCTTTTGTTATAGGTTTTCCTTTGAAGTGAAGTTTCTTTAGGTATCCTCTTCATTAGATATTTCCAGGTGCACTTTCAATGTTTATCAATAAAAGGCAAAATTCAATGAGCCGGTTCAGTGTCAATTTAATCTAATAAAAGGCCTGTGAAATCTTTACTTCATCTAAAGTTTCCAGAAATTTGTAAGTAGTTAAATGTCAGATTGACATGAAGAGTGTCATACATAGCCCAAATACATTGCAGCCTATTACGTTGAGCTTCCAAGTAACATGAACCCAACACTTTGGCATGCATCGTTATGCCCAAGATTTTTCAAACCCATTAGCCATGTTAAAATCTAAATTCTAACGCCTATAATCATGATCAACTTTAAAAAAAAACTTGCATATACAACATATTTGATACATAACAAATGCACTTCTAGTTCTTTTTCCACTCTTTTCTGTTTATCGATTTGTGAGATAACTTTAATATGATTGACGGTTGTAACTTGGCTCTGTGCTGTGTGCGAGCACCGGCATCTACCCAAAGCTGTGAAAGATTCCGTCCTTAAGAAAAGGAGAAAGAAGGGGGGGTCTGAAAAGAATCTTTCAGGCTAATAAAGGAACCTGAAACCTAGGGAAAGCCAAATTTAACATAGAGGTATACAACTTTTATTAAGAACGGAGTCCATACATCTTGTCCTTTGTGATAGGATAGAGGCATACAACTTTTCTTGCCTGCTAAAAGGGAGTTACAGTGCACACGATGTTACAAGGACAAGGTGACTCTGACCAATGGATGAAATTAAATGTAAAATTAATTCAATTCATATTCGTTTTTGTATTTGATTCTATCAAATATAGATAAATATTTTATCTTTATTTTAAATATAGACATAAATATAGTTTTCTTAAAATATCTATATGTATAATTATAAAGAATTTATATTCAAATATAAATTATTTGTATTCAATAGAATTCCTTGCAAAAGAGAGATGATGCATTTAACATGATTTTTTTCTTGAGAATGCAAACGCATGTAAAATTACTAAACATGATTTATCTTTGGCATAAAATTTGTGTTCATGTTTTACATATATAGATGAAGAGGGTTAGATCAGCTTTGGACCATTTGGGCCCAACGCAGGGCGGCCCAACTATCCACGGCCCAGTTTAAGGGCACTGCGCGCAACAGCCGTGTAGGCCCCTTGCGAGTGCCTGGCGAGACCGTCCAAAACCATGGGTCCCACAAGGGGGCCCATAAGGTCCTAGGCGAAGATTTTGACTTAGCGAGAGTACCAGGCTCACGGGCAGTGCAAAGCTCTTGGGAACCCCAGTTAGTAGGCGAACAAAGCTAAGGCCCATACGAAGGCTCAAACATCACTCAATCGAGACACCGACTTTCTGAGAAGTCGGGGCACTTGGCTCCATGATCTCCGCCACTCTGCCCAAGAAGAGAGCCGCACATTCCAACCTGGCCATTCACAATCGCCTGTAATTAGGGGCCCCAAATCATGGGTGGCGAAGGGCCGTTACATGAAGATCCTCTGATCCTCCAAGGGGACGATATAAAAGGACGAGTCCCCCTCGAGTTGAAGGTATGCACGCTTATACCAAAAAAGGAAAAAAAACTCCAGGGATTTGAATTAGGTATCGAAGGGTCTTTCTCCTACCTAGACGGGAGACCCCTGGCCCCTTCTAGTGTCTGCAGGTTTTGGCAAGGCATTTCTCTATGCTCCACCTAGTTTTCTCCCTAATGCAATGCCTCCTCCTCTTCCCCCTCGGTGTGCTCCTCCAACCAGGAAATAGGAGCCTCATGGACGAGCATCTCCGCTGCAAGGGAAGAAAACACATTAGCAAAATCTAAGAAGAACCTTCCCTGGTACATAAGTTAAACACTTACTTTTAGATTTCTACGGGGAGAGATCCGCTGCCATCAAAGCCTTCTTAGTGATCTCGAGATCGGCGTCCTCCACAATCTAGGCCGTATGGGCTCTCTTCCTCGGCTTCACATTAGGAGGGATCTTATATGGCATGGGGTCATCCCGCATGAGAGTGAAGTTAAAGATATGTCAGAACTCTTAGGGAGGGATCACTGTGGGGGCTCAGGTGACGAAGAGGAAATAGTTCTTCCACATCTTGTGGCTCGAGATGGAGGCGTTGAGTCGGAGGAAAAGGCTCTTAGGGTGAGACTTCACAAAGAAGAACCTATCATTGATTAAGGTGTTAGGCATTTGCACAAACAGATGCCTAAAGAGAATGGCCGTAGTTGCATTCTGCATTCATGGTAGGAAAGGAGGAAAGAATAGATGTAGAACTAGGTGTTAGAGGTGAGCTGAGCAGGGACCAAATAATACTATTTAAGAAGACTGACAACGAAGCGGGGAACGGGTCATCGGAAACTTATAAGAAACATCTCTTTATAGGGTATGAGGAATTTAAAGCCTTCGAAGACAGTCGATCGTCGGGACCAGCTACCACAAGTCGGCTAGCCATAGGAGACTTTGTACTCCTCCATCATCTTGTTGAGCTTCGCTTGTGTGATGGTGCTACATTTGCTAATGGCTAGAGAGGGAGGTCACCTCTCCACCTAGCCGGTGGAGCTAGATGCTCCCTCATAAGTCATGGCCGGTGGAGAGGGGAAAGACAAGAAGGAACACATATGCTTGGGGACCCTATGGGCCAAGGGGAAGCCAAATAAAATTCTTCTGTCCAAAAAGTAGACGTAGAGGATGAAGAACCTATGATCTAAGAGGTGGATCCAGAGGAAGAAGAAGACCCCCTAGAATATGACCCAATAACCCAAGAAGAAGAACTGTCTTATGAGGGCGAAGTTGCAGTGGTCTGAGATGACCCCGAGGGTGAAGAAGAAGCCAGGGCATACTCACCAATGGCGATGGTGGCGCCTGGGAAGCTAAGGAAGAATGCCTCTACCCAACTCTGGCGGGATCCAGCAGAAGGAAGGGTTAACAGCAAGAAGGGAAGAGTTAGGGTTTCTCCTCTGCTATATATAAGAAGGACCAAACACTCTCTCTTCTTAGCCTATTGCGAAGCCCGAGAGATGCCAATACATTCAATCCATCATGACTGAGAAGATGTCCCATCGGGAAGACGCGAAGCGGCGCGAGTTATAATGGCTCGAGACATCACTCTCGTCAGGTCATTCTGTAAGGATCGAGACTTTCGGATCCGGGTTTCGGGTCAGACCCTGTTGTTCTAACCTTTGTGGGGGGCGGTAGTTCTGAGTTGAATCGCGTCAGGACCTGGCGACGCGTTTTGAACGGCGTCCACCTTGGCAGACGCGTTTCAGGTGCTGCCACGTAGGTGCCGCGGGGGTTGGCCTTGGGCCGCGTGAGTACGGCCCTGTCAGGTCGTCTGAACGGCGTCTGCGAAGGACGACGCCTTTCAGACTGCGACTCTGGGTGTGTCAGAGTACGGCCCTGACAAGTTGTCTGAATGGCGTCTGCGTAGGACGACGCGTTTCAGAATCTTGTCAGAGCGGCCGTCTTGTCACCTGATAGGCGTCCGTGGATGTCGACGCGTTTTAGCCAGTTCCTGGTTACCCCCGCGAGCCCTCCTTCTTTCCCTCATTTTCTCCTACTCTCCCTCTCTCCTCCTCCTCCGGCGACCGGCGGCGACCACCTCCTCCTCCCTCTTTTCCTCCCACCATTTCGCCTCTCCCTCCACTCCATCCTCTACCTAACTCATACCACTACGACATCCACTTCCACTGCGGCGTTCTACTCTCCGGACGGCGGCCGACGTCACGGTGGAGCAAGGACGACCACGGTGGTACCGGCGGCGGCGTGGGGCGAGAAGGGTGAACGGCGTGGAGCTTGGTGGAGTTCGAGTGTCCGGTAGGGTGACGTTCCCCGTAGCATTGTGTTTAAATCATGTTTTCCTCGATATGCATGTGGTAGATCTTCGGTTTTGGGGGTTAGAACGAGCATGTTTAGGTTCTCTATGGGGGTGTTTTCCTATGAATTGTCTTGCTCTTCGTTTCCCCTCCAGTTTGAATGATTTTTGGGGATATTTGGGGTTGGTTAGGGAGCCCTCGGATTTAGGGCGTTCCTGGTTCCTGGGGATGAAAGACGTCGTGCATGGACGACGCCTTTTTGAAGGGCGTCGGGCCATCACGACGCCTTTTAGACAGGAATCGACTGACAGGCAGACTGCCAGGTCGGGGAATCTGTGGCTAAATGGCGTCATGGGTAAACGACGCATTTTTGAATGGCGTCAGGCGTCCATGACGCGTTTTAACCACAGAAATCCCCTGAATAAAGCTCTTGGAAATTCCGGATTTTCATGTTGAATGGCGTCTGGGGATGTCGACGCCTTTTAAAAGGCGACTACTGGTGTCGACGCCTTTTAAGGCCAGAATCTGAAGACTGATTTATATAAACCTGTACATGGAGCTTGAATGGCGTCGACCTCGGTCGACGCGATTCAAGACAGAATCTCACTAATGCATGCCAGTAAAACGTGTTCATACTGCTAGTTAGATGATTAGCACATGTTTTAGTGCACCCGATAGAGATGGATTCCTCATGATCGGATGGTTCTATGTGTGTTATGCGATCGCGGACTTTTCACGTGACCGGATCGCACTGTGTTGGGTTTTCAGTTACTGTGGACCTGGAGTGACATTGTAGCACTTTATCACCCTGTGCTGGTGGGGGCGTGAGCACAGCGCCGGTGGGGGCGTGGGCGGGGTGACGCCTAGTGAGAGAGGGTCACCTGGTGAACCCCGGGGTCAGCTAGTAGCGGTGTCGGAGTGGTACATTCGGATAGTCACTCATGCTAGGGGAAGGGGTAGTCACCTGAGCCAGTTGGGCCGGAGTAGCGAACGTGCTATCCGAGGGGCTACTTCTTGGTCTCAGCGGGTCGAGGTTTTCCCCACCGTTGTTTGCACGGTCGGCGAGTTCTATCGAGATGATGGTTGTAGATTTTCTAACGGCTGGTTTAGAATGTGCATGATTATTATAACTGCGATTGCATATATTCTCACGTAGAGAATTAGGAATTGTACTTGCCACTACACTTGTTACTTCACCGTTAGCTGTACTTTACACTTGTGGGTGTGTGCGTGGGCAGTGGGGATCGAAGGATCCCTACTGAGTCTTGTTCTTGAGACTCACCCCTGCGGTTTTCAGGTGAGGACTCCCAGCAGACTTAGAGCGGCGTGTGCGGCCGTGTGTTGTGCTTCTTCGGCAGTTGTTCCGGGGTATGCCCCTATGTAGTTGTCATTTATTTTCTGGCCTGTATGTTTAATTATTTCCTTTCAGCTGGAGTATGTAATTATTTGCTGTAATCGAGTCGCATTGTGATAATTTTAATTTCCTGCACTTTCAATTCAATGCGATGTGAATGTTTAGCTTAGTTTATTATTTATTTCCCAGACTTACTAGATCCTGGTTTGGTCCCAAATTAATGATTCGGTACCCATTTAGTAATCGGATCCCCGATTATAGGGTGGCGGGTCGTTACAGTTGGTATCAGAGCATACGGTCTGGCAAATAAATAAATAACTAGGTTAAATGTTGTAAATTCGGCAAATAAATACATTATCCCGTACAGGCACGTCGGTAGCATAGGTTTTAGGTTTCTAATTAGAACTTTTTGATTTTGTAATTGTAGGTGAGTAGATGGCTCCTAGGAAGAGGATGCCAGTTATTCGAGAGAGGGGAGATGCCCCTAGTGGGTCCGAGGCAGGGAGGCCGAGTGTTGAGCAGTTTATGGAAGCCATGATGGATACCATGGCTAGATATCAGGCTCGAGATCCTAGCGAGGGTTCTAGTTCTCGGGGAGGGACTACAGCCACACTGGAGAGGTTTTTGAAGCTGAGGCCACCTCACTTCACCGGTCGTCCCGATCCTGACGAGGCCATCCATTGGCTTAGAGAGATAGAGAAGACTTTTGACACCATGGATTGTGCTGCAGTAGAGCGGACCCCGTTAGCTACCTTCATGCTGAAGGATAGCGCCTACGACTGGTGGACCACACTAAAGAGTTTGTCTTATGGGGACAGGAGTCTTAGGGAGATATCTTGGGAGACCTTTGTCAAGGAGTTCAACGCTCAGTATTTCCCTAGACACGTTCAGAGGGCCAAGGAGAGGGAGTTCATGGATCTGACACAGGGGAGCATGACGGTGCTTGAGTACGAGGCGAAGTTTGTTTCGCTGGGACGGTTCGTGCCTTTCATATCTCAGGACGAGGAACGTCGCGCGGAGAGGTTTGTGGATGGGCTTAGGCTCAGTTTGAGGAACTTCGTGGCGTCCCATTGTTGTACAGACTTGGCGTCAGCAGTTAGGCGTGCAGCAGCTGTAGAGGCTCAGCAGATCCAGTCGGCCCGGGAGAGAGGGCAGACTGTCCAGGGGCCATCTCGGGGCAGGGGTAAAGCAGCGGCACCGGCTCCTTCAGTCGGATCGGGATCATCTTCTCTCGGCTCCCGATTCAGGAGATTCTTCAGGGGTGGTGGCAGCAGTAGCGGCAGCAGCGGCAGCAGCCGGCCCAGACAGGGGCAGCAGAGTCAGACAGTGTCCAGTGCACAGTAGGAGCCAGCTCAGAGGCTTCCGGCAGTTTGTCAGCAGTGTGGTGGTGCCCATGGCGGGACTCAGTGTCCCACTCTTCCCAGGAGATGTTTCGCTTACGGCCAGCAGGGCCACTTGGCGAGGCAGTGCCCGCAGGGGTATGGTCAGGGACATGGTTCAGGTGACCAGAAGAAGCCGAGGACCCAAGGGAGAGTTCTAGCTATCACCAGGAGGGAGGCTCGCGCGTCCAACTTGGTGGAAGGTACACTCTTTGTCCTTGGGAACTCTGCGCACGTGTTGATCGATTCGGGTGCTTCGCATTGGCGAGGCAGTGCCCGCAGGGGTATGGTCAGGGACATGGTTCAGGTGACCAGAAGAAGCCGAGGACCCAAGGGAGAGTTCTAGCTATCACCAGGAGGGAGGCTCGCGCGTCCAACTTGGTGGAAGGTACACTCTCTGTCCTTGGGAACTCTGCGCACGTGTTGATCGATTCGGGTGCTTCGCATTCTTTTATTTCTGAGCAGTTTCTAGATATTCTTTCTGCACCCGTTGATGAGTTATCTGATGGTCTGATGGTGGAAGTCCCTTCTGGAGACTTCATGATATCCTATAATTGTCTGAGGAGTGTTCCCTTGACCATTGAGGGTCATGTGCTACCTGCCCAGTTGGTCGTACTTGCTATTCGTGACTTTGATATCATCCTGGGTATGGATTGGTTGGAAGCCTATTATGCGGAGGTAGACTGCCACAGGAAGAGAGTGCGCTTCTCTATTCCGGACATCCCGACCTTCTTCTTCCAAGGTATTAGGCTTTCTTCTCGGGGCATCCTTATTTCTGCCTTTAAGGCACAGAGGTTGCTTGTTGGTGGCTGTGAGGCTTTTCTTGCCTCTGTTGTTGTTTCTGATGTCCGTGCTAGTCCCAGTCCTTGGGAGGTGCCTGTTGTCTGTGATTTCGTAGATGTGTTTCCGGATGAGCTGCCTGGCCTTCCTCCACAGCGTGAGGTTGAGTTCACCATCGAACTTGCACCAGGTACGGCGCCCTTGTCTAAGGCCCCGTATCGGATGGCGCCAGCCGAACTCGCTGAGTTGAAGGCGCAGTTGCAGGAGTTGCTGGACAAGGGTTTTATTCGTCCCAGTACATCTCCATGGGGTGCTCCAGTTCTGTTTGTCAGGAAGAAGGATGGTTCTTTGAGATTGTGCATCGATTATAGGCAGCTGAACCAGGTGACAATAAAGAATAAGTACCCGCTTCCTAGGATCGATGACTTGATGGATCAGCTGCAGACCGCGAGGGTGTTTTCCAAGATCGATCTAAGATCTGGATACTATCAGATGAGAATCAGAGATGTGGATGTTAGTAAGACGGCGTTCAGGACTCGGTATGGGCACTATGAGTTTCTGGTTATGCCCTTTGGCTTAACCAATGCTCCGGCGGCTTTTATGGATTTGATGAACCGAGTCTTCAGGACCTACCTGGACCAGTTTGTGGTTGTGTTTGTTGATGACATTCTGATCTATTCTTCTTCTGAGGAAGAGCACGCTGCTCATCTTCGGGCAGTGTTGCAGGTCCTGAGGGAGCACCAACTTTATGCCAAGTTCAGCAAATGTGAATTTTGGCTGAACGAGGTGCACTTTCTTGGGCACGTTATTTCTGGTGAAGGTATCGCAGTAGACCCAGCGAAGATAGAGGCAGTGATGGACTGGAACAGGCCGATTTCAGTGACCGAGATCAGGAGCTTTCTGGGGCTTGCCGGATATTACAGACGGTTTGTTCAGGGATTTTATTCGATAGCGGCCCCCTTGTCGAGGCTGACTCGAAAGGGAGTTCGTTTCGTGTGGACTGAGGATTGTGAGCAGAGTTTTATTGAGCTAAAAACTCGTCTCACGTCAGCCCCAGTGCTGGTGCTTCCATCTGGGTCAGGTGGATTTGTGGTTTACTCGGATGCGTCCCGTCGAGGATTGGGAGCAATCCTTATGCAGCATGGCAGGGTGGTTGCTTATGCTTCTCGGCAGCTGAAGAGGCATGAAGAAAACTATCCTACTCATGATTTGGAACTTGCAGCTGTGGTGTTTGCACTAAAGATCTGGAGGCATTACTTGTATGGAGAGAAATTTCAGGTCTTTACAGATCACAAGAGCCTGAAATATGTGTTCACTCAGAGAGACCTGAACCTGAGGCAGCGAAGGTGGATGGAGTTTATTAAAGATTATGACTTTGACCTTTCCTATCATCCGGGCAAGGCGAATGTGGTGGCAGACGCTTTGAGTCGGAAGACGGTCATGTCATACCTTATGGTTCGGGAGTGGGAATTATTTGAGCAGGTGGTGGAATCCTCCTTTAGGGTTCCACGTGAAGAAGATAGAGCAGTACTTGTCAGCTTGACTGTGAGACCGGCTGTGTACCATGCTGTGATTGAGGCTCAGAGGGCAGGTACAGAGTTACCCCAGATTCTCCAGAGGACTGAGGTTGAGTTGTGGGATGATGGTACCGTCAGATTCAGAGGCAGACTCTATGTTCCGACTGAGGAAGATGTGCGCAAATGTGTTCTTGATGAGGCGCACCGATCGAGGTATGCAGTGCATCCCGGGACAACAAAGATGTATCACTGTTTGAGGAGGCACTTCTGGTGGCCCGGTATGAAGAGAGATGTGGCTGAGTATGTGGCTAGATGTATAACATGTCAGCAGGTTAAAGCCGAGCATCAGAGACCTGGAGGGTTGCTGCAACCCTTGTCGATTCCTGAGTGGAAATGGGAACATGTGACGATGGACTTTGTGATGGGATTGCCCGCATCCCCTAGCAGAAGAGACGCTATCTGGGTCATCGTTGATCGGCTGACCAAGTCGGCACACTTCCTAGCCATTAGGAAGGACTGGTCGGTCGGCAAGCTGGCTAAGTTGTTTGTGGACCGGATCGTCTCTCTGCACGGGGTCCCCTTGTCCATTGTATCAGATCGAGATCCGAGGTTTACATCCAAATTTTGGAAGAGCTTTCAGCAGGCGTTGGGGACTCAGTTGGCTTTCAGCTCGGCCTATCATCCCGAGACTGACGGGCAGTCGGAGAGGACTATTCAGACCTTGGAGGATATGCTCAGGGCGTGTTGCCTAGATTGGGGAGGTTCGTGGGAACATCATTTGTCCACTGTGGAATTTGCCTACAACAACAGCTACCATTCTAGCATCGGCATGGCGCCTTATGAGGCTTTGTATGGGCGGCCGTGTCGATCACCGGTGTGTTGGTCTGAGATCGGTGAGAGGCAGATTGCAGGACCTGAGTTGGTACAGCAGTGTGCTGAGGTCGCCAGGACAGTTCAGCAGAGGTTGATCGCTGCCCAGAGTAGACAGAAGAGTTATGCCGACATCCGACGGAGACCACTTGAGTTTGAGGTTGGGGACCACGTGTTTCTCCGAGTCTCACCCTCCAAGGGTGTGATGAGATTCGGGAAGCGAGGCAAGCTGAGTCCGCGTTATATTGGACCTTTTCCCATTCTTGCTCGAATCGGGGAAACCGCGTATCAGTTGGCCTTGCCGCCCAATCTGGCAGGAGTGCACGATGTGTTCCACGTGTCCTTGTTGAGGAAGTATGTTCAGGATCCGTCCCATGTGTTGGACTTTTCAGAGTTGGAGGTCGCTGAGGACCTGTCATTTCCAGAGTACCCGGTTCGTATTGAGGATCGCAGAGAGCAGGTCTTGCGGAAAAAGGTTGTACCGCTGATCAAAGTGATTTGGCAGTACCGCTCCGGAGGTGAGGCAACCTGGGAGCGAGAGGACGAGATGCGGGAGCAGTTCCCTTACCTCTTCTCGTGAGTTTTATTGTAAACTTGTATCCCTGTTTTGACCTTGTTGAATTCCAGCAGTCAATTTCGAGGACGAAATTTCTTTAAGGGGGGGAGAATGTAAGGATCGAGACTTTCGGATCCGGGTTTCGGGTCAGACCCTGTTGTTCTAACCTTTGTGGGGGGCGGTAGTTCTGAGTTGAATCGCGTCAGGACCTGGCGACGCGTTTTGAACGGCGTCCACCTTGGCAGACGCGTTTCAGGTGCTGCCACGTAGGTGCCGCGGGGGTTGGCCTTGGGCCGCGTGAGTACGGCCCTGTCAGGTCGTCTGAACGGCGTCTGCGAAGGACGACGCCTTTCAGACTGCGACTCTGGGTGTGTCAGAGTACGGCCCTGACAAGTTGTCTGAATGGCGTCTGCGTAGGACGACGCGTTTCAGAATCTTGTCAGAGCGTCCGTCTTGTCACCTGATAGGCGTCCGTGGATGTCGACGCGTTTTAGCCAGTTCCTGGTTACCCCCGCGAGCCCTCCTTCTTTCCCTCATTTTCTCCTACTCTCCCTCTCTCCTCCTCCTCCGGCGACCGGCGGCGACCACCTCCTCCTCCCTCTTTTCCTCCCACCATTTCGCCTCTCCCTCCACTCCATCCTCTACCTAACTCATACCACTACGACCTCCACTTCCACTGCGGCGTTCTACTCTCCGGACGGCGGCCGACGTCACGGTGGAGCAAGGACGACCACGGTGGTACCGGCGGCGGCGTGGGGCGAGAAGGGTGAACGGCGTGGAGCTTGGTGGAGTTCGAGTGTCCGGTAGGGTGACGTTCCTGTAGGTGCTGAAAATTTGCTCGTGTTTTATGTGATAAACTATGTTGTTTAGGGTAAATTAACCTATTTAAAAAAATGCAACTAAGGTGTTGTGATCGCCAGAAACTTTTAACTAAAAAGCTTCAAAAGAGGTTTGATCGCCTACCTGTTTAAACGCGGAAGAATGAATCCTTGGTTCCCCTCCTTCAGCCGGCTGAAGAAAGAGAGCCTCTTCTTGTTCTTTTGTTCTTGCTGTTGAATGTTGAGGATCGTCCAGAAGTTCTCCTGGCTTCGTGCTTGATTTCCCTCTTTTTGATTTCTTGTTGTTGTTGTTGAATGCAGCAGACAGAGAGACAGAAGAATAAAGAAGAAATAGTGATGAGAATCTAAATAGAAATAATATCAAATTTAACTATGATCAGAAACATGCTTAAACAGCAACTCACTTGTTTAGATGGCTTTGAAACCCCTTAAGAACAGATGGGTTTTGGAAAATTAATGATGTGGTGTGTGTTGCATGAAGTGAATATGAGAGAATGAAACTAAAGAATGAAAATGAAATTCTAATATGAAAAACTTATGCCCAGTCCAGTTGGTTGAAGCTTTGAAGGAGATGAAGATCTTGAAGAAGGATGCCGACTTCTGGAAATGACAGCGCTCCGGCGTTCCGACGTGGTTGCTCCGATCTTCAAATCGCTATAACGCTGAGGCTCAATAATTCTCTCTCTCCCCTTTTTTTTTTTTTTTAACTCCTTGAGATGCAATGTATTTATAGGCATTTTCTGCGTTCGCGATTAACATAGAAAAATCTCGGATTTATCTACTTTAACCGACAGATAATTACTGATTAATTCATCTTTATCTGTAATTATCTAAAACGCGTCCACCTTGGCTGACGCCTTTCAGATTAATTAAGATAAGGATAAATATCCGGGAAAACTTATCTTTATCTTTATTAGCTAAAACACGTCCACCTTGGTAGACGTCTTTTACTCTAATTAAGATAAGGATAAACATCCGGAAGAGAAGTTAAAACAGCTTAGGCAACCTAAAACGCGTCTAACCTTACAGACGCCTTTTAGTCAATAAACCAATTAATTAAAATTCAAATTTAAACGCTAAAATAGGAATAAACTCTAAATAACGTCCACGTAAGTCGACGCCTTTTAGGATTCTTCATATTTTTAACTGAAATTTGAGCTAAAATCAATTCGATTGATTAACTTAAACATGTCTGTTCGATCCGACACTCAAAAATATCAATAAAAATTAATTAATGATTAATTATCAGACCATTCTGAGGCATTATTATATGATATGAAATTTACTCAAAATGACGTCAAAATTAGCGTGTCTACAGCTGCCTCATCTTGGCATCGTCTTTGCAAGGGAGTGAAATGGAATGGAATGTACTGAAAAGGTGATGCCAAGGTGTGATGAGACACGCTCTTAACATCACATGATTGGAATTTTTCTCAAAATCATCAATGAAGATAGCTCAATGAAATCAATGGAATCAATCCTGTCTGGATGAGGTAGACAAGGAAATAAAATAAGGTCGATCAACCTCCTCGGAGTGGGAAGTACCCCAGGTCATAGACACTGTAGGTTTCATCATGGGGAGTGTTTACCAGCCAATGTGGACGTGCTGCAGCCATGATGGATCTTAAAAGAAAACAAGAAATATTGGATAAAGAATCCAATCAAGGATAGAATTCCAAGGATATCTTCAAGCGAACCTCAAAGATAATCAAGATACTCAATTCGGAATGGAATATTTCATATCATGTTGAAATTGTTTGATTAAATGGTCTGAAACTTAATCAATAATTAATTCTTATTACAATGATTTCAAAGTCCTACATGATGCATGCTGGGCTAAAAGAAAAATATAAAGTCAAATAAAATATAAATTAATCAAGGATAATATTGTTAAATTGTCATTAATGAGTCAAGACACCAACTCTTGTAATCCAGTGCTAAGCCGAAGCTCGTTTATCCACGCACCGTTTCACAAAAATGGAACCATCGTCCTTACTAATTAACAATCCAACGGCCTATCCGTGTGATTAAGAATTCTCTGGAATTATCACTGTTTTTGTTGCAGGGGAACTCAAATTCCAGTTTCATCAAAACCACAAGGTCCTTGATATACTCTAATAAATAATTAATATATAGTAATGCTGATGCACAATAATTACATGAAATGGTACAAGGGTAGAAATAACCGTCTTTTTAGCCACGGTTAGGACTTCATGACTCCCACAGTGGGATCTTCTTGATATTTCTTTGAATTTTCTGCAATCAAAATTATTAGTAATTCCAAACAAATATTCAATTTAAACATGAAAACATAGAATTTCGGACAAAGCACATAAAGATCTGAAACGTGTCGTGTCGCGCAGACGCCATTCAACGTTGAAACGTGTCAGTGCTCCTCGACGCCTTTTTCTCACAGAAACAGGTTTCTGGCTGTTCTCTATTCGAATTCCAACTCTATCAATGCCTTGTGTCCTGTATACAACTTGAACAAACATGTTAAGTATCTATTTAGGCTTAGCCCCTTGCCTGGTTAAGTAACCGACTACTTGATCCTATCCTTGATAGAAGGGTCAAGGGGCATGGCCTTTATTAACAAAGGTAATGAGAATAATCAAACTTAAGCAAAATGCAACATACAAGCAGACGGATGCTCGCTGAAAATAAAAGGAATGAAACACACTAAATGCAACAAGCAGATGCTAACTGAAATATTTTTGTTGTTTTGAAATATTCATTTTTGTTTGGGGTTTTGAAATTATATGCCTTTTTTTTTTGAATTTTGACATATGTATTTTTTTTTGAATTTTTTTGAAACATATGTATTTTTTTATTTATTTTTGAAACATTTGTATTTTTTTTGACTTTTGAAACATTTGTATTTTTTTTGAATTTTGAAACATATGTATTTTTTTTTTTAATTTTTGAAACATTTGTATTTTTTTTAGATTTTTTTGACTATAAGATCAGCATGGTACTTGGATCAAAAGATCATATTCATTTATTAACTTAATTTCCAAATTGTTCTTCAACAACTTAAGTTAAACCCATCGTGTTTGAATTTGTGTTTCCATTCGTGATCCCATTTGATGATTTGACCCTTAGTCGATCTAAACCATTCCTTAAGTTTGGAGTACATTTCTTTAGAAAGAAAAGATGAATAAGTTTAGAAAGCCCATGAGAAGGTTCCGGAGACTTAAAAAGACGTTCCTTTCCTACCCTAGTATCCGTTGGGGTTCGGTCATTTTCTTTCCGGGGTATTTATCGACCTTGCGTTCCCTTTCATTTCATTTCATGGCCTTGATGTAACGTTTGTAATGTAATGGCCTTTTTGATTTGACATTTGGCTTTTTGCCTTTTGTTTTTTCTTTTTGCTATTCTTTTCTTTTTCTTTTTCGGGACGGATCTCCCCCATTTTTTTTATGACGGCCTCCTACTAAGATGGCGGGTATTCTTGGTAGTCTATTCTAAGCCTCGTTCCGACATCATGGGCCGAATTTAAAACAGAATTTTGCTTCAAAAAAAATGAATGATTTGTACTTTACACTTGTGGTCAAGCTTTCGATATTCTTTAGGACTTGTCATCTCTTGTTACTCACGAATCAAACGTGTCAGTGTGTGCAGTAATGGGCTTGAAATTAAGTTATTCAGACTGATAAAGAAATTTGAGTTTATAAACTTTCTGATTCCACTGGTCTTTGTACCATACTGATCGACTCTTTAACTTAAGGGTAGTATTTCTTAAGATGTAAACCATTTCAGGGATGTTTTAGCTCTTCTCCTTCTGCATTAACAAGACGATAAGCATTACCAGGAAAAGCGTGATATACAACATAAGGTCCTTCCCAGTTGGGTTGGAGCTTAGAACGCGGACCACCAGGTTTTATAAAAATCCTTTTGACAACCATTTCACCGACTTTGAACTTACGTTCAATGACTTTCTTTTGATAAAAACGTGCTAGTCTGTTTTGATAAACTTTTGCATGATTAGCAGCTGACCATCTTTTCTCGTCTAAAAGTTCCAATTGAGCAAGGAGTGCTGAACGATGTTCATCAATAGAAAATTCCTTATTCAATTGTACTCTTAATGACGGTATAAGGATCTCATATGGAACTACCGCCTCCATTCTAAATGTTAAGGAATAAGGAGTCTGCCCAGTAGGCGTGCGGATTGAAGTTCGATAGGCCCATAAAGCCTCAACCAATTTTTCTGGCCAATCTACAAACTTGTTAGATTTACACGTCTTTTTGATGATTTTTATCAAAGTCTTATTAGTTGCCTCTGCTTGGCCATTGCCTTGCGGATAATAAGGAGATGAATGATGCAATGCAATTTTATACCTGTTACAGAGGTCCTTCAGTTCCTGTGACACGAACTGCGGTCCGTTGTCGGTGACGATGGTGCTTGGAATTCCGAATCGGGTGATGATGTTCTTCATGATGAACTTGCAGACGGTTGATGCTTTGATTTCCACGTACGCTTCAGCTTCTGCCCACTTAGTGAAGTATTCCGTTGCCGTGAGAATGAAAGATTTTTGCTTGATGCCGGAATCTGGATTACCAAGAGGTCCAATGATGTCGAAAGCCCACATGGAGAAAGGCCATGGGGAAGAAACAAGATGGAGTGAAGATGCAGGAGAATGAATTTTGTCGGCATGAAGTTGACACTTAGCACACCTACGGACATATCCTACACAATCTTCTTCCATGGTTGGCCAATAAAATCCTTGTCTAAAGATCTTCTTTGCTAACATCTGTCCATTGACATGACCACCACAAACTCCACTATGAGCTCCTTCCATAACTTTCCAAAGCTCATCTTCGTTTAGACATCTCATAAGAACTCCATCAAAACCTCTCTTATATAATGCTCCCCCAACTAGGGTGTATCTTTGAGCAACTCTCCTGATAGCTCTCTTCTCCTCAGTTGTAGCTTCTTCAGGATATGATTGATCTTCACAATATTTTGCAATTTCATAATACCATGGCTTCTGTTCATCATCCATCTCTTCTAACAGCTCCATCAACATAATTTCTCTTTTTTCAATGATATCTCCGTCTCTGACTTTCTTCAGCAACTTCTCCTTAGTTCTAAGAAATGAAGGATCTTTCACGGCGGGTGAAAGACGCCTATGAACTATGATTGATTCAGATTGTTTGCTGATTGGAAAATCAAGAGAAAATGCAAGTGAAGCTAGAGCGTCAGCTAAGATGTTCTGATTCCTAGGGACATGGACAAAGATCAATTTCGTGAAAAGCTTTGAGTAAGCAGAAGTAAGTTCCTGATAAGGCTTGAGCTTGGGATCGAGAGTTCGATACTTGGTCAGCACTTGGCGAAGAATTAGTTGGCTATCACCTACGATCCTGAGTTTGGTAGCACCATGGAAATGAGCAGCCTCGAGACCAGCAAGGAGTGCCTCGTATTCAGCAATATTGTTTGTAACTGGAAAATCAAGCTGAAAGGCTTGTGGAATGGTGATACCTTCAGGTGATAACAGAACGATACCGATCCCTTTTCCATGAGAATTCAAAGCTCCGTCAAAATGCAGAGTCCACATATCATCTCTGATTTGATTTACGGACATCAGTTCCTCATCCGGAAACTCCGATCGCACTGGATCAAATCGAGGAAGGGGATGATGAGCTAGATGTTCTGCTATGGCATAGCCCTTGATCGCTTTCTGCTGGATATAGATGATGTCAAATTGAGATAGAAAGCTTTGCCATCGCGCTAACCTATCAGTAAGGACAGATTTCTCCAGAAGGAATTTGATCGGATTCATCCTAGCAATGAGATGGACTTCATGGGCTAGAAAATAATGTTTCAATTTCTACACAACCCAAACCAATGCTGCACATGTTTTCTCCATCGCCGTATATCTCTGTTCAGCGGGGTTGAGAAGTTTAGAGAGATAGTAGGCTGCCCTCTCTTTATCTTCTTCATCTTCTTGTGCTAAGATAGCCCCCACAGCATCATCCAGTACTGAAATGTAAAGTATCAATGGTTTGCCTGGAGATGGTGGTCTCAGAACAGGAGGACTTGCTAAATAGTTCTTTAATCCATCGAATGCCTCCTGACACTTATCGTCCCAATCGAATTTGACTCCCGGCTTGGTAAGCTCGTAAAACGGCTTACACCTTTGTGAGTGTTGGGAGACAAAACGGCGAATAAATTGCAACCTCCCGATTAATCCTCTCAACTCTTTCAAGTTTTTAGGAGGTGGCATTTCTCTGATAGCCTTCGCCTTGTTAGGATCGATCTCAATTCCTCGTTTGCTGACGATAAATCCAAGCAATTTTCCTGAAGATACCCCGAATACACATTTCTTGGGGTTCATCTTTAACTGATATTCTCTCGATCTCTCTAACACCCTTGCCAAAACTTTAGCGTGCTCAGCCTTTGTTTTCGATTTAACCAATAAGTCATCTACATACACTTCCAGATCTATGTGCATCATGTCATGGAATATTGCCATCATGGCCCTTTGATAAGTGGCTCCAACATTCTTTAATCCAAATGGCATGACAACATAACAGTATGTTCCCCAAGGTGTAGTGAATGATGTTTTCTCTTGATCTTCTTCTGCCAGCTTAATCTGATTATATCCTGAAAATCCGTCCATGAATGATAACGTCTCATAGCCAGCGGTATTATCGATGAGTACATCAATATGAGGCAATAGAAAATCATCTTTAGGACACGCCCGGTTCAAATCGCGGAAGTCAATGCAAATTCTGACCTTTCCGTCTTTCTTCATAACCGGGACTATATTTGCCACCCATTGTGGATAAAGGACAACTCTAATAAATTTGGCTTTATGTAATTTATCGACCTCTTCCTTCATCTTTAGAGCCATTTGTGGGTGGAATCGCCTTAATTTCTGCTTGACCGGGCTAACTCCTTCCTTTAATGTCAACCTGTGTTCAACTAAAGACGAATCTAACCCCGGCATATCCTCATAACTCCAGGCGAAAGTGTCCTTATAGTCCTTTAGTACTCGTACCATTGCGTTTTCATCCTCTGAAGAAAGATTTTTACTGACGAGGACAACCTTAGGTTCGTCTTCAGTCCCTAAATTAATTTCTTTGGTAGGCTCTTCTACGGCAGCTGAGGGTTCATCAAATCTCTTCACTCCACTGGCATATGCCTCAGCCGCGTCCTCGTCATCTTCCTCAATGGGATCCTTTTCATGTACTAATTCATACACCCCGTACCCATCATTGACTGACTCATCGTCTGTACAATCTTCTGGCATCTGAATTGGATTTTCTAAAAGCTGAGGGATCAAAGAGCAAGAAGAGCACTTATCAGCTAAGTCCTGGAGGTATCTATCTGGAATTTGCCTACCCTTAGGCTTCCTAGACTTACTAACCTTACTATCATAGCCTAAGGAAGACGAAGTAGGATGAAAATCCTGTGATACAAGCGGAAATACAAGAGAATCCTCCCGAGGGGAGGGACAGAGTAGATCTAGGAGAAAATCTTGACCGAAGGACCTGCGCGGCGGGGTGCAATCGGACAAGTAAGATGTTTCCTCGATGAGGATTTGGGAAGAATTTGTTGCCAAATTGGCGTTTTTTTTTTGGAAAATGAAAGAATTAAACATAAAGCAGGAATGAATATAAATGGGAGGGGAATCCGACGGAGGAAGAGGCACCAAGGCCAGAGGATTAGGGGGATCATATAGTAATATGTCCCAGATCAGATTATACAACCTCTCTAGATCGAGAGGAGGTTGTGGTATAATGTCCTGAGGGGACAGAGTAATCATGACGGGCGGAGCCCGTGGAATATCTTCAATTATGACCCGCGACCAAGTCGGGGTCAAAAGCAATGTACGAAAAAGAGTATGGAGCATGAAGACATGTGAAGGATATGTCCCTCTCCAGAGCAGATCCGTTGTGTAACCAGCTTCATAGGGGTCATCTGGTTCCCCTTCATCAGTTTCTTCAGATAGCAGTATCCGCTTGTCAAATATAGCACCAGGGCTTTCAATTAATTCATCAATCTGCGGCGGCCACTTAGGTTCTGCAGGATCCAGAAATAGTCTGTTCAGTGCAATATACAGGTCCCTCAGATCGAACCATCTGTACCATTCACATTCCGGATCATGAAATTTCCTCTTTTTCATAGGCCGCAGAGCCTCCAAGGATTGGTACGTAAGTAATTCAGAGCAATGTCTGGCCAAATCCCTCCCATATATATCATGGAAGTCAAAACAGGAAGTAATGACTACCGTATTATCGTGGCTAAGTATGGGCCCTTTTACAAAGTGCGTACACAGGGTCCATGTTAAGGGATCTCGGCCTTCTTTGAGTGGTGTAGACATTGCCTCCCAGATTTTTGGGCCTTCTTTAATTTCTGCTTTCTGAACTGGATCTTGTTTCAGTTTTATTGGCCTATAGCCCAGACCACTTCCAGGTGCTGCTCGATGATTTCTGACAGGAGTGGTCCTGCCTTGCAATTGCGTGCCCAGACCTTTCCCAGGCTTGTAGCCGTTCTTCATCATGATCCTCCATCCTGGGGTACTCATGCACTTCCCCCTTTTGATAGCATTTAACGGATATGGAGAAATAGTAGCGGCTTTCAGAGGATCAGCCACTGGGCGGTAGACCTGTAATACCGACAGAAAAGGTTGTCGGCCAGGTAAAACAGCAGATTTAATGTTCAAGGAATGAGCAGCAGCAAGGATCGGCATGCTCGTTACTTTAATTATTCGTCCTTTGTAAGGAAATTTGAGGCATTGATGATTCGTAGAAGGAATCGCCTCGAGAGTTTTAATATAAGGACGACCTAAAATGGCATTTATGGAAGGGTCGATTTCCAAGATGTGAAATTCGACCTCCGCATGACTTACAGGGCCCAGCTCCACCTTTAAATAAACCATTCCCAGAGGGGAACGGGTAGAATTGTCATATGCTGTTACTGATATGGGGCTGGGCAGCCATTTCTCTTTGGGCACACCGCACAGCTCCAGGGTCTTCGGAGGTAGAACATTGATCGAAGCCCCTGTGTCGACCAGGCATGCATCCACGGCCTTCTTACAGATGTTGACCGTGATACTCAGAGCCATGCTTCTGGCTGCTGGCGGTGCTAGTTCCGATGTATGGAATGTTATAGAGGGCTGATCCCCCTGAGGAACTAGTAATGCTGCAATCTTTTCTACCGGCACGTCTTCATTGACCATCACCTTTTGCAGATATTCCATTAAAGCTTCTTGGTGACTCTTGGATCTTTTGATCAGTTCAAGTATAGTGATCCGTGCCGGTGTCCGATCCAGGTGTTTCAACAGGTCATATTGAGTGCCTGGTGCACTCTCTTCATTATGGGCTTCCTCAGTCGGCTGTGATGGGCCGTCTCTGACTGTGGACTGAGGAAAGACCTTGTTGAAAATCCTTCCACTCCGGAGCGCATGTTCCTCAACCGTGGAGGATCCGGGTGACACTTTAAGTACCGCAGAGTTGGATGGTGTGGATGGCGTAGAAGGTTGGTATGTAGGTGATGGCGTAGGACTAGGCGTAGGGCTAGGTGGTGATGGCGCGGTGCGGATTAAAGGCCTAGAGGGTTGGATGGTGGATGGGTAAGTGGTTGGTGAAGTGGGGAATGGTACGCGTAATAGCGGTCTAGATGGTAAGGGCATATCTGGATAGGCGGTAGTGGTAGCGAGTGAAGTGGGGAATGGTATGCGTAATAATGGCCTAGATGGTAGGAGGGGTGCGTTATTGGTTTGCGGGGGGTTATATGATGGAGGTGTAGTGGTGCGGGGCGTAATGGGTCTAAGGAAGGCGGGTAGTGGTAATGGGTTATTGGGCGTGGGCGAGTGGTATGTAGGTGTGGGTATGGGGGTAATGGTAACGGGTTGTGGCCTTGGTATGTGGATGGTGCGGCGTGGTGGTCGCTCTGCGGTACTTTGAACGTGACCCGTTGAATAAAGAGAGGAAGAATCCTCTACTCTCCACTGCTGCCCACGACTAGCCTCAGACTGGCTGTTCGTCAAGATGGGAGCAACCTGGTTTTGATTCTGATGCTCCGGGAGTGGATTCTGCACTATACCCATGTTGGGTGGTGCTACTGCCTGTGCCGGTGGCCTTGCTTGCTGCTGCTGCTGCTGCGGTCTCCTCGCCTTCAGGGCTGTTATGTATTTCTTCATTTCCTCCCAGTCAATGCCGCCCTGCTCGTTGAGATCATGGATATAATCTCTGAATTGGAAGCAGGTGTCAATGGTATGCCCAGGTTGTCTGTGGAAGTAGCAATACCTAGACGTATCGGCATTTTGAGGCCAGACGGCCTTCTCTCTCGGCAAAACTAAGGCATTGGCTGCCATTAAAGCGCTGAAAATGTCCGCCAAGGATTCTGGGAGGGCCGGGTACTCTGCCCTTTTCGGGCCTGGAGGTCTCCTTTGTTGGTTGTAGTCACCAGGAGGAGGGACATTGTGGTACGCCGGCGGTGCACGCGGCTGGTACTGTGGCTGTTGATGTTGCTGCTGATGTGGCTGCTGATATTGCTGTTGAGGGGGCTGCTGATACTGCTGTTGCCGTTGCGGCTGTTGCTGTTGCTGGTTATGATTCGGCTGCTGGGGCCGCTGGTACTGCTGTTGGTAATGGGAGTTCTGCTGTTGCCTGTACCCCTGTTGACTCGGCTGTGGTGGCCTCTGGTACTGCTGATTCCTCACAAACTGGGGCGAGTTATTGTTCATAGTACTGACCTGCTCGTGAGAGAGCGTGCCCTCAGTAGTTGGACCTGAGCTAGGAGAATTTGGCACTGCAGGCTTCCGAGGCGGAGGCCTGTTAGGTCTATGAGGATCAAAGACGCTAGAGAACGTAGCGTCCTTGAAAGCATTCTGGCAGTACCGTGCCCTTTCATAGAGCTCTGCCATGTTCGTTAAGTTGTTCAAGGAGAGGACTAGCTTGAACTGGGGAGTGGCGTTAGAAATCAACATTTTCACTTGTTCGGATTCGGACAAGTGATCTTTCACTTTTTCAGCCAGGCCCCGCCACCTGTCAGCAAAACTGACAAACTCCTCGTCCGGTTTCATCTTTTCTGCAATAAGATCCGTGATAGACAAGGAGGGTGCGACTCTGTCCTGGTATCGTTGGATAAATTTGCGTGAAACGATACCATAATCCTCTACTTCTGAGGGTTCCAGAGAAAAGAACCACTCGAGGGCTGGTCCCTCTAGGGATCTCCTGAACAAGAAAGCCAATGACCTCTTATCATTCTGCCAAAAGGAGGATTCGTACATGAACTCCTTCAGGTGCGTGAAGGGGTTACCAATACCGTTATACTTTCGATATACTGGCATTTCAGAGGGTGGCAGGTGGAATACTGGTAGGCTCGGTAAATTAATTTCTGGCACAGCTTTAACCCCCATCATCTTCTGGAGATTGTTAAACTGCTCGTCCATGCGCTCCATCTTGGCCAACAACGTCTGCGTGGTTAGATCTGCCTGGGGAGGAGGAGGAGGAAGTACTTGATAGGCCTGCTGCCTAGAGTACGTCGGACAAGGAGGATAATAAGGAGGAGGTCCGGCAGAGCTTCCGCCATGCCCGAGGGCATTTTGGTAAATGGGCGTCTGCGGTCTAGCCGGTTGCCTGGATGAAGAAAGTTGTGGCCCAGTTGGCCGAGAGGTAAGATGAAGGCCTTCCATGGCCTGTTGGATAAAAGGGGGAGGAGGAAGAGGTTGTTGAGGAACAACGGGGGGAGCCACATGATTCGGCTCAGCAGGCTGCATGGGTGCCTTCCCCTTCAAGATGGACTGGATCGCCTCGAACTGCTGAGGGTCCAGTCGGGAGGCGAGAACTCCCAGAGCATTGACAAGATCCGTAGGATCGGAGGATGAGGGATCATGCTGATTCATGTCCCCCTCAAAGTCAGGATTGGGAATCGCATATTCATGCGGAGGAAGATCATGATATTGATCGTGCGGATTAAAAAGAGGAGTTCGGGCATTCCCGTCATGCCGAACTGGAATGGGTACAGAATTACGAGAGGCATCAGCATCTCTCCCGTTCTCGTAGTTGAAATCAGAATTGCGAGGGGCATTAGCATCTCCCTCGTAGTTGATAATGGCGTCTTGGGCCATACTCAAATCTCTGCCTGATCGCAGCAACATTATATTAGATTCTCTTTTCAAAAAAATTAATCAAAGCATCCGTCTTGTCACCTGATAGGCGCCCGTGGATGTCGACGCGTTTTAGCCAGTTCCTGGTTACCCCCGCGAGCCCTCCTTCTTTCCCTCATTTTCTCCTACTCTCCCTCTCTCCTCCTCCTCCGGCGACCGGCGGCGACCACCTCCTCCTCCTCCGGCGACCGGCGGCTACCACCTCCTCCTCCCTCTTTTCCTCCCACCATTTCGCCTCTCCCTCCACTCCATCCTCTACCTAACTCATACCACTACGACCTCCACTTCCACTGCGGCGTTCTACTCTCCGGACGGCGGCCGACGTCACGGTGGAGCAAGGACGACCACGGTGGTACCGGCGGCGGCGTGGGGCGAGAAGGGTGAACGGCGTGGAGCTTGGTGGAGTTCGAGTGTCCGGTAGGGTGACGTTCCTGTAGGTGCTGAAAATTTGCTCGTGTTTTATGTGATAAACTATGTTGTTTAGGGTAAATTAACCTATTTAAAAAAATGCAACTAAGGTGTTGTGATCGCCAGAAACTTTTAACTAAAAAGCTTCAAAAGAGGTTTGATCGCCTACCTGTTTAAACGCGGAAGAATGAATCCTTGGTTCCCCTCCTTCAGCCGGCTGAAGAAAGAGAGCCTCTTCTTGTTCTTTTGTTCTTGCTGTTGAATGTTGAGGATCGTCCAGAAGTTCTCCTGGCTTCGTGCTTGATTTCCCTCTTTTTGATTTCTTGTTGTTGTTGTTGAATGCAGCAGACAGAGAGACAGAAGAATAAAGAAGAAATAGTGATGAGAATCTAAATAGAAATAATATCAAATTTAACTATGATCAGAAACATGCTTAAACAGCAACTCACTTGTTTAGATGGCTTTGAAACCCCTTAAGAACAGATGGGTTTTGGAAAATTAATGATGTGGTGTGTGTTGCATGAAGTGAATATGAGAGAATGAAACTAAAGAATGAAAATGAAATTCTAATATGAAAAACTTATGCCCAGTCCAGTTGGTTGAAACTTTGAAGGAGATGAAGATCTTGAAGAAGGATGCCGACTTCTGGAAATGACAGCGCTCCGGCGTTCCGACGTGGTTGCTCCGATCTTCAAATCGCTATAACGCTGAGGCTCAATAATTCTCTCTCTCCCCTTTTTTTTTTTTTTTAACTCCTTGAGATGCAATGTATTTATAGGCATTTTCTGCGTTCGCGATTAACATAGAAGAATCTCGGATTTATCTACTTTAACCGACAGATAATTACTGATTAATTCATCTTTATCTGTAATTATCTAAAACGCGTCCACCTTGGCTGACGCCTTTCAGATTAATTAAGATAAGGATAAATATCCGGGAAAACTTATCTTTATCTTTATTAGCTAAAACGCGTCCACCTTGGTAGACGTCTTTTACTCTAATTAAGATAAGGATAAACATCCGGAAGAGAAGTTAAAACAGCTTAGGCAACCTAAAACGCGTCTAACCTTACAGACGCCTTTTAGTCAATAAACCAATTAATTAAAATTCAAATTTAAACGCTAAAATAGGAATAAACTCTAAATAACGTCCACGTAAGTCGACGCCTTTTAGGATTCTTCATATTTTTAACTGAAATTTGAGCTAAAATCAATTCGATTGATTAACTTAAACATGTCTGTTCGATCCGACACTCAAAAATATCAATAAAAATTAATTAATGATTAATTATCAGACCATTCTGAGGCATTATTATATGATATGAAATTTACTCAAAATGACGTCAAAATTAGCGTGTCTACAGTTCCCCGTAGCATTGTGTTTAAATCATATTTTCCTCGATATGCATGTGGTAGATCTTTAGTTTTGGGGGTTAGAACGAGCATGTTTAGGTTCTCTATGGGGGTGTTTTCCTATGAATTGTCTTGCTCTTCGTTTCCCCTCCAGTTTGAATGATTTTTGGGGATATTTGGGGTTGGTTAGGGAGCCCTCGGATTTAGGGCGTTCCTGGTTCCTGGGGATGAAAGACGTCGTGCATGGACGACGCCTTTTTGAAGGGCGTCGGGCCATCACGACGCCTTTTAGACAGGAATCGACTGACAGGCAGACTGCCAGGTCGGGGAATCTGTGGCTAAATGGCGTCATGGGTAAACGACGCATTTTTGAATGGCGTCAGGCGTTCATGACGCGTTTTAACCACAGAAATCCCCTGAATAAAGCTCTTGGAAATTCCGGATTTTCATGTTGAATGGCGTCTGGGGATGTCGACGCCTTTTAAAAGGCGACTACTGGTGTCGACGTCTTTTAAGGCCAGAATCTGAAGACTGATTTATATAAACCTGTACATGGAGCTTGAATGGCGTCGACCTCGGTCGACGCGATTCAAGACAGAATCTCACTAATGCATGCCAGTAAAACGTGTTCATACTGCTAGTTAGATGATTAGCACATGTTTTAGTGCACCCGATAGAGATGGATTCCTCATGATCGGATGGTTCTATGTGTGTTATGCGATCGCGGACTTTTCACGTGACCGGATCGCACTGTGTTGGGTTTTCAGTTACTGTGGACCTGGAGTGACATTGTAACACTTTATCACCCTGTGCTGGTGGGGGCGTGGGCGGGGTGACGCCTAGTGAGAGAGGGTCACCTGGTGAACCCCGGGGTCAGCTAGTACCGGTGTCGGAGTGGTACATTCGGAGAGTCACTCATGCTGGGGGAAGGGGTAGTCACCTGAGCCAGTTGGGCCGGAGTAGCGAACGTGCTATCCGAGGGGCTACTTCTTGGTCTCAGCGGGTCGAGGTTTTCCCCACCGTTGTTTGCACGGTCGGCGAGTTCTATCGAGATGATGGTTGTAGATTTTCTAACGGCTGGTTTAGAATGTGCATGATTATTATAACTGCGATTGCATGTATTCTCACGTAGAGAATTAGGAATTGTACTTGCCACTACACTTGTTACTTCACCGTTAGCTGTACTTTACACTTGTGGGTGTGTGCGTGGGCAGTGGGGATCGAAGGATCCCTACTGAGTCTTGTTCTTGAGACTCACCCATGCGGTTTTCAGGTGAGGACTCCCAGCAGACTTAGAGCGGCGTGTGCGGCCGTGTGTTGTGCTTCTTCGGCAGTTGTTTCGGGGTATGCCCCGATGTAGTTGTCATTTATTTTCTGGCCTGTATGTTTAATTATTTCCTTTCAGCTGGAGTATGTAATTATTTGCTGTAATCGAGTCGCATTGTAATAATTTTAATTTCCTGCACTTTTAATTCAATGCGATGTGAATGTTTAGCTTAGTTTATTATTTATTTCCCAGACTTACTAGATCCTGGTTTGGTCCCAAATTAATGATTCGGTACCCATTTAGTAATCGGATCTCCGATTATAGGATGGCGGGTCGTTACACATTCATTCCCTTATAGGCACTCAAATGGCAACACGTGGATGTTGCATGTATGGAATAACGAGCGAAGATGCAAAGCGACGAGCATACATCACCCGTCCCATAAATGGGTGTCCTCTCATTGTCCCCCTAGCAAGTCTACTCGGGGCACGTGCCCGCAAGTCACTTCTAGGCCTGCGAACCACGAGCTTGAGAGTGAGGGGGCCAGTGAAGAGGGTTAGATCAGCTTTGACCCATTTGGACTCAACATAGAGTGGCTCAACTAGCCTGCGACCCAGTTTAAGGGCACTGCGTGTAACAACAGTGTAGGCCCTTGCGAGCGCCCGGTGTAACCGTCTAGAGTCTTGGGTCCCACGAGAGGAGCCCGTAAGGTCCCAGGTGAAGATTTCAACTTCTCGAGAGGCCTGGACTTCAGGAAGCGCGGAGTTCTTGGGAACTCCAATTAGTAGGCCAACGGAGCTAAGACCCATACGAAGGTCCTAACATCACTCGACCAAGACCCTGACTTCTGGAGAAGTCGGAGAACTCGGCCTCATGATTTCCACCAATCCATACGAGAAGAGACGCACATTCCAGCCTGGCCATTCACGATCGCCCGTAATTAGGAGCCTTATATCGTCGGTGGCAAAGGGCCATTACATAAAGATCTTTCGATCCTCTGAGGGGACGATATAAAATGATGGGTCCTCCTAGAGTTGAAAGTATGCATACTCATACTAAAAAAAAAACTTAGTCTACTAGCTTCCTTAAGGGATATAACTTAAGCATTGGAGGGTCTTTCCCTCACTTAGACGAGAGACCCTTGACCGTTTTCTGGTGTCTGTAGGTTCCGATGAGGCATTTCTCCATCAAACAAATCTGATCGAGTGGCGAGAGAGTTGATCGGACGGTCCTCTGCTCCACCCACTTTTCTCCTTCCACGATAGATATTAACATTTTAATCCGATGAACATTTGTATTCACTTTCCTATTCGTATAATAACTATGAATGCAAACGTAGATATGTACAATCGATTCATATGACCTCCCTTCTACATCCCTATTGAGCTCTCATCCTTGTTATCAAGAGAATGTTAAATGGATGGTGGAGGTTATAAGGTCTCACACAAAACGAGGAATGCACGTGCAGCGATAGGAGTGGCAATAAAACGAGTCGAGCTGCTCATTAAAATGGTTGAGCTCGAGCTCATGCCAATCTCTAGATTTTAATTTTGTAGGTTCAAACTCTGTTCGATAAACAATTACAAATAAAGCTGGAACTTAGTTCAAGCTTAGTTTGTTATTGAGCCAACTTTGTGTAGAAATAAGACTGTCTATTGAGTCTTTGTGAGCAGGTGCAACACAAAGGGAGGTGTCCATCTTTATAGTGTCTCCTAGGTGCTCAACCCCTTAGATTTTCCAATGTGAGATTGTATCTTGTAAATTAAGGATGCAAACGGGTCGAATTCGACATGGATCCAAGGTAGATCTGTGACCATAATCAACCAGATAATCAGACCCTCAGTGTACATATGTATGTGATAGTAGAAAAGTAGTATTCAAAACCTTATCCGTTATACACATCGATTTAAAAAGACTACTTATTAACTGACCTATAAACTAACGGTCGGTCGGATATTCGCGTTATCGGTTACCATTTGCATCCCTATTGCAAACCAAAGCATCATGTACTCGTGCACGACTGGGCTGGAGCCTTGTGAATTCCGCCGGTCCACGCGACCAGGATCCTCCACAGCCCATCTATGCCTGTGCGCTCAGCTGTGCGCCTTACCCCTTTTTGAAGGTTTGCGTTGAGTTTAGTCTCACATTGTTTACAAATTGATGATAAGCTTGAAAGTCTTGCATCTTCTATTTTAGTAAGACTTGCGTTGGGCATGTTTGCTCTTTGGGTTAAGCTGTGGACACAAGATGCAATGTGTGGAACGTGAGTATGTTCTGTTTGACTTGAGTTGTGAGCTAATTGAATTGAGTTTGAGTCTGATGAAACATGAATTTGTCTTGTAAACCAGTTGAACCGAGTTTGAGTTCGAGCAATTCACAAACAACTCGGTTCGTTGTAAGCCATATGCGGTAAAGCGTACATATGCGGGAGATTAACCACTTTCCACGGCTTTCCTCCTTTTGCATGAGCCTTACAAGACTATTAATTTGTGACAAAGGTGGGCCTAAACAGGCATGAAATTAGAAAGTGATTTAATGAATTCGATCTCATGGTGAGGTGAGTCCTACAATTAAGAATGTTATTTTTTTTTACATTCTTTTGCTTTACTCTTCGTAGAAAATGAAAAAGATAGTGAAAAATAATTTTGACTATAGAACTCGACTTCATCGTGAGGTTGAACTCAATGAATCATTCCTCGTGAAATCATTCTGGCGCACAATACCCTAGAAAAATTAGATCTTATGGACTTAAAACTTACCTCATGCTTGTCATTTCTGTTGTTTCTTCTGTTAAACTTACCAAAATGCTTGTCATTTCTGTTAATTCCTGTGTCTTGTTCAAATAAAGCAAGATAGTTACCGTGGTAAGTACCGTAAACGGACCCGATCTACGCACTTTGAGCCAGATCAATCTATTGATCGAAACGCTTGTTAACCCTGCTATATCAATGGTAAAAGTATTCGATAAAGCGTAAATCTTTTAAGTGTATTTGATCGCAGTCAGTAAGTGTAAAAAAGAAGAACACGAGCGGGTAAAAATGTTCTATGCGAAATAAAAAAAATAAAAATGTGAAAAAATTAATGCACTTCAGTAAACTGATGGGATGATGCTCGCTCATGTGATCAGTAGTAGCCTGTTATGAGCAACACTATGTTCACACACGAGAAAAGGGCTCAGACTCTACACCCTTGGGTCTCAGCCGAAGATCTCAAACAAAAGAATTGCCTCCACAGTCCAGGGGACCACAGGAGTCTCGAATCGGATAGTGCTAGTAGGGCATAGGTGGAGGAGGATGACACAGATTTAGAAAAGAGTGATGCTAATCCGATGGAAGCTATAATACAATCTAATCCGCAGCCGTGGACATCCGGAAGACCGTGCCGGTCCTGACGGAGCAGTCCGCCATGGTCCATTGCTCCTCCAGCAGCGCCTCTCCCTTGTACATGCGCCGCCGCCGGTCCAGGGGCACGCGCAGCACGCTCTCCCCCAACGCCTGCACGTCCCGCACCGTGTACCACCCCTTCACGTCGATCGCCGCCGTCTCCCCCGCCTCCGACTCCACCAGCACCCGCAAGCCCCGGTCCCTCGGCCGGAATATCGCCAGCAGCGTCGATCCCTCCCGCACGCCGCACCCCACCAGGGTCCTCTGCCCGTCCTCCAGCGCCCTCCCCCCCAGCACCAGCGTCTGCAGCTCCGGCGGCACCCCCTCCCTCCGGTGGATCCGCACCTTCACGCTGTGGACTGGATCGGTGGAGGCCACCTCCAGCATGATGTGCTTCCCCGCAGCCGGCAGCCGGACGAAGATCCGCATCGGCACGGGCTGCTCCAGGACGACGTCCAGGGTGGAGTGCTTCCTCACGTGGTACTCCATCAGGGCGCGGCCGTCCTGCAGGCGCCGCCCGCCCAGCTCGATCTCCGGCGGTGGGTCGTCGGAGGCCATCGCCATCTCGCGGAACCGGGATTTGATACTCTTGATCGTGTCGGAGGTGTTCACGTCGACGGCGATCGTCTTCGTGGTCTTCAGGAAGATGGTGGTCTGCTGCGACGCAGAAATAAAATTAATATTATTAATTAACATATCTCCTGACTCTTCCGGGGTGGGTAAACATGTAGCTAAATAAGCCTACTGGCATGTAATAAATATACGTAGAACTATGCGATTAGGCAGCTGTGGGTTCGCAGGCCGTTTGTGATTTCAGTGAACTTAACACACACAGTGAGCAAGGTGAGCCGGCTAACAAAGGAACCCTTAACCGAGTCCATGTTTGTACGTAGAGTCTGTTTAATTTGGCATAAAACTCTTTATAAAATACAATGTTTTATACTATTTTGCATAAAACTGTACCACCCCTTAATAAAAATAAATCAGTCGCAATGATCCTAGGCCAATCAACAAGTTGGGGACCATAACAGTTGAATGATGTCACGTCCTTATTGCAGTCGAATCCAAGCAAAGAGTTCAGAGAGAGAGAGAGAGAGAACCTCTTCAATGGATCCGTACAAGCATGGATGCGCCTTGTCCAACGAGGGGAGCATTCCATCGTTCCCACCCATGGAGAGAGAGAGAGAGAGAGGACTGTGCTGGTCTATGAGGGAAAGTTTTAATTATATAAGAAAGAGGGAGAGGGAAAGCTCGGGAAGATGGAAGAAAGAAGAAATGTAGGTCACTTTGGAACAGCCACACAGACAGAGAGGGAGAGAGAGAGAGAGAGGCCTGAGCTGGTCTTGAGGGAAGGTTTTAGTTATATAGAAAAGAAGAGGGAAAGAAAGCTCGGGAAGATGGAAGAAAGAAGAAATGTTGATCTTGGAACAGGGACAAACACATCATAAGAGAAAGGGCCCCCCTTGTTCTTGTTCCTTACTTCCTTAGAATTAGAAGCCAGAAATTAACAAGAAGGGCTGCGCTGGCAGGAGGATTAGAGGATCGGCATTACCGGTTTTAGCAGGGTTATCCAGTGTAGCTTATCCGCAAACCCCGTCTTCCGGCCACTCAAATCCCAGACCAGCAAGAGCACCACAAAAGAAACCAAGGACACGACAAAAGGAAAATATGGACAAAGTGGCGGTATCCGGATGATGGAAAGGAAATGCTCTCGTGTAGGAAAACGGGGCAAGATGATGTGCACCAGTGCACTGATAACAACAAGATCATGTCATTAGAAAAAGGAAAAAAATTCTGCACTCGGGGGGGACATGACTGGATAAGGCTTCACTACAGTGGCTGGCAAAGGTGTAGGTGGGGGTTGGATTTTTCGCATAATGCCCGTTTCATTTTTGAAATTTCTCCTTTAACCTTATGAAGATTGTATATGCCTTTCTATCTTATATCTATACTGTCATATACCCAATTTGCCATAAATTAGTCAAATAAGTTAAGAATGATCCTTTGCCATTTTACTTTTTAATTCCTTGACATTTTATCTGGATCCATTGAATCTCCTTTGTATATCTGTTAGTCGCTTCAGAAATGTGAACTTAATTGAAAAATCATAGGATAAGTCAGATAAAATAGGGCTAAAAACTTGGATAGTAGTTTTGGCATTCTAAGTGAGGATTTGTTTCTAATCATAATCTTTTTTTTATATTTTACTTTTAAATTCCTTGAGATGTTATCTGGATCCATTGAATCTCCTTTGTATATCTGTTAGTCTGCTTTGGAAATGTGAACTTAATTGAAAAATCATAGGATAAGTCAGATAAAATAGGTTTAAAAACTTGGATAGTAGTTTTGGCATTCTAAGTGAGGATTTGTTTCTAATCATAATCTTTTTTTTATATTTTACTTTTAAATTCCTTGAGATGTTATCTGGATCCATTGAATCTCCTTTGTATATCTGTTAGTCTGCTTTGGAAATGTGAACTTAATTGAAAAATCATAGGATAAGTCAGATAAAATAGGTTTAAAAACTTGGATAGTAGTTTTGGCATTCTAAGTGAGGATTTGTTTCTAATCATAATCCTTTTTTTTATTTTTACAGCATCTTGTTCTATATAGAAGTCCGAGACTCTTCTACAATCCAAATTCTATAATATATAATAGAAAAATTAATAGATTCTCTCATTTTTATTTTATGTTTTCAAAAGGAGTCTTTACATGATAACTTTAGTAAGGAACCTTTCTTAAGATCATCCGTTTGCTTATACATTCTCACCACGTGAAAATCATATTCTCATAACCACTCCCTATCGTAAACACCCCATCGTAAACAATTTGAATACGGCAAGAACGTTTATTTTTGGTTTCACTTTTGACCTTTTACGAAAATGCGTTTGGCCCTTTACAGATATCAAAGCCCCATCCAACTTCTGCCAACGCTTTGGTTACCTTTAGGTCGCAAGAGTCACAAGATGCGACAGAAAAGCTTGTCTTAGCTTATATATATAGTCTTCCATCTGCATGCGCCGTAATTGACACAAACGGAGTAGCATGTGGATGGTCTCCTTTGGAGGCTGAAACCCAAACGGGATTTTTTTGTTTTGTCTTGTTTTGAGTACAGAGAAAGGGTACCTGAAACAAGTAAGACACAAAGTACGGAGAGACAAGACAGTAAAGGCTGGTTTGTTTTATGGATACCGTATTTTAGATTTTTTATACCCAGATCTCTTATATTTAGAACAACAAGAGTTCTCTTTGGAACATTTATTTATTTATTTTGAGAATAAACAATTCAAACCTTTTAGGTGAGTTAAGTTATTCAACTTGTGCCGAGAATAATGCGTCCGCGCTCTCAAACTTGGATTCGTAGAATAAACGTTATAAGCCATCCTATTCGACTTCTTATTCCCCAAACAAACCGGCCCAAGGGAGAAAAAAGTACGCGACATTCGTTGTCTAGCGTTGAACCAATAAAAAACCACGAAATACATGAGGAAACACCACAAAAATAAGAAGATGTCACCAAAGGATAAAGGGTCACTGGTTGAACATACCAATGGAGAGCCATTAGAGCAAGGTTCATACATAGATGGAGATAAAATCTCCATGGAGATGCCGGCAAGGGATTAGTCAGAACAATGCTGCAACTTTAAGGTAGTCAAACAAGTAGATGCTTGGAGACGCACGCTAATGCGGACATCTAGATTAAGCCAAATACTGCAAACATCACCATCATCTCTTGGATCCCTAGACATGATTATCTTGGAATCAAAAGCCACCAAAGAGGCATCGGTGACACCCACATCGTCACAATCGATCTCGATGACAAATCTAAGAAAGCACACGCAAATACAACACACCTTTGAAACATAGGAGATAGGTAATATGCCGTAGCTAGTCCCCAGCCACTGAAACAAAAACCTATAGGGGCAGGGCAAAAAGAACCCTAGCAAGGGGGTGGGCTGATGGGATGGAAGGGGATTTCAAAATAAAACTTAAAAGGAGGCTGAGGAGGTGGATCCTACAAGTTGGGTGAGGGAAGTAGGCAAAGGCAGGTTGGAGGAGACGTAGTTAACAAGGGGATGGGTGGGATGGTGATGAGGACACGACGATGGGTAGGATGGAGAGGTGATCATGGTAATGGGGGAAGCAACAAAGATGAAGATGGCGGCGATGGAAGAGGTAGCTGGCGGAGGGTGAAGAAACAAAAATAGAAAAGAAAAGGATAAAGGAAATTGGAGGAAGAAGAGGAAGGGAGGGAGAGGGGAGCTCCCAGCAGGGACTCTCCTCTCCTAGGGAACCGAATATTTTTTTGAAAATTTGAGCTTCCCACTCAATTCATTCATAACATTCCTTGAGATCAGTTTGATTGGTACATTGCAAATTGTCCTCAATAACAGTTAATTGAATACATTGAGGACATTGCCTAACTTTCCATCTAGGAACCTGATTGGATTTCTTTACAAAATCTGCCAGATTGTGAGCAGCTGCATTTGCCTTCTTGGGGACATAAGATATTGAGATACGTCTGTGCTTCTTGATGATTTTCCTGCAATTGGCAATAATATTCCTGATGATCCATGGAGGTTCTGCTGCCTCTTCCTGGATTAGACGCACCACCACTTGAGCATCTCCTTCCACGGTAACCTCTATTGGGGTTTGACAAGCCATTCTCAGGCCAGTTTGGAAGGCTAACGCTTCTCCCTCAATGGGTTTGCTAGAGCAAATCTTGTTGGTTGCACATAAAACCACACTACCAAGGTGGTCTCTACAGACAACGCTCACTGTCCCACTGCCTTGATGAAACCCAGCATCGACATTGATCTCGAGTTTCCCTTCATCGGGTGGTTGCCATTTCGTACTGCTGTGCTTAGTCTTTTCCTCCAGATTTCGCTGGGTAATGTTCAGATCATGACCGGTCCTAAACACTTCATCTGTTCTGTTTATAGATTTTCTGGGATGAGGAGTAGAATTTCTGAAAATTTTGTCACACCTAACCTTCCATATACCCCACAAGCTTGCCACACATTTACCTAATAAGGGAATAGGATCCTGCTTGTTCTGGTTCTTTTCTAGATCAGCCCACCATTGAATCCAATCCACGATTGTTGAATTGTTGTTGGCAGTGGTCAGAGTCAAAGCAGAAGAGAACCATACCGCTCTAGCATAGTTGCATTGGATGAACAAATGCTCAGGTGTTTCCTCTGCGCTAGCGCACAAAGGGCAGGATAGATCAATGTGATGGTTGTGTTTAGCCCTCTTAGCGTTGAGTGGAAGGTTGTTCGCGATAATGCGCCAGAGAAAATAGATTACCTTAGGAGGAAGTTGAATCCGCAGGTTTCTACTCCATATTACCTTCCAAATTGGGTTGGGGCTAGACGAGGATGGGTCCCCGTCATCCTCTTCAAGATATCTATAAGCTGATCTGGATGTGAAAATACCATCGGTGGCTGGTTTCCATACCATGGTATCCTTTATGATTGGTTCCTCCGTACATAGCGGAATGGCCAGTATGTGCTTACTGATGTGCTCAGGAAATAAAGATCTAACCTTCTGATCATCCCATTCTCTGCCAGATCCCTTCAACAACTCATGTACTCTGCCCAGCCGATTGCAGCCTCCTTGCCCTGTGTCCTGTAATCTCTCCTCTGCTAGCCAGTTGTCTTCCCAAATCCTAACTTGCCTCCCATCCCCCACTATCCAGTGGGTGCCTTGTAGAACTTTCTTTCTAACACTCAGAATACTGCCCCAGATCTTGGACTGATAGTTCTTCGATTTGCACTCCCAAAACTCCTTGTTATAGAAATATTTACTGCGGAGTAGTCTAACCCACCAGCTGTTTGGGTTTTGTATTATCCTCCAACAAAGTTTCATGAGGAGAGATTGGTTAACTTTTTCCAAGTCTTTGAGACCTAGTCCTCCCAAATGTTTAGGTTTCTGAATTTCCTTCCAAGCTGTGCCATACCAATGTCTTCTGCCTTCCGAGTACCCCCACCAGAAATCCCTTTGAATGTTATTGAGTTCCCTGCACAAACTCTTAGTGAACTTTATAGTAGCCATCATATATGTTAGGATAGCACTTAAAACTGATTTGATCAGAATTGTTCTACCTGCCACCGACAACACTTTGGCTTTCCACCCTTGTAGTTTGTGTATGAATTTATCTTTGATGTGTTGAAGAGAAATCTGTAAGGATTTTTCATAAAACAAAGGGATACCTAGATAAGAATCTGTCTTGTTCATAAGCCTAACTCCCCATTTGATCCTGATTCTTTCTTGAGTCTGGTGGTCCACATTCTTGCTGAAATGGATGGCCGATTTAGCAAAGTTTATCTCTTGGCCAGTGCACTTGCAAAACATATGGAGACATTCAGTGAAGGCGTTGATCTCCGTCTCTGTAGTCTCTCCAAAAATGATTAGGTCATCCGCAAAGGCTAGGAACCGAATATGATGGAGCCTACCCTCCACACATTGTTGAAGTTACCGTTGGGAGCCCGGCAAACGTCCTAGGGAAGGGAAAGTAGGGGAGCTCTTGCCTACTCCCAGCCACCTTACACTTGATGTATACTGGAAAAATGACAAAGTGCATCTTAGAGCAATTCTCAAGACCAAGGTTACACCATATCGTTATTTTGTACCGAATCATGACTAATCATAGATGAGTCAATATTGATTTTATTTGGTCTGACTCGAATGAGTTTCATGCATCAAACCGATCTAAGTAAATGAATTTATTAATGGTAATGAGTTTAAGCCATATTTAAGAGAAATATACTCTATTAATGAACAAAAAAAGTATAACTTTACTTACCAGATGAGAAACATTCAATCTAAAATAATCCATTGTATATGTACAAGTCGCCACGATCCGGTCTGATTCATCCAAATACGTGTTGGCTCATATGAGTAGACATGATCTAGTACAATAAAGTGTACAATGCTCAAGGTACCCAATTGCAGTAGGCTTAACACCAAGTTAATAATATAATAAGCTTGTCAGATAAGGGTATCATATTCCACTTATTTTCCTTGTCTACTTTGATTGCTTAAATTTCTTATTATGAGTGGGAATGACTTATATCAGAAAAAAAAAGAATAGGCAATTCAGACAAAAATATTAGAATTGCTTATTCTACATAGAATAAGCATAAAAGATATCTTTTTTATCATATTTTAGTATTTATTTATTTATTAATTAAACTTACTTATTTTAATAGAACTAGAATAGAATTATCAAATTGAAACAAGTCTTATTTTGATATAAGCAATCTAGAATTGCTTATACTAGAATAGGTAATCTTCAGGAGTAATATTTGTTGCACCGCGTACAGAGCAGCAATGTGTTCTAACATACACATTGCAACGCCGGATCATGCATCAACGGTTTGGATCGTGCAAACGAGCGACTTCCTTTTCTTTAATTTTTTAACCATCTAATGAAAGATCAGATGGTACAAATGCCGGGTTGAGGTAGGACATGAGCTCTTGGAAAAAAAATAAAAATTACACTGCCTACTGCCAGCGTGGCAGGTGTAATTAATGAAGATTGCACCAGGTGCCAGCATGATACAGCAAGTTATTACCCATCCTTCAATTAAACAGGAGAATAATTTTTTTGCATCTTTGTTTGTCTTAGAAATGCCTCCGCTCATATAAGACATGGATCGGAAATAAGTTTGATATTTTATAATTCTATTATATCAAATATTAAATGGTCTATTTATTGTTAACCATTGTGAGTAAAGACACAACAACGCAGGGAGAAAGGGGCAGAGGACTTCACCTCGACCTTTAGTAGCCACGTGGATGACGCATTTCTCCCGTGCGTTCCGCCTTTCATGCTCCTCCTGATTCCCTCTTCCCTCTTTGCACCTCGTATCCTCTTTCATAATCACCAGATCATTTAAGAAGAATCTGATGGCCAAAAAACAACGAACACGACGTCTCTTCATGAGCAGACGCCAAGCCAATTTTGTCAACCGTCGCAACCGCTCTTCAAAGGTTGGATCGACACTGATGCGAAAGGTTGCTTAAGGGGTCAAACAGTAGTTTTGTCCTGGTTCTTATCAGCCATCACACTGAAGTGCTTAGTAGACTTCTTATACTCTAGCAGCTCTGCAACCTTCCCCGTGGTAGGGAGAGAGTAGTTTGCACGGAATTTGAACTTGATTGAACAGTAGGACGAATTGAGACGGCCAGTTTTACTTCTCCCTATACGTTCTTTTCCTCTTTCTTTTTTTAGTACAACAGTTCAATTTAAAGATTAGACACTGTAGATGTAGAACTTGGATGGATCCTAATTTCTCTATATGTAAAATTTAGCTCATGTTAGTCATCTGATCTTTGAGATTCGACAACAGACTGCATGATTGAGAAGGAAGAATTAGTTGTTCTGTTCCTTCTAGGCTCTACGCACCTGTGTCGCGTAGGATAGAGAACTGTTGTTCCTTTCTCCCATCGACTGAGGTGATCCACACCTTCGCGACCGTGGTCGCTTGTTTACTTGAGCGATCTGAATCTTGCTGTAGGAACAATAAATAAGTAGTGCTTAACGAACAGACACCATTGATACCGATAGCTGGTATTATACAAATGGTTCATTTTGAGTTTTTTCCAGCCATTTAATTGTCTGTGGGGTTTAAGAAGTTGCGGGCATAAGTTCTCAACAATGACAATACAAAAGCCTGCACGACTGTCCTGCTAAATGCAGAGTCCCAACACCCACTTAAAAAAAATTAAAGAATAGAGATCTCTATGTCTAAGTTTGGACTGAACTCAGTCAGTAAAGAGCTAGGAAGGTTTCAGAAAAACCCCTCATATGGTGCTTTTCCTATTTCCGATGAAGAATTTTTATGAAAGACTCCCTCCTTCCCTTTCTGTACTGACTGAATTCAGTCCAAACCAGTACTGAGAAAAACCACACTCAAATTTAAATGATTTCATTCCCCAATAAAGGGACGGGAAAACATCTGACATGCCATATGGCTTTCCGGAAAGAATGCTACACATGATTTCGTTTTCTGTTGTATCAATCATGTACACGAGAAGATACATTTGTCTCCATTTCCTTAGCCAGATGCCTGGACTAAAATTCAGGAAGCGTATAAATTGTATAAATATGATGTTACAATGACACCAGATACAAGAACAGTGGTGTTGGCTTGAGCTTATGAAACCACAAAGACCCTAAGCTCTCCTCTGTCTCCTCTTGTAATGCGGATATCATTATCCACATATGTCACTTCAAACTCGCCGCTTCCCGTATTGGAAGGGGGTCTCAACCCATCAGGCAGCTGAGGCAGCTCAAGTGGTGGCAACTGTGATAGGTTTCCAGTGGGCTTGACGGTAGTTTTCTCAAATGTTATTCTTATCTTTGCAGATCCTGCATACACATGCATCAAACTCCTAAGTTACTTTTGGAAACAGAACCGAGTCCTACGTGCAAGATGCAATAACAGAAAGATCCAGATTGCAGCATTGTTCTGTAGGCAACATTGTGCAACTTCTTGTCCCATCTGTGATTCTGTGTGAAAACATCCCCAACAGTTCCCTGACCGTAAATACTAAAGCCACCATTTCAAATCTTCAATCCACACATTCAACAAATAGACAGACTATTTCGTCTCTAGCACTACAATAACAAGATTACAGATTGGCGGCTTAACCTAAAGCTGATCATTCAGGGATAAAGCAAAATGAACTTTGTGTGTTGCTTCCTACCCCTCTAAAAAGAAGCTCATCTGATGACATATTAAATTTCAAAATGGTATTTCCGCAACGCTCAAGTGCTAACTTAAAACATTAAGTAAACATGAGAGCAGAAAACATACCTATAACTTCAAATTTATGAGCCAATGTAGCTGTTGCTTCAGCTGGTGGAAGGGGCCAAGGAGTGCCAAACTGGAGCTCCACTATATTATCAAAATCCTTGCTCACTACATCAATTCGTTGAAAAACCTGTCAAACGCAACCAGAATAAGCTCATGGCATGATGTGGATCATTTACACTTAGCAAACGATGTAGGCTCCTTTTAATGTTGGAAACTCTTATTTCTGGACATACCTGTCCAAGGGTTATGGGCAATAGCCTTCCAACAGGAGGCCCTGGACGGCTCCCACCGAGTGTGCGAGATGAGAAAGCACTACTGTAGATTAATTTCCATCTTCCCTGAAGTTTGTCAAGGTCTTTGGAGAGATCAACAATTCCTCCTACAGCCTCGAGCTCCTTGGCTGCAGCATCCGCCCTTCTTAAGTCATCCTCATTAGCTGCCAGACCTCTGTTCAGACCAGATACAGCATTCTGCATAGGATGACATAGTGTTGATAATATGGCCTTTCAGAAAAATAACTATACATACGTGATCACCTATATGTAAACAAGAAGCCCATAGAAAACCATTCTCCATTCTTAGTGAACATATACACATGAATCACCAAGTCTAGTGTTTTTTCCTCTTCTTTCTTTTTCATTTTTTATGGGGGGTAAGGGACATTGAAATGAACCTCTAATTATATGAAGTCTAAAGCCTTATCCCAGAATGATTTGCAAAGGCCTAGCATAGATGTTTAAGAAGTATTACTAACATGAATAGATGAGAAACCAACTCTTTGCCATAAGCAATGGCATGGACAAAGGAACCCCAGAAGCAAATGATTACAGTTGTTGAAATCTGAAATCTCAAATCTTGATCAAGGTTATCTTCAGGGGATGGCTTACCCTGAACCGTAGAACCAATTCTGGTTTAATATGAATGAGGCTGTGCACAGAAGAGTTTTCTTAGCATTTAAGTGAATATACGTTCAATTTTTAATTTTAAGAGGACCAATGAGAAAATTCTCAATTTATATGAAAGAGATTTATGAATCTTTGGGGAAGGGGGCATGGTCATCACCCATAGATGGTAATATCGACTGTGTCATACTGATATCGGCCGACATGTACCAATCATAGTCAGTATCGGTACCGATACAGGGGTGAAACCAATGCTAAAAATGCAAACTTAAAAAATTAAATAAAATTATAGTGCCAGCCGATACTGGGCCAATGCAGCCGGTTTTGGCCTAGTACCACCGAAACGGACCAGTATTAATACCAATATTGATACCGGGATATATCAGTATCGGTATCGGGAATGCCATCCTTGCCATCACCAGAGGGCCGCTCCATATCCTTAGTCATTGACAAAGAAAAAGGCAGGAAATAATCTTCCAGAATAAACATGCCAACAAATGAAGAAAGGTGGCTGCCTCAAGACTCTCAGAGAAAGGTACTTGGTTCCAAACACAGAGGCCTGAATGTGGGAGAGGAGGGGTCTAGCAGGTTACTCCAAGTTAACTATTACAGTAATTGTTCAGATTAAGTCTCAGGCATGTGACTTTCCCAAGTTCGGTTTATCCCAAATTTGTTCACTTATGAAATTAACGGAATCTTTATATTGTGTTGAACCCTTCAAGCCAATTTGATTTGATGGTCGTTATTTGGAATCAATGTTTGAGGCTTTGATTAAGGGGACATGGCTCCAACATCTCCCGAGACGTGTCGACATGAGTTGACATGGACACACGTGTCGATGCTGTAGAAATGCTCTTTTTCGCATTTCTACCTGCCATTTCTGCTGCCCATTTTTCCGCCATTTTCGCTGCTCATTTCTGATCATTTCTTCCCGCCATTTCTGCTACCCGGTGCCTTTCTCATTCCTTTTCCCGTTTGCGCATTGAGAACTGCTAACTGACGTAATCCTGAGTAGTGGCATCTTGGATTTGCTTTGGGAACTAATGGGTGGATGAGATGGATGGGTGGATGGATGAGATTCGAGAAATAGACAGGTGGGTCGCATATAATGGATAATTGTCATTTAATGGTTAGTTGTCATTAGATCTTTACTTTATCAAATATTTATTAATTTTTTCTGCATGTCATACTTATGCCTAACTATGAACGCTCTTCCAAAATTTTTCTTGCTTAATTAATATTTTGATCATCATTTTAAATTTCATCATTTTTTTGACACACATTAATCGATGCACAATTTTAAATATATAAACTTACATTATTTCTGTGTCCTCGTATCCTATTTTTAGTAGTTTGCCATGTCCGACACGTATGTCTATATCGACGCTTGACACATGTGTCTGTGTCCATTAGATCATAGGTTTGAGGGTGAAAAGGTTAATACTAAATTGCCGAGGAGAAATTTGATTTGGGACCAAAAGAATGATACTCTATCAAATGGGTACGAAGAAAAGATCTTAAGACCCTGGTTGGCAGTATTGGCCGATACTGATATGTATCAGTATCAGTGGGTGCTGATATTGATACAGGGGGCACGATACTGATCATCTAAGTTAAAAAAAAAAAAAGAAAAAAAGGAAAAAGAACTTGTATCAGCTGGTACTGTGTTGAAATGGGCTGCTACCGGGCTGGTATGCCTAATATCAGTATCGATACTGGCATTGCCATCCTTGCTTAAGACCAAAGTTTCTACAATGAAGATATACCAAAGCATAAAGTTTTTTTTTTCTTTTTTTGGTGAGCCGGAGGGGGGGGAGGGCTAAACTGGGCAGCATTACTACAATACAATTTAAACACAAAAGAAATGGGAAATATACAAGTATCTCATCTCTAAGAGTTCCGGATGAAGACTATGAATGATGCTTTGCTTAATTCATATTCATTTGAGGGTGACGGCCTAAATTTAACCTATGTTCACAATGCACTTAATTTTTGGGTCAAAGGACATGTACAGGATCTTTGTATTTTGAAAGCACATTAAAGATTCCACAGGACTATATAGAAATTTATAGTCTCTGCCAATCGCTATGCTTGCTAGCATCCTAGATTTCTTCCCCCGTGATGTTAAGAAGAAAGGTGGTTGAGTGCATATTTGCGCCTCTTTCTTGCTGATCGAAGCATAAAAAAAGCTCTATTCCTTTGTAAAATCAGCAGGAAAAAATGAATGAAGAGAGTATCTAAAACCAAGTATTACATAGGGAACTCAAACAGATCATCACAAACATTTATTCAGGAATATCCAAGTATGTTAAGGGGATGAAATGGACACCACATGAGTTGCGATATTCTGTTCATCAAAAAACCAGTCGACATTACCTTTAATTTTCATCACAGTGAATTCTTTAGTACTTTGTAAGGAAAATTGCAGGCATCAAGTTAAAAAGTTCAGGAGTAGGTCCATACGAGGAAAACAATCAAAGAACGACAGAATCTCGAACCGAATTTTACAACCTCCTCACTTAAAAATTACGTAGTACAGCAAGGCCGACAACACAGGCCAAAAATGATAAAAACAAGAGAATACCAAAATGTATGAAACCAGTGACAAGGAAAACCTAATCATGAGCATTAGCAAGAGAAGAAATGGTATAGTACCAAAAACAAGAGCAAATTAAGATTGTAAACTTAAATGAGAAACATTGGCAAACGCAAAAACATCTAGACAGGCTAAGCTGAGAAAATCTGACCCATCGCAGACCAAAAAATAATTCTTTTTACTGGCACAAACAGTTGTTACAAGAAGAAATTAATTAAGCAAAGAAAAACGAGAAGCGTAAAGCACCCGTGACACAAAAGGGGGGCTCACCAGCAGCTTCAACTTGAGGGAAGAGACCACCTCAAGGCCCATCTCATCGAACTGGGGCGGCGGGTCGAGGACGGGAGACTCGTCAAGCGCCGCCGCTCTGGGGACGGCCTTCCTGAACGCGGCGGGCTCCGGCGCAGGCGAAGGCCGGGCCGCACCGAGGCCCAGCCGGAGGCGCTTGGCAGCGGCGGGCGAGCGCAGGAGAAGGGGGCATCGAGGGGGCGGAAGAGGCGAAGACGAGGAGGACTGGGCAAGAAGGGGCGGAGAAGTCCGCAGGAGAGAAGAGGACGCCATTAGAGGACGCGACGAGCAGGCAACTCTGTCCGCTTTCGTTTTTGTTTTATTATTTCTGCTCGGAAACGGGAGCCACAAGCTGAAGGGGACGCGGCAGAGCGCTTCACCGTTGGTATATATATAGGGGTTATACTCACGGCAATGATCCTGCGTACTGCACGTAGAATTATTGTAGGAGTAAAATAAATTTTTCATTTTTATTTTTCTAAATCCGTTCTAAGATATTTTAATTATTTGTATTGTTCACTGAAATTTGATTTTAAAATTTTTAAATTTTTTAAATCGTCTAATTAAATATTATACTGTACAGACAGTTAAGACACTTCTAGATAAACCTAAAAAAATTATCGTATCTTGATTTACCCACTACAATGATCCTACCTACAACAACCAGGATCATTACGATAAATATTACTCTATATATATTTATAACGGTAAGAAAAAGTTGCGGTCATTTGCGGTGTGCTTAAAGGACTTGTGATCGCATTCGAAGCCCTAACATCTCCTCGGTGTTGGGCGGTTGTCCGATGGGATGAGGTAAGAGGACACAGCTGGAACCAAGTGTCCCGCTTGAGAGTTGACTTGAGATTACCGTGAACATACTCCAGTCAAATCTGAAATATTCCAAACACGGTGGAAATTCTCCAGCTGTCAGCAGTCAGCACCATCATTTATATATTTTAGTGTTTTTATCTCAAACACTAGTGTTTTGAATTAGAAAGATCAGTCCTATCTATTTAATTTCAACATATTTATATTCACCTTTATTTTTTTCCTCGGGCCCAACCATATTTCAGTATTTCGCATTATCCCTACATTCTTCATAATTCAGATCTTTTACAATTTTTGGATCATTCTTATAAGGAAATATTTACGGAAGATTCCTTCTGGGTATTATATTTCTACTAAAATAATATTTAGTATGTTTTTATGGTTATTAATTAAAAAAAGAGACTTTTTAGGAAGCATTCAAATATTGTGAGGAATTTAAAATAAATGTGAAGATCGCAAAAAGATTGTTAAGATTAATGTGGAATATTAAAAGAATATATATACAGAGAAAGGTAAAAAATACTAATGTTTAATGCCCTAATGTTTAACTAATTTCTTGAATTTTATAAAGATGACTCAATCTTTTTCATAAAGCAAAAGTGGGTGCCTGGATAATTCTGATTTTTTCTGATCCGATTGATCGATCTGATCTAATTTTGACACCGCTATACAGTTTCTCACGGATCTAAACTTATTACCAGATCGGATCCATACCAACTACCAGACATAGAGATCACCTCCTAATGGAAAGAGTGCTGCTGAAGTGATAGGATTTTTTTCCCTACTTTTCTTACCCCTAATAAAGGAAGAGTCTAACGCAAAAGCTTTTTTAAAAAATCACATATAACAGTTAATGTAAAACTCAAAAGAAAAATTAATCCCATGCAGCCACATAAGATAGGTAAAAAAAGTTAAATTCCGTCCTCCAAGCATTTCCCAAATGGAAAAGAACATGAACAAGGCTTGCCTTTATGATTTATCTGTCCCCGGTTCAACGTAATTTTTTGGGTTTACTGGTTGCCTGTGCCGGCTCGTGGGACCCACTTGGGAGGACAGGGGCTGAAGTGGGCCGACAGGACCCGCGAGTCGAGCAGGTCCAGGAAGGGGCCCTCGTGGACGCACCGGGGCGCCTTGTACTGGTTGATGGACGCGCCGCCCGCGATGGCCAGCTCCATCACCTCCTCGAACGTGCCCGCCCTCACTACCCGGATCTCCAGCGCCCCGATCGACCCGTCCGCCGCCCGCCCCTGCCGGTACACCGAGTTGAGCGCCTCCTCCATTGCCAGGCAGCACCGCTCCATGACCCCCGCGTCCGGCGCCGCCGCCTCTGTCCCCCTCAGCTCCCAGTATACGACGTAGTGCCCCGGGATCTCCTTCGTGGAGGCGTGGCTCATGTACTCCACCACGCTCGCCCCCTGCTCCCTCTGCAGCACCGCCGCCGCGTTTTCCACCGCCCTCTGCAGCTCCACCTCATCCGTCTTGTCCGCGTCGATGCTGAGCAATACGTTCTTGCGGCGCACAAACCGGAACTGCGGCGCCGCGTTGTGGAACCTGGTCACCCGGAGGACGTCGCCAACCCGGTAGCGGTTGAGGCCCGCGTAGGTGGTGAGCACCAGCTCGTACTCCTTGCCCACCTCCACGTCCGCCAGGTCCACCAGCCTCGGCGGCGGGTCGGCGGCGGTGATGTGGGAGGACTCCAGGGGCAGGAACTCGAAGTAGCCCATGAAGGGCATGATGGTGTACGAGACGTCGGAGGGGGCACACATGGGTCGTAGGTTGAGCCCGAAGTAGCACTCGGAGGAGGCATACATGGTGCAGGCCAGCGGCAGCCCCCCACCGTAGTACTCCAGGGTGGGTATGTACTGCGCCATGGCGCCGGTCACGATCACGTCGAGGTACTTGGTGTTGGGCCACATCCTGCGTACAATGCTGCCCCACTCGCCTCCCGAGCACTCCTTAGTGATGAACTCGGCCAGCGCTTGGTCGGCCTTGAGCACGCCAGAAACCGACTCCCTCAGCGACTCGTCCGTTATACGGGGGCTAAGGGTGCCCGTGGCGATGTCGTGGGCGAGCTCTTTCCAGTGGTTCGTGAGGAAGGTGATGGCCCGGAGGAGGCCCGACGCGAAGACGGCGCCGACTCGGAGGACCTCATGGCGCTGGTATAGGCCGCAGAACATCTGGATGTACATGCTCTGGAAGGCGTCGACGCAGAGGATGGCGGCGGTAGGGCTGGTGTACACATTGTAGGGGTCGTGCGGGTGGTTGCGGAACTGCTCGCTGTTGTAGTAGCTGGTAAGCACGGGTCGGGCGAGAAGCCCGCCAGGGGTCCTGGCCGACGCTTTCACGAACAGGAAGTAGAGGCCCTTGCCCTTGTCGAGCCCCGGCACGTAACTGTGTGACACATGCAAACACGCAATTATTATAAGTTTTACGGGTTTTCGCTGGTACTTCATGAATCATGACCAAGTCTATAATAGTATGCCATTATACTAAAAAGCGGTCTACTGCTCCTTCGCTAGCTGCTTACACGTTCATGACGGGCATGAGAAGACTGTAGAGAAGCTGCCGGCGGTCGAGCTCCTCTGCAATGGTCGGCATCAGTTTCCTTTCACCGGCGGAAGTCCCAGAGCTGCAAGAAGGCATATGTACTTATATATACTACACCATTCTAGAAGTCCATCGCAGATAGCCTGCTAACGCAACTCCCCTTCACATTTTAGCTTCAAGTTATGATGAATGGTGTTTAAAGAAGTGATGAAGTGCATGAAGACGCACCTGGTCAAGAACTCAGAGACGGGCCGAGCAGAAAAGATAGGCGACCGATCACCGTCGGCGATGCGCTTGATATCTGGAAGGAGGTCCTCGTAGGTGACGACGGGGATCTTCGCCTTGAAGGACTCCCGGTCGGTGGCGCCATCGAGCCCGTAGCGCTTCAAGTACTCGGTGTCCGCGTTCTGGCTTAGTATCCTCCGCAGCACAGCCTCCTGCTCGCGGTCGCAGTTCCTCGTCGCCTCTTCTATGAGCTGGAGCTTCTGGGCGTCGTGCTCGCAGGCAGCCGGCCCCAGTGGGGAGGCAAACTTATGACCTGCGGCCATTAGGAGATGCCAAGACGCAGAGAAAGATCCAAGAGTGGCTTGATCAGATGGTTTTCGCAATGGGTGTTCGATGAGGAGAGAGGTTTGTATAGAAGAAGCCTCAGGCCCGTGAGGAGGACGTTGATGACTGCAGAGGCCATGCATGCACTCCCCTGATTACGGTCCGTGTAGATTTGCGGCCACGTTTGATCAGGGATATACGGCTGTAAGAGTGACACGTAATCTCAGGGTTAAGGAATATGATCCTCGCGCGTGCGGCGTAATTTTCGTCGTATCCTTTCGCGGCTGTGTTTTTTCTTGAAGGTTTTGGTAATTAGCAAAGCAGCACGAGCGTTTAATAAAATATAATCTCAAACAAATCCGGCTTATTATAGAAACTCTATAATGTGGGACTACAGTATACATTGTAGCTTTCAAATTTCAAAATTTGGAGGGCAAGATTTTATATTGGTGCAATATAGGTTCCGGGTAATTTTATAATCCAAAAAGAAGTCCTATATGAATGAAGAAATGAACGGTACGTACATACATCTTTTTTTCCCCCAAATGTATTGCCCTTTAAATCGGTTACAATTATTTCACGAGAATACGGCTGGGGAGGGCCTAGGCATGTGTTTCCAAAAATAGCAAATATTATAAACGGCAATCTTCTATTCCTATTTTCTACTATACAAAAATAGTAGAAAATGTTGATTAAACGGCAAGCTTCTTTTCCCATTGTGCTCCTATGTGAGATCTTTGTTTTATTATACAATTTTCAAATCAAGAATCTCCTTCTCCCACTTCTTTCCATCCTCTTCTCTTATCTTCCCTTTGATAAGCACTCTTTCCCAAGTCCAAAATAGGGTTAGAAAATACATGATGGTACGACTAATGAAGTTCCTTCTTTGTACCACGTTAGTGAATACACATATTCATAAAAACAAAGTTAAGTAATACTTGTAATTCATAAAAACAAAGTTATATAAGTAATACTTAGAATTCATAATGTGTACACGACTAACGTCAAGCTCTTCATTGCGTCAATTGGTCTCTTGAACAACATAGCACCCATGTGCTCCCCCTACAGATGTGGCCCCAGATATGGTATCCCAAATTAGAGGGGGAATTAATAATGACATGTCTCTAGTTGATTGGAAAAATGGAGGCGTGCCGCGTCTGTCGACAATTCAGGACTCAAATAAGGCTCAATACGGTTAAATGGGCCGGTGGGTTATGAAGCGGGGTCTCCTAATAAGTTTGAAAATTCTGGTGTCAAGCGAACAGCGTACTCTAGCTTTCTTCTAATATTGTACATCTATATATACGATGGAGGTCGACGGTGATAAGGCCTAGTAGCTAAAAATAAGAGCTAAAATAAAGAAGGGCTAAGATTAAGGAATCGTCTAATCGCTAAATACGGCATGTACAGATGTGTATAGGTGGTATACACAAGTAGTTAGGGGTGTCAAGTGGGCGGGTCAGTTTGTGGCCCAGTCTAATTTAATCCCTATTAAAAAAAATTAAGCTGGCTCAAGTTATATAAATTGAGTTCGCTTAAATTTGGGTTGACATTAGTTAAATCTGAGCTAGGTTGGATTGAAAACGAGTTAACCTAATTTAATTTATTGACTATTACAATAATTCATACAAAAAGTAAAATACTTTTAACAAACCATTTATAAACTGGGCCAGCCTAATTCAACCCAACCCAATCCAACCCAACCTACTCATTATTAAATTTGGGCTGAATTTGGATTAAATTTGAGTTAGATTAAAATTGGACTAAACTATTTTAAATTTGAGTTAAACTCAAATTATCACATAACCCAGTCTAACCCGTCCAATTTACATCACTACAAGTAGCACGTCAATAAGCCCCCTCAAGTTGGAGCATGAGGATTGATAATGCCCAACTTGCCTAGCTAGAAGGACATGAACTGTTGGCATCCGAGAGCTTTGGTAAAAATGTCTGCGGGCTGATGCTTCGCAGAGATATGAAAAGGATTAATTTGGTGAGCTTGAACATGGTTTCTGATAAAATGGCAATCCACCTCAATATGTTTTGTGCGCTCATGAAAAATCGGATTGGACGCAACATGTAGAGCAACTTGATTATCACAATGAAGTGGCATGGCAAATAGGTTGAGTAGCTCCTAAAATGTTACGAAGACTACGTAGCCAAATCACTTCACTAGTAACCTCGCCATAGAGCGATACAGAGGATTGAGAAATAGTGGGCTGTTTCTTTGCTTTCTAAGAGATGGGAGAAAAATCAAGAGGAATAAAATATCCAATTATAGAGTGATGTGTATGAGTTACTATAAGCAAAAATCCCCTCGCGTTAGATTTTAAAAACGAATTAGCACCCTCATTGCTGCATCCATACGTGGATGACATGTATCTTGAAGGAATTGACTGAAGATATGAACAGAATATGTAATCTCTGGCCTGGTGATGGTGAGGTAAATGAGACGTCCTACATGCCTCTAACATTGAGTCAGGTCTACAATAGGATCTCCAGAAGTGATAGATAATCGATGTCGTTGGACCATAGGAAATGGAAATGGACTAGGCTTGGTGCGATGCATCTCACACTCAAATAATATGCCAAGAACATACTTGTACTGACAAAGAAAAATATCCAAAAAAGGACCTCGCTACCTCAATGCCGAGAAAATATTTTAAAATCCCCAAATCTTTGATGTTGAAGCAATCATATAAATATCTCTCAGTAGATGGAATTTTGGAAGATTCATTCCCATCAGATCATCCACATAGACCTGGACAACCAAAAATATATGTTCTTCAGTCTATGTAAAGAGCAAATAATCTGCTGCAGATTGTATAAAATCATATCGTTTAAGGGCAACAGAGATTTTTGCAAACCAATTATGAGATGCTTAGCGTAGACCATAGAGAGATTTACATAATCGGCAATATAAGCCTAGACGTGTAAGAGAATAACCTGGTGGTGGAGTTATATAGAACTTCTTCATCAAGGTCTTCATGCAAGAAAGCATTATTAACATCTAATTGATGGAATTTCCACTTCTTAGCAGCAGCTATAGAAAGGAAACAACACACAGTGACCAATGTTGCAACTGGTGCAAAGGTCTCATGCGAGGCCTTCAATTTGAGAAAAACCTCCAACAACAAGACTTGCCTTTTAGTGTTCTATGTTACGTTCAGCTTGGTATTTAATTTTACAAACCCATTTGCAGCTGATGGGTCTCTCAGTAGGGGGCAAAGGCTCTAAAGTCCATGTTCCATTGGATTCAAGTGCTTGGATTTCTTTTGTCATAACATCATGCCTTGAACAGTCTGAGAAAAATGTTTAAGCTCATCGCACATGATAGTTGTTGCAAAGGTTTGATGTGAGGGTGAAAAACGAGGACATGAAAAGAAATGAGATAGTGGATGAGAGGTACCTGAAGAGGGTACTGAAACAGTGACGCAGGTTCGTTTGGGCCGGGTGGATAGGGATGGATGTAAGTTAGGCGGGCTGGGCTGGGTTATGCAATTATTTGGGTCTAACTCAAATTTAAAATAGTTCAACTCAATTTTAATCTAGCTCAAATTCAGCTCAAGTTTAACTCAAACAGTTCAAATTCAGCTCAAATGCAATAATGAGTGGATTAGGTTGGATTGACCATGTTTATAAATGGTTTATTAGAGTGATTTTACTTTTGTATTGACGAAGGTGAGGATCCACTCTTCCAAAAAATGCATGGGCTAATTTGCTTGGAAATGCAATGCACAAGCCACATTGAGTAAATGCCGATGTTTGACACGCGAGGTTTAGTGAATCACGTTTGTGGAAAAATGCTTGCACTTGGGTGGATGTAAACTCGGTGCCATTGTCAATGCGGATTTGTTGAATAAAAGAGCCAAATTGAGTTTGAACGATGGCATATAATGAAGTGAGATGATGATAGGTTTCATATTTATGTGACATTAGATACGCCCAACAAGCATGACTATAGTCGTCAACTATTGTAAGAAAGTAATGTGCACCTGAATTAGATGCAGTAGAATATCCACCCCCCATATCACAATGAACCAATGCAAAAGGCATGGCTGCTTTGATATTATATTGAAGTTAATGGGCCATCCGACTTAAAACCTTAGGCTTTGAGTGGAAGAGTAATACTTGTTGTACCGAGGATCAATACTATGGGTAAAAAAAAAATATTTTTTGATTTTTTTTAAAGGTGGGCCCCAAGGAATTACACATCCGTACAAGCCGATCCCTCGTCCGACGATCCAAAAAAATATGAAAAATAAAAAATTGAGCCCCAATGAATAATAAAAAATACCTTTAATGGGCCGAACCAATATTTTTTTGTATTTTTTGTATTTTTTAGAATTGTCCAATTAGAGATCGGCATGTACAGATGTGTAGGATATCTCGAGATCCACCTAAAAAGGAATTCAAAGAATAGTTTTTTTTTTTTTTTAACCCACTGCACTGACCCTTAATGCATCACTGGGTCAATGCAACAAATGTTACTTTTAGTGGAGTAGGCACCATTTATTAAACATATTTTGATTTTGTCCATTTTTTGAAGTAGGACTATTCTAATAGACCCTCACATGCAAAAGCCGCTTTCAAGCTCTGCCATGTAGACCATAAAAATGGGGTCGCCACCTAGTTCATAACTATGAGCTCTTATAAACTTAGGTCAACTCAATTAGATCTTAATCTCAAATTAATTGGAGTCGGTTATATGGATTCTTTGTCTCTACTCTAAACGATTTTAAGTTACCTCTTCTGACATATCTAAAACCTCCAAATCATATTATACTATCATCTTCCAAATTAATTTAAGTCTATCATTTCCTCTCTTCCTTTCCTCTATTCTAATATACGTCACTTTTCTAATTGAAACCTTTTTAAGTCTATGCCTAACTATGAACTCTGATACTATGAAAATTTTGGTGTCAAGTCAATGCTGCACTCTAGCTTTCTTTGAATATAGACATCCATATATACAACAGGAGTTAGCCGTGATGAGGCCTAATAGCTATAAATAAGAGCTAAAAATAAAGAAGGGTTACAAATAAGGAATCATGTAATGTGTAAATATGGCATGTACGGATTGTCCTATACAAAGATGGCATGAACAGGTGGTATACGCAAGTAACACGTCAATACAGTTACTGAATCTGATAATAGGTCGATGGAGCTAGGTCTACTTAAAGCCTTAAAGAGGAGGGAGGAGATGAATTGTATTGTAGCTTATAGGGATGCAAATGCAATCAAGTCAGATTCGAAGTGGATGTAAGGTAGATCTATGACTTAATCTATTATGTCATTAGTTTAGAAACTGTATTTGTTAACTGACCTATGCGCAAATTATTAGTTGGATAACTCGATCGATAGTATACCATATGTATTCTGTCTAGAAACTGGTTGTGTTTATTATCTTATCCGCTATGCATATTGTGGGGAAGAAAGATTAAGCCGTACTGGAAAGAAGAGAGAGTAGAAGGAGAAGAGATTCTCTTAGTATACGTTTGGACCGGAGTCTAGCAGTATTGAGAGGGGGAGAACGCAGGTATTTACTAACTTGGTGATCAATGAAGGGTTTTTTGTAATGTTTGAACCTCCCCCCCCCTCTCAGTACTACTGAACTTCAGTCCAAACGTGTACTAAGAAGATCCCCTCTCGGATAGAAAAGGGAGGGACAAGTTAGAGAATGGTATCAAATTACCAATGAGGAAATAGGTTTCCGGTCTGCCAGCCTTGGGCTGCTGACACATATAGGCAATGGGCCTCCCGGCCCATAAGATGGACCAGTCTGGCTGTGCCGCCCAGCCTGGGATGCACTCCAAACCAGGCTATCTCCAAAGTGCGAAAGTCCAATGTCCCAAAGTGCATAGTCGCATGTCCCATCTCATGCATCATCCTTTGATAGCCGAATCACTCTCTTTGCAGGGCTTCTTGTAGAAAAAAATTACCTATTACTCTTGGAGAAGAATTTACAGATTACTCTAATTCAAGGTATTATTTTCGAAATAAAGCGATACGACTTCCAATAAAATGGGAGGTTTTTCCGAGGGTGAAATTGGAGCTGATTGCAAGCAAATGGGGATTCATCTTTCTAGGTTATATTTGGCTATCATTCTTAGAAGGTCTTTTTTAAGAAAAAGCCTTGTAAATATGAGAATGAGACTTTGAATACATTTTCATTTTATCTGAAATGATTCGCTTCAAATTCTCGAGATATTATTACAGAAAACATACGAAAGAAATTTAAGTAGGTTTATTCTTCATTCTTAGTAAGAATGACTTTATAGAAAGTCTGCATAAGTGGAATAGATTTATGTCAGCACGGGGAGGCGGACAGCTTGTTCTGCTGTGGATGTATCTTGTACTTGAAATTCTCTTGGCAGGCACCAGTTTCCATGCTTCTCAGGATGGAGGTTTTGCTCCCAAGTTCCAACAACCACAGGTATTTTTTTTTCAAGTTTTTTCTCAAAGTCTTAAAGGTTTTAATTTTGATTTTTGGAGGAGTATCAAATAAATATTACAATTATAAATAAACATCTAAATTGAAAAACTTAATACTTAAATTCGACAGATTGTCGTGCGGGGTCATCTTTGTCACGGAGGGGAGGAAAGATCCGAACTTTGCCATCCGGCGAGCGCTCATGTGAAGTCCATAGAAATTATGGTCTCTAATTAGGCCTAGTTTGGATGGCCTTATGGCAGTGTACTGTCTTATACATGAGAAGACATAATTCCTGAGGTGAGAAGAGGGAGCTAGAGAGGAAGGGTAGGACTGTAAACGGCTAGGATATGAAAACTGAAACATGTATTTTTATTTTTCGAATCCGAGAACAGTAACTTATTTTCGTTTTCAATTCTGATACGATCGGAAAATATATTTTCTATTTCCGATTCCTATATCGAAATCAGATATTATTTTCAATATTATAAAAAATTACTAATTTTTTAATTTATTTGTTTAAAACATATAGAATGAGCCTAAACATAACTAATAGACCCTAATACATTAGATAATGATCAATAAGCGTAAAACACAATGAGTGTAACCCCATATTCATAAATCTACATTCAAAAATCTATTATATACGTTAAACTTCACAACTAAATGTTAAAAGATACTTAAGAAATGATTTTCAAATAAATATCGTTTCAAAATAAAAAGAACTTTTCACGACACGCTAATGAAATTCTTCACAATAACACAACATAAACCACATGCTAATAAAATTCAAAGGTTAATATTATTGTTAATAATAAACTTAATGATAATTAGAATAAAAAATCGGAAAGCGGATACGAAAATAGGTGTTTCCGTTGCCGATTGCAATAGCTTATCAGAAATATATGTTTCCGATTTCAATAACTATCGGGCAGATGTTTTTTATCGAAAATAGATATTTTTTTCAGAAATGGGTCAAAAAATCAGATAGTCTGATTTCACAGTCCTTGGAAGGGGAAAATACAGTTAGCTTTTCCAGGTTGACTTTTGGATGACTTTCAGGAATTATGAGATTAATGGATAATCTCCCCAAGACATAATTCCTTCCAAGTGTGCAGCCTTAGTAACATATTGTTTCGTCATAACATATAGTTTACTGACCTTAAAATCATCGAAATCAATAAATTTTCATAGTTTTAAAATTAGAGAGCATACTTTACCTGGAAATTAAACAAGGAAATAGTTTATTGACCTTAAAATCAGCAAAATCAATAAATTTTCATGCATGGTTTTAAAATTAGAGAGCATACTTTACCTGGAAATAAAACAAGGAAATGCACAAACGTTCTAATTTTGGTTCACCGTCACCTTAATTTGGAAATTAAAACAAAGGAATAGGTCTATGGGTGGACTGATAAAACTTAAAAGTCAAACAAACATTTATTTTATAATATTTTTTTACTAAATCAAACATTTAAAAACGCTATAAAATAGAACATTTTTTCCCCTGCACTATTTTGTGTTGAAATCAACAACCCCTACATATAATATTGAGATTTTTATCTATACATTTCTACAAACTACCATATATAATATGTGTACTCCCAACTCCTACATATTATTACAAAAAACATCCAACATCTTAACTCCCATATATTGTTATAAGGACTCTCAACATCTTCAAAAAGATTGTAGTTATACTTTTTTCAATCAAAATGCTGTCAATTGTAACAGAAGTTAACAGTATATATGCAAGAAGCTTAGGAATTTACATGAAATGTTTTTCATATGTACTGTTAGAGTTGATGTTATTTTGACCGAAATGATAGCTATAACTTTTTGAAGATAAAAGGATAACCGTAACTTTTTTGAAGATGTTGGAAATATTCATAAGAATATGTGAAAGTCAAGGATACATACATAATACAATAATTTAAAAAATATCAGTTTTATTAGTTTAATATTAATTTTTTGAGTTGTATAATATGGATATTAAAATTGATATTAGGAAAACACAAAAGAAGATAGTTGAAGAGAAAAAAAAAAGGTGTTGGAAATGGAAAAGAAAACAGAGAGGAGGTCATTAGACTCTCAAAATTTAGATCTTATCATTTTCAATATGGATTCAGACTTGTAATGAATTTGATATCACAATACATTTTACCAAATTGATACAACATAATTAAAAAATAATTATTAGTAGCAATATCAAAATTAATATAATAGGCTTATCTAGTACAACAACAAAACACTTCAATAGATTTTTCTAGGTATTAATTAAAACTAGTTTTTAGGCAGATTTTAATCATTAGAATATTACTTAAAATTATTTTCTTTTAGATTAACCACTATCTACTATTTGCTTTTAGATTTACCACTGTCTACTTTTGAAAGGAAATGCTACTTACGATCTCATAACCTACTCGCAAAATGCTTCATGTCATCGAACTACACCAAGTTTACCCTTCTAATCAAAGTGTTTCTGAACCGTGCGTGTGGCGCAGCGGTTCACCCTCCCTGCCCCTGGGCGGGAAGGTCGTGGGCTCGATCCCGCCCTGCGGCTGGGCGGGCGGGTTTCGGCCTGCGGAATTTTCACCCTGGTGGGTGGGTTTCTCGTCCGTTTTCGGCAGTACTTTCTGTTTGAGTGTGTTTTCTACCTCTTTGAAGTTCATTCCGAATTGGGTTCGGACCGGCTCGACCTTTGGAGTTGGGACCTTCGTCCAGTTCCACTGGGCTACCGTTCAAAAAAAAAAAAAAAAAATCAAAGTGTTTCTAAAAGTACTACTTCCATATCACATCATGTTGCTTATGAATTACGTAGCCCTCCACCATTATTTTTGCATGACGTGAAGGAATATTCAACATCGGAAAGTGAATTTTAGGAAATATCTAAGGTGATTTGTTGAGGGTTTTCAAAGTTTAATACATGCAAAACTGCAACCATGCATTAAATGCATTGAGCATATGCATAGTTTTAAAATTTAATTTGCAATTTAGCCCCATAGCAGACCTTTGAATTTTTATTAAAAATAATCTTATATTTAATATATTTTCAAATTTAATTTTAACAATATAATATTTACGGAAATATGTTACAACTGCCATTATGTTTTTCCACCTGTTCCCTAAGGAATTCGGGTCCCCTCAGTGTACTGGTTGACCGAGTTTAGTCAGTGACTCAGTGCAATAAGAGAGAGGAGGGAAAAATTTTTAAAAAAATATTTTCCGTCGAGTTGGAAAGTTCGGTGAACCCTACCCTCCCACTCACCAACTAATGCACTGAGAGGATCCGTCTCGCTATGAAGGGGTTACAACTTTAATAAGTGAGTTTTCTCTGCACATGGGTGTTGATGGACAGTCTAGTAAGACTTAACTCCTGTATCATCTTACGATATATTGCATCTAATTAAGCGAGCACGGCGGATTAGTTTCACGACAGTCTAGTAAGACTTAACTCCTGTCGCAACTTGCTATCCCTGTGCATGTGCAGCAAAATAGTTCTCATCTTATATTCGTCCTCACTATAAGGTATCTTGAGAAATCCTAACTGGTAGTGCTGGTGCCTTCCCCCGAAGCATAAATAATTCTATACACCTCCTTTTTTCATGTACGCAAAGATCACCATAAACGAAGCCTGGAAGTAGGGCGGAAGGATATAAGTTGGCCAACCTTCTCTTGATATACAACATTAATATTTTTTTTACTATTTTTTTTAGTCAAGTGGCTCAATTATTTGTGCTTTTTTAGATTTTCTTTTCTAGTCTAATGAAGTTGACTAAATATGAGCGATTAACTATCTTTCTTGCAATAGAGATACTTCTGCATAAAAATAATTTTTTTCACATCCATTTGGATAAACAATTCTACATTTGGAATTAAGAGGGATGCTAAAAAAAAACTAATGATAACTTATAAAGTGTCTCTTAAGATTGTCCCCACAGTATCTATGTGATGTTTGTTTTTCCGATTGTTTTTGGGCGAGTGGCAAAAGACAATGACAAAACAAACATGATACATATATTCGATGTCGGAACTATCTTTGAGAATTTTCAAATTTGTGAAACCTCGAAATTCTTTGACAAGCTTGGTGGTCTTTTCAGGTAGGTCTTATCGTGCATGTGCTTGGTGAAGCCGATGCCTGCGGCTGTGGTTCCTCTTTCCATCTGAGGTTTATTTAACTGCATGCTCTGCGTGCAGGCAACCTCCCTTGTCGCTGCCTAATTCTTTGTGTGATCGGAACTTTTTAGAAGAGAAGAGATTCTCTTAATACACGTTTGGATAGGAGTTTAACAATACTGATTAAGAGAAAAAGAAGAATTAAATATTACAAAAATCTTTTCATATGATTCGAAAAGTTGGCAAATACTTAAACCTTCTCTCTCTCTAGTACTATTGAACTCCAAACTTCTATTAAGAGGATCTCTTCTCTTCCAAGATCTCCCACCCTGCTTTCCGGACGAGCTTCCCCGGCGGCCCAATCCCGTGGGCGTTGCAACAGGTATCGCGGTGAAGGAGAAGAAAGCTGCCACAGTACTTGGCACTTGGCCGCCTCACTGGCGTCCGCCGGACCTTAATGCTCTGATAAGTAAAGGACGCCGCGCGCATCAGCCAAGGGAGGACCAGAAGAGATAAATCATAAATGTGCTCTTGTTGTGGGCTCTTGAGCTCAGAAGTAATGGTTGTGCAGTCGGCAAACAGTGGTCCAGGAATGGTGGCCTGTCTCCACTCGGCTGCGGTGGAGATGTAGCCACAACTTCAGCGGCGGATGCAGAAATACTGTCCAGTAAGATTACTCGGACATTAGGTCATAAGTATGATTAAATAGTAAAATTTTGAATTAGATTATATAGAGTTTTAAGTTGGACCAGTGAGATCTTGAGTTAGATAAATGAAGTATCAGATTAGACTATTTTAAATTAGACTAATAAATTTGACTAAATCTAATGGGATACTAGGACCCCACTAAATGCACACTAGATCGCCACTAATCCCCGTGATGGACAACAATATCTCAGGCTGGCACAAGTTGTTCCACGGCCCCAACCTGTGGAGCTCTGCAACCTGGTGAGGAGTCATGATGAACCATGCAGTGACTGGCTGCTTTGTGTTTGATTTTTCTGCGCCTTGACCTAGAGAAAGGCTGTAGTGTTAGTGTAGGGACTAGCCAAGGACGATTCCAGATCTTCTAATTGTATTTACTGACTGCTTCGCCTTTTTTTTTTTTCCTTCTTGCGTTGCAGAGAAAAGATCTCTTATCCCCGCTTTAAGAATGATATGAATATGAAGTATGAGAGGATCATTTACAAAGAAAATCCTTCATATGATCTTTTTTAAAAATCTCGCATAGAAAATTTTCATATAAATATTTGTGCGCCTTTTTTTTTTTTGCACTTATTGATTCTATTTAGTAAGTGCACGTAGAAGATCTGCACTATGAAAGGATACCTCTACGTCTGTTTGCCCATTCATTTCTAAATTAGAAAGAAGGATAAAAGTATAATATTTTTAACTTTAAGTTGTTAGGATGAAGATGAGAAATTATTTGTATTTGGATAATTTTAGCTGCGAAAATATTGCTTGTGCACCTTTAGAATACTCCCTTAAATATTACACCTTTTACTACTTCGGTGTATTACATAGGACTCCACAATATCATGACCTTAGAATATTTTATTTGTGATGGTGATCATACAAGAAGCACATTAAAGGATTACCTTAAAAGAGTCGGAACAACATGACCTTCCAGATAAAGACATGGATGCAATAAACGAGGGTCTGAATATTTGATTATATATCCATGTTTTCTTCACTCGCCGTAGCCATTGATCATATTTCGTTGATGGCATTCATACTCGATAATTTAATTTCTATATCTGTTTCTGACATTTTTTAAAGATAAGCGTACAGGAATTTTTTTCTTAAAGGATAAGGATATGGACAGCTGGATCCGTGTCGGAATTAGTAAGTGCAGATATAATAATTTATTGAAAAATTGTTTTATTAACTTCAATCGGTAAAATACATAGATACACTTAGAAGATCTGCACTCCATTCCAGAACATGTCTATCTAACGAAGCAAACTTTAATGCGAAACTGACGCTCCAATTGTATAGGAACAGTGCTAAAACCCGTCGTTTGAAAAGTATTTTGTGGACCCACAAGGAGCACATCTCCTGAAGACAAAGGTAATCGTCAGTGTACCTCCACTAATATTCACGCCGAATCATACTTCATAATAATCTCAACTAATGATAGCGAATAAAAAATAATGTGGGCACTCTCTCAATTAAATCTGTCAACAAGTTCATGACCCAAAAAAAATCTGTAAGCAAGTCGACCATTAGGTTTTAGGTTTTAGCGATCGAGGTTAATTCATTTGAAAAACTTTCATCTCTTGTAAAGTCTTTCATTTATTCCTGTTGGGTCAAAGATTCGTCTGATTTTGATCGTACGGTCAGAACCTTCCCATGCCACAGAAGTCTCTTTGCTGCTCCTTGCAAGAAAGACACTAAGATAAAAGAGACCCCGGTTCTGATCCTGAGAATTCCCCTCCGATGCCTAAGTCATGACCAAATATTGACAAATAGTTTTAGAAGGTTTGGGGATTGCTTCGGACGTACCTCATGAGAGTATTGGAGGGTCTTTCTTATAGCATTCGTCCGAGAGTCTGAAGGCAAGACGTAACGGGGTAAGCTCGATTCCAATTTTGGACTGGACTGGATTCCGATGATTTCGGCTTCCTTATTTGGTGCAGGTTTCCTTCCTTAGAGGATAGGAGAGGGATTAGGAAATAACTTTCCTTAAGGGAGTGGATCACTCCGAACCCCTCGGAGTCCATTATGAATTCGAATGAACTTCTGGCGGGAACAGGCTCATAGCGCCTCAAAGGGGTCTAGTGGGATCCAAGGACGTCTTGGGCGTTTCATAATGGGTCGACCCACTTAGTAAATGGGCCGAACCGAACTTGGCCCTCTCAACCCCTCTCTGGGCTTTGTTCTCTCTATACGCTTTGTTTTATGTTGGAAAGATACTGAATATAGTAGTTCTCTCTCTCTCCTTTAAAGAAATTAAGAAGTGTAAATTCACATAGAACAAATCTCTCTCTCTCTCTCTCTCTCTCTCTCTCTCTGTTCGTTGTCAGGAGCTTTCTCATTTAGCCCGTCTGAAACTCTAAGGCCTCATTTGGTACGGGGATAGGGATGGATTAACCACATTTTAACCTCAATCTTTGTTTGGTAGGCCATTTCCGTACTGATGGGGGTTAAGGTTTTTAGGGATAACTCCAAAAGTGGGGTTAACAATGGGGATAAGTCATCTCAAGTTTTTGTTGAAATGAGTTATCCCTGTTTCTTTAATCCTATTTTTACCAATTTCTTTCTTTCCTGATGCCCTTGGTAGCCTTTCGCCCCCTTCGTTGTTCATCTCGTCCCTTTGCTCCAGTTGCATGTGCCCTAGTGAAGGCAATCGTGCTCCTCCTCCCTGGCGGCGACGACCTAGGTAGACCATTGTCCTCCTCCTGATCCTTCTCCCCTAGCGGCTACGAGATGCCACCAATGACCCTCCTCCGGAATCACCTTCTCCTCTTCTCATGATGGCTGTGGCTGCTCGTTTGGCGACGACCACCACCGTACCTCCTCCTTTCGCCCCCCCTTTCCAGTGGGTCGATCCCTACGTGAAGGTCCTCCTCCGAACAACAGCAACGTCAGGGTGTAGCAATCCGCCACCCCATTCTCCTCTGTCTATCTAGGTGGCTCGATTTGTATCTCCTTCCCCTCTTGTCTTTTGATCCATGTTCTATGAGTGAGAAGGCTTCCTTCCTTCCCTGCAACACATGTGGAGGTGATGACAGCTTACAATCAAGCATTCTGGTTGTTGGGAATTTTTTGGAGCTCATATTTTGACACTTCGACTTAAGATTTTCATCCTTCCCTATTGGTGTGATGTTCTTTATCATTATATTGCTTTATGGTTTTTATGTTGCTAAGAACATGTCTATCGTGACCTTTTTTTTTTTTTTTTACATATAACATGTCTCCCGATCCTTACACGTTGGTTAATTTGTCACTTTGATTCTTCCCTGTTTGTTATTTTCATGGATATCAACAACACGTGCTCCTTCCCTACGAGTTATTTGATCTTAATTGATATCATGTGATCCTTCCCCACTAGTTAATTTGTCACTTTCATCTTTCCCTGGTTGTAATTTTGATGCATATGGGAAGCATGTTCTCCTTTATATGACATTTTATAGTTCTCTTGATTTCAAATGTTTACTTTATATGAATTTTATAGTTCTCTTGATTTCAAATGTTTGCTTAATTAATTCAATGGATAGAAAATAAGGCGATAGGTCCTTATGACCACTCTCTTGATTTCTATTAGATTCAACTTGAAGGCATACATGGTTTAAGGAAGATAATCTCACTACCTAAGCTATGCTGCATTTCCCAGTTATTTTGTCACTTTCATCCTTCTCTGCTTGCTACTTTGATGCATATGGACATCATGTGCTCCTTTCCTACGGATTATTTTGGTGTTAATTCCTATCATGTGATCCTTTCACGCATGTTAATTTGTCACTGTCATCTTTTCCTGCTACTTATTTTTTAGAATTCTTTGGTAATGCACTCAGTATAGGAAGATCCTTGTTGTTAACTTATGTACAAAGCATGCTTATCGTTCGATTGTAATAGAGTCATTTCTGAAACTATGGCTTCAAATAGTACGGATAAGGCTAGAGTTGCCAACTGGAGCTTTGAAGCCATCGTACATTGCTTGACCTATTAGTAGAACACAAGGTTAACGACGATGGCTTTGCCAATGAGAATTTTACAAAAGAGGCATGGAGAAGGACAGTTGTGAAATTCAATGAAGCCTAAAAGTTAGGTTATTCTCTCCAAAATCTTAAAAATAGATTCAAGAATTTGAAGAAAATCTATCTATCGGATTGTTGTGTTCTCATGTTTCTATGAATTGCTCATGCAACGGAAATAACAAAATTAAAACGACAATCCGATACCCGTTTCAAAAAACTAAAAATTGGATTATGGAATAATCGGTTTTTATCGTGCGCGGATTCGAATTTGCGACTGATTGGCTCCGTCGGTGTGACACCGCTAACCGCGCAAGCGCCCAGCCTCTAGCAAAGTCTACGCGATTCTCCTCGCGGTAGATATCCTCACGGTTCCTCGTTCTTTGCAGCCTATGAAGCCTCCGCCGTTCGCCACAACGCGCAGACTATTTTCCGTCGGACGGGAATCGGAGAAGTGGCGGAGCAGACCCGGAGAACGTGTTCGGCCTGGGGCGCCAGAGAGAGAGGAAGAGAGGAGGGGGCGGCCAGGGTTGAGCAGCAGCTTGACCTGCTCAACCCGTTCGCTACATGTTATATTAACCGCGTGGTTTTTCATAAAACCCTCTGATTTATATAAAATCTACTTATTTATCCATCGCCTTGAGAATCTTTTGCATGTGACCCTCTAAGCCCAATAACTAGTCCGGTTAATGGCCCAATAAGCTCAGTGACTCCTCACTGGCCTGATTAATCAATTAATAATTCATATTAATTAATTAATCAATCGAATTAATATCGTACATCAAATTTGATTGGGCCTCCGATCACGTTAGGTGTCAAGCAACATCACGTGAACCCGGAAAGTATCGGGATTTGTAGGTGCTGAAAATGCTCGTGTGATTAATATGAAAAAACTATGTTGTTTAGTGTAAACTAACCTATTAAAAACAGCAACTAAAGTGCAGTGATCGCCAGAAACTTTTAACTTAAAAGTTTCAAAAGAGAGTTTTTGATCGCCTACCTGTTTGAATGCGGAAGAATGAGTCCTTGGTTCCCCTCCTTCAGCCGGCTGAAGAAAGAGAGCCCTTTCTTTGTTCTTTTGTTCTTGCTGTTGAATGTGAGGTTGAGGATCGTCCAGAAGTTCTTCTGGCTTGGTGCTTGATTTCCCCTTTTGATCTCTTGTTGTTGTTGTTGAGTGCAGCAGAAACAGAAACAGAAAAATAAAGAAGAAACACTGATGAGAATTTAAGTAGAAGTAATATCAAAACTAACCATGATTATAAACATGCTTAAACAGCAACTCACTTGTTTAATTGACTTTGAAACCCCTTAAATCAAATGGGTTTTGGAAGATTAATGTTGTGGTGTGTGTTGCATGAAGTGAATATGAAGATGTAAAATGAAATTCAAAAATGAAACACTTATGCCCAGTTGGTTTGAAGCCTTGAAATGATGAAGATCTTGAAAGGGACGCCGACTTCTGGAAATGGCAGCGCTCCGGCGTTCCGACGTTGTTGCTTCGATCTTCAAATCGCTATAACGCTATGGCTCAACTCAATTCAATTCTCTCCTTCTTTTTTTTTTTAACTCCCTTCAACATGTAAGGTATTTATAGGTATTTTCTGCGTTCGCGATTAACATAGAAAAATCTAGGATTTATCTACCTTAACCGACAGATAATTACTGATTAATTCATCTTTATCTGTAATTATCTAAAACGCGTCCACCATGAATGACGCCTTTCAGATTAAATTAAGATAAGGATAAATATCCGGGAAAACTTATCTTTATCTTTATTAGATAAAACGCGTCCACGTGTGTAGACGTCTTTTACCCTAATTAAGATAAGGATAAACATCCGGAAGAGAAGTTAAAACAACTTAGGAAACCTAAAACACGTCGACCCTAACAGACGCCTTTTAGCTAATTAATTAATTGATTAAAAATTCAAATTTAAACGTTAAAACAGGAATAAACTCTAAATCGCGTCTACACAGGTTGACGCGTTTTAGAATTCTGAATCGCGTCCACACAGGTTGACACGTTTTAGAAAGAATTCTGAATCGCGTCCACACAGGTTGACACGTTTTAGAATTCTGAATCGCGTCCACACAGGTTGACACGTTTTAGATTTCTGAATCGTGTCCACACAGGTTGACACGTTTTAGAATTCTGCATATTTTAATTGAAATTTGAGCTAAAATCAATTCGATTGATTAACTTAAACATGTATGTTAAACCCGACACTCAAAAAAATCAATAAAAATTAATCAATGATTAATTATCAGACCATTATGAGCCATTATTATATGATATGAAATTTACTCAAAATGACGTCAAAATTAGCGTGTCTACAGGATTAAGTAATCCACTCTTGGAACCTTTCCGTCGACAGTTATCACGTAGATATAATCATTCATTCGTACAGTGCTCTCGAGTCAACTCAGGATATGGTGTACTGTCAAACTATAACCGGTCGACTCACTTGGATCGAATGTTGCCGTATAATATCAAAAAACCCCTTTCTCGAATTATCGTCCGCCCTGGCCAAGGACTTCCGCGCATCCTTCATAGAGCATTCTCTCTCTAAGTACCGAGAGCGAATGATTCCTTATTGACACTCAATTTCCTTCAATGGTATTCCGTTGTACCCGATCCTTGGTTGTTTAAAATCCCGTGGTTAGACATTCATAAACCAAGGTCAAAGCACAGAAGTCCACCGACAAGGTGTCCTTAGTGTCTCAGGTCCGATGACCATCCACGCAACTGCGACAATAGAATCTAGCTGGTTGACAGTGAGGTATAATACCATCCAGCGATTCAGTCGAATCAATTCAGTGAACTCATTATCTAATGAGCACCTACATATTCACCTTAGTGTCTCCACAGAAGTAACTATGAGATCAATCACCCTCATCGTATAAGCATGAGTAATCTGTACTAGTCTAACCGGATATCCGATATCCTTCTCGGATATCCTCCGACTAGGAACTATTAAGAATATGTGTGTTTAAGTGATCAATCTCATTAGTATGATCTCATCATAATCTGATCACTATCACACATATTCACGGACTTCATTATGAGACGATAATAATACAAATTACACATAATAAATATTATGTCATTTTATTAATTTTAATAAATGAACGAGATTTATATTGTCAGATTGGCTTGTAGGCCACGTTAGACTAACATCGATCGAATTGGAGATGGGATGATGAAAAGCAAGTACCCACTCCCGACCCTATTGAGACTTGGGATGACTTGTTGGCAGTATGTAATTAGGTTTTCTTAGTCATTTTGTATAAGTCCAATAATAAACTTGCAATAACATGCCCCACTCTTCATTTTTTTCAGACTGATAAAGGATACAGACAATTCAGGACAAGTCATTCCCTTTCATTGAACAAATGGACCTAATTTGTACCAGTTCATTAGCTGGGGGGGGGGGGGGGGGGGGGGGGGAGATTGGTTGTCCTTTATTTGGGTAATTCTTACTTGGATGTTCAGGACGATGTTATGGAGGATGAGGACATGGATGTAGACATAGGTTTAGATTTCAGTTTAAATGGACTGAACACAGACAGTGGTACACCTGAGTCTAATATCCGACATTCAACCGTTTAAACTCCTACTAATGACCAGAATGAGAATTCGCCAATAAGAGGCTCTTCAACTTTGTCAAGTAGTAGTATTGGTAATTGGAAGAGGAAGCAAGCTGCGCAACAAAACAATAATGCACTTGAAAGGCTGGTTGTATTGGGTAAGGAGAGACTAGGTGTGTTGAGGGAAATGCTACAATAATAGAAAGAAGTTGCTCCCACACCCATTCATGCAATACTAGAACAATTGATGTTGGTGGAGGAAATTACTGATAATTGTTTTTGTAAGGCTGTTGATCTATTGAATTCTCTTGAAAATCAATGCATGTTCTTGTGTCTATTGACAAATATGAGGCTTCTATGGATCATGAACCGACTAGGTTTTATGTGATTCATATGACAACATTTTTTTATCTATGTTTTCCATACATTCATATGTTGTGATTGAATAGATTATTGATCATTGTTTTATTTCATTATCATTATGCTATTTAAGCTTATATTTGTCTTGTATGATTTTATGTGGATCTTTTTGGAATATAGGCGTCACTTTATGAATGGATACTCCCTCTTCACATTCCTTTGGTCTTATGAGGTCGATGATGGAGGAGGAAGAATATTGGGAGGAAGTCAAATAAGTATTAGTTATTCAATCGACCACATTTCTTACTTCTTCTCTTAGTATACCAATCCCAAGGCCAATGCATACCAATGTTGGTCGTGTACATAGATGGGTGGTGGAGTTAATGGCTGGTCACACTGGTAGATCAGACTCCAGTTTTAGAGTACACCCTCGTTTATTTCATATTTTAAGGAATAAGTTGTTGGAAAGGGATCTTGTAGAAGACACTAAAAATGTGTCCGCCACTGAATAGGTGGAGACTTGTTTTTTGAGAATGGACATGATGTGAGAAATAGATTACTTCGAGAATTGTTCCAAAATTTGGATGAAACAATAAGCTAACATTTTAATAATGTCCTCAGGGAATCCTTGCCATACAACATGATTGCATTAAATTGCCTAACGGTGATGAACCCATGCATGAAAAGATACATATTGATCCAAAATTTTATCCATTTTTCAAGATATCATGCTATCTCTTCATGCGTACTCAACGATTATAAGTGTAGAAATGATCTCGTACTTACATAACTTGATTATTTTATATTAGAATGTATTGAAGCAATTGATGACACACATCTCTACAATAGTGCCTAAGGTTGATGCACCTCATTATTGGAGTTGAAAGGGAGAAGCTTTTTTTAATGTGATTAACTATGTAAATTTTGATCTTTTGTTTACATATGTTGTTGTGGGTTTGGGTGGGATTAGCTACAAATATGAAAGTTCTTAAATGGGTCGTCGATAAGGAGGCTTCATTGTTCCCAAAGGTAAAAGATAGTATGTACATTGCTTAGCATATCATTATTATGAAATTACTTAGCAACACATTTTTTTGCAATACAAAAATATTACTTGGTGGATGCTGGTTACGAAAATACCTCTCGATTCCTAGCACCTAATTGTGGCACAAGAATCACTTATCGGAGTACAATAGCTCGAAGCATACCAGGATTACATATAGAGAGAGAAGAAGGATTTGTTCAACTACAAGCACGCTCAACTACGCAATGTTGTCGAGCGTGCCTTTAGTGTGTTGAAAGCCCGTTTCACAATCCTAGTAAAACATCGAAATTATTCTATTAAGACACAAGTAAAAATTGTCATGGCTTGTTGTGTACTCTACAACTTCATTAGAAAGGAGCAAGACCTTGATTATATTTTCGAACATAGAGAATGTGACTTAATGATGAAGGGTGATAGGGATGTTCAGGAAGAGGACAATGTGACCCGTACAAAGGCTACTGGAGGTGAGAGGTTCAGAAATCAAATGGTCACTCGTCTTTGGGACAAACATACAAGGCGAGGGTATTAATTATACTTCACTCTATACTTTCTTAAATTAGTCATCAGTATATACATACGATATTTTAGTTCATGACATATCAACTATCATCAATTGTAGGAACATGACTCAAGAAGAGGAAAATAAGGAATGACATTTCCAAACATGGATTTATTACTAGTGATGTGCACGCTAATTTTTTAAATTTTGTTTAAGTTGTAAACTACTATTGGTGATCATTGACATTTTCATATCTATATTTTCTTTCAGTTTTCTTAACATTTTCATAGATATGACATGTAGACTGTAGCTTTGTCGGATGATTTGTCGGGTACCATGTTTGACTGTTACTTTTTGGAATGATTTATTAAGTGACACCATTAATGTTAACATGGCTAACGTGGTGAGTTGTTACGAATTGCTTAGACTAACTTTTGGTGACTTTGGATATGACTTTCTTATGATTTAATATGACTTTGGTGATTTTGTTTTAATTCATTTAGAACTTGTTTTGGACTTGTTTAAATTTGTAGCATTGACCATATTGTTGATTGTTGATTTATGGAGGTACATTTCATTTGTAACAGGTTGCAGAAGTGTAAAGTTCATTTCCAAAGTTAGCTATGATGATGGGAAGAAAAGTTCATGAGATTAGAATGCTTGTGAGAGTCTCACTAACCATTCCTTACACCAAAGTCTCCCTTATAGTAGGTGGATGGCCTAATGGCAACCCCTACTACTAGTAGGTTGGATGCCCTAGTGGCAATCCCTACCACTATTAGGTTGGATGGCCTTATGGCAATCCCTATTATTGTGCACATGCATTTCTATGATTCTTCACACATAAACTTACATTGTCTGAGCCTCATGTATTAAATCCACTTTATTTCATGTTGATTAGACTAATACATATATGTATGCATCTTATGGATTATTTATGCTTGCTTGCTACTTGTATGCAGCATTCTTTATATTGTTACGTTTATGCAACTTATGATTTGGAAGTTTTGCATTTTATACATTGTGATATGATTGGTACATATATGTAAGTTGTAGTTTCATGGCTTCATGTGAATGGTGATATTGTGGACGGTAAATATAAAGTTGTGAACAAGTTTATATACATGAAAATAACAGTGTATCTTATACATAGGACTGTAAATATAAACTTGTGCACAAGTTTATATGCCCAAAGTAAGATGCCCTCATTTGACTGGTGATATTGTGGGCAGTAAATATAAACTTGTGCACAAGTTTATATACTCAAAGTAACATAACTTCATGTGAATAGTAATATCGTGGGTTGTAAATATAAACTTGTGTACAAGTTTATATACCCGTTAATAATACTAATACTCGGCATGGAGGTTATGGTTTATTCAGAGTTGGGTAATTTTTCTATGCTACTGTGCTAGTATATGATGTGCAAGGTCTGCTATGGGCATCTTTAATGTGTATGGTTTGAATTAACGTAATTGGACTATGATGGTCAAGATAGAAGTTCATTTCATCATTCATGATAATAAGGTCTCACACATGAACTTTTTTAAACTACTCCGATTTGGTGTTGATGGAAAGTCTCTATTGGCAACCCTTCCAACCAGACATGGCAATTAGTGTAACATGGTTGATGGTTGTGATGGCAACCTATGCATGAATATGATTAGATAACATCTTCTGTGACTTACTGAGCTTTTTATTTTAGAAGCATTACTTCATAGTATCTCTTTATGTGTACTTACTAATTTTTCTTATCATTGGTGTAGTTGTATAAACATGAATTGTGAATGTGGCGCAGGGATTTGTGTTGTTCGAATTTCTCATAGTAGTAGGAATCCGAATCGGCCATACTATTGTTGCCCCCTTGGAATAAGAGTATCACTCTCAGCCATTTTATTATTATGTTTCATATCAGCATTCATGTAATTCACTTTTTTTTAATGTTTTGGTTTATAATGATAAGTCATGTTACTTCTTCGTGTAGATAGACGAATTAGTAATGTGTCCTTGTGGAGAAGGACCATGTAAAAGATGGACATCTAATACCACTAATCCTAGGGAAAGAGTCTTCTATGTTTGTCAATATTCTAAGGCAAAACCACTATAACCTTTGCATGTTTGGATTCTTATATTTCTCCTCCTTACCATACTCATTAATGTAAATATTCATCTTTGTAGCCGGAAAAGGTAAATGCAAGGTGTGATTTTTTCAAGTGGGCTGAAGTTAGGGAGGACACAAACAAGACATCGCTACATATTCAAGATGAGGAAGGCCACCAAATATTAGAAGAGGTGAAACAATCAATTGAGAAGGAGAGATTCTCATTTGAGCAAATGACAATCTTTTGTGAAAGATTATTGTCGAAATTGGAGAATATTAAATTATATAGTGAAAAAAAATGATTGTATTTTTTTATTTTCTCAAAAAAAATTAAGAAGAATGTATGAACTGGACCAATGTGACTAATGTACTTTATTTAATTCTGTAATAAACTTGTTCGACTTATTTTGAATGTAAAACCATTACAATTCTCTTAAATAAAGTGTTGGTCACAGATATGATATGCTTGCTTTCAATTTTATTTAGACCCGTGTGATTAATAGTGACATTAACGTATCATCAAGTGCGATCAATATTGAAGTTTGTGTTTAAGTATAGTTTTCATAAATGGCCTTCTTATTAATTTCAAGTGACATAATATTTCATTGCTAATACCAATTCTTATTAATTTCAAATGACATATATTTCATTTTTAATACTAACTCTTAAACTATGGATAATAGATTAATACTAAACATAGACAATGTATGAAAATAGGTAAATAACATAGTATGGAAACTAGTACTAATAGTTAAGATAACGTATGTAAAATAGTTAACATCTAATATGAATATGTTACTAATATTAGGTGGGAATATTGTCCTTAAAATATATTTTATCTGTATTGTATTTGATTTTAATAAATTAATGAAGTCTATGTTATGTTGGTACGTTTGGAATTTTTTCTCTCCTTATCCCTTCAAAACAGAGGTTAGTGCATACCACCTTTAATCTGGGATAAAGAGGGTGTATTGATCTTTTTTTGTACGTTATCCCCGTTCTTATCCCTGTTATACCAAACTAAGAACAAGTTACACCCGTTTCTTATCCCCAGTGATACTAAACACACACACACACCAAGTTGCACGCATTGTTATTTATTTATTTTTTAAAAAAATAAAATTCATCATAAATTTTAAAATATTTGATAATCTTATTTAAGATTATTTTCATATTATGAGACTTTATTTTTATCGTTCGATCATGGTTCGATCTTAAAACTCAATCTTAGTTGTGTATTAGGTACATGCAAAAGTCGATTTCTAAAAATTATAACAAAAAGTTGAAAACTGAAAATTAGTCATATTGTCCTTAAAATTGTTCCCATTCCTTAGGGTTATAGTATTCATCACTATCTAGCTCACACAAGATTGAACGGCTACAATTAATTAGAATACGATCTAATAGTTAAATTTAAATTCTAAAAAGTAAAAATTATTTTATAAGAGTAATTAAATATTATGATGATTTTTATTATAATTTTTAACATGAGAGTGAAGCCAAAATATACCCCCCCCCCCCCCCCCCCCCACACACACACACACAAGCTTATATCAAGAGGAACGTACATTAAGTGTTCACAGTTAAAAACACTCCTTGGTTCTATAGCCTTCTCGATCATTTGAAGGGATCAAAGGATAGATGTTAATAACCGTCTTGTTTGTTAAATATTGTCAATCTCCGCAATCTGCGATCTTCTTTTAGAAGAAATCCCAAAGTTCTCATGTCTTCCTCTGTACATTTATGAATTCTTAAAGGCTTCTGTGTCGCTTATCTGTGAACGTGTCCATGGATGACGTGGTGACTGAGCGCTACAGGTAGAGGGCAGGTAGTTGGTCATCACTATCAATACTCCCTTTCTTCTCACTTCTCAGCTGGGTTTATATGCGACGCTTCCTCCTCTGTCTACTCCATGGCAGTGGTGTAGTTATAACTCCTCCGAGTGAAGCAAGCTCTCTCTCCAGTTGGTGCCCAATCCCTTGCGTGATTCGAACCTTTTGAATGGCGTCCCTGTTGGGTTTAAATGCTCCGACAAGGGTCACAGCCTCTCAGGCGAAGGTACCCAGAGGGAAAATACTATAAATGTGGTCTTTGAACAGCCAATTGTGGGAGAGGGTGTGGTTGCTTATGCAGCCGTCAAGCTGCCTGTGGGCGGTGGGAACAAATTACATCTCTTAAAATTTTCTATCTTTCTTTAAGATGTTCCACTGAGAATCGAATTACATAGGTATGTACGACATGTTAGAGACTTCAAAAAATAAAAAAAGAAGAAGAAAAAATAAAAAATAAGTCTCAATAAATAGTATATTATATTGTTCATTAAGGCTCAATTTTTAAATTTTCATCCTTTTTGGGATGTTCGATTAAAAATCGAATTATATGAGCATATAGGACATGTAAGAGGCCTTCGAAATTTTTTTATGAAAATTCAAAAATAGATCCCCAATGAATAGTACAACACTGTTCATGGAGGCTTGATTTTTGAATTTTTTTTATTTTTTAAGATGTTGCGATCTTAAATCCATTTATATGGACATGTAGGACATGTAAGGGGCAAATTTCAAAATACTTCTTTTTTCAGTTTGACTGCACCACCCGGCGACATAATAACTCGCAGGGCTACAGTAAGTTATTTTCCCTTTGAAATTACTTATATTTATATCCTTAAAACTTAAGATATTAAAATTTTACACTTATATCCTTAAAATAATCTGTATAGTTTTATGTTTATACTCTTGAAACTTAAAAATGTTTAAAAAAATGGTTTCTAAAAATATATTTTTATAATAAAATTTATTTTTTCTTCTAATTATATTTCAAATACAACTAAACATACAATGTGAATCGTGTAGAGACATGATATTTTTTATTTGAACCATTTAATTAGATGTTAAGTTAGGACATTCTGGTAACCCAAAAAATAGAAAAAAAATAAAAGGATTTTTTGACTTTGCCATTTGAATGTCTAATCTAATATCGAGCTAGAAGATTCTTCAAACTAAAAATAAAATAAAAAAAGAATTTTTTATATTGTCCTTTCGAATTTTGATGGTGTGAGAACATGATCCTTTTTTTATTTGAAATATCTGATCAAAGATCGAGTTGGCTGTTATCTCAACTCAGAAAATGAAAAAGAATCAATTGACTTTATTATCTATATTAGTAATCTCATAAGTGTCTGATCAGATAATTTAAATTATTTTACAAAAAAATAAACAAATGAAAAGGTTTTCAAAAAAAATATTTTTAGAAGTATCAAACAGTTGATTGCATTTTCATTTCTTTTGTAAATTAGTATTTAAAAAAAATATTCTATTTAAATATATTTTCGGTAGAATCAAATGGAACCTTAGATAAAATTCAAAGTAAACTCGCATAATTAAGGAAGTTAAAGGCAAATAATATACCATGGTTAAGAGGATAATACATAAATATGAATCATATATGGTGTTAATTATAAAAATGAAATATTTTAAGAGATTATTTGCAAAATCCCAAAAACAATAGTTTATATGTATGTTAGTGATTTTATAATTACAAATTATTTCTCTAAGTAAACAAATATATGAATTCAATTTTAAGGAAAAGTTTTACGTGAAAACAAACAAATGCAAAACTTTTCAGCAAAATGTTTTCAGAAGTACAAATGATTGATTCTATTTTTATTTTCCTTGTAAACCGTTTTCCTTAAAAACATTTTCTACTCTAGTTTTATGTGTAACTAAATGTACCCTAAGGATCAGTTTATTTTCATGTAAAATGGGATGCAAAGGAAGTTTTTTACAAAAAATATATCACAATCACTTATTTAGAAGTTCATAAAATTTTGATCAACAGATAACTTAATTCATTGACTTCTCCTTTTCTTGATTTTGACATTCATGAGATAAACCTGGATGTCCTTTTTCAAAGAAATTGAAAATATTTTCATGAGCACCAAATAATAAATTTTGTTTTCATTTTTCTTATTAAATATATTTTAAAAAAAAATCTTTTAAATCTGATTTTGTTTTACGTGTAACCAAACAAACGTATCCTAACTATTTTCATTTCGCATTTGCCAGGAGCCAGCGTTGACCATAAGTATCTGTTCTTTTCAGAGGGCATGGTCGTCAGGCCGTCAGATTGATTAGCTCCGAGGCATAACAACCATCTGATGGACGACGGTAATGTTTCGGTGCTTATGCGTAACAAGTTCGAATATTCTCTGTGCCCTGGCTCAGTGCGCCCAAGAGTAGGCCCCGCTTTGTTCTGATGACATGAGGCCGTCTCCAGACTCTCCACGTTGAGGTGGAGGGTACGGAGGCAGATGAGTGGAAGGCCCCAAGGTAGGCCGGGGAGGCCTTGGGGCCCTTGATCTAATCTCTCAGTAGGAGTGGCGCCGGCGACGGCAGCAGAGACCGGCCAGGAGGGGCGTGCGGAGGTGGCTATGGGCATGCTGCATGTACTTGGACCAATTGTTGGTGGAGATGTGACTGTCCTTAAGATCAGTGGTGGACGTACAAATTTTGTCCAGTTGAATTATTTAAGTCAGTATTAAATTAACGATATTTTATTTTTATTATATTAAAATATTAAAATAAAAAATAAATATATTTTAATCATTTAAAAATGATATATTTCAATAAAATTGATACACCTCGTTACGAGGAAATTTTGCTTCCAGATGCACTCGATGAATTTTTATTAAATTATAAATATAAATCATAATAATATAAAAAATTCAATAGAACTAAGATCCGAATGAGACTGAGGTCCTGTAGGTCATCTAAAAAATTCAATGAGTTCACTTTATACTTAAATTTGAAACTTACCTTATTAAATTAAGACTCTTATAACAAAATTTTAAAATTTAAGTGGGATCCCAGGAGCCCACTGAAACAAGTTGGGTTGCCACTAAGACTCGCAATAAGCCGAGTCGAACTTAACCAAAAGCTCGAGTTCGGGTGAACATAAAAATCTTCGAGAGTCAGATTTGTTGCATCGTTGGGACTATTATGTTTCACAGTGGGGCAGCAAACCTGCAGTCTGATAGGACACTGTAAGACCCTTAAAAAAAAAAAAATTTTATTTTAAGTTCTGTATCGCCATGGGTGTAAGAATTCGGCGGTGTAACAAATAAAACTCAATCTTTAAAAGACTCGGCGCATTTAAACTTTTCTTATACCCAAAAAAATAATACTTGCTGCAATGTCCTCCCTAACTGTAATGGAAGCATTGCGGTGGACAGAAAAGAATATTTTTTGTTTTGATTTTTTTTCAAGTCGGCCCTAAAGTACCTTAATCGTTCGTATAATGTAATATCCGATCGGAGGTCTAAAAAAATCATATACATATATATATATATATATATATATATATATATTGGACTCGACCCATTCAATTGGACATTGGGAAACTTCGGAGCCGACCTAAAAAAAATGAAAGAACCATTTTTCTTAACCCACTGTAATACCTCCATTGCAGTTGGCGAGACATTGCCACATATATTATTCTACCCCAAAACCCGTCAAAGAAGATCCGGCCCAGCAGAAGCTCCGACCTAAAAACAATAAAAAATCCTAATTTTTTTAACCCACAATACCTCCATTGCAGTTGGAGAGAAATTGCCACAAATATTATTCTACCCCAAAACCCGTCAAAGAAGACCCGGCCCAGCAGAAGCTCCGGCCTAAAAAAAAAAGAAAAACCAATTTTTTTAACCCACTGTAATACATCCATTGCAGTTGGGGCGACATTGCCACAAATATTATTCTACCCTAAAACCCGTCAAAGAAGACCGGCCCAGCAGAAGCCGAGGGGCCAGTAGGTACAATGGACTGGAAAAGGTACAACTTTATTTACAGGAGGGTAGGTGGGGTAGCACTTTAGATTTACTCGGGACAAGACTAGAAGTCCCAAGGAAAACGACCCCCTCCTCCGGCCTACAAGTTGGCCTGGGGCTTGCCTTAATGGTAACGAGTGTGGGAGTGGTAGGATCCTATAAAATATCAGTGTTCATTTTGATGCGAGCCACCTCGTGAGCCAACGAGCCGAATTGGGTGGAGCTCGTATTCGGTTTGGGTGTAGCTCGGCTCACTGTAGTAACCCTACCTGTCACCGTTGTGTATCACAGTGTAAATGGTGTGGATAGGGTTGTGGACGGTTAAGTGTTCGTCGTGGCGCTACCTGTTACTACGCACGCGCGGCACAAGATAGTGGGAAAGAGTTCGACTCGCCTGGAGGTCCTATGAATTTTAAAAGAAGAAGTTCTAACCTTTCCTAGAATTCAAAAAAACTTATATAATGGAGAAATTTTGGTTAAAGGGATGAAAGTAAATGGAAGAGTTGTTATAATGATGACTTCAAAATTTCATTTATTTATACCAACGCTGTTCTGATCTTTCTACCTTCATTCTAAAGTTACCTCCAAAATGTAAAGGGCATTTTGTTACCAAACGCACAGTCAAAGACTTAAAAAGAGGGTTGACCATAGGATGTTAACACAATAAATTTTAAACTTTGGATGTAAACCAAAATACTCAAGTCACAATCGTTTGGATTTTAATTTAAAAAATATATAAGATTTGAAGCTAAAAAAACCCTGAAATTTAAATATATTTTCGTATAGTGGAACTTCGTACATAAGCAAAAATATTAATAGGAATGATAACTAAGGCAATTTCCTTTAGACTTTTTGGACATCGATCCTTATAAACATAGTAAATTCAAATAAAATCCTTATAACTTACGTATTTTGATATTAGTCTCTATAAATTTATTATAATTTAATAATAAATCTTTTCAATTAAGTTTTATTAAAAAAGCAAATATTAATGAGATATTAGATGTTCTTCAAACTAATGTTAAAGTAGATGGAAAAACTTGCACTGACTTAAAAAAATAACAAATCAAGTCCCAAGGAACAGCAAAAAAATGGCCTTAATGAGTCGAGTGCAATAATTATTTTTAATTTTTTAAATTTTTAGATCGTTTAATTGGCGATCGAATTCTATCGATACATGGGACATGTTTGGATGACTTATAAACTTTTATTTTCTTTAGAGCGAGAAAAGTGAGAAAGAGACTGGTCTCATTAATAATAATAATAATAATTTTAAAAATAATAATACTATCAAAATTTATTATTATTATCTCATGAGACTATTCCAATAATATAATAATAATAATGTCAAAATTAGTTATTATTATCTTAAGATATTGCAACAAATAATAATAGGGAATAGAAAACAAGAGATAAAAATATTAATAAGGAGAAAGAAAAATATGAAAGAAGAGAAAGAGAGATAATAATAATAATAATAACAATAATAATATTAAAATTAATTATTATTATCTAATGAGACTGCTATTTTGATATTAATTTTTTACTAGTAATAATAATATCAAAATTAGTTATTATTATCTCATGAAACTATAATAATAATAATAATGATGATGTTAAAAGTAGTTATTATTATTCTAAGATGTTACAACTACAACAACAACAACAACAACAATAATAATAATAATAATAGGGGACAGAAAAAATAAGGAGAGAGAAATTATAAAAGAAGAAAAATATAGATAATAATAATAATATTATTATTAATATTATTATTACTTAGGAAATAAGGAAAGAGAAGTTAGAGAGAATCAATGAGAGAGGGGAGAGAGAGAGAATTAATGAGTGAGAGGAGAGAGAGATTAATGAGAGAGAGAGAGAGGGAGAGAGAGATAATTAATGAAAAAGAGGGAGAGAGAGAATTAATAGAAGATATAGATATCAATGAAAAAGAGAGAAAAAAAATTTTAAGCGAAAAACGTAGAATTTTAGTGTTGCCAGCGTGGCACACAAGACTCTTTTATATATATATATATATAGATAGATAGTACAGATGAAATCCTAAAATGTAATGTCCTTTTGTCCTTCCATACCCACGTTGGATTTGATATCGATACCCGGTGTTTATAGATCCGTGTCCTGTTTGGTTGAGGGGACTGTAATCTTCCAAACAAGAATCCAAAGGAAGAGGCCATGGTCGCCATTCGCGGATCTGATCCCTCTTCTTCCTTCCTCCACGTTTACTGGCGCTGCTGTGACGTATTAAAAATTTTAAACTTGATGCCATGATGGTATCGGCGGCCCGTTATCTGACCGGGCGCCAATAAGTACCTCATCTCCACCGTTTGGAGTTCCCCGCAGGCGACGGAATCCTCTCTCTCTCTCTCTCTCTCACCACTTGTCGCTTCTGGGTGGGATGGAGGGGGAGAAGAATGGGACGGAGTGCCACCCACTGCTGCGAGGAGGGAGGAGGAACGGCGATGGGTACAGGCATGGCCTCTCCAAGGCGCAGCTCCGGTCGCTGGCCGCCATGTGCGAGGCCCTGATACCGCCCCTGGAGGTGGAGGACGTCGCTGTCCCCGGCAGCAGGGAGAAGCCCCCCAGCAAGAGCCTGCAGGCCTTCTATAGGTCCTCTGGGGCGGAGTCCCCGCTTCCGGAGCAGGTGAGTATGATTCCCGGACAACTTTCCCTCGAATTTCCCGGTCTCCCCTCCCTCCTGTTCATCTCTTCGTCTGTCCCTTCCGATTGCTCAGGTCTGCAAAGATGAGGCCTTTTGTTCACATCAATAACCAAACACCAAAGTACTAATTCGGGATGTCTTTTATATGTGCGAGGGTTTAAGATCTTTGTCCTCTTATTATTCATGAGGATTGTTGTTGCTGTTGTTCTTGTTTTGCCCATGGCCTCTGGTGCGGATTTGGAGGCGACCCATTACCATACATTTCTCAAAATGTCTTCTTTTTCTTCTTTCCCTCATGTATATGCCTCCGTTTATTGTACAGGTTGGAGAACTCCTGGGAACGGGGCTGCCTGAGGCCGCCTCCGTGGTCAGAGCGATCCTGTGGCTATTATCCACCAGACTTGGAACCCTCATCCTTTGCGGCTTTCTGTGCCTCTCGTGGAGGTTTCCCTTCATCACCAGTTTCCCGGATTTGCCTCTGCAGAAGAGAGAGCAGGTGCTGCTGAGATGGAACAGGGAGAACTTCTTCAGATTGCTGAGAATAACGTTCGTGTTGGTCAAAATCTTCGCGCTGTACACGTTCTTCACCAGTGTAATCTTCTTCCTCCATGCTCGAGTTTGCAAATAGGTTTGGGAGATTTTGCTGCTTAACGTCCCTAATTACCTCTTAGGCTCTTACCATCCATTTTTGCTCTTACCCACCTAATAAAGGAATGTGTATATGCGGTAATTCCTCTTCGTTCTAATTGATCTCCGCTTGCCAGTTATATCTTGCCTTAGTTTAGCCATGTCACCTGTTTTGGCGAATGGAAATTAGAATTCTTCCTTTTTTCGAACTTTTCCCAGTGGTCTGCTGTATATTTTGAGTCAGATGTTCAAAAACCTAAAGGGAAAATGATATCAAGTTTTGAGCTCTTAACAAGAATAGTCTAGAAATTTACCATGTTGCTCCAGGAGTTCTCTCACGAGCATAAACAAAGGAGAAGCTATTACTGCAAGGATGTTTGGATTGACCTGAGAGGCCGAATTTTTCTGCACTCTGTTTCATTTTAAAGCTTTCTTCAAGGACCTGGCTTGATGTTACGAAGGTTTTCTTGCTTTTTTTTTTTTTTTTTTTTCCTTCTCTGGAAAGAAAAAAAGACTGGGGCAAGTTAAAAACAGGGATCTGTCTCCGCTGATTTTGGAACTTCTCAGGTTTCAATGTTTTTAAAGAAATTCAAATGCTACAGAGACCTTTGAGCATCTTTCCCAAACGATTCATTCACCCATTCTGCTGCATCAGCTGGGTTGGGTTCTGTGGGGTTAATAGAAGCAATATTTTAATGGTGCGGGTTGCAGCAGAGGAGCCCACGTTTCTAGTTGTGCTTAAATAAATAAAGAGGATTTTGGTATTCCCACTAACTACATGGAAGTAGAATATACAGACGCCCCCATCTATCTCACTAATCAAAGTTAAAGTCCTAAGCATTAGCACCTTTTTGTCACATCTCTTCCTCGTTTGCTTATGATCTTGTGTAACAGAAAGAGGAGTGTAGCAGAGAACACACTCTTTTTGTTCTCAGAGAAACCCGCATTGTTAGTTTATTGTTTTGATCCCTTTCTGATGATATTTAAATGATGATGTAATTTAACCTTGGTCTCTTGTTTCCAGCAGATTTCTAAACTTCTGGGTTTCTATCTCTCTGAGTTGAAGGATTAACCTTATTATCCAGTATGCTCTGTTTCCAGCAAAGTTTCTAACTTGGAAATTTCTTCACTTTCTCGTTGCAGTCGAACGAAAACTCAGAAAATCCAGCATGGGATGCGATCGGCTACCACCTCCCCACAGGGGAAAAGCCCTCCAGATCACAGAAGGAGAGGCCCCTCGAGAAGGGGATCATAGAAACCAAAGACGAAACCGACTCCTCCCTCCTAGAATTCCTCAGACAGAAGGGCCTGACGGTGTCGGAAGACGCAAACCAGGCGCTCTGCACGGTGGAGTGTGACGTGGTAATTGTTGGCTCCGGCTGTGGTGGCGGCGTCGCAGCCGCCGTTCTTGCGGGCTCTGGGCACAAGGTTGTCGTCCTCGAGAAAGGGAACTACTTTGTTGCTGGGGACTACTCCTCCGACGAGGGCCCGTCCATGGAGGCGATGTACGAGGCCGGCGGCATCCTCAGCACCCTGGACGCGAAAATGATGATCTTGGCGGGCTCAACCGTGGGGGGCGGCTCCGCCGTGAACTGGTCGGCGTGCATAAGGACGCCCACCGGTGTCCTGAAGGACTGGGCGGAGGACCACAAGCTGCCCTTGTTCGGGAGCTCCGAGTACCTCTCGGCGATGGAGACGGTGTGGAAGAGGCTTGGGGTGACGGAGAGGTGCCTGGAGGAAGGATTCCAGAACAAGGTCCTGCGCCGGGGATGCGAGAACCTCGGCCTCAAGGTGGAAAGCGTCGCCAGGAACTCCTCGGAGGGCCACTACTGCGGCTCCTGCGGCTACGGCTGCAGGACCGGCGACAAGCGCGGCACGGACACCACCTGGCTGGTCGACGCGGTCGACCACGGCGCCGTGATCGTGACGGGGTGCAAGGCGGAGAAGTTCTTCTTTGAGAAGAACAACACACCCGGCGCGAAGAGGGGGCAGAAGTGCTTAGGGGTGATCGCGAGGAGCGTCGCTGGTGGCGGCGTCAGGAAGACGCTACAGATCCGAGCCAAGGTGAGCATCTCCTCATGCGGATCCCTCCTGACGCCCGTCCTGTTGTCCTCCAGCGGCCTCGGGAACCCCCACATCGGCAAGAATCTCCACCTCCACCCGTCGATCTTGGCATGGGGCTACTTCCCGGTGTCGGCCCCGGACCTCACAGGCAAATCGTTCGAAGGCGGGCTCATCACCTCCCTGCACAAGGTGACGGCTTCCGAGGAAGAAGGCCCGGACTCGGCCACGGAGGCGCTCATAGAGACGCCTTCCCTGGGCCCTGCCGCGTTCGCCACCATGATCCCGTGGCTGTCGGGGCGCGACATGAAGGAGAGGATGACCAAGTACGCGCGAACCGTGCACGTCTTCGCCCTGGTGAGGGACCGGGGGTCGGGCACCGTGGTGGGGGCGGACAGGTTCAAGTACAGGTTCGACCCGTCGGACAAGGAGAAGCTGCGGGCGGGGCTGCGGCGCGCGCTGCGCATCCTGGTGGCGGCGGGTGCGGCGGAGGTGGGCACGCACCGCAGCGACGGGCAGCGCATCAGGTGCAAGGGCATCAAGGAGGAGGAGCTGGAGGAGTTCCTGGACGGGGTGGCGCCGGCAGGGGGCCCGTACTCGCGCGACGAGGCGTGGAACATGTACGCGTCGGCGCACCAGATGGGGAGCTGCAGGATGTCCGCGCGCGCGGAGGACGGGGCGGTGGACGAGAATGGGGAGAGCTGGGAGGCGGAGGGGCTGTTCGTGTGCGATGCCTCGCTCTTCCCCACCGCCGTCGGGGTGAACCCCATGATCACCATCCAGTCCACCGTGTTCTGCCTCGTCCACCGCATCGCCGAAGCTCTCAAGGCGGGAAGAACCACCATTAATGGAGCTTAGCTTCTGCTTGAGAAGTGCCAAAGGATGCCTGTCCGGCTGGGGAGTTGCTCTTGGCTCCCTATCCTTGTCCCTGAAAAGGGTTTATCCTGTATCCCCCACTTTGATTGCAGCAAAATAAGTTATTCGGAATTATTGATAGTTTTGTGGGGCCTACTGATGGAAAAAGATGAATAAACAATTCTTAGGTCTAAAGTGGAATGACTTATTCTCTTTATTCTTGTATAAGTAATTCTGACGCGGTATAAACCATTCCGTCTGTCAAATTAGAATTAGTCTTATTCTAAGAATAAGAAGTTTTATTCTTCTTCTATTCTCAAATCAAAGTGGCGCTATCATTTAAAATTATCATAAATAAATGTATAAAGGTTAATTATATTGGATAATATCATATGTGAATGTATGCTTCCTGCTACCTTGTCTCTAAGAAAAGGAACAGAAAAAGGAAAATTTACTTATGAAAATGTAACCGTTGTAAGTTCTTTCAAGCTAGCTTAGCTCGCATAATGTTGTTCACTTGCCAAAGGTGTCGCATATGTAAAAGGGTTAAAAACTATTTTTTATATGCAAAATATCAAAAATACTATTCTTGCTTACGCAATATCATATATACTTTTCATATAAGATTATAGTATCATAAATGCCACTAAGGTTTAGATACGTTGGCCATTGTTAGAATATGTCGGTAAGAGAAAATGATTAAATTACCCCCTCTTTCATTGTCGCCTTGTGATCTTTCCTCCCTGCTCTCCTGCCCTTCTTCTGGTCACCGCTGCAGCCCCTATCGCTGCCCTCGGAGTTCTTCAGGCCCTGTTTGATTGCGGTTTAGCCCGCGATTATCCCGAGGTTATCTACTTTTTTGGTTTGAAACGAGGGGTAATGTACACGGGTTAAAAGTGGGTTAATCCCGGTATAAACGGGGTCTGTCCCGGGTCAACCCATCCCAATGGTTTCGGCGGGATACGGGATCTCACGCATTCGCGCGTTGTTTCCGAGGCGCTCTGTGACGCGTCTCGTCTTCCTCCCTGCGCGCGGCGCTGCTCTGGCGACCGTGGACCGTCTGCTCGCTCTCTGGCCACCACCTTCTCTCTGGCTCCGAGGCGCTCTGTGACGCTTCTCGTCTTCCTCCCTGCGCGCGGCGCTGCTCTGGCGACCGTCGACCGTCTGCTCGCTCTCTGGCCACCACCTCTCCTCTTCCTCTCTGGCTCCGAGGCGCTGCTCTGCCAACCGTGGAGGCGTTGCTCCTGCGTACCCGCTGTCCGCCTCTGGCTTCGACGCGCTTCTCCTTCGCGAGAAGGCTCCGCCTTCCCCCCGTTCGTTCGTGGTCTTCTCCGTTCTGTGCATACCATCCGGCTGTCGTAGAAGATCTATCAGGTTCGTCTTCTCCCCTTTCTTTGGCCGCTCGAGGCCGCCATCGTCCTGTCCCCTCCCCCTTCATGAACTCGTGTTCCCAGCGCACTGGGCATGGAGAACATATGGGTTCACCTCGGGTGGCTGTCTCTCGTCCTTTCCTTTCCGATGGCTTGGTTGTTCCGTGCGCCTCTTCCTATCTCTATGGTGGTTCAACCATGACGGTTTCAATGGGAGAAAACGATATCTTTGATTGCGGCAACCACTGCGTTCACCAACATCCATTCTGTTCGAACTCCCACATTTGCGACCATCCCTTCTTCTACGAGCAGCGTTTGTTTCCTCCTTTCTGGACCGTGGACCGTCATCCAAAGCACAGGTAGGTTTTTCAAACTCGGACCTGCAGAGGAGGATTTTGTTCACAAACCTCCCGATCTTCCCCTTTCCCTGTGTTCGTGTAAAAGTTAAATTTTTTTTTTCTTCTTAGCCTTTACGTCCGACTTATTCTTGCAACCGTTGTGATCTGGTAAAACGTTATTGTTCGTGCGTGTTCTTGTAATCCGTAAGTCATGTGTTTATATTTTTAATGGAGTTTCTTTAGATACGGTTTCATACATCGAATTCTGATTTGTACGATTTTTGTTCTTTTCAACTTATCCTACTCTCACAGATGATGACCAAAGCTATGTTGTCGGTGTGTATTAGTTCATGTGCTTTTGGTTGTCTGATTAGCTTGAAAATTTTCATATTAATTATTTTAGGTTCCTGCCCGTATACCTATTTTATTTATTTTGTTTCGGCAGGATTTAGTACATACTTGTTTGTTCTTTCCAGTCTTTTTTACTGTCACAGATCTTGACCAAAATTTCACATTTGTTGATTATTAGTTCGTACGGTTGTTGTTCTGTCATTTGTTTGAAAATAGACATATGAATTGATTTAGGCTGGTTAATTTAAGTCTGTCCCCTGTCCCCCTATAGGTATTTTTCATACATACAATCCTTATTCTTACAATCCTTGTTCTTTCCGGCCTACTTTACTGTCACAGATGATGGCCAAAATATCAGCTTTGCTGATTATTAATTCTTGTGATTTTTGTTGTCGGATTTGCTTCAAAATTTTCATAAGAATTAATTTAGGTCTATCCCCCTAAAGCCATTTAAGTCAGTGAGTGGGTCTATGCTGGCCTATGTTCGAGTGATCTATTTTCATGCATGCTTGGTTACCCAATCTCATTATACATGTTGTATGACTACTCACATGTCAACTGTAGGTGTGATTTACGTTCGCATCCGTCAATTGTCAGGATGTCTCAGTCAGGTAAAAACATAAACTTATGTATACAACCACTTTCCACTTAGATTTTCTATATGCATGGCATGCATACATCATGTCCTACATCTTGTGCTATTGTACTAACCCTAAATGTTGTACCTTGCTTCCTACTTGAATATGTTAGACTCGAGAGGGAAGGCTCGGGTCGGTAATTGGACCCCCCGCTAGGACAGGATACTAGTTAACTTATTAGTGGATCAATACCATAAACATCATTGCCATCAGGGGACTTTTAAAAAGCATGTTTGGACCGAGATCATGGTCCCCTTTAATGAAGCCATACATCTCAATATGGATCAGGACAATTTGTCCAATCGTTGGAAGAATATTAAGAGAACTTATCGAGAGTATCTACAATTGATAGATCGTGGTGGTTGGGGTTGGGATGACACCACCAATATGCCCATCCCTTCTGACAATGATGCATGGGAAGATGCTATTGCGGTATGTGCGTAGACTCCCACAATTTCAATATTTCGACCTAATACTTGTGTAAAAAAAAAACAACACCTGATTTTTTTTGTCTTTTTTGCACAGTCAAATCCTAAATACAAGGTATTCTTTGGAAAACCGTTTGAGTTGAAAGCGGAGTTGGATCTCATATGTGGGAAGAGCACGACTCGGGAGAGTCTATTCTTCGGTTCAAATCAAGTTGTTGATCTTGAACGCAGGAGATCCTTTGGTGACGATGAGGAGAGCCGTACACCGATACGGCCACGGCCAAAACTAATGCTACACCCACATACACAACCGGAGTCACATACACAGTCACAGTTTAGTGCCATGGGGGTAGATTCTTTCGGCGATGAGTTTAATCCTTTCAACTTGTCGGCCTCTCAACGTCAATCTTTCACCGATCTGTTAGGAGAGGACACTCCTCCTACGCGTCACACTCCACAACCAACAGTCCCGACCGATGATGAAGCAATCTCCCCTGCTAAGAGACGAGCCACCCCTTATTCGTCTACGGGAGGAAAGAGGCGTCGCAAAAGTATTGACTATGCATGTGACTCGTTGAGGGAGTACACTGCTGTTAACAAAGAGAGGCTGAAAATGTGTGAACTGTTGAGCCCTCATTCATCATCACAAGCGTATGCCCACGAGGAGCAGGCAGTTCGAGAGTGTATACTTAAGTTGAAATCTCTGCCGGGCTTTACTCGTGAATTACTTTACAGTGGAGCTGGTCTCTTCATGGAGCCAAAGAATCGGGTAGTCTTCTTGGCACTAGATGATGAGGACAAGTTGGGATGGATCTACCACCAGATTAAAATTGCACCTGCACCACCCCAGTGATATTGCTATGACCTTATGTGACTGTTATTTGTACTATGTTGTGACACTTTTCCCCATTTTGGACATGCTATGTTCGGAGCAGTTATAGGACTATTATGTTTATTGCTTTCTATTTTCTTGTATGCTGTGTACTGTACTCTCTTATGTTAAATTACACGAAGTCCTATTTTATCCTACATGCCTTTATTGCAGGATATTGAGTATCTCCAGAAATAGGCAAGTATAAATGCTATGTAGTATGGGTTGGGCGCTGCCCAGGTGTGTACTACAGTTGGGCTGAGTGTTATGCCCAAGTAAATGGTTATCCAGGTGCCAAGTTTAAAGGTTTCACATCAATGGAAGACGCAAACGATGCATTTGGGGGTACCGTAGCTGGGAGTTCTATTCCTCCTTTAGTGGCAGCATGCACCGGTGTTACGGCACCTCATCTGCCTCAAACAATGGAGATGAATCCTACATCCGTACGAATGCGGAATGTTGTTGTCGTCTCTATTTGCATCATGTTACTAATCTTCCTGTTGTTATTCTTAATCTTGGTTGGCCTAGTGATTTTATTAGCGCGTGCATAGACGCCTGCATGGTGTCTTGTTATGTTATCATGTTTTCATGTCTTCATGCTGCATTGTTCTCTACTTTCTTCTTTGTCATGTAAGTTCTATATGTTAAAGACATTACTCTTAATTGTTATCCGAATTATATGTACTTTGTTTGCTTTACACCTTGCCTATGCCTATAATTTAGTGGCAACGAATTTGAGATGGGTGTAAATGTAGGGTACCCACACCCAAATTGGGACAACATGCTAAGAGAGATCATTGAAGAGGAGAATGAAGTATTCCTTATCTTCGACCACCTTATCATGGAAGAGCTCGAAGAAGAGCCTATGCATAATGTGCGGGTGCCCAGATTGATGCACACCTCAACTTATATAGGCCGAGTGTGGGTCGAGTACATTTTACATGGTCATGAGGCTCGTTGCTATCACATGTTCAGACTTAATCCACATATGTTTATTCGTTTGAGGGACACCTTAGTGGGGAGAGGTTTCATTAGGGACTGTCGAGATGTTACTGCTAGTGAACAACTAGCCATGTTCCTATATGTTATGGGTCACAGACTTACTATGCAGGCTGCATGTGAGCACTTCCAGCACTCCTCTCAAACCATTAGTCAATATGTCAACCATGTCATCAAGGCTGTTGCTGATCTTAGGTTCGACTATATTCAACTCCCAACGAATTTGGAGGATGTACACCCATCCATTCGTCACAATCCGAAGTTCTACCCCTTCTTTAAGGTAAACCAAGATTTGTATTTTTAATGTTTTGATTTTGATGGAAACAAATAATGTAACCTAATAGTGTTATTGTCGGATGCCATCGGTGCAATTGATGGCACCCACATCCCTGCACATGTTCCCAAGTCAAAGCAATGTCGGTATCGAAATCGTAAAGGTGAGATAAGTCAGAATGTGATGGCGGCAGTGTCCTTCGATTTGCAGTTTATTTATGTTGGTGTAGGTTGGGAAGGCGCCACTGGGGATCAGAAGATACTTTCAACAGCATTAGAGAGAGGTGGCTTCAGTGTACCACAGGGAAAGTATTACTTGGTTGATTGTGGGTATGCAAACACTGGTAGATTCCTAGCCCCGTACCATGGAGAGAGATACCACTTGGAACAATATCAAGGCCGTGGTAATGCTCCGTACAGGAGCCTGCGGGATAAATTTAATCACCGCCATGCACAAATCAGGAACTGTGTGGAGAGTGCCTTTGGCGTCTTAAAGATGCGTTTTACCACGCTTAGGAAAGGGAACAAATATCCTTTTCGTACTCAGTTGTACATTGTGCTCGCATGTGTTGTGGTTCACAACTTCATCCATCGGGAGCAGGGACATGACTTCTACTTTCTGCAAAATGTTGTAGAGGAATATGGTGTAGACGATGATAATGTCGATCCAACAGTTGTCACCCCAACAATTGAAATGAGAGCAGGGGAGGTCTTGAGGACGAACATCGCACGCCAGTTATGGGAGGCAGAATAGGATGCTAATCTATCAATGTTGGTCTACGTTTCTATGAGTGGGATCCTTTTATCGTTTCAGTACTCTTTTGTTTCTGAGCTAATGTGGTGTTTGAGATGTGTTGTTAGACACTCCGTAGGACATGTTTTTGTCAAACGCCTATGAATTTTGAGTATATAATCTTTTTTTATGTTCTATGTTGTCTTATACATGTTCCTAACGTATGCTATCCTGTGACAGGAATTTCTCCCAATTTCACCTCTTATCATGTGGCCACTTATGTTGCCCCCAATATGTATGTCAGACTCAATGTACGTAGGTGGTAGGCAGGGCATTAATTGCAGCCCCATCTGCGGCACATATAATGGGTACCGATATGCATAGTTGGCGATGGTGATATTGTGATATCCATGGTTTTGAGGTGAGGGCGATGATGAGGACAAATATGAGATATGTAAACAGTTGGTTGGCCTTCATAGCAACCCTGTTTGACAAGATGACTATACTCACATTAAATTCCTCCTGAGCCCACCAACGAAACACACTAATCTACGACCAACTCGATGGCATCGTTGTCCATTTCAATGGTTGAGTATGTAATGTTTACTTGTGTTTTATGTTGTCTTACATATGTTCGTCTTGTGATAGGAATTTGTGCCAATTTCACCCCTTATCATGTGGCCACTAATGTTGCCCCCAATATGTACGTCACACTCAATGTACGTACGTGGCAGGCGGGGCATCAATTGCAGTCCCATCTGCGGCACATATAATGGGTACCGACATGCATAGTTGGCGATTGTGATATTGTGATATCCATGATTTTGGGGTGCGGACGATGATGAGGGCAAATATGAGCTATGTAAACAGTTCGTTGGCCTTGATGGCAATCCTGTTTAACAAGATGATTATACTCACATTAAATCCCTCCTGAGCCCACCAATGAAATACAGTAATATATCTGTTTTTGCCAATGGAATTATGTTCTGAATTTTTGTTAATGTATCTTGCGACACCCCTCTTATGGTATTTTCTTTTTAAATAAGGACGCATCATCCTAGAATGAAATGATGTGAATGGTGGTGTATGATCAACCAAGATAGAAAAGGTTCTTTATTTTCATGTGATTCAAATCAAGTATATGCCTTTTTTTAGTCTCAATACTTCAATGTTATAGTCTTAACTACTAGCTGGCCATATCAGTTTTAAGGCATTTCAGGTTTTCCATCTCATGCTTTTATACTTTCAATCTTGGCTTCTTTTTCTCATATCTAAGAAGTGGCTATTTGTTAAACAAAAAAATGCTACATGAGATGAGATTATGTCCATTAGGTGGACAACTTACTCTTACAACTGTTCTCAAATTTCTGTAACCCTCATGCTTTGGCTTATCTGTTGACATGGCTTCAAGAGTGATAGGTAAGTTCTTCTTTTGCTTCAAAACTGGCAGGTAGAGCTTCTATACATGTTTTATATATCCACATGTCTATGCATTTGAAACCCAATGTTCTAAGTATTTGTTTTATATTGTAGACATTGTGCTTGTGTCTCTTCATGCTTAGGTCACGGATTTTTTAACTTTGTCTTTGCTTTTCTCTTAGTTGTGTAATCACCAATCATTTTTGTGAGTTCTAACTTTAACTTTGTTTTAATGGCTTCAATCTTGACTTCGTTTTCTCAACCTTGCCTATTTCAATGCTTGTTTAGTCCATGACATCCTTGCCTTTTTCAATGTTTGTTTAGTCCATGGCATCCTTGCCTATTTCAATGCTTGTTTAGCCCATGGCATCCTTGCCTTTTTCAATGCTTGTTTAGTCCATGCCATCCTTGCCTATTTCAATGCTGGTTTTAATTGATGCATAATAATGGATATTGCAATGGTTGAATATGTAATGTTCACTTGTGTTTTATGTTGTCTTACATATGTTCGTCTTGCGACTGGAATTTGTGCCAATTTCACCTCTTATCATGTGGCCACTAATGTTGTCCCTAATATGTATGCCAGCCTCAATGTACGTAGGTGGCAGGCGGGGCATCAATTGCAGCCCCATCTGCGACACATATAATGGGTACCGATATGCATAGTTAGTGATGGTGATATTGTGATATCCATGATTTTGAGGTGAGGGCGATGATGAGGGCAAATATGAGCTATGTAAATAGTTGGTTGGCCTTGATGGCAACCCTATTTAACAAGATGACTATACTCACATTAAATCCCTCCTGAGCCCACCAACGGAACACACTAATGTACAACCAGGTTCATGGCATTGTTGTCTATTTCAATGGCTGTTTTCAGCTGAGCATGAATTCCTTGCTTTGACAGTAGTAATGGTAGCATGCCTGAAAAATATCGAACCTTGCATTCGGACCACATGTTTGTTACACTTGATTTCAACAGCTTCTTCCTCTCGAATGGAAGCAACCCTTCTTTCCATCCATTCAATATTGAACTGTCTTTCAAAAGACTATCAGCAACTGCATTGTACACCACCATTGCCTCCTCCAAGACAGGTATGTTAGCAACTCTCTCTACAATTTCATGTTTGCTACTACATATGTGATTGATATTTAATCCCTGCTCAAGCTTGTTATAGTGGATCATCTAGTCCTTCTCTATCCTCATGTGGACAGTTATATATGGCACAGGGTTCTCGACATGAATAGATAATTGGCATTTTTTATCTTCGTAATTGGCATTTTTTAGTATGGTATTTTCTTGTATATTGTTTTGCTCTTTCACCTTAACTATGATGTGAGCAAGAGGAGGAAGAATTTGTGATTTGTTAATATTTCTAATACATAAGTTTTGACTTTTTTCTAACCATGGTGCATGTTTTTTTATATTTCTTTGTCGGTTAGCTGACATGCGTGTACTTTATGGAGTAGCAGAAGATGAGAAATGAGAACTCTTTTGCAAGGGTCATAGTGGTAAATGGGTGTGGAGATGGAATGTCTTGGTGATAATTAGTGAGCACTGCATATGTCTTTGTTGTAGATGGAAGAGTTAGTTGACTGCCAAACTTAATTTCGAACACTTCTAAATTTGAACTCAATTCCATGCGTTTATGTTTGCTCTCCCAATCAACATTTTTCTATCCCCATAGACAATACCTCCCATTTTCTGGGCACAATAACTTATATGCTAGTGGTGCATCCTTCTTGGTGGTCATGTACTGGGGAAGGTCCTCTTAATGATCTAACACAGTAGTAATGGTTATTGACTGCACTAATGGACTGTCTCTCAAATTTCTGAACTCAACTTACAGACTGTTTTAATGATCTATATTGCTTCTATCATCACTAGCTGGATATTTGGCTCATTTTTTACGTGCGGACAATATTTGTCTTCACATTATTCTTGTCCTATTTCACAGTCATTATAACATGTTTGACTAGGGTATGGTTTCTTTATTGATTGTCCTTTTGTTTTATGTTTGGCTAGAGAGTCAATAGGAGTATAATGTCATCTTTTACCTTAGTGCTAATGTTATGACAGTTATGGAAAAAGTTTTGTTTAAATTTAGTGAATTTGAAGTTTGATATGCATGTCTTTCGGTAGCAGCCAAATCATCTTTCCTTTTGTTTCTTCCATGTCTCTGTATTATGTTTCTAGCAGGTACTGTTTGGTGCTTTGGAGAATTTGTCAAAGCCTTTCAACCTCAGTAATCGCATGAATATATATTTGCAGTTTCAATCCCCATATTCTCTCTAGTTAATTAGACCTTTCTTCCAAAGGATAAGAACCAGGTTCGCAGGTTCTCTTAGTCTTCATAACATTGTCTACTGCATGAACTTTGTTCTGCAATTTGCTTAGAAGTTTTTAAAAAATTACTTAGAGAAAATTTGTAGATGTTGAAGTAATTCAATATGGTGTTTTGACTGGCTTATAGAAAAAAAGACTCAACTGTGCTGCATAACCTGAGCATGTTGGTTATCTTTCTCCATATTCATTTTATATAATGTTGCCCCCAGTATGTATGTCAGACTCAATGTACGTAGGTGGTAGGCAGGGCATTTATTGCAGCCCCATCTGCGGCACATGTAATGGATATCGATATACATAGTTGGCGAAGGTGATATTGTGATATCCATGATTTTGGGGTGAGGGCGATGATGAAGGCAAATATGAGATATGCAAATAGTTGGTTGGCCTTGATGGCAATCCTATTTAACAAGATGACTATACTCACAGTAAATCTCTCATGAGCCCACCAATGAAACATAATTCAGTATGGTGTTTTGACTGGCGTACAGAAAAAAACAACCAACTGTACTGTATAACTTGAGCATGTTGGTTATCCTTCTCCATATTCATTTTGTTTTAGTGCACCTACACACCTTATTTGTGATCTCATAGATGATGATTTCTTCTTTCTGCTTGCACATGATTATTTTCTTGACTTAATTACTGGAGATGATATTATGTGACTCAAGTTTCGACAAAATTAGTGGATGGGCTCAGGATGATACTGTGTGACTCAAGGTTCGACAAAGTAATCACTTGTTTTATTTCTCATTTGTTCATTTATGAGCATTTTGTAATGAAAAGAATGGTTTTTATGTTCTAGGAATTCACGGAGCAGTTCGTGAGGGGCAGATAATGTATCACTTAAAAGTTGTCGATGCAGATGTTGGTCAGGTGGCTTGGCTCGTTTCAGTGTGTTCTATGGGAAAATACGTTTCTTATATTATCAACTATTGATTATGGATGTTGTGAAGGTAATATGTACATAGTATCTCCCATTGAATGGGAGGGTCAAAACATTTGTAATGTATAGATCAGTGTGTCAAAAGATTCTATGTACGTCTTATTGACATGAGCATCCCAGGTCTTGGAAGAGGATTATCATCCAAACATGTTGTATTATGGTGTAAACTGATTTGTATATTTTTTGATAATCAATAAAAATCAGATTTTTGATCCTTCTTTCGGATGTTGTAGAGAAGCTTTAATAGGTGCATTATTTTTAAATCAGGGATATTTGGTACGAACGACATTGGTAACAAGCACTCATTTTAGGTGCATTGAGTTATATCCATATTTGTTTATTAGAATATGAGTATCAAATTTTCAATTTGATGGCTAGCCTATATTTGGATTCATATTCGCCTATAAGATATGAAAAATAAATGTGGAGGTGCTCTTTGTCTAAGTTTATACATCCCTACGTATTTCAGTTATTTACTTTTTACTTACGTACGATACAGATATTTGACGGAAAAATATATTTGGATATGATTTACGTTAGAATTTGAATAAGACGGGCAGAAAGTTCGGTCAAATAATTTGTGTACTTTTGAATTTCATAATAAAACTCCCGTGCGCCGCACTCAAATTGAAAGATACGGAAAAATACTCATTTGCTTGACGTTAACCTTTTTATTCATGTATAATAAAAAATTGCTTAATACTTTCTATTTATTACACTGTATTAATATCATAGAACATCTAATTAAATGATAAAAAAATTCAATTTTTTACTCACATAAACTCCTAATTTGATTAATAATTATTTATTATATCATTATACTTCTTATTTAAACTTCTAAAACATTTGCAAGAAATTTATAGATATGTTGCCAAATATTTTGTTAGTCTTTTATTTATTTGATCGATTTTTTGACCGTCTTATTGAGCTTATAAACCAAAGCATATATGAACGTATTTATGCCGTATAATACTCATACTGTATACAAATAAGTTTGGTCCCTACCGTACATGTTCAATACTAAAAAATACGGTATCAGTATAATTTAAACGGCCCGGTGAAGCATATTAAGTTGTATGTTCATATTGAGATCATCAAAATGGTGAACATCAAAGTTTGATTGTTAATTAATACCATAGTATGTATACATAATAATTTTTTAATATCATTTAAGTAAGTGAAATAATTTGAGTAATCGAATTAATGGACATAAATTAAACTCATAGTCCGGGTAATGCGATTATAACATAAGTTCTAAAATTAATGTTATAATTGGGTTAAAAATAATAATACGTAAGTTAATTCCATGATAAAGTGAAATAATGTAGATTTGGTTGGGAATAAGAGAGGATTAAATTTGATTAGAAGTGGGCTTCAAGGATAAAATATGTACTTTTTAAATGTATCTCAGGTTAACCTCCACTTAGTTGCCAAATCAAAGTTACTTACCCCTAGGATAGCCCAAGTTAAGTAGGCAGGCTAACCTCCCGAAATCAAACCAAATGCATGTTAAAAAGGGTCTAACCTAATCTTATCCCAATCCTGTCCCTATTCCTATCCCAAAATCAAACAAGGCCTCAAGGTCTCCAGGAGCATCCTGTTGGGGGGGTGTCGCACTTTGATTCATCTGGGTCAGGAAGTTCACCGCGCTTCGCTTCTTCACCACCGACTTGGCTGTGTGATTGGTTGTTGCGTTGTTGTCGTTGGCATTCCTCCTCTCTGCCTTTCTGGTCCCTGTTGTGGTCTGTGTCGAGGTCGGCGCAGAGTTCGACCTGTCGCTCTTCTTGGCCACTCCGCCTTTGCCCGTGTTTCAGCCACGGCCCTTGCTGGTCCTCAACCCGTGTGTCCCCACGACCGCCGATCTCTCCTTCGTCCTCGTCTTCTTCGTGTTCCCCAACTCTTTCTTCTCAGATTCCAGCTTCTCCTTCGCCTTTACCGTCGCCATGTCCACCTTGTCGGAAATCAAGCCCTGCTTCTGACAGGCGATCAGGGGAGGCACGGAGATCGGCTTATTGGGAAGCGAGCTTAAGATATTAGGTTTCGCTTTGGCCGTGGCAACCATTGGTTGTCGAGCTGGTGGCAGCGGCATGGGAGACGGGGCAGCGGGTTCTTCTGTGGCCGCCGTTGGCATTGTGGCCGGGGTCAGCGTCAGCGTCGGCTTCTGGACCGCAACTGGTATTTGCTTGCGGATGAGCTCCTGGAGTAGTCCTGCGGAGAGAGATAGAGAGAGAAGAGAACTGCACATAGAGAGAGAGAGAGATGTAGTTCCACATAGAAGGAGATCTGTAGAGAGAGAGAGATATGCAATCCGCGGAGAGAGGGAGACCTCCGCGGGGGGGTGGGGGGGTATAAGAGACTTTTTAATTTCTGGTTATGTTTTAACTCTGTCTGATTTAGTTAGGTGGCAGGAGGATGACGGCAATTATGTTTATGATATTGTAATATTATAAGAAAAGTATATATAATATTACTTAAGTAAGAATGACATTTTTGATAGTTTACATGTAATGATAATTTATATGAAAAAAATGAGTTCTTTAAGGCAGGCAATGAGTAATAGACTTGGGCGAGCATTGTGGATAATAAGACGCATAACAAAAGATGTATCCAGTAAAACTGAATTTCGTACAGAAGTGAATGACGAATAGGGTTAGAAGAGCATCGAGAACAACGAGACATCTAATAAATATACGACTGGGATTTTATCTACAAATGATAAGAAATGATAATTGTAAATAAAATATGATCAATGGTTAGCATGAGCTAAATGTTTATGGTTGATTGGATAATTAGACTTGGAAATAGGTGTATCTTAATCCAATTCCAAAGTTGTTTGAATACAAGTAACATTATTATCTTCATCTCAAAATTCTAAACAAATTTATCTTTATCTTGGGAACGGGCAGTTAAATGAATATTTTGAGTATCCTTTTACATCCCTAAGTTGCAATGCTCGTTAACTTTTGCGCACAGAATTAAGACAAGTTAATTGAAGTGGAGATGCCTGAAGTCTTACGTGCTTGATGTCCTCTTGAAGCTCAAAGGGAAATTTTAAAGAAAAGTAAAACTTGCGGCACTGAACATCACCGGGTAGTATTTTATTTATTTATTTCTTTAACTTTTTAGGTGGGTCCCGATCTAACCTATCTATCTGTATAATCTGGTCTCTGCTGAGACGATCTAAAAACTCTTAAATATAAAATATCATGTCCAAATATTTTTAGGTCATCCAATTGAAGATCAAATTGCACGCATATATTGGGTTGGGGCTCACTTAAGAAAAGTTTATTTTTTAAAAAATAAAAATACCTGACGGTATAGTACGTCCTTCTCTTTAAAGAATTGTCACGACACGTGTTACGTTATATGGAACCAAGTGTTCTCAACTAAAAAAATGGAAGTCATAAAAAAATGTAAAAAGAATGATGATGCTGATATAAATGTGCAGAAGGTTAAAAAAAGATACGATTCAAAATAAGTGTATATATGAAGATACTTCAGATGACATTGTTGAGGATCTGATGTGGATAGGATTATATATGAAAACTCGATTATCTGATTCGATTATATAGGAAACCTAGAGCTTATAAAGAAGGCTTCTTACCTTCCTCCTAACGAGGATCTTTTTTTTTTAAAGAATAAAATTATAAAGTCAACAGATTAAAGTGGACAATATTTTATTAGAGAGAGTCAAATATTCATTCCCTCAACATTGGCGCAGTCTTTGGAAACACTAGTCATAAGCACAAGTTTTCCTTCTCAGAAACCTACGTAGAGACAGAAATGGGAGACTTTAGTCGAACATAAATTGTTGAGAAGAAAACTTAGAGTTTATAAAGAAGGCCCTCCGACATTCCTCCCAACAAATAGCTTTTTAAAAATAAAATAAAATTATGAAATCTATGAATCAAAGTAGACAATATCTCATCAAAAAGATATCACTAAGGCCTCATTTGGAACGAGGATTATCTCACTCATCAAATACTTTTGTTAGCTTATATTAAACGGAGCCTATACTTGACGTCACTAATATTATAAGAAATCACTTTTGTCTTGTCTGGGCTAGTCTAAACCTTCTTTTATAACTGATCGTCCATGACCCATCTTTGGTTTGAGTACCATAAAAAAGTCATCATATCTCTTACGTATTAGGAACACCATGTGGGAGGATCTTATCTCGTGGAAGAGGAGTCGTAGGGCCGCCGGTGTTTGCATAAACGGGTGTATTATGTGATCCAGGTACCATGTATGCCTTGGTGCTGATAAAACTGCCGCAAGGGCCCTGGATTGTTAATTGAAGTGATTGGATGGGTGGCCAGGTGCAGGTGCTAACTTTTCCTTTTTTAAGAAATACTTTTTACAATGCTCCTTGCAGTAGATTAAAAAAAAAAAAAAAATTAAACTTTATTAGGTCGGCCCTATGATGCCTTAGACGTCCATGCAGTGTAATGCTTGATCGGACGTCGCAAGAAATATGAAAAATCAAAAATCAAATCTAATGAATAGTAAAAAATGTCTTCATTCGGCCGAACTCAATAACGGTTTTTGATTTTTCAGATTCTTTTCAAGACGCCTGATCAGGTATTGCGTTGTACGGACATCTAGGATGCCTCGGGACTGATCTAAAAAAATTCAAATTTTTTTTATCCACTGCAACGCTCTTACTGCAACACATCGAGACATTGCAGTAAGCATTGTTCTTTTTTTTATTTTTTTTCCTTTGTGACAGAGAAGGAGACGTTCGATTTTTTTTTTCTCAAAAAAAAAAAGAATTCTATTATGTCTAGGGGTAAGCAAATCCTTTAGGTGATTTTTCTTTTCAAGCAACAAAAATTATATATATTAGGACTGTTTACTTTCCCAAATCTCCCTTTTCTCCAAAACCTTTTCTTTCTATCGTTGCCCGGAAAAAGAAGGCATCCACTCAAGAGAGTTAAATTTTGAAAATTTAAGCACATTCAGATGGCAGCAGATTTTATGGGATTCTTTTTGTTAGTTCTTCTACTAATCAGAAATGCATCATATACACTTCCAGTATGCTTGCACTTGCAGGAAAATAATGGCCATCAAATGCATCGTGAAGTGTTGACAGCTAGTTTGATTGCTGATACCGACTGGGTTCATAAAGTTTTAAGTTGAGTGGTACCTTATGACTTCTTCAAATGGAGAAGTAATTAAGTTTTAACTTTCATCAAGTGATTAATTTTTTCGATGGTGGAGTACTTAGTTTAAATTGTTATCTGATTGGACCAAAAATCGTGTTCTATGCAGAATTATCCTCAATAGAGAAATTCGTAAGTTTCAAACTTATTCCACTTGAGAAGCACGATAAATACTTGGCCATTGATCAGTTATTTGTCAAAAAAACAATGTTCGACTGCTGATACCATTATTAATAAAACACCTCCAACAGCATGATCATTTTTTTTTTCTTCTGAAAACTCTATGCATGTACCAGCTTGCAGGGTTCATATTATATCAAACGCATCCTTAGCCGACAATATTTTACTCCAGATAATACGAGAAATGCGACAAATCGTACACTACGAGCTACTTTGAACGTCCAACTCTCTGTTTCGGCGGATGGTTATATGTATAGACGCATGCAATTAGACTAAACCATACACTTGCCACTTTCGGCAATGAAAACGATGGGAAGTCCTTGAAGAAAACAAAAAAGGAATTAAAACAATGGGAAGTGATAAATATATTATTACCATCTGCAATCAAATCACCCTCGACTTCGCGCGTGCAAATGCCACCGATTCAAACAAACAATGGGAAGTAATTATATATTACAACAGAATATTCGATAAATACTAATATGTCCGTGCGCACAATGAGAGACTGTAGGAGTCCTTTTAATCGGGTAATTGAGAGAACCCCGACCCGATATAAAAGTAATTTGACCTGTGGAGGCTGTCGTCCCTGTCCTTGTGTGGGGACTGGACTGGCATCAGCCATGGCCCATGGAGGAGTCGAGGTCCAGAAAAGGCCGGCAATCTAGAAACCATATCGCCAGGGCTCTTGAGATGTTAATACTTGTTGACCTTATATATTCGTGGATGTCGTTGTTGTGATTTCTTTTCCACCCTTGAAACAGGTTCTTTGAACTTAAAAGGATTGTAAGTTTGGATGATTATATTATTGATACTTCTGTTGGCTTTAAGATGGTGAGACTCGTCAAAAGACGACTTTGACGATGTCGGTAATGTCCATTCAAGTAGGTCATATCAATTAAGATTTAATAATTACTCTATCATTATAGAGATGACGTCTACCAACTTCATTTTTACCAGAGAGCACAAGGGTCTGAGAGATGGATGAATTGTTAATTAAAGTATCTTGTGTGATCACGCGCACTGTGAAATCATGATTCGGAGGATCTGCGCCACGACGGTGATTAGATTCAGATAAAATTAACCAAAGTTAACCACAAATTCCACGCAGAGCCACAGGAGACTTGAGAAATATTACTTGCCGCAACATCTCGAAATGTTGCAATAAAACCAATGTCCCATCCACAGATCATCGGACAGTGATGGTCCGACGGAGTTGCGCTGCACCGTCCCACAAGAAGTGGGATGAATTTTTAAAATCTACAGATCAGATGACAATTATATTTAGACGTCTATGAGACCATTGCAACAAATATTTCTTTAAAAACTTCTGCGGCCAATTCATAAACCTAATATTCTAAACCCATTATCTTCGATCCAGTCTCTGAAAAAAAAAGGATGATCCTGCTGAGGGATGAACCGCATGCAGTCAGTTGAAGGGACCAGAGAGAGGAGGAAACTTGACAGAATCATTCCCTTATAAGGACTTTCAACGAGTTATAATATACGCATTAGAAGGAACCAAAGCTTCTTTTTATGGGCAACGGTTAATTAAACACAAGTTTCTTTATAAGGGGAGCAGATCACTTAAATGGAGGCGTGGAGGGGGCTCCTGAATATCCCATTCTCAATTTGTGGGGAACTTAGAGTACAGTTTTTTCCAAATACCATTCTCAAAGGAAAATGAGACAGTAATATCGTTTTCTGACACGACTTTTTGACACTTTTAACTTTCACGAAATGATGTTACCATATTGTTTTCCATTATCAAATTGTCCATTGGATTTTAATTCATCTTAGTTGCTGATCTTATCCCATTTATGACTCTCATTTTCATATTATCTACAGAAAAAATCCCAATACATGCCTACCTTATTACATGTCTCATTACAATATTCACCTTTCTCCGAACCCTGTTCCTCATTCATTTGTTTATCAAATTTATTTATTTTTTTGCACATATCACATTTAATGATGATTCCAGTTGAGTTAACATTACTTCATCTATGACTTTCACCTACAATCCCATTTGTCATTTATTAACGTTTATTTTAAAATTTCAATTTGGAAGCTAAAGACTCGAACAAAATTTCAATTTACTTATGATCCCTGCTTGATCTTTAATAGTCATCGAACCATTTATATATAAAACCAAAGAAAATGAAATTCTCACACTCTTGGGATTCACTATTTTAGGGATAACGAATATGAAAAAAAAGTACCATTATTTTCAAACTATCCGATAGGTACCACCGCATAATTTATATAGTTTTATTATATTGTATCATGTAGACTATATTTTACATGTCCCCAATATCAAATCTTGGATTGTTATTCTTTGAATACCCTTTTCTTTTATCTTGCAATAGTAAATTGGACTCGTATTTGTACTATTTATCCTGCTATTAAAAATGAGAATCAAATTTTAGGTATATGTTTTCACTTCTCTTAAGAAATATTTATCTTTTCTTAAGATTAAGCTTGAAAAAGTGGATGCGGAGTAAGTTCTCATGTTCGGCGATAACTATACAGTAATCTAACATTTAGTTTTGTCCAAATATTAAGAATAATTTTCTGATGCAAATCATCTCAATAGTTAATGAACAATAATCAGATACATGTAGCCCTTACCGTAAGGCACATTTGACACTTAGTGCACATCTTAGCGTGCAAATTTAACGAAATAGCCTGCACACCCCAATAGAATGTCTTAGGATGTTTCTCCCACCAATTCATTATAAGGTGAGTGAGGAACAACGTCTACATAGGTGTGGACACTTTAAACCATCCCATTGGGAAGTGCAATCTACATCATCAAAATTTACACATCATAATGGACATTAGGTATTTCTCTTCACTATTTTGCACCCGACATGGCGACATCTTTGGACTCTTATGTCCTGATCAGTGGCAACAGCAGCAGCATCACGAGTACGTCCACATTAAATCTAAACCAGTGGGAAAACCAACCACCACCTCGCTCCACATTGAACAAAAAATGGATATAATACCAGACTATTACGATAGCTTTATTTCGACTCAACAACTCTTAACAGTGACTCAGCGACGAGTACGTCCACACTAAATCTAAACCAGTGGGAAAACCAACCACCACCTTGCTCCACATTGAACAAAAAATGGACATAATACCAGACTATTACGATAGGTTTATTTCGACTCAACAACTCTTAACAGTGACTCAGCGACGTGTACCATATTATTATCGTAGATTCAATTTGCCTTGACAGCTGTTAACAGTATAACCGACTGAGCAGCTCAGTTGGCTTTATCCCTTGACCATCCTTTGGGAAGTCTCGAGTTAAAGTCAATTGAAAGCCTAAAAACTCCTGTTATTCAGCCTAACTGTGTCATAGGCTTATTTCTCTTGATCTGTGTGATTACTTCTCTAGATATGACTTGAAGGCAGAATTGTCGCCTAATTAAGCAAAATTGTCAACACTGGTCAATCTCTCTATTGGAAAGAAATATTGGGCTTTGACCAGAATTATACTCTAGTCTCCTTTATATATGTGCACATACCCAACCAACCTGAGCTACCATATCAAAAACAAAACCGTTAGCAGTGACTTGACGGGCCCAATAGGAGAGAACTATGGGGTTGTGGACTAAACACCGACACATGCATCTGCATTCTGTCCGGCTTTGCATTTGTCCTTATAAAACGCACCGACAACCAAACACAACAAGGACAATCCCAGAAACGAGGTAGAGGGAAAGAAAGAGGTGAGAAAACAATTGATCCTGCAGTCGGGTTTTTGAAAAATGAATTCACTAGTGTAATGTACCATGTGGAAGAACAAAAAAGGGGACACAATTCGGGGAACGCCATGATATGCCCCCCAGCACAACGTTATCATCTGGAAGTGGAAATGCAAAGTTGAAATAGGTGACAAACACAATGCCTTATTTGTAGGGCATTTAAGACTCAGTAGATTACTGCATTTCTATCGACAAAATGGAGCTTTTGTATGCCCCCCGATAGTCATAGTCACGAGGCATTGTGTTTCTTCAATCAAAAAAATTGAAGTGAAAAAATCGCATCTATAAAGTACCTAATTTGCGGCAGCTTTTACTGCCTTTTCAGCTGCATCATCCAGATCTTCTGCAGTGATCAATGTCATTCCACTCTCCTGCACATTAACACGGTAAACTTATCAACAAAATATAACCATAAACATCTTTACAGGCATTAAGAAGAGTAGAACTTGCCCTGAGAATTCTCTTCCCTTGATCAACATTGGTGCCTTCTAGGCGAACCACAACCGGTACTTTCAGTTGAACCTTCCAAGCATAGCCAAACAAAGTCAAACTTTCGACAATCAAAGAATTTACAGCAAACGAAGATCTAAACACTTCAATTGGTGAACTGACAACCATTCAAGTTATAAAGGTAGATATTTGCATTATGCATTATAGTGTAAAAATGCTAGAACACATCATTTTGTAAATCACAATTCTGGAGCATAAACAGCAAACACTATAGTTGGTGGCTACATAGAGGGAAAAGGCAAACTTAGGAGAGTGATAACTAGAGGTCAATCTTGCTGTCAGAATATTTAAGACAATGAGGACTATATCAGTAGCTCTTTTCGAATGTGGAGGGCAATAGTAATAACTAGATGTCTATCAGATTAGGACATTTAAGACAATGATTTGTAAAAAATAGACTAATCCCAAATGAGCCATTCAACATTTACTCTTCTTGAAATGTGGTAATAAGACAACTGAACCTAATACTTCAACCTTGACATTTTGTTCGAAAATACAAATGATGAGCATGAAAAGAATGAGTAGAGGGAGAGGAATCTAATTCAAACCCCCAAAAAAAAGAAAATCGACAAATTCAGGAAGAATTTCAACTCCAGCTTGTGAATTCAAAAACAAGTGAGGAAAAGTAGCACCACTAAAAATAAAATACAAATGCATATGAGAAAAGAACCAGGAATAAAGACGAATGGTAATGGCTTTGTGACAGAATTAGACAGATAGACCTATAAGGATTGAAATGTGTTGTAAAATCTAAACCTATTTGATTACTGCAATTAAAAATAAAAGCATGTACTTGAATGGGAACCAATTCCTTGACTGAACCTACCTTAACATGCTTGAGGCTCATTGGGTTTTAGCTCAAAGAGCCTAGAGGACTCCTAATCTGACCAGAAAAAGGAAGTATGCATAACACAAACCCAAACCCATAAGCAGGGCTGTTTCAAGACCTGCCTGGAAATACATGGCAGACAATCATGCTGAAAGTTGCACAAGGGGCTGAAATGTCTCAGTAGAAGCAGCAAAAAAAGTCAAAGCATACAAAATAGGATTTTGATAGAAGTATATGGCATCCACAGAAAGCCTTAGCTCAAATGCCACCCATGAAATGGGTATAAAAAGGTGAGAAGCTGTTAGCTCATTTCTCCATTTGGAGAAAATTTCCCTGATGAAGGATTTGATGACTAGAAGTTACAAGATTATCGTTTTTTTCGAGACAAGAATGAAGTCACATAAAAAGATTCCATTGTTTCTAACAGCAACAATAAAGAAGATCAATAAACTTGCTGAAAAACTACAATTACTTGAAAGACAACAATAGAAGAGTTTTGCTGGAAACAAATCTCTCAACAAGGAAGAAGTCGTACTGCAATTAAGTGACCAAGATAAGATTCTTTCAACAGAATATTTTTTTTTTCATTGAGACTTTGTATCCAATTCTTATGTCTTGTTCTAAAGTCATACAGCAATTAAGCCCTCTCCCTAAAAAAATACAATCTTATCAGCAAACTTCTTGTCTACTGTTGAATGACCAAAAATGTGCAACACGTCAACAATTTATGTGCTCATGAGTTGTGATACTTTAGACACGGGATATACCTGCTTGGCAGCATTGACAATTCCACTTGCGATTACATCACATTTCATGATACCTCCAAAAATATTAACCAAAATGGCCTTCACTTTTTCATCAGATGTCAAAATTTTAAATGCTTCAACAACCTGAGTACAATCAAATAGTGTCATGGAAAATTAGTAAAGGCAGCATTGCATATTTAGTTCCAATGGAAAAAAAACAGATACATGCTTTAACCATTCAAAAATAGAGAAACAAGTGGGTTCATAACATATCAGATTATCTCATGAATGAATACACAAGAACTTATATTGCCAGGCATAAGTCAAGGCTGCCGATTTGCTGAATCAGGCTATTCAGAAGAGTACTTGATGAACAGTCGAATAGGCTAACTAAGCTGTGATAAGAGAGGAGAGGGGGGGGGGGGGGGGGGGGGGGGGGGGGGGGGTGGGGGTTGGACATCCACACTGCGCAGGTTGGGTGAACTAAATGCTTGTCATTCATCCAACTTGTTAAGAAACTGCCACAAAAGGAGCATCAAATGGAATCAGCATGATCACATCATAAACGAAGATTCAGTGAATCTAACATGTAGTTTGGAAGAATATGCAATTATTGTAAATAGAGAAATGTAGAAAGGGTGGAGGGCCACATTCAAGGAAGAAGCCCATGAGCAGCATGGAGTTGGACGAATATGCAATTGTTGAAATGTTAAATAGAGAAACCGTAAAAGGGTGGACGGCCACCTTAAAGGAAGAAGCCCACCTCATGGGGAAAATGGATGATACTCTAATGCAGTGAATATAACATGATGATGTTAAATAACATGGACTGAAACAGGGTTCCATATGAGCATGCCTCAGTTAGAGATACGAATTCATGTCTACTCAGGGCAAAAGTTGAAGAAAAGCTTTTTAATTTCAAAATACAAGAAAAAGAGATATGAATTCATGTTACTTTTATTTCTGCATCTGTCTCGAAGGGAAGGGTCAGGCCGCCACCTGGTTTTCCTCTGGAGGACCATCTTCATCGGCTGCCCAAGATCCTACCTGGTAGGGTCGAGGCTCCTTGGTCCCCAGCAGCTCTAGAAGCTTCTGCTTGGCTGGAGGGGTGCTTGGTATTCTCGGTGGTTCAATCCATGGAGAAGACTGATCAGATCAAAGGAGCTCTTGAAGCTGTGAAGAAATTCCTGAAGAAGCAATGGCCTGAGGTTATAGATTGGTGAATTAGGGAACTGAATGATGGGTCTCTTCTAGTTAAAATGCCATATCCAGAGTGAAGAATTGAAGGTTTAGGGATCAGCAAGTGCAGGTCAGATCACTTTTCTTTCCAAATATCTCGTTGGAGTGTAGATACAGCTTCTTCCCTGACCACTGTAGGCAGGAAGGTTTGGTGTAAGATCTTCGGACTTCCTCTCCATCTATGGAATGTTGACTCTTTTGAGGCTCTAGCATCTCCTTTTGGCATTCTCAAAGAGGTGGATCCTAAGTCTCTTGATGGAGCATGCTCAAGTTTGCTTGAGTCCTTATTGAAATAGACGATTTAGAAGTTCTCCCAGACAGAGTGGTCCTCCAGGCAGGGGGTCGTGGATATTGGATTAAGTTCATCTTGGAGAAGTTTTCCACATCCATTTCCAACACTCTGGGAACTCAGGACTGGACGTGGGCTGAAGTTGCTGCGGAGTACAAAAAATATGAGAAGATAGGGGTGTTTTGGCCAAAACAGGGGCTCCCGAGCAACTCCCTGCTTCATCTTCAGCTAGTAAGCTGAGAATGGAGGAGGCTGGAAACACTGGTTCAAGAAAAGCTTTGAAGCAGGCTATGTTGACTCAGCTTCCAGTTGCATCAAGGACACACCAGAGTCAAGGAGAGAATGTACCTTGTGTCAAGATCAAGAACCAGAGGGGTTTTTTGAGGAGACCGAGTCACCTGAGTAGGACTCGGTTCACATTGACGTGGGTGAACTCGAAAGGTTATCACCCTAATGGATCGGTCAGGTGTGATGGCGTGGTCTGCGGAGGCAACAATGGATCGGGAAATGCAACTTTTGATGGCGATTTTTTGGGAACTAAGGATAGCTTCGTGGAGGCTGTCGAGGCTGACTGTGCGCTGCTCAAAGCTTAGGGCGGCGGGGTGGGTCCCCCAACACAAACTCTCCCTGGATCTTCATTGGTGCAGAAGGGCGGAGATGGGATATTGTGGCTTTTCCACTGCTTCATTTTCCAGTCGAGCAGGAAGGAAGATCTACAGTGCCCGGTGTTTGCGGATTTGGACGTGGGTCGCCAACTATTGGGTAAGTCGATCGGGCCGCTGGCTACGGGTAATTTATCCAAGACGTTATTGGGTAAGTTATCCGGGCATTGGCCACAGGATATTGGGTGCTCGACGATTACCTGGAACCAAAGGCCGGACCCCCCTTCTTCACCCGAATGAGCTCTTTGGGTAGGTCTAAAGCTCTGTTACAGCTTCAGTCCACCGTAGATCCTCCTGGCCTACGAACACTTACGGAGGGAGAGCAGATCGAGGGGTACTTCTGCATCTCTACAGAGGCTGTCGAAGAACCCCCTCCTATTCAACAGGGGGGCTATCGGCAGACTCTGCCTTCGGTTCCAACTACTCTGGTTGGATCACAGGATGGTGAGAATTTCCCCGACGGGCACTGCTTTATCTCCATGCCTGCGGGAGAGATTCTTGAGGTACGTAGGAGGAAGAATGAACTGCTTGCTTCTGCAGAGGCATCTGAGGAGATAGGGAATGTCTCGTCCTTAGTGTTGATTCCAGTTTCTGATCCTTCAACTCCTCTTAGTTTTATCCTTCCTGATTCTAATAAGGAATGGTTTGAAGATATTATTCAATTGGGAAGGAAGATTGGCATCTCTTTTGAGGAAAAAGTTGCTCCGGTTGAATCCTTTAAGAAGCTTAGAAGAGCAGAAGCTATTCAGAACCCTGCAAAGAAAAAAGGGCAAGGAAGAGGTATTAAGATAGGGAACAGGGAACTTTCTTATGTTCAGAATAATGAACTCCTGGAAGGTCTAAGGGATAAGAGATTGGGAGGGAAGAAAAATGTATTGCCATCATGAAGATTTGTTCCTGGAACATCAGAGGCATGAACGGAGACTTAAAAAAAAAAGAGCAATTAAAGAGTGTAGTAGATCCCAGAAATTGGACTGTGTTTGTCTGCAGGAAACTAAAATGGAACTGATAGATTCTAATCTTATCAAATGCCATTAGTGGGGATGTGTTTTCTGGATGGGCTTTCTTACCTTCAACGGGAGCCAGTGGGGGCCAGCTTATTATGTGGAATGAGGAAGCTCAAAGGCAATCTATGTGATGTGGGAAGATTTTCTTTATCAATTTCCTTTTCTTCCAGCAATTCAATGGACAGATGGGTTATCACTTCAGTTTATGGACCCATAACAAGTAGGAGAAGGAGATCTTCTTGCAGGAGCTAGAGAGGTTATCAGCCATGTTTCAGGACAATTGGTGTATCTTGGGAGGTTTTAATTTGATCAGGTACCCACAGGAGGGATGAGGAAATCAAAAGTGGACCAAAGATATGCATTCTTTTGATCACTGGATTAGATATTGTGCTTTGACAGATCTGGAATTACCTAACAGGAATTATACTTGGACCAACTTTCAACAGAGGAACATATAATCCAAACTTGATAGAGTTTTGGTGTGAACAAACTGGCTCAATACTTTCCCGTTGTCTGCTATTAAAGGGCTCAATGGAACAGTCTCAGATCACATCCCAATCCTTTTGAACACCAAGGAGGACAAGAGAAGACCCAATATTTTCAGATATGAACTGGCTTGGCATCATCAGGAAGGTTTTTCTGAACTGGTATATAAATGGTGGAAGGAAATCCCAAGTTCTTGTCATGCATGTGATACTTTTTTGCAGAAACTCAAATGGGTCAGGAGTTGTATTAAATCTTGGAATTCACAGAGGCAAGGCAAAGGGACAGCTGAAAAAAATTTACTCCTTCAAAGATTGGAGGTGCTAGAAGTAAAGGCTGAGACACGAGAGTTATCAGAGGGAGAATATCAAGAAATTGAGAATTTAAAGATGGAATACAATGGGTGCCTTCTTAGGGAAGAGATAAAATGGAAACAAAGAGCAAAGGAGTTATGATTGAAAGAGGGAGATGAAAACACTAGGTTTTTTCATGCATTGGCTAGTGCAAAGAGGAGGTCTCTCAAGATAGAGCATGTGAAGTCTCAAAATCAGGTCATTGATGAAGAAGATAGAATAAAGAATGTATTTCTCTCTTTCTATAAGGAACTCTTCTCAGAAAATAATTTTAGACCAAAGTTCTTTTGGGAGCTTATTAAAGAGGACCAGATTAAAATAATTTCTGAATTGCAAAACAGACCTAGCAGCATAAGATGTCTTAATTCTACATTTGTAGTCCTTATTCCAAAGAGAGAAAGGGCAGAGGAAGCCAATGATTTTAGACCAATCAGTCTTCTTAATGGATGTTACAAAATTGTGACAAAAGTTTTGGCTAATAGATTGAGGAAGATTTTGACAAATGTGGTTAGCATGAACCAATCAGCCTTCTTAAAAGGTAGGTTTATTCTTGACAATGTGATGGCTTCCCATGAAGCCATTCACTCTCAAAAAGCTTCTAAGAAAGAAGGGGTAGTGTTTAAATTGGATTTTGAAAAAGCATATGACAAGGTCAGCTGGCAGTGTATTCAAAGAACTTCCCAACTTATGGGTTTTAAAAGCAAGTGGATTGAATGGGTGATGAGCTGTATTTCTACCGTCAGATTCTCCATTTTTGCTAAATGGTGAGCCCTGCGGGTATTTTCAGAGTTCTAGAGGTTTACAGCAAGGTGATCCTATGTCACCACTTATCTTCATCATGATTGGTCAGATCTTGAGTTCACTTGGGGACAAAGCTGCTTTCTCAGGCATTGTGGATGGTTTTAGTATTGGCAGGAACAGATTGCAACTACCCCATCCACAATTTGCAGATGACACTCTCTTATTCTCATCAGGCAAGGAAGACATGTTTTGCAATATGAGGAGGTTGTTATTGTTGACAGAGACGATCACTGGTTTATCCATTAACTTTAAGAAGTCTGAGGTGGTGGGCATCAATATGAACCAGAACAGATCTTCAGTTATTGCAGCAGCTTGGAAGTGTAAGAAGTCATCTTTTCCGATAAAGTCCATGGGACTTCCTCTCAACTATACACAGTGCTCTGTTAGAGATTGGGATGAGGTAGCTAAAAAGTTTGACAAAAGATTAGAAGGGTAGAAAGCTAGTTACCTGTCGCTGGGGGAAAGTGGATGCTTTCTAAAACAGTTCTCTCTTCATTGGCAACTTATCATTTGTCCATATTCAAAATTCCTAAAAGGGTGGAAAGGATTATTGAATCCATGAGGAGCTCCTTTTTTTGGCATGGAGGGAAGAAGGAAAAAGGAGGCCTTCATTTAGTAGCATGGGACTATCTCTGCAGAAGCAAAAGAACAAGGGGGTGTGGGAAATGGTCAAAGTTGGTCTTTTTAATCAAGTTTTGTTGGCAAAATGGTTGTGGAGATTGGGTGAGGAAGATGGAAGCCTTTGGGTTCAAATCATCAAAGGTAAATACTACCGAAATATTGTTAAGATGGAGGAGGTTCTTAGTCCATCTATTAGATTTTCAGTGGGCAATGGTAATTGCATCAGATTTTGGGAGGACAAATGGTGCCTATTTGCTGAAGCATCTAAGGAATTGTACACTCTTGTGAAAGGAAGGGATGTTCTATTAGATATATTTTCTCTTCCGGTGACAGTGGACACTGGAATGTTAGACTAAGAAGAGAACCATTTGGTGTGGAACTGACTCAATTGTTAACCCTGCTGGATATAGTGCAAGGTACCAGGCTGATTTCGAATGAGGAAGACTGTAGAATCTATTAGATTTTCAGTGGGCAATGGTAATTGCATCAGATTTTGGGAGGACAAATGGTGCCTATTTGCTGAAGCATCTAAGGAATTGTACACTCTTGTGAAAGGAAGGGATGTTCTATTAGATATATTTTCTCTTCCGGTGACAGTGGACACTGGAATGTTAGACTAAGAAGGGAACCATTTGGTGTGGAACTGACTCAATTGTTAACCCTGCTGGATATAGTGCAAGGTACCAGGCTGATTTCGAATGAGGAAGACTGTAGAATCTGGGCTTGGAATCACAAAGGATATTTCTCTATTAACTCTCTCACTAGGATTCTGAATGATGTAGGCACGAGAGATTCTAAGAAGCATATTGTATGGTGGTCCAAGCTACTCCCGAGCAAGATTAATATCTTCCTTTGGAAAGTCGCATGGGGCAGGCTTCCAACCATGAATAGATTCAGGAAAATAGTCATTGTTCTGGACTGTTCATGTATACTTTGTGGAATCTGTGATGAAGATGCAGATCATATATTCCTTCACTGTGGAATCATCAATGTGGTGTGGAGACTTCTCTGTAGTCTATTCAAAATCCAATGGGAGGACTACCGGTCCGTCTTGAAGTTAATGGAAAATTGGGGTAGTGTTTGTCCTAATTCAGCTGAAAGCAAAATTTGGTCTCTATTTGTACCTGCTATGCTGTGGGCAGTTTGGTTAGAGAGAAATGCCAGAAGATTCAGACAGAATGTCAACCCTGCTTTTGAAATTCTAAGAAGAATGGTTAAATGAGTTTCTGAATGGGGAACGGCAGCTGGTCTGATAGCTAAACCTGAAGACTCACTACTACTGATTATAGCTAGGAAGTGGAAATTGCTTACTTATTGAATTCCTTGATTAGTTTCCTTCTTCCTATTTTATTCTCTGGATAAAATAGGTCTCTGTATTTGGATGAGGTTTCCTTTTATGTTCTTGCATCGTTGAGTGATTCTCTTGGCCTGTTTTGAGGCTAGGGTTTGTGACAGCTTTGTATCCTTTTTTCTCATTAATGAATTGTGGCTTTGGTTACCTTAAAAAAAAATTGTGGTATTATGCACTTTCAAATAATCCATCTTTTTGTTCTTCTATTTCTTTCTGCCATCTGTGTTGTTGTTTGGTCTTATGTGTGCAGAGAAAGTTTGGTGAATAAGCATAATGAACCATTCGCTTCTGTTCCCATTCCGATGATTGTTGCTGGAAATTCAACCTATAAGGTGCAGCCTCCTTTTGTTATTTCTGAATTTCTTACCTAATTTTAATCCACATTCTTTTATTGAACGATTGAAAAACTGGTTTGCCAGCACCATATCTATGCATCAACACATTTCATTTGTTTCTCAAGCTAGAAACTAGAAATTAACATCAGTACTGAGCTTTAAAACTATATACCTAAGCAAAGAATATTTTTATTTGTTTCCCAAGCTTGAAACTAGAAATTAACACATTATTGAGCTTTAAAGCTATACACCTAAGCAAAGAAGGTGGAAAGCTCTTTAGCACCTATCATGCAGCTGAGCTTTTTAGTAGATCATACAAATGACAAGTATACCAGTGTAGAATTTTTAATGACAAAGGATCCTAGTCAACATGGACAATGAGGTCCCAGTAGACACAACACACATGCTTAACCCACACCAATCTAAATCAATGGCATCGACCATTGGCGCCACAGTTGTCAAGGCTTACGCCTAGGTGACGCCTTGGCACCGCTTAGGCACGCTTAGGAGCACCTAAGCTAGTTCATGGGCTAATGAAATCGGGTTCATTGGGATCGATTTCTAAGATAAATAATGGATGATTGGGACCTAGTTTTTTATGCCTCTTCATCTCGTTTTCCTCATTTTTTAATCTTCCTCATTAATTTTGGGATCGTCCCTCTTCGGTGAACAAATCTCCATGTTCTCTCACTATGATGACTACAACGAGGCATGAAGACCCACCCGCCCATGTCCACAAATTTGGAACCCTTTGTGCCCATTATTATCATCCTCTAACCTTTCGTGAGTTTTCCGTTTGCCTATTCCTCCTTCCCCCCACCACTTGATTGTAAAGGTGCCATCTAGGCACCGCTTAGGCAAGTGCCTAAGTGCGCCTTGGGTCGCCTTACCGCCTTGACAACTATGATTGGCATAGACCCATAATACACAATGGATATCGCCATGGTATTAAAAACTGGCCAAACCAGATTGAAAAGGTGGAACTGGTCTGGTTCCCCTTGGGAGAAAATGGCCAAAACCAGCCTTGGAACTGGAACAGGCCAGGGCTAATCCAGTTCCAAAATCTGGTTTTTAAAAAACTGAGAAGTTTTAAACCCTAATCACCAGGATGAAAAAAGAGAAACCAAAATCATTCCAGCAGCCCACCGTTAAATAATCTTTTATGAATGTGTGACCATCAATAGACACTGAGCATTCACATGGTTGAATCCACGATCAGATACCATTAACCAACGGTTATTGAGTTCTTAGGCATTAGCAACAACTGAGGCATAAATAAGGTGAATCTGAACCTGGCCTTCTGAAGCATTGCCACCAACATCAAGAAAATTGGCCGGTGTTCCTCCATGTAACTTGATGATATCCATAGTAGCCATCGCCAAACCCGCACCATTCACCATGCACCCAATTTCTCCATCCAATCCAATATAGTTCAAATCAGCTTCAGCAGCAGCAACCTGCGGGAGCATGTGGGAAATAAAGTCAATACAAGAGCATCCTTATGTCAACCAAATTTGGAAAGGGATTTTCAATGTGCAATTGAGGTTTGCCACTAAATATTTTACAAAAGCATAAGCTTGCTCACTTAAATGTGACCTTCTTAACTCCACAACGGCCCAACCCAAGAAGGTGAAAAAGAGAACCTGTATTATTCCATACTCCAAATAGATGTGGCCTGGAAGGAAGGGGAAGGTGGGGGGTGTTGATAAGCTTTCTAGAAGAGACAAGAGGAAGGAGTTTGAGTGAAAGAGACGAATGTTCCAACAAAATCTCTTTAAAAGTGGTACAGTTACCACAGGTAAGCATATGAAATTACCAAATGTATGAAAAAAATGGACCACAGAAAAAACAAAGGAGAAACATAAACATTGAGAAAACACCCAATAAAGGAATTTTAAGTAAGTGGTCAGTCTGAAGCATGCAACATGTATGAAAGCCATAAGGAAAGAGAGAGGAACACAAAGGAGAGAGGTACATCCGTACATGTGGTTAATGACAGCGGAAAACATCATGTGAAGCTCACACTAGGTTCACCAAAGCAGGTCCTTCTAGGTATTTCTCTAAAACAAAATAATGAGCATAGAGTTTGCATGATACCATACCCAGAAAGAATAGTGGTTGACAAATTACACAGAGTATGAGATGTGGAAGCCAGAGTTTTTATAACAGCACTGAATTTATAGAAAGACTACAAAATTTCAACTATTCCTTTTCTAGGAAATGAGACAGGTGTGGACCGGACCTCACGAGGATCCTCTTGGGATGAATCACGGAGGGCAAATATTTCCTTGTGGCGGAATGAAGCATTGTCATCAAAGTTCAACTTTGCATCAGCTGCTACTAATTGGTTATCAGATGTTTCAGCAATTGGATTGATCTGATCAACAAAAGAAATGTTACATTAAAAGGATGCATATACAGATGCGAGCAATCCATTATTAAATATCATTTAAAACTACAAAGATATCTTCTTTCGCACCTCCAACAATGTGCAATCACATTCACAAAAGAGTTTGTAAAGCTTCTTCACTTGTTCAATTGACTCATTTCTATCTGCCACCTTAGGAGCCAAACCATCTACAACTTTTGCTGCATCTTCATCAGTTATGCCTTTGAAAACATCAATAGGAACCTGATGATGAGAATAACAGACCAGGAACAGTCAGAAACCACTTGGAAGAGGGAATCTGCAAAAGAGAACTTCTAGTTTCCTAAGCAACAACCATGAAAGTGCCAAAATAAATCAGAAGCTTCTACAAAGTAAACTAATCATCTCAGGGTTTTTTTTTCTAGCATATATAGACAAAGATGACCTTGATAATCATATCAGGGAACTTCTCTGCAAGATCTTCAATGCTGGTTCCTCCTTTTCTACAGGCTATGATAATCTGCACAATAGTAAGAGCACCATAACAACGAACTAAGCTACCATTGAAGAATACAACTTTCTAGCATGCTAACTACAACAGATTAGTGACAGCTAATTGAGACAGTGTAAGATCAAAATATTTCAGACCAAGTCACATCAATCTGCAATTGCATTATTTGCATAGCAATGAACAAGTCAGGATGAACTTAAACGCTGGAATGTCAAGTGTACTTGGTGGGGCTTAAATATTAACAGAATTTATGTTCCCCATGATTGACTAGAGGGTAAACACAATTTCTGTCGGGAGATTACTATATTCCAGTTGATATCAGATAGAACTAACTATAAGCTCCTAAATTTAACCTAGACACAACCCAATCTAATCAAAATTAATTTGACAATCAGATTACGATACCCAAACATTTCTACACTGCAATGCATTCTGAGATTATTTACTTGCAAATGGCTTGACAACCAAAGCTAAGAAATGTGTCAGACATGGACCTTGCTATTTGAAATATTATAATTGACAATTGACAACCCACTAAACATATCTTGTGCCTGATCCACACCGATCCAAGATCGAAATCACGTGAGCTTGGTTATTAACCTATCATAGATCCTATCTCAACGGGTTAAACTTTAGAAATGAGCTCGCTACTCCAAATCTTATCTCACAATCCATACTAACTGAGTGTGCACATAGCTGGAAAGAAAATAAATTTTCCCTCCAGATTATGGGGGACCCCAGGCAACATGTGTACCAAATAAATCCCATACTGCACACCAAACCCTCAAGCAGAATTAAGATTGAACTTCAGGCATCAAGCATTGCCAGTATGCTTTGACCACAAGTGATATGAAGACCTTACATGATCTGAGCCAAATGACACTGTCACAAGTTCTACATAGCCAGTAAAAACTAAGGCAGAATAAATTACTGGAGAGAACAAGTTAAACTAATAAAAAAGGGACTCCAATAACATGAGCAAGAGTTTGAAGGAAAGAAAAATAAAGATGCTTAGACCAAGTGCATCATATACATTGAAACTTGGGGGAAAGAAAAAAGTTGGATTTCGTGATGCAAAATGCAAGATCATTAATGGTAAATAAAATAAAGCACTTGTCATGTTGCTGCAACATACCGGACCAGCAGTTGTACGGTCAAGAGTAATGGCAAAATACATCTCATTAACAAGTGACAGTTTTTCACATAAGTAAACCTGTAGAAGAGAGAAAAGACAATAATGTCAAATCACTCTCTGAAAAACCAAGAAAAGAAAGTCAAATTGTTCATGAAATACAAGCAGAAAAAATAGATCCACCAACATAACAACCTCTAAATGCAAATCATGCTACGTCAAAGATACATGCAAATTACGACCATTGTCCTAAGCGTCACCCATATTTTAGTTGGATACAACTGCAATATTTCATTGAACTACTTTCTTAAGTAACAAAATAAATAATTACACACATTTCTACGCATACCCCTGACATCCTCAAAAAGGTTGCAGTTATACCCCTCGCATCAAAATGCCATGAATTCTAACAGAGAATGCCAAAAAGTAGATATTTTTGCATATATACTCCTAAAATCATCAGACTTTTCCATATATACCACTAACTACACCAGAATTTACAGAATCTTTCTGGCATATTCAGTTGAAGTTCACGTCACTTTGACAGAAGGGTATAATTGCAACCTTTCTGAAGAAGTCAGGGTTATTTAATAACAGTATGAGGGAGTCAGGGATCTACTTACAAATATGGTAGTTTAAGGGGTATATATACAAAAACCCCTTCCAGCTTCATAGAGTCACATTCTGGAATTATTTAAGTTGGGTATCACTCAAATAAAGGTTCCATGCCCCCCCCCCTTTTTTTTTGAAATCTTAGAAGTCCTGTTGTACTTTTAACACCTCTACAACTACATATCCTGTAAGAAAACCCTGATTCATAAAATATTTCTCTTGATGCAATAGCAATAGTTAAGTAGAAAAGTAGAATGCAGGAAGAGGGATAGAACGCATCATGAAGAGATGCAGAAAAGGAGAAAGTGAGAGAAAGGCAAGAAACAAGAATTGACTAATCATTTTTTGAAGGTGACCAAAGGTCACATTTCATTGATAAATAGAATAGATACATGGTTACATTTTGACCGAGGTCTAACAGTCTCTATTGACCGAAGTCAATCACAAGCACAAGTCAAACAGCAAGATTTATTCAGAGGATAAAAGAGAAAAACCAAAAAAGAAAAGCTTCTTGAACTTCAAAGCAGCAAGGATCAAAGAAGAATCTTCCACGTTAAAGAGGAGACCAGCAGCTTTTGCCCAGACAAAAGTCCACCTGACAGCTCTAGCCAAGAATTGACTAATCATGTCATTGCTTCAGCATACTTTTTGCTTACTTTTCACCAATTCATGTCATTGCCTAGGATCAACCAGAATTGACTAATCCAATAAACCAGTCTTGACATCATCAGATCCTGACTGTCCAATTCCCTCTCCATTTTGGACTTGAAACTTGATTACACGTCCATAAATGGCCAAATCTACAGCTTCCACTTGAAATCTTTTGTGATCAAGCATTAAATTTAATTCACATGAGGTATTGTTCACTTTGGCCCAGGTTGTGATTTTAAAAGCTCATAAAAAGGTGCCTCATGGGGAAGGGGCAGAGCCATCCTGATAAGTGCAAAGAACTCCCTTGGCTCAACCGATATGGAATTTTGTCATATCACCTAATGACATACTTTCCAGTGAGGTGACTACTTGCCAATAATACCGACAGTACAACAATTCCTTCTAGCTTGATTTTACTTGCCAAACTGCAAGTCTCATTACCAGGTGTCGTGAATATATAATGTGATCAGATTGGTGATTGACCTAGCACAATATTGATCGGCCAGAACTGCCTAGGAAATAGACAATCCTTAGACATGTTCTAGTGGATCCAGCAGTCTTGTCTTTGTTTCTGGGAAAACAGGTAAAGCATTTAAGGGGATTGGCCAGAATTGAACCAATGGGAATTGACCAGAATTAAGTTGATGGCCAAAGTTGGGTAGGGAATTCCAATCCAAGCAGTTGAGTCTCATAACTTCTTTAGGTGCTCTACTGTCTGTGGAAGAAGATGTGAAGCATACTATGGTGCCTAGGTGAAGGTCACTAGCTGCAGATGCAAAAATGTAGCACACGCACACACATACACATATATATACGCACGCCCAGGGTGCATCTAAGTTAGATCCCCCCCCACACACACACACATAAAAATCCTCTTTTTTGGGAAAGTGGTCCCCAAAATTCTCCCTCCCCATATTAAAAAAATAAAAATCATCAAAAAAAATTAAATATTCAATTAGGCCCCTTTAGGTTGTTCCATCCTTGGGGCTTTTATTTTTCACCATCCGATCGTGAAAGTCAATCATGGCATTCGATCGAGCAAAAGAAAGTTATTTAAAAAATGTTGAAAATAGTCAAAAATAGGAAAGATTAACCCTTATGGTTGATCCCTCCCCATGGGGTTTTAATTTTGACCTCCACTTAAGGACACTTAATTGGACACCTATGGCCGACTTACAAGATAGGACGGTGAAAACAAACCCCGAGACGTGGCAACAAATCGAGGGGGGTAATTAACTCCACCATGTCTGGTCCCAAGCCCAGATGAGAAAGGAGGAGGGTGTGCGTTAGGTTGACAACTAACACTTAAAAAAGTTTGTCACAATCCAATCATGAATCCTGAACTAATATTTGTGTTAGTGCTAGATCCTGATCTGGATCGGCCGATTCAGATAGGGATCGGCAGGTCCCGATACGATTCTAGCCAACTTCAGCCGATTTCAGCAGATCCGATCAGGATCAGCGGGTCCCGATCCGGCCTCCCGATCCATTCTGTTATCAAAGGCGCCCAAGGCGAACGCCTAGGCGACGAGGCGAGGTGAGGTGCGGGTATGGCGCCTCGCATTCCCGCTTTTCGCCTAGGCGATCACGGGAAACGCCTCATTCGCCCAGGCGCGCCTTTGGTGCCTTCAGTGCCTCAGGTACCTTACTGGGCCAAGTTAGAAAAAAAAAGCCCACCGTTAATCAACCGGCCCAATACGATACCCCCGATTCCATTCGGGCTTAAACCGGCCCATTACGAAACCCCCGGCCCAGCGTTAATAAACCTCCCCCCTCCGCATCGAACCCTAACCCTTCCTGTGCCCCAAGAGTCCGAGACCCCCGACACCAACGCAGCGAGCTTCTTCCCCGGCAATGACAGAAGTGGTAGCGGCGGGAAGCGTCTCCGGCGGCAGTGGACTACTTCTCCGGCGACGGCGACGGTGACGGCCGCGGCAGGTAAGCCTCTCTCAGCCTCTCACACGCTCTATCTCGCTCTCACTCTCACTCTCTATCTCTTCGTCCCTCTCTCTGTCTCTCTCTCTCTGACGCACACTCTGTCTCACTCTCCCTCTGTCTTGCTCTATCTCTCATGCACACTCTGTCTCTCCCTCTCTCTATGTCTCACTGTTCGTCCCTCTCTCTCTCTGTCTCACGCACACTCCCCTCCCCCGACCCTCTCAATCTCTCTCTGTCTCTCTCAATCTCTCTGGCTCTGTCTCACGCACACTCCCCTCCCCCGACCCTCTCTCTCTCTGCCAGTCTGCCTCCCTCAACCCTCTCAGTCTCTCCCAATCTCTACGGCTTTGCCAATCTGCCTCCCCTCCCCCGACCCTCTCTCTCTCTCTCTCTGCTAGTCTGCCTCCCCTGACCCTCTTAATCTCTCTAAGTCTCTCTCAATCTCTCCAGCTCTACCAGTCTGCCTCACCCCCCACCCTCACTCTCTATGTCTGCCTCACCCCCGTCTCACTCTCTCTGTCTGCCTCACCCCCCACCCTCACTCTCTCTGTCTGTCTCTCACCCCCCACCCTCACTCTCTGTCTGCCTCACCCCCCGACCTCACTCTCTCTGTCTGTCTCTCACCCCCCACCCTCACTCTCTCTGTCTGCCTCACCCCCGAGCCTCACTCTCTCTGTCTGCCTCACCCCCGACCCTCACTCATTGTGTTTCCTTAGCATTTCATTGATAAATTTTCATTGTGGTGGATTTTAATTAGTAGGAAAATGTCCATGCATTTGTTGATTACATCTTTGAATGATTAAAATTTATTTCAATTAAGTTTGATTTAAAATTATTTGATTATATTTGATAATTTGAGTGAATGAATATGTCATTATATATGATTATATTTGTGTTTTTGACATTTTGTATAATAAGTAAATTATAAAAATATATTTTTTTAAAAATGTCGCCTCAAACGCCTAGGCCATCGCCTAGGCGTTTGAGGCTGAGGCGACCCCCTGGTTGACTCGATCGCCTCTCGCCTCTAACTACATAGATGAGTGCTAGGGCGTTCCCCGAAGCGACGCGTTACATTGGCCCCCGGGTGTAATGAGAAGTGAGCATAAGGTTGCTAGGGTGTTCCTCGGAAGCGACGCATTACATCGGCCCCTGAGTGTGATGAGAAGTGAGCAAAGGATAATTAGGGTGTTTTCTAGAAGCGACGCACCGCAATGGCGCCCAGTTGCGGTAACAAATAGGCAAGGGTTTTCATGTATTAGACAAACACGGGTAAAAAAGTTAGTCCACAAGAATAAGAATAAGAATAAAATTTGTTTAGCTATATAGAACATAAGAACCCTAACTAGTAAAAGTTTAGAGTTAGTTAAACTTATGAGAGATAGGAGGGTTAATATAGCTTGTTTACAAGAAATTAGGTGAAAGGTTCTAAAGCTAAAAAATTGAAGAGTTCAAAGCTTGATATGTTGGCAAAAGTAATAATAAAAATGGTGTAGCCATTATCATAGATAAAAAGTTAAAAGACAAAGTTGTAGAAGTTAGAAGGAAAAGAGATAGACTCATACTAGTTAAATTTATAGTAGGTGAAGAAGTTTTAAATATAATTAATACCTACACACTTCAAGTTGGATTAGAAGAGTGTTAAGAAAGAATTCTGAGAGAATTTTGATAAGATAATCCAAACTATCCCTAATGGTGAAACGACTTTTGTTAGAAGAGACTTAAATGGTCATGTAGGAAAGAATAATAGTGACTACGAGAGGGTTCATGGAGGCATTGATTTTTTTTTTGAAAGAAATGGACGCTTTGATTTTTTATCATAAAAATGGCATGGGTAATGTCATTCTTGACTTCGCTAATGCATACGATCTAATAATTGCAAATATTTATTTCAAAAAGAGAAATGAACATTTAATAACTTATAAAAGTAGAATGCATACAAGTCAAAACGACTATTTTCTTATTAAAAAGATTGATTGATGATTATGTAAAGACTTGTAAAGTCACACCTGGGGAGAGTCTAGTCCCTCAACATAAGATTTTAGTGATGGATGTTTATATTCAAAAGTGAAAAAGAAAAGATGTACTTGCCCTAAAATTAAATGTTGGAACTTGAAATGAGAGAATCTATATACCCTTAAAAAGTGCCTATTAAAAGAAAATATATGGGATTATGAGAGAGAAATTAACATAATATGAAATAGAATGGCTAATTGTATAAACAGAGTAGCTAAAGAAATCATAAGTGAATCTAAAAGTAAAAAAATTCTTAAAAAAGAGACATTGTGGTAGAATACTGAAATTTGAAAGTCCGTTAACAATAAGCGAGAATGCTTTAAAGCATGACAAAGGAGTAAAAATGATCAAACATTAAAATATTACAAAATTATAAGAAGAACACTAAGAAAATAGTTAATGAAGCTAAATTTAAAACTTTTGAGGAACTATATCATAAGTTGGGAACTCGAGAAGGTGGAAAAGATATATTTAGACTTGCAATATTAAGAGACAAAAGAAATAAAGATTTTAATCATATTAGATACATTAAGAACGAGGATTGTAAGATTCTAATAAAAGATTGTGAGATTAAGGAGAGATGAAGTGGTTATTTTGAAAAATTATTAAATGATGATCAATTCAGAGGCTACCCTTGTGAAGAATTAATGACTCCAGCGAACAAATTAATTATCATTACATTCGACATATTAGATCTTCAGAAGTTGAAGATGTTCTTAAAAAGATGAGAAGTTGAAGATGTTCTTAAAAGGATGAGAGTGGATAAGGCCCTTGAACTAGATGGATACCTATCAAAGTTTAGAAAAACGTAGGTAATATAGGTATTAAGTGGCTAACTAGACTTTTCAATAAGATTTTAAAAGAAAAGAGAATGTCGGATGATTGGAGAAAAGTATTGTGGTTCTCTTCTTTAAAAATAAAGGGAATATTTAAAATTACAATAATTATCATGAAATTTATTAAAGTTTGGGAGAGAGTAGTAAAAAAACATCTCAGAATTGTTACTAGTGTTTCAGAAAATCAATTTGTGTTCACACCCAGTAGATCTACTACATAAGCTATTTTATTGTTGAGACAATTGATAGAAAAATATAGAGAGATGATGAAAGATTTATATATGATTTTCATTTATTTAAAGAAAGCTTATGATCGTGTACCTAGGGAGCTAATTTGGTGGACTTTAGAGAAGAAGGGAATATCGAAAGCTTATATCCGTGTTATTAGAGATAGCTATGAGAAGGCTTATACTAGCGTAAGGTCTATTGCCAAAAAGACGTCTGAATTCCCTGTTACTATTGGACTACATCAAGGGTCAGTTTTAAATCATTTATCTCTTTACTTTAGTTATGGATGAAGTTACTAAACACTTACATGATGACATCCCTTGGTGTATGTTATTTGCAGATGATATTGTTCTCATTGATGAGGATATTAAGAATTTAAATGATAAATTAAAACAATGAAGGTTTACTTTAGAATCTAAAGACTTTAGGATTAGTCGAACTAAGACAGAGTACATGATATGTAATTTCAGTAATAGAAATGTTGATCAAGTAGATTTAGTCACTATCGAAGGTCAAGTTATTCCTAAAAGTAGCAACTCTCGATATTTAAGATCTATTATTCAAGATAATGGAAAGAATCAAGAAAATGTCACTCATAAAGTCAAGACAGGTTGGCATCCGGAGTCCTTTGTGATCGATAAATTCCCTTAAAACTCAAAAGTAAGTTTTATAGGACAACTGTGAGACCTGCTATGTTACATGATTCCAAATGTTGGGATGCGAGAAATGATCATGTGCAAAAATTATGTGTTGCTGAAATGAGGATGTTAAGGTGGATGTGTGATATCATAAGACTAGAAAAGATAAAATTAGGAATGGATATATACATAAGGATTTAAGTGTAGCTATTGTAATGATTTGGTCATGTACATCGTCGTCCAAGTTTAGCACCAATTAAGAGGTGTGATAAAATTAGAGTGGAGGAGGGTAGAAGACATCAAGGAAGACCTAAGATGAAATGGTTAGATGTAGTTAGAAAGGATATGACATTACTACGTGTTACCTCAAGTTTGGCATTTAATAGATTAAGATGACAGGACATGATTCATGTAGCCTACCCCAAATACCGATAAGGTTTTGATGATGATGATGATGGTTTTTAGTTTTTTTACATTGGGAAGAGGGATTTGGAAAATGTTGAGACATGGTCCATCTGAAAGAACATTCATTGGATAACACTTCCTTACGCGTAAGGAACCACCTGGTTTCCAAGGTGGACAAACCGTTATTCTAGTTCATCAAACTAGCCTAATCTTCCATACAAATAACAGTGTCGGTACAGGGAATGATTATAAAATAAAACCTGCAGTTCTTCTCACTTTCTCCAACCTTTTTATGTTATCCTCTGTGACCTATAAAGAAGGCTGCTCCATGAAGCCTATAAGTGAGTAAAAGAGTTTTCACTATTTGTAAAGATTCATTGTTATTTTGATCTCCAACATTCAAGGGATGATGGCTGTTTGAAGCTATAATCAGGATATGCATCAAATGGTAAATAATGACAACCGAAAAGCTTAAAGGAAAGGTGTTCAAAGAAACGCATACTTCCATATAGAAAGAAGTCAGTTATCAGTCAAAAAGAATTACAACAAAGCAAGATACTAGCAAAAGCAGCACCCTTGGGTGCCTGCAAAAGTAGGGCAAGATTCATTTACTGACCTTGCTCACAACTTTCCCTTGGGGTCCGGTCTGCTTTGTGATGAGTATCTGACCAAGCATCTTTCCTAGACACAATAAAGTCACTTAAATGAAATGAAATCTTTTAAAACATGAGTGGAAACAGAAGCCCCAAACTTAATCTTTAACAAACGCTACTATTCAAATTCCTACAGCTCTTCTTTAAGCCCAAGCAGTTAACTCTTTCAGACTCCCAAGCTTATCAAGCTATATCTAAATAATTGAATTCCGACAGAAGGTTTCAACTCTAACTAGGCAAGCTCAATAGGGTAACAAAACATGGCAATAACCAAAAAACAGATGATCAAACCAGACATACAATTAAAAAAAACAATGGTGAGCGCAACACAGCAGGAAACTTATAGACAACATATTTAGCGATCATATTTTACATAGCAGATTAGAAGAGAATCTGTTTCTTGGGCTATTTAAAAAATATGTAGACCATTTACCAAATGCACTTACTGCATCCAATAGGAATTGGCATGTATGTTTATTGCATGCATGAGTTCGATAACATTTAATAACTGACTAACCATCACAAGATCAAAAGGGAATAAAGAGATAAGTCTTGAGTGAGGGTGAAAAGTAAGGGAACAAGATGAGAAAGCAACAGGTAAAGACCAGAAGTGTGAGCCAGCACTGAAGAAAAGACAACAAAATGGCATAACAACAGTATTGAAACGTGGCGAGATTTTTTTACATAAAAGATAAAAACAATGAGATTCATAAGCTAGGAATTGCACATCCCTGGTGCTGGAATATGATGAAGAATAGATTGAGCTTCAAAAACGAGTTTAGAAAGAAGCAAAACACTTCCTGAGACAATTGCCTAACCAAATAAATAAATAAAAAATTATATGTTAAACGTGCAATCTTCAGTACCGTACTTGTATATGCTACCAAAAAAATGGTGTTTAAATTAGCTTGTTAAGCCTAAACGGTGATCAAATAAGTTCTTCAAGAGTATGAAGGTACAACTCAGCCACACACTGCCCCCATCCCCCACCATCCAGGGGACAGGCCCTTCCTCTATAGCAGATGACCAATGGTCGTCATAAAGGGCAGTTGGAGAAACTTCGAACCTGTGAAATCAGGCTAGGGTGAAATCGAAATGCAATGGCATGAAAGTACCATTAAATTTATTCAGAAAATGATAACAAATATGTGTTTGAAGCTTATAGGATGATCAAAAGATAACCAAATTCGCTAACACTCAGATAAAGAATCATAGCCATGGATTTTGATACTTCTGATCTGATTCCAGAAAAGACAATTTCATGGCCAATGTTCAACTCAGATACAGTCAAATATATTACTGAAACAGTTGTCACAATCATGGATGTGCAATGCTGGTCCATTTTCCAAGGTTCACAGAGGTGATTATCAACTAGTAACAGCTATCAATCTGATCGACAGAAAATCCAGGAATAAACACATCTATTACTTTGGATTTAACATGTACAGTGGGGAGTCAGAGACTTTTCAAAAAAAGAAAAAATGATTGTTCCTGAACAGGGAAGCAACAAAAAGAATAAAGCACAATATCATCTACAACAAAGACTGAAGCATTAATGTATGCAGGCACTTGATCATCCAAACAAAATAAACTACCTTACCAGCTAAGTCTTCAACCTCTTCGGCCTTGACAATGTGCACGCCTCCTTTAAGTCCACTTTGAAAGGTACCCAAGCCACGGCCACCAGCAAGAATTTGGCTTTTAACAACCAACTATAAAAATAAAAGAAAACACTTTCTAAATGTTAGCATGACTTGACTTATATATCACAAATTTAGAACTTTTACATTGAAAGCAATGTTCGCCATATCGCTGATCCATATCGGATCGTATCTTCCTAGACACGATCCGATACCGATCCGACTCGGGCCGACTCGAGCAGACTCGCACGAGTCGCATGAGTCAAACCAATGAGTTTGTTAGAATCAATGAGTTGTTTGTTAAAATTAATGAGTTTAAGTCACATTTTATAAAATGTATCCTATAAATTGATATAAAAAGTATAATTTTACTTGTCAAATAGGAAAAACTCAACTTAAAACATTCCATTAAGCATGTATGAGTCGGCACGATCCGGTCCGACTCGGTGCATATCAGAGGATCGGGTCGGTCCAGATACGAGTTGACTCGTACGCATGGAATGCATAATCGGCCAATCCCGATCCGGATCGACCGATTCGGATCAGGATCAGCAAGTCCCGATTCTGGCCGATCCAGGCCGATTCCGGCCGATCTGATCCCGATTCGGATCGGGATCGGCGGGTCCCGATTCAGGGACCCGATCCGATCCGGAATTCCTTGCTCGTACGAGTCGGCCCGATCCGGTACGATATGGCGAACCTTGATTGAAAGATTATGCAATGTCATGTTCCATAGAACTGCAGGGCAGAAGAAAAGGCACTTATAAAATCTCTTAGGTCTGGCTCCAACACCTATCCTGACATTGAAGCCCTTTATGCCTACCCTATGCATAATTTAGACAAATTTACTCGTTCTTGAATCATATGACTGCCAAAAATTGAACAGTATATTAGGCTAGAGCCTTAAGATTATAGCCATTTTACAAATCAGTTCCAGGTCGATCACCTTGCTTAGGTGCATGATGTACAGTAAGAAAAAGATAGCAATACTTAGTAGCAAGATTCACTTATTTTGCCACCATTCCCACTCCTAAAGCGTTCCAACTCCTATTCCCACTCATATTCCCAAGGGAAATTTGAATGGTAAACTAAAAGGTCCATATCCCATCTCATTCCCATTATTGCTCCTATCACCATTCCCTGAAACTGTGAAAAATACATTGCGTCATGAAAATAGGCAGCTGCCATGGTTATTTAATCCTTTTCTTTTTTAAATGTGAAAGGGACCACATGAAATATTAAATATTAAAAAAAAGGAACCTACAAGAGTGAAGAACAAAAAACCTTGAACTTCTCACAATACAAAAAAGCACCAAAATGGTGCAATTCCTGCATTTACAAAAGAAATAAATTACTTTTTATGGTCAGCGATTGGCCTGATGCATTCCCAAGCATATAGCACAAGCTATGTAGGATCAGCACGGATCGGATTGGATAGGTCGATCCGATTAGTTTTGCGCTGGTTCAATCCGATCTCATGCCCCGATCCCCCAAGTTGTGACAAGGATCAACCAGATCAGACCGGATCAGGTGATCCTAGGCTCGGATCAGGACGGATCAGACCAATCCAACAACAAACTAGCCATTGTCGACGGCTAGTTTGCCTAGCCATTAGGAATGGCTTCAAGGAAGAGTTCACGAGGAGGGAAAGAGAAACTGAAAAGAGTCTGCTCAAGAGCAGTTCTTTGATGCTTCATCTCAAACCCCATCAGAGGGTTATGGTCCCTATAGATACCCAGCGAGGTATTATGCAGATCCACCACCACCAGCCTCTGATGCTTATCCTCCATACTTAGATGCATCCTCCTATCAGTCCTCAGGAGGATCATACCATGAACCTAAGGCATAGGGATGGATGCCAATGACAATCATCTATGGCAACACAAATGAATATAATTCGTTTTTACAAGAATATCAATAATGATGCTAAACTTATATGTCCTAGGAAAGCTATGTGCAACATTTGTATAGATTTTACAATGTAAGGCTACTATAAGTATAAAAATGTTTAAAGATGATTTTTTTGTTTTTTTAACTTTGATTTTCAGCCACTTTTCATGTAATAATCAGGAGTAAGGTTTTATGTCTCCCCCCTGTATCCAAGCTTCTTTGCCAATTAACAAAATCCCAAAGGCATACCTGAGGTCTTAGATAAGTTCTGGGCAATGGAAACTTTTTTTTAATTTAAAAAAAATCACATTTTTTTATTTTTTGGCATTTTTTAAAGAAAATGGAGGACCAGACCAGATCGGCGTGGAATCCATTTGGTCTCAACCGGGCCGATCCGTGCCCAATCCTCAATTATTCCTTCCTTGATATAGCAGCAGACAAATCTGGTAGAAACTTCTAATGGGCCTAGAATAGACATACATTTATGGCATGATCAGATGCTGTATTTGGGCAGGGCTAGCTAAATACATCTTGCACCAAAACAAGAGCATCATCCTGCATCAAAATGAGTATGTATATTTTTTAACCATAGGTTCAATATTTGAAGTCAAAAGCAAGCAGCAGCCCAGAAGCTAGAAGCAAAGCTTCGAGAGATGATATGCTACTGGAACAGAGAGATTAGAACCAGATAGTTTGAGAGATGGATAAAGCCTCATGTCCCCAGCCTAAGAAAAAGCATATGCTATTATGTAGTAAAAATTCTTATAATTATATAATTCACATATCCAGATTGCCAATCTTTCAATGTTGGCTACAAAGTTTTCCAAGACATAATGACTTGTCAATTGCCATAGAAATCTCATAATATCACACCTTCTGCAAATTAATTGCACAAAACATAAATTGTGGTCCTAATTATGCAGTTAGCAACTTTCTAAAGCCCAAGGCAGACATGTCCCTAAGAAAGCATTAGATATTAATTTTAAAGACATTTTCCCCTCTTAACATTAAGATGTAGACAACAATTACCTCCTTTTCATTAGGGAAAGTATCTTGAATCGCCTTTTTAATCCCTTCGACTGAGGAGACGGCAACACCCTTTGGAACATTTATGCCATATTTACCCATCAATTCCGCACCCTGTTTGAGAAACGAACTTTGCATCAACAAAGAAAGCAAAAGAAACATCAAAAGCAAATTAAGAGGTATTTCATGACAGAATAAGCAAAGGCTTGTGGAACATCAATTAACTGCTTCCAGAGACCATAGATGTAATGCGGGCAAAGAGACCATAGACGTAATGTGGTATCTGGTACAACAGCCACAACATTGAGAGCTACACATAAAGGCCAAAAGAAAAGAAAAACACAGGACTGCAAAACAACGATTATATTTCATAGGTTAATGGATTCAATTCAAACGAAGGATGCCCTAAAAACCACTACAAAACATATGACCAACGGGAAAAATCGAACAAAATCTGCAAATAAATGCAAACGAGACCCCAAATCCATGAAACACGACACACGGAAACTAGGAAAGGAGGGATCAACGTGCGCAAACAAATCTCTTGACTCAAAAAAAGAATCCGGAAACAAATCAAATCGGAGCATAGCACGATGAACGGGAAGGAGGCGATCATAAAACAGAAACAAATTAAATAAACGGACAGTACGGCGAGACCTGGTACTCGTGGATGTTGAGGCGGCGGATCTGCTGCTGCTGCCATTTCCCGGCGGCCGAGAGCGAGCGGGACACGATCTTCCCCAGCAACCCCCTCACCATTTCCGACGGCCGTTCGAAGCGCGTAGGATCTGCCGAGAAGGAAAGGATTGAAGAACGGATCTAGGATGGCGAACAAGAAACAAATAGTGCCGAAGAAGGCCACCTCGTCGACGAAGATGATCGAGGGCGCTTGCGACGAGAGGAAGAGGCGAAGCACCGCCAAAACCCTACAGAAGCTGAACTCCCCCGCAAAGCTGGAGACCGGCGCCAACGTTCCGAGGAAAGAGAACGTTTCCGCTTTCTATATTTTGGTGGAATGGGAAGGGGGGAGGTGCGCGGCGGCGGCTGTCACTGGACTGGGCTTCGCCTAGACGACCAAGCCTCACCGGCCCATTACCAATTTATGAGGCCCAAGTCGGACACGGCCCGTCTTGCGTTACGCTATCACGGGGCCGGGATTCGGGGGAACGACCAAACGGAGTGCAGCCCTATTAAGACACGGACCGTCTTGCGTCCGGCGTACGCTATCACTGGGCCGGGCTTGGGGGCCGACCAAACCAACTTGAAGGCGTCAGATTTACGCTATCACCGGGCCGGGATTCGGGGGAACGACCAAACGGAGTGCAGCCCTGTTAAGACACGGACCGTCTTGCGTCCGCGTACGCTATCACTGGGCCGGGCTTGGGGGCCGACCAAACCAACTTGAAGGCCCCAAGGCACGGCCCGTCTTGCGACAAGTCCAGAGATGGAACTTGTGTGAGTTGGACTGGACCATATAATCACACACATGATGCGGCATATTTTTTTTATATTTTTTGAAAATTTTCGGGTCGCCCCATCATGATTGACACGCTGTACAGGATCCCCATCAGGCAGTCCACAGAAAATCTAAAAACCAAAAATCAAACCGAATGAACAGTGAACTCTCAAAGAATCAAAATCCAAAAAATCATTGTTCATTCAGCTTGGTTTTTATTTTTAGATTTTTTGGACCGTCCGATCAGAGATCAGCCTGTACAAAAGGTGTCGGTTATTATGGAGCCGACCTAAAAAAAATTAAAAAACTTAAAAAAATTTACTTTTGTTGCAGCATCTGATCTAACCTATCAGACGGCTGCCAGCTCGCAGTGGGACAGGCGCCGCACAGCGAGCAGCGCAGCAATTAAAACTCTAAATTGAAAATGGCCTAACCTAATTTCATTTCAGCTTAAATTCAATCCAAAATAATGCATTTCGGTGTGCTGGGTTGAGTTAGTTTAAACTGGTCCAATTTGTAAATAATTTGTTAAAACTGTTTTATTTTTTTACATGAATTAATGTAAAAGTTAACGAGTGAATTTCCACTGTAACCAAATTCAGTTCAAACCAACCTAAATCTGATCGATGTTAACCTAAATTTAATCCAATTCATTTTCAAAATTTGGGCCAACCCAATTTAATATAACTTGGGCTAGACTGTGTTGGGCCATCGGTTGGCCGACCCAATTGACACTCCTAGCCTAACCCAATTCTTGAAAAATATGGATTTGGGTATTGCTGAAGGAATTTTAAAAGTATTAATTCTAAAATCTTCAGTTATAGTGTTTTTATTGAAAATAGAAATCAGATCAGAACTGCCTATATAAGTCGACACAATAACAAACAGCTATTTATGGGACTCGAAATATAAGAAAACATCACAGAATAATTTGCAACCTGCTTGACATAAAGAAAATACTGCTTTATGGTTTTTTTTTTAAGTTTTAGGATTTTTTACGACACACCAAACGACTCTTAAAATGGTAGATCCCAATCTCCCACAAACAAATGAGTAAATAAATAATGTATGCCAACGCTGTTCCCTTAATTTGGTGATCAACGCTAACAGCAAAAAAGAATCTTGAAAAGGACATTAATTGTGATAAATTATGAGAAAGGTAAGATACAAATAAAGATGTGGATAATCCGAGCGAGATACGAGAGAAATGACCTGATCCTCTGCATTTATGTTTGTCCTCACTCCTAAACGCGAAAGTTTTAAGGTCCCGTTTGGTATCGGGATAAGCCAGAGATAAGGCTTGTATATCCTCGCTCCTCGTTTGACATTGCAAAAAGTCACGAAGATAAAAAATGTTAAGGGGGATAGAGATAAGGGAGCTTAACTCCATTTTTGGGGTTAGATATGAGGATAACTTATTCCACCAAAAAGGTGGAATGACTTATCATCGCCCCTTAATCTCATTGTTACCCTCATTTGTTCCTTCTCTTGGTTCATAAAATAATAATATATTTAACTCTAATAATTATTTTATTACTATCTAATGACATTAAATATATTATTAAATAAAATTCTTAATCAAATCGATACCACCTATAGAATATATTATTATATTTATCTTATATATTATTATCTTTAAATAGTGCTAATAAGTATTTTAATATATTATTATATATAATATAATATCAGTACTTACATATATTATTATCTTAAATTAATATTAGTACTTATATTAGTAATATTAGTACTTACATACTAATATTAGTATTAATAAACATTAGTACTACATTGGATTTATAAAATAATATACTTAAATTCAATAACGGCTTCATTACTAACTAATGACATAATGTATACTTTAATATATATTTTAATATATACTTAAATTCAATAATACTTAAAATAATATATATAATACTTAAATAAATCTAAACATCTTTAATATATTTTATATGTAATATAATAATATACATTATTATTTTAAATAACACTAATAAATATTTTAATACATTATTATATAATATAATATATATATTATTATCTTAGATTAGTATTAGTACTTACATACTAATATTAGTACTCATAGACATTAGTATTACATCGGATTTATAAAATAATAATATAATTAACTTTAATAATGGTTCATTTACTATATTGAATGATACTATTAAGTATATTTAATATATTATTATATTCTAATTATATGTTAATTATGTGTAGTATAAATTGAGTGCCTTTAAAATATAATTAAATTCAATAATTTGAATTAAGTATGTTTAGTGTATCATGATACGAGTAATAAATAATAAAAAATAAAAAAATATTTACACTTAATATACTACATATATATTGAATATATAGTTATATTACATAAAATAATATAATACCCATGTTACTCTAAATTAGAAGGGTAGCAATGTCTTTTTCACAACTTATCTTCCGTACTGTGATCATTTTCACCAAATAGAGAATAGGATTAACTTTTTTCTTATCCCCTCACATACCAAACACATCACAGAATAAGGATAGGGATAAATTAATCTAAGTTAATTTATTCCTATTCTTCCCTTTTTCTATCCCGATACCAAACAAGACCTAAAGGATCTCATTTTGAGAGAAGGAAAGAGCACGAGAAAAAGTATACTTCGATTGTACTCATTCACCTCCTATTAAAAAAAAAATCTATTATTGAATAATATAATTTATTTAATATATTATAATATTCCAACCGTACTAAACTTGCAATAAAAGTCTAATGCGCACGTTCTTATTCTTGTTGGTCTTATCTTAACTACAAAGCCTAAGTAATACATGCGCTGCACTACATGGGTGCGGCCAAAAAAATAAGGATAATTTTTTTGTCGTCAGTCATATCATGTCTTATATATTCGTATAATTCAATTTCTTAAAAAAATATAGGTTGGGGTTCCAAGAATACATAGGACATGACATAATAGACCATAGAAAAATTAAAGTTTTTCTTATTTTTTGAACAGCATCCCATGTTGCAGCCCACTTAAGGACACCAACTGATGGGTACGGTTTGCCTATGCAATAATCGTAATCCTTCGTTTCATATTTCACGTTAACAGAGTGGATGCTATAAACGATAAATCTTAATCTCTCCAGTAAAAATATTTAAATCGTATATGAGATTAAAAATTGAGCTGTTCAACTTAAAATTTTGAGGTGTCAAGTATAATATACCCTAGATTATAGTCATATTTTCTCTGTTGTCTTTATTAACCTAAGATTATTATCTTATATACTTCCTAATTATATGAAGATATTAAAATCTGGCACATAGATAATAATAATCATGAAATGAATGAGCCACAAAAATAACCACGGTCTTTGCAACTATATCAAGAAATCACGTCCACCAACATGAATTTTTAAGTCTCTTCAAACATTTTCCAAGCATTAAGTGTGACGTTGGCCAAATTGATTTTCTCCCTTGATCACGATTGTCTCCTCTCATCACCCCCTTCCCTAGTTTTTCTATGTGCTCATTTTTAAGGGAGAATTCCCCATGAAGTCCCTAAAGATAGGAGGTAGGAATGCAAGGCCAGCCCTGCCCGTTTGTACTACCAAAAAAAGGCATGGCCCCTAGATCTCTAAGTCTCTAATAAGCGTCGGTCTTGCTCATTCAGTAAAGTTTAATTAGTTTTATATGTAATTTGGGCCAAAGGGATGAACTCCTATGGAAGAGTTTTACTTTCTGCAATGCCAGGCAGCGTTACAAAACACCCAATAGCAGCTAGAGAAAAAATTAATTCAAATTTTTTTTAGGTTGCCCCAGTGTGTCTCATGTGTCTGTACCAGCTAATTTTTAATTGGACAATCCAAAAAAAATAGAAAATCAAAAACTATTATTTTATTCAACATACTAAAAGCATTTTTTTAGTGTTTATTGAGACTCAATTTTTTATTTTTATGATTTCTTTAGTTTATCTAAATAGAGATTGGATTGTATGGATGTGTAGGTCAAATTGAGAGCTACATTTTTTTTTTTTTCGAACTGCACTACTCGACGGTGCAGCAGGTAAAACTCCCCATGGAACTGAGTGCCTCAGTCTGGTAAGCCTGAGGCCTCATGAGCCGTGGGCTCAAACTGGAGGCCATGGGCCGGCCCATGTGGGTCTATAAGAAGCAGGCTGTTTAGGAAATAATAAACCCAAAATGCAAACATTATGCAAAGTTTCTTGCAAAGCAGATTGGCCTATTCCTTCTTTTTGATATTTTATGAAAAAAGTTCTGATTTTAAAAAGAAATATGTTTCGGGCGTAAGGTTGTGTGAGAGAGAGAGAGAGGAAGGGAGGGAAGGAGGTGAATGTAGAGATGCAGATGGTCACCGAAAACCCGATCATTCGACAGGTTATTTAGGTAATAATTTGGTTAATGGTAAGCCTTTTTAAACCTATGTACATGGTAGATTAGATAACTTATAAAATTTCTTTTAACCTGAAATTCTGAATGTATATGATACATAGGTAATCCTATTGTCTGACTAGTTCTTGGATTATAAGTCAGGAAACATATTCACCTTTGGTCAGGCTTTAATCCGATTCATTTGCATCCCTAACTGTATGCATAAATTATGTTCTTATAAAAAAATGTACTTTTTTGTTCGTTGTTAATCTATTTTTTGATATGACATGATCAACTCATATCCAACACAAGATGCTTGTCTTTTATCTTATTTTCACCCCTTCTCCCTTGTTGCTATGCACCAGAGCCTTAATCCTATCGTGCTAAGTATAAGGCGAATGTCAAGGCCCACATCTATTCTAACGTGTATGAGCTATTGGTTTGTACCAAAATGAACTACTTCTCTACTCAGCTGATTGATTCAGTTAAAGTGCTCGAACAGGAACGGAATTTTCGTGTATGTTAGCTCATTGAAGGCCGAAACTTTGCTATACATTAGGCATTTTTCGTTTTCTATTTTTTCTTCTACGTTGGTAGAGTTTTTATTTTAGATGACCTTAATCACCTGATACATCGATCTTTCGATCAGGAAACACCAACCACAATGTACAACAACAATGAGGCGAGCGGGAGAGAGGCGCTCGCATGTTACCGAGCTCTTGAGCCTAATTACATCCATGTTTATAACACAGTTACACCTTAGGTACAACACGGTTGACCAATCCGAGAGAAAGGTACTTGATCGCTTATGTCGAACAGTACTCCCACCTCTATATGTATATATCCTGAGGAATAGAGATCCTCTACGTCAGGTTTTGATTGAACTAAGTCAGTAAAAGGAGGGAAAGGTTTAAGAAATCCCTTCATATGGTACTTTTCTTATTCCCGAGGAAAATTTTTTATGAAAGACTCCTTCCTCTCCTTGCATTGATTGAGTTCAATCCAACTCCGTACCGAGAAGAACCGCACTCTATTCTGAGACCCGTGGCTGTACAGTGCACGCACACCATTCTCCAATAGGCGATCGAGCTCTTGGGAAGTTATCTCCTCTCTGCTTGTAGGTAACCCCCTTTCTCTCATATTAATTAATCCGAGTCGACCTCGCGGAAGGGCAGTGGCACCATCTTCACTGCCCTAAATTTACCCGCGTTGTTGAGGTGCTCGTTCTCCAACCTGTGCAGGAAAAGCAAAATAAAACCCAGTTTAATAGAAGCGCACAGGTTGAGTCTTTAGCCCCTTGAATCCATGCAAAATACGTATATGTACGTGTTGTGAGTTAGGGCATTAATTTGAGAAGGCAGACTGTGCACCTATAGTAGTTCCAGTGCCCTCGGCGGATGATCTCCAAGGAAGCTAAGAGGAAATCGACCATGCGGTGCTCGACCTTCCCCAGGTTGATCTTCATCACAGTCTCAACCCATGCCAACCTCAACACAAAATTTGTAGCCTGAAACATATGATCATTAGACATTCCCTTGATTCGTGCTGATCACATTTGTACATAGAAGACATGCAATTAACTTGCTTGGGAGCATTAGATCAGAAGATCAGCTAGATCAGGAAAAGCATTCAGTACTCACTATGGATACATAGTAGATGCTCTTGTTCTTCAATATGAGGTCGTCCCTAAGCCAAAGATTCCTGGAGCCCGGGGTGAAGAAACCCCAATCCTTGACGAAGTCCCAATATAGTTGGTAGCATGTGGCCATTGTGGAGGTGATGATGACAATGGCGAGCCACGTTGGAGTGGGATCCACTGCAAACTTCATCCTTGCGGCAGCTGCGATCATGGCAGATACGTACTTACCAGCATTTGCCATGTGATTGAGATCATAACCTTCCTCCATGTACCTCCTAATACACTAGGGAAACCAACGTAGAGATGCAGATAGCGTAGCGTCAGTTCTGTCTTATAACAGGATATATAGCTTAAGTATTGCTTTGCAAGCATTTAGATGATAATACTATTCGAGAATGGGAGTTAAGACGGTGTGCATGATTAAGTAATCACCTGCATGGCACGCCAGTAGTAAGGAAGAAACGATAGTATATAAGCCAACAACTTGTACTCTTGGCTGCGGGTACAAGTGGCATAAGGGCTCGTTTTGAAACCACCGGCCATAAAGTAGCATATCGTGAACTCCATGTGCCTCAGCAGCGGAATCTGTGATAAGATATATTTGCTGTTGTTAGACTAATATCAAGTGCCAAAGGAATTGATAAGAGGATGGGGGAAAGCTCTGAACATGCACTTCGATAATTGGATTTCAGCTTGTGTGAACGAGTGTTATACCTGACTAGTTAGCTGGTCAGCCATGAAGAAGTCTACCATCAGTACCTACAAAATGGAGCTTTCTCTTGATCAGCATTACGTAAGACATCTCTTTATAGGTGCATTAAGGAAGAAGAAAGTTACCAATTACCCTATAAAATGGTGAGAACACAATATTACGGATAACTCGCAGCAAACTGTAACGGGTAGAACGGTAGAAGATGTTGAATGGGCACATGAGCGTTCCTGTAAATATCTGACCAACACATGAAGCTTGCTTAATTAGTTCGTGCGCTCGTAGGACAAAAGGTGTTTAGTAGTGTGAAGCATCCTCACCAGAAGAAGGATACCCGGAATGGCATTGGCTTGGTGGGGAAAGAACACCGAGCTTTTCAGCATAATTAGCTGAATGACTAGAGCCCCTACAACGGTGGTCATAATGCACGTGCAAATGAGAAAGGCGTCCCTATGTTTTAGGGCTGTCTTGGGAGAAAACTCGAAGATGAAGTTATAGTTAATTCTTGTGCTCCTCCACGCCAGTAAGTTGCACCCATATAAGAATATATGGAGACTAATTAAGGCGAACATGCTGCAAACCACAAATAAGTGTTTCAGATTAAAAAAACCACAAATAAGAGACTTGAATTAATCTAGATGTTTAGCAATTTTTCTTCTTTCCGTCCTATACTTGATATGATATCAAAGTCTAATCTTGTGCAAGATGTACAGACATTTTTCCTTTACTAATAATAAGGCTGGAGTGATTCTATTTCTACCGGCACATTACAACAAAGCCTAATTAGTTAGTAGGCTATGTTAAGACTCGCAATGTAAACCATGAGGAAAGAAATGTATGTGACGCATACATAGCCAATGGGTCCTCAGTCCTCACCTGAAAACAGGGTACACAGTCTCCACATACTCAGGGGGAGAGGAGTTGGAAGAAGAGAAGATGCCCGTCAAGTGAGCCAAAATTGCGTACACACAGAATAAAGTTGCAAAGCTGCCCGTGAACAAACCTGAACCAGAAAACATGAAAAGCCAGATGAGCTTTCCTACATCGTAAAAATATTAATACTGAGGAAACAATTCAAACGACTACAGACGTTGGAGTGGAAGTTGCTTTTGGAATTCCACTTCCTTTGCAGCTCAGTCGATAAAAAAGACGAACATAGTCGGACAAAGTCAATTGCTTTGGTGTTTTTTTGGTTCTTCGTTATAAAACGAAGGTGAAAACAGGAACATTAGTCGCCAATTGTAGCGAAGTTGTAGCATAGCATGGCTCCATATTGCTGAACTTGTTATGCACGCCGTTAATATTACTTTAATCTGCAAGGAAGAGATCTTCTAAGTACATGATTGAATAGAAATCCAGCTGCAGTACTGAGAGGAGAAGACTCAATACAGGAGTCATTCACATCATCTAAATTATTTTACAAATAACTGAGTCCTCCCCTCTCAATACTGGTAGACTACTGTCCAATCCTATATTGCAAAAATCTCTTCTCCAATCTGTAAATGTAGAGCGACATCCTTTTCAGACATGTATTGCATTCGTCATGGAGCACATCGACCCATTGACATGGCTATGCTACAGACAACAATAGGACAGCCAGTGTTGTTATATTATGCTGTGTTCATTAGGCAATTACGTTTCTTTTGCTAATAATCAGAGGGATAAAGTGTCCACTATATAACTAAGCAACATTACCATCGTGCATCATTAATAGGTTTACGTGCTTTTTCTCATTTGAGCTGTCAATATAGCCAAAAGCAGTATGTTAGAATAGTTTTACATAAAAAAATAAAAAAATAAAAAAACATATGTTTGCCATTCAAAACCTTAACAAGTTGAGTATTGAAGTTTCTATTCCGTGTTTGATTATTCTAACATGTCCCCTCATTTTTTATTTTGTCTCTTTTTTATATGAGGTCATTCTAACATGCTCTCTCACGCACAGGAAGACTTATGCTCTATCCGTGGATCATAAAGATAAGATGCATGGCCTAACTCGCAACTATGGATTTTCCTATCATATTGAATTAATTGGGCCATTCAACTCAAAACCTTAAAGACATTGATTAGAATAGACATTTCTTTAAAAAATAAAAGACTTGCACCGTTGTTTTTATTTTAAAAAATAATTTCTATTTTTTTTTTATAGCACCCATTATGTCTACACGATCATACAATCTGATTTTCAAATGGATAAAAAAAGATGAAAAATTGATAGTTGACCTCAAATGAAAAGTAAACAAAAATTGGATCATCCGATCAAAAATCAAATTGTATAGCATGTAATTAAGTCGGGTTAGGGGCCAGAAAAATTTTAAATTTTTTTTTTTTTAATAAAAAACATTGACAGCCAGGACAGGCCGCTGGTGCAACTAGACTATTCTTTTTTAAATATATGTTTAATTTTGACTCTTTTCCAGGGAAAATAAGCTTAACTTTACTTTAACATGTGGAATGATTTATACCATATAGAATAACGTATGGGGAGAATTAGAAGAATAAACTATTCCACTCTAGACCCAAGAATTGTTTATTCTTCTTATTCTGTCTGTGGGCCCCACAAAACTATGAAACACCTCTTACTATAGTATATGTTCTTCAGTCAGTGAGCCCAATTTATTATGCAAACAAAGTGACACTAACGCAGGGGAAAATGGATGGACGGGTTAGGAAGAATGAGAGAAGATAAGAGGGTGTACCGACGAAGAAGGTGATCATGTGAGAATCCTTGGGCTGCTGGGGCCTGAGAAACTTCATGGCTTTTTTCCTGTCGCCGCTGGCGAAGTGCTGCGTGAAGATAGACTCTACTTCATCCCTCAGTCGCACTACCTGCCACACGTTACACAGTTACATGTAGAGATGAGAAAGAGGTAGAGATGAGAATATGAAGCTGAACGCCGACGCATTTACGTGCCACATGGCGTATACACCAGCAGATATAAACCCCCCGTCTCCATATCTAATAGGCACAACGTGGAAGAAATATGGAAGAGGAATTGAGTTCCCTGACCCACTGCTAATTGTTTGTTCATTTAGATGCAAATAAATCCACTGGCGCGATGCTAAAATTGGGAGGAGGAATATGAGGCTCTGCGAGGTTAGTGAGGAGAGGGGAATGGCATAGTGCTGAACGCCAAGTAATTAATTAGATAGCTTCCAGGATTGCCTCTGCAGCTGAGGTCTTATATCAAAATCAGGCGGAAGCAATTGCAATGATAGTTGCTTTTTAACCAGAAATTAATAAGGGATGGCTTAAATAATATTTTTCTCAAAAATCAGGCTGAAATGTCAAACACAAATTATCAACCAAAGAGGGAACGAAGCAAGAAGATAAAGGCTTTCCGATTTTAGAGTGTCAAAATCATCGGACAATATTCTTGTCTGGGATAAGCACTTCATTAATATCGTAGTGGCCCCATTGGGCAGCCTTTCCCTGATCTTTCAATTACGCGTCAAATTCCTTGAATCATGTCACAGTTTCATTGGAGCCCAGTCCCCCTCAAATTACTCGAGAGGACTGGACTCCATAAACCTCTTATCACCAGGAACATGAACAAATATTAATAAAGATATAAGGAAGAGGCCACAAACTGGATATGTACATATTTGTATTTGTATCTATAGATTTGTATATGAGTAGGAATCTGAATCTGTATAGTTATTTGGCTGAAAAGCTAGCTCTGGATATGTATAGTTATTTATTCGAAATCTGTGTAGATTAGAAAGCATCGATGCAAAATTCCATACCTTGTCGGAGCTGACGAAATGGGACCTCTTCACCACCTTTAAATAACTATCCGATGCCCGCTGCTTTGCTACCTATAGAAGTAGATTATCAGAAAAAAAAAGGCTTTATATAAAAAATGAGCTGACAAGAAAGGATGATCGCATAATATAATAAAAAGCAAGCATCTCACTGGAAAGGAACATTCCTGCAACGCCAGTTTATGTCTCTGGAAATGAGTAAGATATGATTCACCAGTACCATTTGTTCGCTCTGTGTGTATATATACTTGTAACTGAGATGCTGACCAGATGCCCATTGATTATGTTGGGATGCGAAGCCAGCTCATCTTATCGGGTTTTATTGACAACAATCGGAACAAAATATCCGTACTTGGAATTTGCTTTTCAAGAATATTCATATGCGCCCCTTAATTTAATCCCTCTCCTCCTATTATCCATGCGCAGTATAGCGGATTAATGGCAGGAAAACGTCATGTGACCTTCAAAGTTAATTTGCAGTGGGTAAATAAAGAAAAGGTTCTTATTCGAAGGAACCGATGCCCGACGGATTGATGAAGCAGATAAGGGATTAAGCACAGAGGTTCTCTATCTAATGAAGAAATGAACAAGAAAAGCAGTTTATCTTTTCTTTTCCCGACAACTATAATTTCAATTTTAAATTCTGTGACATTTTGCAAAAGGTAAAAAAATTGTTGGTATATTAAATTTTGCACTATAAAACACCCGTAATGTATTTTAAGATGTTTTTTTACACAGAACAAAACTACAGATTTTTCGGTCCTATGTTTAAATTTTCACATACATCAATAATGATGTCAATGATGTGCAAAAATGCCATAATTTTTTTTGCAGATTTATGGGTGACTTTTATATACACAAAAAAATAAGCGTTCCACACATCATTGACATTCTTAATCACCTATATGCAAATACGAATACACGATGATAAGTTTAAAAGTCTCTTTCTAACAATAATTTTATATGAAAAAATTAAAATATTTACTTACGGATTTATATAAAAAATACCCTGGCCTCTTGTATATGCTACACTTCAAAAACATCATATTTACATATGTATATCCTACATACCTTTGTAAAATTCTATATTTATCAAATATGCCATCACAATAGCAATACATGAAACACTCGTGCATAGTTATAAATATGCCACTGTAATAGTGATTTTAAAATATTATCCATTGTTACGGTGATTTCAAAATATTATATATATTAAGAGGAAAACATACAAGGAAGAATGATATTTTTGAAATTTAGGTTATAAGATTGGTACTACAAAATTAACCCTTCGCCTATAGGCACCTTTAAAGGAGGATCGTTGCCTCCCGTCAGGTTTCTCGTATGAGGTTAGTGGAATTGCTAAGCAAACAACGAAAGATTTAAAGCAGCATACTTATATGGCAACGCCTCACCCCGCCCCACCCATGGTTTCATGCCCCTCATGTGAGAGATCATACCGCCTTCCTTTTTTCTGCCTTTTCGTCTACTCCCCGCGATGACCCAGGAACCGGAAAAATAAATTAGATCAAGCTGAAGGAGTGATGAGAAGACAACAGAAAGAAAGGGAAAAGGACCATGAGATGCACCTTGTCAAACTTCTTTAGTATCTTGGTGAAAGCCAGCATATTTAAGGAGCTGCCAAATACAAACAAACAAACAGAATTCAGAAGATGTGACCGACGCCGTGGATGGAAGACTACCACGAGAGCATACGGACAAAACAGTCAAGTTACTCTCGTGAAAGCACGACGCGTATGGGTTTCTGCATGCATACATGAGTGAGGAATTGACTGGTTTACGCTACGTGAGATAGGGCAAACGTTGGTAGAAGTGGGAAGAGTATCACGGTCATACCTGTAGGTCTTCAGCAACCCAAGCCCACGGTAGAGCTCGACGAACGCCCCACGGATCATCTTCTCGGCGCACTGGATCTTCTTCCGGTTGATGTAGTCCCCGCCGCCGGCGCCTTCTTTCTTGGGGTTGTTCACGAGGTCTTCCCAGATGATGGAGGTCACGGCGGAGATCGTCCGGCTGGGGGTGGTGGCGGGGATGTCGATCCGCATGGACGCGGCCTTGGGCTTGCCCCCTTTCTTCGCCTTGGCCCCGCGCCCCGACGGCACGAAGGTGATGCCGTTGCGCTCCAGCGCCGCCATTAGCTCGTCCGTCATCGAGCTGTCCGGCATGGGCGACTCGTCCGCCTCCGTCGCGGTCTCTGCAGGTAATTAATAGGTGGCATCACATAACAAAGCAAACCCGAATCCGAATGAGACCTGATCTAAGGAACAGGGATCTGTTAATACCGGAGATGTTGGAGTTAAGGCGGGAGAGGGCGATGCCGGCGTCGGAGGAGCGAGCAGAGGGGGAGTCGAGGGTGGGGGTGGGGGCGTTGGAGGGGAGGTGGCGGCGGCGGCGGCGGTGCTCTTTGAGGATGCTCTTGAGGTCGACGAGGATCTGGAGCTGCTTGTTGAGGAGGTCGCCGCGCTCGACGAACTCGGCCTCCTTGGCCTTGAAGAAATTGTTCACCTTGTCGAGCTCCTCGCCCAGCCGGTCGAAGAACTCCTTCACCTCCTCCTCCCCCGACTGCACCAGCTCCATCTCGTACTGCTCCTCCTCATCGACCTGCTGGTAGGAATTCCCCACCCGCAGCCAAATTTTTTTTTAAAAAAAAGATCATCAGCTCATCCACATCGATGCATCCATTTGATGGTTTGAATGGAGAAAAATGAGATTTGCAGGATTTTTTTTTCCCTATGTTTCATATTCCTCCTTTTTTTTCTTCGGTATGCTGTCTTGGGTAACCGTCTGATTTGTTTTGGCGGGCTCCACAAGGGATATCCCATTTAGCGCGCGGGGCTCCAGGGAGGATGCGTGTCTCGCGCTTGCACTTGCACGCGCAGTACTGAGGAGTTTGAAAGCACTAGGGCACCACTACGACGCCAGGGGCATTTAGGGTGCCGCTGCCGCCCGATAACGCGGCCTCAACTATTAGTAGTGAAATAAGGAAAAGAAAAGGAGTAGATCCATTGTTTTTAATTAAAAAGGAAATTAATTTTATTAGAAAAAGTGAATTTTTCGGCCAAGCAACGAGGAACGAGGATGTTGCGTGTGCAACCGTGCCATTTTTTTATATATATGGACTGTGATTTCTGCGCCGTGTACACCCAGCCGAACACGTAGTGTGGCACCGCGGGGCGCAGTGCGCCGTGGCGTAGTGGATCTCGTCTCTGTTCAGGTGCGTGACGGTGGGTTCGGACGTTAGAAACGTCATGATCCAAGAGCGCCTGGAAATACTTGGGCTGGCGAGCCAGGGACGACCTCAAAACGGAACGTGACCTCAGGGAAAACCGAAACACCGCAGCAGTGGCAACGCGCGGCCACGCCGGCCACCGAAAAGGCTGCCCGGGGAAATGCCGGAGCGAAGGGTAAAAACGCTAAAAAGGGGAGGGTGACGTCACCACCTAGCCTTCTTCTCCGGCAAGCAAACGGAGAGGGAGGAAGAGTAAGGCGGAAAACAAGGGAGAGGAATTGATCTCGTTAGTTACCTGGCCGGGAGGGTGGTGGTGGTGGTCGGCGGCGCGGCGGCCGGAGACGAGGCCTGCTATGCGGCGGACGGGATCGAGGAGTGAGAAGCCGAAGAGCTCGAGGTCCTGGCGGCGGTGGTGGACGTGGTCCCGGCCGTCGGAGAGCTGCGTGCGGGAGAGGGAGAGCTTGATCTTCTTGACGTGCTTCTTGAGCTGCCGGTAGTCGACGAAGGCGTCCTTCCACTCCGGGATGAGCTGCGCCTCCAGCTCCCGCGAGAACTTCACCATCCTTGCCCACGCCAAGGCCTCCCCACTTCCCTCTTCTCGCCTGCTATCTCTCCAACGCGGAAGCTCGGAGAGGCTTCGTTCTGGTTGGAAGAAGCACGATGCCCTCCAGTGGGAGGAGGAGGCGGAGAGAGAAGGAGACACCAAGGCGCGGTGGCGGGATTTGTGGGGAGGCCCGGGTTATATAGAAGGCCGCATTACGCAGCTAATGGGGAAAAAAGATAGGCGCGCGGCAGATGGGAGTGAGAAGGACGAAGAAGAACAAAAGAAGGAAGAATAAACACATAATAGAGGAAAAGAAAAGTTTTTGCTGGCCATCTGCATTTAATTTCTTCTTTCGTCTCTGATATTTCAGACCTTCGCTTTTTTAATTTCCACAAAACTTTGTTCCGACAATAATAACTGCTGCTTTGTTGTTGGTAATATGCGGGAGGAACTGTGCAAGCGAGCGCGCGGAGAAAGGGAAGGTGGTGGTGCGGTGGTGGGGTTGGGGGGAGTGCGTGAGGTGCTTTCTGACGGCGGATTTGGATCGTTTTCCGACGCTGCCCTCGCTCATTTCTCGAAATGCCAGGAAGAAGATCGTGATCGTGATCGTGATCGTGATCTTAGGACCCACTGAAATTTTAAAATTTTATTAACATAATTTTAATTTAATAAGATAAATTTTAAATTTAAGTATAAAGTGATTCCACTAAATTTTTTAGATGACCCATAGGACCTCAGTCTCACTGGAAGCTCAGTTCCATTGATTTTTTTTATATAGTACTATGATTTATTTATGATTTAATAAAAAATTTGTTGAGCGTATTTGGAAGAAAAAAAATTTCGTAACAAAGTGTATCATTTTTATTGAAGTATATCAATTTTATAATGATTAAAATATATTTATATTTATTTTTTATTTTAATATTTTAATATAACAAAAATAAAATATCGATATATATAATAATGATCCGAATGACCCCACTGGACAAAGTTTCTACGTCCGCCACTGATCGTCAGCAACAATTAAGTCGCTTGGCGGTCAAAATAAAATTATATATATATTTTTAACTTTTTACGATTTTGATTCAACCGTACAATCTGATCTTAGATATGGTCAGGTCAATTTTTACTGTTCATTTAAGGTTAATTTTTTATTTTCTTTCTGACTCGTCCGATCTAAGATCAGATTATATGGTCGAATCAAATCAATTAAGAGGTTTCAAAATAAATTTTTTCTTTTTCTTTTTTAACTTTACTGCACCATTGGGCGGTGTAATTGCTCCTGGCCGTGCAGCAAGTTATTATCGTGGAACAAATTCTCCTGACTATTTGATCCCATTTTATTTACTTAATTTAATTGGTTCAGCTGTCCTTTGTGACATGCATATATTAAATATGTCATACGGTCTTTCGTTTAAATAAAATATGATGTAACATAGACACGGTTAAATTTATTAAATAAAATGGGAACAAGGGAGGCCAGAGAAACGGGCTTTCATTCTATCTAATTCGATCTTATTGGTCCTGCTTGATACGTGAATAAGCTCTGAAGATTGGTCACTCTTGATTAATCCGGACTTATTTGCATTAACTGCATGGATTACGTATTTAGGTGAGAATGTCTTATTTTCAAATAATTTGGGACAACTATAATCTTGCCAAAGACCTCAAGTTATTTATTGTAGGAAGAATAAAGATTAATGATCTTTATTTTTATTTATTTTAAGCAATTTCGAATTGCTTATGTCTGAATAGACAATCTCTGAAACAAGCTGAATCTTCTTTGTTTTGCATTTGAAGACGGTGGTATGATTTATCCGGTGTCCAGTACTTTCGTAGCCTCCAGATCAGAGAGGGCCTGTCGCCATTTGCCATGGGATTAATACTTGGTGTGTATCGCTAGGATACCAAAAAAGAAGTTTTTTTTTTTCGGGCTGAGGTCGTACATGTGCTATATAGTGCGATCTCAAATTAAATGACTTAAAATTTTTAAAAAATAAAACATATTATTGAATTCAGCCTATTAAGGATATTTTTTACTATTCATTGAGATTTTTTTTTTTTTGAGATATGAGACTTTACAAATATATAAGATATATGGGATTGGTCGTAAAAAATTTCAAACAAAAAATTATGATGTAGCTGCACATGAGGTGGTGCTGCTGCACTTACTCTTTCTCGTCTGCCTAAGTTTTATGGGCCGGTTAAGCGCAGGAGTGGGCCGAGATATTTAGCACAGTAGTAACACTTGATGCATTGGCTTTCATTGCAGTGGATAAATAAATAAATAAAAATTATTTTTTTTAAATTGGTCCTGAGATGTCTTACATGTCTGCAGACTGATCTTCGATCAGATGACCCCAAAAATCTGAAATTTTAAAAATGTTATTGGCTTGGCCCATTAAAAGTATTTTTTATTGTTCATTAGAATTCATTTTTTATTTTTTTAAATTTTTTTATCATTAATCAAAAATTAACTTATATAGACATATAAGATATGATGAGACCCACCTAAATTTTTTTAAAAATATATATTTTTTTTATCCATTGCAGTGACCCTAAATGTAATACTGTTACTCTTGCTACAGCCTGCGCGTGCTGGAGGGCCGGCGTTCAAGGAGAAAAATGGATTTTCAGCACGTGCCGCCACAATCAAGCCTGTTTGTGAATCGCCCCCACCACTCTGGGCGTGCTTCGTACCCAGAATGCAAGGGCTGCCGGATGGTGCGCGCGCAGGTTTTAAGTTTCGTGCGGCCTCTCTGATGTGGTGTAAAGATTGTGCACCGTCGTACTTCGTGTCAGACCGACGGTTGCAGGCTTGCAGCTTTAATATATTAATTTGAATACGATGGTGTGGAGTTGGATTACAGAAAATACGCGAAGAAAATTTATTTTTTGGAAAAGGTTATTCTTAAAATTGGAGAAGAATCTTTTTCATTAAAAACTTAGTCCGAAAATCTTCTTTTTAATAATTAAACTTTTCTCTCACTGGATTTCTCTGTTCGCTATACAAGATTTGACTTTTCCAAATAAATGCTGAGAGTGAAACATTTATTTATTTTTTCAATATTATTTAAATTTTAGATAAAAATTTCCTTTCCGAAGAGTAAATTGATGATGACGACGGGGGGTTGCAATTCTCGAACCTAGAGTCAGCCCCTCGTGGTTGGCTCCTGAGGACATGATTCTCCAAGCTTCTTGACTAGGAAGGACGACTTACACAGAAGAACTAGGCTTAGGGAAAAATCCTCCGACCATCAAATCAATTTTGAGATGATGTCCGAAGTTAAAACCAAGGACATTTTCGTTGGGGAGTTCTTAGATCGTATATTGAACAGTTAAAGGAGGCTCCTTATATAGGAGTCAACTTCCGAAAGCCGGTGAGCTTATCTCTCTGACACATGTTCCTCCCTCAATAGTTGGACGAGACATACGAGTCCCTATTGAGGTGGATAATCTATGGAGTCACGTGGGCAAACCTTGAGAGTCGTCAGACCAAGTCAGGTCCAGTGTTTGGACGGGCTGTCGGGACAGACCTTGACCCACGGCAAATCAGTGACTTGGGCCGGCCTAACCGATCGGGCCCTAATTGAGCCCGCACCCTTAAGCCTCATCATAAATAATTTTCATAAACTTGTAACACACTTCCACACGATGCAAGCGCCCCCGAGACCATGTTAAAATTTGCAACCAATGGATAGTTCCTTTTAACTTCTAACGATGGAATAGGGTGTTAGTATGAAATATGATTATGCTTGCGGAATATCGCCTCTTAAAAGTATTTTTAGAAAGGTAAAACTTTAATCCGAAGTTATTTTAAATATTTTATATAAGTCATACTTTGTCTAACAATTTTATATTTTCGCAAAAAAATAATTTATAATTTTCAACTAGAGATTTACTTGACTTTCAAGATTTAGTTTCATTTTTTTCAACATAATTGAATTGAGACTTTATAAGTATCAAAATGCTTCTAAGTAAAGAGTAATACTTGTTGCAATGCCATGCATTGCAATCTATGTGGATTGTAATGACATGCATTGTCGTCCGATCCAATTAGATCAGACGATTGCTGTGCATCCCGTCTAGATTTAGGAGGGACATTTGAAGGGTATTTTTTTATTCTTTTTATTTTTTATTCTAATTTTTTAAAAAAAGTTTGTAGTATGGATAAAAAATTAGATGGTACAGTTGAGTTGTTCGGGTCGACTCCCACCGTACTGTATTTTTTTTTTCAAAATTTTTTTGACACAAATCTCGAATTACGCGTAAAAAATAAAAAAAAATTGAAAATTTTTTTACTAACCTGACTGTACTGTCCGATTTTTGACCGGACGTTCCAAATTTTTTTAAAAAAATTTGAACAAAAAATGAAAAAAAATGTCCCATAAACATCTCCTTAAATCTAGATGGGTTGCACAATCCAATCGGACAACTGATGTACCATGCATTTCCATATATGTGGATTGTAATGCATGGTATTAGAGCAAATATTACTGCTAAGTAAATGCATATGAAAGAAAAAGAGAAGAACAATAAGAAGAACAAGAAGGGAGTGGAAAGGAGAGTCCGTATCTTTGTGTACTGACACGCTTAGGGAGTTAATGGGACGGTGGCGATTGCAGCCCCTTCCTCGTGAAAGATACGTGAAAGACTAGTCTAAGATATCACCGCTTTAGAAGCTTACCGGCGTCAGCCAGAAAGCTTTCTAAAAGCTTACCAGGCCCTGCCTCTTCATGAGCTGATTTCTAAAAGGGTTCCATTTGTGGATGCGGATTGCATGATTTATAGATGCTTGGCTGAATCTATTGATCACATTCTATTTGAATGTGAATTTGCAAAGCTAGTCTGGATGAGTTCACCTCTGGGCTATGTGCCATTCCGTGACAGGAAACCTCTTCAGGAAAAAATTACTCAGTGGATATCTCCGCCTTTCTCCAGTCATAAGCGTGACCGAGCTCACATCACTTTTTGTTTGGCAATCATTTGGAATATATGGAAGACTAGGAATCGGACTATCTTTGACAACCTCAAGTCAGACCCTATCCTTATAATGCACTAGGCTTCAAAGGATTTTAGGGATTGGCTCCAGATCAATCCTCATGTTATGCAGGCTACCCAAAAAACCACCAAGTACTGGTAATGCCCACCCCGGGACACCATCAAAATTAATGTGGACGCAGCTACTGCTAATGACTGCGGAGCTATTGCGGTGGTTGTCAGGAACGACCATGGGAATATCATCAAATGTGTCTCCCGTATTGTCCCTCATAATGACCCCCTCGTCGCTGAAGCCTTGGCTATCAAGCTTGGCCTTGAGATGGCTGCTACATCTCAGGCCCCAACCATTGTTGAAGGTGATGCTCAGAAGGTGATCCTTGCTATTCTATCAAAGACCCACACCCCTTGAAAAATCGCAATACTGGTCCAGGACAGTAAGCTCCTCTTGGCGTCTCCAAAGATCTCCCTCCGCTTCAGTCCGAGGGAAACCAATGGCGTGGCGCACACAATGGCCAGACATTCTCTGCTTTGTAACAAGGAAGAGATTTTTTACCCTCCTGCTATTCTAGATGTTGTAACGGTCTCTGTTCTGACCAAATCTTTTAAACCTCCGTAATGTGATGGGTCTTCACCCCGCCTTTTTAACAAAAAAAAAAAAAAAAAGGGCCAGAAAGCTTTGGAAGGAGGACAAAGTAAACTCAAGAACCTAAGATTAGATGTTAAAAAACAGATTACTTATTATAAATTTAAAATCTCTCCAAAGATAATTTTTTCATAAATATATTTAGAGCTTGTTTACGTTAAAAATGTCGCACAGGTTTATCAATTCATTATATTCATGCAAAATAACCAAACATGAGTTTTGGAAAATAACATTTATAATAAACATGTGTGTTTGTTATAACTCCATTCACATTTTCTTAAATTGCATCTTTTCATAGGAAGCAGCAAGAATCAAGATTTAAATTTTTCGAAGCGTCATAAATGTTATGAAGTGGCATTTTCTATATGTTTGGAGTGCCATAAATAATTTTACAACATTTATTTGTACTTTGTAGTGTCATAAAATACTGCATTTTAAAATTGGTTGACTCATGATATTTCTTAGTTTGATTTTAATTTTCCACTGAAAACTAATGAAAACGAAAATTGAGAGTTTTAAAACCAGTTATTTTAAAGTCAAAAACTGTATTTTCATTGATTTCAAAATCAATTACCTCGAAACTGATATTTTATGGCAATTTTATGCCACACCAAAATGACCCCTAAGAGACCAGAACAGAAAGATGACATGAACAAAGATGGGCCGATGTAATAGGAAGCATCTTAGAGAGATGAAGATTATATAATAATATAAATATCTCTCAAGTTGGAATAAGCCGAATTAGATAGTCTTAAGCATTCATCGAAAAGATCAAAGTTTAATAGAAATTGAGGAAACCTTTAACTACAAATGCAAAGCAAAGTGCTTGTCATGTTTATGTCCAACAAGAATAAATATTTAAACAGTGTAATAGATTAGAATGAAAAGAATATATGAAAGCAAAGCCGTAATAGATAGAATTTTAGTGAGAGGATGATTATATAATAAGATAAATATCCCTTATACATAGAGGGAAAGTCAAGTGTGACACCGATGATAGTCTGGCAAGGTATAGCTGTTTGGACCATAGCTAGTTAAATACTTTATGATATGCATATAAATTTACGTACTTTTGACTTTTCAAATAAAACTCCCTTACGCCACACCGAACTGAAGGATATAGAAAAATACTCGTCTTTTTTGTGTCGACCATCTTATTCATGTGTAATACAAAAATGTGTAATACATTTAATACATTACATTATTAAATTAAACTAAGACTTTTACTGCTTAAATATGATAGAACATGAGATTATATGATAAAAAAAACTCACTTATTCATTGACAAAAGCTCATAATTTGATTAATAATTATTTATTATATCATTTTAGTTGTTATTTTAACTTTTTGAAAATCTTGATACAAAAATTATAGATATCTTGATGAACCTTTTTTTAATCTTTCAATTATTTGACCGAATTTTTTGCCTTCCTATTCAAATTTTAAACCAAATCATATCCGAATGTATGTTTGCGGTATAGTACCCGTCCCATATTTTACTAATATGGCCAGGACCATGGCCGTCTAACCTTCTTGATCCTTCACCTTTTGCATTTTTTATCCAGATGTGTGTTATAATATCATAGGATGTGAATGGGTGAAGTGGAGAGAAAGGGGATGTTGAAGTTTGTTTTCGTGGCACTAGTCTTTGGGGATTTGCATGCAGATGCTGCAAATCGAATCTCTATATATCTTTTATGATATTAACCATAATTCGAGAGACTTCACTTTCTATTTCATATTAGATTCTGAATGTAATGATATAGATAATTTCCGCACTCGATATAGAAGGAATGGGGGCAAAGTTTTAGAAAGGGGGGAGGACAAAATCACCAGAGAAAAGAAGGGGAAAATAGTCATAAAAAATTAAAGTGGGCAATTACCCCCACCCCCTGTATTGAACCACATTAATTTATGAGCTTTTTTATTTCTAGTCTCTATAATCTACCTAATTTAGAAAAATTCCCTATAGAAAGGAGGGAGGACAAAATCACCAGAGAAAAGAAGGGGAAAATAGTCATAAAAAGTTAAAGTGGGCAATTACCCCCCACCCCCTGCATCCAACCACATTAATTTGTGAGCTTTTTAATTTTTAGTCTCTATAATCTACCTAATTTAGGAAAATTCCCTATAACGTCTGCATTTAGTAAAATTTCCCTATATTCTCACTTTTATTTTGGAAAGATCTCTTTTTAGCTGGAAAGCTTTCCAAAATATTTCAAAGTATTCAAGAACTTGTTTCAAATTCTTTTTGGAGTGTTCTCCAAATAAAAGTGAGATTAACATGAGTTTTTACTAAACAATAAGATTGTAGGGATTTTATAACTTAAGCAAATTACAAGTGGTTTCCTCAAGAAGACCAAAGAGCAAATAATATTTTTATTTTTCTTATAAGTGGTTTCCTCAAAAAGACCTTTTCGTCCGAATACATTTTAAGTATGAACAGACGGACCCAACGTGTAAGAACATGAAACAAGGAGAACACATTTTTCTCTTCTGTAATTTAAGATGGCACAGTTGTTCAGGAGCTATATATCAAACTATAGATATGCACAAATCCTCCCTAATAGTAGTGGGGGATCAAGACCACCAAAACCCGCATGAGAAAATCCCAAAATGAGGGGTTTTATTCCGCACGTATACTTGGGGATCGAAACCCGCAAGGTAACATGAAAAATCTCGAAATCCATATTTTGTTCTTCATGAATGCAAGGAGTACACGCGACGACCTTCGTCGTGAAGTCAGGTTCCACTGCGCCGCAGGCACAGGATACATATGGATAGTTTTGAACGTTAGATATCATCTCTCACATGGTGAAAGAAATTAAGGTGGAGTACTGCTATATCACGTAATGTTGACCGGTAGTGTGTGACTCTACGTGCATTGATCCTGGTTAAGAAAGCCACGTCGACAGCAATAGCAACCCGTAGACGGTGCCACGCTGGATCCCAAGGAGCAAACTTACGTAAAAAGAAGAAAAACAGTTTTGTGTCGTGTATCTAGTGTCAAATGTGCAGTGTCAAATTTCGGTACGATACAATTATTTTTTATATAAAAATTATAAGAAGTAAACAACCAGAGGTGGCGTGTGAACTGATTTGTTTGGGTGATGCATAGTGATAAACATGAATCTGCTATCTTATTTAACCACATTTTCCAATACTTCAGTACATTTTTTGAATGGATAATTCACACTTCACTTTAAAATCTTGATAAAGACGAAAACAATTTAATCACATCACTGTGCGTGCGTGATGCCAGAGTAGTACATGTGGCGGGGTAGACTCATCAGTCTAGGAGCTCGAGTCTCTCGGAGGCTTCGGAAACCTCGGGCCCCCGTCGGGAGGTTACTGGAATTATCCCTTCGTGGGCCCCTCCCCCCCCCCCCCCCCCCCCTTTTTTTTTTCCTCCCTCCCGCCCTCTGTCCCCCTCTCTTCCCCATGGTTCTCCTCCGTTGCACCCTGGTCCCCACCCTCCCCCTTCCCCCTCTTCCCACACCCCCCTCCACCATCCACTGAGCTCCGCCCCCTCTGCCCACCAGGGTCTGTTGGTTGTCCCTATTCCAACCCCTCACCCTCCCCTCTGCGTGTCCCTTTCCCCGCTTCCCCCCCCCCCCCCCCCCCCCCTTCTTTTCTTTCTTCGTCTGCGAGCCTCTGTTTTTTCTTTCTCCTCACCTCCTCCCTTTTCCCACCTCCACCACCATCCCTTTCTCTCTCCCTCGTCTTTCTTTACCCCAGCTACAACATTAACTAACTAACGGTTTTTCAATTTTCCCCTCCGAATCACTATTCATCTCCCTCTTCTGCATTTCTTTTGCATTTCCCTACATCCTGTCCTCCCCTATGGAAGTAGAGGATAGTGAGTCCCAACCACTCACAGAGCAGGAGATAGCCGTCCTAAAAAGCTTCAAATATCTTACAGCTGATGAAGAAGAAGGCGATGCCACTAAGATAAGCGCCGAAGAGTTGGAGAGTAGAGAAAACTGGAGACTCACAGTCATCCTCAAAGTTCACTCCACCAAAGTGGTCCGTCCAGCTGGTCTCCGGGAGTGGATCAAGAAGCTGTGGAACCCTTCAGGTAAATGGCAATTCCTTGACTACACAGAAAACAAATTCCTATTACGTCTATTTAGCCTTGAAGACGTAGAAAAAATCATCAAGAGGACCCCCTGGATCTACAATGGAGATCTCATTCTGGTGGAAAGAGGGAGACCCAACACCGCCCCGTCGGAGTACCAACCAACCATAGGAGAACTCTGGATAAGAATCTACGACCTCCCTGAGGAGCTGCTCTCCACTGATATAGTGATCAAGATCGCCTCACAAATGGGTACTGCTTATCCCCCTATCAAAGAGGTTGTTGAAGCTTGGAGTAATCATGCCTGAGTGAAACTCAGGTTCGATGTCTCCAAACCCCTCAAATCCAATGTTAGAGTCAAGCTCGGAAGCGGGTCGCACAGAGTATTCGAAGTTGCTTATGAACGCCTCCCAAGATTCTGTTATTTCTGCGGTTTACTCGGCCACGAAATCGATGTTTACAACAAGCTCACTGTAGCCAAGAATCATATTAAAGAATCTTACTCTCCAGGTCTGAAAGAAAAAATGTCGGAAACCCTTAAGCCCAGGTTCGAGGACTGGATGAAGGCTTCCTTTCGATCCCCAAATGATCGGATAACCAGCAAAATCAACCCCCCCAACTCCGACTACTAGGTAGCCCCAATTCCTTCCCCCCCGACCAGCTTTCCGGCAAGTCCCCCCGGAGAAGAAGGTACTACCAGGAAAAGACTCACCTAGGATAAGCCTGACAATCAACAGGAAAGCAGGTCTGATCCTCCCACCCCTAGAGACGTGCATGATCCCCTCACTAGTCACAGTCATACCAGCCACTCCACCAACCAGACCGCCATTCCTTATCCAAGTCTAGAACCCAAAGTGACAAGTCAGCCAAAGATCTTCGAAAATCCTGCTATTGTGACCGTTGGCCCTACGGATAACCCTTCATCCAACACTTCCCATGAAAGTACCCACATAAATCCTCAGTCCATTATGTACCCCATCCATATCTCACAACATCCCACGGATATCCAATTTGTCCACCAGTTTCACATCAAGGACAGTCCTAAGGAGCCCCAGGTTTTCCCCACAGCCAAACGTAAAACCTCTGACATAGCCCCCAATACTGTGTCAGCCCACCTACCAAATAAAAAACCCAAGCTTCCTTAGGATCCCCCTCTGCCCCCCTTTCAACTTCCTTTTGCTTTCCACCCTGGATACCCCCTCAGGTCTGTCCAATTCTCCAAATCCCCTCATCTCAAGAAAACCAATCCCAGAATCCAGTCCATCAATCACCCCCCAAAACCACTCATTAACCCTATCCCACAAAATCCTACGGAGGAGAACGCCAATCAGGTGGAGGCAACCGACCTCAATGGGTTGCCCAAAACAAAATGAATGTCCTTTCGTGGAACTGCCGCAGAAGTCGTAGACCAAAGGCAGTCTCCACAATCAAACAATTGGTCTACGCAACTAAAGCTGATCTTATTTTCGTTTCTGAAACTAAAGCCAGTAATATTCAAGGAGAAGAGTTCTTCAGGACCAATAATATCAATCAATTCCACATCATTGATGCGCAGGGTAGATCTGGATGTCTGTGGTTGTGGTGGAAGCAAGACAAGAACGTCACTATAGTTCAGAGTTCAAACCACTTTATTGCTGCTGAGTTTAAACATTTCCCACCCAATGAAGCTTGGCTCATCATCTGTGTGTATGCCCCAACTAATCTCAGTAGTAGAAGGCAGACCTGGGAGGATATTCTCCACCTGATGGGAAATTACCTAGGACCTACAATGGTTATTGGTGATATGAATGCAATTCTCAGTCAAAGGGACAAAAAAGGAGGCAGCCCGGTTACTTGTCCCCAAATCTCTCACTTCACCAGCTTCATTGACAGAGCTGGTCTCATGGACTTGGGTTTCAATGGACCAGCCTATACTTGGTCCAACAAACGCAAAGCCAAAGATTATATCAGTGAGAGACTTGATAGGTCCTTTGCTAACTCTGCCTGGAGGCTCATGTTTCCCAAAGCTAGTGTTTTTCATCTCCCAAAATTATGCAGGGATCACAATCCCATCTTATTAAAGCTGCAGGGTTCGAGCAGAAATTGGAAGAGGGCTTTCAGATTGGAGTCAGCTTGGTTCCTAAACAAAAGTTTTGATAATGTCATTGAGAATAGTTGGAACACTCTCCCCACCCTCCTCCAATTATGCAAGCAAAATCTCCCACATTCAGACAGGGATCAACAAGTGGAAGCAAGCAAACTGGAGAAATCCTAGAATTAGACTTGTAGAAATCAATAAAGATCTGAAACTCATCAGCTTCCTACCCATCACTGAGTACAATGTCGAGAAAGAACTTCAATTAGAAGAGGAAGCTGAGTATCTTTGGAGGCAGGAGAATGAATATTGGCTCCAACGTGCCAAAGCTCACTGGTACAAGGACGGCGACAGAAGTACTAATTATTTCCATGTTAGTGTCCTTAACAGAAGAAGCTCCAACAGAATCACCTGGATTCAGCTTCCCTCTGGCAGATGGTCTGGGAACAGTAAGGAGATTAAGAATTGTATTGTCAACCATTTCCAGTCCATCTACAAGACCAATTTCCCCCCCACTATTTCAAACTCTCTCCAACTCTCCTTCAGAACAATTTCCCACTCTGACAATCTTCATATCATCTCTATTCCCACCATGGAGGAAATTAAGTCAGCCATCTTTAGTATGAAACCTCATAAAGCCCCTGGCCCGGATGACCTTCCTCTCATTTTTTTCCACAAGTATTGGCCTATCCTGAAGCAGGAGACCTTTGAGTTGATTCATGATTTCTTCATCAACACTAAGATGCCTGATAAACTAAATCACACTTATACCTCCCTCATTCCAAAAAAATTTCCCATCATTTCCCCCAATGATCTCCGCCCAATTGGGCTCTGCAATGTTATCTACAAAGTGATTGCCAAAATCCTGGCTTCCAGGATCAAGCCCCTTCTAAATCACCTTGTCTCCCAAAACCAAGGAGCCTTCATCCCCCACAGACAAATTTCTAACAGTATTGTTTTAGTGCAGGAACTCATGCATTCTCTAAAGACTAAAAGAGGCAAACAAGGTGCTTTTGGTCTCAAGATTGACATGTCCAAGGCTTACGATAAAATAGAGTGGCCCTTCATCAGATCCACTTTAGGAAATCTGGGTTTCTCTGACCCTGCTATCTCCCTCATTATGCAATGTGTGACCACTGCATCCTATTCTATCCTTATCAATGGTGAGCCGTCCAAGGTGGTCAGGCCCTCCAGGGGCCTGAGACAGGGATGCTCTTTATCTCCCTACCTTTATATTCTGTGTGCTGAGAATATCACCGCCCTCCTCAACCTCAAGCAAACCCAAAGCAAGATCAAGGGTTTCAAAGTCAATGCTCATGCCCAACCAGTAACCCACATTATGTATGCTGACGGCATTTTTATCTTTGTCAAGGCTGAAGACAACGAACTTAAGGAAATTATGGATACCTTGCACCAATATGAAATGTGGTCAGGACAACAGATGAACAAGGGTAAGTCTGGTATCATCTTCAACCCAAACACCCCCCAAGGCCTCCAAGACCAGCTGTGCAAGGAGATTGAGATTAGTCAGATGTCTAAGAAGGAGCTCTATTTAGGCACTCCTCTCTGGCCAGGTAGAGGCAGGGTTGCTCAATTTAAATATATCGAGGACAAGATCACCAAAAAAATCAGCTCCTGGAAGATCAATATGTTGTCCCAAGCCGGCAGGACACTCCTTCTCCAATCTACTATCTCTACCATCCCTGGTCATGTTATGGCTACTACTCTCTTCCCCAAGACTGTTATCTCTAACTTGAACAAGATTCAATGCAATTTCTGATGGGGGCACTCACAAGACAAAAAGAAAGTCCACCTTTGCAGATGGGATAAAATGAAACTCCACAAGAAATCAAGAGGCCTCAGCGTTAGGGACTTCGGGGATTATAACAAAGCTGCCATCTTGAAGCTCTCCTGGAATTTTGTCAATGATCAGTCTTCGATGTGGGCCTCTCTCCTCTGAGCAAAGTATCTGAACATATGGTCCTTTTGGGATGCACCCACCAACAGTAGTAATTCCCAGCTCTGGAATGCCATGATCAAATTGCGCCATTATCTCAAAAGAGGATCTTGTTGGTCTATCCAAAAGGGTCTCTATGTTAATATTTGGAAGGACAATTGGATCCCTGAGGAATCCTTTCCCCCAATTATTAATCCCACATATGTCGGCTTCCCTCCTCAACTAGTTTCTTCCCTCATTGAAGATCAGAATTGGAAGGTCAATCTCATCGACTCTCTTTTTCACCCTGATACGGCTGAGAGGATCAAGTCCATTCCCCTTCCTCATATTAATCTGAAGAGTTTGGATCAGCTTTTTTGGAGGCTCTCTGAGTCTGGTGACTTCACCCTCAAATCAGCTTACAATTTGATTAGGGAATACCACATACCACCTTCCTCTTCTTCATCCAATTCAGACCCAATTTGGGAGGCTTTATGGAATTCGAATATGTCCAAGGCGGTTCCCCCCAAGATCATGCTTTTCATCTAGAAGAGCATTAACAATATACTCCCCCTTGGGGCTAGAATGAGTTCCATCTTCCCCCAGCTGGATAATCTCTGTCAAATCTACAATGCTGAAGAGGAAAATTTGCTTCATGCTCTATTCAACTGTGATCATGCGAGGGCAACTTGGAAGATGTCCCCTCTTAACTATCACACAGATCAGGATACTAGGAGTATTAAGGACATAATTCTGGAATGGAGAACTCAACCTTTTGCTCTTTCTAAGAAGGATATAATGCACTCCTGCCATTATTTCTCCCTCCTTTGGTTCATTTGGAAGGCCAGATGCGAAGCCATTTTCAACAACAAGCCTCCCTCCCCCTTGAAAACTGTTAGGAGAGCCATGCAAGATATCAACAGATGGCACTCTGTTCCCTTCTCCACCCATCAGACCCCGCTTGCAACTTTGAATCACTAGGTCGGTCCCTCCGTGGACGAGCTCAAAATCAATGTGGACGCGGCCACCAATGCTCATTCCAACTCCGTTGCTATTGTAATCAGAAATCACTTGGGCGCCACCAGGCTCTGCAAATGTCACATTCTTGCCCACCCAGATCCTCTAATGGCTGAAGCTGAAGCGGTGAGAGCAGCTCTTATGATCATTGGTTCTTTGGACTTCAAGGTTTCCATCGAAAGCGATGCCCTGAAAGTCCTCAACGCCATTATTCAAGGTCATCCTGTCCCTTGGAAGATCAGTCCCATTATTTAGGACTGTAAAATCCTTCAGAAGAATTTCCAGGTTGAGATCCGACATATCCCCAGATCTTGTAATCAAGTTGCCCACCACTTAGCAAAGTTTGCTCTGTCTATCAATGCTGAAGCTAGCTGGAGTTATCCAACGATCCCACTTTGTATCCAACCTTTTGTAATTGCTGATGCAACAGCCAATTAGTAATTTGGAGCTATGCTCCTTGACCAAAAAAAAAAAGTACATGTGGCAGGGTAGATTTTGGGCCAAAAGTACTGTCTATTTGCATTAGAATACAAGTGAGAGCCAAGGCACCGACAGTACGTGGGCACTGCCAAAGTAGGCTATGAGAAAATACCAGCTGAGTATACATTATTAAGACCATAAAAATAAGAATTTTTATACGTACTTTTTGAAGTTACTCTTTCTATATATAGGTCCCTAAGTCCCACATATGATTATAAAAAATTCTTGATATTCTCAAAAAGGTTAAGTTATATTTTTTCCATCAAAATACTTTGTACTCCAATCAAATATATCAAACAGGTCTGAATAATTTTATATACCTCTAAATTTACTAGTACATATATACCCTTAACTTTACTAGAATTTATAAAATAATTTTAATGCATTCAGTTGAAATTTATAATATAATTTTGACAAAAGAGTATATATAATTGTAACTCTTTTGAAGACGTGAGAAGTATTTATAGCAATATCATGTGGAAGTCAAGAATATAGTGGGTTATAGGATATCTATAAAATAGTCTACAAAAATATGGTAATATGGCTCTCACCCGCACCCCTCAAACCCAGCGGGGAAACACATTTTGGGGAACACATGTATAGGTGTCGTTGGGGAACACATTTGAACTTTTTCTAATCATTAGAATTTCTTATATTTCACAAAAAAATGATATTCACCGACTCAAGTTCTACTGCTCTTGAAAAATAAGAAAGACATAGAGATGATAGTATTAGTATTCAAGACTTTTCCTTTTTCATATATGGCCTAAGATGAATTTTTTGGAAGGTTCAAGGTGATTCTACATGAATTTTTTATTAATCTTGTAACACTTTAACACTCCTCTTCTCTAGTTAAAAAATACATACAATACATCAGAGGCAATGTGTAAATTAATTTATTGAACTCAAACCCATTCCACATTTTAATACATTAACAGGATTTTAAAAATCTGACATACATTATTCAAGATCATTCTTTTCCTAAAAATACATTTTCAAAATCAATGTTTGCAGAATTATGTTTTCTAAAAGTAACTTTACGTGTTGCGTGAATTTCACAAAATTACAGAATCACAGATTCGAGCATTACCATGCTACCATATTTTTCACCTTTGATCTTTTGTCTTCATATATAATTATTTTCTTCACCATTTTCTGACAAAAAAAAAATCTATCCAAGTTTTCCAAGTTCCAGACCATCCTCCACTCTCCGATTTTACAACATGCATCAAAACATATTTATCACTTAGATTCTGTTAATGAAGTGTAAAGCAAACCTTGAAATCTCCACTCAAATCCGCTTAACACTTCCACGCGATTCACACCAAGAAATTAATCCGTCATGATATTACAACCCTGTTCGTGGATGCTGTCATGTGCATTACATCAATACGACCTCACTGTTCTAAGAATCGATTCTCATTCTACGTACCCTTCGTTGATTTCTTTTCACAGTGGCCAGTTGGAAAGGCTGCAACAGTATTATTCCTAGCTGCTCATCATACCCAGCTCTTGAAATGACCACTTATGCTTCCGTTCCTCCTCTGTCTGTAGTTTCCATCTTTCTGGAGGGCCTACAAAGTACCTGAAGACTTCGTACTTCAGCGCAGGAACCACAGGTGGTCCAATGTGGACCTGCCTAGTTCACGCGTGGTCGGGTGGCTTTCTATGGGAGTTCGGATCCTATCAAGAGTGGACTGCTTCTAACAGTTGGAAAGCTTAAGTCATCACTTGTCTTTATTTTTTTCATCGCTTATCAAAAAGTTGTCATCCGTCTCTTATCATTTTTCATCCATCAAACTCTACCGGTACAACTAATCTATATTATACTGATAAAATAGAATTTTTAATTCAGTTGATGTGGCGCTTTCATATCTTTTTCGACTAAAAAATATATTAAATAATTCTTAAGAAGAGTCATTAATGTCTATAATCTTATTATAATTATTTCTTTTCCTTATCACCATCAATCATTTCAAAAAACTAATTAATGGTCATAACTGTCACTCCTATATATTTTAAACAACTCATTAATAGTTTAAACTAACTCTCTCTCTCTCTCTCTCTCTCTCTCTCTCTCTCTCTCTCTCTCTCTCTCTCTCTCTCTCTCTCTCTCTCTCTCTCTCTCTCTCTCTCTCTCTCGGATGGACTCAAGGAAGCGGGGGCCATGGCCATCCTAAAATTGAATAACTTCTCTGATAATAAAATATTATTCTTAAATTATTTATATTATAAGTTATATATTATAATACAAATATTATAAAATAAACTAAAATTTTTAAAATTATATTAATATAAATAAAAAATAATATTATTCCTAAATATTGTCTTACTCTATTTTATTTAACTTATCTTATAAATTTATCTAACTCATATGTTATATACTTTTTTGTCGTATATTATTTGCATTTATTATTTATTATGCTGATTTTTATATGTTAATATTTGCCATATCATATAATATTTAATATTATAGTCACATATAATTTTTTTAATTATAATATTTTTTATTATGATATATAACATATTAATATTTTTAAGTATATCAATATATATGGTAAGTTAGCTGGCAAAGAAGACAATTCGAAACCTTAAAGTTAAAAGCATACCTTTTGTACTTTTACTTGACGTCGTCCTTCATCGACAATACTATTTGTGAATAATCTGTTTTTTAATAACATTATTGGTAAAATTGTTTATTGCATGAAAGTACCATGGTCGTTAATTGCATGTTATTGGTTTTCCTTTTATTTATTTTTATTTCAACGTTATTTGGATCTCTTGAGATCTCTCTATTAAAGAGACATAACCAGCACTAATACAATTGAGTATGCATTTGATTTTAGATCAGAGCCCTTATTAAGCGAAATTAAAAGTTTAATAATCTTCATGCAAAATTATCTTTATACTTGATTAGTTGCTTAAAATTTAAAAATTATTAAAATAAAATTATTTAAAATATAATATTTTTATTTTAAAATTAAATTTAATATATTTTAAATAATTTCACATAACCTAGTTATAAATATATCCTAGAGCACTTAAATACAACTACGAACTATAGTTGTGTTTGTATACTTTAACTGTACTTAGTTGTTATTCTAAGTTATATTTAAGTACTTTAGGTGACACGTAAATACAACTTAGAACACCTGAATACAATTATAGTTTTTTATTGTATTTAAGTGTATTTAATTGTATTTAGAACGGGTTGCTCTAGTTGAAAGAAGGAGTTTGATAGTGATGAAAAAGATGGAAGACAGGTAACGACGTAAGATATGCAACTGTTAGAATTCAATCTTCTCTTGCATTGAGAGGATCTGGACTCTTCTGAAACACTTGCCTCCTGTTTCTGTCAGATTTGATTCCCAAACTTATTGAAGTACAGAATCTCATGAGTACTACTACTAATGTAAAACACGAGTAAAATATAGAAGCATTTGTAAAATCCTATCAAGTGAGGCAATTATTATCTTCTTTCTCTGCATAACCCGTACGTTAAAGGAGGTTATATATACTTTTTTTTTCTTTTTTTTCAGAAGCTGACACGGTGGCTAGGTATGTACAAGTATATACAAACGATCGAGGTTCCAATCCGAGTGGAAATCGAGATCCTCCAGAGTTGGAGATAATTCCGTACTGGTCGAAAGGTCCGTCTAATTAGGCGAGAATTCCAAATTCGTCTGATTATCCGAAGAAGCAATCCCATAGACCAGAGATAAATCCACCTATCATGAAGAATTTTTAGGCTCCAACCAGAATCGAACTTGAGACCTCTCAATTGGAAGGCAATGGTGAAACCAACTGTCCTAGGCTATATATTCTAATTTTCTGTATGATGTATCATCTTGACATGCATCTTCAATACTAAACTATGTTCTTGTGCACCGTTGCTTATTATATATGCACATCTTGTTCAAGACTCTACAAAACATATATGAGTTTTAATTAAGAACAATCCCCGTCATTAAAACAGCCTTTTAGTTAAAGATGCTTTTAACGATGACGTTCGGCACACGTACATGGGAACTCGAAGAGCACGTGTGTACGTAGTTCTGCAAAGTTGATTGGGAGTGCATGTGAAACTGTTTGGTGGTTGTGATATACAGTGTGAGACATCATTTGCAATTTTTCTTCCAATAGAAATGTTTAGAGGGATACGTTAGCTAGTTGAACACGAAAGTGGACACCTTCAGTGCTCACCCCACTAAAACAAGATAATTGTCCCTTGACGAGTGCTTGGGACTCTTCGTGTGGTTAAGGACAGCCTAGCTAGCTAGGGTCTCACGGCTGGACACAGAAATAATACTAATTATAGGGGTAGCACAGAATTGTTGCCACTAAGTTTTTAAGACATTTGCTATCCTCCTTTGCTTTAACGAAGTTTGAAGAAAACTAAAAGATTTTCTTTGTGCTCTTATACGAGTGTCCACTTCAGTTGCTTAAAGTATAGGATCCTTAATTCTTTCTTCTTGTGAAGATGATTTATTTCCTCCGATCGTTTCCCCTTGTTGGACTGTGATTTGAAGAGAATAAATCCATCCATTGCGTGCTCCACTGTAACACACCCACATTACCTTTTCTTCTTCTTTTTTTTTCCATGAGTGTGCCATGTAAGTTTTCTACTTTCTTTGCACGCTCTCATGCATGGTCATTTCTTTTTTTTTTTTTAAGGGCAATACTCGTGCATGCTCGCGCGCGCTAGTGTGCGTGCACACATGCGCTGGCCTATCAACGCGCCGTGTACGCGCACACTAGCGCATGCGGTGTGCAGCAAGTGCTGCTCTATTTTTAATTGTGAGCGAGATTGATCCTGAGGGATGTGCCAGCGAGTAGTGGCGTGCAACCCACTGACGCCTAGTTGTTAAATGCAGCCACCCCATTGGCTCAGCCGATCCCGCTGGCTGGATCCACGTCACTGTCAACAATGCAGCACACGCATGGTTGGTTGGCCCATGCATGCTTTGGATAAAAAGTGGGTTTGTTAGTGTTGCATTTGCTCTTAATGACAGGCTCCTAAACTCCAACATTAATAGTGAAGTCTTAATAGATAATGGGGGTGTTTGGTTGTAAGATAATATTTTATATAGTTTCATGCTAAAAAGTTACAAAAAAATGACAAGTTTTAAAATGTTACTTTTAAGAAAAACATAATAATTTTAAAAAATTATGATGATTCATTTCTTACTTGGTTTTTCACTACAGTGAGTTGTAGTGGTAATTTCATGTTCACCATGTGTACTGGTGTTAGTGCATTGTCTTTCTCCCCTGCAGCAGAACACAATAGAACAAAGGCAATTCCTAGTTCCAAGAGAGTGGAGGAACCCTCTTGCCGGCACCACCTCCTGGCCTCCCTCCCCACGGTGGCCGACCGCCTCCGCCGATTCGCCTTGCCTGGGAACTACGTCGTTGTGCGGCATCACAGGAAGAGGATGTGGATCGAGCACGCCAACACCGCGGTGGGCGTCGCCGTCTGTGGCAGCCTGCTCTACTCGGTCTCCTGGGACAAGACCCTCAAGGTGTGGCGAGCCTCCGACCTCTACTGCCTCCAGTCCATCGCAGCCCACGACGTCAATGCCATCGCCATTGGCCCCGACGGCACCATCTACACGGGCTCTGCCGATCGCCGCATCCGCGTCTTACAGCAGTATCCAGGGCCGTCTGATCCGGACGACCCTCGCCCCCGCCACCGGGGATACACTCTCGCGGCTACGCTGGAGGGGCACCGATCATCGGTGAATGCACTGGAGGGGCACCGGTCTCTCCCCGACCACAGTGGAGCCAAGGGCAAGGGGGGAGATGAGGCGAAGAGCAGTGACGGTGGTGGAGGAGGATCTGTTCATCGGAGGAGACGGGCACTGGCGTGAGAGCCAAGAGGAGGAGATGGAGGGAGGCGGAGACACTGGTTGGGAGAAGAAGGGAGGTTTTGCGTGATAGAAAAAAAAAAAAAAAAAAGGTTTCTCCTCTCTTTTTTCTTGTCATGTCCAATGAAGGAGAACGTTTTTAAAATGTATTTTAATCATACAACAAAATACCTATTTTTATACTCTTTTATTGTAAAAATATATTTTTGTAGAGAAAACTCCCTTTATAATGCAAGCAAACACCCTATAAGGCAAGCAAAATGAGTTAATCAGCCTGCAAGAATAATTGTTTGCTCTGCCAAACTGCTCGGGTTAGCTGCCGCACCGGTTTCTTTCACCCAACTTGATCAAGTTTGCAAGCTTTCATGTGCTTCATCCAAATTATTTGGGTCATAGTCACGTTGCTAAGTTTGAGTTCAAGTTAAACACGTCTTACTGATCAGGTGATGACTCACCCTTACTCACCTGTCAATGCAATCTACTCTGCAAGACATGAACCAAGAGTTCTCCCATCTATGTGCTCCTCTCTCACATTAATGCTTTTCATTCTTATGGGCACCTTGTCAATCACCATAAGAAACTTGTAATTATTGATCAATAAATTTCATTCCCAAGTGCCCATTTTTGTTTTCTCAGCCCCATCTCTGTAGTAAGGTCAATGGAAAAGTTCATCTGGATGAATTTAATGAGAAGATAGATGAGAAGTAGAGATAGGCTACTTTGCTGCTCCACGAATCTTCTTCAGACCTGTTGAAAATTTATGTCGGTTGAGCAAGTCCAACATGATCTGCACGTATCCAACAGACAACCATCATGCTATAATTTCTAGACAAGTTGCCCGATATATATCCCCATTGCATGCATCCTAAAGCTACTACACAAATATGCTCCCCGATGGAGACCATAGAGGTCAATCCATATTATTATTTTCTATCTTTGATTCCTAAACTATGTAAACGCATACGATTCATCATCTATTAAAGTAAACCGAAACTTATCCGACTGTAGCTTTATTAACTCGTTTCGTATTCTAAGCGAGCACGGATATTATTTCATGTCATCACAGATCAAAATGGATAACAATGCAATAATTCAACACATATTCTCACGTGTACGTATAAATAAGATCTTCAAGCGTCCAGCTGGACATATTTCTGCATGATAATTTAGCGAAGTACGTACGTTTCTTAATTCTTATCGAACTCATTTCTCTTACTCCTTGAAGAGTCTCTCCCTCATGGAAAGACAAAGCCACAAGATTATTAGCTGTACTTTGCAATTCTTGACGTGTTCCCAAGACATTTCTTCAATTCCTTTTAGGAAACATCAGGGCCTTCCCCTAATTACTAGTTGCATCCTGCATGCCCCTGGAAATTTCTTATCAAATAGAAAGAGTCCAAGGTGGAGAAGCCAATTGAGTCAAGTACATGGCTTCATAAAGAGCCAGCTAGCTGCCACTGTAGCGGCAAAAAAGGAGCTTGATGTCAAATATATAATTAATTAAATGGGCGGTCAATGGGAATCAGACAAGCGTTCTGCTGTTATCATAAGTCACTATCGTGGCATGGGTTTTCCTTTCTGAATTTGTGTTAATTCTTGCTTGCCGAAAGAGTTGTGACCTTCAGCAGCCACAAATTAACCTTGTACAAATTCTGCCAAATGTGACATTCTCCGTGCTACTGTTGCATGGCAGTTGTGTGCTCTGACGAGAAAGCCACCATGCATGCACTTGAAACCTAATCATTTATGAAACTGTGAAGTGGCATATTTAGCGTTCAAATGAATGCTTCCAATCCATCTCAAAACGTAAAAAATGTGTCAAATTGAAAGGTAGTTTAAACAAATATAAGTGTCTCCCTCTCCCTCCACCATTGCACCAAGACAAGACAAGCCATATTTGGTGGTCATGGCCGCTTTTTATTTCTTAATTATATGATACACTTAGGGCTACAAATGAACGAATAATTCACAAGAGAACTCGATTCAACTCATTTATTAAGTTAAATAAATAAATTTGAATAAAATTTTAAACTCGGTTCAAACCGAGTCAAGTTTAAACATAGACGACTTTGACTCGATTATATTCACAAACAAACTCGATTAACTCATTAAGCCTCACTTCATAGCACAATGAGTTACAATGAGGTGAATTATTTTGGCTTGCTTATTCAAGAATAAAGAATATTTTACTTTGACAGTGGGGCGGAATCTAATGCGAAATATCAAGTTCTTCGGTGTAGGGTGAAATTGTTTATTTACTTAATTCTGAGAATATGTCATACTTAGTCAGAATACTATCAAACTAGATTTTAGCTTATTCCAAAAGTAAAGAGGTCGCATTTTGCCAAATTTTGCAGACATAATGGATCTAAGAGTTTATTTTAGTACTCATTGATACCTCTTTTATGTACTTATTTAATTATTCTATTCATGAATAAGCATTGTTAATAGGATACTTAATATCTTATTCAATTTTCTATCAAATAACTAAAGGGTACAAACAGATTAATACTCATACATAGTTTGACTTGAATTTATAATTTAAATTTCTATAAAAAATAAACTAAATCTATTATGAATTTGTTGCCTCGTGAGCTACTTGATAGTCAACTCAAACTCACTAAATATCTATATAAGCCAGACTTGGACAACCATCATAAATACTCAAACTTAAACTCGATTAAAAATCAGATTAACTTAGTTTGAACAAGGTAAAATTCAGCTTGACTCAGCTTATTTAGACCCTTACATGCACTCTGTCACGAAGTCAAGTTAGTGGACAGTTGTCTGTTGGATTTTGCATGCGATACTGCTGCATGCATGCCTTCTGTCTCCATTGTCCACCAAGATATTGAAGAGGTTTAATTTCAGACCCAGATTGAAGATAGACTGATGCAGGACCAGGATCCCTTGGATTATATGTATAGCACTTAATAAATTTGATCTCCGATCTGAAATATCGATCCTATGTCTCAATCCTCCTTGTTTCAACGCTGTCTTTACTAAAATACTAATGTGGGTGGCTGACATAATGGGCATATAATGTGGGGAGTCACCAATCTCCACATAATTTGAACAAGTAGATAAATTAACCACCCAACAGCTTTGCATGTCCATGCTTGGAAAGAGACCAACAATACACCCTTGCTTGATGGTGGGTAGGTAGGTGCACTGGACATGGGGCGGCTTGGGCATTTGGCCTTTCTTGCCACCTTTCCCATCAGCCTGAGGCAGCTTTCACTGTGAGGATGAGCTAATAAAAGCGACTGCTGTAGTGATGTCCCCCTTAAGACCCAATGCTGACGCTCTAAACCCCATCTCTCTCTATGCCGACTGTTCTTCTTTCCTTCTTTTATGTGAGCTCCGCAGCTTTCTACGGCTTTGGAAAGCTTGCCGAATCCAAGTTGTCCTGGCGTCATGGAGACCACGTTCAGTTGTTCACCAACGGAGAGCAGTGTCAACTGTGACCTCTCACTCTGGAGGACTGCAATCCCAAGGTATGTTCACATGAAACCCATGAAATATGGAGAGATAAAGACAACATCTGAAATCAAGAATATAAAATAAAAGAAAACAAACTTTCTTTAGTGTCACTTTCCACATCTACAGGTTCTAATTTCATAATCCAACCTGAGCGAATGTCAGATCCGTTGAATAGATGGAGACAAGTTTGTCAGGAATCCAATGCTTTTACAGTTGTGGCTCAGGAGTAGTTGTGGGAAGACAAATGCGCGCTTGAGTCAGATTTCGCAGTTTCAGCTGTGAGTTCTATGTAAGAAGACATGATCCGAAGAATTTATATTTTTTTCTTATAGTCTTTATTCAAATCCAGGATTCACGAATCGAAACCAATCTGCATTAATAAACATAGTACGAACGCCTGGCTCTCGGAAAAGATTGAACCTAATCCAAATCCATGTACAACAGATGCCAGAGACGGCTAATTAAGGTCGGTGCTTTGTGGACATCAGCACATTACAGGCTTTTCCAAGCAGACCCAGACCCATTTCTGAAGAAAGGATCTGACTATCAGGTTCAGCAAAACAACAGGATATATACCCTAGAAATATTCTGTCCGAAGTTCTCGCATCTGTACTTGTTGCAAGAATATTGTCCGATGAGTTCATTTTGTTTGGGTCAAATTAAGTGTGACGATACCTTCTTCTGCAGGCATGAATATCTCCATTTGGAGACCTTTCCTGGCCGGAATCAAGTTATTCTTTTTTCCTTTTTTCATGGCTGATCCGCTAGAATCTTTTGACGATGGTTCACCTCACACTATGCCCTGGAAGGCAGAAGAAAATGGATGGCACATGCAGTTGGCACTATTCAGATTTGCACTTTGGATGGAGATGTGGCAGCGAATACTATAAAAAATGCACGCACTATTCCTTCTATTGAAATAGCTGCATCATCAGAGCATGCAATAGCCAATTTGCAAAGACGTGTTCCTTCTGAAAACTGCAGCATCTTAATTTGCATGCACCGTCCCTAAAACGTAGGATAGCATGTTCAAAGTCAGAGGACCGCATAGCCTTAACTAGATTCTGCATGATCTTCAACAAATAATTATACTCCAACGTCATCGTCTTCTCCTTTCGATTGCAATCATACATGCCTGGAAATTCTTACCCTTTCCAATTAGCGTCACGGTCATAGGCTGCACTGTTGGAAGCTATTGGTGGGCTCTTACTCACACAAGGTGAAATTGTGGTGGAAAAATATGTGTAGAGAAGGTAGAAAACACAAAAGTTGAAGAAGACCTCAAAAGTGGATATTCTATTGATCATATGTAACTTCTTATATGAAAACAACTAACCACATGTATATATAGACCTTACATGAACTTTCTAGATGGATAACTTTCTTAAAATGACTTTTAGACTCCCACTAACTAAGGCTCTAAGGTGGAGCACGAAAATCTCCCCATTACATGTATGGGAGTTACACTTGGGTGGTTACAAAAGACTCTTCAACTCTTATTAATGACCATTACATGACTCTCCACCTCTCTTGCATTCTTAACTCAAAGAAGGTTACAAGAGTTACAAGAGAAACCCAAAAGATACCATAACCTCTAAATAATAAATGACCCATTATTTTCTCTCTAACTCATAACATAAGAAACTCCTTACACAATTATAAGAAGATCCCCATGAAATTAAGTTTATTTCACAACACCCCCTTGTAAACTTAATTCTCTTCCATCAAGCATTCCAAGTAATTTCTTCAATTTGGAGAAGACATCAAACTTCAAAGGCTTTGTGAAAATATCCGCAACTTGATCTTGAGATTTGACAAAAATAAGTTCAATCTCTTTGCTCTTCACATGCTCCCGAATGAAATGAAATCTTGTATCAATGTGCTTGCTCCTTTCATGATAGACCGGATTCTTGGCTAAGGCAATTGCCGACTTGTTATCAACAAGTATCTTTGTAGGCTCTCTTTGATTAACATGAAGATTCTTGAGTAAATTTCTCAACCAAAGTGCATGACACACTCCGGATGATAATGCAACATACTCCGCTTCACAAGTAGAAAGTGTAACAATAGGTTGCTTCTTAGAAAACCAAGTGAATGCCGTTCCTCCTAAGAAGAATACAAATCCAGTGGTGCTCTTCCTTTCATCAATGTCACCTCCCCAATCACTATCGGAGTAGCCTACAAGATCAAATTCCTTGGATGATGAATAAAATAATCCATGATAAATAGTACCTTTGATGTACCGAAGGATTCTCTTTGCGGCTTTAAAATGTGTCGACTTTGGTTCTTCCATATATCGGCTCACTAAACCAACACCATATGAAATATCTGGTCTTGTGCATGTCAAATATCTAAGGCTTCCAATCAAACTCTTGAATAAAGTTGAATCAATCACTTCACCTTCTTCATGCTTTGACAATTTGATGCCGCTTTCTACAGGAGTGTTGACCGGATTGCAATCTTCCATATCGAACTTCTTGAGAATTTCTTGTGCATAAGCTTCTTGGGATATGAAAATACCTTCAATTGTTTGCTTTACTTCAATGCCAAGAAAATAGGACATAAGGCCAATATCTGTCATTTCAAATTCTTGAATCATGCATTCCTTGAATTCTTTGAACATATGTAGATTATTTACTGTAAAGATCAAATCATCTACATACAAACAAACAAGCAATATGTCTCCATTTTCATGTATCTTCAAGTAAAGTGCATGCTCATAAGGACATTTGACAAAATTATTTTGTAAAAAATAATTGTCAATTCTACTATTCCATACTCTTGGTGTTTGCTTCAAACCATAGAGCGCCTTCTTAAGCCTTAAAACTTTTCCTTCGTGTCCTTTCTTCACATAACCCAAAGGTTGATCAACATAAACTTCTTCATCAAGAAAACCATTCAAGAATGCCGATTTAACATCCATTTGAAAAATACTCCAATGATTTTGAGCCGCTAAAGCAATAACCAAACGAATAGTTTCCAAACGGGCAACGGGAGCAAATACCTCATCATAATCAATTCCGGCCTTTTGTTTATATCCTTTGGCTACCAATCTTGCTTTGTATTTTTCAACTTCTCCTTTGGCATTTTTCTTCATTTTGTACACCCACTTCACACCAATTGTCTTTTTGCCTTTTGGAAGAACCGCCAATTCCCATGTGTTGTTCTTCTCTATTGAATTGATTTCTTCATCCATAGTATCTCTCCACCTTTCATTTTTTACTGCATCATCAAATGTTAGAGGCTCACAATCTGCAAAAAGACAAAAGAGGGTTAGATCATTTTGATTTTCAGTTACATTGTAGATCTCATCAAGAGATCTCATCTTTCTTGGCCTTGAATTTCTTCCCGACGATGAAGATGATAATGGAGATCCACCACCATGTGGAGACAAAGGTGGCAAAAGTGGTGGCGACTGAGGCAAATGAGGTTCTTCATGTGTATCTTCATCTTCATCTTCATCAACTAGTGGTCTCATCTCATCACTAGTTTTATTGGTATTCCAATTCCAAGTGTCTTCTTCATCAAAAATCACATCATCATTGACATCAACTTTTTCTTTAGAAGGATCAAACAACTTATAGCCTTTAGTACGTGGATCATAACCAAGAAAGATATACTTTTTGCTCTTGTCATCTAACTTGGTTCTCCTTTGATCCGGTACATGTGCATAGGCTACACTTCCAAACACCTTTAAATGAGAAACATCCGGTTTCTCTCCATACCATGCTTCATGTGGTGTCATGCTTTCCAAACCTTTTGTGGGACATCTATTCAACAAATACACCGCACAAGCCACGGCCTCCGCCCAAAACTCTTTCGGCATATTTTTGCACTTCAACATACTTCGGGCCATATTGAGAATGGTCCGATTTCTTCTCTCCGCGACTCCATTTTGATGTGGTGAATATGGAGCCGTTAATGGACGATGAATCCCATGCTCTTCACAAAATGCTTCAAAAGACTTTGATGTGAATTCTCCACCTCTATCCGATCTCATGGCTTTGATGTAGCAACCACTTTGCTTTTCAACAAACACCTTGAATTTCTTGAAAGTATCAAACACTTTGGATTTTTCTTTAAGAAAATACACCCATGTCTTTCTAGTAAAATCATCTGTAAAGGTAAGAAAATATCTATTCTTACCAAATGATGTTGGAGAAATTGGCCCACATACATCGGTGTGAATGAGTTGGAGTGGCCCATTTGTCTTTCTTGTTGCTTCTTTTGGAAAACTCTTTCTATGATGCTTGCCAAGAATACAACCTTCACATAACTCATCCGAATGATCAATGTGAGGCAATCCTTTCACCAACTTTTGCTTAGACAAAAACTTCAAACTAGCAAAGTTAAGATGCCCATATCTCAAGTGCCATAACTAAGAGAGATCTTTAAAACATACTTTCAAGAACTTTGTAACTTCACTTTGAATATTCAAAACAAACATTCTATTCTTTTGCATGTCAACTCTAACAATCAAGTTGTTTCTTTTATCTCTTATTGAAAGACCATGATCTTTCAAGCGAATATCATAGCCTTTCTCTAAGAGTTGTCCCAAACTCAAAATATTATCTTTCATCTCCGGAACATAATAAACATCGGAAATCAATTGATAATTTCCATTCTTTGAACGAATCAAGATGTTACCTTTTCCCTTGATTGCTATTTTGGATGAATTACCAAAAGTAACTTGGCCACCAATTATCTCATCAAAATTTGTGAAGATCTCTCTTTGTCCACTCATGTGATTGCTTGCTCCGGAGTCAAGATACCATGCTTCTTGATTATCCTTCTCTTCTCCTTTGTATGCTAACAAGACAAATGGTTCTTCATCTTCATTTTGCTTCTCAACATGATTAGCCTTCTCATCATCATTGTTAGTGGAATCACGCCAACATTCACTTGCATAATGTCCACGTCTATGACAGTTGTAACATTCAACTTGAGATTTTCCATACCTTGGCTTTCCATATGAATCACCACGGCCTCTACCACGGCCTCTTGTGGAGTTTGTAGAAGTGCTTCCCTTCTCTTCATAGGAGATGCCTCGTCCTCCTTTTCCACCGCGGCCACGACCACCACGTCCACGACCACGTCCTCTTTGATTCTTGCCTTCACCTTTTCCTTCTTTGAGAGAAAGTTTGGCGGCAAGTGCTTGCTCCAAGGCTTCCTTCTTCTTCTTGAGAAGCCTATGTTCATGGGCCTCTAAGGACCCAATGAGTTGCTCGACGGACATGGTATCCAAATCTTTAGATTCTTCAATAGCCACTACTATATGGTCAAACTTAGAATCAAGTGACCGTAGTAGCTTCTCCACCACACGAACATCCGATGTAGCCTCACCATTTCTTCGTAGTTAATTTACAACTATCTTCACCCTTGTGTAGTAATCCGAGATAGTCTCGGACTCTTTCATTTGTAAGGCTTCAAATTCACCTCTTAGAGTTTGGAGGCGTACCTTTTTCACCCTCTCTTCTCCTTTGCAAAACCTCTCGAGCAACTCCCATGCCGCCTTTGAAGAAGTTGCTTCGGCAATCTTCTCAAAGGTAGCTTCATCCACCCCTTGGTAGATGAGAAAAAGGGCCTTTTTATCCCTCTTTCTTGAATCCTTCAATGAAATTCTTTCATTTTGAGGCAAGGTCGCTTCATCATCTGGCTCATCATAGCCTTGGGTGACGATATCCCATACATCTTGGGATCCAAGAAGCGCCTTCATTTGGATGCTCCAATTCTCATAGTTGATTTTGGAGAGTTGAGGAATTTGGAACGCCATATTCCCACTAGCCATACTAACTAGTAGAAATCTTGCTCTGATACCATTTTGTTGGAAGCTATTGGTGGGCTCTTACTCACACAAGGTGAAATTGTGGTGGAAAAATATGTGTAGAGAAGGTAGAAAACACAAAAGTTGAAGAAGACCTCAAAAGTGGATATTCTATTGATCATATGTAACTTCTAATATGAAAACAACTAACCACATGTATATATAGACCTTACATGAACTTTCTAGATGGATAACTTTCTTAAAATGACTTTTAGACTCCCACTAACTAAGGCTCTAAGGTGGAGCACGAAAATCTCCCCATTACATGTATGGGAGTTACACTTGAGTGGTTACAAAAGACTCTTCAACTCCTATTAATGACCATTACATGACTCTCCACCTCTCTTGCATTCTTAACTCAAAGAAGGTTACAAGAGTTACAAGAGAAACCCAAAAGATACCATAACCTCTAAATAATAAATGACCCATTATTTTCTCTCTAACTCATAACATAAGAAACTTCTTACACAATTATAAGAAGATCCCCATGAAATTAAGTTTATTTCACAACATGCACTCCTGCTGCTCATTTCGGAAATGGTTCCCACTTCCCACCATGGAAGAGGAACACAGGCACCAACTATTGAGAGACCACTCCCCCACCTCAGTGGGGAGCACGCTGAAATGGGGCAGCATCTCCGTCCTGCTGGAGAACCCCAGCGCCACTAGTACACTCTAGTGGGCGTGTGTTAGCGAGAGATAGAGACAACACCGACCCCCCCGTGATCCCTCCCACTTGTACGTTTCACTACCCGCCGGGCTGCTCTTGGTGGGATGCACAGGGACACAACAACGGAGGACGTCTCCTCTCCGTTCTATAGGCAAGCACCCACACGCATAGGGTCCTCCTCGGCGGCCCCCCGTCAGCAGGGCCCATGCCTGGTACTATCATACTATCATCAGGTGCTAAAGAAGGGTCCCTTCATGGGTGATGAGCTCAGCGCGCCCCTCCGGTGCTGTCGTGGAAGGGCCCCCCAGAGGGCTCGGCTACCATTGCTTGGCTGAAAGGGCGTTCACCCCCGTGATGAGCACCAAGCAGAAGCAAATCATGGCTCGCATTCCATGCGAGCTGAGCAATTATTGTGCGATTATTCGCTCCAAAGCTGCCATGGTGTTTGCTTGGTCTTGCACGCTCGTCAGCATGGTAAGTGGCCAAGTGGGTATTAAACAATACGTACGCCTTAGATAGCTTCAGGGAGCACAAGTAGCCTAAATATCGAGCTTCTATGCGAACGGAGAAATGGTGGGAGTTCCGGCTTTTCGCCACTGCACCATTAACAACGCACCCTCCTTACAAGTAATGAGCTCCGACAGGAGTCACCTGTACAGATAGTTTCATGCACCAAGAAAGCAACAAAAGATTCGAAACTTTGAATCCAAATCCGGACCTCCAGCTGTTGATCGAGAGCGGTACTACTTTCTTAGCGAACAGTGGATATTGTTGGTCATGGGGTGCTGCTCCAAAGGCCACACTGTTAAGCATGCATGTGATGTCCCGTCAAGGGTACAAAGGGCCGTTTAACTTAAAACGACCCTTTTGCAGATTTGGAAAAGTAAGAAACCTCTCCCCCATTCATATGATCATGAACCATACGGTTTTGGCTGCCACAAGTTGGAGAATGAATGGGGTCAAATTGGGTCCACCAGAGTCCCTCTTACAGAGTAAGTACTTTTTTCAAATTATACCGACCCAGACCTATCAATTGTCATAAGCGTTCGAGTAAAAGGAAAAGTTCTCATGGTGCATCTTACACTCTCCGTAATTATATTTTGAAACAAAACCACACCCTTCTTTTTTATCCGGGCCATATTTGGTCCAGAAAGGGTGTGGACGTGAAGAGACGAGTGTGAGAATAGTCTTGTCTACCTTAGAACTATGATTAAGAAAAATTAGGCAAATTATATAAATCGTTGCGGTTATAATCATTAAAAAAAATGTTGCAGCACAAAAAGGCTGACAATATATAGACGGAATCCATTTAGTAGGTGCCCCATAAAAAGTCATAAAATATCATAAGTGATGTAGACTGGATCTATCACGACCGGATCCCGCGGACGGAATCCGGAAAAGAGGATCCGGAGCCGGTCCGGACCGAACGATGGAAGGGGACCCGACGGGGATCCGCAACGAGGCGAAGACGGGGCTTCTCGGGATGAACTGGATCCGCCCGCGGGGGGGGGGGGCGCGATTTGCCGCCGGTGCTGCTCTTGGATAGTGAGCCGCTGCTCCTTCGGCGGACGGAGGCGCGGCGCGAGCAGGAGCTTCTCTCGGCCGAGCGGTCGGCGAGCGTCGGAGCAGAAGCCGGAAAGTCCGAGATCGGACGGGGGGACGGCTCGCTCTCCGACCTTCAGCGCGAGGCCGAGCCTCCTGGCGTAGGGCAGCCGGCGGGCTTGCCCTCGGACAACGAGCCCGAAGGCTCCTTCAGCGCGAGACCGAGTCTCCTGGTTTGGGGCAGCCGGCGTTCGGCGTCGAGACCAGGAAGGGGAATCCGAGGTCGGCGGCCGAGACCGACTCGGGGAGGTCGGCGACGATTCGAACCAAGCCCCTGCAGGAATGATAGAAGAAGAAGAACCAGTCAGCAGGAGTCCCGGACGTCAGCCCTGGGGAACCCCCTCCGACGGTCAAGTTAGCTCCTGAAGAAGATTCGATTCAGAAAGCAAGAAAGAGCCGCTATAAGGCTATTCGGACAGAAGTCCTTTAAGGGGTTTCGGAAGCTTTGGGAGGCATCCGTTTTTCCCACCACCCTCTTGGCCACAAACAGCGGGATATTTATAGCAGAGGATAGCGGATGGTTAACGGTGGCAGCCGATATAGGACTAATTGCAGGTTTACTGATAAACCGCCATAGCGCCCGATCCGCCACCGGAGTGGGCCGGAGTCGGCTACCGGGCCGAAGGGGGTTGGGCCGCTGACGGGCCGAAGGCCTGTTGGGCCCTGGGCTGCCGCGCTGCTCCCGGGCCGTAGGCTGGTGGGCCGCTGACGGGCTGAAGCCTGTTGGGCCGGGAGCGACGGTGCCGCTTATGGGCCGTAGGTTGCTGGGCCGCTGACGGGCCGAAGGCCGCCGGAGGGCCTGGTACTGCTGCTGTTGGGCTGAATGGGGTTTGGGCCTGCTTCAATGGGCCGAATCGGATTCTGCCTCATCACATAGCCCCCCACTCTTGTCTTCCTCAGTTCTGAGATGGCGAGAGTATAGTCCGAAGCTTATCAGAAGAATTTCGTGACAGGTGTTTTACCCGAAGGTCCGTTTCTCTTTCTCGTCGCTGGAAAGGAGATGCCCTCGGTCGGCCGAGGGCTACGCGGTTGCTCCGTCTTTGCTCGGAGTGGCGACGAAGGCTCAGAGCCCAGAAGCCGAAGGGCTGTGCCATTTGACTCGTGTCAGGTTTCATTAAATGGACGGGATGGCGCGTCGCCTCGCGAGGAAGCACGGGACACGCGTCGCGCATCCAGCCGCTCTGTCAAAAACACAAACGGATCCCGACCGCCCGCTGGTCGCGGATCGTCTCGGCTCTCTGCCCGCGGCTCCACTCGGATCGCCGCCGTTCCCTTCGTCCCACGCCGATCGGGACACATGGCAAACATCCGAGCGATCAGTCGAAGGGTCGGAGCGCTCTCGGCCGTTGATCGCTCTGTTTCAAGTCCCGGAGCCGGCCCGTCATCATTGCCGAAGGACGGTGCACGTGGCGGGCATCCGGGAGGAGCGAGGGGACGAGCGGGATGATCTCGGCCGCTGGCTTCGGCGGGAGGCGTTTCGAACGGGCTTATAAATACAGGCCCTCCGCAGGGCACTGTTCTTCTTCTTGCTGCTGCGCTTGCGTTTCCCTTGCAACCATCCGAGTTCTTCCTCCTTCTCCAGCGAGAGGCCAGCTTCCTGAGGGCTTCGTCCGAGCTCGTCAGCTGCCGTGGGAGGTTCTTCGTCCCTTAGAGTGCATCGCCGGTGGAGCTTGGAGGCTTGAGGTTGCATTTGGCTCAAGAGAGACTTCCTCCCCCTCTCCGCGAGTAAGCTTTGACCTCCTTTTTCCCCTTCGCGACCTTATGGTCCGGAGCTCTTCCAGTGAGATTACTCCTTCGGACGAGGAGTACACTCCCCCCCATTCTCCTAAGTCTTCCCTGTCAGATCCTCTTGCCTCGGGATCCCTTGCTTCCGGAATGTCTGGGGAGTCTGAAAACTCCGGGACCGAGGGGTCCGAGACCTCTGGAGCGGAGGGCTCCGAGGTCGAGACTACTGGGACCGAGGCTTCAGGTGCCGAGGCTTCTGAGGCCGAAGCTTCTGGTGCCGAGGCTCCCGAAGCCGAGGCTACCCAGGAAGTCCGGGACCGAGGCCAGGCTTCCACCTCGGGGCGCCGTCCTCCGGACACTGTTTCGGGAGCATCCTGCGCCCTCTCGGACGTAGAGGTGAGGAACCTGGTTTCTTACTTCCAGCTTCCTTCTTGGACGACCCCCCATCGGCCCGATTCTGCCACCAGGGCAAATACTATTCGCCCGGGCTCCTTTTCCATTTATGTTGATAGCTTCGAGGCGGGCTTCCGTCTCCCTCTCCCCACCTTCGTCATTAATCTCCTTAGCTTCTACGGGCTGGCCCCGTCTCAGCTCTTCCCCAACTCTTGGCGTACTGTGTACGGATTTCTGAGCGTCTTTGCTCATATAAAAATCCGCCCCTCCATCAATGTCTTCCGCTATCTCTTCAAAATCCAAACGCAGGGGAAGTCCGAGTGGTACTGCTTCGTCCCTCGGGTTGGCCGAAGTATCTTCTCCGGGAAGCCCTCGTCTATCCACGGCTGGAAGAGGAAGTTCATCTTCGTCTCTCTGCCGGAGAACGAGAAGGGCGTGTGGCCCTTTCCCACCGAATGGGCGCCGCTGGCTGCAGGCCTCTCGGGCCCTCCTGCTCTGACCCCTGTTCAGAGCACCATCGTGGGCCACGTCCAGGTTAAGGCCCCATACGGTGTCTCGGAGCTTCTCACCGACGCGGACGGCTGATAAACGTCGGGGTTTGGCCGGACCCTAAGTTTGATCCGGAGCGGGCCTTCCCTTACCTCCCTCCCGGGGAAACTTCGCGGGGCCGCGGGGGAAGGAATGCCGCTCCTCCGGCCGAAGCTCCTCCGGCTAACGAGGCTGATGAAGTTTCTGTTAGTTTAGGTGGCCTACAAGCCAATCTAACAATGTAAATCTCGTTCATTATTAATAAAATGGCATAACATTCATTATGTGTAAATCGCGTTAATTATCGTTTCATAATGAAGTCCGTGAATATGTGCTATGGTGATCAGATTATGATGAGATCGTACTAATGAGACTGATCACTTAAACACACATATTCTTAATCGTTCCTAGTCGGAGGATATCCGAGAAGGACATCGGATATCCGGTTAGACTAGTACAGATTACTCCTGCTCATATGATGAGGGTGACTAGTCTCATAAGTCACTTGTGTGGAGACACTAAGGCGAATCTGTAGGTGCTCATTGGAGAATGAGTTCACTGAACTGATCCGACTGAATCGCTGGATGGTATTGTACCTCACTGTCAACCAGCTTGATTCTATTGTCGCAGTTGCGTGGATGGTCCTCGGACCTGAGACACCAAGGACACCTTGGCGGTGGACTTCTGTGCTTTGACCTTGGTTTACGAATCTCTAGCCATGGGATTCTAATACGCCAAGGATTGGGTGCAGCGGAATACCGTCGAAGGGAATTGTATGTCAATAAGGAATCATTCGCTCTCGGTACTTAGAGAGAGAATGCTCTAGGAAGGATGCGCGAAAGTCCCTGGCCAGGGCGGACGATAATATCGGGAAAGGAGTTTTCCGATATTCATCAGCGGCATCCAATCCAAGTGAGTCGACCGGTTAGGGTTTGACAGCTTGCCATACCCTGAGTTGACTCGAGAGCATTGTACGAATGAAGGATTATATCCACGCGGTAACTGTCGACGGAAAGGTTCCAAGAGTGGGTTACTTAACCCCAAATACCTTCCGGGTTCACGCGGTGTTGCTTGGCACCCAACGTGATCGGAGGCCCGGTCGAATTCGATGTGCGACATCAATTCGATTGATTAATTGATTAATAAAGGGTTATTAATTAATTAATAAAGCCAGTGAGGAGTCATTGGGCTTGTTGGGCCATTAACTGGACTAGTACTTGGGCCTAGAGGGTCACACGCACATGATTCTCAAGGCGATGGATAAATAAGTGGGTTTTATATAAACCGGGGGTTTTTTGTGAAAAACCGTGCGGTTAGTATAAAACATAGCGAACGGGCTGAGCAGGCCAAGCTGCTGCTAACCCTGGCCGCCCCTCCTCAGTTTCTGTCCTCCTCTGGAGTCCAGGCAGATCCAGATCTGCCCCGCCGCTTCTCCGAATCCCGTTCGACGGGAAATCGTCCGCGCACTGCGGCGATCGTTGCGGCGACCAGCGGAGGCTTCGCGGGCTGCGAAGAACGACGAACTAGAGGATATCCATCGCGGGGAGGATCGCGTGGACTTCGCTAGAGGCCGGGCGCTTGCGTGGCTTGCGGTGTCACACCGACGGAACCGAACGGCTGCGGATTCGAATCCGCACACGGTGAGAAAAGATAATCCGATTATCTCGTGTTTTAGTTCTTCGAAACGGGAAACGGATCGCTGTAAAATTTTTATTTTCCGCTGCGTGAGCGATCCGGAGAAACCGAGAAAACCCAACAGTGGTATCAGAGCCAGGTTCCACTGTTTCTCGTCCCGTTTCGGATCTCTAAATTAATTTTTCCATGAGTTATACCATGCTGTAACTTCGAATAATTGTTGGATCCGTGTTCATGCGATGAACACAGATAATTTGATTATTTTTCCGTGATTTTTCGAGATTATTTTGGGGGTTTTTCGGGTTCTTCGTGAGACGAAGAACGGCGACTTTACGGCAGATTGAATCGGCTTCCCAATCGTTGGGATGGCCGGCCGTGACTCCGGATCCACTGGTGATAGTCACCACTCCACATCCGGTATCTTTTCGGTGCCGGAATAGCCTTGGAGAGCCGCAAAAATCAAGCCCCAAATCGGTTTTAACAATCCTGCAAAATTCAGAATTATTGGGGTTTTTGGGGCTCGGCTGACCCGAAACCATGCCCCACCGGCGCCGGGCAGGTCGCCGGCGCCGGGGGCGTCGCCGGCGGCGACGGCCGGGGCCTGGGCGCTCGCCGGCGGCGGCCTGCCGCCCCTCCAGCCGCCGGCTGCAACAGTTGCAGGTCTAGGGCTTCTGGGAAGGAAGGGGGCGGCCGAACCGCTCCACTGGACCCGGTCCCGAGCCGGTCGGACCGGCCGGGCCGGGTCCAGGGCAGGGACGGTCCTGGCCGAGCCAGGCCACGAGCCAGGCCAGGGCCTGGCGCCCCTGGTCCGAGCCCTGGCTCGGCCAGGGCTCGAGCCCAGGGCTCAGCCCATTAGGCTGAGCCAACTCCCACCCCATTTTCTATTTTAATTCCCCTTTGCCCATTTACAAAATGAATTAAAATTTAATTTTAATTTAAATAAAATTCAAAAATGTTTTGTAATTTTATAATGGGCTTAACAAATGATTTGTGAATCATTTTAATTAACATTTAGTTGTTAGTTGATTAACATTAACTGTTAGTTTAATGGTTAAACTAATAGTTAATTTTAATGATACTAATTTATTGGTTAAATTAGTTATTAATAATTATTAATCTAACAGTTAGATTATTAATTATTATTTCAACTAATTGTTAATTAAAATCTATGTTAATTGTTAATTTAAGAGTTAAATTAATAATTAACTTAGATGACTAACTTAAGTGTTAAATTAGTAGTCATTAATGATTAAATGTTAGTTATTAATTTAAGAGTTAAATTGATGATTAACATTAATCTTTTAATCTAATTGTTAGATTATAGTTATTAATTAATTAGTGTTAATTATTAATTTAAGTGTTAAATTACTAATTGACATTAATTAACTAATCTAAAAGTTAGATTAGTAGTTAATTAATTATTAGAGTTAATTAATAGTTTAAGTGTTAAATTGTTAATTAACTTTGTTGAATTAATCTAAGAGTTAGATTAGTTTTTAATAGTCTAATTATTAGACTATGAATGGGGTTTAATCTAAGTGTTAGATTATTAGAATTGTTCTAATTGGCATGGAATAATCTGGAATTATTAATTCGGAGTGTAAGCGCATGTGATGTGTGTTTATTGCTTTTAAATTTGATTTAATTGCATGTTAAGTTAAGTAAATGAGTTTTCGAAATTCAAATGCCAATTTTGATTGGATCCCAACTTTTTGAAAGCCAAAATTATTTATTTTGAAAACTCATTTGTTTTAGCCATGTGATGCGCTGAATCATGTGTGGGATGTTTAAAACACACCGTGGTCATGGATATGCACTTAATTTATTATTCATGAGATGAATGGTTTGTGTGGATCGTGGATGTATGATGTTTATTAATTGTTAATAAATAGAGGTCTGCGCACCTCTCTCTCTCATACTCCGATGTATTTCTACCTCCCTCTCTCTCTTGTACTCGCCATAAGGCCTTCTTCAATTTACTTGTTAATTCTAGAATTAATGTAATGTGATTGAGGCAACCGAGGAAGGAGCGAGGACGATCCACAGCTGCAACCAGGAAGGCGAAAAGATGGAGATCTCTTGCCTATGTGTTTGCAGGATGTCTAATATAATTGTTATGATTAGAATGTGTGTGCGTTTGACTGTTGGCTCCAGTCAAACCCACTGTGCTATCCATGACCACACTAATGACATGTATGTGATGCATTGTTTTTCTTTTGATTATGAATCAAAGCAGGTTATAGTATTTAGTAAATATATACGATATATTTATATACTATCACCTAGGAGAGACCAAGATAAAAGTTATCTAAATACCCTCAGATAAACTTTAAGCCGTAACGCGAGTAGTTGAGAACTACCGCGTGGTCCACCATCGTTATAGTCATAGGATTCGAATCACTTTAGGCAGGTTTGTTGTGCTATCCACAAGGCCTGCTTAATTGGGAGGAGAGACTGTGGCTATGGCATTAGATGCCTAAAGATCGGGGTAGAGGAACCATGTAGCTTTGTTGTGCTATCCACAAGGGCTGCATGCAAATCTATGCTCGTCACGTAATGATGGTTAGCTTAGACCAGAATTAGTGGTTTGTTGTGCTATCCACAAGGCCATTAAATCTCTGGGGACCGAAGCCATGATCAGATATTGCAAGGAGTTGCAAGTCCCATGAGTTGGGTGCTCTCTGATTGTATTACAGTTTGTTGTGCTATCCACAAGGCTGTAGTGCAAGTCATTGAGATTCTGATCCTCACTAGGAGACTGTCGGCGTCTCCCGTTCTGTATAACTGAGGGTTATACAGTCCGTCGAAAATTAGTGGGAGTTAAACTTGAACAAAAGACCTTGTCTTGTTTTAAACTTTAATAATTGAACATCTGCTAAATAGATTTTACTTATCTCCTGTAGGAACTATGTCGTCGAATAACCCACTCCGTGGCATACTTGATGTCATTTTGACTTACTTGATCTACTCAGATTGGTTCAGAAGCCTGAAGAATGTCTTCAGATTTGAGCGCATTGACTTTGTCCTTGGAGCTGATCCTCTTGCTGAATCGGCATTAGATGCCCCTGAAGCAGAGATGACAGCTAACAATAAAGGATCGAAGGACAAAGGTAAAAGAGTAGTGAAGGGTGACTGCTTCTACTATAAGCAGTATGGTCACTGGAAGAGGAACTGCAAGGAGTTCCTTGATGATAAAGCTCATGGAAGAGTGAAGCTGTGTGAAGCTTCAGATATCTATATGATAGATATCAACTTGTCAGTTAGAGATTCCACATCTTGGGTATTGGATACCGGATGTGCTTCTCATATCTGCCATGATGTGCAGTTGCTGACAAGTAAGCGCAAACTGAGACAAGGTGAGGTGGAATTGAGGCTAGGAAACGGCGCAAAAGTTGCGGCGATTGCTGTTGGGACAGCAAACATCAGGCTTCCATCGGGAGACACCTTACTATTGGAAGATTGTTATTATGTTCCTAGCATAATAAAGAACATCATATCAATATCTTGTTTGGACAAGATAGGATATAGGTTGACAATTGAGAATAGAAGTTGTTCGATTTATTATGGTAATAAATCAATAGCTTCGGCATCTTTAGTCAACGGTCTATATCTATTAGATGTTTCTCATTACAATCTTCAGATTGATAATGCTCTTAAGAAGAGCAAGAATTGTGTGAACCAGGCCTACATATGGCATTGTAGACTTGGGCACATTGGCGAAAGCAGGTTGCAAAAGTTGCACAAGCATGGTTACTTAACAGCATTCGATTATGAATCGTTTGCAACATGTGAATCCTGCCTTATGGGAAAGATGGCAAAATCTCCATTTAGTGGACATGGAGAACGTGCCAAGGACATTCTGGAACTGATACATTCGGATGTATGTGGTCCCATGTCTACCCAAGCCAAAGGTGGCTTTTCTTACTTCATCACGTTCACCGATGACTTCTCAAGATTCGGCTATGTGTACTTAATGAAGTACAAGTCGGAAGCGTTTGAGAAGTTCAAGGAGTTCAAGAATGAAGTAGAGAAGCAGTTAGGAAAGAGTATTAAAGCTCTTCGATCAGATCGAGGAGGAGAATACTTGAGTACTAATTTCACACAATTCTTAAAGGATAATTGTATCCTTTCTCAGCTAACCCCTCCATATACACCACAGATGAATGGTGTATCAGAAAGGAGGAATCGCACCTTGTTGGACATGGTGCGATCCATGATGAGCTTTTCAAGATTACCAGTGTCCCTCTGGGGGTATGCTCTAGAGTCAGCAGCATACCTACTGAACAGAGTACCCAGCAAGTCTGTGGCCTCTACTCCATATGAGATATGGAAAGGCAGGAAACCAGAATTTAAACATGTTAAAGTCTGGGGTTGTCCTGCTCATGTAAAGAGGCATGATCCAGACAAGCTGGAATCACGAACTGATAAATGTAGGTTTGTGGGATATCCAAAGGAAACCTTTGGATACTATTTTTACCATCCTGATGAACAAAAGGTGTTTGTCGCCAGGAAAGCTGTCTTCCTGGAAGAGGAATACCTTCTCCGGGAGGACAGTGGGAGTAAAATAGTACTGGAAGAGGTTCCAGATCCCCAAACAGCTGCATTATCATCAGATGAGATATCAGTTCCTGAATCTGTTCAGGTACACACAGATGAGCCTCGTAGATCTGGTAGAGTACCTAGACTACCCGAACGATATGTGGGACATATCGCTGAAGGTGAGTCTAAGGTACAATATAATGAGGATGACGATCCTAAAACCTACCAGGAGGCCATAGAAGGCCCAGAAGCCGGGAAATGGCGAGAAGCCATGAACTCAGAAATCCAGTCCATGTACACCAACCAAGTTTGGAACTTGGAGGACTTGCCCGAGGGTATTGTACCCATCGGTTGCAAGTGGATCTTTAAAAGAAAGATCGGTGCTGATGGACGGATCGACACTTATAAGGCAAGGTTGGTGGCAAAGGGATATCGTCAAAGGCAAGGAATTGACTATGACGAGACTTTCTCACCAGTTGCTATGATAAAGTCAATCAGAGTTCTACTCGCCATTACTGCACATTTTGATTATGAAATCTGGCAGATGGATGTGAAGACTGCCTTCCTCAATGGTAATCTTGAGGAGGAGGTGTATATGATACAACCGGAAGGTTTCACATCCAAAGAATCTCCAGATAAAGTGTGCAAACTTCAGAGGTCCATTTATGGACTGAAGCAAGCTTCCCGGAGCTGGAACATAAGATTTGACGAGGCTGTCAAGTCTTATGACTTCATTAAGAATGAAGATGAGCCTTGTGTGTACAAGAAGACCAGTGGGAGTGCAGTCACTTTTCTAGTTCTTTACGTAGATGACATACTACTCATTGGGAATGATGTAGCTATGATGTCATCAGTAAAGGTCTGGCTATCGAAAAACTTCTCCATGAAGGATTTGGGAGAAGCATCCTACGTATTGGGAATACGGATCTATAGAGATAGATCAAAGAGGATGCTTGGAATGACCCAATCCTTGTACATAGATACCATAGTCAAAAGGTTTGGCATGGAAAATTCCAAGAGAGGTTTCATACCGATGAGACATGGAATCAATCTCTCAAAGGAACAGTCTCCTAAGACTCCTGATGAGAGGGCATTCATGGATAGAATACCCTATGCCTCTGCCATAGGATCTATCATGTATGCCATGCTATGTACACGACCTGACGTTGCATTTGGTCTAAGTGTTACGAGCAGATTTCAGGCTGATCCAGGCGAAGAGCACTGGAAGGCAGTGAAATGCATCCTTAAGTACTTGAGAAGAACTAAGGATATGTTTCTTGTCTATGGAAGAGGTGACTTGAAACTGCGAGGCTTTACTGACTCGAGTTTCCAGTCGGATCCAGATGATAGCAAGTCAACATCTGGATTCGTGTTTACATTGAACGGAGGGGCAGTGTGCTGGAAGAGTTCCAAGCAGGTAACCACTGCAGATTCGACGACTGAAGTTGAGTACATCGCTGCAGCTGAAGCCGCCAAGGAAGCAGTGTGGTTGAAGAAATTCATCACCGACCTCGGCGTAGTTCCCAGCATCTCTGAGCCTGTTCCACTGTTGTGCGACAACAATGGACCGATTGCGCAAGCGAAAGAGCCACGGTCTCATCAGAAATCGAAGCATATTCTGAGGCGCTTTCACCTTATCAGAGAGATCATATCCAGAGGAGATGTAGTAGTGGAAAGAGTTCCATCTGTCGACAATGTAGCAGATCCACTGACAAAGCCGTTGGCTCAAATTGTGTTTGAGCGTCACCTAGAGTCTATGGGCTTATTGTATAAAGGTGATTGGCTTTAGTCCAAGTGGGAGATTGTTAGTTTAGGTGGCCTACAAGCCAATCTAACAATGTAAATCTCGTTCATTATTAATAAAATGGCATAACATTCATTATGTGTAAATCGCGTTAATTATCGTTTCATAATGAAGTCCGTGAATATGTGCTATGGTGATCAGATTATGATGAGATCATACTAATGAGACTGATCACTTAAACACACATATTCTTAATCGTTCCTAGTCGGAGGATATCCGAGAAGGACATCGGATATCCGGTTAGACTAGTACAGATTACTCCTGCTCATATGATGAGGGTGACTGGTCTCATAAGTCACTTGTGTGGAGACACTAAGGCGAATCTGTAGGTGCTCATTGGAGAATGAGTTCACTGAACTGATCCGACTGAATCGCTGGATGGTATTGTACCTCACTGTCAACCAGCTTGATTCTATTGTCGCAGTTGCGTGGATGGTCCTCGGACCTGAGACACCAAGGACACCTTGGCGGTGGACTTCTGTGCTTTGACCTTGGTTTACGAATCTCTAGCCATGGGATTCTAATACGCCAAGGATTGGGTGCAGTGGAATACCGTCGAAGGGAATTATATGTCAATAAGGAATCATTCGCTCTCGGTACTTAGAGAGAGAATGCTCTAGGAAGGATGCGCGAAAGTCCCTGGCCAGGGCGGACGATAATATCGGGAAAGGAGTTTTCCGATATTCATCAGCGGCATCCAATCCAAGTGAGTCGACCGGTTAGGGTTTGACAGCTTGCCATACCCTGAGTTGACTCGAGAGCATTGTACGAATGAAGGATTATATCCACGCGGTAACTGTCGACGGAAAGGTTCCAAGAGTGGGTTACTTAACCCCAAATACCTTCCGGGTTCACGCGGTGTTGCTTGGCACCCAACGTGATCGGAGGCCCGGTCGAATTCGATGTGCGACATCAATTCGATTGATTAATTGATTAATAAAGGGTTATTAATTAATTAATAAAGCCAGTGAGGAGTCATTGGGCTTGTTGGGCCATTAACTGGACTGGTACTTGGGCCTAGAGGGTCACACGCACATGATTCTCAAGGCGATGGATAAATAAGTGGGTTTTATATAAACCGGGGGTTTTTTGTGAAAACCCGCGCGGTTAGTATAAAACATAGCGAACGGGCTGAGCAGGCCAAGCTGCTGCTAACCCTGGCCGCCCCTCCTCAGTTTCTGTCCTCCTCTGGAGTCCATGCAGATCCAGATCTGCCCCGCCGCTTCTCCGAATCCCGTTCGACGGGAAATCGTCCGCGCACTGCGGCGATCGTTGCGGCGACCAGCGGAGGCTTCGCGGGCTGCGAAGAACGACGAACTCGAGGATATCCATCGCGGGGAGGATCGCGTGGACTTCGCTAGAGGCCGGGCGCTTGCGCGGCTTGCGGTGTCACACCGACAGAACCGAACGGCTGCGGATTCGAATCCGCACACGGTGAGAAAAGATAATCCGATTATCTCGTGTTTTAGTTCTTCGAAACGGGAAACGGATCGCTGTAAAATTTTTATTTTCCGCTGCGTGAGCGATCCGGAGAAACCGAGAAAACCCAACAGTTTCGGCCGAGGGTAAGTCGGCTTTGTAATAGTACTTGACCACTGTCTCGTTACTAACGCGCCATTTTTTGCTTACAGCAATGGCCGGCCTCGACGACCTCCTCGACCTGATATCCGACCAACGGGATTCAGGCCGGGCGCCGGTCCCGCAAGCAGCAGGTAGGCCTGGCCGAGGCGCTGGAGCTCCGAGGACCCGAGGCGGGGTCCCAAGGACTGCGGCCTCCGCCGAGGGTCGCGCTGCCGCCGCTGCTCTCGAGAGAGAGCAGAAGACGAAATTCGCCGCTCGAAGGGGCGGCCGAGCGTCGAAGCGCCCCCGGGAAGAGGAGGCCGAAGAGGTGGAGATGGCTCCGCTGGTCAGGAGGAGCGCCGGGACCCGAAGGGCCGCAAGGCTGGCGTCCCCCGAGGCGCCGAGGGGCGACTCTCTTCCGGCCGCTCCGGCAAGGGCCGGCGTCAGAGATGAAAGTATGCAGGACCCGCAGACGTGCCTTCGTCTGCTCAGCAGCTTCACTCTCCCGTCAGCTTTCGAAGAGCTGAGGGAGCATTCGATTGCCGACCTGGCGGCGATGAGCGCTCGGTTGTCGGTTCAGGTAAGAAGTCCGAAAACTTTTCAACCTATCCTCCATTGGCTCCGGATTTTCTAACCCTTGTCCGCTCTTCGCCTCGCAGGCGGTGATGACGGGCAGCGTCCTGATGCATCAACAGGAGCTGCTCCGCCTCAAACTTCTGGAGGCCGAGGTGGGTCCGGCCGGTTCCGGCGAAGGTACCTCGGCGGCGCCCCGTATCGAGCCCTTGGTTGACAGGCTCACTACCGCGAGCGATCGGGTGCGGGCGCAGCTAGAGGAGAGGGCAGCAGAAGCTCGCGCTGCTGCTGAGGCCAAAGAGAAAGCCGAGGGCGCGCTCGCTGCGGCTCAGGATGAGAACCGGGTGCTCAAGACCCAGATAAAGGATAAGGAGTCCCGGTGGGCTTCGGAGAAGCGCCGCCTTGCCGAGGAGATCTCGGCCCTGAAGCGGGAACTGGAGGAGGCGGTGGAATCGGCCATAGCCGATTTCAAAGCCGGGCGTGAACACGCCCAAGAGATCCTCCGAGCCCAGCTGGCGGCGTCTTCTTCGGTCTTCGACCTCGGACTGGCTGTCGCCCAGAGGGCCTGCCCGGACGTTGATCTGACCGGGGAAGCTATGCGAGGGGCGCGGAAGCCAGGGAGCTCCTATCCTGGTGGGAGGGCCTCATGGCAGAGAGGGCCTTGCATCCAGATGCTGAGGGCGAGGTCGAGACCGCCGAGGAGGCTCCCGCAGAGGAAGCTCCCGCAGAGGAGGCTCCCGCCGAGGCTGCTGACCCTGAATCGGTGCAGATTGTTGACTCCCCCTCTCCCTCTCCTGGCCGAAATGTCATCAAGGCGGAGGAGGAGAGGGCCGTCGAGGACTGATACGAGGGTTCCCCTCGGTTTTTGCCTTTTTGCTTTTGTAAGCCTTCGGCCAGGTATATGGCCGAGTTTGTATTTCCTTCTGTTCAAGAATACAAGGAACGTTTTTGGGCTTTTACCTTATCGTCTCTTTCATGACGGGTGGACCTAGTCTTTCCGAAATCTGAGATCCTTTCGTCCTCCACTATAGCCTGCGAAGCCGAGACCTGACGTAGGTTCGGATAGGTCGTGGATAGTATCTCGTCGGTGTAGACACGCTAATTTTGACATCATTTCGAGTAAATTTCATATCATATAATAATGCCTCATAATGGTTTGATAATTAATCATTAATTAATTTTTATTAATATTTTTGAGTGTCGGGTCGAACAGACATGTTTAAGTTAATCAATCGAATTGATTTTAGCTCAAATTTCAGTTAAAATACGAAAAAGTCTAAAACGCGTCAACCTGTGTGGACGCGATTTAGAGTTTATTCCTATTTTAGCGTTTAAATTTGAATTTTAATTAATTGATTTATTAGCTAAAAGGCGTCTGTAAGGTTCGACGCGTTTTAGGTTTCCTAAGCTATTTTAACTTCTCTTCCGGATGTTTATCCTTATCTTAATTAGTGTAAAAGACGTCTACACAAGTGGACGCGTTTTACCTAATAAAGATAAAGATAAGTTTTCCCGGATATTTATCCTTATCTTAATTTAATCTGAAAGGCGTCAGCCAAGGTGGACGCGTTTTAGATAATTACAGATAAAGATGAATTAATCAGTAATTATCTGTCGATTAAAGTAGATAAATCCGAGATTTTTCTATGTTAATCGCGAACGCAGAAAATGCCTATAAATACCTTGCATCTCAAGGAGTTAAAAAAAAAAAGAGAGAGAGAATTATTGAGCCTCAGCGTTATAGCGATTTGAAGATCGGAGCAACCACGTCGGAACGCCGGAGCGCTGCCATCACCAGAAGTCGGCATCCTTCTTCAAGATCTTCAATCCTTCAAGGCTTCAACCAACTGGACTGGGCATAAGTTTTTCATATCTGAATTTCATTTTCATTCTTTAGTTTCATTCTCTCATACTCACTGCATGCAACACACTACATCATTAATTCTCCAAAACCCATCTGTTCTAAAGGGGTTTCAAAGTCATTTAAAACAAGTGAGTTGCTGTTTAAATATGTTTCTAATCATAGTTAACTTTGATATTTCCATTTACATTCTCATCACTATTTCTTCTTTATTTTTCTGTTTCTGTCTCTGCTGCATTCAACAACAACAACAAGAAATCAAAAAGAGGGAAATCAAGCAAAAGCAAGGAGAACTTCTGGATGATCCTCAACATTCAACAGCAAGAACAAAAGAACAAAGAGGCTCTCTTTCTTCAGCCGGCTGAAGGAGGGGAACCAATGATTCAATCTTCCGCGTTTAAACAGGTAGGCGATCAAACTCTTTTGAAGCTTTTTAGTTAAAAGTTTCTGGCGATCACAGCACCTTAGTTGCATTTTTTTAAATAGGTTAATTTACCCTAAACAACATAGTTTTTCACATAAATTACACGAGCAAATTTTCAGCACCTACAGCTCTTTTGGCGATCACGGTGGGACTTGGTCTCGCCGTCTTTTAATTTCTTTTGTTCTTGCTATTATCATACCGGGCACCCACGGTGCACCACTTGTGTCTTTCGACACGTCCTCACCGATTGGTGAGTGTTTAGTTTGTTTAATTTCCCTCGTGCACCACGTGCACACCCCAGTGGCAAGATCTTGCCTCCCCTTGATTAGTTTAAAAAGCTGTTTTTGGTGATAAAATGCTGTGTGATTGTGTGATTTCTTAGTTGTTTAGATAGTAAACCATCCTGTTTAAAATCTGAAACTAAAAATCTTTGCATGAGTCGATTATTTATTGCATTTTTCCCTGTTTAAGGAGGATTCGACCAAGAAAATCCTTCTGGAAATCTGTTTCTGCGAACTGAAAAGCGTCCAGGAAAAGCGACGCGTTTCAAAACCGCGTCTGGACAACTGGACGCCTTTTAGCCTCCAGATTCTCTCTGTCGTTTACATCTGTTTCTGTGAAATAATTAACTTCTGTGTTGAATAGCGTCGACCATCATCAACGCGATTCAGACAGTTTTTAGTTATTTTCCAGGTTCTCTCTGCTGTTTGCATCTGTTCTCTGCGAAAGAATTAAGTTCTGTTCTGAATAGCGTCGACTATCATCGACGCGATTCAGACAGTTTCTTAATTATTTTTCAGTTTCCAGATTTCTGTGTTGAGTGCTAGCTACACATTACTCTATTAAGCATTAGAGGCCATCCAGGTCGCAGGGCATATGCATTGAGGCTAAAACCCTCCTTTTCTTAGGAACACATTACTCGACGTTAGCAACTCTCTCTGATTGGGTTGGTCCCTTGATCAGACTAGAGAAGTTGACGTTGAGACCTCCATAAGTCCCCAAAATCAAGGTATTCCTCCTTGATCATCGGGCTGGTTGTACCAATTGAAGTCCCGGCTAGATTCCGAGAGCGTTGTGAGAGAAAAACCTTAGAGAATAACGGTGGAAATCAAACTGAAACTAGGATCCTTCCCTGAGCGAAATTGTGGTTTAATCCAATTCAAATAACTCAACAAGGAATCCTGAAATCACGTTAAGCATCCACTTGTTTGATTAATCTCTGCACAACTTGTTTGATTAATTTTTTTTGAAAAGAGAATCTAATATAATGTTGCTGCGATCAGGCAGAGATTTGAGTATGGCCCAAGACGCCATTATCAACTACGAGGGAGATGCTAATGCCCCTCGCAATTCTGATTTCAACTACGAGAACGGGAGAGATGCTGATGCCTCTCGTAATTCTGTACCCATTCCAGTTCGACATGACGGGAATGTACGAACTCCTCTTTTTAATCCGCACGATCAATATCATGATCTTCCTCCGCATGAATATGCGATTCCCAATCCTGACTTTGAGGGGGACATGAATCAGCATGATCCCTCATCCTCCGATCCTACGGATCTTGTCAATGCTCTGGGAGTTCTTGCCTCCCGACTGGACCATCAGCAGTTCGAGGCGATCCAGTCCATCTTGAAGGGGAAGGCACCCATGCAGCCTGCCGAGCCGAATCCTGTGGCTCCCCCCGTTGTTCCTCAACAACCTCTTCCTCCTCCTCCTTATATCCAACAGGCCATGGAAGGCCTTCATCTTACCTCTCGGCCAACTGGGCCACAACTTTCTTCATCCAGGCAACCGGCTAGACCGCAGACGCCCATTTACCAAAATGCCCTCGGGCATGGCGGAAGCTCTGCCGGACCTCATCCTTATTACCCTCCTTGTCCAACGTACTCTAGGCAGCAGGCCTATCAAGTACTTCCTCCTCCTCCTCCTCCCCAGGCAGATCTAACCACGCAGACGTTGCTGGCCAAGATGGAGCGCATGGACGAGCAGTTTAACAATCTTCAGAAGATGATGGGGGTTAAAGCTGTGCCAGAAATTAATTTACCGAGCCTGCCAGTGTTTCATCTGCCACCCTCTGAAATGCCAGTGTATCGAAAGTATAATGGTACTGGTAACCCCTTCACGCACCTGAAGGAGTTCATGTACGAATCCTCTTTCTGGCAGAATGATAAGAGGTCATTGGCTTTCCTGTTCAGGAGATCCCTAGAGGGACCTGCCCTCGAGTGGTTCTTTTCTCTGGAACCCTCAGAAGTAGAGGATTACGGTATCGTTTCACGCAAATTTATCCAACGATACCAGGACAGAGTTGCACCCTCCTTGTCTATCACGGATCTTATTGCAGAAAAGATGAAACCGGACGAGGAGTTTGTCAGTTTTGCTGACAGGTGGCGGGGCCTGGCTGAAAAAGTGAAAGATCACTTGTCCGAATCCGAACAAGTGAAAATGTTGATTTCCAACGCCACGCCCCAGTTCAAGCTAGTCCTCTCCTTGAACAACTTGACGAACATGGCAGAGCTCTATGAAAGGGCACGGTACTGCCAGAATGCTTTCAAGGACGCTACGTTCTCTAGCGTCTTTGATCCTCACAGACCTAGCAGGCCTCCGCCTCGGAAGCCTGCAGTGCCGAATTCTCCTAGCTCAGGTCCAACTACTGAGGGCACGCTCTCTCACGAGCAGGTCAGTACTATGAACAATAACTCGCCCCAGTTTGTGAGGAATCAGCAGCAGTACCAGAGGCCACCACAGCCGAGCCAGCAGGGGTACAGGCAGCAGCAGAACCCCCATTACCAACAGCAGTACCAGCGGCCCCAGCAGCCGAATCATAACCAGCAACAGCAACAGCCGCAACGGCAACAGCAGTATCAGCAGCCACATCAGCAGCAACAGCAACAGCCACAGTACCAGCCGCGCGCACCGCCGGCATATCACAATGTCCCTCCTCTTGGTGACTACAACCAACAAAGGAGACCTCCAGGCCCGAAAAGGGCAGAGTACCCGGCCCTCCCAGAATCCTTGGCGGATATCTTCAGCGCTTTAATGGCAGCCAATGCCTTAGTTTTGCCGAGAGAGAAGGCCGTCTGGCCTCAAAATGCCGATACGTCTAGGTATTGCTACTTCCACAGACAACCTGGGCATACCATTGACACCTGCTTCCAATTCAGAGATTATATCCATGATCTCAATGAGGAGGGCGGCATTGACTGGGAAAAAATGAAGAAGTACATAACAGCCCTGAAGGCGAGGAGACCGCAGCAGCAGCAGCAGCAAGCAAGACCACCGGCACAGGCAGTAGCACCACCCAACATGGGAATAGTGCAGAATCCACTCCCGGAGCATCAGAACCAAAACCAGGTTGCTCCCATTCTGACGAACAGCCAGTCTGAGGCTGGTCGTGGGTAGCAGTGGAGAGTAGAGGACTCTTCCTCTCTTTGTTCAACGGGTCACGTTCAAAGTACCGCAGAGCGACCACCACGCCGCACCATCCACATACCAAGGCCACAACCCATTACTATCACCCCCATACCCACACCCACATATCACTCGCCCACACCCAATAACCCATTACCACTACCCGCCTTCCTAAGACCCATTACGCCCCGCACTCCTACGCCTCCATCATATAGCCCCCCGCAAACCAACAACGCGCCCCTCCTACCATCTAGGCCGCTATTACGCATACCATTTCCTACTTCACCCGCTACCATTACCGCCTATCCAGATATGCCCTTACCATCTAGACCGCTATTACGCGTACCATTCCCCACTTCACCAACCACTTACCCATCCACCATCCAACCCTCTAGGCCTTTAATCCGCACCGCGCCATCACCACCTAGCCGTACGCCACCACCTACCTACCAACCCTCTGCGCCATCCGCACCATCCAACTCTGCGGTACTTAAAGTGTCACCCGGATCCTCCACGGTTGAGGAACACGCGCTCCGGAGTGGAAGGATTTTCAACAAGGTCTTTCCTCAGTCCACAGTCAGAGACGGCCCATCACAGCCGACTGAGGAAGCCCACAATGAAGAGAGTGCACCAGGCACTCAATACGACCTGTTGAAACACCTGGATCGGACACCGGCACGGATCACTATACTAGAACTGATCAAAAGATCCAAGAGTCACCAAGAAGCTTTAATGGAATACCTGCAAAAGGTGATGGTCAATGAAGACGTACCGGTAGAGAAGATTGCAGCACTACTAGTTCCTCAGGGGGATCAGCCCTCTATAACATTCCATACATCGGAACTAGCACCGCCAGCAGCCAGAAGCATGGCTCTGAGTATCACGGTTAACATTTGTAAGAAGGCCGTGGATGCATGCCTGGTCGACACAGGAGCTTCGATCAATGTTCTACCTCCGAAGACCCTGGAGTTATGCGGTGTGCCCAAAGAGAAATGGCTGCCCAGCCCCATATCGGTGACAGCATATGACAATTCTACCCGTTCCCCTCTGGGAATGGTCTATTTAAAGGTGGAGCTGGGCCCTGTAAGTCATGCAGAGGTCGAATTTCACATCTTGAAAATCGACCCGTCCATAAATGCCATTTTAGGTCGTCCTTATATTAAAACTCTTGAGGCGATTCCTTCTACGAATCATCAATGCCTCAAATTCCCTTATAAAGGACGAATAATTAAAGTAACGAGCATGCCGATCCTTGCTGCTGCTCATTCCTTGAACATCAAATCTGCTGTCTTACCTGGCCGACAACCTTTTCTGTCGGTATTACAGGTCTACCGTCCAGTGGCTGATCCTCTGAAAGCCGCTATTATTTCTCCATATCCGTTAGATGCTATCAAAAGGGGGAAGTGCATGAGTACCCCAGGATGGAGGATCATGATGAAGAACGGCTACGAGCCTGGGAAAGGTCTGGGCACACAGTTGCAAGGCAGGACCACTCCTGTCAGAAATCATCGAGCAGCACCTGGAAGTGGTCTGGGCTATAGGCCAATAAAACTGAAGCAAGATCCAGTTCAGAAAGCAGAAATCAAAGAAGACCCGAAAATCTGGGAGGCAATGTCTACGCCACTCAAAGAAGGCCGAGAACCCCTAACATGGACCCTGTGTACTCACTTTGTAAAAGGGCCCATACTTAGCTACGACAATACGGTAGTCATTACTTCCTGTTTTGACTTCCATGATATATATGGGAGGGACTTGGCCAGACATTGCTCTGAACTGCTTACGTACCAATCCTTGGAGGCTCTGCGGCCTATGAAAAGGAGGAAATTTGATGATCCTGAATGTGAATGGTACAGATGGTTCGATCTCAGGGACCTGTATATTGCACTGAACAGACTATTTCTGGATCCTGCAGAACTTAAGTGGCCGCCGCAGATTGATGAATTGATTGAAAGCCCTGGTGCTATATTTGACAAGCGGATACTGCTATCTGAAGAAACTGATGAAGGGGAGCCAGATGACCCCTATGAAGCTGGTTATACAACAGATCTGCTCTGGAGGGGGACATATCCTTCACATGTCTTTATGCTCCATACCTTATTCCGTACACTGCTTTTGACCCCGACTTGGTCGCGGGTCATAATTGAAGATATTCCACGGGCTCCGCCCGTCATGATTACTCTGTCCCCTCGGGACATTATACTACAACCTCCTCTCAATCTAGAGAGGTTGTATGATCTGATCTGGGACATATTACTATATGATCCCCCCAATCCTCTGGCCTTGGTGCCACTTCCTCCGTCTGATTCTCCTTCCATTAGTATTCATTCCTGCTTTATGTTTAATTCTTTCATTTTCCAAAAAAAAACGCCAATTTGGCAACAAATTCTTCCCAAATCCTCATTGAGGAAACATCTTACTTGTCCAATTGCATCCCGCCGCCCGGGTCTTTCGGTCAAGATTCTCTTCTAGATTTACTCTGCCCCTCCCCTCGGGAGGATTCTCTTGTATTTCCACTTGTATCCCAGGATTTTCATCCTGCTTCGTCTTCGTTAGGTTATGATAGTGAAGTTAGGCAGTCTAGTCAGGTTAGTCAGTTTAGGAAGTCTAGGAAGTCTAAGGGTAGGCAAATTCCAGATAGATACCTCCAGGACTTAGCTGATAAGTGCTCTTCTTGTTCTTTAATCCCTCAGCTTTTAGAAAATCCAATTCAGATGCCAGAAGATTGTATGGACGATGAGTCAGTCAATGATGGGTACGGGGTATATGAATTAGTACATGAAAAGGACCCCATTGTTGAAGAGGAAGATGACGAGGACGCGGCTGAGGCATATGCCAGTGGAGTGAAGAGATTTGATGAACCCTCAGCTGCCGTAGAAGAGCCCACCAAAGAAATTAATTTAGGGACTGAAGACGAACCTAAGGTTGTCCTCGTCAGTAAAAATCTTTCTTCAGAAGATGAGAACGCAATGGTACAAGTACTCAAGGACTATAAGGACACTTTCGCCTGGAGTTATGAAGATATGCCGGGGTTAGATTCGTCTTTAGTTGAACACATGTTGACATTAAAAGACGGAGTTAGCCCTGTCAAGCAAAAATTAAGGCGATTCCACCCACAAATGGCTTTAAAGATGAAGGAAGAGGTCGATAAGTTGCATAAAGCCAAATTTATTAGAGTTGTCCTCTATCCACAATGGGTGGCAAATATAGTCCCGGTTATGAAGAAGGACGGAAAGGTCAGGATTTGCATTGACTTCCGCGATTTGAACCGGGCGTGTCCTAAAGATGATTTTCCATTGCCTCACATTGATGTACTCATCGATAATACCGCTGGCTATGAGACATTATCATTTATGGATGGATTTTCAGGATATAATCAGATTAAGCTGGCAGAAGAAGATCAAGAGAAAACGTCATTCACTACACCTTGGGGAACATACTGTTATGTTGTCATGCCATTTGGATTAAAGAATGCTGGAGCCACTTATCAAAGGGCTATGATGGCAATATTTCATGACATGATGCACATAGATTTGGAAGTGTATGTGGATGATTTGTTGGTTAAATCGAAAACAAAGGCTGAGCATGCCAAAGTTTTGGCAAGGGTGTTAGAGAGATCGAGAGAATATCAGTTAAAGATGAACCCCAAGAAATGTGTATTCGGGGTATCTTCAGGAAAATTGCTTGGATTTATCGTCAGCAAACGGGGAATTGAGATCGATCCCAACAAGGCGAAGGCTATTAGAGAAATGCCACCTCCTAAAAACTTGAAAGAGTTGAGAGGATTAATCGGAAGGTTGCAATTTATTCGCCGCTTTGTCTCCCAGCACTCACAAAGGTGTAAGCCGTTTTACGAGCTTACCAAGCCGGGAGTCAAATTTAATTGGGACGATAAGTGTCAGGAGGCGTTTGATGGATTAAAGAACTATTTAGCAAGTCCTCCTGTTCTGAGACCACCATCTCCAGGCAAACCATTGATACTTTATATTTCAGTCCTGGATGATGCAGTGGGGGCTGTCTTAGCACAAGAAGATGAAGAAGGAAAAGAGAGGGCAGCCTACTATCTCTCTAAACTTCTCAACCCCGCTGAACAGAGATATACGGCGATGGAGAAAACATGTGCAGCATTGGTTTGGGTTGTGCAGAAATTGAAACATTATTTTCTGGCCCATGAATTCCATCTCATCGCTAGGATGAATCCGATCAAATTCCTTCTGGAGAAATCTGTTCTTACTGATAGGTTAGCGCGATGGCAAAGCTTTCTATCTCAATTCGATATCATCTATATTCAGCAGAAAGCGATTAAGGGCTACGCCATAGCAGAACATCTCGCTCATCATCCCCTTCCTCGATTTGATCCAGTGCGATCAGAGTTTCCGGATGAGGAACTAATGTCCATAAATCAAATCAGAGATGATATGTGGACTCTGCATTTTGACGGAGCTCTGAATTCTCATGGAAAAGGGATCGGTATCGTTCTGTTATCACCTGAAGGTATCACCATTCCACAAGCCTTTCAGCTTGATTTTCCAGTCACAAACAATATTGCTGAATACGAGGCACTTCTTGCTGGTCTCGAGGCTGCTCATTTCCATGGTGCTACCAAACTCAGGATTGTAGGTGATAGCCAACTGATTCTTCGCCAAGTGCTGACCAAATATCGAACTCTCGATCCCAAGCTCAAGCCTTATCAGGAGCTTACTTCTGCTTACTCAAAGCTTTTCACGAAATTGATCTTTGTCCATGTTCCTAGGAATCAGAACATCTTAGCTGACGCTCTAGCTTCACTTGCTTCATCTCTTGATTTTCCAATCAGCAAACAATCCGAATCAATCATAGTTCATAGGCGTCTTTCACCCGCCGTGAAAGATCCTTCATTCCTTAGAACTAAGGAGAAATTGCTGAAGAAAGTCAGAGACGGAGATATCATTGAAAAAAGAGAAATCATGTTAATGGAGCTGTTAGAAGAGATGGATGATGAACAGAAGCCATGGTATTATGAAATTGCAAAATATTGTGAAGATCAATCGTATCCTGAGGAAGCTACAACTGAGGAGAAGAGAGCTATCAGGAGAGTTTCTCAAAGATACACCCTAGTTGGAGGAGCATTATATAAGAGAGGTTTTGATGGAGTTCTTCTGAGATGTCTAGACGAAGATGAGCTTTGGAAGGTTATGGAAGGAGCTCATAGTAGAGTTTGTGGTGGTCATGTCAATGGACAGATGTTAGCAAAGAAGATCCTTAGACAAGGATTTTATTGGCCAACCATGGAAGAAGATTGCGTAGGATTTGTTCGTAGGTGTGCTAAGTGTCAACTTCACGCCGACAAAATTCATTCTCCTGCATCTTCACTCCATCCTGTTTCTTCCCGATAGCCTTTCTCCATGTGGGCTTTCGACATTATTGGACCTCTTGGTAATCCAGATTCCGGCATCAAGCAAAAATCTTTCATTCTCACGGCAACGGAATACTTCACCAAGTGGGCAGAAGCTGAAGCGTACGTGGAGATCAAAGCATCAACCGTCTGCAAGTTCATCATGAAGAACATCATCACCCGATTTGGAATTCCAAGCACCATCGTCACCGACAACGGACCGCAGTTCGTGTCACAAGAATTGAAGGATCTCTGTAACAGGTATAAAATTGCATTGCATCATTCATCTCCTTATTATCCGCAAGGCAATGGCCAAGCAGAGGCAACAAATAAGACTTTGATAAAAATCATCAAAAAGACGTGTAAATCTAATAAGTTCACAGATTGGCCGGAAAAATTGGTTGAGGCTTTATGGGCCTATCGAACTTCAATCCGCACGCCTACTGGACAAACTCCTTATTCCTTAACATTTGGAATGGAGGCGGTAGTTCCATATTAGATCCTTATACCATCATTAAGAGTACAATTGAATAAGGAATTTTCCATTGATGAACATCGTTCAGCACTCCTTGCTCAATTGGAACTTTTAGACGAAAAAAGATGGTCAGCTGCTAATCATGCAAAAGTTTATCAAAATAGACTAGCACGTTTTTATCAAAAGAAAGTCATTGAACGTAAGTTCAAAGTCAGTGAAATGGTTGTCAAAAGAATTTTTATAAAACCTGGTGGTCCGCGTTCTAAGCTCCAACCCAACTGGGAAGGACCTTATGTTGTATCACACGCTTTTCCTGGTAATGCTTATCGTCTTGTTAATGCAGAAGGAGAAGAGCTAAAACATCCCTGGAATGGTTTACATCTTAAGAAATACTACCCTTAGGTTAAAGAGTCGATCAGTATGGTACAAAGACCAGTGGAATCAGAAAATTTACAAATTTCCTTATCAGTCTGAATAACTTAATTTCAAGCCCATTACTGCACACACTGACACGTTTGATTCGTGAGTAACAAGAGATGCCAAGTCCTAAAGAATATCGAAAGCTTGACCGAAAGTGGAAAGTACAAATCATTCTTTTTGAAACAAAATTCTGTTTTATACTCGGCCCATGATGTCGGAACGAGACTTAGAATAGACTACCAAGAATACCCGCCATCTTAGTAGGAGGCCGTCATAAAAAAAAAGGGGGAGATCCGTCCCAAACCGAAGAAAAAAGAAAAGAAAGAAAAAGCAAGGCAAAAGCCAAATGTCAAATCAAAAGGCCATTACATTACAAACGTTACATCAAGGCTATGAAATGAAATGAAAGGGAACGCAAGGTCGATAAATACCCCGGAAAGAAAATGACCGAACCCCAACGGATACTAGGGTAGGAAAGGGACATCTTTTTAAGTCTCCGGAACCTTCTTATGGGCTTTCTAAACTTATTCATCTTTTCTTTCTAAAGAGATGTACTCCAAACTTAAGGAATAGCTTAGATTGACTAAGGGTCAAATCATCAAATGGAATCACGAATGGAAACACGAGTTCAAACACGATGGGTTTAAGCTAAGTTGTTAAAGAATAATTTGGAAATAAAGTTAATAAATGAATACGATCTTTTGATCCAAGTACCATGCTGATCTTATAGTCAAAAATCAAAAAAAAAATATATATATACATATTTCAAAAATCCAAAAAAATACATATGTTTCAAAATTCAAAAAAAAAAATACATATGTTTCAAAAATCCAAAAAAAAAAATACATATGTCAAAATTCAAAAAAAAGGCATATATTTCAAAACCCCAAACAAAAATGAATATTTCAAAACAACAAAAATATTTCAATTAGCATCTGCTTGTTGCACTTAGTGTGTTTCATTTCTTTTATTTTCAGTGAGCATCTGTCTGCTTGTATGTTGCATTTTTACTTAAGTTTGATTATTCTTATTACCTTTGTTAATAAAGGCTATGCCCCTTGACCATTTTACCAAGGATAGGATCAAGTAGTCGGTTACTTAACCAGGCAAGGGGCTAAGCCTAAACAGATACTTAACATGTTTGTTCAAGTTGTATACAGGACACAAGGACAGCCAGAAACCTGTTTCTGTGAGTGAAAGACGTCGAGGAGCACTGATGCTTTTCAACGTTAAATGGCGTCTTTGCGACACGACGCGTTTCATCTCTTTATATGATTTACCCGAAATTCTATGTTTTCATGTTTAAATTGAATATTTGTTTGGAATTATTAACAATTTTGATTGCAGAAAATTCAAGAAAGTGGAAAATATCAAGAAGATCCCACTGTGAGAGTCAAGAAGTCCTGACCGTGGCTAAAAAGACGGTTATTTCTACCCTTGTACTATTTCATGTAATTAATTTTGCATTCGCATTACTATATATAAATATTTATTAGAGCATATCAAGGACCTTGTTATTTTGATGAAACTGGAATTTGAGTTCCCCTACAACAAAAAACAGTGATAATTCCAGAGGATTCTTAATCGCACGGATAGGCCGTTGGGTTGTTAATTAGTGAGGACGATGGTTCCACTTTTGTGAAACGGTGCGTGGATAAACGAGCTTCGGCTTAGCACTGGATTGCAAGAATTGGTATCTTGACTCATTAATGACAATTTAACAATATTATCCTTGATTAATTAATATTTTATTTGACTTTATATTTTTCTTTTAGCCCAGCATGCATCATGTAGGACTTTGAAATCATTGTGATAAGAATTAATTATTGATTAAGTTTCAGACCATTAATCAAATAATTCAAACATGATATGAAATATTCCATTCTGAATTGAGTATCTTGATTATCTTTGAGGTTCGCTTGAAGATATCCTTGGAATTCTATCCTTGATTGGATTCTTTATCCAATATTCTTGTTTTCTTTTAAGATCCATCATGACTGCAGCACGTCCACATTGGCTGGCAAACGCTCCCCATGATGAAACCTACAGTGTCTACGACCTGGGGTACTTCCCACTCCGAGGAGGTTGATCGACTTTATTTTATTTTCCTTGTCTACCTCATCCAGTCAGGATTTATTCCATTGATTTCATTGAACTATCCTAATTGATGATTTTGAGAAAAATTCCAATCATATGATGTTAAGAGCGTGTCTCATCACACCTTGGCATCACCTTTTCAGTACATTCCATTTCATTTCACTCCCTTGCAAAGACGATGCCAAGGTGAGGCAGCTGTAGACACGCTAATTTTGACGTCATTTTGAGTAAATTTCATATCATATAATAATGCCTCATAATGGTCTGATAATTAATCATTGATTAATTTTTATTAATCTTTTTAAGTGTCGGGTCAAACAGACATGTTTAAGTTAATCAATCGAATTGATTTTAGCTCAAATTTCAGTTAAAATATGAAGAATCCTAAAAAGCGTCGACCCATGTGAACGCGTTTTAGAGTTTATTCTTATTTTACCGTTTAAATTTGAATTTTAATTAATTGATTTATTAGCTAAAAGGCGTCTGTGAAGGTCGACGCGATTTAAGTTTCCTAAGCTGTTTTAACTTCTCTTCCGGATGTTTATCCTTATCTTAATTAGAGTAAAAGACGTCTACACACGTGGACGCGTTTTAGCTAATAAAGATAAAGATAAGTTTTCCTGGATATTTATCATTATCTTAATTAATCTGAAAGGCGTCAGCCAAGGTGGACGCGTTTTAGATAATTACAGATAAAGATGAATTAATCCGTAATTATCTGTCGATTAAGGTAGATAAATCCTAGATTTTTCTATGTTAATCGCGAACGCAGAAAATGCCTATAAATACCTTGCATCTCAAGGAGTTAAAAAAAAGAGAGAGAGAGCCTCAGCGTTATAGCGATTTGAAGATCGGAGCAACCACGTCGGAACGCCGGAGCGCTGCCACCAGAAGTCGGCATCCTTTTTCAAGATCTTCATCTCCTTCAAAGCTTCAACCGACTGGACTGGGCATAAGTTTTTCATATCTGAATTTCATTTTCATTCTTTAGTTTCATTCTCTCATACTCACTGCATGCAACACACCACATCATTAATTTCCAAAACCCATCTGTTCTTAAGGGGTTTCAAAGTCATTTAAAACAAGTGAGTTGCTGTTTAAATATGTTTCTAATCATAGTTAACTTTGATATTTCCATTTAGATTCTCATCAATATTTCTCCTTTATTTTTCTGTCTCTCTGTCTGCTGCATTCAACAACAACAATAACAAGAAATCAAAAAGAGGGAAATCAAGCAAAAGCCAGGAGAACTTCTGGATGATCCTCAACATTCAACAGCAAGAACAAAAGAACAAAGAGGCTCTCTTTCTTCAGCCGGCTGAAGGAGGGGAACCAAGGATTCAATCTTCCGCGTTTAAACAGGTAGGCGATCAAACTCTTTTGAAGCTTTTTAGTTAAAAGTTTCTGGCGATCACAGCACCTTAGTTGCATTTTTTTAAATAGGTTAATTTACCCTAAACAACATAGTTTTTCACATAAATCACACGAGCAAATTTTCAGCACCTACAGTCGGCGGATCGAGCTGTTTCAGATTCGGCTTCTGTAGCCGAAGCCACTCTCACTTTGCCCCCCGCAGACTTAGAAAATAGCCTGCCGCGTCCCGATCCGGATTACATGGCCGAAGCCATTCGTCGGATCGAAGGGCTTATTGACTTAGAGAAAACCGTGCCGTGTCCTGATCCGGATTACATGGCCGAAGCCATTCGTCGGATCGAAGGACTTACGGACTTTAAGAGAACCATGCCGCTCCCGGTACGGTTTGCATGGCCGAAGCCACTCCCGATACGGTTTACACGGACTTAGAGAAAACCACGCCGTGTCCTGATCCGGATTACATGGCCGAAGCCATTCGTCAGATCGAAGGACTTACGGACTTTAAGAGAACCATGCCGCTCCCGGTACGGTTTGCATGGTCGAAGCCACTCCCGATACGGTTTACACGGACTTAGAGAAAACCACGCCGTGTCCTGATCCGGATTACATGGCCGAAGCCATTCGTCGGATCGAAGGACTTACGGACTTTAAGAGAACCATGCCGCTCCCGGTACGGTTTTCATGGCCGAAGCCACTCCCGATACGGTTTACACGGACTTAGAGAAAACCACGCCGTGTCCTGATCCGGATTACATGGCCGAAGCCATTCGTCGGATCGAAGGACTTACGGACTTTAAGAGAACCATGCCGCTCCCGGTACGGTTTTCATGGCCGAAGCCACTCCCGATACGGTTTACACGGACTTAGAGAAAACCACGCCGTGTCCTGATCCGGATTACATGGCCGAAGCCATTCGTCGGATCGAAGGACTTACGGACTTTAAGAGAACCATGCCGCTCTCGGGACGGTTTTCATGGCCGAAGCCACTCCCGATACGGTTTACACGGACTTAGAGAAAACCGCAACAAGTTTTCCTGAACAAAAGAGTTCTTTATTTATAGTCTCCGGCTGAAAGCCTGGGGAGAGGTGACTTACATATAGTAACGCCGAAGGCGCTCTATATTCCATGTGCGAGGAAGGGGTTGGCCCGAAAGGGTCTCCAACCGGTAAGCTCTTCGTCTGATTACCTCCCTGATCCGGTAGGGCCCCTCCCAGTTGGGGGCAAGCTTTCCTGAGGCTTCGGCCGGCTTGGAAGCATGAGCATTCCTCAACACGAGGCTCCCCACTTCGAAGCTCCGGGGCTTCACTCGAGTGTTGTGGTACTTGGCCATGCGCTGTTGATAAGCCGCCAGCCGGATACGAGCTTTATCTCGGACCTCTTCAATGAGATCCAAGTGGTCTCTCAAACCTTCTTCGTTGGCCTCTGGGCTGTAAGCGACGACCCTGGGAGAAGGGAGGCCGATTTCTACCGGAATAAAGGCCTCTACCCCATAGGCCATGCGGAAGGGAGTTTCGCCGGTGGGGGTTCGGCTTGTCGTCCGATAGGCCCACAGGACACTCGGCAGCTCTTCCACCCATCGGCCCTTAGCTTCGCCGAGGCGGGTTTTCAATCCCTGCAGGAGGCTTCGGTTAGTGACTTCGACTTGGCCGTTCGCTTGAGGATGCGCTACCGAAGTGAATTTGTGGAGTATGCCGAAGCTGGCGCAGTTGTCGCCGAACCGCCGGCTATCGAACTGCTTTCCATTGTCAGAGATGATGGCCCGAGGGACGCCGAACCGGCAAATGATGGACTTCCATACGAAGTTCCAAGTATTGTTGTCGGTTATTGACGTGAGGGGTTCGGCTTCGACCCATTTGGTGAAGTAATCGACCGCCGCGATGAGGAATTTTCTTTGGCCGGTGGCAACGGGAAAAGGTCCCAGGAGGTCGATTCCCCATTGGGCGAAAGGCCAGGGATCAGATAAGGGGGTCAGAAGGGTGGCTGCCTGGTGAATGAGGGAGTTGTACCTCTGGCACTTGTCGCAGCGCCGTACGAGGGCTAGAGCGTCCTCTCGGAGTGTTGGCCACCAGTAGCCTTGCCTTAGGAGCTTGTGAGCCAGGGCTCTTCCTCCCGCATGCGCTCCGCACACCCCTTCATGGACCTCTCTTGTGGCATAGTCGGCTTCTGCTGGGCCGAGGCACCGTAGCAGTGGTCGGCCGAAGGATTTCTTATACAACACCCCATCCAAAAGGAGAAAGTGGGATGAGCGCTGCCGAATGCGCTTCGCCTCCTTCGGATCTGGCGGGACTTCTCCTTGGAGAAGGAAAGCGACGAGGGGGCTCATCCATGTCTCGGCCTCGGCTTCAGCAACTTGCATGGCTTCGGTTTCGCCAAGGCTGGGTTCGGCGAGCTCCTCGACGAGGATCATTCGGCCTCCGCTCCCGTCTTGGGTTGACGCCAGCCGGGAAAGGGCATCGGCCCGGGTATTCTCGGCTCTCGGGATCCTCACGATTTCACAAGAATCGAATTGAGCGAGGACCTTGCGAGTTACCTGGAGATAAGACGCCATCACTGCGTCCCGAGCCTCATACTCCCCGGAGATGTGGCCGGCGATCAACTGGGAATCGCTGAAGGCTTTCAGGTTCCGGGCGCCGAGCTTCTTCGCGGCCCGGAGGCCGGAGATGAGGGCTTCGTACTCGGTGGCGTTGTTAGTCGCTGGAAAGGAGAAACGCAGGGCGTACTCCGTGACGACTCCTTCGGGTGACGCCAGGATCCATCCGGCGCCACTGCCCGTGGAGCACGCGGAGCCGTCTACGAAGAGTCACCATTCGTCTGGTGGTGCAGGCGCCGAAGTAGTGTCGGCTTCGACCACCTCGGGTTCCGGCTGTGGTGTTGCGGAAGCGCCGGGGGTAAGTTCGGCGATGAAGTCCGCCAGCGCCTGGGCTTTTATTGCTACCCGAGGGGCGTAGGAGATGTCGAACTCCCCTAGCTCAATTGCCCACTTCGCCAGCCTGCCGGACACCTCCGGCCGGGATAGAATCTGCCTCAAGGGCTGGTTGGTGAGGACTTTTACGGAATGGGCCAGAAAATACGGCCGGAGCCTCCTTGCAGAGGAGACGAGGGCCAGAGCCAACTTTTCCAGGGCAAGGTACCGGAGTTCCGCTCCCTGAAGGGCTCGGCTGGTGTGGTAAACGGGCTTCTGAACGCCTTCCTGCTCTCGGACGAGGACGGTGCTGAGGGCCGTTTCGGAGACTGCAAGGTATAAGCTCAAAGGTTCCCCGGGAATCGGTTTGGACAGGATGGGGACTTTGGAGAGGTAGGCCTTCAGCTGATTGAAGGCTGTTTGGCACTCTTCCGTCCAGTCGAAGTTGTTGGCCTTCTTCAGCAGCTTGAAGAAGGGGAAACAGTAGTCGGCCGCCCTTGACATGAAGCGGCTGAGAATTGCGATCCTCCCGTTCAGCTTCTGTACCTCTCGGAGGTTAGCCGGGGGGCGCATCTTCATGATGGCCGAAACCTTCTCGGGATTAGCCTCCACCCCTCGGTGTGTGACCATGTAGCCGAGGAACTTGCCGGAGGCTACCCCGAAGGCGCACTTGGCCGGGTTAAGCTTCATCTTGTACCGCCTAAGGGCGGAGAAAGTCTCGGCCAGGTCGGCCAGGTGCTCCGCAGCAACGCGGCTCTTGACCAACATGTCGTCTATATAGACCTCCATGTTTCGGCCGAGCTGTGTGGCGAATACCTTGTTGACCAGTCGCTGATATGTCGCGCCGGCGTTCTTCAAACCGAAGGGCATTCGGGTGTAGCAGTACAGGCCCAAATCGGTGGTGAAGCTGGTCTTGCTTTCATCGTCCGGATGCATCCGGATCTGGTGGTAGCCTGAATAGGCGTCGAGGAAGCTTAAAAGCTCATGGCCGGAAGTCGCGTCCACCACCTGGTCTATCCGAGGCAGCGGAAAGCTGTCCATGGGACAGGCCTTGTTGAGGTTGGTGAAGTCCACGCACATACGCCATTTGCCATCTTTCTTTGGCACCATGACCACGTTGGCGATCCAGTCCGGATGGTGCACCTCTCGGAGGTGTCCGGCGTCCAGTCCCTTCTGCACTTCAGCTTGGATGGCGGCCCTCCTTTCCTGATTGAAGGTGCGCCGCTTCTGCTTTACCGGAGGCTGGTCGGGATCGGTATGGAGTCGGTGCTCTGCTACCTCTGGGTCAACCCCGGGCATGTCTGTCGGAGACCAGGCGAAGACGTCGAGATTCTTCTTCAAGAACTCGGTAAGCTTTTCTGCTTCACCTTTCTCCAGGCCGGAGCCTATCATCAGGACTCGTCCTTCGCCTCCTGGAACAGGGACGGCGAGAAGTGCTTCTCCCGGAGATGCCTCGGCCGATGACTCGATCGTTAGGGTTTCAGCTGCGTTCTTCCCTTTGACCGAAATCATGTAGCACTGCCGGGCTGCTTCCTGGTTCCCTTTAGCTTCGCCTATCCCATGGCTGGTATAAAATTTCAGTTTCTAATGGAAGGACGAGGGCACGGCTCCGATTCCGCCGATGAGTCTTCGGCCGAATATGGCGTTGTAGGCTGACTCGATCTTTACAACGGCGAAGTCCGTCTCGACGGTTAATTGCCGGGGGGCGGAGCCTAAGGTTACAGGAAGCCGGACAATGCCCTCTACTCGGCATGGCGAACCGTTAAAACCTTAGAGGGGGCCCCGGTGAGGCTTCATATTAGCCTCACTCAATCCCAATTTTTCAAAACAGTCGTAAAACAAGATATTTGGGTCACTTCCATTATCCACAAAGATCCTATGTACATCATAGTTATTTATTACAGCATTAACGACGAGAGCGTCGTCATGAGGGACCTGAACATCAGTCAAGTCCTCGGCGCCGAAGGTGATGTCTTCCAGACGAGGCTTCTTCGGTTCGCCTTCAATCGCTGCCACTGTGTTACGCTGCCGCGGCCGGGACCCTTCCCCCGGTCCTCCGGATATCATCATAATAGACCCAGAACTGGGTCTTTGATGGGACGATTCTATCGGGGCCGAGGTGGCTTTTGGCGGAGGAGCGGCTTCTATGGCCGGGGGCTGCTGTTGTCTGGGCGCTGCAGGGACGTCCCGGTTCTGCTGCGGCGGCTGCTCCCGGCGGTACTGCGGCAGTCTTCCCTCCCGGATGATGCGGTCGATCTCTTCTTGGAGCTGCCGACACTCATCCGTCGTATGGCCGATCTCCCGGTGGTATTCACAGTACCTGCCGGGATCCCTTCGGCGAGGGTCGGTCTTGATGCGATCGGGCCGCCGGAGCATGCCTTTCACCTCCATGAGCATTCGGAAAGGGGGAGCAGGTAAGGGTAGGTACCGCGGCTGCGGGTCCCGTCGCCTCTCCCTGTCCCAGTCCTCCCTGCGATAGCGCTTTCGCGAGGACTCCTGGTCCTCTGGCCGAGGTCGGACCACCTGGGGAGCAGGTGCCGAGATGGCTTCGGCTGCGCCTCTTCCTCTGGACAGCATCAGGGCCTCCCGGTTGATGTACTTGTGGGCCCGGGCCACGAGGTCCTGGAAGGTCGAGGGATGGCGCTTCCCAATGGAACCGAGGAGCCCCTCGTCCCGGCACCCGCTGATCACCGCCGAAACCGCGATCGAGCTGTCGAGGTTCGGGATCTGGGCGGCCTCGGTCCGGAACCTGGTGAAGTAATCCTGGAGAGTCTCGGCAGGACCTTGCCGAATAGCCAGCAAGCTGGCGGAGGTCTTGCTCTGCCGGGTGGCATCATAGAACTGGTCGATGAACAATTGGCCCAACTGGACTAGGGAGTGGATGGAGTCGGGGGCCAATGTCTCGAACCAAGTGAGGGCGATTTTTTCAAGGGTGAGGGGGAAGAGACGGCAGCGGACTGCCTCGGAGATCCCCCGGACCCGGAGGTAGGTGTTGAACCTCTGGAAGTGACAGACCGGATCTGTCATCCCGTCATAGAGAGGGCCCTTCGGTAGCTTGAAGTCGGGGGGCACCTCGGTGGCTAGGAGCTCCGCCGTGAACGGGGTCTGCTCCAGGATGCTGCTGGCGAGGGGCGCCCCGTGAGGCCGGGACACCATCTGCTGCATCTCCTTGCGCATCGCCGTCAGCCGCCGGTCCAGGTCCGGGGCGGCCGAGGTGGCGACAGATTGTCCTCCGGTCCGGGCCGGATGGTATTCTGATGAAGCATAATCCTGCTCCGTCAGACGATCGGCGTGGGGAGCTCGGGGAGGCAATGCCGAGGGCTCGCTGCGCGCCGCCGCGGCCTCGTTGAGAGAGACTGGCGCAGGCACCGGTCGGAACCGGGCGTCTTGTACTGAGTAGAGTGGGGGGAGCGGCGCCTGCTGGGGATGCTACCCAGTCAGTCCCATGCGCTGGGCGATGGCGGACACCATCTCCTGAAGGGGCGCTAGGGACGTGACGGCAGCGGCTAGCGTGGCCACTTGCTGCTGGAGTACCCCCACTCGGTCTTCCGAGCCGAAAGACTCCGGTATGGTCGGCAGAGGCGGGTTCGGCGGGGCAGACGGTGCGCCTTCGGAAGGCAGCATCTGTGCCGAGGCCTCCCGCGCTTCTGCTTCGCCTTGTCCGGATCGTCGGGTCACAGGTCGCTGAGACATGACTTGTTTTGTTGGATTCCCACAGACGGCGCCACGTGATGTAGACTGGATCTATCACGACCGGATCCCGCGGACGGAATCCGGAAAAGAGGATCCGGAGCCGGTCCGGACCGAACGATGGAAGGGGATCCGACGGGGATCCGCAACGAGGCGAAGACGGGGCTTCTCGGGATGAACTGGATCCGCCCGCGGGGGGGGCGCGATCTGCCGCCGGTGCTGCTCTTGGATAGTGAGCCGCTGCTCCTTCGGCGGACGGAGGCGCGGCGCGAGCAGGAGCTTCTCTCGGCCGAGCGGTCGGCGAGCGTCGGAGCAGAAGCCGGAAAGTCCGAGATCGGACGGGGTGACGGCTCGCTCTCCGACCTTCAGCGCGAGGCCGAGCCTCCTGGCGTAGGGCAGCCGGCGGGCTTGCCCTCGGACAGCGAGCCCGAAGGCTCCTTCAGCGTGAGACCGAGTCTCCTGGTTTGGGGCAGCCGGCGTTCGGCGTCGAGACCAGGGAGGGGAATCCGAGGTCGGCGGCCGAGACCGACTCGGGGAGGTCGGCGACGATTCGAACCGAGCCCCTGCAGGAAGGATAGAAGAAGAAGAACCAGTCAGCAGGAGTCCCGGGCGTCAGCCCTGGGGAACCCCCTCCGACGGTCAAGTTAGCTCCTGAAGAAGATTCAATTCAGAAAGCAAGAAAGAGCCGCTATAAGGCTATTCGGACAGAAGTCCTTTAAGGGGTTTCGGAAGCTTTGGGAGGCATCCATTTTTCCCACCACCCTCTTGGCCACAAACAGCGGGATATTTATAGCAGAGGATAGCGGATGGTTAACGGTGGCAGCCGATATAGGACTAATTGCAGGTTTACTGATAAACCGCCATAGCGCCCGATCCGCCACCGGAGTGGGCCGGAGTCGGCTACCGGGCCGAAGGGGGTTGGGCCGCTGACGGGCCGAAGGCCTGTTGGGCCCTGGGCTGCCGCGCTGCTCCCGGGCCGTAGGCTGGTGGGCCACTGACGGGCTGAAGCCTGTTGGGCCGGGAGCGACGGTGCCGCTTATGGGCCGTAGGCTGCTGGGCCGCTGACGGGCCGAAGGCCGCCGGAGGGCCTGGTACTGCTGCTGTTGGGCTGAATGGGGTTTGGGCCTGCTTCAATGGGCCGAATCGGATTCTGCCTCATCAATAAGTAACTTAAAATGGTGTTTTCTTTGTATTATAAATCATTTTACAGTATTTTTTTGTACATCGTAAATTGTCGTATTCAAAACCGATTGACCTATAAAATTCTTTATTTCGGTTGATTTCAGTTTAACGTAAACTAAAACCTGTGATTGCAAAACTAGTTATCTTAAAAGCAAGAATTCTATTTTCGTGGGTTTTAAAATATTTGATTTGAAAATCAAGATTTTACGACATTTTACAATGCACAAACAACCCTTATATCTCACAAGTGTCACGACGAGTTTTATTCTCAACTATCCTTCTCTAGGAGATCATTTGAACTTGCATGTTAAAGCACTAAATTGCGCAGAGATTAAATGCTAGCTGATGGTTAATTAGGGCTGCAAATGAATCAATACACTCGACGAATAGATCATAAGATTGCTCGATAACAATTCAACTCAATTTATTTATTAAGGTAAATAAATAAGTTTGAACAAAAAATTGAGTTTGATTCATTTAAAGAGCCAAGCTTGAATATAGATGAGCTTGTCATTGTGCTCATGAACAAGCTTGTTTGAGTACTCGTTAAGAGCTCGTCTTAATACTTGTTAAGAATTCGTTTACATACTCATTAAAAACTCATTTAAGTATTCAAGTACTCATGTAATTATTCTATTCATGAATAAACTTAGTTAGTAAGATATTTAATGTCTTATAGAATTTTCTATCAAATAATTAGAAATATAAACAACTCGACACTCACCATAGTTTGCCTAAATTTATAAATTTACATTTAAAATTTTTTAGACTAAATATATCATGGAGACATTGAGATTTTATTTAATATTTAAATGAGTCAAACTTGAGCAACTATCTTAAATATTTTGGTTGAATTCAAATTCGATTAAAATTAATTGACTCAAACTTGAAAATATTTTGTTTTACATGTCTTTATAGACTGATCTTCGATCGAACGATTCAAAAAAATTAAAAATTAACAAATTATTATTAAATTTGACCCATTATTTTTTTTTTTTACTATTTATTGGAATTCGATGTTTTATTTTTCAATTGTTTTAAATCATCCCATTGGAGATCGATATGTACAAAAATGTAGGGTACCTCAAGACTTATTTAAAAAACTTAATTTTTATTTATTTATTTATCCACTATATTGAAGGTCAGTACAACGCCGACCCTCTATGCAGCTATTGTTACTCGGACATGTTATATAGACAACGGGCCCATAAGGAATACAAACCTGTACGTCAAGCCAGCTAATGGTAGTTGGCGTTGAGATGCTGACAATAGCCGTCAGTTTAAGGGTTCTCTGGTTTAACGAAAATTACCCAAGTTTAACGAAACCCTCGGACCTTTTTTTTCTAATTTTTGTTTGGATTAATGTAGAGTACCATAATGTAAGATCAGGATCGATCATGTTATTAGAAAGTCACTATTTTTCCTCATTAAAAATGGATATAAATCAAAATAATATTTCGGATGATTTTAAAACAAACGATTTGTTTGTGAAGTTAATATTCCGTATTTTACCGGAACCTAGATAATCCAATAATTGACCTCAAACTTGATCCCATCCCTCCATGGACAAAAATGGGAAGGCCTCACATCAACTGCATCAACCTTATGTCAACACCATCCACGCTGCCAATGGGGGGATGAGGTGGGGATCGTGTTCTCAAGGTCATCTAAGGTGTTGTTTAGTGCGTCATAAACATTCTTTAAATATTGTAAACAACCATAAGTTATTATACGGTATTTTTGATATTTTTTCTTATGTTTGGTATGTTGTAAATAGTTGTTATTTTAAAATCAGTTGACTCTTAAAATCCCTCTTTTAGCGGATTTCATTTTATAGTCCAAACTCTTCATAAACCAAAACCAGTGATTTCAGAATCGATGATTTTCAAATCAAACATTTTATTTTCGCTAGTTTTAAAACCAGTGGTGATTTTGAATTCAAGATTTTATCGTATTTTACAACGCACCAAACTAGCCTTTAAGAAGGTCAGCTAAACAGGCGTGTTTGAAAATAATTATGTGAGGAGTAATACTTGTTGCAATGTCCCCCGCGCTACAATGGGAGTATTAGGGTGGGTAAAAGAGTCTTTTTTCTTAATTTTTTAGGTCAGGACTCATATGCAGTCTTTGTATAACTTGATCTGGGATCCAAAGACATAAAAAATTATAAAAAATAAAAACCATTATTGGGCTCGGCCCATTAAGACATTTCTGTCGTGAGAGGCCATGGGCCCGTGGGCATTAAAAAAAATTAGTTCGTAATTCACCTGAGATTATCAAAACTAAATTTTTTGAAGTAATACTTAGTGCAATGCAAGCATTATAATAGTGCTGAGTTATTTCGCAATGCATATTCTTATTGGTGATGTACGCATGAAGAGATGGTTGGGTAAATTTTATCTAACTGGATATCATTTTTTCGAGTAAGATTTACTATGCTGACTGGTCACTGCAGTATATATATATACTGTCCATTTAGTCCGATCTCCGATTAGACAATTTAAAATTTTCAAAAGCTATTATTGTACTCGACCCATTAAGGACATTTTTACGAAATTTATTGGGACTATTTTTTTTTTATTTTTTAAAACTTTTTGAGTCATCTAATGAGAGATTGACTTGTACGACACTTTTCGCATATGTGACCAAACTAAAAAAATTAATTATTTTGTATATTTGCTGCACTGACCGACAGTGCATCAGTGATAGTCACCGCTGCAAGTCTTACTCTATTTTTCCTCTCGAGAACGGTTTTGTGACACAAATTAATTTCTGTGTCACAAAACCGTTTCCCTTTTCCTATGAGAAGCTCATGGGCGCGCCCAGTACCTGGCCCATTAAGGTCGACCGCAGCCCAATCGAATGACTCTGAAGTCTGCATTTGTTGGCCCGAGTCCGCCCCAGAATCAGCCCGGAATACTTGGCCCATGCATTGGCCCGCCGACCACCCTAATAGCCAACGCCAACTTGAGGAGCTGCGGAAACAGAAGGTGATGGTTGAAACACAATAGGAGAAGAAGGTTTCATGACCTCCACATCTGAGATTATGGTCATGGCTAATGTAAGAGAGTTTTCAGGAGACTAGAATAACTGCCGATTGCTATGTCAACGAAGATAAACGGTAGATAAGGGTAAGTAGGATTGAGATCGTCTACTCTATTTCTTCTACATCATTTGTATTCCACTTATTCTGATTAGTCTACAATCTTAAAAAATAAAAACTTTCCTCTTTTTTATATTCCACTTTCCTCCCACTACAATAATTGAACCAATCAGAATGAGTGGAGTACAAGTGGTGTAGAGATCTGAATCCAGGTAACACTCGACATTCCATAGCAAACTTAATTAAAGAATGCATTGATTACATGCAAGTGAAATAAAATTTGCTAATCATCCAGAACATATATAGCCTAAGGATTTTAGATTTTCCTTCCCTGTCGATGTCCGCACCTGAGATAACCATGTGGAACGTTAGCTGCCTAAGCATATCTATTTAAGTCTAGCATGATGGTAAGTAACAAGAAGCATATTTGTTCCTTAACCAGATGAGGGTGTTCAAGGAAACGTTGCACATCCGTCCGATTTATGTGCTCTGATACAAATTGGTGCACTGCAAGTAGATGTGTCAATTGGGAGGGTCAGCGGGTGGCCCAATGCGGTCCAACCCATATTATATAAAATGTAATATTTGCTGCAATGCCTTCCCCCTCCTGTAATGGGAGGCATTGTCGTGCATTTTAAAAAAAATCCTTATTTTAAAGGTTGGCCCCCCACATACCTTACCTGACCATGCAACCCGATCTTCGATCCAATGACCCAAAATTTTTAGAAAATCAAAAACTGTTATTGGCTCGGCTCATTAAAGGCATTTTTTACTATTCATTGGGGATAGATTTTTTATTGTTTAGAATTTTTTAGGTTGTCGGATTGGATATCGGGTTGTACAGCCACATAGGACGTGTGGGATCTGACCTAAAAGAAATTCGAAAAAAGATATTTGTTTACCCTTTGTAATGCCTCTATTGCAACAGGGGGGACATTGCAGCAAATATTACTCTTATATGAAATTGGGCCGACCCAAATTATCTAAATTGAGTTAGGCTAAATCTGGGTTCAGTTGGACTGAAATTGGGCTTGGTCAGTTTGACTTATTAATTTTTGTATTAATTCATACAAAAAATAAAATACTTCAAACCAATTATCTACAAATTAAGCCAGTACCATCCAACCCAATCCATCTCACCCAAATTCATTATTTTAGATTGAGATGGCTAAATTTGAGTAGAATTTGAGCTGGACTGAGATTGAGTCAAACTACTTTGAATTTTGGTTAAAACCCGTCCAAGTTTCACCTATGCTGGGGAGTCCAGAGATGATGCCACTAATCGTAAAATGGAGACGAGGCGAGGGCAGATCCAGAAAAAGGGCACGAGACCGTTGGGGTTCGGGTGTGCTATTCTTGGCGCCATCGACAGGTAAGTTCTGCTGTGATGCCAGAACTCCTTCACAGAGTCGAAAAAATCCCAATTTCCTCCCACCTTTCCGCGTGCGTAGGGGTTGGAAGATCCAGAGGGGGCTGCGGGTGGGAGTTGGGGAGCTAAATCTCATCGACTCGACGGTGTTCCTCGCGGGTGGTCGAATCCTGGTCAAGATGAACAATCTTCTCTCGGTAATTCGTGTCCCTGCAACTCCTTTTGAGTAGAAATCTGAGCTAGTTTTGTGAATTATCATCTTGTTTCGTTTGATGTGTTCTTGCTCGAAAGAAAAAAACACACGAAATTAATTGTATGATTTAAAAGCTGGTTCCTTTTAATTGTTGCTCTTCACAATGGCTGAGAATTTTTGCATTTTCTGTCTTTCTTGGGCCGCTTTCCAGGCTAGGTTTTATGAATATCCCATTTCTTTGGACGCACTTCTCATGTGTATCCTCGTGCCTGTTGCTTAGATTGTTAAAATTCCTAGGATTGCTGCACCACTGTTTTGAAATTTTTGATTCTTCAAACAAAAACGGCACTTTTTTTCATGAAAAGGTACATTTTACTGAGATTTTTTTTTCCAAACCCCTTTTAGGCTGTTTTACAAAATTAAGACGCCATCTGAATTAACATAAAACATGGTACAATACTGTGAAACATCACTTTTTCATAAGATATATGCTATTTTGTGATATTTTACCCCAAACCAAACAACCGTTAAAGCTAAAATCAGCATTTTTAAACAGGTCTACCAGTGAATTAATGTCCAGAACAGATTCGATTATTGGTGAATGCTTTTTATCAAACTTATTTCTCTTCGTGATGTCCCAAATGTCACTCAAAATAGCACTGTTATATCGGCATCTCGTTGCATGTTCCCCTGATTTATCGTGTTCGGTGAATTTGAGCAAACCACAACTAAACTTTGCAGTCAGCAAGGCCAAATCCTTAATTGGCTTGAGTCTATGATCTTAAAAAAAAAATGCATGCCTATTTTGGCAGATTCTGGGTTTTGCAAATATCTGGTTACGGTTCTCCCATGTTTCTCCTTAAAATTCATAAACTATTAGAAAAAGAATGGAATTGTGACAGAAGTATTCCTCCATTTTAGATCCTCTTTTAGGGTTAGCTGCCAGTTCATCTGTCGATCTCCTAAGCTTGGCATCGCACATTAACGCTGAACTTGCATCATAATTCAACACAGATGAATGTAAATATTGCCACATGAATTTTCTTTTGAACGGTAGTTCAGTTGGCTGGGTATATACATATATATACAAGCGACCAGGATTCAATTCAGTGCAAAGTCAGATATTTCCTCTCAAAGGGAGAACATTCCATGCAGCTCTGATAATTCTACTGAGTAAGGCAATTATTTCGGGTCGAAGCCAATCTTGGAAAAGTAATCCCATGGACAAGGGGAAATAATCCCGTGGCATGCACCAAGGTTGAATGGCAGAGGGAGTTCTTAGGCTCCTGACCGGCTTGAACCCAAGACATTCCAATGGAAGGCCAAAGGGTAAAGCCAATCAAGATACTCGGATGGTTCTATTGCTACACATGGAGCTAGGGAAGCAACCAGAGACATTGAGTGATTTGCTAATTTGCATAACATATTTAAGAATGGCTGGTTGCCTCCTTTTGTCTACAAAAAATCTGCAGTCATATAAAATTTGGCGAGCATTAATCTTTGGAATTTTGGTCTAATATTCAACATGGCTGCCAAAGGAGGGCAGGACCACAGGAAATGAGAAGTAATTTATCTAGTTCATTTGATGTAACCTTAAGATTAGCTAGTGGTGAATCTTACGACTGATTAGATGATTTATCTACGATATTGGTGCAACTTCTCTACATTTACATGAGCTTTTGAAAGTTGGACTAGCATTTTCTCCACATCCATGAGCTCGATTAACAGAACTAAAGGCACTCCTGGTAGATTAACTAAATTAGTTACAAGCTCAACAGCAGTGGTGTTTTATATTTCATTACTCATCCTCATACTACTGTAGGACTCATTCGAGATGGTCAGACGTCCTCCTGGAGAAGGAGCTAACAAATTAGGAGATGCATCTTCACCCGACTCTAAAGATGTGGCGATGAAAATTTTCTTCTCAAAGGTTACTATTTCTTCTTCCTTTTCACCTAGCTCTAGCCACCAGTCGTAAAAACAGACAAGATGCAGAAATAATACAAATGGAGGGAAAAAGCAGAGGCAATGTGTTTTTCTCTACTTAACATTTAATTTGTTCAAAAGAAATATTAAGCTATATTGTTATTATCTATGTTTTCACTGTAGTCATGCATTTTCAGGTTAATAATGTTGAGGAACAAATTGAACTGATTACAGCACAACTGCACAAACTTCAGGTATCACTTCCCTATTCATCAGAACTGTGTCATAGATTTGCTACTCTCTAGAAGGGAAGTACTTTCATTTGTATACATTTACTGTATGTATTATACTTTTTTTAATGTATCAGGAAGCGAATAAAAAGTGTCAGTATGTGACAAAATCCTCAGATATGAAAGGTGAGTCTGATAAAACTATTTCCATGGATTGATGCTGTAAAAAGTTGGCCTTAAAATCCTGGGCATGAGTTTATCTATAGAGTTTACCTATATTGTTAAGTTCTATTCATTGGAGCACGGATGTTGGTGTCATCTGTTCTTTCAGAGATCAAAAAAAAGATGGAGAAGGATATTGATGAAGTCAGAACAATTGCTCTGAAGATTAAAACAAGTCTGGAAGAACTTGATAGAGATGTGAGTCTCTTTCCTTTCATTGTTTCAACCTGTTTTCATGAGTGAACATAAGTTGTGAATTAGTTCCTCTCTTTATGTTCGAACTCACGAAAACATGATGCAGCTTTTTGTTCCCACATACAACTATTTTTTGTTGGACATAATTTCTCAAAAGCAGTTGCCATCCACAGAACTTATCAAACAGACAAATGCCAGGATGTGGGAAGGGAACCGGCGTGGATCGATCCAGAACCACGATGACAGTGTAAGACAGAAATTTGAAGAGGTTCTTGTGTTTCTTGTCCCTAAAAAAATATCAAGTGGGCATCATGTTTCATCTGCTGCATTTTCACAGTTATGGAAGTATACACTACCAGTAGACTTATAGATATAATTTAGCTCAATCATTATATTTGAGCATATATCTTCCTCAAGATTTGTCACTGTGAAATTTCTGTATACGGATTGCATGGTGGTGGCAGGCGGTTCACACTTGCCAATGGGCCTGGGGTCCAGTGATATTAGAGCCTCCCCTCTCTTCTCCCCTCTCCCAAGGGAGGACTAGAGATCAAATCTTCCCTTCTGCTGTCGCAATGTGCATAGGGTAGGGGATTAATCCCACGGACTCATGAGAGCTTGTGCTTCTGCTCTCTACAAAGGGTGTGCCCACGACAAGGTCTTTCTTGTTATGGGATTCTCAAGCCTAAATTTGTTGCCTATATAAGTTTTTTTTTTTTTTTTTTTTTTTTTTGGGGGGGGGGGGGTGTTATGGTTTGGTTTGTTTTACAGTACGATATGTCAATATGTCTATAAGTTCAAAACCGTTTGGCCTATATGTCTGTGTATAGAGGGTTACTTCAAATTCTTTCTGATATGTCATGGTGACGAGAGGAAATCCTAAGAAGGCACCACAAAAACTTTTTAATTATTTCTAGAAAACTTTTTATTTATTCTTTTTCATCAAGAATAGTGTGGAAAAGTGGGAAGGGGACTCAATGGGCATAGACATTGTTGAACCACATAGATCTGTGTATTACTTTTCTCTTCTTTTTAGCTCTCATTTGCTTGTTCTTTTTGTGTGTAGTCAACTTGTTCTTGGAGAGATTATTTTTCAACGTAGAATCACAAATGAGTTATATAGAAAAATCCCTCCACTGAGAAAAATTATTAAGGACTCTCATAATTGAAAACTCCCCATTAGAGAGAATATGTAAATAATTAAACACTATGGCTGCGTTTCAGAACTCCAGAGAAGTCCTTCTAAACAACTTCTCCTCTTCAAATAATTACTTCCGTAATGTGTTTGATAAGTTTATTATTTTTACTTCTTCTCTGCGAGGAATGAGAAAACCCACTATGTGCGGAAGGAGAAAATTTCTCTTTCCATGCGGAGTGGTTTGCTCCTATATAAGAGAGGGAGAAAAGATATGAAAGAAGATAATTATCCTCTCTCTCTCTCTTTAACTATTCTTCTCAATGGCACCAATGAACAAGAATATTTCATTCTTTTTTTTTCTTTTTTTTAAATGAAGGGCCAATTTTTTTTACTTTTTTTATCTTGTCATATAGTATGATTATGAATCTTTATTTATATAATATTGTCATGTATGGTTATAATTAGTTTGATGATTATGTTACCATATCATATTCTTTATTAATATATTTTTTTTGTGTGAAAGAGAAATATATTATTATATTTTTATTTTATGCTTTGATTTATAAAATACTTGAAGTCATTTGTCAACGTCACTCGAGCAAAAAAACATAGGGTAGTTAACCTCTGTATTTCATAACTGTGGCACTTGCTTCTACAAATGCCCTTCAGATTAATTTGAAATGCACTTCTAACCATGTAGGGCACTGAAAAGGAAATTAAAGGAGCGAATGTCAGAATTCCAGGTATCTACGAGAGGTGTAAAATTCTTCAATTTCTCTCCTCCTCTTCCTCCTCCTGCTCTTCTTTCTTCTTCTAGTCTTCTTTCACTAAGCACTACCACTTTTTCTCCTTCTGGTCCTCCCACGAACGTGTCAATTGCTGACAATGCCCATGGCTGCCTTCTAGACTCTGAGACAGAATGCCCAAGAGGAGTATCGTGAGGTCGTCGCAAGAAGAGTCTTCACAGGTTACATCTCCCCATTGTTAAAAGGATCCTAGTAGGTTATGTTAACATGCTGCTGTTTCAATATTTTGCCATCTTGAGATTGACACAGCAATTGTGTTTCTTTCCTTCATTACCCGCACCCCTTATGAGAAGTGACGGGAACTCGACCTGATGAAGAGGTAAAGCACGCCCATATATCTGAGTTTCTACATTTTCTTCGTAGTTGGTAGCCACCAAATTAGTCTAATTGATTTATATTTGCAACAAAGTGCACAGCAGCAAATAATCAAGGGATACGTTAATGTGTGCAGACTATAGAGCACTTGATAGAGACGGGAAACAGTGAGCAGATATTCACAAAGGCAATCCAAGGACAGGGCCGAGGAGAGGTAACAAATGATGTAGTGCACGTCCACACATCTAAACGTACATACTATTTTTTGGAAGTTATTCATCACAAGCTGAATTCTGCAGATCATGGATGCATTGGCGGAGATCCAAGAACGACGTGATACAGTCAAGGACATAGAGAAAAAGATTCTCCATTTGCAGCAGGTATGGAACTCAGGAAAATATTGAATGAGAAATTGGAAAATGTAGCAGTGCCACATTCTTTTCTCACATTCTCTGACACTCCTTTTCATGTTTTGTTCTCTTACAAAAACTAAATTGGTTATATAATTATGTAACTAGAGTTGGATGTGGACCCTTGCCTTAAAGGAGTTGTGGTACTGAAAACAACCCTTTATTTTTTTTTTAAGAGAAATGTTATTTTATACTCTATTAAGTTACTCTCTTACATACTCGTTATCTCTCAACGACCTAGCTGAGACCTTTTATCATGATAACCTTGAAGTACTAAACTAACGGAGGAGATATCTTAAGGGAGTAAGCATTAACATCACTACGCAACTGTTCAATCACGCGATTGAATAATTCTACCTTGAGAATATCAAATTTAAATTTATTTTTTAATATTTTAAATATGGTCACCCGATTTTGAGATCGTACCACGATAATGATAAGGAGGAGAATAGATGGCAAAAAATAGGTTCCCACTATATATTGGTTTGGGTCCACAAGAGAATGCTGGATTCATATTGTTTAGGTTAAAGTCTTATGTGTTGTCATGTGTAGATGTTCGTGGACATGTCTGTACTGGTGGACGCACAAGGGGATATGCTGGACGATATCGAAGCCCAGGTTCAGAAACGCTCGAGTTTTATGCCTCTATTCATCCCTGCACCTAGATTTCTCCCATTTGATGCCTCTTTTATTCATCTCTGGAGTTAGATTTATCTCGATAATATTGACTGGCATCCTTTGTTCTATCTCAGGTAACCAAGGCCACAGACCATGTGCATTCAGCTATGACAGTCCTTCAGAAGGGAAAGAAGTTACAACGGAACTCGCGGAAGTATGCTTGTATCGCCATGGTCATCCTCCTTGTGGTCATAATTGTCTCATTGTGTTCACTGGCCAAACTCAATAAATTGATCAAGTTTACTTAACTGCACACTTCTTATATCCTCTCTCTCTCTCTCATCGCCCTCACCATGTACAAGTGGGAAATGCCAATATCTCAAAGGGTTTTTTACATATAAGCCCTTGTATTCTTTTGATATTACAAACAAATCCTTTTAATCTGACTATTTACAAATAAGTCCTCACAATCTACCGTAAATTAGTGAAAGACCCCTAAAGTTCACAAATAAGCCCCTAAGGATATTACAAATAAGTCCCTAAAAGGGCCTATTTGTAAGAAAGTTACAATTGTGGGGGATTTATTTGTAAATAGTCAGATTAAGGGGCTTATGTGTAATATCAAAATATTATAGGAGCTTATGTGTAAGAAACCCTATCTCAAAAGCAAATAGTGCAATTGTCAGCCCAATAATTAATTAAAAACCAAGTGCATTAGTATTGTTTCAAATTAACCACAATAGACGCTGCTGCATCTTACTCCGGAACTCGGACGAAATCTTGCTTGCACCTGAATGGGCCGAGGCACCCACACTGCCCCGCCAAATGGTCGGCCTTCACCCCTCTGCACCTGAGGCACACCAAATCCTGTGGTAGAGCTTCTCCCTCTGTCGGACTATCTGAAGCAGAGCATTCTCCATCTTCTCGTGGTCGTAATGGTTGCCCACACTGTGGCACACCACAGCGCCATTCAGGCTCCAAGAGTCCCGAACCATGGCATAGGTCCAAGTCTCTGCAAGTTGTTGCATAGCTGCAAACAGAGGACACATTGAGGACACATTAAGTCGGCAATATATGGAAGATGCTGCCTTCCGAGATTATGGCACCCATCCTCTGAACACAAGACATTGATGCCCATTCTCAGTTAATTACTATCTCTGGGGACAAAACCTCGAGGAAGGATAGCCTATGCTTATGATCACAGAAATTTTCGAAAACACATGCTCCAGAGATGCAAAGAAACTAGATGATAGGTGACAGAGCAAAAAGTCTGCTATGTGCACAGGTTTTCCAGAAAAGGTTGATTACATGTTTTTTTTTTAAATTTTCGGACAACCAAAAAACATACCCACTGACATTGATCAACTTTTCTGGGAAATCCGTGCATGTAGTAGATTTTACATTGTACCAAATGGACCTTAGTTGTCCCTCATAACAGTATCCAAAATGTTAATCCAAAATATGCTCATGCCATGACATATTAACATTTAACAATACAAATGTTGTGATCACCAATATAAATGCTTTATAAAGCCAATCAAGCTCAGGTAAGAACTTTACCAGAATATCATGCCGAACATGCTGATCAAGAGCAAGAACAGCACAGACATGCTTAATGAACTCCGGTCCAGGATAACCTGGATGAACATTAGATCCAGCTGGTCTTGCAGATTTACTGCTTGCAGCATCACTGATGTCAGTTCTGTTCCTTTTCAAGTGCTGGAGGATGCCATTTACAATCCTGAGAAGTTTCTCCGTGAAATACTTGCTGATCTGCCATCAAAGAAGAAAATAGCTTGTCCATGAAAGCAAACCAGGTGATCAGAGTAATGTTTAAGAAATTAGTTTGTTCCCACCTGATCCTCGAGATACTCTGTAATGCAAGATTCTAGTGTCTCAGCAGCGGTTACTGTGATTGATAGAGTGCACACAGTATCATCTCTTTGGGTTGTTCTCGCAGCCGCTTGTTCTAGCAAATATTTCCATGGAATATACAAAAACACGGAGACACCAGAATGAAATGGTCCTGTTTTGGATCACATTGAATTGAGTTGGTCACAGTTGCAGGGAACAACACAGGGGGGTATATGGAAGAATTCTGACAGCAGCCGGTAAGATCTTTCCCATATGCAGGAACTTTTTTAAGTGAATAACAGTGAACCCACCTGGGTCTCTTTGGGTAAGTATTCAGCTATATTCCAGCTTGATATGATGTCAACTTGAGGTTCACCTATCATGTTCTCATGAGAGGGCAGCTTGATATCTGAAGAAGATAGAAGAGCTTCAGATTTGTCCAGTATCCCTCCTTAGTTGTACTGCCATACATATAAAATGAAATAGTATTAAACTCTGACATGTCACATGATAGCAGACAACTTGCTGAGAAACCCAACCTGACAATAATAGAGGTCAGAAGGTTTGGAAATAAAACACTTCCTATACCACGGTCATGTCAAATGCACTCAACCCTTCTCTCTACTGGAATAGCCAACACATCTTGCACACTTCCAATATAAAGAATATCGATATATCTGAATTCTTGTAACTAGTGCTATTATTATTATTTTTTACTTAAAAAATGTCTCAAGTCTTTAATCGTATTAGCTGACAAAATAAAGATAAGCTCAAGTTTAAGAGAAATAGCAGTAGACAGACCTATATAAACAAAAAAGACCATCCATAATTCATATATGCCAAAAAAAAGACCCCAAAATGATCACCATATGGGCTAATAACTCCTTATTGCCAGACAACCTTTTCTCCATTTAGAGAACACGCGGGAGGGGTTTGAATGAGAAATTAGGATTAACAATATACAAAGCTGGTATTGGGCTTGTCAAAGACTCAAACAAACCCAATAACCTGTTAACTGATTTGGTGAAGCCCAGAGAACCCAGGGTGTCTGGATGGCTATCTGTTATTTACCCAAATTGTGTCTGGGGAACTGTGATCAATAACATGAGCTAAAACTTAGACAGCAAAATCAAGTTCAAGCCCAGGTGCACAAAAAGAAACACTCTCAAGGGCAACCTTCCACAAGTAAATACGTTAAATTCAACTGCAGCATCCTGTCCGCAACAATTTAAAAAAAAACATATTGGGAAATATTACAGGAGATCTAGGAACATATTTTTCAAGAAATTTCTGCAACTAAATCCGCACATATTTCAAAAGCATTATCATAGCTGTGATAATGGATCTGAACAAGCAATTTCTTAAATTAGCAGCACATGTACAAAGCAAGTATATATCATGAATCAACCAGCAATAACAGGGATGGCAAGGGTAAGAGTTTAAGCACCACGGTAGACAAATCTAACACTGAATTTAGTGAATATATGAAATATAAACCAGATAAGCTATTGACAAGAAACATCAACCCACCTGATCCAGAAACAGTAGGGAATGCCAGAATTGAAGAGGTTCCAACTCTATCCGCTCGAAAAGATCTCTAAAAAGACAAGGCAGTCATATTTATGCAATTTAAAAACGAACAGTTATCTCAACATTCATTGGTCAATACTGTACCCTGCCTGTACAGCTTTCAGTAAGCAATCATGGTAAGCACGTGCTGCCAACAAATATATTTTCCTGTATCTATAATGATTTTAAAAAAAGATGCAAAGATGATTGTAGCTCCTAATTTTCAAAGCTCATACAGCAGAAATGCAAGCCCTTTTTCATGACCTGTCAACAAAAAGCCATAATGGAGTTGTTGTAATGTACAAAGTTGATTGTAATGGACTTAGGAAAAGCTTAGGATAGGGTAGCTATGGAAGTAATTTGTGGGTCACTTAAAAAAGATGCTGAATACCTGACTTGATGTAACAATGGCATATATGAAAAATAGACAATGGGAACTACGAACATTCATGGAGTGAACAATGAATTCACAGAAACTGTAAGTTTTCGCCAGGGGTTTAAGCACACACCTATCTTTCTCATGGATACATTAATCATAAATAACAAACGAATCATGCTTCCATCTATGTTATTACAAATGGTAATGTGACAATTATCAAGGCTAAATTACAAAGAAAACTCAAAACTAACTGGAACTAAAAACGAAGTTATGGGATGCAACTTGGTGCTAAGCTTGAAGCTGATGAGACAACAATTAACCTAAGTCATCAACCTGCATTACGCAGGGAAAGCTTCCTAGTGTTAAGCTATGTTGTACAGAAGGATGGAGAGAGACATGATCCTGGGCAGGACTATATCAGGGTGAACCTGGAAGGCATTGGATGCACTGCATAATAAGCATGCATATCTCAGGTTTGAAACATGGATGTTACGAAGCAGGCATAAAAGGAGTCTAGAATTGTCAAGACTAAAGTGGATATGCAGGAAGGCCTTCAGAGATAGATTGACTGAACAAGGCCTATGATGATTGATCAAAAAAACATTGCACCGAAAGGGTGGAGGGACAAAGAAGATTGGAAGAAAAGAACAATGATGCTCTGAGGAGTGGGGCAGCAAACGAAGAAAATGTGGAGATTTTAAAGTGACAAGTAAGAGATAAAAGTAAACATAACATGGTTTTAGAGATCAGCAAACTTGCCTAGGATTAGATGGCCACAATCTTTCCTTGGAAACTATGCATGGCCACAATCTTTCCTGAGTCAATTCAAAAGGTAGACCTTAGGAAAACTCTGAAAGCAGAATTCGACTTAGCCGATGTTCCGCTAAGCCCATTCTATTAACTGTATATCCTTTATCACGGGAAATGGGAAGAGTCTCTTGAGAGATTCAGGGAGAGGAGTTGCTGGAGTAAAAAAACCCTACTCCACTCCACGAATTGTTGTATAGGGCTTGTGCATTAAGGCATACATTAGATGCACATTTTTCAAGGCTACTCACCACTTTATTTCACTTCCAAATAGTGCCTACATAGATGAGCCTTCCAATATGTGTATGAATTAACTTGGGACAAGCACCTTGTGTAGAACACGATGAAGGGAAATGCTACACGAACGGGAAATGTTTCCTGTTTTCCTTACCCGACTGATGTGGGTGCACGGGATAGGAGTTCATCATGTATCCACTCCCTGATAATTTTGCAAAGAAGCCCTTAACCCATGTTCTTCTACTGAGGGGGTAAAAAAACTGGGTGACAATTCCCGTCACGGTAGCATTGCTCCACGATGAATAGCTGGATCATGAAGCTTCGACACTGGGCTGAAAAATAAATAGTCAAAATAATTAAACAACCAAGATGACAGCAAAAAAAATGACACAGATCACAGAGTAAGGACTTGCAAATCCAACCATAAAGATGTTGCAGTATTGCATCAGCAAACACATTCCCTGACGCAATAGCATCTGTAACACATCTGTGAATCAATTGCTTCAACATCCGGAATGCAGGAGCACAATAACTAGCTTCATCAAAACCAATGTCACTATCGTGGTCAAATCCAAGCGCGACTCCCCCCTCTGTTTCATCTATTTGAGTGCTCTTCAATAGTGCATTTACAGCTAGGTGGTGGATCTGAAACACAAGATACTAATGTGTCAGTTATGATCTTAGATTACACAAACAAAAAGCTTTAACATCACTCTGGAAATCATACTTGATGCAAGAGAGACAAATAATCTCAGCAGCAAATGTGTTGCAACCTTTAGTTCAACTGCCACTTGTCTGTAAGCCCCAGGATATGTGAGAGAAGGATTATCAACCTGTGTTTTGAGGAATCAAAAACAAATGAGAAAACAAGGAAAGCCCTCTAGAATATGGATGACAACATGTAAGGCATTTAAAGGGTCATTGAAGGGAAGAAATCATAACTGTAAATTTAGTGAATATAAGAAAAGCTCAAGTTGCTTTTTCTAGACACTTGATCATGTGTGTGAACACTTGCTTCATCAATAAATGATGCATCTTCTTCAACAATTCCTCCCAGGTCTGGAACACCATCATCTGATATCCACAGAATCTATGCATTCACATTGTTGCGGAAGCAAACAGTAAAAACACAGATGTTAGTGCTAAATGGGAAATACTCAATGATGTGTGAACATGACACAATGTACAAGATAAGCAAAATGATAAAAACCAAGCATAGTTATATATGTGCACTTGAGAATGGTCTATAACATGCAGCTATGGAATTAGCTAAAAACCTAATTAAGAAGCAATTTCAAATCAAAGATTACAATTGCATGGCATATCAATTTTTCTGATCAATCAATCATCAATGAACCAACCACTGAGTTTACACAGTGCGTCCCAAACATTGTGACAAAATCTTTGAACAATTTGTTGGGCTTTATATCTTCAATACACAATCAGTCGACTGCATTAAAAGAATACGTGTTGCATATACAAATAGACAGGTTACTTGAAGAAATAAGAATCTTGACCATATAAATATGACAGAAGCATATGACAATGTTTCTAACGGGAGAGTTACAGAACTATCTTCAAGAACTTATGTAACATTTACAAAATTATTTTATAGCAAATGAAATATTACCTGCTGCTTATCACGAGTAGAAAGGAGCCAATCAAGTTCAAAATTCCCCACAGGCACTTGTTCCAAAATCAATTGTCACTCATGCAGGATTCAGTGTCAAATTCAAAGTGGAATAAATATGAAAAAAAATTACATGTGCATATCTAGAAAGAAGAATTCTTTCATTCAACCACTGGGACGATGCAGCACATCGTTGCATGCTGATTTTTCCAGCTGCAATTTGCCATCCAAGAGCCTGCATGGATCAGAGATAACAATAAATTGAATGTTAGAAGAGGATCAAAGGAATAAACAGAGGATCACATGCAAATACACATATATTTGTACATGTGAATATTACGAGTTTTAATTTCATTTAATCTAGTGCTTTATTATTTGTTCATGTACGGATAAATATACACAATGGATTCCAGGTATGACTAACTGGTGGCAGTTTTATATGCAAAAAGGGTTACCTGAAAATTGCTGTCACGAACATTGGAGGGAATCTTAACACATGGAAAATCATGCAGGACATGGATATTTGTTCTGAGAAATTGAATATTCGGGGACTCAATGACACATATTACTGGTCCAGGATGTTGAGATCTGTCATGTACAGCAAATTGACAAGGACCAAAATTAGGAACACGAATTGTTCTGGTTCTTGAAAGGGAGACATTGCCCAGCACCAGCCCACGTTTGAAACCAGTAGATGGTATTATCAAGGCATCATCGGAGAATAATTGCAGTGTATTTTCTTATTTCTTTTTGTTATTTGCAGTTGTTTGTTGGCAGTTGAGGAACCTCAGCTCACCCCCTAGATTGTACTACCTCTATTCATTTACATGATAAAATTGGTGATATAGTCCATTTCTTTCCGAAGAGAAAAAATCATCAAGCCCACAAGGGATGCCACCTACTCCATGTACTAATGCCCATGTAAATGGCAAGGAAAAATGTGCAGGTTCCAGTTCCACATTAGTTGGTACAGGTAGAAAAGAAGTTTCTTATCATGACAGGCTTTACACTGTTTTTGAGATGGACATTATGATGCAGGACAGGAATGGGGACACTAGAGGAAGGGCTCGGAGGCCAAGGAAGAAGAAGAAGAAGACGGGAAGAAGACCAAGACGAAGAGAGGAAGAAGGGGGTTGGGAAAGAAGATAACAAAGGCATCACACCCTCACACCAGACCCTTCACATGCCCATCCAAGAACGCACAGTATGGCACTGTTTCTTTCCCTTTTCAACAATATTCTTCATTTCTCCCTCCAAAAAAAAGTACAACTACTATTTATAGACTCTAATAGAAGAAGCCTTAAGACCCAGAATTACGAAATTACCCCTAGACTCCTAAAATAAGAAAATACATGAAGAAAATAATAGAAAACAGAAAACAATTAATGGGCCTCAATTGGGCCTTATGCAAGTCCCCAAAATGCTCAATAAAATGGGCTAGACACTGTAACTACTAACTAAACTCTAACCAACAATAAAATAAAAAAATATACATAATAAAAGAAAAAAACTCGGCAAATAACATGACGTAGCCGAAGTCCTCGTGTATTCTGCAAATGCGCCTCTCGTGATTCAACTCCCGCATCACATTTGTTAAAGTTAAGGATATTAGCTTTAGCTTATAGTGTTCCTAGCACACAATGTTTTGTGTGTCTAGGTATATAATGTATTGTTCTCTCTTTCTATTAGGTTAATTAATTGGGATCTTTCCTCTAATCAACATGGTATCAGAGCCATAGGCTCTGGGCCGCTGCCGCCGCCGCCACAGCTCACCGTCACCGCCCTATGCTGCCCACGCCGCCACCGCCCTGCTCACCCTCTGCTGCCCACGCCGCCCTGCTCATCCCCAAGCCCCCACCGCACCACCCAGCCAGCCTGTCCAGCCCACGCCCTCTGCTCGTCCCCAACCCCACCCTACCCCACTGCCCTGCTCGTCCCCAACCCCCACCTCTGCACCGCCCGTCCAGCTCGTCGCACCGCACAGCCCGTCCCCACGACCCACCGCACCGCCTGTCCAGCCCCAAGCTCCACCACTCGTCCAGCCCCACGCCCCACCCCACCTCACAACCCGCATCACCCAGATCCCATGCACCTTCCCACAGTTGCACGACCCTCGAGGCCTCGCCCCTCGTCCCCTCCGTCACCTCATCTTTCTAGCCGCAATTACTACGCAGTCATCTCCACCACAAATGCGACATTGGACTGTTCATTGTATGGTTCGATAAAGCTGTTCACAGTCTCTCTTCTTTAAAGATGGTCAACACATAGAGATCCTTGTCTAGTTCTCTCTTTCTCTATGTGTTGACTTCTCTTAATTTGACGTTCGTCTGGTCTTACCCTGTTGTTCGAGATGGAGAATTCGTCATCTCCTTCTCCTCCTTCGGCATCCTATTCTTCCGGTGAAGGGAAGACGTATCATATGATGGTTACTTCTGTGAAGCTGACTGGAGCCAACTATAATCAGTGGTCGAGGACGTTTCGATTCTTGGTGATGGCTATGAAGAAACTTCGTTATCTTGATGATCATCCTCTTGCGAAATCGGATTTAAAAGTCTACGAAGCTTGGCAAGTGGATGACGGGGTGGTGATCTCTGTCCTTGGAAATAGTTGTGAACCGCATATTTTTCACAACGTTTTATTTCTGGACACTGCAAAAGACATGTGGGACTCTCTGAAGCGTACCTACTCAGGTGACAAAAATATTTCCCACATTTATAATTTGTACTCCAAATTATTTGCCATGAAGCAGGAGGGGCGACATGTGTCACAATATTTTTATGAGGTCCAAGGCTTGTGGAATGAACTCCAACTGTATCACCCTGCTGCTCTCGATGCTGCTACTCTTCAAAAACAGCGGGAGGAGTTCATTGCTGCCAAGTTCCTTTTTGGACTTGACGACAACCTCAGACATGTCCGGGATAATCTTTTAGCAGATACGGCTATTCCACACATGGCTGATGCATTCTCTTGTGTTCTACGCGCTAGTACTACCTCTCATATGGATGTTGGTCCCTTGGTTGCAACTTCTCTAGACGCTGGCAGTGCTTCCGCCCTTGCTGCAAACGGGCGTGGCCGTGGTCGATCACCATGCTCACACTGCGGGAGGTCGAATCATCAATCAGATTTTTGTTGGAAGAAATACGGCAAAGGATGTAGTAAGTCCAATCCGACCGCCAACCTTGGAGTTACATCTGATACCCCTACGGAAGTTCCACCTTTGCAGTCGCAGTTGATTAGTACTTCCTCTCCACGATCGGAAGTGGGAGTGACTTTATCCCGAGAGGAATATGAGGCATTCCAACGACTTCTCAAAGGCCCTGCATCATCATCCTCCTTTCATGCGGTTTCGTCTTCAGGTAGTGCACTGGTTGTTCACCGTCCCTCCTGGATTGTGGATTCGAGGGCTTCCTGTCACATGACAGGTGACAGCTCACTTTTCTCTTCCCTTGACCTTACTACTTCTCATGCCCCTGTATCTGTAGCTGATGGCTCCCACTCATCTGTTGCGGGAAAAGGCATTGTTCAGTCTTCTACTCTTACCTTGAATGATGTGCTTTATGTTCCTAAATTTCCAGTTAATCTCTTATCTATTAGCCAGCTAACTCGTTATATGCGTTGTTCAGTAACCTTCTATCCGTCTCATTGTATCTTTCAGGACCTCCAGACGAAGAAGCAGATTGGTGGCGGGCATGAATCTGTGGTCTCTATTATCTTAATGTTGATCAATCTCTCCAGAAGTCTTAGGCATTATCTACATCAGACACTGCTTATCAGTGGCATTGTCGGTTGGGTCATCCATCCATTCAGAAGCTTCGTGATGTCATTTCCATTTCGTCTACAGTCGATAAGTTTTACTGTGATGCTTGTGAGTTAGGGAAGCATTACATAGTCTCTTTTCCTCCTAGTCAGAATAAAAGGAGCTCTGCTCCCTTTCATCTTATTCACTCTGATGTCTGGAGACCGTCTCCTGTTCTCTCCAGACTCGGATTTCGTTATTTTGTTACATTTATAGATGATTTTTCTCGTATGACGTGGGTTTTTCTACTCAAGTCAAGGTCTGATGTACTTCCAACCTTTCAATGCTTCTATGCTGAAATAAAGACTCAATATGCTACTTCTATTAAAGTTGTGCGTACCGATAATGCCTTGGAATATACTCAGACATCTTTTGCATCCTTCTGTGCATCTCATGGGATTATCCATCAAACATCATGCTCGTATACCTCTCAACAAAATGGGATTGCTGAAAGAAAGAACCGTCATCTTCTGGATATTGCTCGGACCTTGATGTTCCACATGAATGTTCCCAAAAATTACTGGGGAGATGCGGTTCTCACGTCATGTTATCTCATTAACCGTGTTCTGAGCATTGTGTTGGATGGAAAATCACCGTTCTTACGTCTTCATCCTGATCAGCACCCGTATCCTCTAGTTCCGCGAGTGTTTGACTGTAAATGTTTTGTTCACTTACTCGGTCCGGGTCGTGATAAACTGTCCCTACGGTCGGTTGCATGTATCTTTATTGGATACTCTCGTACTCAAAAGGGATATCGTTGTTTTGAACCCCGGACCAAGAAGTCTTTTGTTACAGCCGATGTCACTTTTTACGAGTCTGTCTCTTTCTTCCACCCATCTGTTCATGTGCAGACTCATTCCTTGAATCCTGCTGTTCCAATTCCTATTTTACCTAATGTGTTTCCTTCTGACTCTGCCATTGTCACTGATAATGAGGTTGTTGCGCCCCTAGATAATGACCAACAGTATGGACAGGTTTATCAGCGGCGAGAGAAAGGTCCACCACATAGTGCACCACTATCTTCTTCCCTGTCGGAGGCTCCTTCACCTGATGAGTCCTTTTCCTTACCTGCGTCAGATCTGCATCTCCCTATTGCTCTTCGGAAAGGAGTACGCTCAGTTAAAAGTATTTACCAATATCCTATTGGTAACTTTGTTTCTTATCACTCATTGCATCGTTCTTTCCGTCAGTTTGCTTTGTCTATTTCTGTTGTGCCTATTCCCAGGTCTGTATCTGAGACTATTTCTCAACCGGAATGGAAAGTTGCTATGGATGATGAAATGCAGGCCTTGATTTCACGAGGAACTTGGACCCTTGTACGCCGACCGGCTGATGTTACTCCCGTTTCCTGCCGTTGGGTATTTCACTATCAAGTACTCTCCAGATGGTACTATTGACAAGTATAAGGCACGACTTGTGGCGAAAGGGTTCACTCAAACATATGGAGTTTACTACTTTGAACCTTTTCACTTGTCGCCCGATTGAATTCTGTTCGAGTTCTCTTCTCTCTTGCTGTGAATCAGAGATGGCGGATGATCCAAACGGATGTCAAAAATACCTTCCTGTATGGTGATCTTCAGGAAGAGGTCTATATGGAGCAACCTCCAGGGTATGCTGCTCAGGGGGAGTTGATGTGCAAATCGAAGAAGGCCATTTATGGTCTTAAATAGAGTCCGCGGGCTTGGTTTGACAAGTTTAGTCACATTGCTTCTGGTGTTGGGTTGAAACAAAGCCAAGCTGATCACTCTGTGTTCATTCGACATTCTTCTACTGGTATTGTCATCTTAGTTGTTTATATTGATGATATGCTCCTCACAGGTAGTGATACACATGGGGTTGAAAAAATTCGAACATATTTAGAGAAGCATTTCGTAACAAAGAATCTAGGGAGGCCTCGCTACTTCCTAGGTATTGAGATAGCATTTGGAAAAGATGGTGTGTCTCTTTCACAGAGAAAGTATGCTCTTGATCTCCTTAAAGAGATGGGGTTACTTGACTGTAAGCCCGTTGATACTCCTACAGTTACTCAGCAGGATTTGGATGTGGAAGATAGTCTAGACTTTGATGATGTTTCAAGGTATAGACGGTTGTGTGAAAAGCTCATTTATTTGACAGTCACAAGACCTGATATTGCATTTGCTGTCGGAGTAGTGAGTCAATTTATGCAGAAACCCAAGAAGTGTCATTGGGAAGTTGCTGTGAAGATCTTACATTATATAAAGGCTGCCCCTGGAAGAGGATTATTGTACAAAAAGAATGGACACTTGAAGATTGAAGCTTTCTCATATGCTGACTATACAGGATCCAAATTAGATAGACGATCTACTTCTGGATTCTGTACATATGTTGGAGGTAACCTAGTTATATGGAGGAGTAAGAAACAAAGTGTTGTGGCTAGATCAAGTGTTGAAGCCGAGTATAGAGCAATGGCTCAGACTGCTTGTGAGATGATGTGGCTTCAAAAATTAATGTCTGACTTTGGAGTTACGTATACTGAACCAATGGAGATGCACTGTGACAATCAAGCTGCCATTCACATTGCTAAGAATCCTATGTTTCATGAACGTACAAAGCACATAGAGGTGGACTGTCATTTTGTGAGAGATGCAGTCATGTCTCAGAAGATTAGTACTCCGTATACCCCTATCGATGATCAACTAGCTGATTTGTTTACTAAGTCTTTTGGGGTGTCTCGGTTTAATACTCTTTGTAACAAGCTGGGCAATTGATATATATGCTCCAGCTTGAGGGGGAGTGTTAGAGTTAAGGACATTAGCTTTAGCTTATAGTGTTCCTAGGACACAATGTTTTGTGTGTCCAAGTATATAATGTATTGTTCTCTCTTTCTATTAGGTTAATTGATTGGGATCTTTCCTCTAATCCACAACATTAACATCCCAATCACCACTCATACATGTCTACCCCTAACAACTAATAAGTGCAAATTATTTTCTGTTCAACCCACAAGTTCATAACTGAAGAATGCAATATGACAACTATGAATTCTAGCAAAATTCCTTAATTGCAAAGACTTGCAATACTAAATGTAGATAAAAGATGATGATGAAAGAACCTGGAATCTACTAATGTTCTCTGCAATTGTTTTTCAGCAGCTTCAGTTGTCTTAATATAGTCCACCTGAGTACCAGTGAAAGCTCAGACAAATGCAGTAGTGTTAAAAAACCACCATAAATGTACTACAAAAGCAGCATTAGACCTTGAAAACAATGCGATTTTGCTGAAAAGTAGGGTTCAAGGATTGTGCTTGGGATGCTTCTCGAAATTGTCTATCAAGAAGAGATGAGGACAATTCTCTGTTTTGGAAAGGATTACCCACCAGTACTGATATATATTGTCCCAGATGCTGGAAAATATATGACATATATCCCACTCAGACAAACTGAAAAATCAAATTAAAGTTCTCAGAAAGTTGCAGATATTTCGCTCTTGCTAGAGCAGAAATGTACAATGAAACCCAAATAAGAAAACGAAAATGCACTTTCTTGGATGGCCAACATGGGCGGACTCCTGCTGGAAAGTTCTATCTAAAAATAAAGATCCTGGATAGTGACATTTCAAACTTAGTAAAGCAGGGGCATATATTAATTCAAAGAACTCTTACAGATAAGGCACAATCTCAGGATCTATTAGATTTTGCATCTGAAGACAGTATAACAACAGGTATATGCATCATATGCAAATGATCCATGCAGTTGAGGGGATGACTTTGTCAGCTTGAATGGCCCTTCACTTATTATTAGGGAAGTAGTATGTCATCAAACAACTGAAAGCTAGTCTACCAAGCATTTAAAACTCAGTTTGTACCTATTTTGCCATATGCATCTCAAGTTACGGTACAAACTGAGCAATAGGGGAGTTGAAAAGACAATGCCACTACCATCATGCTATTAATATACAGATGAAACGATGATGGATAATAGGAAGAAAAGAGCAAATTTTGAAATATATCTGCAAGAAATGCTTTGGCTAGTTTTCAGGAATCATTTTCTCTGTTTTTCTATAATTTTATGCCTTCCTTTGAACATCTTATAGTGCATGGGCCAAATATTTGGTGTAGAAAAAGCCCAGAAAATGAGAAACTACAAAGCAAGTTCACCTGTAATATAAGTAAAAGAATGGGACAGCTTGCTCCAGGTAAGAACATTCTGTTGTTGTTTGCATATGCAACTCACTCAGATTCCATCCATCTTGAGCATTTTGGTGTTTAGAACCTTTATCTACCCTACGGACACAACCAAGCTGGAGGACGGCATTGAAGTCCAGTGGCACTTCCGTCTTGTAGATGCCCTGAAAAGAGACTAACCAATTAATGATACATCTTTATCCCAGGATTGGCCAGGACACGCTATAGATCCCAAGAAAATTCTCCAAAATGATTTCAAGCAGCCTGTTTCAAGTAGTTGACTGAATCAAGGTTAGCACTTCAGGATGAAGGATGAGAAATAATTGACTGTATTAATTGATAAGGCAGCCAGATGTGCCCATGAAAGATCAAGATCAAAAACTTTTTAAAATTTACCCATCTATTAAATGAAGAGGCTGAATAGTTGTGAAGTTTGTTCGAGCAATCTTACCTCAACTTCTGGATCGGCAAGGTGAGCAGCAAGTTTTCTGGTTTCTCTCCTGAACTGCTCTTCCTCAATTATCACCTAAAGCCAGAGAATGCATAGATACTTTAATGGTATACTCTTGCTGCAACAATAAATGCAGAACTTCCATGATACAAGATACCTCAATAAGATTAAAGCTAGTCTTGCCATGAGGAAGAATTTTATTGATGTGCCTTCCTGGAAATTCTTCTGTAATAGTTGCTTTCTAATTGAGATAGAATATCCTTGGGATTTTTGTGGGATCTTTATAGGAACTTTAAGCATGATTACATCAGCAATAGTCTATGCAAAGAAGTGCCCTGGTTTTGTACTCGGAAGAAGCTATGCAATCTGCCTCAGAGAAATTAAATTAAGGTGTTTAATGGTTTAGGGAGGGTCCAAGTGATCCTTGAAAGGAATAACAAAAAAAAACTAGCATACCTGCCAGTGATGTGGAGAAGTGCCAACTCATGTCTTCTAAAGAAAGAACTAACTCCATCTTTTCCAATATTATGTTTAGCACTTGCCACAGATCCATACATGTCAGCCATTCTCACAGATTGATTCGATGCCTCAATAGCGCCTAACCTGAGACCTTTCATAGTGTTTAACAATAAGGAATAACCCTTAAAACCATGAATATGCCATGTTATTATCATAGATAAAGTCAGGATATAATTCTTATTTGTCTAATGCTGAAATGTAATAACAAGCAATATAGATCAGTATCCAGGTGCCCAACACCAAGGCTGTTTCCATCCTTTGAAACCATGATTGTAAGCCATGTGGACATTGTGGAGGGAAATGTTGTATAGACCAATCAAATTACCAGCTTGTGATTTTATTATCTACCAAGATTGGATTAATGCACAAAAGGACTGTCAATGAATTCACAGAAAAAGAGTATTAGCAACTATATTAAATAGTAAGTGAGTGGGCACGCTTTCTTTCTTTGCTTCTCGTTTCATTATCTTTTTCCCTGAAATTGATTGTAATACCATGTATAAGAATATATTAAATAGATTAAATCAGAAGTCTACCAACTAGTATAGTTGTTGGGTCAGTTAATCTATTGGGTCGTTACAAATGGTATAAGAATATATTAAATAGACCTACATGCCCTACTTATTTGTACAACCTGATTTATGATTGAACAATCTAAAAAAAAATTAAAAATAAAAAAATCAAGTCCCAAGAAAAGTAAAGAAAAAAAAATCCTTAATGGTCGAAACCCAATATAAATTTTTGATTTTTAAGAACCTTTTTGTTCGTCGAATTAGAAATCGAATTATATAGATAGGTAAGACATTTAAAGTTCAACCTTTAAAAAATTGTATGTTTTTTAGGGGCAGTGTAGCAAACCGTACTCCGGTCTACAGTTGCGTTTGCGTGTATCACTCGCTCAAATGCGGCCCGTTTGATCGAAATTTGTAGTCGCCAAGTGGCCCATTAGCCCAAACTGGACCCTCAACGCCTTTGTAGACAGCGAGGTGACGTTTTTGTGGATGATGGAAAGCGGCACATCCTCCGAGGGGACCCAAATCGGCCGTGTCATCGGGGCCTCCGTCCGGGTCACCCGTTTGATCCGTTGGCGATAAAAAAAAAGCCTAAAAACCCATAGGACGCGGAGAAAAAGCGGAAAAAAAAAAAAAATCTCCGCTTTCGTCGTTGTCCTCTGCTTCGAACCAGGTAACCGGCAAGCTCAATCCTCCTCCCAACTCCAGAAACCCTAACCCTCCGATGCTCTCTTTGAAGCCCAAACCCTATTTTTGCTCTCTGCCGATCTGCTTACTGCTTCCCTCGTGTAGGTTTCTCCATTCTGTTTTACCTGTTTCTTGCGATTTCTGTGTCGATGGAGCTGCATTGTTGTTTGTTTGCCTAGGAGATATCTGTTCTTCTCCCCCCGTGGCCTATTCTTAGATCCTTCTCTTTCTCTCTCTCTTGCCAATACACGGCGCTGTTTTTGATTGAAATCTATGAACAAGAGTGTCTTGAAAAATTTACGTGCGTATAATGGGCGAAGATTTTCTTTCATTTGCCGTTTCGGAAGGAGAGAAGAATCTTATGCCCGTTCTAATCAGAGTGTTTCTGCATCAGACTTTATAGATAGTTTCCGCGGGTTTCTGCGGCTATGTGGTGCTCTGTGACTTGTGTTTAAAACGAGGTTGTAGTATCTGTTTAAGGGGCTTAATTTGGATTTTTGATCCAACGCGTAGAAGTGTTGGATCAGCCGATGTGCTCATTATTCTGGTTCGTTTTTACACGGTTACTTTTTCAAAGGGATGAATAGCTTTTATATAAAATGTCATAAAATATTGGTTTTGGAATCACCGGTTTTAAAACCAGACAAAGCAAGATCGTCTGTTTTAAAATCATTGGTTTTGAAAACCCTTGGTTTTGGTTTTCATTAGTTATAAATTGAAATCTGAAACCACATAAAAAGAGTGTCATTTGTGTCAACATGGCTTTGGAACCCAGCAATTATGTCATTCTAATGGTAAGGAAAGACACACAAAATAATTTATTACATCACTCCAATCATAAGGGAAGCATTGTTGTATGACATGCTCTGTGGTTTTTGGTATTTTGTGATGAACCAAATGACTCTTAAATACGAATACTTTCGTAGGCATCAGTCCAACATGGATTCCAGTATTACTCGAGTCAATGTGCTACTTTTTGAGTTGTATCAAACATCCTTTGACCATTCTTTTTTGTCCTTTTCTGACATTTATTGAAATTAAATTCTGTTTCGGGGGTCTCTACAGCAAGCTTACTCAATATGAATCTTTGATCATGTTCTTTGGTGTTATGAAAAATTTATGAAGCACTTGCATACTGATAGACGCAGGAAATAGTCAAAAACCTTGGTAGCTGGTTATCCACACTATTTTACCTACATGTCGGCATTATTGTAAGTAAGAGTTTTGAAGTCCTTGTCCACTGTTACATGCAGGAAATAGCTTGAAAGCTGGTTATCTGTGCTGTCTGGACAAATGTCTTGATCAGTGAAAGAGATATCAACTCATTGAAATGGCAGAACGTGCTTCCCTGCCATCATGCGCTCACCTCTTCCTACAGAGAAGTCAGGTCAAGACTAATTGTCCAATACCTAGGATTTTGCATTCTAGGACATTGGAGAGGTAGCTATTTCTCCTTCCAATTCTTCTTTGTTTTATAAACCTGATGTAATGTAATTATACTGAGTATTTGAGGCGGGCATGCATTTGTAACTAGGAAAAGTTTAGGGGAGAAGAGGAAATCCATGTATTTTGTGACTTACATTTGAAACATGGATATATTAATGTTATTTCTTTTGAAATCGTGCCTGGATCTTCGTAGCTGATTACAGAAATCTTCTAAGATCAGGTGATGATTTCTATTAATTAACTTCCTCTCAGTCAGAGGTGTGTAAGTTAGTAATTTTAGAAAATATCCATCAGACGGCAACGGAATTTGCTGTTCTAGCATAATGATCATTTGTTCTTTAAGTCTTTCTTGTTTACATGTCCTTTTTTTTGGTTTTGCAGAAGGCTTTTATATGGGAAACATAAGCTCATTCACAGCTTCTCATTGCAAAAATTGTACACTGTCTATCCTTCTGTATCCACAAATTTTGAAGAAGTTCATCACCTTAAGCAGAATAATTTGAGATGTCATTGCTTTGGGACATTGACCAATCCTGAGAGTCTGACTCCCTCAAACTGGGCTCCTGTTGTTGATCAAGTTCTTCTGACAGTCAGCATAGTTTTGGCTTACATGGCTGGAGTAGTACCTTCCAAGAAGCCACTATTTAATGCTGGGAAAAGAACAGTAGCCCACAACATTGGTGCTGAAGACTCTTCTGCTTCTGGTAGGTAAGGGTAAGACATCGTAAGTGGAATCGTACGAAACTCCACTCTAACCTTCTTATTTACCATTTAGCATAAATTCAGCTCTACTTCTGTAATCTTACGTTTAACAACCAGTTGTTGTCATTTCTCTAAGATTTCCTCTTTTGATTCTATCCCTTCTATTAGAGAAACACAGAGAGGATCACAAACAGAAGCATTTGATCCATGGGGCAAAGTTAAAGGGAAGTTTGTGGATGCACTAAATGGTATTGAGGATGTCAGCAATTTGGACAAAAGAGTTGTTGATTTTGAAAATTGCAGTGCAAATGGTTCTTTAAGCTTGTTTGCTATTGCTGAGGGCCCCAGGTTGAGGTTGCTTTGGGTTACTCTCCAGAGACTTCATACAGAGGCAGGCATTGTCTCAACTGCTTGTTCACCAGTGTATTTTGCTCCGTATTTTTTAATTAAAAATGGTTCTCTTCTTGGCTTGAACAATTACAGCAATATGTAGCAAAAATGAAGAATATAAGTTTTTGGTTGGTGTTCTTCAAATCTTACAGCGTGCAATAAATGTGATCACCATGAATATAGGATGCTGTAAAAATTAAATTGTTTAGTTCTTGAACCATTTGATTGTACTTTCTTGTGCTTTGGTCGTTAATATGACTCTCTTGTGTATTTTTTTCCTTTCAGAATAATTGGAGGATATAGTACTGAGAAGTTATAGTCACTCTTGCTAGGGTATCTCAGTAATGTGTCTGGTGGTCTAATATATGTTTTCAGGTGATGAGTCTCCCACAGACTTATGAAGTTGTCAGCAGAGATGTCTGGTTGGCTGTATCATGTCAAATTTTACAACGGATCATTCAACCAATATGCATGGAATGGTTAGAGGGGGAGCTCTCTCTGGAAAATCGCATACAAGATAAGGTAAAACATATTTAAATTGTGTGATTGTGATTCTTCTACCGTACTGCTTTAGAATGTAAACTTTTTTTATTTTATTTTATTTTTTTTATTTACTGCAGGAGCTTGCTACTAAAATGTTCAATAAACTATGGGAGAATGATTCAATGCTGCAGAGCTTTAGAGCGCTGGGAAAGATGGAACTTTACGCAGATTTGTTATTTTTCCTTCAGTTTGGATCTCTTAGGTATTTCTTGTCATGAATTTGTTTATCATGCTGAAATGTTCGTTTGTTTCTTACTTTGTATGGACTCTAGATCTTGTTTTTAAGCATATCCTGGGTATTGTTTCACTGTGAGAGCTATCTTGGGATAAAGCCAAGATAAAATTCTTCCATTCACTGTGAACTATACATAGCAAAGTACTGGAAACCAAATTACTGGATTTGCAAAGTTGGATCATGATTCCTGGGTATTGTTTCGCTGTTGGAGTTATCTTGGAATACAAGCCAAGGTAAAATTCTTCCATTCACTGTGAACTATACATAGTAAAGTACTGGAAACCAAATTACTGGATTTGGGGATCATGATTTACACTACCTGATTATCAAATTAAAAATCACCACTTTCAAAAAAAAAAAATTAAAAGAAAAAATCACAATCTGAGCCAATGTTATGGTTTGTTGTATTGTACTAGATCGTGCTGACTCGTACGAGTCGACTCCTATGTCGGTGACTCCTATTGCTGGCATGCATTGAGTCGGACCAGATTGTGCCGACTCATGCATGCATATTGAGTTGCTTTAGATTGAGTTTTTTCTCATTTGATAAATAAAATCACACTTTTTATATCAATTAATAGGGTATATTTTTCAAAAATATGGTTTAAACTCATTACTATTAACAAACTCATTGTCCTGACTCGTGCGACTTGGATCGGTATTTGGGGTATGTCTGGGAAGATAATGATCCGGTGTGGGTCAGCAATGCGGCAAACCTTGGCCAAGGTAAAATGTTGGGTCATACATACATGTGTTGACAAGAAAAGCTCATGGCTCTACTGGAGAACCATGTTGATATTGTAAAATTTTGAACAATGATGGGGCTGGTTAAGACTAGATGTTCTGAATCATATGCCTTCTCTTTATCAACGGTTTGGATCCAACTTGTACTGTTGGAAATTGGGATGGTCAGTATTGGCCAACTGTGGTTTCAAAAGGCAGCCCCATTCTTGCCTATCCATCATTCTTGTTGTATTTCCACTAGCCTTAGATAATTGCATTGCTGAAGCTTGTCATTAGGCTATCGCTGATGCACCATTCTGTTGCTGCCTGCTGCCAGTGTATTTATGCTGGCTGCCGCCATTGCTGCAGCTGCTGCTAAGACTTGATGTTGTTGTCTCCTGCCTGCATCTTCCTCGCTATTTCCTTCTTTTTCCTCCTCTTTTTCTTTGTTTTCTTCTCTAACCTCCTATCGATTTGGGCACCGAAATCCCCTTTGAAGGTCAAGATCCTGATGTGGAGAATTGCAAATGAAAAGCTACCGACGACAGATAGGTTAATTCGTTTTGGATGTGAGGTTTAACCTATTTGCAGCCTTTGTGGAGAGGAGAATGAGGGGATGGATCACCTTTTTGCTAGTTGCTCGTACTCGGTGGAGATTTGGGACACCTTGTTTCAGAGGTTGCATATTGTGAAGCAGCACCATTCCTTTGTGAAGGACTTGATCTGTTTTTGGCCGTGTGCATTCCTGCAGAAGGGGGACAGGTTTTTGGGGTTGGCTGGTCCTTCATGCTACTTTATGAGCGATTTGGATAGAAAGAAACATGAGGATTTTCAGAAGGGAAGCATCTAATCAGGATAGACTTTTGTCTTTTGTTCTTTGTAGGGTGAAAGAATGGATGATGGTTCATTGTAAAGAATTTACTGTCAATTCTTCCCTTTTTGGCCTTTTGGAGGAGCACATATGAGTCACCATCTTGGTGCTTGTGGAATGAGATAGGAGAGTTCCTGCTTTTTGTACAATTGTAATCTTTGTTTACCCTTTTAATATATACAGTGGTATCATTCACTTAAAAAAAAAAATCCTCCTATTGATCCTGGGATGCAAGAACCACATTTGCCAGCAACATATTGGAAATATTGATCATTGAAATATTGGATCATCTTTCAACCTTGCTTTTAACCTGGTGAAGGAAAGTAAGAAAAATAGAAATTATTGAAGCAACATAGAAATTGATTCGATAGACCCAGTCATGGAGCTAGAAAACATGTGGGGGTACCAGTCTAAAAGACCTTTCAAGCACAAGGGATGTATGTTTAAATTTACATATTGATGATTTATGGTTAAAGTATAAATAGCTTCAAAAAGTGATTAAAGTATCAATTCTTGAATATCTATTTTTGAAAGGAACATGAACAAAATGTTCCATTAGTTAGAGGCTTTCAAAGAACTTTTGGAGGTACATAATTTGATTATGTAAAACCCTTGTGATCTTCCATGGTGACCTATATGGACCCATAACAGACACATCTTTTGTGATTACCTACTTATTCCACCACGAAATATTATCACAGAGATTTGTTGTCATCTTTTATGCAGTTTTGTATCCATTTATTTGGTTGATAATACCACCAGCCAAGTAGATTCAGATGGGATTTCTGGCATCTTTTAAAGCAATCGCTCTCCTGTCCACCAACTTGTGTGTGCATTTTTTGTGGTGAATTAAGTGTGGATTGATGTCAGGCTGGTGGGTGGCCAAAAAAGAACTGTTTAAATTCCAAATATATGGTCTTCCAAGTCACAAGAGTGCATATTGATGTCAGGCTGGCAGCTGGTCGGGGAAAAAAACCGTTCAGATTCCAAATGTTTGGTCTTTCAAGTTTCAAGTCAATGGTTAGCTCCATTATTGTGGGATGAGGGCCATAAAGCTTTATGATCATACAATGGTGATGTTAGACTTGCCACCTCTTGTCCAAGGAGATGTAATACACATTTCACCTCCTTTCTTTTTTCTCCTCTTGTTTGTACTTTGTACTTTGGGCTAGGATAGCTGCCAAGAAAGGAAAAAAATCTCTTTTGCTTTGTTGTGGTCACATGGATTGTTGCTCATGGTCAATGATGTGCATGGTGCATTGAGTGACCAAGGCATGCCTGGTCCAGTGTGGTAATCTGTGGCCTGCTCAGCATGTCTCATCTCATGGATCATATGATCTGTGTTGTGTTTCAAAAGGTGCTGCGACACTTGGTGTAATTTCATGCAAGGTATGAATATAGTCTCTAGAATGGTGTTTAGTGACATGTTAACCTCCTTAGATGTTCATATTTCTAGATGAGATTGTAAACTTTTGTTAATAGTGAAATTTCCAAGTAACGCCAACTTTTTTACTTTCCCTTTAGCCCTTTCTAGACAGTATGAATGATATACTATTATACTATTATCCCTGTTTTTTTTTGTTTTATCTCTTATCTGTTCTCAAATGTTTGTTATTTATTCACTTTATGGCATTCGTTGTTGAGAGCTGCTTCAACGTATTCAGATTTTATGTTTGATTTCCTGGATATATAATGCAGTTCTAGGTATAATGCATCATTGCTCTTTTTGTATTACTTTCCTTGATACTATGCATCACTTGCATATAAAAATGCTGCCTCCTCTATAATAATCATCAGGATTGTTGACCTTGTTTGTAATGCTGTGTGCTAGATGTTGATGGCATTTTCTCTCTGGTTACAGTGATGGACGTAGTTTTGGAAGTAAATTCTTTGCTGAACATGGGGTCAACGTTCTGGAAGATCTGGTGATCAATCTAGCAGATGGAGTTTCTAGCATGTATCTGGAACTTATTTCTGTTGACAGTAATGTGACCAATGAAACAAATTGCTTGGATTTACATTTATGTTTTTTATCAACCAGGGAGCTTCAACGGATACGAAATGAGGTACTTGCTTATCATCCGTATAATTACTTTGATAAATATCAAGGTTGAATAGTGGCAATCAATTATGACGATGTTTCTGTTTCCCTACTTCTGATGTGCTTTAGCTGTCTTGTTCAGTTAGTTGGTCTGAGTTTGTTAATTTCTGTAAAGTACCAGAATTTTGGAAGAAATGTAGGATCTAGGAAGTATAGAGTGGACTAATGGTCAATTAATTATATCCCTCATGGATACACAAAAACAGATTCAGCTGCATAATGCATATCATGCATCGATCTTGGCTCACGTGGGTTTTTTACACCAAAATTGTTTGTGTATCCCTCATGGATACACAAAAACAGATTCAGTTGCATAATGCATATCATGCATCTTGGCTCACGTGGGTTTTTGTACACCAAAATTGTTTGGATTATAGTGTCTAATAGCTTAACTTGTTGACAGGTGGCACTGAGACAGTGGATGCAGCAAAATTTTGGGTCAATTGTGTCAATGTATGAGGACCAGTTTGATTTATTTGTCCTTCACTCAAGAGATTTACAGGGGCCACATCAGATGGAGATTCAGGAACGTAATTGGTGGCAGAAGTTTGTCTTCAAGAAGCCAACACCATCTCTTCTGCGTTATGTGTGGATCAGCCAAATGCACGTGCATGTGAAGCGGACAAAGGAATTAAGGGCATTGACTGGATGGTATGGATTATCCTCATTCCATCCGTTGCCATACTCTCCTCCATCTTCTCTTCCTTTGAACAAGTTACAGTGTTTTGTAGGGGGTGGGGTGGAGGACTGTAACAAAATTCATGGTTATCCAAAGGGTTGTGGTAGCCATTCCACCCATTGACACTCATTATATGCATATGCACCTTGCCTGGGTTACGTGTAGCCGAAGGTTCTTACTGTACTTGGCCTTGTCACACTGGAGGGTCCAAGGCTGCATGTTGCAGGTTTGCAGCATGAGGTCAGGAAGCAATCACACATCCACACACCGTGCAGGGTGTGGGGATGGGCTTCTTCTGGTCGTTAAAAATTCCTGGCAAATTTCCAAGGGATTATGTACAAAGACGATGTCAGTGGGTTACGCCACTGTAATGCGAATACTTAATTTTTGGACATTTTGCCAAATTGGACACTTGGAACTATTCTTATTTTAACAGTTCAACATATTTTTTCTGAAGGTGGATGGTACCATGATTGTATTAAATGGTTTAATGTGTTAATTCATGTAAACCTTGTATTTAATTTTTTAGGTCCTTGGATCCTTGGACATTTAACAACTGCATGTGTTAACACTTGATATAACATACAGGCCATCTTAAAGGCACAGGCTTTGATTTGACCTGTCTGTTGTCTTGATCCTTCATGTGCATGCTTACAGGCTTAGGGTTATTAAACACCTGGTTTCTGTTGGGCATTTCTTACCAGAACAAAGCAAAGGATGTTTTCTATCTTCAAATTTATTGTGTGGTGATTCTGGGTTATGCATAGGATATCACGTATATGTGATTATTAAGGTCTTGCAAAAGGCAAATGTGGACTTCATGTATAAAGATTTATGATCTACCAACTTTTCTGGTTCAAATTCTTTTTGGTTATTCAATTTTCCATGATGTGTATAAAGCTTTTATACCTTTCATCATGAAATAGTGAATTATTCTAGGGGTTTTGCAAATAACCCCCAAATGATGTCATATTTGTAGATAACCCCTGCATGATTCATATTTGCATATAACCCCCTGCATGATTCTTATTTGCATATAATCCCCTTCATGATTCATATTTGCATATAACCCCCTTAACTTTGGTAGGATTTGCGTATAACTCCCTTAATTATGTGCTTTGTTTTAAATTTCACTTGAGTTAAAATATTTTTACTCCACATAAAAATAGAAATAAATTTTTTGATGTTAAATATATACAACAAACTTATGAGTTGTCTATGTGATTTTTCTTATGAGATGTATGCACTTTAATTGAGGATATTTTTAATATTTTCATATAATAGCTTTCACATATTCTATGTAAAGTAACAATATTTTAATTTAAGTGAAATTCAAAGTAAGCTCATATAGTTGAGGGGGTTGTATGCAAATAACATCATAGTTAAGGGGGTTAAATACAAATATGAATCATACAAGGGCTTTTCTACAAATATGGGGTTCTTTAGGGGGTTATTTGCAAAAACCCCATTATTCTAACGTAGGCACGTGCATTAACAAAAAGCAGGAGAACTTATGTCTGTCTCTTAACTAAGTTGTTTCCTGACCAGTACAATTGTTTTCTATAGGAAAAGGAAATCTCATCTTATGAGGCTTCCTGCAGTCTCTACATCCATCAATCAGCTTATCACCATGTGGCAGATATATTCATTCACAAGCCTTGATGGATCAGTGACATTTATCTGAATTTAGAGTTGACAGTGTCATAATCTTATGTGATTAAATCCTCTAAAGCTAAACAAGGTCTGTATACTTGAAGATTGATCAGACTTTTTCTTTTTTGCAGGAGGTACTACTTCAGTTTGTCTCTTGAGCTCTCAGACATCGCAATGCCTTTGTTTAGAGTTGTTTTCACCAAGGCCAGCAATGCTGTCTCTTTTTTCCTAACTTGTTTGATTGGGAGGTCTTTAGGTCTTATTTACACAGGGATAAGGCAGTCCTTAGGCTGGAGGTGACACATTATGATATTTTTTTATTATCCGGAAGTCCTTTTCTGCCGCTTCCATTTTTTTTCCATTTATCACATAGAATCTGAAAATTGATGTGAAAGCCATGAGCATCCATTTTCATTTTTGCTGCTCCTAATTTTTTCCTCTGAGCAGTGAGACAATTCCTATTCAAGGGGAGAAAAGAATAATGTATCTGCAGAGTTTGCAGAGAATACAAGTTTTACGTTCTTTTTGCACTCAAGTTACCCATCACTGGAGAATTCCCCCACCCAAAAAAAAGAGGAAAAAAGGAAAAAGAAAGGAGCTTCCTTTGCAGAGCAACATGCAACAAACACCTACTTCGGGCATCCAGTTTGTGGGATTGCCAGTTGTCTGACAGTTAGTGGTTATCTGATGTTTTATATGTTTATCACCATTTGTATTCAGTTTTTGTTTATTCGCAAAGGTTATAGATTGGAAACTTGTGTTCAATGGTGCAACATTGATGTTTATGTGGATGCTTGGGGAAGAGGGGAGGAGATTTTCAGTGCTTCTGTCAGGTAGAAATGTTCCAACTGTTATTGCTTGAACATAGGTGTTGTTTACATGGATGCTTGGGGAAGCGGTGGGAGGAGGTTTTCAGTACTGCTGTCCGGTGGGAATGTTTTCAGCCGATTGTTATTACTCGAACAACAGATTAAGCTGTTAGTGGCTCACTGCTTTGATCGACTGGGGATTCGTTTTCTGAAAAAAGGCTTTAAATTGGTGCGGCTTTTATTAAAGTGGGTTTCTTTTAGCTTTTTCCTTTTTCCATTCATTGTGAGTGCGTCAGACACTCTTCTCCTTTCTTGCTTGGCACAGCACCACACTGATAAATTTTGTTGCTGTTAGTGAGGGAGCTCCATTCACTAGCCGTTGGCTGCAATTCTGTGGTGCACTTACTCCGTCTGTCGCTTGTTACTGGACATGTTTTTTCTTTTCTTTTCTGGAGAAAATGGATTAGTAGCCAGGAAAATCTTTGATGTGCAGGAACCAACTCAGTTGAAGTGGACCTGATTCATACTTTTAAATTTAAACACTTGGTGCTCAAAGTCTTTTGAGTTCATCCCCGTAATCGTGCCGTAAGCGTCTACCTTGGCGCTAAAGTTAAGCAACCAGAATTGATTTCATCTATTACACGTTCTGTGCCAGCTTCTGATAGGTGCTTTGTGTAGAACATTGGTATCCCATGTGTTCTACACCTTTTCACAAGATTTTTGACATGCTCTGTAAGTGTAAGAAGGATGCAGTCTTCCTTCAAGGTAAGTTGAGCACTTGATCATCAATCCTGCGGCAAAGTCGAAGGCCTGCACGATGGGTATCGGTTCACACTTCATGACACATACTCTTTTTTTTTTTTTGACTTAAAATAGGGGTAGAAAACCCCATCATATTAAAGGAGAACGAGTGCATATTGTGAATCTTTGTAGATGAAGTTAAAATTCAACTTTCCATGTAAAGTTACAACCTTAGGAAGTTCAAACCCTTGAACTATATATACATAGACAAGGGAAGGAAGCGGCTCTAGACTTGCTGTATCTGTGTATTGCCCCCTGTTACTCTTCTGAAATACTTGCTGATGGTGTATTGCGTTCATGCTCAGGACTGTTCCATCGGTAGATCAGACAACGTATAGGGCTTAGAGGGAGGGGTGAGGAGGGAAGGAGAGATGCAACGACTACGTACTGCTGTCCGATGTAAAAGTGAACTGTAGGAATCCTTGTGGCTGCTTAGGGAATCAACTCGGTTTTCTTTGTGTTGTTCCATCTCCAGCTATGCTCCCTGTACTTTTTACTTTCTAAGTAATGAAGACATACCAATAAAAATACATACGACTCTTTCTACTGTAAAAGTGTCAAGAAACTATTCTGATCAGTTGTCTATATGGTATTTATTTGCTGATGTCGAATTTGATGTCAATGAAAGACAATGATGTACCAGCTTCTTTTGTCATTTTAGGGGGACAAGGGAAGGTAACAAAATAGGAAAAAGATCGGCATGTGTTTGCATTCATTATGACCTGCAAAACTCTTCTCCATTCATGTGGATATGCAAACATAAAGGGTAGAGAAATATTTACTTCGATTTCAGCTGAACATTGTAGCATAATCATTGGCTGATCGGCAGAGTGAGATCTTTAAAACTTTGCTATACCCTTTGCAGAGTAGTGCAGCAACCGTGCCATTCAATCAGAGATGTTGCACTAATGCCGACAAATATTTTTCTTGGAAGAAATTAAATGAGATGTTGCTCCAATGCTAACAAATAGTTTTCTTAAGACCTCTCACATATATATTTTGCTAGCTGGTGTGAAGAAATGCCATGGCCCATTCGTGCCCATCATAGGGGATTGTCTCACTTCTGGTCCCGCAAAAGAAAGATACCACTTGTTGCCAATTGTTATGACAAAATAATGAAAAAAAACAAAACAAAAAGATGATATGAAACGAACCGACTTTTGGATCGCATGATCTTGTCGAAAATCATGACTATTCTTGTTCTTCCTTCTTGATCCTGTAATGGTGGTTTCGGTTTTGAGGAACTTGGGTGGCGTTTGGAAACCGGTTCTACCAGATTTCCTGGCGAGCGCATTCTTGCCATCTTTTTTAACATCTAGGTTTTTGCTTCTGTAAATTGCACACATTGTACTCTGAATCATGGATCGGTTTAAAGCCTGGAAAATCGTAAGTGCGTTGCGTATATATTTGTTTGGTGTTTCGTATTCTTAATTCTAAACAAAAATTGGGAGAGCTCTGGTGACACCGTTGGAAAGTTATCTAGGGTTAACTCAGCAAAAAAAGCAATGTTCTTTGCCTTCCACTTAGACAAGGGTCTCCTTTACATAGGACAGCTGGTTAGTTGAACAAGAGAATCAAAGGCCCTACAAACCCTAACCAAAAGTTGCAATCTTTCATCCCCATCTTTGTTTATAGTTTGATATAATTATGTTTTAACCCTTGAATATAATGTATTTACCTAAAAAACTTTTCTAATCCAATTATTTACTTATAAGCCCTCACAATCCCCCTTAATTGATGCAAAGTCTCAAACTAATACAAAAAAGCTCCTGAGAGTGTTACAACAAAAGGCCCCTCAGAAAGTTGAGATTATGAATACTTATTTGTAAATAGTCAGATTAAGAAGAATTATTTGTAATACCTACAAATGAAGAATGGAGGCCAATTTGTTCCCCTTTCATCTCAGATTTCAGCTCACTCCCTTTGATTGCTTTGCAGTTACGTTAAGCTGTTGAGATCTTTTACCTTGAGTTGGGAAAAGTGATAGCCGGTGAAGTGGTGATGCGCTTTCTCCAGAGTCCCACATGTATGCAGATATGCATGGGTTTCTCCCCTCTCAATCAGTGCCTTTGTTATTTGTGTTCGGCTTCTGGGGGACCTCTAAGTGGGCAAAAGCGAGCGCTTTATTCAAATTTAGTGTCCCTTTTTCTTCAGTAAAGAGCTGCAGCTTTCCGAGGCTCTTTACCTCTTTCTGTAGAAAAGAAACCACGAGAAAGGAGGAAACTGCTTAGGCCTGGGAGAATAGAGCACCCAGAACACCTCTTTCTCCTCTCCATATGCTACCCATCCATCCAACTACCATTCCACCACTAACAAAACTTCATTGCTTTTCTTACTGGGGAAGTAGCATGGCAGCATGGGGTCACCTGCATCCCTTATGAATAGAGCTCATCTAAGTCTAAAGTTGGACTGAACTCAATCAGTGCAGATAGAAAAAGATTTTAAAAAACTATCTTCTGCACTGCTTTCCCTATTTCCATGAATTTGAAAAATTCCCTCTCTTTTTTTACACTCATCGAGTCCCAAGCAAACTTGTCTAGCACGAGTAGTGCAACAGACACCTTCTCCCCCCAGGAGGGAGAGGGTGCGGGTTCGAACGCTCAGGTTGTTGGACGGGCGGGGCTTATCTGTGGAATTTTCGCCAGATGGCTGAATAGTTATCCTTTGGGCAGAGCATATGCTGGAAAATCTCTGTTTATCAGAGGATTCGAACCCAACTCTTTGAGTTAGGATTCTCTTAACTGTTGTAACCACTGTGCCACCATATTAAAAAAAAAACCTGTACTAACAGAAACCGGACTCATCCCATATTTGGGGCAAAATCTGGGGACTTCATAAGGGTGAGAAGTAGTGATTGGAATAGGATGCTTTGCTTTTTGCACTTCGATGCGTACGTGTCTGTCCCTAGAAGGCAAGTTAGCCACCCCCTTCAATCACATTCTTTAATTCTCAGGCTGTGGGTTTCCCTCAGTCAGAATATTAGGGGACTTTCGCCAGCCCAAAATCCAGGAAAAGGGCAATAGAGACAGGCTTCATCATTCAGGATTCTTCCATGGCTTGGAATGTCTACAAATAATTACCAGGATGCATGCCAGGGCAAGTTTAATACTTAATATCATCACCTATATATGAGATGCCATTAACGTTACCAGGATGCATGTCTACAAATAATTACCAGGATGAATGTCGATCTACAAAAAATTACCAGGATGCATGGCAGGGCTAGTTTAATACTGAATATTATCATTTCATGAGATGCAGTGGGATTGCTGCCATTAACGTTAGACCCAAATCACAAAGCTGATTGGTCAATATGATTGTGTCATTGCACCCTTTTGTAGTGCTCATTAAACGGTTCCTACCGAAGCTTATTCTTGTCGACTAAATTAGACCCGAGTTTATGTTTTTGGGTCCATCTTTGAGCAGTAGTAGTATGAGGTGGGTCCTTCATATGATCAGCTAAGCATATTGGTGCCGAAATCAAGTAAGACCATTCAAACATTACCTTAACCCCTAAAAGGAAAATAGTCTAAAGATTCTTAGCTATGTGACTGGTCATCTGGTTGGAGAGATTTGTTCCTTTTGATGTACACAGAGAGCTACTTTCCACTTTATTCCTGCCCTGAATACGACAAAGAACTAAGCAGCTAGACCACATCCCTCATTATCCCCAAATCATTGATATGTTCACGAGGTCCATAAGTTCCATAAGAAATGATTAAGGCTTCACTTCGTCTCCCAAATCTAGGGGCTCCACAGTCATCTGCATTAATCTGTCTTGAGCTGTCTTGGCTTTTGCAGGAGGGATCGAGAAGTTAAGTTGAAGGGTACTGGTGTAGCTTTCCTACACCAGTAACACCACTTCCTTTTCCTCTTTGGCCTGTCCTTGTGTTGGTGTCTACTCCACATAAAGCACTACTGTTAATGAGAGGGTTTTTGTTGTCTCCAGCAGAAACATGCACATGTGCTGCTACCCAGCAATCTCTTCTTTGCGGAGAGCTTCCCCTCTCCCCCTCTTTTCATGGATTGTGATCTCCTGTGGGTTCCCAGCGGTGGCTTCTTCTAAATCCTGAGCTCCATATCTGCATGGCAACAGATGAAGGTGCTCTCAGCAGGCTGCAGCTCTTCATATGCTGGCTTCTCTTATTCTTCTTGTTCTTCCTCCTCCTGCTGGGGCAACCAACAGACCAGGTGAAGACCTCCGTGGCCTCGTTGCCCTCCGGGAGGGTTTCCTCCTCCCCTCCTCCATCCTCTCAATCCATGAAGTTGCACCACCCGGGGACTCCCAGCTCGCTTGGAGGCTTCAAAGCCACTGCTCACGAAGTTCCCAGTGGCCCGAATCCCATCTCCAACAGGTAGCTTCGGCACCACCTTTGGCGGCCTTAGTTACATGTGGGACTTCTCGTCGTCACTCGGTTTCAAATGCGAAATTCTCCGTCAATAAGGGGTCGTCTACGTACGTTTTTTTCTCAAGAAAGTACTGGCATCTGATTTCAGAATTGTACAGATGAGGGCACCCGCGTGTTTCTTTCTCCATGACTGTCCTTGAAGCGGGTTAATTAGCATATTTAGTTAGAATGGGGCTATTTTTGTGGGTATTTGCTTAAGGAAATGTAGAAGGAAAGAAGCATTGGTTTCAAGATACATATGATAGTTTGGGTCCATGTATCTATCTATTCATGGAATTGCATGTGTCTGTTTAAGTTGGGCGGTTATTGTAAGGCAAAGGCATGCACATAATCTTTTATTTCATGTAAGCTTTTGAGTGCCACGGCGCCGTAGAGGGATTCTTCTTCTTCTTTTCACTACTTATTCCCCAATAAGAAATGGTTTAAAGATAAATGTGTTCATATGATTGGAGTACTCTTTTAAAGATAATGTGGATATATGATTCGACTGTTGTCTTCTTCCCCCGAGTACATAATCTGGGAATTTCTTGTTAGGTTAATCTTACATCGGAAAAAAGATAAAATCAAAAAATGTTTAGTAGATAGTATCTACTCTACTCATTCTCTTAAGATTTTGAATTAGATGATCTAATAATTTCAACATGATCTCAGTTTATAATTATGAAGTAGGCCGCATCCCGTATTTATAATCGAAGTGACAGAGCTGAAAATTTTTCAGTCTACCTACAGGCTTCGAAGGCACTCGCATGTGTTGTGATGTAACAATAGTGATGTACGTAGATGCTCAAGTACAAAAGTACTGGTGATGATGTGAAACAGCAATAGCAAAGTGCAGATCTCCCTGTAGATGAAGATAGTGGAAATGCCGACAAAATTCCTCTCCACTAACATCACCACCACCGGGCAGGCATGCTGAACGGAGTCCATGTCGCCCAACTATTATCGGTGTTTCTTATCAAATTGAAATTAAGTATAGGTGCATAAAATAATGCAAAATTATACATTTTCCTAGGATACAACGTCTAAGATTTTATAGTATTTTAGTATATTTTACATTAATTAAAGGAACCCGTAGTATCCAATAGAATGTAGATTAAGAAAGAAAAGAAAAGGAAAAGGACTAGATCATATGCATGCCATGGGTAGAAGATTCCCGTCCACTCCGTTTGCCCACTGAAAAATGAATGTAGATCGTAGCATAGCGCTGCAGACATGCATACTCTTCATGCATGCATGCATGCTCATTCGAACAAATGTACTTTCTTAAGGCTGTGTTTTGGGTAGCTTCTAATTGGAAGCATTTTTGCACTTCCATTTAGATCGTATTTGGCACAATTTTTATTTGAAAGTATTTTTGTTATTTTTTGTAGAAGTCATTAAATCTTGAAAATTATTTATTTGATATTTTACTTGTGTTTTGACTTCTAACCAAAAGTTACAAAGTGATGGAGCTTTCAAGATTAAGGTTGTTATAAAAGAATTGACTTTTAGTTATAAAGTCTTTTCTATGTGAGAATTGAAAGTCACAAGTGGCTTTCAGGTAGAATTTTGCTAAACGCACGCTTAGTTATCTTTTGTGGAAGTCAATTGGATCTTCAAAGTCATTTATGCAGTATTTTACTTATTTTTTAGTTTCCAATCAAAAGCTACACGGTGAAGCTTTCATAATTGGAGAAAATGTGAGATTGTTATGAAAGAGTTGACTTTTATAATAAACTAAAATTAGTTGTAACCTCTCTTCATCAACTCATCATATATGAGAAGTAGAAGTTAAAAGAGACTTTCAAGGAAAAGTTTTGCCAATCACACCCTAAATGCTGTTGGAGTTAACAAACTTGAACTGAGATGTTTTCTTCAATTTTTATAAATAAATGTTGTTGGAGTTTGGGAGTTGTGTAAATGGGGGGAACAGAATCTTCTGGACGGTTTTCTCTGGAACCCAATGAACCCTTAGACACATCAAAAGGATGTGTACTTGTAATGCTCCATCATTTCAAAAGTAAATGACCATTTCACTCTCCTTTGGATGTGTGTGCGGCCTCACCTAAGTCAAGAGGAAATGATCCATAGGATCCAGTTCCTAAATGTGGAGATGGGTTACAAGGAAGGTTCCATCCGTTGTAGGCTCATAGCAGTTTCTCTTGAAACTTGTAACCATGGAAGTATTAAATAAGTAACTCTCTTGGGGTTACTCTTGTACAAAGCCTATATAAAGGGGCCATTCCCACCACTCGTACCCAACACAAGGCAAGTCAAGCCACCAAGAAGAGAAATAATTATTCCAAGAGTCTTTATTCAAGAATTCTCATTTTTTCTCTTTAGAGAGTCTCCTTTTCAAATCCTCCTCATATCCGTTAGCTTGATTACAATTGGATACCTAGAGCCCACTTCTAAGCTGCCTAAGCCCAACAGTTGGCCCACCTCCAACGGAATATAATCTGTCAACTTTCTTACCGATCAAATATAAATTCTATTTTTCATAACTTAGGTTATTTGTTGAGTGTGATTGAGGAGCCGTGAGAACCGGGTCACCATGAGTCCCTAAGGCACCAATGGAATAATGTGTTTAAGATAACAAGTCCCCGCACCCATTGGATGTCATGAGTGAGATGCATGGAGCTCTACTTTTTCAACAGGCGCAGATTTTGTTCAGCTCATAATTAGTTAAATATAATATGGATATAATTTGACCAAAAAAAAATATATATATATATATCAATATAGTTCAGTTCACATGAGTGAAATGGACAAAAGGTAGGTTAAACAACTAAAGCATGGCGAGAAGACAGTAAATACATGTAAAATTTAAGTGCCAAGTAATACCGCATGATCTCGAAAGGTTACGAGGTTCGATAACCCGTTCAAGAAATCTTTCTGTCAATAGTTATCGCGTGAATATAATCATTCATACGTACAATGTTTATAAATTAACCTAGAACATGATCAACTGTCAAAATTCAATTGATCAACTCACTCAAACTAGATGCAACAATATAATATCAAGAAACTCATTTTCTAATATAGTGTCCGTCCTGGCCAAAGACTTCTCCGCATCTTGTCTAGAACATTTTCTCTCTAGTTGTCGAGAGTAAATGATTTTTTATTGAACACATAATTACCTTCGGAAGTCTTTCGCTGAACATGATTACTTGATTGATTAGAATCTCATGGTTAGGAATCCGTTAACCAAGATCAAAGTCCAGAAGTCTAATCAAAATGAAAACAAACAATGCACATGGGATTTAAGTGAAAAAAATTGTTTTCATTGGATAATATGATGTATTCAAAAATTAAATATTTTCATATTATATGCAAATAAACTGGTGAACTTTGGCAAAATGTGTATTTTTTTCGTCTATCTTTTAGTTTTTGTTAAATCAATATGCACATATAGGAGATATGTATAATACACATACTTAACTAACTACCATCCAGACTGAATCTCATGACACGAGTGAAATTCACATATAGGAGATATGTATAATACACATACTTAATAAGTCTCGTAATACAATTTACTGTTTGATCACAACCATCTGATGTATGCGGATTGGAGGGTGGCCCTAAAATTTCAAAATTCTTAAATCCATAATAGATTGCGTACTTCACAATAGAATTTACATAGGGATATCTCGGAATATTCTGTATTTTAAGCTTTTATTTAAGTAAATAATGAGGACATATTGAGCTTTACACTTCTACAATAATAGGCCCACGCATGCCTGTTTTAATCTAAAATTGGCCAAGGAGCTGTAAACGGGCCGACAAACCAGCGTGACATTGGGCCTACTCTTTAACCACCTAATAAAGAAGGAAGGGTAAAATTCGGGTTGCGGGCTCGTGTGGTCCAAACGTTTGGATCGCATGAACAAGGGTTCCCTTTTTATTTCCGTTTTGCCATCGGTACAAATAGGGCTATACATAATTCGGTTCAAATTGAAAAATTGAACCGAACCAAGTGGTTCAATTTGGTTTGGAGTAGTGTTCGGTTAGGTTCAGTTTCACAACTTTGTGAAGTCGAATCGAACCGAAAAACTAAATAAACTGATTTTTAAATAAGAATATATTTTATACTAACATTATATGTATATATGTTTTAATATTTTAGTGTCATATACATATGTATATATAAATATGTATTTTAAAATTTAAATTTTAATATTAAATACATGTACATATATTTAATATGAATACAACACAAAATTTCAGTTTGAACCAAATATAATCAAATTTTTTCCGATTATGTTTCATGTGTCAGTTCGGTTTAATTCGATTTGAAGAAATTTTCTCCAAAACCTAATCGCACCGAACCACGCACAGCCCTAGATACAAATGCGGTGCTGGGATGACTCCACACATCAGCAAAAAAAAAACTTTGTGAAAAAAATAGCTTGAAACGACTGCAGCTGCTGTATAACATATATATTCTGGGTCAAGGTAATGGGCCATCTAAATTATTGCCAAAGGTTTATTATTTTTACTTTATGCCAACTTCCTATAAGATTGTGCTTAGAAAATATTATTTTTGACAGTGGAAAGTTATCAAAGTCGGATGTTCTAATATTTACTGAGGTGATGGTAGGGTTTACCGTACCAGCTCGACTCGTGTCGACTCGGACGACTCGTACCGTATCAGGACGAATTTAAGTCGATGCGACTCAACCGAATCTGTACGATATAACCATGTGACTCGTACGAGTCGACACGAGTCAATCCGACTCATACCAGATCATGGAACATCCGAGTCGCCTCGACTCGTCGAGTCGGCGAACCTTGGGTGATGAAGGGGAGGCCTGCCTTCCGGTAGGCCTGCACTCACAAAGCATATATTCTTATCTTAATAAATAGCTATTTTTTCTTTAAACGTGCCAAGCATAAGCAAAAGAGTAGAGAAGATCTCATCTTTATTGGGATGTGAAAGAACTGCTGTGTAGAATTAGGAGGGATATCGAAGTCCTGAGTTAAAAGTTGCGATGAAATAACTAGTTAATGAGACCCCAGAAATGTGTAGGGGTAGAGTGATTCTTGTTGTGACTTTTCTCTGGACACTAGTCTATGAGATTGAGATCACCTGGGTCTATTCTCATGATCTATCTTTGAATTCTAAAATTTTATTAGAAGAAAAAATATATTTATCAATAAAATAAAATTATTTTTAGTAATGATTTTTTTTTGATGAGATTTAAGAGTCTAAGAAGAGGTTCATAGAATGGATCTAGATTATTTCAATCCGTACGTAATATAAGAGGATACAGCAATAACGCGCCGGATGGTGATTGTACGTACTATAACATCAAAATAGCATTCCTCTTACGATGAAGTTATTTAACGAGGTGATCGAATACATGTAGTACGTGAGTGGCAAATGGCAAGCGGTCATGTTGTGATTGCATCCTTTGAAGGTCCAGCAGGTGTTGTATCTGGTGCGAGTGCAGTTAAATAAAAAAATATTTTTTTAAAATTTTAGATTGTGTCAAATATATCTCACATGTTTATAATTTGATCTTTAATTAGACAATTCGAAAATATAAAAATAATACATTATTATTAGATTCAGTCTATTAAGAATATTTTTTATTATTCAGTCGAACTCAATTTTTGAGTGTTTAGAATTTGAGTAATACTTGTTGCTTATTATTTTTTAACTTTTATTTTTTCACGTCGACTCCGAGGTGTCCTTGATGTACGTACATGTCGATCACGGATTGAGCTCGACCCATTAAAGATATCTTTTACTGTTTATTGGGACTCAACTTTTAATTTTTCATATCTTTTTGGGGCTTCCGATAAGTGATCGGCCTGTACGGTCATCTAGGACATCTCAGGGCCAACCTGGAAAAAAATCAATTTTTTTTTAACCAACCGCAATGCCTTTGCATGCAAGACGCATGATTTTACAGCAAATATTAGTACTCTTAGAATTTTTTGGGTCGTTCCATTAGAGATGGACTATACGGATTAATTTTAAGAAAGAGTAGGTAGATTAATTTTTAAGAAAAGCCAATGCATGACTGTTATCTGTGATGTTTGGAAGTTTTCAGGTTAAATGACGTGGCAGACGCGTTAAATCACCAACCGCCGGATCTGGCTTGAGTCCTGGTCCGTTGATGCGCACGCCTTGTCCAAAAAATGCCAAGATCCGAATGAGTTCCACACGTATGTGGGCCTCGCTAAGCTAGCCCAAGATTTCAGCAAACCAAATTTCCAAGGCTCAACGAAATGTGGTGGCCCAACCATAATTGGTTGCCCAAAGATTCCAAATATGATGGGGACAATTAAACACAAACATTGCACTGCAAAAATATGCATGAAAGTAAAGTCAGTTAAAAAAGATAATCTCAATTAGAGATAATAGAAAAGTGACTATTTTTTGAAAGATAAATAAACTAAATTTGTTAGTTTCTATACATCATTTGTGAGACGTAGACACCACTGTCAAATGTTGACATGTATAGTTGTCTCAGACACAGCAAAATTTTAAAAAATAGGACAAGAGGACACAGAGTATTTAAAAGTATATCTACACGTACATAAAAAGGATAATTGTCAGAACTTGTTTAAACAAGCATAAATGATATACCAAAAATTTATTGAATGTTAGCATACACGAGTATTCCGAAGAAATATATAGTGTTCATTTTGAAAACTTAAAATAAAGTGTGGATGTCCGAGCGTTGTGCCTTGTCTAAATGTCTAATGTAACTCTCTAATATAAATGAAAGTATCTATTAAATTATAGATCTCTCTGTCTCACTATAAAATATATCTATAGGTAAATCGGTAGCACGTCTTCAAAACGCATTTGGATTTTTTGCATATATATCTCTCAAATACATCATATTTGCATCTATACCTTCAACTCTCACGTATTGACATCAATATCTCTGAATTTTTTATAAACTTATACTTATACCCCTCAACCTAATGATTTTGCGTAAGTACCTTTAAATTCACTAATATTTTGCATATAAATCCCTCAATTCACTAAAATCTTACATTATGTACCTCCGACACCTCTGATGATATCATGATTTATGTAATATTTTTGACATATTTCGTTAAAATTTACTTAAGTTTGACGGGAGTTGTATAAATGTAACATTTTGAAGACAAGGGTATAAATACAAATACAGTGTGATTGAGAGATATATATGCAAGAAACCCAACACCTTTGATGATGTACTCCACCAAGCACTCCTAGAAGCAGATCGACTATTTTGTGGGGAGGGGCCTAATGGGTCCACGTTCCCTTCCTAATGCACACATACTGAGCGGGATAAGTGTCGGGCTGCCGAAAGTCAACTAAATCCGGCCGGTTGCTAGAACTTTTGTAAACAAATGTATTTTAGATTAATTTAATTATATTTTAACCTTTGAAATATAATATATTTGTAAAAAACCCCTCTAATCTAACTAATCATTTATAAGCCCTCATAATCTCCCAGTCCAAGGTCTCATAATATTACAAAATAACCTTAAAAAAACTTCTAAGAGCCTTTTTTATAAAAAGTTGATATTGTAGAGATTTATTTAAAAATAATCGGATTAAAAAGAGTTATTTGTAATATCAAAAAATTTAGAATGTTGAAAATCAATAAATTATATTTTACCACTTTGCTTTCACATATGAAAGAAAACCTTATGGCAACATGAATGGGCCAATTTGATTTCGACTACTGTGCAGTGAGCTTCTTTGACAAGGTAGCCGTTTATGTAAATTTTGGGCAAGTGGAACGATCAATGAAACCCTTGCACGGCTTCATATAGCTTCCCTTCTTACCCTTGACATATAACCTCGTTTGGCGAAATCTTACCGTGGGGAGTCACATTTAGCTCCCACAATGAACAGAAAAATGAAAAAAATAAAATAAATAAATATATATATATATATATATATATATATATATATATATATATATATAGAGAGAGAGAGAGAGAGAGAGAGGGGAATAGGTCCAAGTGGGTTGGGTCAGTCAGTTCAGGCTTCTCGTAATCTATTTTTGCCTGTAGATATTAGAATTCTAATTTAGAGCTTCTGATTTGAGGATAAACTATCAGTAAAGGTTACATTGTAATGTCACCAAATAAGCGCATTCTTATATAAAGATGTTATAATTTCTGAGATGTGTACGGCCAGCCAGAGAGTTCATGACGGTGACTGATCAAAGATATTCACATCCTTGCTTCTATATAATTACAGAAATCCAACTCAGAGCACAACAGGAAGTCCTAACATGGAGCTAGGTTAGCATTAATGTAAAATTTATTTAATCTTCTGACTTTCTAATTCCCACAGTAACATCAAATTTGACATACCTATATAGAAGAAGATAAATAAGATACACTACATGTCATAATTGACTGTCCGAACTTACTGCAGCAAGGAGGTGTATCTTGACATTTCTAAATATATTACAAAAATAAGTTAAAAAGCTTTGTTACTCAACTGTTTTCTACTTATTTAATGGTATGTCACATGGTCAGAGGCTGTCGCTGCTGAACGCAGATCGTCTACAACTTTCTTTGGAGGGGATTCAATCGGTACAGAAGAGGACAGGGAGGTGGAACAAGACGAAAACTCACCTCACTCACGTGCCCCGTGATTGTAAAATCCGCTCTCTTCTCTTCTTCCTTATTGACCGAATCCCCTCCAAAGAAAGAAGTAGACGATCTGCCATGCATGTTAAGGTGCCGGGAGGATATGACTGCCAAGGACCGGCAACTCTGGTTCTTCAACATTCATCAGCTGATGCAAGCTAATCGTGTGCAGGTCCTCGCTGAAGGCCAGTTCCTTCTTGCTAGATAGATCATTCGACACTTGCTCCATAGTTGGTCTGGACTGTGGGTTGGATCTTAAGCATGCAAGTGCTGTCTTGACAACCAGAATAACTTCCATTGCAACCTTCAAGGTGGGAGGGGGGAGGCGCTGGTCCAACACATCTGCCAATGATAGAGTGGGGGTGTCGTCCTGAGATGATGGAGCTGACATTAATAGAGTTTCGATGAGTTCCCCTGGATGCTCTCCCCTTATCACTTCGAGTGCTACTACCCCGAAGCTGTACACATCGCACTTCTCTGTTACTCTCATTGTATAAGCGAGCTCTGCAAGATCGGGAAACACAAATCAGTTAATTTCACATTCATGGTATGTGCCATACACATATTTGAGGCAGAAAAATCCAAACCCAAAAGCTAATCAGAAAGGGAGTACGACATTGATGCCTTGATAGCAGCATATATATTGAGGTCCAAATCAAAAGTTGAATTATATATATTTGAAGATTACATAGTATAACTTTACTCTGGGAGTACTCGGTACTCACGAGTTGAAAGTATATATGTTGAAGATTAGATGCATGAGCGATATTTATATAACTTTAGTAAACAGTTTAGTGGTGACAAAATAATTTGCAAAAACTGAAAACAATTGTAGTCCCATGTCATTTCACTTTTCGAAAATAAATCACACTCCTAAAAATGAAAAATTCGAATTTAAAACAGGAGAGATAGCAAGCAAGAGAAATCTCTAGACCAAGGGGCCACTGAATGCTACTGTTTTAATAAGCCAAAAAAAAAGATATCATTGGTTTTCCTTTTCTTTTTTTTTGCACAGATAGCTACTTCGATTACAAATACCAATGTATACAAAATTAGTAAGCTAAACTACCAAGTAACTTCATGCTTACTTGTCTTCTTTCAGAACAAGCAAATTAATTAAGAGAAGAGATCCAAGTGCAACTTATTAGTTACCAGGCGCCACATATCTGTATGTGCCTGCAAGCGTCGTCCAGTTGGAGGAATCCGGCCTCAGGAGCCTCGCCGTGCCGAAGTCTGATACATAGGCTTTAAACTCCGAATCGAGCAAGATGTTGTTGCTGGAGATGTCCCGATGCAGTATCGCCGGCACGCAGTCATGGTGCATGTAGGAGATCGCATGGGCGACGTCTCTAACCACACTCACTCTTTTCACCCAGTCCATCTCCGTCGCCGCCTCCACGCTCTTCAGGACGGAGGTCAGGCTACCCCTCTCCACGTACTCGTACACCAGGAACCTGTGCTGAGCATGGGAGCAGAACCCATAGAGCTTGACGATGTTCCGGTGCCGAATCCTGGTTAGCGCTTCGATCTCCCTTTTGAAGCTTTTCTCGTAGATGTGCTCCTCGTCTTCTGGCTTGTGGAGTCTCTTCACCGCCGCGATATGCCCTGCCGCAAGCTGTGCTCTGTACACATGCCCGTATCCTCCCACGCCGATGAGGTACTTGTCGTCGAAGTTTTCTGTTGCTTCGATGATGTCCTGGTAGGCGACCTGCCCGTCGAAGTTCCATACGGCAAAGTGATCTCTGTTCTGGTTCGCTGTCTCCTGATCTGTACTATTCTCTTTGCTGCGCCTTCGAGTGCGTGAAATGATCGCCAGAGCGAGAGACAACAAGACCGCAACACCAGCAAGTGGGAAGACGACGAGGAAGACGACCCTGCGGTTCCTCCCCATCGGGCTGTTGCTGGTTTCGGAAGGCGAACGGCCACAGGGAGGTAAGCCTCTGGCTCCGCCGCACAAAGCTCTGTTTCCAGTGTAGGATTCGAGAGAGGCGTTCTGAAAGAAACTGGATCCAGGAAGAGGGCCCTCCAGATTGTTGTAAGACAGGTCGATTGATAACAGGCTGACCATGCCTCCCATGGATGAAGGAATCTCACCTTCAAGCTTATTGCGAGACAGATTAAGGTTCTCTAACCTGACTAGGCTCCCAAGTCTTGGTGGTATTGCTCCAGTCAGCGAGTTGCTGCTGAGGTCAAGTAAACTCTGCATGTTTACTAGATCACCCAACTCTGCTGGGATCCCCCCACTGAGGTCATTCCTGCTCAGCTTCAACGAGCGCAGCTCAGTGCAGCTTTTGAGTTGCTTCGGTATTGGTCCGCTCAGGTTGTTCATGGACAAGTCAAAGGCTTGTAGGTTAGACAGGTTCCCGATTTCCTCAGGTATCCTCCCGAAAAGACTGTTATCACTTAAGTTCAAGTTGAACAGAGAGACCACCCTACCCAGCTCTCTTGGTATCCCTCCGGCCAGCCGATTCGAGGACAGATCAAGTGCTCTCAGTGCTTGGAAGTGTCCAAACTCTGGGGGTATTTCTCCACTGATGTTGTTCCCTGCTGCCCGAAGGGCAGACAAGTTGCGGCAGAGAGCCCATCTTGGGGAGAGCTCACCGTGCAACCTGTTGTAGCTGAGGTCGATGTAGTCGAGGCGAGGATACACCCCGAAGGTCTGGGAGATGTCTCCGGTGAGCCGGTTCTGTTCAAGGCGGACTCTGGTTAGGCTGCTGCAATTTCTCAAGCTTCTCGGGATTTCTCCCTCAAAAGAGTTGTTCCTCGCACCAAAGGTCTGAAGAACTTGCCCTTTGCACACGTCCGGGGGGAGTTGCCCGGAAAAGTTGTTCTCACTCAGGTCAAGAAACACCAAGTTGGTGAGATTTCTCAGCTCCCATGGCAGCGGACCAGATAATCTATTGCGGTACACAAACAAGAGTCTCAAGTTCGTCAAGCGGCCAAAAGATGGTGGGATGGAGCCAGAAAGCTGGTTTTCATACAAATAGAGTTCGGTCAGCTGCTTCAGGTTTCCCAAGCTGGAAGGAATGGGACCTACGAGCCGATTACGAGCAAGGGCTAGCCTTTGCAGTTTCACAAGGCTTCCCAGTTCCGGGGGGATGGAGCCAGAGAACTGGTTCTCATAGAGACCCAGGCCTAAACGTAGCATCGTTAAGTTGCCAATCGACGCAGGGATGGGACCCGTGAGCCTGTTCTTCTGAAGGCGAAGGATAACCAGATTCCGGAGTTTTCCAACCTCCCACGAGATAGAACCAGTGAGCTGGTTTCCATCTAGGAGGAGAACTTGGAGCTCAGTCATGTTCCAAAGAGTGGAGGGTATGGGACCTCTGAGGTTGTTCTCCTGGATTCCAAGGCTGGTTAACTGCACCAACTTCCCTATCTCCTCCGGGATCGACCCAGTGAGCTGATTGCCGAAGAGATTTATTCTTGTGAGCTTGGTTAAGTTTCCAATGGTGGAAGGGATGGAGCCTGTAATGTGGTTATCAGAGATGTCCAAGCCTACCAGGTTGATGAGGTTTCCTAAGCCAGAGGGGATGGAACCAGAGATGCGGTTTCCATAGAGAGACATGAGAGCTAACCTCGTCAGGTTGCCGAAGGATGCAGGGATGGAGCCCGTGATGCTGTTGTTGAACAAAGCCAACTCCACCAGGCTCCGGAGGTTTCCCATCTCCGGCGGCAGCGATCCGTTTATCTGGTTCAAGAAGAGGTACAGGTTGCGGAGGTTTGTGAGGGAACCGACCTCGGGCGGGATGGCACCGGTGATCCGGTTTTGGGAGAAGTCGAGCTGGAGGAGCTGGGTGAGGTTGGCCAGCGAGGCCGGCAGGGACCCGGAGAGCCGGTTCTGCGACAGATCGAGGGAGGAGAGCCTGGAAAGGTTGCCGACGCCGGCGGGGATGCTCCCGGAGAGCTGATTACCGCCGAGGTGGAGGCGGGTGAGGGAAGGGAGGGCAGAGAAGTCGAGGGCGCCGAGCGTACCGGCCAGCCGCGCACTAGGGAGGCTTACCTGGATCACCGCCGGCTCCGCCCCGTCGCTGCATGTTATTCCAGTCCAGTTGCATGGGCTGCCGTGGTCGGAGAAGAGGGTCCAGGACCGGAGGGCCTCCTTCCCTCCCTGCAGGCTGGCTTTCCACCGCAGGAGAGCGGCGCCTTCGGCTTCCACTGACGCCCTTGCCGTCGCAGCAACAGCAAGAAGAAGAAGAAGAAGGCGGCACTGGAGGGAGAGCAGATGGCGCTGGAAAAGACGTAGAGAGGAGCCCATGGCTGGCTGTGTCATGGGGTGTGTAAGCGAGCTCTGTTGGGCACGTAAGGTTGCCGTGGTTTCCTTAAAATAAAACTGGGTTTCTCTCCTCACCTTGTTAACTGAATGAGACCGGAAATAATTAGTACAAGGGTCTAAACCCAGTTTTAATGCTAGGATGCTTCATTCTTTTAATTTTCTAAATTTTATCTGAAATGTTTAATTTTCTCAATTTTTTTAATTATTTTAATTCTACTATTTATTATTTATTTCACGTTTCATTCTACTTCTTCCTATCAAATCACTAGAAATAATGTGATATAATTCTCTTTATTCTGTTTAGAATACCAACGACCTAACAAATTAAAATATTTCTTATTCTAATTATTTTTTTTAAAATCTTATTATGATATAAACTATTCTACGAACAAAGTCACACGTGAAATCTTGAAACCATTGACTATGGATCCTGTTGCAGTCAAGAAGAGGGGCACCTCCATTGACGCCGGACAAAAGTCCCCGAGCAATTTCCAGGAAGAAGGCCGCCCGGTGACGTTTTCTTCCCCTTGCTTTGCCGTGGCCAGCGCGTTGGGAGTTAGGAGCGCATATGACAAAGTCGCCGCCCGTGGAACTACTGGTCCGTTCGATGTTTCAGTTCCCTTAGTGGGCCCACTGAGGGAGCTCGGGCAGTAGTGAGAGGGAGCACTCAAAGCTTGCAAAAAAGCCCTTTATTGTGAATTTAAAAAGTTATCTCTGAAGAATTTATTTGTAAATATCCTACTCACGACTGCGCCCCCCGTGCGTGAGTACTCTGAGTAGGTACCGAGGGGAACTCAACCCGTTTGGTCGTCGCAGTCAAAAAGTTGGGAATCTTGATGATGTGAACAATTTGGTCGACGCCGGTCTTCACCAAAAGTTTGGACGGACTTGGGGGAGGACGCGTGAGCCAGTAAGCTGTCTGATTTGATGTAATGGTACGAAAATATAGATTTTTAGATTAACAATTCTGAAATTAACCTAAATCATATCTTCAGGTCTAATATGGAAACTGTTCATATGTTAAACTTTAAAAATAACATACTTATATCATCCTATAATGTTTCAAAATTACCACAATAATTATATATTTGATACGTACAAACATTTCTATATATCACTAAAATGGTATCTTTGATGGATATGTCAGTTTGTAAGAGTATACAGGATAATATGCAAATAGGTGTGATATTTTATGAAGCTTAATATGTAACAGGTGGTTAATATAAACTTATTTCTTTTAAAATCACATACTTTAAAATCCTTAGTTTTGATCCGTAATGGTTTTAGACTGAAAACTCAAGATAAAAATTAATTATTGCATATTTATTGCATAAAAGTCAAGATAACCTAATGCTAAAATAATTATTCCTTAAAAGTCAGCAAAACGCAATGATCATAGTATAGTGAAAGCAGACGAATGTACAACAATGCGCGTGACATGTTCCAAAAATAAGAAGAAAAAAGGGTATAATACATCGCAACACTTCCATCATATAAGAGTATACTTTCCTTTTTAGCTTCCGAAAATGTACTAATTGTAAACTATATTTTCCCCCTAAGCATATAATATGAATAATTATATTTTATACCTACACATTTGCAAAATCAACAAAGAGACTAAACCTTTTAAAAGCTACATAATGAAATATAAAGGAAGACAACTTACATGATTGTAGTTGGTACATAAAGCGTCAATGTGCGAAGGAATGGTCGTGAAATTGCTAAACGTTTTCATTGAGTTTTTCGTCTCACGAGACTGACTTTGACTCTAGTAAACCTTTTTAAACATAAACTAACCACAAATAAGGTTAAATAAGTAAGGAATTAATATTCGAAAAAAAAATTTATTCCTAAACTTCAACACCTTGTACTATTAGAAATGGCTGCAACGTGGGTAGCCGTAATCTGTAATGGCCATCCCAAGCCTGCAAAAGGGCCGACTTGTACATTTTGAACCCCACATAACATGGCAAAAGAGGACATGTTGGGGGAAGCATGCGTTCGCCACTGTCGGACAACTCGTACCATATTATGATGAACTTGAGTCAGGCCGAATCACCCGAACCTAATGGGTTTGTGTCGGCTTAGGGCGGATCGTCGTAACTCGTGCGATCTGACTCGAGCTGATCCAATGAGGGCATCGTACCGTACCACCCGAGCCCATTCGTCTCGTTCGTTTCCGACAGTGAAAGCTCAAACCCCTCTCTCCCTTCTCTAGCGATCGCATCGTTTTGGCTGCCGATCCACTCTGTTCGTGGACTCCTATTGCCTCAAAGGTAAGACTCTCACTTTAGTTTGGTCCATTTTTAGATACGTTTGGGTTAGTTTTCTATATTTTTGAAAGATTTTTAAGGTTTTAACTTTGAACCCCATGAGGATTTTTCTAACCCCATAAAACCCAAACCCACACAATTCCATAAAAAAACCATTAGATTCGGTTTCTTTGTCATTTAAGGTGTATAAAACATGCTTAGGATTATTTTGGAACGCTATTAGAAAGATTTGGAACAAAATTTGTCATGAATCTAGAGAGATTTAGGATTGATTTGAAGCATTTTTGTTGAAATTTGAAAATGAATGAGAAATTAGGAAAAATAAAAAATTAGATTAATATTAGTTAATTGTTGTGAGATCACATAGAAAGATTTGGAACAAAATTGTTCATGAATCTAGAGAGACTGGGAGTTGATTTGAAGTATTTTCTTGAAATCTGAAAATGAATGAGAAATTTAAAAAATGTATAAAATTATATTAATGTTAGTTAATTGTTATGAGATTGCATACCATAAATATGATTTGAATGATAATGAGATTGATTGTAAAATATTATTTTTCCATGAAACTTAATTTTTTGTTGATTTCATCTTTTATACAATTTAGTAAATAAAAAATTTAAATAATAATTAAAACTTATAAAATAGTAAATAATTATATTTGTGCACTTCAGAATTTTAGATGTATAAATGTTAGTGAATCTAAGACTTCCATGAAAGCATGAATGTATGCGTTGACTTAATTGAATGTACTTTTTAAATTTTTGATAAATTTAAAATTCAAAGTTCTCTTTTATTGTAAAAAAATAAAAGGGATTTTTGCAAATAACCTCCCAAAAGATGTCATATTTGTAGATAACCCCCTACATGATTCATATTTGTATATAACCTGCTTAACTTTAGTAGTATTTGCATATAACCCCCTTAACTATATGATTTGTTTTAAATTTTACTTGAGTTAAAATATTTTTACTTCACATAAAAATAAAAATATTTTTTTAAAATTTTAAATATATATATAACAAACTTATAAGTAGATGTTTATGTGATTTTTCTTATGAGAAGTATGCAACTTAATTGAGGATATTTTTGATAGTTTCATATAATAGCTTTCACATATTCTATGTACAGTAAGAATATTTTAATTTAAGTGAAATTCAAAGTAAGCTCAAATAGTTGAGGGGGTTGGATGCAAATAACATCATAGTTAAGATAGTTATTCGCAAATATGAATATTACAAGGGGTTATTTACAAATAACCCCAAAATAAAAACATGACAAATATATTAATTACTTATAATTTGATGATAATTCACATTAGCATACAACTTGTCATGATTGTATTTCTTAGATATATTATTTTCTTATTTGCATAAATAATTATATTTTGTTTTAATTTAGATGCCTCCAAAAGCACAAATCGATGATATAGGATGGCAACATGGCATGATGGTGGATGGCAATAGGCACTAGTTCAAGTGCAACTATTGCGGCCATGTTGGCAAGGGAGGTGGAGTCTCCCAATTAAAAAAGTATCTTGCAGGAGACAAAGCAGTAGGTTATAATGAAACAATTGGCTGTAAGAATGTACCAAGAGAAGTCAAAATTTTGATGTTGCAACACATAAGAGATGCAAAAAATCAGACTTAAAGGAAGAAAACATAAAAAGAAGCACAAGAACGTATCGTAGTCAGTGTTGCTGATGATCAGACTGTGAACACATTAAAAACAGATGAATAATAGACTAATAGCGGTGATGATGTGCAAGAGGTTCATGATGGGAGACCTCTTCCACTTGAAAGGCTATGTATGAAAGTATAGAGTTACAATTTGCATCCACATGCCACTATTTAGATGATGAGGGATTTATATTTTTTTTAGACTTTGATGAAGATGACTAACTTATATTTTCTTTCATATTATATATATGTTGATATTTGGATCTCCTTTTGTGGTTATGTTTTATTTTGAAAGTTAAAGAAGTTCAACGCCAAAGGAAGAAGCCTAACATGGATGTTGATGATGATGCTTGATTGCTTGACTTCATGTTTTACATTTTATGTATTGTATTTGTGGACCTCTTGCAAATTATTTTCAAGTTTCCTTGGGTATGGACTATAGATTCTATGATTTTCGTAGGAAGTATGTTCTATTTGAACTTTAAAGCATTGTGTTCTATTTCAAAGGAAAATGTTGTATGTTAAATTTGAATTATGTATGGACAAGATGTATCAACTTTCTCTTGATGATGTTTGATGATTTTTATGTTCTTTGTAGTATGTGTGGATAGTCTCAACATTTTTTAAGGATGTGTCAGAATATGATTTAAATTGTTACAGGAGTTCACTGCCAATGGAGAAAAGTCTAAGATCGACATTCAAGTGGATGTACAGTATGTTTGGATAGTTTTGATCTTTTTTGTGTTCCTTCAATTTTGTGTGAAAATTTTAATGTACGTCTACACAAGAAATTTTTTGTCATTCATTCGAGTGTCTAGATGTGTTTCAAATGATGACATTTTCATAGTGAAATCAACTCATAGGTAAGTGAGTATACATTTTGTCTAATGATTCTTTATATTAGATTACTGGAGTTCTTTTACAGGTGATTCCATTTATGTGATCTTATAATTTTGAGGTGTAATTATTTTAATTCTTAAGTTCTAGAGTGCAATCATTGAATTCTACCATATATTACTTATTAGGAAAGGTGAGAAATTATTGCAATATAAAAAAAAATAGTCTAACAATTGAAAAACTATTGAAATCAATAAAAAAAAAAAAAAAAAACTCATGTTTCCATGCAACTTGGCCTAATATGTGCGAGTCAGCTCGACTCAGACCAACTCGTATCGGATCATGGGAGATCTGAGTCGAGCCAACTGTTTGAGTTGGCGAACCCTGCCTGCAATGCTGGTAAGTAGCTGATTGATTAGCTTTAATTAGATGACTGCTGTGGTAAATATATTTGTTATTTTTTTAAATATCCTAAGGAGGGAGTAGTCTTAAGGAATGATCGGACAGTCACCTACTTTTGTCTTATTTCCCAAAAGGAAAAGATTAGATTGCCCTTTTTGTCTTATTTTTTGTTTTTTAAATCCTTTTAAACCCTTGTATAGTAATCCCAAGAGTTGCACCTTTCCCATTTCTTTTTTTAAAAGCAAAAAGACACTATTCTCTGCAACAGTGATCAAACAATTGTTAACGTGCATTGCAACAAGTATTACTAGAGTGACAATTGTTGCTGTGGTTGGAGTAAAGGACATGGAGGCCGAATAGAGGGAATGGACACAGCTGATGCTGGTGGACACAACGGGCCAGGCTTAACGGGCCCCTGTTCAGGCGGGCACATTGACATTCCTAATTAGCCTCTGAGATGTGCAATATTCTAAAGGTTTCTTTGAGTTTTCTTTTTAATTACAATCTTTGCTTGATTGTAATACCCTCCACTGACATGGGCATTAACCGGAAGTAAAAAATGTAAGCTATTTGGAGATGAGATTGAAATACTTTTCTGCGTCCTCAGTCACAAGAACAAAAGATAAATCACCCTTTTGGCCGAAGATAATAAGTGGAGATACACTCGATTTAGAGAATGAAATTTAGAAGATTTCATCTCAACATGAGTACTGTTTTAGGCTTTGTCAATCTTCCTTTTAAAATATACGGATTAGATGGTGGCTACTCAATTCCCAGTTAAAAGAGTTAGGTGGGTAAATACGTATGGACTGAAATAATTTAGTTCTTTTTTTTTTTTTACATTGATAACACTATTTACCCTATATGCTTCTGAAAAACACCGTATGTACATCTATATTCTCAACTCTCACATATTGTCATCAATATTCTTAAAATGTTCATAATGTTGCATTTATACTCTTCTGTCAAAATAACGTGAATTTTCATCAAATATGCCAAAAAAGTTCCATAAATCATGATAAGACTAAAGGGTGCCGGGAGTATATATATATATATAAAATTTTAACGAATTGAGGGGCATCTATGCAAAATATTAGTAAATTTAGGAGTGTCTATGCAAATCTTTAGATGGAAGGATATAAGTTTAACTTTTTTCAAGATTTTAAAAGTATTGGTAATAATATATAAAAGTTGGAAATATAGATGTAAATAAGATATTTTTCAAAAACATACATAAAAAAAACCTCCATATAATCAAACAGATGGCCGAATCGCACTCTAGTTGCCCGTTGGCACATTCGGGGTGGCATATTTGAGGAGTGTGGTTCCTCTCAGTATAAATTTAGACTGTCAGTAAGTAGAGAGAGAAAGAGAGAGTCTTTCATATATAGAAGATCTCTACTCAGATGTGAAGGGGGCGTCCCCGGATGAGCACAAACACAGGTTCCTTAGCCACTAAGTTCTGCGTTAGTGCCAAGTTGTAAACACACAAGCTTTTTCTTCTAAGAAACCCACCCACTCAGAGGAGATTAGGAGAATCCCATGCACTTGTCCTCGATCGCATTCCAAATGCAGGCTAATAAGATGCATCCACGTCATGGGGCATGAAAACCGACGAAGCTTTCTTGTGAAGTCTTTCCCTCCGAAGTAACGCGGTAGCTCGCAAGACCAATTAGAGGCGGATGACGAGAGCAAAATTATGGAAGCGGTCCATACGAAGACCGGAACGGGTCCAGCGCCTTGGCCTTTCTCTTTCTTTTCCATTTCTGAGTCACCGAGGAAGGAAGTGGAGAGCGAGGAAATGGAAGGGCCGGCGGCGAATGGCGGAGAAGGAAGAGGTCGAGGACGACAAGGTGACATCGAGAGGTTGCCGGAGGACTGCGTCGCCCGCGTGCTGTCATTCACGTCGCCCCGCGACGTGTGCGGGTCGTCCGCCGTCTCCAAGGCGTTCCTCTGCGCAGCGGAGTCCGACCTCGTGTGGGATCGCCTCCTGCCGCCGGACTACGGAGAAATCCTCCACAGGTCGTCGCCTCCGGTGGCGTTCTCGTCCAAGAGAGAACTCTATTTCCGTCTCTGCGATTCCGTCCTGGTCGACAGCGGCGGCAAGGTGAAAAACCCGTCGCTTCTGCTGTCCTCTAGTGCTCTGTCTAGTCTCCTTCATCTTCGATTCAGAAGAGAATAGGAGTGCCCAACGTTACGTTTGGCTTGGTTTGACAGATGCTATGGTTGGAGAGAGCAACTGGTAAGAAATGCTACATGCTTTCGGCAAGGGCCCTGCGGATTATATGGGGAAACGACACCCGCTACTGGAGGTGGATCTCTCTGCCTGATGCCAGGTTATATAATACTCCTCATCCGACCTCTTTCGTTCGGCAGCTTAATTTGCATATATCTATTAGAACACTCAAAACAAAGGCCAATCTGTCGTAAGAACTGGTGGTCCAGAGGACCAAAGCCTTACCTATAGATATGCGGCAGGCAGCATCTTCCATGTTATCTCTTACCACACTTTGCATCAACAATCCTAATCCAATAACATTTAGAAAAGTGATTCAGTGATCAAGGTCAGAAGAATTTTTTCAGTTAACTCCTTCCGTAAAAGATAAAAAGAATAAAATAAAAATATATCGCCCGACCACATGGTACGATCGAATCTACTAAATAGGGCCTCTTAACAATTATGGGCCAAAAATTTGCAATTTGGTTTGTCACAGGATGCGACTTTACAAAGATGTTTTAGCGTGCAGTTAATAAGTTTAATTGCCTTCTCTCTCTTTAAGAAATAAATTTCCTGACAATACTTCTTATTTTGGTCATGAATAATTCAGTCTTAAGAAACTACGATGTGCACGGGGAATAAAGATCCGTCAAGTGGAAGGTTGAACTGAACTCAGTTAACATAGAGAAACAAATTTTAGAAAAAAGAACTCCCTCGTGGACAACTTTTTTGATTATCGATAAAAGATGTTTTTGAAAAATTCTCTCTCCTCTCTTTGTACTTCCTGAGTTCCAACCAAATTTATCATTGACAAGATCCGGACTCATGCACGGAGGTGGACTTTCTTGTAAACGATGAAAATGCTACTCATCGTCCACTAATGTGTATACCCTTAGATATTCCTTGCAATCATTTTGAGCAATGTGGATTGATGAAGAGATTATTGCTTTCTGGTGGAAAGTGGAAAAGTTACCTAATGAGATGGAGTTATGGCAGGTTTCAGTAAAAATAATTCTCTACACTTGGAGATTATGATTACAATAGAGGGAATTGATCTGTACATATAGGCTGCTCCCTGTCGGAGGTGGTGGGCCTTTACGGTAGAAATAAAATAAATTTTATTACATTTAGAAAATATTTTTAAGTACAAAACCTCTTTCAAGTACGGCCAGCCCAAGACAATGCCTAGATGCTCTCCCATATACTTCCCCTCCCTCACGTTTCCCTTTGTACCGGCTGAGATAATGATTGAGATTGTTTACTCCATTTCTTTTACATCATTTGTGTTTCATTTATTTTGATTGGTCTAAAATATTTAAAAAATAAAAAATTCTCTTTTTTAAGTTCTATTTTCTTCCCAACATAATAATTGAACCAATCAAAATAAATGGTGTAGAAGAAATAGAGTAGACGATCTGGTGTGCTGAAATAAATAAATAAATATATATATATATATATATATATATATATATATATATATATATATATATATATATATATTTCTCCAAGCCATTCTTACCAATGCGTTGTCTTCTGGACTGTCAAAAAATTAAATAACTTCCATTGAGGAAGAAATCAAATTAGCTTTTTCTCATTGCATAATCTGAAAGGTCTGGGCTCTTGAATTCCTATTCCCCTTAGGTTCGTCGTAGCGAACATATCTCTTATGTCTTGCCGTTAATTTCTTTGGTCCTCAGGTTCCCAGAGGTAGCTGAGCTCCTAGACGTGTGTTGGTTGGAGATCACAGCCAGCATAAGCACTCGCGAGCTCTCACCGGGGACGAGGTACGGCGCCTATCTCGTCATGTGCTACTCCGACCACACGTACGGTCTCGAGTACCCGCCGCAGGAGACGGTTGTCTCCCTCGGGGGAGTGCAAGCCTCCACACGCAAGATCCGCTTACACGAACAAAGGCTCCGAGTCCGAGAGGACTACCGCCGGGGAGCCCCATTACACTACCCGTGGTTCTTCCCCGCTGACGAGATTGACATGGTGGAAGAGGACCAGAACATTGACATAGTGGAAGAGGAAGAGGAGGTCCCGGCCATTGGAACCGGATCTCCGGATCACCCAGAAGCCGGCGGAGGGCACAACGCCGACGAGAGCGACGCCTCTGAGGACCTTTCAGCTGTTCAGGTGGGGCAGCCATCCGACAGAGGCGAGGGGGTCTGCGTCCCTCGCGCGAGAGGAGACGGGTGGATGGAGCTGGAGATGGGGGACTTCTTCATTGAGGCCGGCTCCGAGGAGCTGGTGGATGTGAGGCTACAGGGGTGGCAGAGTCTACACTGGAAGTCCGGGCTTATAGTCCATGGCATCGAGATGAGGCCGATGCCCTAGAGACTAGGGAAACCCATGCATGATCTGGACAAAGGTAGTGATGATACCGTTTTCCTCTATGGTTTGATTTTAAAGAAAAAATTGTAAGTGTTAATGTTACCATGTATCTTAAGAAGAAAAGGAAAAGAGAGAAGGATTGAACAGCGGATTTTGGAAATTTGCTCTGTTTTTTTTACTTCGTTGCTGTTCTGCATTGCTCTTCTTCTATCTATAACATGCACATGTATGATCACATGTGACTACAACAGAGGTGGTTCTTGCCTATATGGTTTACATAATTACGTGTGTAGAAAACAAGAGTCACTGCAACAAAATTGTTCTGTACTTACATATGACACTTACGGTTTTGTTAAGTGTTAATATAGAAAATGATTTCTTACGGTTTATTAAGTTTTAGTTACATAATATTAAACCGTAAGTATGTGTCTGTAAGTAAAAGATATATTTTATTTGTTTAAAAATAAAACTCCGTAAGTGTTTGCCCGCCAAACCGAAAGACTACCGCGCTACCGAAAAACCCCGAATAATATTCCCCGCCCTCACGCAACCCCCAAATCCCCAAAAGAAGGCCTTCACCCCTAAAACCCCCAAATCCCCCAAAACAAACCCTCGAAGCACCATTGCCGCCGCTAGCTTCTTCTTCTCGGTCCTGCGCGCCCCCACTCGCCGTCTTCAAGAACAAGGCACTGCGCGCTTGGTGGTACGTTTCCAGGTAACGGTCTGAAAAACAAACATTTGGACCTCAAATGTTCACCTGATTTTCAGTTCTTCTCTTCTGCCTCCGTTCCCCTTTGCTACCAGTGGAAGAGGTGAAGACCAACTGAAGCTACCAGTAGACGAGGTGAAGGGTTCACCGGAGTCCGGCGACAGCACTAGAGCTCCGTCGTTGTTGATGGACCACGAGAGCGGCTCTCAGAAACCTACAGGTTAGTAAACAAATCCTCTTTTGTCCGTGTGTTTTTTGATTGGTATGCTCCCACCCCCTTTTCCTTTCTGCCGAGCGAGGCGGCCATGCACCCTTCCACTTCCAGGTGTAGAAGAAGGGGAAAGGGGTGTGGGGGCTGTAGCCATTAACAGCGTCGGTGAAGGGACCCATTTTGCGGTTGTTTCTTATTTAAAAGCTCTCTTCGGAGGTGAGGAAGTCGTCCTCTGTACTCTCTCTCCTATCTTCTTCTTCTTGTTTTCGTTTCTTTTGCTTGAAGCGTCTGGTCTGCAAGCGTGTTGTAGAAGTGATCATGGGAATGCTTTCTTCTTCCTTTTTTTTAAATTTTTTTTCAGCTTGTATCAGTTTCCATGGTCCCTCCACTGGCCATTTTCCAGGAAAAAGTTGTGGGCTTTATGCCCTTTTCTTCTTTAATCCCGAAGTTCTTAATTTTCCATTGCCAAATTTGTCTTCTTCTTTTTTTTCCTTAGATTTCCACCAACCATCTTCCAAGGAAAGATGTAGGGTTCACGTCTATTTTCTTGTTTTAATTCCAACGTCAAAACTTGTTTTTTATTCCTTTGATTTCACCATTTAGATGGAGGAATGCCCACCACTTCTATGTTTTTTTCTACCAAGCTACACGCTTTAGCATAAATTTTCTCCGCTCCGGCTGTCCCTGTCACGTTCTCAAGAAACTGACGAAAGCTTTGAAAATTTAGTGAAAATTAGTTAAAATGTTAATTTTGATATACAAAAAACAATTTTGGAAAATAAAAATAAAATCACTTTTCTTAACAGTTTCATTCTAGAGAATACATAAAAATTTATTAAAATTCTTCAAATGAATCATTTTTTTGTAAAGATTCTGATTAATTTTTTTGTTAAACAAACCACAAATTTACCTTTGCTTATCCTACTATCCTGTCGGCAGCCTCTGCGCGCTCTCCTCTTCGATCCCACCCAACTGCGTCCACTTGGTGAAGTCATGTATTTTTTTGATCGATGGGGAGTGGTGTTGGCATTGTTGGCGTTGGTTCTCAAGAAAACTTGTACGACTCCCTAGTCCCTTCCCTTCCCCTCTTTCTACACCCTCCTACAAGTGCCCATTAACAAACTTTCAATTGCAGAAGCCTGAAGCCACCAACTTCACGTTTAGATTTTTACTTTAGAATACCCAGAAGCAGCACTCTTTAAAAGACAACAATAATTACCGACTAAAGAAGCTTTATAGGAAAAGAAGAATTAGAGGAAAAAAAAATTAACAAGTTAATGATCTTTTAAAAATTAACAGGCTAATGATCCTTCCCTCTCCCTTCAAAATTCCCTAATGTAAAAATTATTAGTCTTGATTAAAAATATAGACTCTGGTAACTTTGTTATTATCAGTTCCGCACACTTCTATGCATTTTTATTTGCTGAAGTTTTTCATATACTAACTTTATTTTGCTTTTATCTTGATTATATGTGTTCTTATGTCAAATAGTTACATTTTAGTTTGCATAAATTATGAAATATATAGATCAACCAAGGTACTGATGTTTTTTTTTTTATCATTTGTAGTGAAGTTCATTTATCATTTTATATTGATAAATATGGATTGGAATTGGATGGATCAACCAAAGCACTCAAAGGAGTACTTAGATGGTGTTGATAACTTCATTAATTTTGCTTTTGAATCTTTGGGAGGTTGTGCAAGTATCAAGTGCCCTTGTTTACATTGTGCATGCACTTTGAAATGGGAAAAAGAAATAGTTATAGAGCATTTATACTTCAATGGAGTCATCAAAGATAAGAAGTTTTGGTCTTTTCATGAGAGTGGTTCAAGTTCTAGAAAGCCATCGGCACAAGATAATTCATGTGAACTTCCTTTTAAGGATGGTGCTATACATGATATGTTACAAGATGTTTTTGGTATGGAGAACATCGAAGATGCGAAGTCTCAATCTAGTGGTGATGATGAAAGGAATCATGATGAACTTAACAGTCTGATTGAAGATATTGAACAACCATTATACCCAGGATGCAAGAAGTTTAACAAACTTTCCTTTGTAATTCGACTATTCAACATAAAGTGCATGGGTCAAATGAGTAACAAAGCTTTCAACATGTTATTGAAATTGCTAAAGGAAGCCTTTCCAGAAGGTGAGGTATTACCAAGTTCTTTTTATGAAGTGAAGAAGCTTATTAGTGACTTTGGATATACTTATGATCGGATTGATACTTCTCCTAATGATTGTATATTATATCGGAAGGACTATGAGTCATATGAACAGTGCCCTAAATGTGGAGAAGCTCGATGGAATACACGTGAAAAAGGTGATGACAATGTAAAAAAGGTAGCAAAGAAAATTCTTCGTCACTTTCCTTTGATTCCAAGATTGCAGAGGTTATACATGTGCTCTAAATTTTCTACAAATATGAGGTGGCACCAAGATGAGCGGCAAGAAGATGGCATTTTGAGACATCCGGCAGATTCACCTTCTTGGAAATATTTGGATTCAATTGATAACTTTGGTTCAGAATCTCGAAACGTACGGTTGGGTTTAGCAAGTGATGGTTTTAATCCTTTCAGAACAATGACCATCAGCTATAGTACTTGGCCTGTACTCTTGTTTCCATACAACCTACCTCCATGGCTTTGTATGAAGGCACCAAATTTTTTTTATCTCTATTTATACCAGGCCCAAAGAGTCCGGGCAATGATATAGATGTCTATCTACAACCACTTGTAGAGGAATTACAGATGCTATGGAATGGGGTTGATACCTATGATGCTTCTAAAGGTGAAAAGTTCCGTATGCGTGCTGCATTATTGTGGACCATAAACGATTTTCCAGCATATGCTTATCTATCTGGTTGGAGCACAAAGGGCCGATTAGCTTGTCCTATATGTAACAAGGATACATGTTCACATTGGTTAAAGGTAAGTGGAAAGCATTGTTATATTGGCCATCGTCGGTGGTTGAAGGGATCTCACAAATTTCGTTCGTTGAAACGACAGTTTGATGGAAAAGAAGAATGGAGAGATAAGCCTACACCATTGTCTGGGATGGATGTGTTGGAACAGTTGCATGGACAATGGTGTAGGCTTATCTCAAGTGAAACAAGTATGGTATGTGTTGGAAAGCCTCCAAAAGTTTCAGCCAAACCCATGAAACGATCAGGTAACAAATTGAAGTCCAAGAGAAAACGCAAAAATAAAGATTCATCCAAGAATGTTAAGGAGAGTGACAACATTGAGGATTCTAAATATCTATCTTGGAAAAAGAAAAGTATTTTCTTTGAGTTGCCTTATTGGAAATCATTACTTCTTCGGCATAATCTTGATGTAATGCACATTGAGAAGAATGTTTGTGATAACATTCTCGGTACTCTTCTTGATATTGATGGTAAAAGTAAAGATGGATTGAAAGCTCGTCAAGATCTAGAAATCTTGGGTTTAAGGTCGTCCCTTCATCCCCAAACATTAAGTCCAAAGAGGCTATTGTTACCACCTGCCATCTTCACACTAAGCAACATTGAGCGTGAACAAGTTTGCAATGTCCTAAAACATGTCAAAGTTCCTGATGGTTATGCATCTAATATTTCAAGACATGTTAATCATAAGGACCGTAAGAAGATTTGGGGTTTGAAGAGCCATGATTGTCATATTATCATACAACAATTACTTCCAGTAGCAATTCGGGGAATAGCACAAAAGAAAGTAAGATCAGCAATTATTGACTTATGCAATTTCTTTTCACAATTGTGCTCGAAGACATCTTCAGCTAGTGACTTTTATCATCTTCGCCAACATATTGCAATGATTTTGTGCAATTTGGAGATGATTTTTCTCCCAAGCTTCTTTGATGTCATGGTACATTTGCTTATCCATTTACCTGATGAAGCGAGAGTTGCTGGTCCTATATACTATCGATGGATGTATCCTATTGAAAGGTGTGTTTAGTTATTTCTTATATTGAATAATGTGAATGATATTGAATATATTTGAATTTTTAAACTAAACGATTTAAAGTTTTGACAGGTATTTAGTGAGGCTTAAGTCATATGTTCGCAATAGGGCTCTTCCTGAAGGTTCCATGGCAGAAGGTTATTTAGCTGAAGAGACTATCACATTTGCTTCAAGATATTTGGATGATGATGTTGAAACATGGCTTAATCGGCCTTTAAGAAATGAAGATGATGGTGGGGTTACAATCGAAAAGGGATGAGAGATATTTTCTGAGAGTGGACGTCCTTTAGGGGTCGGAATCATTTGCAATATTGACAATGAAGAGTTGAGTCAAGCACATCGTTATGTGTTATATAATTATGCAGCAGTGGCTCCTTACATAGCGTAAGTCACATCTATAATTTGCAGTTAATATACTAATCTATTATTCTACTAGTGTCATATATCTATGTATCATACAGTATGCACCTTGACTTGATTCGCAAAGAAAGACCCCGGTCATCTGAAATGGAGATTGAGCGCACTCATACCTTAGAGTTTCCACAATGGTTCAAAATACAAGTGAGTAAATGTATTTCTATTTTCTGTTCACTTATAAAAGATATCAAATAGTCATGCTGACTAATACCTTTTACCATATATAGGTTAACAAATTGCAAGAACAGAACAAAGAAGCATTAGATCCAAAGCTACGTTAGTTGAAGGATCGTCCGCTACACATAGTGAAAAAATTTAATGCATGTTTAATCAATGGCTTTCGATTTCAAACTTGGAGAGTGGAGGAACGTAGAGTCACCCAAAATAGTGGAGTAATTATGTCTGCTAGGACCTCTAGTTTCTCAAGTTCAAAAGATAAATGCCCAATTCGTGGAGATGTGACTTATTATGGAGTCCTAGATGAAATTGTACAGTTCAACTATTATGGAGAAATGAAGGTTTTACTTTTCAAGTGTGATTGGATCGATATTCAACGAGGAGTAAGAGAAGAAGATGGCTTTATATTGGTAAATTTCAGCCACAAGTTACGTACTTCAGATCCATATGTCTTAGCTTCTCAAGTGAAACAAGTATGGTATGTGAAAGATCCCAAGATGGAGGGCTGGCACATCGTCAGGAAGACAAAGCCGAGAAACTATTATGATATGTATTCTGAGGAGAACATTGAAAATGATGAGAATTGGTCAACACCTATCGTTAGTGTTGATGATGTTGATGCAAATCTTTTAGATGATACCAATGTCATATGAGAACGAGGGGACATTAAAGGACTTGAGATCCCAATTTAATTTTATCAGTGAACATTTGCTTTTTTTTTATCATTGTTATGCTTATCTTGTTCAATTGGATTATGTACGTGATTTGATTGCATGTTGGTAATTATACTTGTTCAATTTTTTTACCATTTCAGTAAGCTCTTCACAAACTTGTTTATTTTCCTGTATTTCTGCGACTTATTTTTGAAATAGTGCTGGACATTCACTAATCATATCTTAAAATCGTTCATATACAGGATAACGAGAATATTCACCATGTAAGTTTTAAATATGATGTAGATTCATTTCCCTTGACTATTGTTAATATATTTTCAGTGTCTTTGATTTTTTTTTTGTTTCCTTTTTTTTGTTATCACTTGTAGGGGCAGAAAAAAGTTTTTGAATTATGTATATGACAAAGATGGTGATCATGCAAGTCAAGTAGAGGAGGAAAACAAAGTATTGAAGCAATTTGGTCCAACTGCAACCCAAGACTTGCAGAACAAACGGAGAAAAGAGTTGGCGGACATATATAAAGACTCCAACGAACAAAGGGAGCTAAATACCAATGATTTTCAATCATATATGGAGTGAGATGATATTTTTCTTATAATGTTGTTATTTAGTCATGATAGGTTCATTAATTAAAAAAAAATTGATATTTTTTTACTCTTGTAGGTACTTGTGGAAGAATATGCCGGAAGAACATGTGAATGAGTTCACATATTTTGACTGTTTATGGTTCACCATGTATACACACTCTTCTTCAAGAAAAAAGATTTTATCATGAATAAAAGATAAGAATGTGTTCTCAACGAAATACACTTTTGTTCCAATATGTCTTTAGTGGGTTAGCTTATAAATATAGTCATTACTTGTATAGCACAATGTATGTATATATGTTTCACTAATACTTTGTGTTTCTTAATAGGGGGCATTGGAGCCTTCTAATCCTATGTCACTTTGGCCAGAACTTTCACTCTTCAGCTAACCCTCCAATCATGTTGCTTTTAGATTCACTTTTGAGGGCAGAACCAAAAGAGCTACTTGTTGACATTAGAAGGTAAGTTTTTATGGTATGTTGAAAGTAATTTTTAGTTGATCTGCTGGCTACTTGTTAACTTGACATGTTTTCATATAGGTTCGCAGTTGATATTTATTCTTTAGAGAGAAGGAAAGAAAGAGAAAATGACAAAATTCTGGGGAGAACAATCCAAATTTATCAAGATGTGTCCAGTCATCTGCAAGTATGTTGGCAACCAATGATATGCAGGTATATTGATTATCTTTTGGCAAAATTAAATACTAATAGAAAATAATACTTTGTTCATTCGTATTTTTATTTTATTTTTAATTTTATACAGATTCAAGAAAAACGAGTCAAATTATTGGATATGGGAGGAGAAGAAGTTGGAAATAGCATAGTTATGAGTGAGGAAAAAGATGAAGTTGTGATGGAAAAAAATTTAGGTGATACTTTCTGTGAGGTATCTGTTCTTTTAGCAGTCAAACCAGATGCACCACTGTTTGTCAAAGATGCAGAAAGAATAAATATGAGAGATGCTGTGGGTAGTCACATTGTTTGGTTTAAAGACTATGTAAGATTCTTCTTTTATTTAAATTTTTAGATGTAATTGTTTATTTAGACTCTGAAAATAATCTTGTGAAAAAAAAATTTCTTACAGGTTCAACCTTATATGGTGTAATTTGGGTGAAGGAGATATCAACTTTATGGTCTTATGGTTTATGATTATTTTTTTTATTGTATTTTTGAAAAACGGATGGATTATGTAATTGATAGATAGATGTAAATTTTCTTCATGTGACGATTTCGTTTGATGTTGTGATGTGTTTCTAAACTTTACAGGTGGAATATATTGACACAAGTATACATTTTGTTATACGAAAGAATTTATTCAATGTGTGATATAATGTGTGTACGTGATAGAAATGTGTTACGCGTACATTATACGTGAAATGTAGAATGAGTGCATGATTCCGTTATAGAGAATTAATACATTTCCTTTTATGTGAAATGGCATAAATAAAAAATATATAAATTGTTAGGTATTGTTCGATAAATTATATTCTAACGGTTTGACCAACAAATACTTACGATTTTTTGAGTAAGTACAGATGATAAGATGTTTTTCAAAATATTATATGGTAACAGTTTGGTTTGCGTTTGCTTACGGTGTTTTCGGTAGGTATAGATCAATCTGTAATTACGGTTATTAAAACGACGGTATAGATTTTGTCAACTTACGGTTGCGTAACCGTAGGTATAGTCTATAAGAACGGTTGCTACACGTACGGTTGGTGGCCGTAGAGGGTTTCGTAAGTAAAAGTATTTACTAACGGTGTTTGGTACACAACTTACGGTTATCTGCAGTAAGTATATACCAAATTTGTTGTAGTGAGTGGTTAAGATATTTGAGGGTTCAACCTCTTTGTGCGTAACCCTAACCGGGATTTAGCTTGAGTAGATTGTCATCTCCTTGAAATAAATCCTCAATAATATCTCATGATTTCATCCCTTGTGGCAGCATTTGTTTAAGATTTTAAGAGTGTTAGATTATTGGAAAATTTGGGATAAGACATTTGGCTAAAATAAAGGGACACATAAGGTAAAAATTTTAAAAGTCAAGGAGCATGACCGTTATACACAGACTCCTCTTTTCAGCTTTTTCTAGTATCCAAAAAACTGAGAATACTGAGAGAATATAATGGTAGATTTTAATAATTACCCATACTTTATTCATTTGATAGGAAAAGACAACAATACGGAAGGTCCAACTCAATCATCTTCCTTAATATCTCTCTCCAAGTTAAAAAATAATAACAAAGACTTCACTTCGATTCTCAAGACATTATGAAAAAGCTAGAAAAAGTCTTCCCATGCCAGAAGCTGCCCTCTCCTTCTTTTAGCAGAAACAAACCGAACCTACAATCAGGTCGACCCCTCACACAATGTTATGATTAGGGGCCTCTCAGGTTCGGGGTCCCTTCCGTTCTCAATATGATTTGTTTGTTCCCCACTGAATATTTGGGTTCATTGTAGTAACTCCTTACATAATAAAGGTTTGTAATATGGGCGAACAGGGTCTCATCGGTACGGGTGTTTATTATTCGGTTTAAATTGAAAAATCAAATTGAATCGGTCAATTCGATTTGGCATGACTTGGTTTGAATTATTGAAAATTTTGATTTGAATTAAAACTAAACCGAATTAAAAAATTTTGATTTGGTTTAGTTTCTCTTGTTCATAAATCAAACCAATCTGAATAAACTGAATTACGATAAAAAAGTATAATATAAATATTAAATTCTAAAATTAGTGTGAATTTATATAAATAATAAGATATAAAATTTTAAATTATTTTCAGATAATATCTTTTATACTGTCATCTTGTACAAAAAGGTGTTGAATAAAATAGGATGTTTAATTATAATAATCTATTTCCAGACTTAAATTTTTAAATAATTTCTAAATAATATTTTTTAATAATTATTTTTAAAAAATAATGTTGAAATAGATTATTTAACCATAGTGACCTATTATAAGACTCAAACTACAAACCAAATTGAACCAAACGGAATTATTTCGGTTTGATTTGGTTCAATTTGACTCTCTACTTTAATTTGATTTGATTGTTAAAATTTTACTTTCAAATCAAATCAAATTAAGCCGTGAACACCCCTACTCATTAGTTGTTAGTTTAGACTTTAGAGTGGGAAGGGTTTGCATTCTCAGAAATCTACTATGCGAGACCATCCAATCTCTGTTCTCACCTTTTAAGAGTACTTAATGAATGAGTATTAGATTTTTTTCAATGAAAAATCGCCAAAATTATGTGGAGTGAGGATGTGATGGGGGAGTTGGATTTCGTCTGAGGAGGGAGAGGGATGCATAACAATAAGGTATCTTTCTTAAAATTTTGTCTAAGGAAGTTGGTTGCTCCATGTGGGAAAAAACAACTCAATCTATTTTTCAACATAAGGGCAGCCCAAATATCAATGTCAGATTTATATTAATCTTTGATGGTTTGTAAGAAGATTAGAGAATGACTACCCGCGGGTGCTGGTGTGAGAAGGATTTGCCCTGTCACGTCGATGCAGACATGATGCCGGAAACTCCTACCGACTATGACCACTATTCATGATTAGCTAAGCTTTCCTCTTTAATAATCAGTGGATGGATTTAAAATTGTAGACAATTGACTTGTCCAGAATAAATGAACTGGGCACGAGATAGATATGAATCCAGATCCTCAAGTGCAGGTGAGGATGATACTCGCATAAAAAGGGGATTTTTTAAAATAACTTTTTTCATTCTCCTGAAGAATTTTTTTGAAAAACTTCTTTCCTCTCTTACTACTTAACCGATACCCTTCACACCTGCGCTTTCAAGAATCGGACTCGATAGATATGGCAACACCTTGTTGAATCGTGCCGTCTCTTTCTCTCTTCTCAAACTCTAGACGTCTATTGGTCTATGTGATAATACTTGTTGTCTTGCATGCGATGTAGTAAGGATGACGTGGAGTACAACACTTAATATATTTGCACCACATGTCTATTTTTTTGTATTTTGTTATCTTTTTTAGTAGGAAAAAAGAGAATTGTAGCTTTTTAGATAACATTTATTGTTATCTTTTTTTCTCATCTTCCTTTGAAAAGGTCATCTGCAAATTTATCATTCTCCATGTAATTTAACTTAATTTTATTACTTCCGACCTCAATTTTACCATTGCTTACGTAATTCGTTTTTATTATTCCATACTTAAGTTTTTTACTTCGCAACAATTTTATCACTTTTACACTGTTCAATTTTACCACTTTCTTTACAATTTTATCACTTCATAGTAAAAAATGATTGCAAAGTGATAAACTTGTGCAAGAAATCATAAACTTCTTGAACGTGATAAAAATGATTAGGAATAATAAAATTGTGCGAAAAATGATAAAATGTATAATAAGTGATAAAATTGTGCAAAAAGTGATAAAACTGCACTGCAAGTGATAAAATTAAATTGCGTAAGAAATGATAAAATTATATTAAGAAATTATAAAATTAAACTATATAAGAAGTGATAAAATTAATATTAAGAAACTATAAAATTACATAAAAAATAATAAAATTAAATTACGTAAGAAGTGATAAATTTTTATTTACAAGTGATAATATTATATAAGAAGTGATAAAATTGCATAAAAAGTAATAAATTAATAAATAATTTTTTCAAAGAGAGGTGAGGAGAAAAGGATAATAATAAATACTATTAAAAAATTATATGTTCTCTTTCTCTCCATTCAAAATGATAAAAAAGATGAGAAAAAAAAACGTGATGTAAAGTGATTAAATATTGATTCTACGTCAATCTTACTACACTGCAAGTGATACAGTAAATATTACTTTCCGTGCATTGCTGTGTTCGCACATTCTTTAGATTCTGCTATTGGTGGACAAGCACGCTGAGGGATCTAGTTTCTCTCTCTCCCTCTCACGGAGATTTTACTTTCAACACTTCTAGAGCATCTGCTCTTCACTACTCTCTTGCGAATGGGAGTCAGGATGGTTCGATGTCCCTCCCTCGTGTCCAGAGAACAGCAAATCAGTACTAAGTTCCTATATCTTTTATGAGAAAACAGCTACAGAGGACGGCAAATCAGTACTAAGTTCCACCACAGGCATCCCACAGTGCAAAACAGCTACAGAAACTTTGGCTTAATTAACTAAGACACAGAGAATATGTCCTTGACATATACATGAGAATGAAATATATTTCGTATTCTTTCATCTTTTCATAACAAATAATTTAGTTATACTTGTCAATTATTTTTAAGTGGCTAAGACATATAAAGATCTAGAAAGAAAAAAAGTTCAAAAAATCTCATTTCATATATGTCACTTGTGCCTCTATTTGTCGAGTCATTGTCATGTCTCAGCTATGAACTAGAACACGGGCCAGAGGAGAGAAACCAAAAAAAACGAAGGGGGAAAACTGGGTACTGTGATGAGTGAATACGTTCAAGTTATCAAAAAATATGTTCTAAGCTCAGATATATGGAAAACGGTTTTCCTTCTGCACAAATGAGAACAACGTGAACCCGCTGTTTTGAGCAGTTGGTTTCACCTTTGCCTCCTAAATAGGAGGTCTCAAGTTCGATTTTAGTTAGAACCTACAAACTCTTCGGAATAGGTAGATTTTATTTATGGTATGTGGAATTACTTTCCTGGATAATTAGACGTTCGGTTTCCATTCGAATTGGAACTTCGGTCGTTTGTATATCTACTGTCCCAGCTTCCAAAAGAGAAAAAAAAAAAAAAAAGTGAGAACAACTCCGCTCCACCTAGGGCTTACCCAAACTTCAGTCTGTCTGGCATCCCAGCGGAGGTCGGTTTAGGTGTATCTCTTGTTACCTTACGTCAGGTAGTTAATCCCGCTGTTCAAGGGTTGAATTTTGTGAGAAGTCATATATTGGGTCGGCAGCGTCAGCTCCACTAATTAAGAAAGCGAGGTTAGATGGGCTTGGACCGACCCCGGCCTTGACACAGACATGCCCCCTTCCGGAGTCCCGTGACGCAGTTTCTGAGTTGTTTCCTTGTAAGATAACAAGAGGACGGAGGGGGGCGTGAGTCAGCACTATATATATATATATATAAATTCTGATAAATCTAAACGCATGTATGTAAACATATTCATTTTTTTTTTTACATATTTGACTAAAGTTGATAGTATTTTTTATTGGAAGGGTATAAATGCAAACTTTTTTAAGAATGTCAGCATATTAATAATTTAGAAAAGTATACATACAAAAACTCGTTTATAATAAGTAAATAAGATCAAAGTTTGGCTGTGTGCAGACCATGGGCCCTTCCAGTTCCAGCTGAAGCTGGGTCATTTAGCACTAACTGGACAAGGCTCTTGCGTCCGTTCGAGCTCCAGGCCGCTCGGGAAGGGAATGGAGGGAGGCGGAGAGGACCTCCTCGGTTGTTCTGCCGAAGGGGAAGCGGTCCTACTCCCCTTTGCCGAACTCGAGCACCGCACCGCATGCTTGCTTGGCCTGCGCGAAGGGGAGAGCGACGACGAAATATCGTCTTCTTCGTATGGCGGTCGCTCCGCTACTGCCTCGGCTCGTGATGTCTCGTCCAGCTCTTCCGTGCCCCCCTCAAGCTCGTACTCCCCCTCCCTCAGCACCTATGGCAGCCTCGAGCGCGTAGTACAATGCGAGGTGGAGGAGATAGCCTCAAGCCGGTGGCTGGCCACTCCTCTTCGGTGGCGACCTTCTCCCGTGAGAGGCGAGGCTCAGGGAAGGACGTGGTGAGAGGCTTACTGCAGGGTGCTCGTACTGGAACTGACAGCGAGAGTTCGTCGGCATTTTTTATTTTTTATTTTGCTCAATCAAAAGTCGACATTATATTGTTCTCCCCCCCAGGACAGAAGTTTTCTTAATGTTCCTGATGGAGTACGTGCCACGTACGATTGCAGGTCTTCGTACGGATCCACCACAGGGTACCCCTTCCCGATCGACTGGGGACGACTCCTGCCCTCTGATTACGAGGAGATCCTGTCGCGTGCAGTCTTCCCTGTGGAATATTCTTCCCTGGAACAGCTCTATCTCCGTCTCTGCGAACCAGTTCTCATCGACAAGGGTATGAAGGTACGCAGGCACAGCCGCCTAATTCCCTCGCCCTCACTGGCTAGCTACCCAATCCGCTATTTCGAAACTGCACCTTCATCCTAGATGCAGTCTTGCCACCTTTTAATCTCTTTTAACTTCAACTGATCCCTGTCTTCACATCAGCAACAGGGTTTTAACGTGCTTCCGAAGCGTTTCATAACTCACAAGGGAAATGCCTTCTGTATGCCCTCCTAGCTACGGTAACCTGTTAGCATAACGTACAACTCATCATGCCTTCATCGTTGAGCTACTTCTCACCATGTCCTCAGCAACTTGTTTGGGGCTAAAGACATCTTAACCATCTTATCAAAGTTATTTAAAAATTATTATACAAAAAATTTAGTTATTAGAATCTTTTACATGTCATGATCATTTAAATATATATGTTCACAAGTTTCAGGGAGAAGAGAAGAGAGAGAAAAATACAAAGTGGAGAGAGACTGGATTCTTTTACATGCAATTTACTTTCGCGTAGCTTTTACTCAGATTCTGAGAGAAGCTCAAACTGACAAAAAAATATATAAAACTTGTCTTCATTATGTACAAGCCTGCACGTAAGTAATGTTACTGCAACATAGGTCCGTTCTGAAAAATAATTAACGGTTGAAGGACTTGACCGATTCTAATCATGAGCAGCAAGTACATATAGGACCCATAAAGTCTAGGCTTTTAAGTCGATGATACTTGGCACAAGGGCTGTCAAAATGGGCCTACGCCCATTAACAGATCCGTTTGGACCTGTTAGTTATGGGTCTGGTCATACATTGCAAAAACTTGTGACTCAATTTCTTAGAGTTTGGACCTGAAATCAAACCCAATTATCTGGCATATAGAGATTTAAGATAAATAAATTATATAACAGGCCCATTTATCTTACAACATCAAGTAAATAAGAAGTAGGTCCAAGACCCGACCCATTTATCCATGACTCTTATTGGGTCTGAATCGGGTCTGAGTACATTCATTTTACATATGGGTCTACCTAAACCTGAACCGTTGACAACCCTACTTGGCACAGTATATAACAAGGGGTGCTCTGAAATAGGATTTTTCCCTTGCTGTTGACTTACACAATTTGTTGTTTTCTCGAAGAAATTAAGGAGCCTAGCTAACATTCTGCTTGCTTTGACAGATAGTGTGGTTAGACAAACTGTCGGGTAAGAAATGTTACATGCTTTCAGCAAAGGCCATCAAGATATGGGGTAACGATGCTCGCTATTGGAGGTGGATTTCTGTGTCTAATGCCAGGTTTTTTTCCTTCTTCCATCATCTTTCATGCGGGAACTGGTTGCATGATCTATCCATTAGTAAATATCATAGAAAGTCCTGGATTTTAGGGTATGTTTGCTACAATTTTTAATTGGAAATAGCTCTTGGCTTCTTCTTAAATAAAAAAAGAAAAGTAGTTATTGTTGCGGAAAAGAATCTAGACTCTCACCAACAACGTATTGTCTGTTGTTTTAACTCATGAGTCTCACAATTTTATTCTTTTAGGAAAATGAGTCTTGTTGGGAGAAAAGTGGGAGACTTTCTTTATAAAGACATGATTGCCTTATCGACAATTAACACGAAATTATTTAACACTCATTTTTATGTCTCTACACAGTCTCCTAAAAGGGCAAACATGTGTGTATGGGTTGGGATTTGCACGGAGCCAATGTTGGGGAAAGAATCTGGACTCTTGCCAACAAATATTATCTGATTTGCCTATGGACCTCACGATTTTGTTCTTTTAGGAAAGGACTTTTGTTCGGAGGAAGGTGGAGGACCTTCTTTATATGCACATAGTTGCTTTCTCAACAACCGATACAAAATTATTTAGTTGTCATTTCTATGCCTCTACTTAGATAATTATATAAGTCATTCTTTCCAACGATCTCATTCGTCTGTAACTTAAGAAGCTCCAATTTAAAGTTTTTAGCTGCAAGTCAAAAAGTAATCTATGTATTATGAAAGTGATTTCGACCGTCTACTTCTTTTTTTCAAAAATAATTATATCTCAGTCTGAAAGTACTTCTAATCGGAAGCTGCACGAAGTACAACCTTCTAAGAAAAATCAGAAAATTAACTTTGAGAGAGTAATGTCAATTCAATTTGCAATTAACCTTTGAGGGATAAAGGCAAGTTCGTGGATGAAACTAGTTTACGGAGTACGGTCTTAATTCTGCATGCCAGGATCTTCAACATATTAGCTGCTATTAGCTGTCATAATAATTCTGCATGCCAGGATCTGCTACGTATTAGCAGCTGGCAGTTCAGCATGCTCCATAACTTCAACATAGTAGCTGTTATCTAATATGTTGTGTTTGGATGGAAGATGGGCTGATAGGCCAAAATTACATTGGGTCCCAGAATGGACTTTCGGGAATCAAAGTAATGACAGCGTGATTCATGCCCGAAGGAGAGATGAATGCCTTGCAAGAAATGGTTCATCGGCATTAAGATATCCATCTACACAATAGGGAATATATTGGTAAAATAAGGTCGACAGATCATCCGTGTATAACGACTCATGAGCTTCCCATTTTTTTAATGCAAACGTTCTTATCTCAGGAGATCGATGAAGGTTGTAGAGGGGGAAGAGAAGAGGGTTCCTCTAGAACACAGACAACACAGAGAGAGAGAGAGAGAGAGAGAGAGAGAGAGAGAGAGAGAAATAGTTTGTCAATACTTCCTCTATTTCCAATATGTACATCTTCCAGGATCATGTGACCTAGAAAGTTAACCTGCGAAGGGAGGCTGGAAATCTTTGAAGTAGTAATTAGTATATCTTGCCTCCTTAGTTTCACACGTTAAAAACTCCTGCCATATAAATCATCAATGGCTTTTACTACCTAACCCACAAGTTATTAGCCACCTGTTGCAGTTTGGGCATCTATCCTTGAAAACTTTGGCACGAAGTCTTAAGGGTTAAGGCCAAAAGTCTTCCTCCAGATGGCTTTCACCAACCCACTTATACCAGCTGACAATCACAGATTTAGGTCTTCATTTTCTCCACCTCAAAGTAAATAGGACTCCTTACAATGTTTTGGTCTGTTTGTTCAAACAATAACAGCAAGTACACGATTTGTGATATTATTAAATACCAGCACAATGACTAATACAAAAGATAAATAGAAAAGGACTGATTGCAGGGGCACATATGCAACAGTTGATCCTAAACAAAATTTTATCCTCCAAACCTAGCGCTCTCAGATCTTGATGTGCACAGAACACTTATCACGTCCTTTTGTTCTTTCGTATGTATAAAGGTTTCCAGAGGTAGCCGAGCTCGTTCAAGTGTGTTGGCTAGAGATCAGGGCCAGTATCAGTTGTCGGGAGCTCTCACCCGGGACAAGGTACGGTGCCCACCTTATCATGCGTCACGCTGACACCTCCTACGGCCTGGGTTTCCCCCTGCAAGAGACAGTGATCTCGGTCGCGGGAGTGGAGACGTCTACCCGCGTTGTCCGGCTCTGGCATGACCGGATCGAGGGTGTTTGCTTCCCCCGCGCGCGGGGAGATGGCTGGATGGAGCTGGAAATGGGAGATTTCTTTGCTGATGAGGCCTGTGGGGAAGAGCAGCTAGTGGAGGTAAGGCTCAAGGGACGGCAGTGCCTGCGGCAGTGGAAGTCCGGGATTCTAGTCCACGGCCTGGAGGTGAGGCCGATGCAGCCGTAGAAATTGGAGAATTCACACTTCAAAGGGCCGTTTGAGTTGATGTAAAAACGTCGAATTCTTTGAATTCCGTTTGTTTGAATTGATTCACAATATTGTGGTGTTAGATTTTTTTATTTTTATTTTTAATTCTTGGAGTGATGTAAAGTAGTGAACTCTAAAATTAAACTCAGCATGCGCAATCTTGATTTCGAAGAAACTACTGCTTTTATTCTTTTCTTTTTACGTATATCAGAAATTTTATTTCCAATGAGACTGAAACAAGCGATTTCAGCATACAAAATATTGCGACGTGACAGTCAAAAAGACTAAATAACACGTGCACTTAACCTGCACAGATACACGTACTTAAGCGAGAGTTCGGATCTTCTCAATATTATTTTGGACTGGACTCTAGCAGTAACTAGTCCCAAGACGCCGTGTGTAAAGTAATTTCGTCGTTCGAGACACATCTCCACCGAAATAGATAACTTTTTCTGATTTTCCAATTCAGCAGATTCTCAATACTACGCAGAGCATTTAAATACCACCAAGAATATAAAATTACAACCATAATTTAAAATACTCTCATAATGTGCACCTAGATACAACCTAAAGTTATTGTACAAATATTACATTGGAGCATATTTTAAATTATGGTAGTGGTCATGTGCTTTTGGTAGTATTTAAGTGCTCTACGTAGTATTGAGAATCTGCTGAATCTAAAAATCATAAAAAGTTACTCACTTCGGAATGCGTCTCAAACAACGAAACTATTTTACACATGGCGCCTTGGGACTAGTTGCTACTGGAGTCCAGTCCAAAATGGTACCGAGAGGATCCGGACTCCTTAAGTGATGACCTTACGTAATTCTAACCACAGACACGTAGTGATGATGTGTCCATCAACGCTCTCACGTAAGTAATAAGCCATTTGCATCAAAATATAAAAGAAGAAAATATGAAATGAAGCACTCAAGGGTAGAGGTTTAGAAGATCTCTTTGCTGCTATTAATCTCTATGCTGAGATAATTTGATTTTAGCAGAATATAAGTGTAGGAATATTTAGTCATTATTTGCTGTAACAAACGCTGGCCTAACTCCAGTCTAACTAGGAAGAGGTTAAACCCGGCCGGACTAATAACAAACTATATATTAATTTGTAATTCCTTCAAGATACTTACTGTGCTCTCACAACTCACCAATATTTACTCCAATGAAGTTTTCCTCATGACGTCCTTAGAACATTCAATGAGTGATAACAATGAAGGAAACCTTGAAAGAAAAATACCAAAATCTCGTCTAACATAAGTTAATTGCGTACATTGGTTCCCATTGAGATGGGCTAGCTGCTCCTTTCTCTTCTACCAATTATCATATCATACTTTTAAGCACACACCCGTGAACTTTTCTAGGATGTGGACCGACGTCGTACAAATCTGAATGGGTGTTAAAGACGAACTGTGAGATAGGGCGTTGGTCGGGGCAAAGGCTTTCAATCCATTTTAAGGGCTTTCCAAGGGTGCACCTTGGCGGCTCGCCTGGAAAGTAGACCGGCCCAGTCAGCGTCCCGCACAAAAGACGGCTCCCCACGGCCCAAGCCCAAATCGTCCGTGATCCTACGGCGGAGACGACAAGTGCTAAACTGTACAGCGTTGTGACTTAGCATTCCATCCTGCACCATGGTTTAATGATCCCACAAACTTAGTTATTTATACCCGACAGACAGTTAATTTGTGGATTAACTCGGCGTAGTTCATGCACGAGAGCATAATGCACAGATTTAGTTTTATCCTTTTTGATGGCATGATTGGTGAAGCTGATATCTTCAATTGGAGGATACTGTGAGATTTGAACCTCTCCCATTAATTTAAGAGTCGTTGCAAATATATATTTAGTCACTAAGTTATCCTGATAAACAAATTAAGGAACTTAAGGTCATCAACAGTTTGTGACGACAGATAGACCGAGCAGTACTTTTCTCATTCTGCCGGACTACTTAATGACTGAACCATATAGGTATGGATGATCAAGTTGAGAAGCAATGAAAGAAAGGAATGAATAAAATATCCACTCTAGCTTGTTCTAATGCATATCTTTCACTCTAATTATGAGCCAGATACAGATGACCACAACGTTCTAATGCACATCCCTTACCGTAATTATGAGCCAGATAGACATGACATTAATATTTTAACCTAAAGTCAGACAAGATCTGCATTTAGGACAAATAACTCTCATCAAACTTCGTTCATAAGCTAAGTCAGCTCTATCCGGGGGCGCACTGCGCCGCGGCGTAGATGATATGTGAGATGCCCAGTCCAGGAAAACGAGAATTTGTATTATACTCCCATATATAAAGGCAAAGGCAAAGGCAAAGCAAAGGGGAAGGAAGTTGTATGCGTATCGTGTGAGTGCGATCCGTGGCTGAGGAGCGTTGAGGGCGGAGGAGTAATAGGCAGCTGGTGGGATGCTTAACGGCGAAGGGTTCCTGTTCCTTCGGCCCGTCCCCGCCTTCGTTCCCACCCGCTATAAATGGATTCCTCCGGGAAAAGCAGAGGTCCCGACGAGCACGAATCCCCCGCAAAGAGGTCCCCTTTTTCCGCTTCGGCCTCTTTTCCGGTTCTTCTGTCTTTTGCGCTTCGGATTCTTTCGCCACCATTGTTGCGAACTGCTTGGGGTGGGCGGAAATGGCGGCGGCGGAGGACGGGGACGGAGCAGGGATTGGGGTGCTGCCGGAGGAGTGCATCTCCCACGTGCTGTCGCTCACGTCGCCCCGAGACGCCTGCAGGTCGGCCGCCGTCTCGCCTGCGTTCCACTCCGCGGCGGCCTCCGACCTCGTGTGGGGGCGGTTCCTGCCGCCGGACTGCAGGGAGTTCCTCGCCCCGTCGTCGGGGTTCGTGCCGAAGAAGGAGCTCTACCTGCGCCTTTGCGACTCCGCCCTCATCGACGGCGGCAAGAAGGTAACTGTTCCAAGAACAACCCCATGTTCCTGCTGTTCTTCCCTCGGTCGCCGCATGCGCGTGGCCTCTTGCCTCTCCTTGTTGGGATTTAGAGGGTGGCATGGCGGTGGTGCCCATGTGACAGTCTCAGTGGTCTATGTCAGCATCTTTCATCAGAGAAACTAAATATAAAAAAGGAAAAAGAGAAGATTGTGGATATGGTGGCTTGATGCTAAGTGCTAACCTCCGATAATCTTGACATCATCATATTGGTTTGACAACGTCCATGCATGCGTCTCTCTCCTAATTAGCATGCAGAGGGTTGGATTTCTTAAGGGGGAAAGGAAGAGTGGTACGCGTTAATTTTGTGCTGCTCTCTCTCTCTCTCTATATATATATATAATAACCATATATGCTCTTGCTGTATGAATGTGCAGATCTTCGCGTTGGATAGATCGACGGGTAGGAAATGCTATACGCTGTCGGCGAGGGACCTGATGATCGTGTGGGGGGACACTCCACACTACTGGAGGTGGATTCCCCTACCGGAGTCCAGGTCTGTTCTCTCGTAAACTGGTCATCTGCATGCATCAGTCAAATTTGCTGTGTGCAACTCGCAATCTCAGTCCACGTTTGAATTAGAGTCTACAAATATTAAGAGAAGAAGGGGACTAAACATTACAAAATATCCACCCTATGATCTCAAAATTTGGCAGAGGGGGAAGAGGCCAAATATTACGAAAAAACTCGTCGTATGATCTCAAAATTTGACAAATATTTAGGTCATCATATTTTTAATATTACTGGACTCCAATTCAAATGTGTATTAAATGGATCTCCTCTCAAATATTAAACACTATTCTCTAGCAGCCAACCCAACGGTCCCCACCATGCCTTTCACTGTTCCAATCAAGTGGGTGCACTATCATATTTAGTCGTTAACTAATAGAAGAAAGAAAAGAATTTTCTTCAACGAGCCATATATATATATATATATATATATATCCCTCTCTTGATTATGGATAAACATAAGTAGTTCACTAAAATTGGAGGTAAGTTGTGAAAGTTAACGACCGACGTGGGTTTAAATTATGGCAATTTAGTTATCTGATAACCCACATTCAAGAAATTAATTGTATATAACTGGCTAATATGAAACCGATTTTGATCGTTACTTATTGTAAGTAGCACGGTAGAAGTGATGTCTAGATTAAATAAAAGGAGGTAACTGTTTTCCAAACTTTTTCCAAGTCATTTTAGTTCTTTTTGAACACCTTTAGTGAGGTGACTTTTAATGTTTATGGAGCCTTCAAACAACTAAAACTAGGACAAAATAAATGATCAGTTACATGAAGCTTGCCTCCTTTCGAGCTCACCTTCAAACAAACAAGGGGACCCTATCGTCCGTTCAGTTCCATGTAATGCTTGCCGTATGAATGAAAAGTATAGCATAATTACACTTTGAATAATTTCTGATCAATGAAAACTTAATTTTCGACCCCTTTTCAACATGACATTGGATGCCTTTTTCTAAAAATAGTTGAAAACATTTTTATAAGTATTAAATGGTAAATTTTATCTTTATTTTCTTTATTCATTTTATTTTTTACATTCAAATACATTTTCATGCATGCCTTTTGGGAATGTAGATAATTAAATACTCTGTTTTCGAGTGCAGGTTCAAAGAAGTAGCTGAACTGATGAACGTGTGCTGGCTGGAGATCCGCGGGAAGATACAATGCAGGATGCTCTCCCACAAGACGACCTACGCAGCTTATCTCATCTTCAAACTGGCCGAGATCTCCCATGGCCTGAGCTACCCGAACCAAGAAGGGTCGATCAAGGTGGGAACCCACACCTCCAAGGAGGCAGTTTGCCTCCACCCCCAGGGCCGGGAGGCGTCCAGGCCTGGACACGGCTGCGTCGTCAGGTTCCGCCGCTCGGTTCGATGGTCGCCGCCGCCCCCGGTGTCCGACAAGAAGGGGCGGGTTCCCCGCGCCAGAGGTGACGGCTGGATGGAGGTTCTGATAGGAGAGTTCTTCAACGACGAGTGGGACGATGGGGAGGAGGTGGAGGTATCGCTGATGGAGACGCAAGGGGGGCACTGGAAGAGCGGGCTCATCATCGAAGGAATCGAAATAAGGCCCAAAACATAAAAGAATGGATCAGCGTCCGTGGATTTTAAGTTTCAGGCCCCGAGCACAAATCTTTTGAAAAATTTTAAAGGTCAATATCTTATATGTCCGTATAATTCCATCTCTGATTTCTAATTGACCCATTAAGAAGATTTTTTTCCCTTTTGTTCATTGAAGCTTGATTTTTATTTTAAAAAAAAAAAATTAAATCATTCGATCAGACATCAGATTGATTGTACGGACATATAGGGTATCATAAGATTGATCTTGAAAATTTTCAAAAAAAAAAATCTTTTGTCTTGTGTGCACCGCCGTACAATGCAACAAACATTATTCTAAGATGTGAAAGGTGATTAATGGGCCTGGCAAAGGGAGCAGATCATCTATCTATTTCATTCAGTGTTCACAAATATCGGTCCAGAGGAACAGAATACGGCAAGAGTTTAGGTATTCTTAATCCTCCTCTTGATGGATACCGATATTGGAGTGCATTGGAATAGATAGTTGATCTGCTCTCCAGTACCGATATTGACGTGCATTACAGTAGATGGTTGATCTGCTCTCCTTTAAGGTGAAAGAAGGTGGAAAGGAGATTCTCTCGACCTAAGATAGGGATGGGCAAGCTTGTGCAATCTGGTCCATGTTGGAAATCTATTCACCTAGAGCGCCATATATATTAGAATCTATGTACAAATAAATTTTTAGTCGTACTGGTTTTTTGGGTTTATTTCATGTCTGCGCAAGGAGAAGAACAGCGGTTCACAAATTCTCGACAACATTGCATGCGCAGTGAATGACGCCCACTGTCTTCCACGTGGTATTTTGATGGAAATGTTCACTTTAATATCAGTGATGCAAGTTAATTTAAGCTGAGTGACTTTTGTGAGTGTGGGTCACCTTGGTGCATCTCCCAGAGTCACCCATTTCACAAATGACTCAAGACAAAAGGAACAGATTTTTTTTTTCAAATAATATTTGTTACGTCACATGCGACCAGTCATTAGATTGCATTTGATTCGATTGCATTTGATTAGACTAATTAGATAGCCGTAGTAATAAGAAATTGGATGGTACGGAGAGTGGCGGATGTAGAAGTTTTGTTCAATTGGATCGCTCAGATAATGAGCCTATGTAGTCACTCTATTGAGTCGGAATCAATGGACGATTTGGGTCACTTTAATGGGCTGGAATCAGTAAGCCAGTCACTCTACCAGATTAAAAATTATGGGCCTTCTTAAATTTCAAGAAATTCAGTGGGGTCACAAGACTGCACTGACTAGAACCTGGATCTGCTACTACATACGGATGACCACCTTAGATTTAAAAAAAATAAAAAATAAAAAGGTAAATGAAAAAAATGAACTTACTATTATGGCCATTCACTTGAATCCGATCAAACACTACTCACATGCAGTACAACAAATATTACTTATTTACCTCTACATCATGCGCTTGCGTGAAGTTTCTTTTCAACTCCAGCCCAGTCCATGGGTTGCTTTCTAGATCAGAATGCATGGTCAACCATAAAAAGCAGTGGCTATCCAGTACCCATCTATTGCTTCTCTTCGACAACCTTTCATCGATGTCCCGGCCGCTGTTGCCGTTGACGAAGTACCCGTACCTCACCTCCTCCATAGGAAAATGCTATACGAATGGGAAATATTTCTCATTTTTTTTACTCGGCTGGCAGAGGTGGATGCACAGGATAGGTCCTCATCATTAATCCACTCCTCCATAATTTTGCATAGAGACCTTTAACCCGTGCTCTTAAAACTGAGGAAAATTTTCCGTCACCGTAACATTGCTCTCTTTATATTATGCCGCACCTTGGTGGACCGTCCACACGTAAGGACGAGCCAACTCCCAGCCGATGGATGATCACAATGGAGGCCTCCTGGAATCTACTGAGACGGATGAGATGGAGGAAGGCAGCTTATGGCGTTGTAGAGAGCTAGCTCTGCCATGTCCACGATCGCATGGATCGCCGCCAGCTTGACCAGACTAAAGAGCTCAGCAGCTTCCCTGAAGGACTAGAAGCATTCCAACATCTTTTGCATTTAAAACACTGTGCGACATTTGCGTGCATGCATGGACAGCCGGTCCAATCATCTTTCTCCACAAACATGGTAATAATGATGACGATCATAGAATCTTCACTCAATACTGCGCTCAGACAAGAGCATAAATTTGCTTCAATAAGTCCGAGTTCTTCAGATCACGGTGTATCCTTACAAAGGTATCCATGTGCTTCACAAAGGATATGCGTATGAACATACCCAGTAGAATTCTGTAATCTATTAGATTTTGTAAAATTTACTAAACTCCTCTAACTTTGGTCTATTAGAATGACATTCTCACCCACTAGAGTGACTCACTGACTCAATAATTGCGACTCAATAGAATGATGCCCACTGTCTGAGTGATTCTACTGAACAAAACTTTTACATCCGCCGCCGGCTCCTCTTTTCGTTATCGGGGAGTTCCTATCCTCTCACAGAAGCCTCCGGCTATGGCAAGCTCTTTTCTTCGCTACAATCGATCCCTAGTTGGCCGACATCAGCTAAGTATTCATAAAACAAGACAATAACACGCACGGAAAAGATCATCGGAACTCCATTTAGATGGCCAATGAAGCAATTTTCAAGGACTCACTCTCTGCACTGCGCTGCATCTACCAGATAATTTAAATAAAAGTAAGCCCTTTTTAGATGTTGTGTCGCCATCTAATCCATATTCGGACGACAATTTCAACGGTGTTATAATCCACGTCAACTTACCATACTCTTGCATTTGCAGGAGATATTATTCAATAACCAAAATTAGCCTTGACCCAAGCAACTTATGGGCTTAATCCCGTCAAGGCAACATACGAAAGTCCTGAAGATTAGTATGGCGCCATGGCGGCCCTGAGGACGCTGACCGCAGCATCCTACACCTTGTTGGTCACTAATTTGGTTTCATAGAAATGAATGGGTGCTTGACATCAATGAAGGCGTCGAAGGATGATGCGCTTCGGAAAACCGACGAACACTACCACACCAGATAAAATCTGCAATCAGCACCGTAAAATCTGGGGCTAAAATAGTTACCGTAATACTGAGCCTCGATAGTAACCGCAACAAGTGATCATACAACAGGGAGTCGCGTCCCGCAAGAAAGGTGCAGCCGAACTTAAAACCTTCGCGTCATCCCATGATCAGACAGTGCCTGCAGCTGCATTGCAGCTGGACATTATAGCAAGTACTATTTTATTATCTAAATGGGCCATGAATCTGTGACAATGAAGAAGAGAAATACTTGCTGCACCCTTTAAAGTATAATAATATTGTACCCTCCAACCTCAAAACGTCATCTGACCTCCTCACGTGCCCTCCTGCAACATCATAATGACGCCTGGCGTACGCTGACATCAACGCATATAGTCCCATGTGAAAGAAAAAAACTTACTTTTTGCCTTGAATTTTGAAGGACATATACATGTTCTCGAGAGCATATACACAGTTTGGAGAGCATGCACGCTCCACAACTTTGTACATGCTCCCGAGAGCACATGCTCTCCAGAGCACATATATGGTCTCCAAAACGCTTACATGTCCTCTAGAGCACCTATATGCTCTTCACAATCTAAAACAAAAAAGTAAGTTTTAGGAGACCATGTGTGCTCAACAAATGTCAAGTGCCATTATGACACTGTAGAAGAGCATGTGGGGAAGCCAGGTAACATTTTAGAGTTGGAGGTAGAGTTGGAGGACGCAATAATATTACACCTTAAGGAGTGCAACAAGTATTTCTCATCGAGAAAGAGGTAAACAGATGTATGTAGATTAACACACGGGGCGTACCACCCGACGATCGGATAAAAGATATGCCATCCGCCCCATAAGAAAACAGGACATAGCAGAGGGGCATGCAAGGACATCTTGTTATTTGATATTTAAGGAGAAATAGATGGAACAGGTTAAATTTTCACATATTTTCGGGGGAAGGAAACTGTGCTGCACATGTTACAGCTGCTCAGGCTCCAGAATGCGAGACACAACCGGCCTTGTGGGCGGGCATTCCATTCCTTTGCACATTACTGCAATTGTTATCTCCTGTGTCGAGTTTCGGGCATACCTAAAAAGCGACAACGTATGAGATGGCCTGTGGACTCCTTTCCACCAAAGAAGGCCTTCAACTATTACCTTGCACTTCTCGAGACAAGGCAGATCGTTTCAGTTGGTTTGAAATAAAATATTTGAAATAATCGAGTTTAAAATTGGCAAAAACAAAATCCCCAACTTTTAAAGTCATTGATTCTAGAACCCCAATTCTTGTTTCAATAGCTTTAAGACTGAAAACCAAAATAAGGAAAAAGGAATGCACAAGAGTTGAATCTGAAATCCAATAATTTTCAGCACTGTAAATGTAAGAAAAACACTGTAAACAGTCTAGAACATATCAAATGACAAACACCAAATGACCATAGAACGGAGAGAAAAACAAAAAGAAAGCAATCATATTTGCCAACTCATATTGGAATTGACGAGCATACCTGTTTAGGATTTTTTCCCCTCCTGAGATTACCTACCTCTATTGAGGTGTTCGGCTGTCCCTATTTTCCAACTGTTCAGCATGAATGGCATGGCAATCCAGCAAATCTGACTTGCTCAGGAGGTACCGTTCGTACATCTAAGATTCCCAAACTTAGCTTCCACTGCAAGCTCGTCAAGCTTAGGTCTAAACTATTTTAAATTAAGTGCTGCGACCCGGGAACAAAGAAAATAAATCTCTCAGCATCCATATGTAAAGTGCAAGATACAAATTGGATGCCATACAAAGAAACAAGGAATTCACGAATGCCCGTCCACTCCCAGAAAACCAAAAGATGAAGAACACATAATGGGATATGCCTCCACCTTTGTATACGAAGGGCTGAAAGAAATTTCAGTCACAGATCATAAAAGGAGAACAGGGTGTTATTAATCCACAGAGATATCTTAGTCTTTTTCTGCTTCATCCTCTTTCATCTTTTTCTCCCACCTGCGCTTCTGTAAATATATAAAAGCATCCGTCAGCAAACAGAAAATCCAACAAGCTTTCAATGCATAAATACGTTCACATTTTTTTGAGCAGCTGGAAAACTATTTCGTGGGAACCTGAATTGTAGAGGCCGTTCCATGCTCAAGGGAAGTAACTCTTTAGGAAGATATTTTGTACAGTAAATGAATTATTATAAAACAAGAAAGATCATCATGCAAGTCCAAACCATTTAAGCATATTTTTCCTAAACTTAACATCAATTGGAGCTATGCCTTAGTCCCTTTATGTATGCTCATTTTGAATCTTATCCTTTCTAGCCTTACCATACGTCCATCTTAGCATCCTTATCTCTGCTAGACTGCTAGACACATTTTTTCTATTTGTTCTTTTCTAACCATCTCACACTCCATCTTATATAACATAGCAGAACTCCTCATGGTTCTATTAAAATCCCCTTTGAGCTTTAAGGGACTTGCTGATCACAAAAGACTCCAAACATACTTCACCACTTCAGCCATCCTGCCTTGATCCTACATGCGACATCCTCCCAGAATCTCTCCATTCCCTTGAACAATTGATCTTAAATACCGAAAGTTACTTACTTTAGGAATAACTTGACCATAAATCATAACCAAATCTACATTAAAATTACATTTCATACCTAGTCTGATTCTTCAACTAACTCCAAAATGTTTACATTCCAAAGCACATTTCCATTGTTCTAATATCCGTATCCTCATCAATTATTCACTACACACATCTTCCATTTTTTAATGTAAACATCCATTACTAACATCCAAAGAATAATTTTACAATCTTTACATAATGAATGGTCAACCTTCCCAACAGAAACAGGCTTTTTGACCTTTATGTATTCCACTAAGTTATTAAAATGCTTGTCTCTTGTAAAGTATTCACATCTATTTAGGGAGCGTTCACCCCTAACAGGTCAATAACTACAAAACATTTTTTTTATTTTTGCAGTTGATATGATGCAATCTCTAATTTTTCAAGGATCAACACATTTGACTGTGCTCATGAGAAGGATATTGGGATTCAAACTGCCACATTTGGTGTTATATTTTGCAAAACATGGGCATGCCATAAGCTGTCTGCAAGGCATGCACTTATCTCCTCAACTTGCACTAAGGAGTCAGGTCCACTCCCATGAAACAGACCATTGCATGATGCACTTCATCATCATCCATAAGTTGACATATGTAAAATGAACCAAGGTCTAGCATATGGACAACCCTAGAACACATTATCTCCTACTTTATGAGTCACCATACTCTACCATATTAAGTTTAAGCATTAGCAGTGCATTTCTCTTGATGGTTTTTTCCCCTAAGCAAGTGTGTCACCTATGATTGGGTTCTGCATCGAGCTTCCCCCTGGATAGGCCTACATAGGACCTGACTGCACAAGAGCAGCTCAAGAAACACCTGGAGCACATGCCAAAACAAGGACAGTGCCAATGCCTAGCACATCGACCTGTGAGTTTTCCTGTGTATAAGGCCATGGTTCATGTAAATTGAACGCATTGCTTCCTGATGGATGTGCCAGATTGTGGTATGGTAGGTGGAAACCAAACACCTGACCTCGCACCCAAGGTTGCCTGCAGTGCTGTAGTGTTATTCACATAATTGTCCATAATGTTTTCTTCAATAAGCAGGATGGATATGAAATTAATGGTTGTTTTTCAATGAAAAATTAATGTGAGTTCTTATCGCAGTGGATTGAAAGTTGAGGGCACCTTAAGACTTGATCCACAGTATGCAGGAGGCTCAAAAGGATACATTTGCAGAGGATAATTTGCAACTTTAGATTGGTCGAATTCCCAAACATGAACATTTATTCACTATTCTTGAAAAGACCATGAAATAAAAGAAAGAATGAGATCTCCCCAGAGGACCTTAAGTTTCAAAATCAACAAGGAAACAACATTTAAGGGTAACGCACGATCCTATCCCATCTGATGTTACTTCCGGGTGGAGTTGCTTATAGTAATCCATACAAGGAGGCCAAATAGATGGGAAGCCTCAAAGTACACTCTATCCTCAACCCAGCTTCCAGCGCTCCCCACCCCCTTCTTTTCCTAAATTGAAGGCATAACGGTTACTCCGTGTACAAGAGGGAAGGTCTAATGGTGGCATAGAGCATCTATGAGAAAGCCCACAGACACAGAAGAATGCAATGTGTTCTCATGCCCATAGTTGTCCAGGCGGTAAGGCGACCAAGGAGTGCTTGGGGTTTCTGGACTGCCTAAGCGCTTAGGCGCCTGCCTAGGCATCAAGTTCATAATATAACATTTTAATATATATATATATATATAGTACATATGTATACTTACATACATATGTATACATACATATATAATTACATATATATGTATGTATGTATATATAAATCTAAATACATGTATCATATATGTAATATGTATATATATGTATGTATGTATGTATAAATCTAAATATATGTACATAATATGTATATATATGCATGTATTAGTATGTATTATATAATTATATATATGTGTGTGTATATACATATATGTATATATACAGAGAGAAAGGTGCAAGGGACCTTGGGTTTCATGCAATGTGGGTGCCTTGGGCGCCAAGGCAGGCGACGTAGGTGCCTTAGCGGGCGCCTTGGGCGCCTATTGGGCTGTTGGAAAGGCAGCCCAACACCTTGCTACTGGAAAACCGCCTGGGCGCCTAGGCGACACCTGGGCGCCTAGACAGGCGTCTTGACAACTATGCTCATGCCCAGCAATGCATTTGGCTCTCTACAATGGCTTTATTACTGAGTTGTGGTTAAGTTGAATCTTGGTTTGAAGGCCACGTACATACTTCGCATCAAGGTAGGAAGAATCGGGGATCGGGCACAGATCGGCCCGATCCAAACTGATCAGATCGGCCAATCCGATCCGATCTTGACCGATCCCAAGCCAAACCGGACCAGCCCCCCCCCCCATTTATTTTTTAATTTTTTATTTAAAAAATTGGTTCAATCCTAGCTGATCCCGACCGATCCTAACTGATCCCGGCCGATCCCGGCCTAAACTGGTGGATTGAGTATTGGGATCAGACCGGTTCGGATCAAAGCCGATCAGATCGGCCGATCCGTGCCGATCTTGCCTTCCCTGCTTAGCATGTCAAGTTCAATCATGAGACATACTTCCACAATGGAAAACCTATTCCAACGTTCAAAATAGAGTTGGCGGTAGCACTATCCTTGACATTGTTCAGTAATACAATCACAAACATGCTATAAGATGACATTTTAGGCCGTGATAACAAAAATTTCAATCACTTTTTCCATAAAATGGCAAAGGTAATAGAGGATAAGCTAAAAAATCAAGCCCAATACAACTGATTTTTCTAGAGCCAAAACAAGCAGACGATAGAGAGGAGAGACACATCGGAAATTGTGAGAACTTGAATGGACATCCAAGGACAGTCCACAACCGTTCTTAGAAGAAGAAAGATGCCAGAAAAATGAGTACCACATCAGGGCATCGCGCCTCTAGGGGGTTGAGTTAGTTAGGGCAACCCAATGCGACAAGGCTCCCACCACTACAAGGTCTAAGCAGGGTCAACTGTACACAAACTTACCCTTGCCTTTTGCAAAGAGGTTGCTTCCATATTTGAACCCGCAATCTCCAGGTCACAATGAAGCCACCTTACCATTGCACCAAGGGTCTCCCATCAAACGTTCTGACACTTGGAATCCATTCTTCAAAATTCCTTCTCATTCCTCATTGTAAGAAGTAAAAAGGTGTTCTCCATTCTTATAATGGGAATACTATTTGGCTATCACTCTTGACTTATGCGAGAATGCCATTTATAGGCAATGTTAGTTCTAAAGGAAGTAATATTTTTTCTTGAGGGAAGGCCTTCTAAATATGAGGAGGAGACTTCAAAGTCATTCTCATTCTCTAGAATGATCCCTTCTTTCTCGGAAGGTTTTCTGAAGATTACCAAGGACATTTTTGTGGGCTCATTCCTCATTTTTAGTGAGAATGAGTTTCCAAGAATGTGAGCCAAAGACTACCTCAGTCTGAGTTCCAACACCTGAGGCTTTTAAACTAACTAAATGGGAGGTTGCCAGGTGAGCAGCAATGTAATACCCAACCAAAAAAAGACGTTTGAATCATAAGCATTCGGTGTTTCAAATCTTAAGTTGAACCCAGATTGATGGATAAGGCTTTACAATGACAACAATGGTAAGAAGTTAAGGATGGATGAAGGCTTCTTAGATGCCAGAAAATATATTTCCAATCTTAATTAAACCAACTTGTCATTCATTGTATGGCATGCTTTTTTCTTTCCTATAGAGTAATACAAAATAATAATCATAATAATAATAATCTAAATTTCTCTTCATATCCAGTTATAGTTTCGCGTTGGCACCCATCTACTTCTCAAATAAAACACATTACTAGCACGGTATCACCTATGCAAACATACAAGCGACTCTGCGATAACCCTGTCGTGTTCTCTCTGGCGGGCCCCTATTTGACTATCTTATCTCTTCCCCTTTCTGAGGATACAGTACGTTAAGCGACACAATAACATTAAACTGACTTAGAGAAATGAATAAAAGGATAAAAAGTTCTCAACTTTACACCACAGCTAAAGAAGAACAAACGGGATGAGACACCGACCTTATAATCCAGCAGCATTTGCGGCATTTTCTTCATCAATTCGGCAGTATTTGCGCGTCTGGAATGACGAATAAGAGAAAACAACAAATAAACACTTCAACCCTAGAAAAATTCACAGCAAACCCCATAAACCTGGAAGATGGGCAGAGAGAGAGAGAGGGCGCACTTCTCAGCAGAGATGCGGTCGCACTTGTGACCCTTCCTCTTGGTCCTCATCTCCTTCCTCGCCGGGTCGTACGGCCAGTCCCTGGATCAGAGCACACAGCGGGCCAAAGAGGCTCCTCAGAATGGGAGGCCAAAAAAAAAGGACGGCGACGAGGAGAAGCGAAGCAAAGCAGTGTAGGAGACAAAGAGAAAAGCGTACTCTCCGGCAAGGAGGACCTCCTTGCGGAGGCGAGCGCGGCGGCGGGCGCTGAGGGCGAGGGGCTTCCAGGCGCCGAGCTCCCAGTAGCCCCACACCCCCTTGGAGAGCTCGTCCTTGTACTTGGCCAGCTTCTCCCTCAACGGGTACTGGTACTCCCCCGCCGCCTTAGCCAACGTCTTGGCCGCTGCGGCCACCTTCCCCGCCATGTCCGCCGCCGTCCTACCCACTAGTCCCTCCCCACTTCCTTCTCCTGCCTGGGATCTCAAAAACCCTCCACCAAGGGGGGCCGACCAGGAGTCCACCGGATCAAGTCCGTCCATTCCGTGTTTTCGTTATAGTTGACCGTCCTTAATATTAAGGATTAAGATAAGATTTATCTCTTATTAATTTATTAGAGTAAGATTTTCTGCACCTGCAGCCGGTGGTAGAGCTTTACGTCCGTATAATTTAATTTTCGATCATATTATTTTAAAATTTTAAAAAGGAACCACAAAAAAATTAAAACTTCAAAAACTAACGGACTATGAATCTTTTAAGATCGTTTTATTGAAGATCAGATTGTGCAGACATGCAGGTGGGGTTGGACTGTTGGAGCCTTAATATGAAGATTACATTTGACCCTTATTAGTTCATGGATGTGAGGGATTTCTTTTGAAAAGCTTCCCTCTTTGTATTTATTGAGTTTCATTCTCATGTGCATTTAGAGGATATGAATTCTTAATTTATAGGTTGGCATAAGTTTAGGCTTGGATGCATTGGCTTAAGTTTAGGCTTGGATGTAAATGACTTGTGTGTATAGTTGGAGGCGACTCTTGCAGTAGCCAATTTTATAAATGGCACTCACAGAGAAAGGAGATTGTAAGTTCACCTCTATCGAACCTAAATAATCCTCAAACTCAATAATTATTTTAATTTTTGTGTTCTTATAGTAGTACAGTCAGTTACACATGCAAAAGAAGAGAAGGAAAATTGACTACTTCCTTAGTTCTAAATTCATCGTAAATAAGTGACATTCAGATATTAAAGTATTGTAAGAGTCTCCTTCAACCCTACAATAAGGTATCGCATTCCCATTTTAATCAGATTAAATTTAATTTGAACTCTCCTCAGGTTGGCTCAGAGTTAGAAACCCTCGGTCAATCTTTAAAAGAAAAAGATTAGACTAATTATTTATAAGATATATTATTTGAATTTGGAACAAGGTACATCCCTAGTTGATGATACGGCCTTCATCAGTGGCGGATCCAGCTGTTTCAATGGGTCTTAGGACCTCACTGAAATTTTAGAATTTTATTATAAAGGTCTTAATTTAATATGATAAGTTTTAAATTTAAGTATAAGGTGACTCTATTGGATTTTTTAGATAGACCCCACTAAAATTTTAGAATTTTATTATAAAGGTCTTAATTTAATAAGGTAAGTTTTAAATTTAGGTATAAGGTGATCCCACTGGACTTTTTAGATGACCCACAGGACCCAGTCTCATTTGAAATTCAATTCCACTAGATTTTTTACATATTATTATGATTTATATTTATGATTTAATAAAAAATTCACTGAGTGCATCTAAAAGAAAAAATCCTCGTAACAAAGTATATTATTTTTATTGACGTATATTATTTTTATAATAATTAAAATATTTTTTTTATTTTTTTATTTTAATATTTTTAATATAATAAAAATAAAATATTAATATATTTAATAATAATCTGAGTGATCCCACTAGATAAAGTTTCTGCGTCCGTCCGCCACTGGCCTTCATGCAATGGAGATGCAATATACTGCAACGTACTTACACAGGCTTGGAGGAAGATGCGCTGGAACCTCCCACAAAGAATACCTTGTGATTGACTTCATCAACTACTAGTTAATCCAATGCGCTCAGTGCGAGTATTTTAAAAAAATGATGTAAATTAAATATTATGCTAATAATAAATAATAAATTACACATCTTTGTGAATTTACATGATTTAACAAATACTTTAAAAGTCTAAATATTAAAATGAATAATTAAAACATTTGGCTTACAAGTTCAAATTTTAAGCTCAAACATCTTTATAAAATTATGTATTCTTAATAAGAATATAATAACTAATTAATAATAGTGCTAATATGCCATACCTCATCAAATTAAATTCCTTTTATTAAAAAGACCAACATGAAAATACATTTCTTAGAAGAATAATAAGTCATAATTGTAACATGACTATTCTAAATATCTTTTATTATGGTTGTACCGGAAATGTATTTGATTTTGTGCCAGGGTTCTAAGCAAAATCGACTAAAGTATTAGACCCTAAGAAGAAAAATAGTGCAAAATTTAGTTAAATATTTTTATCAAACGAAAATTGAATTGAACTCAAAGATAGAAAACTAAAAATAGAAAGTTTTAAATTTTTTAAATCTAAATTGGACACTATAATATAAACAACACAAAACTGTATAATCTCTTTCTTTAATTCAATCAAGTTATTTGAATGGAAGGAGTGTCAAATAATCTTCATGTTTAATACAATTTTCATAACATGGTTTTGATGATAATGAGTGAGCCAATCTAGTAAAAGTTTAATTAAAAAATATGTATTTGACGATAATCAAACTAAAACTTGATTTTAATACGTATATTAATATAAATTCCTTTTCCTTACTGATGTACATAAAATTCATTTGTTTTGATATAAATGTACACTAAATTTTCTCAAGATAATGTTAAAAAGAAATTAAGTACGTAATGAAAAACTTCATGTAAAATGAAGAATTTTTTGAAATCCCTATAGTATTCATATTTTGGGATCAATCCCTATAATAATGTTTGTGCATATCCCCTCATAATTACACGTTTATTTGAGAAACCTCCTTTGGAAGGTTCGTTTATTTCAAAGATCTGAAAAGTTTGTTACCATTTGTTTGAGGAGCTCACTGAATTACATGGAATTGTCGGGGGTTATAAACATCAAAATTAGAACGATTAACTCTTAAATAGGACAAATTACGGGAGTAATTTGTTTATTGTAGTTATAATCCTATAAACTATTATTTTTATATGCATACCTCTAACTTCCACATATTATTATAAACACCCTAACATTCTCAAAAGGGTCGCAATTGTACCCTCCTAACAAAATGCCGTGAACCCTAATAGAGTATATAAAAAATATTTAAATATCTTTTTATACAAATCCTTAAATTTATCAAAATTTTGCATATATATCTTGAGTTTGACAAATTTATGAAATCTTTCTGATATATTCGGTTGAAGTTCATAGCATTATGATGGAAAGGTACAATTGTAATTTTACTAAAGATGATAAGGATATTTATAACAATATATGAGAGTCATGAACTGAAGATGATAGAGATTTTTATAACAATATATGAGAGTCATGAGGCTACATATAAATATGGTAATTTAAGAGTATATATACATATATAAATTCTTTTTTATTTTATGATAATGTTTGTTCATTCTTAATTAACTTATAAACTTTTTTGCATATATATCCCTACAAATTACTTTATTTGTATGTATACTCTCGACTCCTATGTATTATCTTCAAAAATGTTGCACTATGCTCTATGCTCTATCCTAGAAAGATTCCATAAATTACTATAATATATATATATATATAAAGAGGGATGCTAATATGCGGCTGGGCTGCACAGCCATTTTCGATCCCCCTATATTGGAAAGAAAAAATCATCACAAAATTTTAAATATTTAACTATCCCTTAAGATTGTTTCCATCCCGTGGCACTTACTATTGATCATTCGTTCATGAACTTTTAACCATAGCCATCCCATCATATGTCACTTTTGATCTTTATAATTGGACAGTGTTAAAAAAATTAAAAATTAAAAATATATGTCAATTACCCTCAGCCCCCGTTTTGCAACGAGATAAATATGAGAAAGAATATCCCTTCAAAGATGGGCTAGTCCGTTGTTCCTCAATTTTACATTTTAACAGGAACACAGGATATCTGACCCCTTTTCTTTTATTCTGAGGAAGACCCCAAATAGAAATCTTTGAGTTATTTTGCCATCTGAAGGAATATTCGATCATCTAAATATTTTAGTTGCCAAATAGTAATTTAATAAGAATAATTGGATCATCTCTTATTCTACCCACTTATTCCATTGCCAAACAAGGGCTCAAGGTTGTTCCTATCTCTTGGGATTTTAATTTTAAACGTTGGTTAAAGAAATCAAACTCCGTGCAATCTAGATCATGATATTCACCATATCATCCCCTCTCTCTCTCTATGTTCCTATGCAAAATCTGTTGCTTTGGTTTTAAGATATTTTGATAAAAACGTATAATTACAACCTTTTTAAAGATTTCAAAGATATTTTAACACTATGCAGGAGTTAGGGTCATATCCATAAATATATTAGTTTATAGGAATATATAACAAAAATCCCATTAAATTATATATGTATATATATTTTGAAATTTGTGAAGAATTCATAGTTATACGAATAGGTAGTAAAGAAATCCTTAGAAGAAAAGACAACGAAAAATTGAGAGAAAAAAAAAAAACATATATGATGCAAGTCTGAAGAAACGCAACGACGAGAGGACTTGAGCCCTTTAATTATAACTTTTGTGCCCTTCAATTATAATTTCCGTGCTGAGGCTTGTGGATCTAGGTTCATCCATGTAGAAGTTGTACATGGTCGAGCAAGAGGGTTAAAAAAACCCGACTACCAAGTATACAAGGTCTAAGCGGTTGAACCCACAGATATGAACCGGCGGGAGGATGACGAAGAACTGCCTAATTCTTTTCATATATATTGGTTATTTATTAGTTAAGAGGAAAACCACGAAGCAATAAATGATGACAATAGTTGGTTAAACATATGTATTATTTATGCATTATAAGCATGCATGAATTTTTTACTGATGCTTTCCTATGCCATACTACATTGGAAAATAGGAAAAAAAAATACATGTTTAGTTGACATCTGCCAGTTTGTTCACCTATTATACAAAATGCTTAATACTTTATAGATGCCCTTTAGGGGATGGGCGTCATGGGTGCCCTTCTCAAAAGTCTCTCTCCTCCTGAGTGGAGAAGAAAACTATTCGGCATGGAAGGAAAAAAAATTATTCTTCCCTGTGAAGCCCCTCTTCTCTTACCTTAGCCTCACTTTGTTTACAGAATTAAAGAAGAATAAGACTCATTATTCTTATAATAAAGTTAACTATAATTTGATGGACGGAATAGTTTATATCGCATTAGAATTACTTATATTAGAATAAAGAAAATAAATAATTGGACCTTAAATCCAAGAATTACTTATCCTTCCTATTCCGTCAGTCCCACAGAATTATCAAAACTAAATGCCTCTTATTCTAATATACATTATTTCGAATAAATAATTGAGAATAACCTATTTTGTAAAGAAATTGGGCCTTAAGGAGGGGAAGTTAAAAGCAAGACGTTACCAAACACGAATCATTGAGGAGGAGAAGTTTTTTAAAAAGACTTCTCTTTTAAGTGCCCAAACGTAGCTATAGCAGTCCCATTACTTAAGCCCATGATAAATAATAACTTTTTTATGAGAGATGATGACCATAGTTAGTTAAATTAAATATATGTATTATGCGTGGATTTTTGAATGACGCTTTCCTATGTCATACTAAGTTGATAAGAAAAAACACACATTCAGTTGACATATGTCATTTTCACCTATTATACAAAATGTTTAATACTTTATGGATGCCCTTTTACGGGGTGGGAATTATAGATGCCTTTTCTGAAAGTTTTCCTCTTCCTGCGTGGAAGAGAAAACTACTTAACACAGGAAGATAATTTTTTTCTTTCCATACAAAGTGCCTTTTCTCTTCTCTTAGGATGGAGAAATTAAAAACAAGAAGTTACCAAACACATTCTATTCTTAAGAAAGGAATTCGGACGAAGCTTTTTATAGGACTTCTTCGTTCCCAAACTTAGCCAAAGTAGTCCCAATGTTTGAGCCTATGACGAATAATAACACTTTCTTGGGAAACGATGACCATAGTTAAATATATGTATTATGCATGTATTATAAGTACACATGAATTTTGAATGATGCTTTCGTTCGTCATACTAAATTAAAAGATAGGAAAAGAACACGTTTAGTTGACATCTCCATTTTATTCACCTATTATACAAAATGTTTAATTCTTTTCATTTAGTACATTATATTAATAAAATAAAAATGAAGTCACAATAACCTAAATTCCATAAGCCATGACATAATGGGGTTGTTTGTTTCAACGTATTTAAAATAGCGTAATCCAAAATAATTATTTTATTTTACAGTGTTCTCGAATATTTGGAATGATGTAAAATAGTATAAAATAAAATGCAGGCCTGCGCACTGTGCTTGCCATGCACGCTGGCGGTATATCTCTGGGCCGCACTTGGGCACCGCCGGAGCGCCGTCGCCGTTGTCTGAGTCTTGCCTAGCACCCTAATTTCTTTATTATGGTTTATTGAAAGACTCATCGTAAACCAAAACAAGAAGATTAAGCGTTCTCTTATTTTGTTTTACAAGCAGCCAAAAAAAAGCTCTCATATTTTAAAATCACAAATTTTCACTTGTTTTAAAGTCGATAATTTAGAAACCAGTGAATTACAAAGTTTTACATTGAAACAAACAACCCTTACATGGTTAGACAAGTTTTTTAAAAAGTTTAGACAACTATTCTCTTCTGTTCTTCCCACTCCATAGTTAGTTCCCAAGACCCGGTTGGGCGCATTGTAATACCTATGCGGTTCAAGTAAGAGTGGACGATTTGCCCCGGAAAGGATTTTTAAAAAAAAAAAAAGAATGTACGTTGATTTGAAATTTTGTTAAGTGAGCAAAAAAAGATTTTGGGGTGAGAGAGGCTCGAACTCTCGACCTCAGCCAAAAAAAAGCTCTCATATTTTAAAATCACAAATTTTCACTTGTTTTAAAGTCGATAATTTAGAAACCAGTGAATTACAAAGTTTTACATTGAAACAAACAACCCTTACATGGTTAGACAAGTTTTTTAAAAAGTTTAGACAACTATTCTCTTCTGTTCTTCCCACTCCATAGTTAGTTCCCAAGACCCGGTTGGGCGCATTGTAATACCTGTGCGGTTCAAGTAAGAGTGGACGATTTGCCCCGGAAAGGATTTTTAAAAAAAAAAAAAGAATGTACGTTGATTTGAAATTTTGTTAAGTGAGCAAAAATAGATTTTGGGGTGAGAGAGGCTCGAACTCTCGACCTCAGGATCACTCGCTAAGCTATGAGACCTACGCGCTAGCCAACTGCGCCACCACCCCGATTTGCAAATTAGGCCCATCATTATATTTTATAAAAATGTAAACTGGAGTTATGCATGCCGTCTGCAACAGACGATCACTCTACGTTATATAATATTTACTGCCTAGGGAAAAGTAAATAACATTTGCATCGATAGAATTCGTTTATAATAATAAAGATCCAAAAATAGTTACCTACTCAAGTATTGTCTTGGACATCTACAACTATCTTTGCAGGTCATATACATTGTATGCATATCTAACTTCGAATTATTATGGGATTTTCTAAATAGCCTCCTAAAAAACTCTATATTCGTAAATATTTGTAAATAATCCTATGAATGATTTATATTTGCACATAACCCCTTAAATATGTGGTTTTACTTTAAATTTCACATAAATTCTAATATTGTTACTTTACATAAAATATATGAAAGTTATTAAATTAAAAATCATGATAATATCTTCAATTAAAATACAAATACCTTACAAGAAAAATCTCAAAAACATCCACTCACAAACTTGTTGTATATATTTAATATCAAAAAAATACTTCTTTTTTATGTAAAGTAAAAATATTTTAACTGAGATGAAGTTCAAGACAAACCACATAATTAAGAGGGATATACACAAATATCACTATAGTTAAAGAGGTTATATATGCAAATATGAATTATGTAAGGATTATTTACAAATATGAAATCTTTTAAGCGGTTATTTGCAAACATTTCAATTATTATTTTTCAAAATGTAATCCTTTTCTTGAATTGATTTGATTCATATACAGAGCTTACCAAGTATGAGCATGCTTTAGTGTTGAGGAAGGAACGTGGACTCTCTAACAAGATGTTGTCCACTTTGACCCTTATTAGAAGGAAGGTGTGGAACTTTCTTTATAAGTATAGGGTTGCTCTCTCAACAACGAATGTTAAACTAAAGCACCCATTGTATGCCTTCACACAGTCCCTTGAGAAGATTATCTTGTGCTTATGACCGACAACAAGGCCAATGTTGAGGAAAGATGTTATTCACTTTGGCCGATAGAGGTGGCCTTGTGATTTTATCCTTTCGTTCATAAAAGAACTCTTGCTCTATGATCACCTAAGCAAGCCAATCGTTCAGAACAATGTGGAAATTGGTTTGCATTAAAAAATTGTAGGCTGATGCCCAGAGATTTTAGGTTTCTCCAAATCGATGAATAACACGATGAGATCTAACCATGAATTCTAGTAATGCACATAAACAATATTCATTGTTAACTCCCTCATTTGAATATGCAACCTCAAGAGTCTCTCCATCTGTTCGTGTACAGGAGTACACCAAGTGTTTGAACCCCATGTATTTGAATGTGACCCATTAGATTACTCCCTTCGGTAATAAGATTCACCTAGAATTGTCACATGATTAGGCTAAAAAATTTACATTCAATGTGATACCATCCCCAATAGGGAGACTTGTGAGATGTCAGCCCCTCACACTAGGGAGACACCATAAATACTTCACCATTAAATCACTTGACCAAAAAAAAAGTGAATAAGAAATAAAAGCTGACACCCTTGAATTATTAAAAAAGAAAAGAAAATTTCCTGTCAGCAAAAAGACCTACGAACTCAGACCAAAACTTTCTATAGATCTACCAGACTTGCTGGAACACGATCACCAGGTTTCAACCTCAACACAGTCAACTCTCCACGAAGCACTCCGGAAGTAGACCGTATCATACTCTCGGACACCTGACGGACGAAAACTAGAAAACAGTTTAATTACAACATAAAGCTAACTTCGAACCAGATCTGAACCCACCCCAACGGAGGTAGCACCTCTAATGGCCACAGCTAAGGATCCATTTTGTTTCCTGTAAAACATGCAGCAGGAAACGGTTTTACAAGTAAAAGTTGAGACAAGTGAGTTATTTGGTATCATCCTAAAACATTCATTCAGTAGGGTGGCCTCTTACCTCCGAGCATAAGTACTTGGCTTCCTTTTCCTTTTGCAGTTTTTACAAATAACTCCCTAAAAGATTCAATATTTGTGGAAGAGAATAATTTGCTGCATCATCGTAGCAAAAAAAAAGTTAATTTTTTAAAGGTCCCCAATATTGCCTGCATCCTCACTCAGAAAAACAAGAAAATTCAAAAACCTTAGCTCCATGAATAGTATACAGTTCACTGGGGTTAGATTTTTAATTTTCATCTTTTTTTTGAGATGTTCAATCTATAATCGAATTAAATAGGCATGTAGGACATGTCAGAGTTTTCAAAAAGAAATCAAAAAATATGAAAAAATAAAAAATCGAACCCCAATGAATAGTACACTACTGATCATTCGGGCTTAGTTTTTGAATTTTCATCTTTTTTTGAAACGTCCGATCGAAAATCGAATTATATGAGTACGTAGATCATGTTAAAAACCTTAAAAAATAATTATGAAAATAAAAAAATGATCTCCAATTAATAATATGTTACTGTTCATCGAGTCTTGATTTTTGAATTTTTATTATTTTTTAAGATGTCCGATCGAAAATCTAATTATGTGGACATATAGGACATATTGGAGGGTTCAATTTTTTTTTTTTATTTGACTGTACCATCAGTCGATGTGATATCCCCTAACTGTGTAATAAATTATTCTCCTTTTGGAATTACTTATATAGATATACCATTAAAACTTAAGATATTATAATTTTACGTAGAATCAAACCAAATTTACCCCAAGCTAAAAGTTAAAAAGAAAGAAAAAAATATCTTTTAACGTTGAGGTTCGAATTTTGATCATGTGAAGATATGACCTTTTTTATTTGGATTGTCCAATGAAATTCAGAGTTTGGAATATTCTCTCAATTCATAAAAATATAAAACGAGTCTGAAAAAATATAAGAGTCATTTGGCTCCGTCATTCAATGTTAAAAAAAATTAATACTAAAATTCTTTCATAAGCAAATAAATGTATGAAATCATTTTTAAGAAAAGATTTTACGAACAAACAAACGAATGAAAAAATTTTCAAGAAAAAATTTTCAGAATTGCCAAATGATCAATTATGTTTTCATTTTCCTCGTGAATTGATTTCCTCACATACAACCAAATGGACCCTAAATTAAAAATATATATATTTTTCCATTTGAGTCCATATAATCTATGATAATTTCAAATATATTCACGTGATCTTTATATTTATAAATAATTCCCTATAATCTTCTTTAGTTCTAAAATAAATCATCATCGTCGCTTTTCTGACGACAACATAACGGAAATGTAACTTAACTATAATTAACTTAAATTAGACATATAAATTTACTTATTTACCCTTAATTTCAATTTTAAAAAAAATAGAAGAAGAGAGAGAGAAGGGCAGTGAGGATGCGACCTTTCTCCTTTGATGTCGACGTCCTAGTGTGGGGAGAGAGAGAGTTGAAGAGGAAGAAATGGGCAAGAGGTGGCGGCCCCCTCTCTATGCCGAAACCGATCTCGTCGATGATATCGGCAGGGCCAACATTGAGTCCCAAGCCCAGCCTGCCGAGGAAGGGCTCCCTGAGTGCAGGAACCCCGCTAGAAGCGGCTCCATCAGTAGCAATTCGAAACTCCACACGACGTCCATGGATCCCGACTCGACAACACTGGCCACAGGCTCAGTCTTGCAAGCGGCAGGCGAGGGGACAACAGACGGGGCGTCAAAGGCAAGCGAGGTCAGAGGCACGGAGGAGGAGGACGACGACGAAGGGAACACAGAGGTAGAGGCCGAGGCCAGTGCCAGGGCCGCGCGACGCCGCGTGGAGGAAGAGGCGGAGGAGGTTTGCTCCTTGCATCAATTGCAACTGGTACGGGAGGAGGAAAATACCAAGAAGGATCCAGTGTAACTCCAACAGAAGAGAAAGAGATGAATCCCTCCGTTAATGGAATAACTAGAATATTCTATATTTGATGCTTTTTTTAAACAGCATCTAACTACAGGGACTTGCTTTAAAACTAAAGAAGATTGTAGAGACTTATTTATAAATATAAAGATCACATGAATATATTTAAAATTACCATAGATTATAGAGACTCAAATGGAAAAATCTCAAAAAAAAAACTGAAATAAGAGTGCAATAACGACGAAAGAATGTCAAACCCAGAACTGGACTAGCGGAGTCTTAAGTGCCTGTAGTGTCCTAAAACCTGGCAATCTACCCCACAGATCAGGTTTCGAATAGGCTACCATCATGAATGGCTGCCTTATCTAAGGTTTAGATGGTTAAAAAATTAGTAACGAGCGTAAGCTAGCAAGTCCACTAGGTGACGTCCGCGGGCGGAATGCAGCTAATCTTCAGTAACGCTGGAGTAGGAGCCGTTTATGACCCCCTGTGCAAGGTGACATCTTGCCGAACCCATGTTTAGAGAGAAACGTTCCATAGTTCTTCATACATGCATATGATGTGGTGTAAGTAGCAGCAATTGTATGGTCCACGGAGGTTCCTGGGAACATCCCTAACGTATCAGATGCATACATACGTACAGGATCCGGAAACGTTCCAAGTAATTCAAACATATGAACCCATATGATGTGGTGTCAGTAGCAGCAATTGCATGGTTCACGTGTAGATTTCTGGGAACATCTCTAATGTATCAGATGCATACATACGTACAGGATCCGGAAACCAAAGAAACTCACGAACACCTTACATATATCACTGTCGGACCCCAACACGTCATGATTTATACAGCCTCAAAAAGCATGGGCCTGTATGCTGGCTGTTGGCCTCAGAACCTCGACTAACATATTTATCTGGAAAATTTTCCCTCAAAAGTCGTTCAGTCAAAAGAGATTTCATCAAGAGCTAAGAATAACTTATGGATGAACTCGGCTCCACTGTTTAACCAGTGCGAAATCAGCCAAATCGCCGCCTGGATCCCTTTGGGAATAGAGAACCACTGACCAGTCACCGCCCATTGAGGAAGAAACAATTACCGTCCAGTCAATATTAACTTCCTATTGCAATAGGCTTTGCATCTTCAGCCTTCTCTTGTTCCTTGTTAAGCATCTGTCACCAATTTTTGCATATACACTAGATTATTATCACCAGAACACAAAAAATGAATTAACCCTTACCTGCACTCATGCAGGACAAGTCGGTGGATATGAGCGCACGCACAGGCACATGCACGTGGGCATCTGGGTACATGCATGCATGTGTGTGTACATGTGTGGGCACTTGTGTTTGTGTGTGCACACGTGAGCATATGTTCATGAGAGCGAGATTCCAAAGAAGCAATGATTCTCAACAATAAGTCAATGAAGTTTTACCGAGGCACTGCGGTCCAGTTGGTACCGGGTAGTAAGGGTGTAGGGAGGGATCCCAAGTTTTTGGGATGGTGTGCTGCTTTTCAATTTAGATGAAATGTCCTTGCCATACGGCAGGGATCCTCAAAAAAAGGATGGAATATTTTTTAACCAACAGAGACACTTTGAAGGATTCATTACCTTGTTGTTTATCAAATTGTGAAGTGCGATGACACTACGGATGAGGGAAGAGAGGTAAATAACCAGCATCATGTCATTCGTTTTCGCTGCAAAATACATGAGATTAGATCTCAAGTTTGTAGTACAATAAAAACAGTTGCTTGCAAGCAACAAAGCATACCTGAGAAGGCCTTTATTAGTTCACTCACATTCAAGTTTGGAAGCAAATTGAATACATCCTGAAAGGAGAACAGTATTTATCATGAAAATGCAAATAAAATACATCTAGGATAAGAAATGTATATGTTAATATTTGAACAATGAATATGAAACCAAGTATCCGACTTTCATCCATAAAATTCTGGATTCAGTTTGCATGTCACGCTGACACTAAGCCTGGTTACTCAGAAAGACAACAGTTTGTCAGCTAATAACTTGGAACTAGAGCCCCAAAAGTTTGTATGGAGACTACCACCCAAGACAGCTAGCAGGTGATGAGAGGTCCCTCAAAATTTCTAACCGAAGCCCACTAATGGGATCACAAGCTTTCACGCAAATATCACCCACCTCTGAAATGGAGGCAGATTTGACAGGCAATATATTGTGCAAGTCATATTATGACCATTTTATTTGAATGCTACTAGCATAGCCAACCAGGAGAAAACAGCACATAAAAGGGACAAATAGCAGGGGAAAACCTAGAGATCATAAATAAACCTATAGGACTTTACCAAAATCAGGCAAACAGGGATTGTTTTACAACATGGCATGATTTAAAGGGTATTTGGAGTAAAATGAGCTGTTGAAAATTTTAACAAGCACATCCCAGAAATGGTGCATCATGATCAGATAACGAAGTGGGAAGTCAACTATTACAAGTGAAGAGTAGGTGAACAACAACTTGTCAGACTACATGATAAAAACTTGACTTGGCTCATTAAATTAACAAAGGAGCCGAACATGAACGAATCTTTAAGCTCGATTCATATACGAGACGACTGTGAGCATCTCTCCACTTCTTTATTTAAACTTGTGAGCAACTCATTATTTTTTTAATTATTTTAATTATAAATATAATTTTAAGTTAAAATTTTAGCAAATGTATAAAAATAATTGTATTTAAAAACAAAGTTTCAACTAAATAAGACCCATAATTATCACCCAGCCCCAACTAATCATGTGCTGCTTTAAGCAATCCTATTATTTGAGTGTCTCGGGTACACACAGATGCGCAGTTGTAAGGACGTGCAGAACATTAGTCCTATACCGAGATTTTTAAGAAAATGAGACTGACAGAATCATCTTAAAGGCAACCACAACTAGTCACTGCGAAGAAAGCAAATCCAGATACTATGGTCTCGAGCTGTACAACGTGGGATCAAACTGCATGGTCATGGTTAGGGATGTAAATTGGGCGGGCTGGGCTGGGTTATGTGATAATTTGGTTCTAATCCAAATTCACAATAGCCCAGCCCAATTTTAGATCAGCCCCAAGTCAATAGTGAGTGGGTTGGATTGGGTTGGGTTGGGCTGGCCCTGTTTATAAATGGTTTGTTAAAAGTGTTTTACTTTTTGTATGAATTACTGTAAAAGTCAATAGATTAAACTGGGTCAGCCCATTCTCAGTCCAACCCAGCCCAAATTTAACTAATGTCAACGCAAATTTAACCCAGCTCAATTTATATAACTTGGGCCAACCTAGTTTCCTTTAATATGGGCTGGGCTGGGTTGGGCTGGGCCACGGGATGGCCCGCCCGATTGGCACCCCTAGTCATGGTCTGCCACTGGTTTGAGACAATAAGAATTTTAAATGTTAAGAATTGAATTTTAGGACTCAACAAGTAGCTCAAACTCATAAAGTATTTAATTAGCCAAGTTTGAATGGCTGTTTTAAAAACTCAGCCAAGTTTGAGTTCAAGTTAGATTGACTGAGCCCAGTTTGAAGAGAGTGACACTCAGCCTGGCTCGGCTAATATACACCCTACTTGTGCTGATGGGAGGCCCCTCATGACGACAGTGGGCATGCTTCTAAGAACAGTAAGACTTGAAAGAGAAAGAATCATTCAACCTCATTCTAGAGTCATCCTCTTCCCCAGGCAGAGAGAGGATTCCACTGTGATAATTATGCTTTCCAGTAGGCAAAAAGGGAAGAATCTTATTGACAAGTGATCTGAAGAAGACACTATAGCTAAAGGTGCTGATTTAGGCATTCACCTCGCAAAGAAAGTCAATTTCACAAGTCTGGTTTCCTCCTCTTTTTTTAAATGGCGCCCAGTGGTCGGACACGAGCTCCCCCTCCCAAGTGAGAGGGGATCAAATCAGGCAACAGCCACCCAATTTGGCTGATGCTGGTTTCCTCTAGGCAAAGCTGAAGATGCTTCTTCAAAACCTCCCAAGTTGTATGGGAAGTCTAATATCAACAAGAAGGCTTCTAGGGAGCTGTTGAGTCTTAAAGTCAGCATTTAGCAACAAGGTAAGCAGCACACAAGGAAGCAGGAAACCTAGGAATTTTAGACCCCCTAGTGTCCTCTCATTATTGCTCAGATGAAGCACAGACAGCTGGAATTGTGCTGGTGTGTTGGCACCTTGTCATCATGCATTACTGCCCAGTGCCCACCTACTGGAGAGGTGGCGTTGAGTTCTTTTCTTTCAGACACGGTTAGTCTTTTTTCCTTCACAGCATAGTTTTGTTCTTGATGGTGTCTTGTCCCCTTTAGCAACTTTGCTGTGTTTTGCTATCTTTGTTGTTTGTTTTCCCATCTCTGTTCTTCATCCATCTTTTCTCTTTATGGTTGGTTATGTTTGTCTTTTCTCCTCTGGCATTACAGTTGGACTCCTTAAGCCTCTGGATGTATCACCTTTATTTATTATTTCAATAAAATTGGTGGTGAATCCACTTTATTTTAAACAAAAATGACAAAAGGGCAAAGTGGGACGTGTGACATTTGTCTACCAAGTATTAAAGAATTCTAAGTACATACAGATATTGCTAAGTGCCGCAAATGTTTTGTTACAAGATCCCCATGGCCTGCTACAAGAGGCATGGACATTTGACCATTGTGTCAACTTAAAACATAAACGAAATGTTAACCATAATGATAATCATCCGCAAGTGAGATTATCAATATGGGATTGCCTTAAAATAGTGGAGAGCTCACAGTATGTTGACATTTAAGACCAAGTTCAGTAAAATTAGTATTGCTTCATGCACTTTAATTGGAAAGAAGAAATAGGAATACTGTTTCTACTGAATTTCAAGATGAGATTCCTGTGTTCATATTCTCTCCATCTGGTTAACGAATGCGATTGAGTGGATTTTTGGTTATTAGATAAGAATTTAGTTATATCCTGAAGAATTCAACAGATTGAAGGTTATCATTGGACGGTTTTTGGCAAGTTTAAGGTTAAACTTTTAAAAGTATATGTACGGGAAATCAGAGGGCTGATTAGAGGGGAAAAAACAATCCTATTTTGTGTGAATGAATTTCAAATATTAACTTCATGGTGTCAATGCCTAATCAGCGGTGAAACACAATCTCATCATCTTAAGGAATGCAACCATTGGATGTTTTGTCAATAGATTAAACATTTTTAATCATAACAGCATAATTCAACATAAAAGGTTATCATCAGGTTGGGGTACACACTTACTAAGTTACATAAACTACTGTAATGCACATGAATTTCTTCACTAGCTATTGCACATAGTTCAATTACTAAACTCAGCAGGCAGAACTCAAAGCAAAGAACCTCAATCCTTAAAAGAAACCCACTCCAGAAGTGATTTATTTAGTGGGGTCACCATCTGTAGTAAAATAATGATTATTGCCATTGCCATTTCAAGAAGTTGACATAGGGTTTCTGGACCTGGATGTCGCTCCTGCTGTGATCAGGACAGAGTCCTTGTCTACTCCATACTTCTCATGGTGATTGGCCTTGTAAATTTTATCTCCTCTAAGATGCTCAAAGCATGACAAAGATCTTGATCATGGAAGGGATGAAATATCAATGGAAATTAAGACATGGCATGCAGGATGGTCATGCAAAACTTTACAGCAGATAGAACAGTGTGTACTAGAAATTACCAATACCTTGGGAGCTTTCCTCCATCTCTGAACTATTCTTTAAGCAGTGATGCGAGAACCTTCTGACCATGTTTTCCTTATCACTCAAGGATTCTATGCATGCGTACCTATCAACCTACTCATTTACATACTGATTCACCAAACTACCTACCTTCCCAAGACCTCTCTACCTGTACATTATCTACACACGCACAAATGCATATGCACACCTCTACAAATAATCACAAGGGGAATGATGTTTAATTACCATTGCCAACACCGACTTGGAGGCAATCAAATAAAAGTGGCGGTAAAGGGTCTGTAAAGACAGAATTGAGATATTTGCTTTCCAGGTTTTTGGCGAGGGCCTCCTCTTGCTTCCATTAAAATTTGGCCTCACTTACTGGTAGATCACTTGAGCATTTTCTAAAATTGTCCTCTCAAGAACCTACAGTCGAGTGGAAACTGAGTGATAGTACTCCATAATTGGCTCCAGGATCAATGCATCTTTGAGATTCATTTTCTATCATTACTTTTTATCTTTTTTAAAACCAGGCAGGATCAGAATCAGATGGGAGAAACCAACACCATACACCTTTGAGATTCCAATTTTGAACAATTCATGTGGCTTTCAACCAGTTTATGTAAGAAAATTGGAACAAGTGTGAAATGGAGGCCTCCTTAGGTCAACAGCTCGTCCAGCTTTTAGAGGATAACATTCAGGATTTGGGTAAAGCCATCGTTTTTGCTCAACTCAACCCAGTCTTAATCTCAAACTAATTGGGGTCAGCTATATGGATTCTCCGTCTCCACTCTAAACGATTTTGGGCTACCTCTTCTGCAAGGTTTAAAGTCTCCAAATCATATTGTACTACCCTCTTCCAAGTTGATCTAAGTCTATCCCTTCATTTCTACCCTTCCTCTATCCTAATATGCTCCACTTTTCTAACTGGAGCCTCCCTAGGTCTACATCTAACATGCCCACCATCTCAATCTCCCTTTTCTAAATTTGTCCTCAATTGACACCACTCCCACCTTTTTCCTAACATACTCATTACGAATTTTGTCTAGCCTAGTATGTCCGTACATCCAACTTAACATTCTCATCTCGGAAAAACTAATCATGGAGACATGTTGCCCCTTCATCGCCTAATACTCGATACTATACAACATTGCAGGTCTTATCGCGTACGGTAGAATTTTCCTTTCAACTTCGTTGGAATCTTGCGGTCAAACATGACTCACGTAGCAAGTCTCCACTTCACCCATACTACTTTAATTCTATAGCTAACATCCTCCTCGCACCCTCCATCTTCTTGGAAGATGGAACCAAGATATTTAAAATGGGTGTTTTGGAATATTGCCATCCCATTTAAGTTAACTCCCTCCTTTTCATCCATCCGACCTTCACTAAACTTACAATATATGTATTATGTCTTAGTTCTACTTAATCTGAAACCCTTAGACTCTAAAGTGCTCTTCCAAAATTCTAATTTTCTATTAACTCTCTTACGTCTCATATATCAACATAATATCATCCGCAAACATCATACACCATGAAATGTCCACTAATATATTTTTTGTTAAATCATCTATAACTAATGTGAAAAGGTAAGGACTTACTGCTGATCCTTGATGCACTCTAACTGAAATAGAAAAATCTCTTATTTCCCCTCGAATCGTACAGACACTAATAGTTGCTCTTTCATATATGTTTTTTGATACTTGTATATACCTAGTAGATACCCTCTTAGGTTCCAACACCTACCACAAGACATCTCTTGGAACTCTATCATAAGCCTTCTCCAAATCGATGAATATCATATGTAGATCTTTCTAAATATCTCAATATTTCTCAATCAAGTTCTTAATGAAAAAGATAACTTCCATGATTGATCGACCCGACATAAAGCCGAATTGATTGATCGAGATGGTTGTGTCACAATATAAACGATGTTCCACAATTCTCTCCCACAGCTTCACAGTATGACTCGTGAGCTTAATTCCTCTATAGTTTGAGTAGCTCTGGATGTCTCATTTGTTTTTAAAAATAAATACAAAAGTGCTCTTCCTTCATTCATCTGGCATTTTCTTAGAGACTAGGATCTTGTTAAACAGTCAAGTTAACTATTCAACTCCTACATCTTCTAAACATTTCTACACTTCAATAGGAATTCCATCAGGGCCACAAGTTTTACATACTTTCATCATCTTTAATACTTCCTTGACTTTCGAAAATCTAATCCTCCTAGTATAATTTACATTACGCTCTGTTGTATATTCTATGCCCACTATGTTTCCACTATATTTATAATTAAAAAGAATGTCAAAATAGCTTCTCCACCTTTCTCTGATGTCCTCATCTTTCACCAAAATATTTCCTTCACTATCCTTGATACACATAACTTTGTTAAGATCCCGACATCTTTTCTCTCTCATCATTGCCAATATATAAATATCTTTTTTCCCTTCCTTGATTCTAAATTGCTCATACATGTTTTCAAAAGCATAAACTCTTGCTCGACTAACAGTCTTTTTTACTATCTTATATTGTTCATAAGCCTCATTATTATCACATTTTGGCATCTTTTATACCATTCTCTTTTACTCTTTACTGCCTTTCGTACCTCCTCATTCCACTACCACCTCTCCTTCGCAGGTGGGTCATATCTATTAGACTATTCGAACACTTTTCCAGCTACTTTTCTAATCTTTGAGGCCATATCTATCCACATTTTCTGAAAGTGGAAACCATATCATATTGAGAAGTTTATTCTTAAACATCACTTACTTCATCTCTTTTAATTTATATCACCTTGTTTTAGTAACAATCTTCCTTCTAAACGTATTCGACCACCTCTTGATCTTAATATATAAGACAACTAACTTATGTTGACTTATTAATGTCTTTCCAGATATAACTTTACAATCCTTGCAGAAAGTACGATTTGTCTTCCTTGTGAGAAGCAAGTCAATTTGGCTTCTATTTTGTCTACTTTTAAAGGTCACTAAATGAGATTCGTTTTTTATAAAGTGGATATTTACTAGTATAAGGTTGTAAGCCAAAGCAAAATCGAGAATGTTTTTCCCCTCTTCATTTCTGGTCCCAAAGCCAAAACCTCAATGAACCTTCTCATAACCCTAACGTTCGCTTCTTACATGCATATTGAGGTCTCCACCAATAAAGATATTCTCTTCATTTGGTATGCTCTACATAAGGTCATCCACGTCCTCCCAAAACCTCCATTTACTCTCACTATCTAATCCAACTTGTGGAGTATAGACACTAACTACATTAATCGCATCTCCCTCTATAATTAATTGCACTAAGATAATCCTATCTCCTACTCTCCTCACTACTACCATTGAATCCTTCAAAGTCTTATCAATGATAATACCTACCACATCCTTATTTCTCTCCTTTTCTGTATACCACAATTTGTAGCACGTATTTTCCAATTCTTTACTTTTCTCTCCTATCCATTTAATCTCTTGAATGCAAACAATATTGATTTTTCTTCTCTCTATGGTGTCAACAAGTTCTATCAACTTTCCTATAAGAGACCCAATATTCCAAGTATCTAATGTAATCCTCCTCTCAACCCGCACTTTTTTAGAATTCTTTTTGTAGTGACATCTATTATTCTCTAAGTTTGTCATGTGTCATATTCTTGTTCGGTTCCATTGACTAGCTTATTTACCCATATCCGTCTATAATGTGAGAACCCTTGCTCATTTAACACCACATCCGGACGCCGACGTGGCACGTCGCTTGCAGGGAACGCCCTCCATCTATGTCTATTTCTCACTACACCCAGTATAGCACGTCGTAAGTAAAAGACGCCCCAAGATTAATTTTGATTGAATCCATATCATGAGATGTGACAAGATTTTTACGCTGGCTGTCACCTATCGCAACCCTCCTCCTTAATCCGGACTTGGGACCGGCTAAGCACGAGAGAAAGCAAAAGATATCATTTTTTATATCTCTTTTTAATTCCCCCTTCTTCATAAATAGACCATCAGGGCATCCATCATGCAAGAAATGAAAGTAGAAGATGAAAGTCTAACACAACAAACATTGATCAATTACTAATCAGGGCCATGGAGAACACATAGGAGGCAATATTAAACTCAATGCCCCTAGGAGGCACATACCTAGTGAGAATTAATAAGCATCAACACAAACCAGCTTCAGTACCTACTACAGACGGACATGTTGAGGAGAAAAGAACAAAGTCAATCACAACCCATCAATCTGGGGAAGGCCATAACTTGTCATGTTGAGGACTGATAACATTAGAGACTAATCGGCAGTAGGATGTCAGACTTTAAAAAAAAAAACATTTATGTACAATATTAAACTCGTGTCTTGCGGGCCTTGCGGCAACCAATATAAGATACTACAACTTTAAAACATGAAAAGAAATGTAAATGTTAGGTAACCTGTAAATGATACAAAATCTCGTGATTCAATGGAAGCTTCCCATCAATTACAAGATCCAAATAACCACGAATGTCACGCAGTCGTGCATCTAGCCCTTTCAAAGCTGCAAGTTTGGCAGTAACCTATATCAAGAAAAGCAGACTTCAGGACCCGTGCATCCAAGTTTGACAATTGATTATTCATATGAATGCATTCTGATAATTGATAATTCATCCAAATAAAAATAATCCATTTGAGATAACTGAACAAACATGACAGCAATAAGCACTAAAAATAAAATAATCACCTCTGTTGCAAGTGTGCTGATGGTTGTATCCTTCACATCTCTCAGCAGATGTTCCACACCTAAAGAGAAGGAACAAAACAACGCATGACATACAGCAGAACAGTGGGGGTAAAGGGGCAAAAAAAGGGAAACCAAAAAAGCTTCTCCAAAAGGTGCTAAAAAAATGACATAAGCAACTTCATTCTTCAGACATAGAAGAAGTCACTCACCGATTTCTTCAACTTCATGAGCAGCAATTTCAGATAGTACATGCACAAATACCTTCTGACTCTTCTGAGTAGCATTCTGAATCCATATCTAGATGTTAGCTAGGCTCAAAGCTACATCTGCACGGGATGCTTATGGAAAACTACACTCTGATCAAATTACCTCTTTAACCTCTTCAACTGCACAGTATGCTTTCGTAGGTAAACCTAGCTCCTTCGGTTGCACATCAATAATGACTAAAACAGGATTTGGAACATAACTGAAATACCAAATTTGGTGCCAAGTGTGTAAGTTTCAAATTTATCAAATATGAAAATGACTGAGGCAAAATACTCGATAAATCTACCACCATACCAGACATTTATAGAAAAGAAATAAATGAAATTGAAAATGATGCCTTTTGTTGACATCCATTGTGCACAAGTATCAGCCATGGTTGCTGAAACTATCACTAGATATGCTGTGACTGTGCACCAGCATCAGCCATCAGTAACAGAGACTATCACTAGCTATGCTATGACTTTCTAGTGAGTTGACATCAGCGTAAGAGTTGGAACAATTATTGGGGACATTAACTCATTAACTGGATTCTTACAAGTTACAACTAAGCACAAATTGGCAAGGTATGTATTTATGGTTAAAGACAATCCATACACTGGTGATAATAATAGATCAGGTCCAGAATGAGAAACCATAAATTACAAGGTTAGGATCATGTTGGCCATAAAAATGTGAAAATGTACAGGTCTCGGCTCTTGTGTCACAGATGGGACTGCAACTTATGACGGGTTGTCCAATGTAGAATAAAGCCAAAACTAAACGCCACGAAACCTTGACCCAACCATTTCCAACCTGCAGTTAACCCATGAACTAAATACTTAAACCAACCCAAAAGCCCAAAGTGAGCAACTTAATTCACCTGCCTCAAGCCTGATCCTAAGGAAAGTTGGTAAATATAGCATAACTACCTTTATATATTTTACACAATAATTTTGAAATTTAAAAAAAACCTGTGTGATTCAAACAGGCTGGCCTGAGTGGCCAGCCCGATCCAACCTGAAGCAACTAAGGTAAAGCATCTCCGTAAATGAATCCAAACCAACCTGCCACAACCACAAAATGGGCCCAACATGGCCTGATTTTCTTAACGGCCTAGTTAGGTAGTGTTTGCCCCAAAACTCTTGCAGCACTAGTGGCAAAGAATTTTTAACTGTAGTGCTGAAATGATGTTGCCAGTTGTTTATTATTAAGTCTATCACTCATGCAATAGCACTTAAGTAGCAAGGGGAATATCCTAGAGCCCAACCTAAGGGTATAGTAAACATGGACATAAAAGTACAACCAATTGAATAGGACCAGAACTATGATCAGCCACATTTGTCAGGGCATGTTTGGAAAAACTTTTGGTTGGAAGCCACTTTTAGCTACCACTTTTAACATGAAAACACTGAGTTGAGGTGGTTGTACCTGATTTTGGATGATTGTCCAATTCAAACCTTCCTAAAGACCTCAATTTTACCCTAATCTAGGCAGCTCCAATCCGTAGCTTTTGGTTGGACGTGAAAAAATGACCAAGAATAAATGACTTCTGAGGCCTAGTATCCTCTCCTCAAAATAACCAGGTTGAAACCTGTGGAAGCCCAATAGTGCTTCCATTAAGAAAATGCACCAAACATGCCCTTAAACCAGAAAGGAATGTTTTATGTGCCATGCTGGTAATTCAAATCAAGCACTGTACCATGATGAGTGAGTATAGTGCAAGGAGAACTCAGGGATCAGACACCGGTCGGTCCGCATCTGGAGCTATCGGATCGGCCGATCCAATCCGATCTGATCCGGTTCCCCCATTTTATTGTAAAGAAAGGTTAAAAATTTATAAAAAAATAGAAAACAGCCCTAAAATGCCCAAAACTTATCTAGGACCTCGGGTAAGCCCTTGGGATTTCATTAAATTTCAAAAAAGTTGGATACATTGGGGGGGGGGGGGGGCATAATACCTTACCCCTAAGTTAGTTAGTCATGTACATGAATAAATGATAAAACAACCAAAATAAATAAATAAAATCATTGTAGTCTTACATTGTAGGTGTTATACAAATATTGGACATAATTTTTCCAAGACATGTAAGACTCATACCATTGTCTATATTCCTCAAGAAACCGGACATACTCATCTGTGTCGCCACAGATGATTGTCACTGGCACCCATTGTTGTGCATCACACCCATAATAAGATCCTCCTGATGCATCCGAGTATTGTGGATATGCTCCTGATGCATATCCTCCTGAGTAAGCCCCCCAAGGCCCTTGCTAGCCGTTGGGAACCTTCCAAACGGCTAGCCAACAGCTAGTTGCGAACTAGCCATAAACGGCTACTTCGTAGCTAGCCGTTGGGCCTTTGGATCAGCCGATCCAATCTGATCCTGGACGATCCGACTGATCCTAGGAAGGGAACGGTGGGTCGGGGCTCGGGATCAGATCGGTCCAGCCGAAAACCAAGTGGATCAGCCTATCCGATCCGATCCGCACCAATTATGCATTCCTTGGTATAGTGAACTGTTGACTAGGGCTGCAAATGGCTTCCAATAACATGATATTCTGATTTGTTTACAATTCACACACAAAACAAAGATACAAATGTTCACATTTCACTCTAAATCTTTCCCTGATATCAATCAGACATGGATATTCCGATAAAATATCGTACTCTGAAATGGAAGCAAGTGTCATATCCAAATTTTTGATAATTTACTTACCATTATTATTCAAAATTATAAATTTCATAGGAGTTATATTTGCATGTTTGTCATTGAATGTTCATTTTTGGCCATTATAAACCACTGGATGGGAAAACCGACCCATGTACATATTAATCAAGGATGAGAGGAAATGACATGAAAGAGGGGACCAGCTCACTATTTGTATGGGCTGGCTCCTAAAAATAGGGAACCACCCCTATACTCACTCCCTCCCTTCACTTAATTTTCAAATATCAAATGGAGTTTACATCCAAAGTGAAAACATGTTATTAGCCAAATTTAAATTATTTTTATCAGAATTAGAGTAAGATATACTTGCTTCCAACGCTGTCCACACCTGGTATGCACCCCTGCTCCTGATAGGACATTGTACAAACCAAAATGCTGCTTGGAATAGGGAACTTAATCTACTGCTGCACTGCAATCCCCAAATCACAGAAGCTGGGTTTGAGGTAGTTAAAGGTTAAAAGGAATTACCCTATGCGATCATGCTTAGTGTATGATACCTAAAGTGCCCAAGATCATATCCAATACAGTGTATAGTACCATGATCCTTCAAGATTTTGAAGATTAACCAAGATGATGAGATCATATCTAGTATGCAATAATATATGGATCTAATAAATACAAAAGAACGAGGTTTTCTGAAAAATAAAGTCTACTAGAGCTATGGAGTCATAGGTGAGCCTTGTCGTTGTATTTGGAGGAATGGAGCTTGCCCAGTGCAAGAATACATAGCAAGTCTCGGGAATGTAGAAAAAAGGCCTAAAAAGCCACGGATTCATCAGCTGAAGTACATTCATTCGATCAAGTCAGAAAAAGAGTTCGGCCATAGCATGCACTGAAAAGCCATAGCATGCACTTTGCAGCCGTAGTTTGCAGGAGTACTTCTTCCTCCCTAAGATCAACTTTAGCGTGAGACTTATCATGATAGATGTGAGACCAGAGACAACAATTACAAAGAACAGAATTTAAAGGTACCAACCAAAAACTACCAGTAAGGAGCAACCCCTTCCTTTAGCAGTGAGCAGTGGACTGGCCAAAAAGAGTGCCGGAAATGAGCAACAAAGGATCTATGCCTTTCCATTCCAGTACAGTGAACTGTGGCATAAATGAACTTATCACAATAAGGCTTTCAATCAAGCAAGGGCTCAACTAATTTGCCTTATTCATCAAGCCTATCAAGAAGTCCTATCGAACACTTAACAACACTTCGGCTATCTTTGGCATCCATTCTTGAAAATTCCTTCGCATTCCTCATTATAGGAAGTAAGAGCAAAATCATTTTCAAACATATTTCCTATGTTGTTCTCTCACAAGGTTTCTTTTTCTAAGAACTTACCTGCGAAACAATGCATGAATATCCAAGTCATTCTCCCGCAATTTTGGACCAGTGCTATACCAACCAACGACGTGCTCCTTAGCTGTAAAACATAAATCCAATTCAACCTTTTTATGAAAAGACAAAAGAGATGGACCTTCAGAAGCTAAATAAAAAAACAATGGTCTAAGAATAGCAAAGGGGTATAGGAATAGAAACATACCATTAATCCTTTTGAACATTGAAAACATGGATTCGTGATAATTGTGATCGACAAACCAGATCCTCGGATCCTTGTCATCTTCTTCAAAAGGCACTGTAATATTGACATCCAGACATTTATAAGTAGAATCTTTATATGCAATAAGAATTTAGAGTTTTTGACAAACACATCACATTTGCGTAAAAAACGTATAGAGAAAATGAATTGGTGTTGCCAATCTCAACAATAACACTTTATCCTTGTCGAATTAAATTCCCATCAAGGGCACAATAATATTTGTGCGGGCAAGATAGTGTCGAGTCCATGCTACGGAATTAAGTCTCAGAAACTTGGGAGGTGCTTCCATACCTCTATGGTGGAAATAATAAATAGAACACATGCAGCTGAATAACTCATTTTCAGAACCCATGTGCAGCCTTTAAAAGCAAATGAAGAACTAGCTGTTAAAAGCAATTTCGCCTGGGAAACGATACCCAAATTTCTCAAATTTGTTCCCACTTCTCAGAAAGTAAATTCTTATGCCCTTAAACCAGGCATGGCACATTTTCTATTTTCTCTTTTTTTTTTCTAAATCTAAATCAGCTTATGCAAAATAGAGATGCTCGAACTTCAAACAAGATAACATCACAGTACAAAGACAAAAAAGACAACAGCACAGAGGTGATCAGTCGCAAAAATAGTGAAGCCAAAGGAAAGAACAAGCAACAAGAAAAGTACACAGAAGAGGAAGAAATCAATCAACAATAAGGTTCAGCTGACAGAAAGGGGATGGTGTTTCCACACAAAATTAAATGTGTTCACATGCAAGCAATTGGAAAAGAATCTTATCCAAGTGCATCCTCATTTTACAGGACCTCAATGCCTTTTTCTTGACTTCCCGAAACCCAGTTCGATGGTTGAATAACAGCAGCAAAGTTCAGTAGTAGCATTAAAGTATCAATAGGCTTTTTCTCAATTCATACTAATTGATTCAGCACACAACTAGAGCAGGTTACGTCAACCTTATTCCTGTTGGGATTCTAAAATTCATGCCAACTTGAAACCTGATCAATTAAAACTGGTTCATTTGAGAGTCATCCTAATCCTACTTCAATTAGGGCTTAAGATCAATTAAAACTGGTTCATTTGAGAGTCATCCTTATCCTACTTCAATTAGGGCTTAAAGTTACAGAAACATAAATTACTAGAAGCCTAGACGAGGACTTGATTCTTCTTTACGTAGTTGGTAAATTCCCCTGCATATGAAGGGAAAAAAGGAACTGCAAAATATTTGGTGAAACAGAAGGTAACTTGTTCCTCATATTTTTGCTAGACTTTGGTGATCACTCAAGGACCTTTAGTTTTCAAGATGAACTGGTGAAGAAAACTCTTAACCATATTCCCATGGGTAAATTGAAGTTCGTCCCATTTTCTGTTCCATGTTCTTTAGTTTTACATACACACATATCAGCATTTTCTTTTATTTATTTTTAATCGTATTGCATCATGAAGGGTGTCCTTGATTATAGGGGCACTGATTCCATTCCTCTTGTCTTGATGTGGGAGTAGGAAAAGACTCAAGAAGGAAAATTGCGTAGAGGTTCTACTACCCAACCGCTGGACCAGACTAGGAAAAGTTCCAGTCTCACATCGGTGAAGTTCAGCCATAACAAACAAGATCCTGAAGGTGATTGGTGGTCTAGATCATCTGGCCCATTTCAATTGTTGTGGTTTCTCAAATTTCGTATCTATACACAGTTCCTACTTTGTTCCCTACCTACATCTCCAAAAAAAATTGTGTAGAGACGACAGAGAGCATTGCTTCTAGAACAAGGAAGGAAGGATCGAGGATTGGGCACGGACTGGCCTGATCTAGACGGATTCAGATCCGATCACAGACCGATCCGGTCTCATCCCACATCTCCTTTATTAAATTTTAAGTATTCAAAAAAATAAAAAAAAATGAATTTTCTTATATATATAAATCTATAAAAATCTACCTTGATTTCTAGCTTGCTGTCTTAGTCAACTCTATCTTGTTTCTTTAGTAAGTGGTCTCTCTATAACACACATTCTCTCTCTATTTTTCATTTCTAAACTATTATCCCTCTTACTCTCCCTTTTTTCATCTTAAATATATTAATATTATCCGTTCTCAATGCGTAAATAAAATCAATAAGTTTACCATGTTGTGCTTATGGATAAAATTAAGAAATAAGCACCACTATTTTATTTTGTTATTGATGATTACCTAATTATGCATACAAGCGACAATAAGGATCCTTTAATAATTCACATTTATTAAATCTTTTTGTCAATAATTGGATTACATACCCCTTTTGGTGCCAATACCACATTCTCATAGTGCAAGATTACACATTGATAAATATTTTAATACCATCCTGTACTATGAAAATGTGACAACATGGTAAAGGTATGGAGATATTGTCGCTTATATCTCAAACCAGATAATCATCAACAAAAAAATAAAAAATAATACACATTTCTTAATTTTATTCGAAAGTGTAACATAGTAAATTATTTACTCTTAAGAATTGTTCATACTAATCTATCTAAGAGAAGAAAAAAGACCAAGAAAGAGAAAATTTAGAAGGATAAGGATGTTATAAAGAAAGATTCTATTATAGAAAGATACCTTTTTTTTTAGAAGGTGACATAAAGTCACAATTCCATTGAACAATAAGAGGAGTACAAAAGAGAGCCCAAGAAGGCAGCACAAACTGGATAGGACAACCCCCCATCCAAGTCCCCACAAAAAAACTCAATAGAAAATTACATTTCTGTCTTATCAAGGAAATAAAACAAAGTTACAGCTATAAACCAAATTCGTCAAGAGATCAGCTCTCTCCACTGTCTGGCCTTTTGAAGGATAACAGAGCTCCCTTCATATAGGATACCAGCAGCACTTCCCCATTCTTCCACCCATCTAAACACATTCTTCCATAATTCATTAACACTTCTGAATGGATCACTAAATTTCCTCCTGTTTCTCTCACACAATATTGACCACAACAAAGCTGGACATATGAGGAACCACACTTGTTTAAGGTCTTTAGAAGGGCAGGTTGTAATCCACCATCTCAACAACTCCAACACAGAAGAATGCTCCACCCAAGCAATTCCAAATAATCTACAGAGAGTCTTCCACTGAATACTAATTATTCCACAACCATTGAATAGATGGTTTTGGCACTCCTCAAAGATAGCACAGAAAACACATGAGGGACTCCCAGACAAATGAAGCTTCTTTGCCCTTTTTCCCGTAAGAATTCTATTCCATGCAAGTTTCCACATAAACACTCTGATCTTGTTTGGAAGATGGTTTGACCATACCAGATCCTTCCACCAAACCCTGGTGCCACCATCATTCAACAGATGAACCAAAGTCTTAACCGAAAATTGCCCATTTTTTGACCATCTCCACACTCTCTTATCATACACCTCTCCACAAGTCCTAACTCCACTAAGTAAATTAAGCAGAGTTAAGAGTTCCTCTGTTTCCACATCTGTTAGGTCCCTTCTCAACAGAAGATTAATCTTATTTGTATCACTATGAGATAATACCTCCCCAACCAAAGCATCTTGATTATGAACAATATTGAATAGATTGCTGAATTGCCTAGAGAAGGCCTGGCTGGAGCACCATTTATCCTTCCAAAACTGAGTATCACAACCATTGCCCACTTGGATATGACAAGAAGTGACCATAAAATCAGCACATTTGACAATGTTCTTCCAAATGGGAGACATATTGTAACTGGTTGAAGGGTAGAAACTCCATTTATTCTCAGACTGAAAATACAAATCCTTAACAATCACAGCCCAGAGAGCATCCGAACACTCCCCTCTTCTCCACAACCATTTGGCTAGCAAGGCTTTATTGAAGATGGCAACACTACAAAGACCAATTCCACCTTGCTCCTTACTCTTACATACATTCTTCCAATTGATCAAGTGAATTCCACTCTTTTCCTTTTTCCCTCCTGACCAGAAAAATGAACTCCTTGCTGATTCAATGATTTTTTCCACAGTTCTAGGAATCTTGAAGATAGAAGCATAGTAGATCGACAGTGAAGAAAGCACTGCTTTGGACATAATCAACCTCCCTCCTCTTGAAAGAAAACTGCCTTTCCATCCTTCCAATCTATTCACAAATTTCTTTATAAGACCATCCCAGTCCCTAACCCTTATGCCACCATCCGATAAGGGCAAGCCCAGATATTTAATAAGGAAATTATTGATTCTGCACTTCAACAAATTTGCAATATCTTGTAGTCTATCCTGAGGCACATTCAACCCAACAATTTCTATACAAAGCACCTTGAAGAATCCATCCAATCGTTGTACAGTGCCACTCACAAGGCCAACTTGGAGAGCTTAGAGAGAGAGAAAAGAGAGCTTAGAGAGAGAAGGAAGAGATTTTAAACTTTAAAATTTAAAGAGATATATTAGTTACATCTATGAGGCGGAAGGCGACTAAGGCGACAAAGGATTCGCCTAAGCCTCAAATGCCTAAGCGATTATCTAGGCGTTTGAGGCGATGTGTTCTCTCATAATGAAGGAAGAAAACGACAATACAAGGAAAATAAGAAAAATCAAGATAATCATGTGTAAGACTTTGAGAAGCAATGAACATGTCCAACATGTAATGTCTTAAGACCATCTCCTACTCGTGTAAGTAGTGGATGGTCTTAGAAATAATCAAAAATAAGAAAAAAATGTGAGAGCATGTAAGAGAAAGAGGGTACTAAAAATTGTTAAAAGAGACATTAGCCATGTTAAAATAATTAAGAATAAGAAAAATAATTCTACATAATTAAAAAAGAAACAATCATATGGCATAAACATCACATGCAAGTGCCTAGGTGAGTGAGGCAAACATAAGGTAAGGCGAGACGTTTTGGCTCACCTCAGCCTACTTCATTGCCTAGGCGAGCAAGGCTATCACCTTTGATAACATAGAGTTATATAGAAAAAAAATTAAAGAGAGAGAGGGAAGAGATCAAGAGAGTTTAAAGTTTAAACTATATATATATATATATATATATAGAGAGAGAGAGAGAGAGAGTTTAAACTATAGAGAGAAAAAGCTTAGAGAGAGAGTGTGATAGAAACTTAAAAATAGATTACAAAAAATGAGAGATAGAAATAATGAGAGAGAGAAACTAAAAAAGTTGAAAGAGGAGAATCTTAGAGAGAAAGAGAGAGAGTTAGAAATGGGAATAAAGAGGGAGAGTTTTAAAGAATAAAAGAGTTTAGAATTGGTTTCGTGGGGAATGGATTTTTTTTTTTTTTTTTTTTTTTTTTGGGGGGGGGGGGGGGGGGGGGGGGGGGGGGTTATAGAGACCTCCCAAGCCCCTGGCTGGATGTTGGGAACGTTCCCAACGGCTAGTTTCAAACTAACCGTTGTGGACCAGATCGGCCTGTTCTGGGCCGATCCAGCCGATTTGTGCTGCTAATCAGCATGGATCGGCCAATATGGTCCGATCTTCCCAATCCCAGTTCAGGACCAAAGGATTGGGGCACAAAATCGGATCAGACTGGCCCAAATCCAATCAGATCGGCTGATCAGATCCGATCCATGCTGATCCGGCGCACCATGCTCTAGAAGGCTCAGCAAATGTGAAGTTGTGCAATTTCATTGTCTCGAAGGTTATGTCTAAAATGCAGACTTCGGCCACCCCCTCCCACCTTCTCCTCAAAGAGGTTACCCACCCTAGACTCAAGATTTGAGAAAGTCCTGTAAACTATAAAGCAAGGTAAATGCCTCCATCAAGGGTCTACAAGTACACCATTTGCCCTGCCAGAACTGAACCTGCTTATCTGAATCCTTGTTCAAAAAGCATGTTCACTATCTTCCTAGATATGCAGATACTCAGATACTATGATGGATGGTGGCAGTGTGCCTTCTAGATTAGGGTCTAATCTCTAAAACCCCCCTCCCTGAAATGGCATAGTGTGGCCGAGAAATCATCACCAGCAATCCACGGTGTTCCACCAACAGTTAAAACTTCCCACTGCACTATGCGTCCTATCTCCGCCACTTGGACCCCAGATGTAAATGCTCCGTTCATAGAACCAATTGAAGATCTTGATTCTTGACAAGCCTGACACTTCTCTTGAATCAAAGTCAAAGCAAATACTCAGCACTTGCAGCTGTTTTACAGTTGTCAAGCCTCTGCTTTGATGTAAGCCTGAAGCCTCCACATAACTTCACTTGCTTGGCATGACCATGGGATGTCAACTACATAGACTACCTCAAAGTGCTAACTGTCCAAATTTGAATTGTTAGTCTGTGACTCTGTGCATCAGATTTCTCTAGCATCATGCTCTGGGAAACTATCCCTTTTCCTCCCATCACCCTCTGACCTCCTCCTCACAGCCTCATACAATGTTCCTTGTCTTCTAGCTCTAACTAATTTAGTAGGATAACAGCCAATGACATTGCTTGAGATCAGAGAGCAATTCCTCTTCTCTCGCTCATTTTCTCCACCTCCACTCATGCTCTGCATGTTACTCATTTCTATCCCCTATGAAGATGCATCAAATCGCATTTATCTCTCTATCAAACAGCATTTGCCTCATCTATTCATATGAAGCTTCTTACTTTTCTTAATGGATAAAAATCCCCTCTCGAACAATGACAAGATAGCTTTGTATATTCCTCAAAAATCATAACAACAAAGTTGAAACTCTATTTGAATGGTCCTACTACCAGAAAAAGAAAAAGAAAAAAAAAGTGCCCTGAGCATAAACACCAATTGATGAATTTTCTCATATTTCCATTCTCCACTGGCAATATACCATGATCTGTCTCCCTTACTCATCACAAATTTTCAGCACTGATCCTCAGTTACATATGATTGACTTCCATCACGCTTCTAGAATACCTGATTTTCCTTATCAATCACCATAAGCAAAACAAAAAATGCCAGCACTTGACGCTGGTGGTCTGACTAACGAGTGCACAGTAAATAAATTACCTATGTTCTCCAACACTCCAGAAACACTAGAAAGCACCTAAAGCAGCCCAAACAATTTGTCTGGCCTAATTGACAAAAAAATTAAGAGAAATTTTGTAATAAACAGTCAGCCAAACACAATTCCATCAGCTGCTCTCCCAAATAAAAGAAAAGTTTACTAAAAAACCTTAACCATTGTCCCACATCTTATGGAATTGATTTAAAAACTAAAATTTGCTGATGTAGCCGCACACCGCTGTACTGTTGGATAACCTAAGCTCCTAGACATTTGCAAAAAGAAAAAAAATCACCAACATTTCTTCTGAAGTTGTACAAGGGCAATCACCTAGACACAGAGGCTATAGTATCCTTCGGTGAGTTCTACCTAGCTGTGATTTTTCCTCATCAGTAAGGAACCCTGCCAATCCCCATTTGGCAACGGAATAAGCGGGTGGAATAGGAGGGTATCCGGTAGGGATGCAAATGGTAACCAATAGCCCAATTATCCAACCGTCCGTTAGCTCAAAGGTCAGTTAACAGATAGCCTTTTTAACTGATATGCATAGCGGATAAGGTAACGGATATAAAATTTTCTAACCGAATACACATGGTACACTAAGATCCGATTATCGGACCGATTGTTAGTTTATAGGACAGTTAACGGATATCATTTCTAAACCAATAGCTTAACGGATGTCTAGCTTAAATCCACACCGAATCCGACGTGCTTGCATCCCTAGTATTGCCCATCCCTATTAAAAATACTGTTTGGCAACTGGAATATCCGAAAACAAAAGAAAAAGGGTCGGCTATCCCATCCTCCTGTTAGAAAAAAAAAAATTATTCTCATCATTTTTGCCAAACAGAAAATTGACAAATGACAGAAGGGATATTCTTCTGGTTTATACCATTGCCAAACGGGGGCTAAGAAGGATATCCAAATAAACCTCAGAGATAGATAAGAAGACCATAGAGATGCATTCCTCTTGTGAAGCCATAAAGTCTGCAAGCCAGGTCCATGGGAAGCAAAACCCACGATTTGAAGACATTGGCAGTCTCTAGGTTCGTGCACAGTTGCACAAATTATCCTTTGACCAACTAAACCATCTAAAACTCTCCTCTTTGTAAATTCATTCGAAACCCGGCAAAAGAAAAAGAACAGGATAGGAAACTAGGACAAAGAAATCAAGGATCAAACTTTGTCCGTTTAGAGGGATGAAACCAAATCCATAGAACAAGAAAGACCTATTCTCCTTCACCAAGCGAAGTCCTAAACCTAGGATGACAAAAATTAACAATCATTAACTACGAATCCTCACTGGCCGCAAAACCCTAGAACCCCGAACAAATATAAACGTGAAAAAACGCCGGCGCTAACATCTTCCCTGCATAAAACTGGCATAGATACTGTAATGCCTAAGATCAGGCCCACAAGGACGGATCCCTCGGGTTCATATCTCTGTTCACCCCGTCGATCTCAACCATAAGGCACGTCCCCGCCCATCCGATTCGGAGTTCCCTTGCCAGTGTGGGTCGAGGGGGTGTGGGACAGCACCAAGGCGGGCAAGCCAACCTACCCGCGTAGCTGTTGGTGACGTCGACGGTGCCGCGGGAGGAGCTGCCGAGGAGGACGCCGACGACGCGCTTGCGGCTATCCCGGGCGACGCGGTTGTAGTGGTCGACGATGCTAAGGAGGACGAGGGGGTGCACCACCACGCGCTCCACCGGCGTCGCCGAGATCTGCTGCGCCTTCACCACGTCCATCTCTCGCTCCCCCTCTCTTCTCCTTCTTCCCGATCGGACTGGGCGGAGCCGGAAAGGGCGCGGCCAGCCGCTGCAGCAGTGGGCAGTGAAGGCGAAGGCGCGGTGGCACCTGATCAGCGTCGCGGGCGGTGGAAGTGAGGACGGCGTCGAACGCGGTGGAGGTGACGGCGCAGTGGATCAGGCAGAGGAGGCGCACAGCGGTAGGCTACGCGAAGTAAGACGCGCGGTTGGTTTCCTAAACTCTTCCTCTGGCTGGCCCAATCTATAAGCCCGAATTCGGATCCAACTCAAAGGAGTACAGCTTACTGCACCGCCGGGGGCGGTGCTTTTATTTTAAAAAAATGAAAAGTTTTTTTGGGCCCCAACTCATCCTATATGATCTTAAATCGGACCATTCTAAAAAATATTAAAATTTAAAATTTAAATTTAAATGAACAGTAGTTTTACTATTTATTTGGAGTTGGTTTTTTATTTTTTATTTTTTCTAATCGTCCAATCTAAGATTAAATTGTACAATCATATAAGACATCAAATTTTTTTAAAAAAAATACATTTTAAATAAAAGTATCATCAAAAAATATAATAGCCTCTAACATTACACTAAAATTTAATCCAACTGAAAACGTACTTTGGGGCGGATCGGTACTAGAAGAGTTATACTTGCCTCACTATGCAACGCACTTTGCGGCAGCACCGTTTGGCATTCTAGTAAGTATTTAAAAAAATATTGATTTTTTTAGTCGGGATCTACATGTTACCATCTCTGATCAGAAAATTATATAACTTAAACACTGAACGTCAATGAACGGTGAAAAATACTTTTAATAAGTTAAGCGTAATAATTATTTATTATTATTTTTAATTTCTTTAGTCGTCTAATCGTAAATCAGAGATGGAAGTCACTTTAGGGCGTGAGTGGGGTAGCTTTTGGAAGTCACTTTAGGGCGTGTTTTGTGCAACTTCTGAAAATATTGGAAGTACTTTTAGATTCTTTCTAGTTATTTTGAAAGGAAAAAATGTGTGGATATTGGAAGTTACTTCCATAATAGTTTAATTATTTTTTGACTTTTAATCAAAAGTTTTAAATTGGAACATCTTGAATTGAAGAAAAGTTGGCATTTGTTAAGGAAGGTTTGAGTTTTATAACTACTTAAAATTAACTATAATAACTTTTATTTATTATTTTTTATGCTATAAGAAGAAGTTGAAAATGGTTTCCAATTAAAAGTTACGTTAAACATGTCCTTAATTACTTCTTAATATAAACAATAATAGATAGAGGTGGTTATAACTAATTTTAGATAGTTAGAAAAGCTAAATCTTACCTAAGAACTCTAACTTTTCTCCAATTTAAGAAGTTCCAAATTGAAACTTTTATCGGAAATTAAAACAACTAAAACACTATGAAAGTAACTTGCAATACCTAGCTTTTTCTTCTCAAAATAACTAGAAAAAAAAATCTAACATCTGACATTGTCCATGAAAGTGATTCTAAAAATTGGAATCATCAAAGATGGTCATGGCCACATCTAAACAAGGATTGAATGTCTCGAGCTCCTTATAATCGGATTTGAAAAATGAGGAAAGAGAAAGATAGAAGAGTATCTCAATTTTTTTTCCCAAAAGCAAGTTGGAGTGAACTTTTCACAAGACAAGGTAAAATATTTTGGTAGCTAATTTCATTTACCATTCCTGTTTTCACAAGGAAACATGTTCAAGGATAAACTTGTAAAGATGTCTGAAAGAATCTATTTAGCGTTTGATCCTCAAATGAGATTTTTAATCTCAACCCCTTCATTACAAAAGTTGTACCAACTAACATTCTCATGAAAAAATCTAATTACAAAAGAATCAACTTTTTTTAATCCTATTGTCCATTTTATTTAAAAATACTTCCAATTGAAAGATGCAAAAAACACACTTACCCTTGCACATGCTATCTCATCTGTCAATCAAATGGGTCCATGGTTAGGTACATTGTACCATACTCCCGGGTGGCTTGCCCAGTGGACATGCTGCCCGCTTTGGAGCGGGCTTTTCAGGGTCAAAATCCAGATGGGTGAGGGATTAATCCGTGGTATTTTCACGCTAAGCGGAAAACCCTCACTCAGCTGCTGATTGATGCTTTACACCTCTTAATAGGTGTTCTGCAGATTGAGTGGACGAAGCTTGCCAAGGCTATGACGATGGAGGAAGCGGTGAGAGGAAGAGATACGAGTTGCTCAGTCGGGGTGAGTGGGATTGGGGGAAGGGATCAGGCTTCCGTGTCAGATTCAATACAAGTAAAGAGTTGTAATAAATTTGGTACAATTGAGACTTGAAATAGGAAAGAAAATTAAAATTAATACAGACTAATCGAACATCTTAAAACAATTCTATTAGTATTAATATTAAAATTAATAGCGATACAACTATTTAATACTCTAACCAAACAGGGTGTTATGTACTTGGTTTCATTGGTTTGCCGCTTAGTCAAGTCCCTCATTTGTATTGTGACAATTGTAGTGCTGTTTGTATGTCATCGAATCCAGTTTTTCATGGTCGTTCAAAACATATTGCACTTGATTACCATTTTGTTCGTGAAAAAATGACTGCAGGTGAGCTCCGGGTCTTACACATTCCTTCTTCCAAACAAATCACTGATATTTTTACCAAGAGCTTACCTGGTAGTCACCATGCCTTTTTTCGCTCCAAGTTGAACGTTCTTCCACTTTCCATGTTCAAGTCGAAGGGGGGTAATGGAGATGGATGACAGCTCAATGATGGCCAATATTTGTTATCGCTATATATATACCCATGGCAACAAGGATGATCCTCCAGAGTCATCAACGGGACAAAGTTTAGCAAATACTTGTAATTACTATTGTAGTAATTATGACAAAGATCTTACTAAATATGTAATGGAGGAAGATCTCACTCTTTGTAAAACAGAGGACTGTAATATTATAAATAGGAATGGCATTCCTTGGTTGAGGCTGAGACAGGCTGCACGACTAGTTGTGAATGTAAGTTGAAAAATCGAACCACGTTAAATTTAATTAGTGTCCCATTCTTTTCTCTTCATTCTTTTTAGTTGTCACAATTGATTAACAGTGACAAAAGGGAAGCTTGCCACTAGGGCTGGCAATGAGTCAAGCTTGCTCACGAGCTGTTCGAGCTCAACTCGGTTCCGGCGGCTCGACTTAATTCGACCTTTTAGATCGAATTAGTTACGTACCCTGAATTATTCCGGAATAGCTCATTTCCAGCCGCACAAAATTAAGACAATCCGAGGCCGATGACCTCAATAAACCAAGCATGCTCTAGGCTTATGGGGTTGTCAAAGAGGACGATTCCAACTTCTAGAATTTCGCAATCCATGTGTTTGTGTCTCAATATCATATCAATAAACGTAACATGAGTATGTTAATTTTACATCACATTAAAAAAAGGTTTTCGGTAAATAACCCCATAAAGAACATCACATTTGCCAAGTACCTTTGTGCAATAAGTACATTTAATCTTGGAATTGTCCCTTGCCACACGTACCCCCTTAACATGCCACCTCAGCACACAATTACATGTCCATGTCACATCATCATTTTAATTAATTTTATTCTTTATATGCTTTTGAAATGTCAAAGCCATAACTGAAGATATCTAAGCCCATCTCGCAGATAAGGTAGGATTAGGGTTCGGAATTGGGGAAGGGGAGGGTACTTTAGACCTTTAAAATCTAAATAGAAGATTATAGAGTATCCATATACTTCATAATCGATCGATTAATTGATAGAATAAAAATAAAATCTAAAATAAAATACTATAGAATATCCATAGGCTTCATAATCGCTCAGTTAATTGATAGGTTTATTTTTATCTTTTCAATTTGCCAAAAAATTATTTTAAGTAATATTTGTTACATCGCATGTGACGTAGAAAAGTTGAGATAAATTACGATACTTCACCTCCTCCCGCCATCTATCTGTGCCACTTACTTCCTCACTTTTTGGACTCTTTTGAGTGGAGAGAATGAGAAGGTTCAGTCCTACGACAGTTTTTATTGCTGTCATTTCTCACTCACCTCTATTTAAAAGAGATAATCGATACATTTTCGTCATTGAAAAGAGATAATTGATTCCTTCTCCTTTTAGTCTGACTACCTCCCAATTTATCACTTCGAGCATAATTTTTTTGCTTTGAAATCTGATCACTTCCAAACATATTTTTATCACTTCAAGAGTACATTTTTATCACTTCTTATATAATTCAATTTTATCACTTCCAACATAAATTTATAATTCTCAAGCATATTTTTATCACTTTTTTATGCATCACTTTCACGTAAAAATTATCATTTTAGAGTATTTTATCATTTCATACGCAAATGAAGTGATAAAATATTTGAAAATATTTGCGTAAAAAGTGATAAAATTAAATAGTAAGTAAAGAAATTGAAACAATAAGGAAGTTACAAAAATACGTTTTAAAAGTGATAGATTTACGTAAGAAATGATAAAACTACATTACAAAGTGATAAAATTGAGTAACAAGTAATAAAATAGAAACAAGTAAGAAATGATAAAAATATATTATAAAAGTGATAAAAATGCTCTTGAAAGTGATAATTTCTTATTTGAAAGTGATAAATTTGTACTAGAAGTGATAAACTGGAAAATGACTAGATTAAAATGAGAAAGAATTGATTACCACTTTTTAAATGACGATAATAAATCGATTATTTATTTTAAATAAAGGTGAGTGAAAAATGACAACAATAAAAATTGTGAGAAGACTGCATCTTTTCTTTCTCTCCGGTAAAAAAGTAAAAAAAGTAGAGATATAAGTGAAACATGGGACAGAAGGAATTGCAATCCACTTAAAGCCTCTCTAGACAGCATGCATGCAGTGTAATAATTATTATTCAATTATTTAAAAAAATCATGTTAGCTTAATTCAAACAGGAGAGACATGATTGACGTTAATTATTGCAACCATGACTCCATCGCACCTGGCGGTGGCCTCTTCTGCTAATTAACTCAAGCAATGAGTCACCGTCACCCTCGTCTTTATGATACATGATTTTTATTGTATTAGATTATCTGTTAATGATGTAATGGCAGCTGAAAGCCTGAAACTATGAGCCACATCACAAAGTTTACCCGTTATAATATGTGCGATACGACGCTTGTTTTTAAGTAATATGTAGACAATTATGGGGCTGCATGGCTGAGCTAATTTGTTTTTTTTTTAAATCATATGAATAATGGATAACACAACAGATACAAATCCATTTTAACTAAATATATTTGGTACATTGATAATCCAATCATCTGCCTTATTACTAAGTTATAAGTTAGTTAATGGATATTTTTTCTAAGTAATGACATAATAGACAAGATCATAGATGTAACCTTGAAATTGGCTGATTTGCATCCCTAGCCAATAATGGCCGGAAATGATTCCTTTCATCCTCAGGCCTCTTTCTAAGGTGGTCGATGGTTGCCAACTAATCATCAACCCCCCAATATTGATTCATGAGGTGGAGACTTGTAAGGGTAGATTAAGAACACAGCTATGTACACTAAACCCTTGGTTGGGGGTGTTCACAGTTTGATTTTAAGACAAAGTTATAAAAATTAAATCAAATTGAAATGAAAGGTCAAATCAAATCAAATCAAATCGCAAAAGTTTGAAATCTGTTTGATTTGCAAGTTGAACATTGTAATATGCCGCTACTACTTCTACAATAGTTTTTAAAACGTAATTATCTACAAATTATTTAGATGTTTATGTCTTAAAATGGGTCATTATAGTTATATTTGGACTCATCTTTTTTTGCACAAAAGAGGGCGATCTAAAAGGTATCATATGAAAATAATTTACATTTTTACACCTTTGTAATTTACATAAACTTATACTTAACCTAAGAATTTAATATTTATATTATATTCTTTTAACTTAGTTCGATTTATTTGATTTATAAACATAAAAAATCAAATCAAATCAAATTATTGATTTCAGCTTAAATTAAACTTTTCACAAATGTAAACTAAACTAAATTAAATGAATGAATTAAATTTATTTTTTTAATTTAAACCGAATAATTAACACCCCTACCCTAGATCGGAAAAACGTTTTCCTCGTCTGTGTGCTGATGGCCAAAACCGGTGTCAATTCTTCCGAGGGGAATGCGGAATAAGTCGTCTATTTTAACAAGAGGATGGCTGCCATGACTTCTGACATTTCCTGTTCAATAGGAACCAAGAGTACCCCTCTCCTTGATAAGTGACGAACGTGGAAGGTCCCAGTCTAAACATGAAGGGGAATTTGACAAGGACTCGAGCAATTTTTATTAACATAACATGGCATGCTTTTTATATGAGTAGGAAGGTGAAGGAAGCATGTTCTCATTTTTTAAATTGGATAGTTATTTGGTGGTCTCTGGGGATGTGACTGTTTAGCTGTAGCTGATATTGATGTAAAAATGCACCCAAAGGCCTTTGCTTGCCTTTTATTTCAGTAAGCCGTGGAGAGGTCCTCGGTTGTCTTTTTTTTTCTTTTTTGTGTGGCCCAATGGTTAGATATGTATAATTATTTACAAACGACCGAAGTTATAATTCAGAATCCGAGATTTTCTTTTAAAATTGAAGATAATTCCGATCGAGTCTATGGGTCCAGACGACAATTTCAGATCTGTCTGATTTCTGAAAAAATAATCCCACAAATTATGAGATAAAAATTCCAACAACAACCGCATGATTGAAGAATTTTTAAGTTCGAACCAGGTTCACTAGTGGATAGGTCATCAATTACTCGCAGTCACAAAGCTTACGGTCGACACATACCTTCCATACTTGGTGACTCCTTTGAAAGCGAGACGGTACACCGCATGAAAACAGATTTGATGGCTGACGTATCGTCATTCATCATCATCATTATTTTAGGCAGCAGTCTTAGAAAAAGATATAAAGTAATAAGTAGAGAATAATGCTTATTGTACCCGTCGTTAATTCAAATGAAATGATGTTGATTGAACCCGTTAATATCCTACAGTCACTTGGAAAACTTAAGTGGGAGTTATCTCCTCTTATTAAATGCCCGTTGACGTCATTCTTAAGTTGAGATATATCTCGGAGTATCAGATTAGAAAAATAAGATTACATGGTAGATTGTGTTTTTAAGAACATCATCGAGCTCTGGAGTTGAGGCTCTCGACAGCATAATCATGTTTTTGAATGTATAGTCTATACTTTCAAAAAAATAATTTGACCTGTATTTTTTTTTCTGAATCAAACAGCCCCATGTATATTATCGCACAAATGACGTCAATAGATTGTTAATGGAAGGGGACACTGATGTAGACTTTAGATGTCGGAAGGATATTGAGAGATTCAGTTCACGTCAATCTATTTGAACCAGCAACAGTGCAGTAAATATTACTCATAAATATAAAAAAATTTCACTAAAAATGTACAAAAAATTTCAAAATATCTAATGGGGATACATGAGCTTAAAGTATCTAAAAGGGGACAACAATTCTAAAGTTCATATCGGAATGGGGTAGAAGTCTAACATTCTAACATCCTATCCAAAATACTTCCCCCCCCCCCCAAAAGAAAAAAAAAATATTTTAGAGACAGATTGTCCTAATCCAAATCTATATAATATGATTTTCATATTTTTTATCTCAAAAAAAACTAAGTGAGACTCTTGTTGTTCTTTAGCTATTTTAAAAAGAGACTAATATTAGAAACTATCAAGAAATTCATTCATCCAAATTTTAGAATTAAGAAGAGGGTCCTAATTTTTTATAATTATTAGAAAGCAAATATATAAAGGTAATATGTGGTGACGTTACTTTTGAATTATATACAGTGCATAAGATAAGCATAATTATACTAATAATTGTTTATAATTTAATTTTTGGTCATTAGTCTGGAATAATGAATTGTTATAATGAACAAAATTAAGACAATCTATTTGTAAAAGCATTGGAGGCAGGTAGTATATTTAGAAGAAATATGGCTCTGAGTAATGCTCGCTGCAATGCCTCCTCATTGCATCAAGGTAAAAAGAAAAAAAAAGAATTTTATTAGGTTCGGTTCGACGTGTCCTATCCATCCATACAGTGCAATATCCAATTGAATGATCTAAAAGAATTTTAAAAAAGATCAAAAATTGTTATTGTGCTCAGCCCATGAGGGGCTTTTAAGTTCAATTCTTGAATTTTCAAACTTTTTTGAATAATTCAAACGGGTATTGTATTGTACGGACGGGTAACCGGTCCAACCTAAAAAATGTTGTTTTTTTAAAAAAAACTTGTTGCTATGCACCCCATTGCAGCATGCGGACATTGCAGCAACGGGGGCCACGGCAGCAAGTATTACTCTATGGCTCTTGCCCCATTTGAGTATGAACTTTAGGAACAATATTTTTTAAAAATATTTTAAACTTATAGTACACTCCTAATGGATATTTGGAAAGTTTTTGTGCTCTTTTTAATAATTTTTCCTAAATATTAATAAAGAGGTCATGAGATTATTTTAGAAAAATCCAAATATCTTCACTTGTAAATAGACAAATATATATAAGAACTATACAGGTGTGATGAATATGCAATCATATCACTTTCACATGGTTGTTGATGGAAATTAGAACAAATTGATAAACAATCACAGCATTCTCACAAATCCTCATGTCCAAAAGCCTTCCCCTTTATTAAGTCATTCACTAGTGGCTAACAACCATGTCAAGTATCCTTAAATTCCGGGACAATTATATGTGAAGTAAAAATCTAAGATATTTTTTATAGGACGCCTGCTGGATCAACGATGGGAGGCACTGCAGATATGCCAATTAGATATTTTGCATAAAAAATGTAGCATAACTCCGTGTGAATGGATTTTTAGATAAAAAGTGCAACAGCTTTTCATGGGAAGTTAGAGACGCGACACTCTACAATGTCGGCTGGATCAAATCAGCACCGTGAGTCTATCAAGGAGCCCTTTCTCACAGTTATCTATGCAGCACTATCAAGAGTATGTTTCAGTAGTATTAGCAAGTTTTTATTAATATTCTGAATAGAGTTATGCTTGATGCACTGCTTTGGATACAGTCTGATCATTGATTTGGTGAGATCGGATGACTTCAATTGTAAATATCGAAATCTATTATTTTTAAATTTTATTTTTTTTATGATTGGTCTCATCATGTTTGACGTGTCCGTATCACTTGATCTTCGATTGGATGATATAAAAAATTCTAAAAAATCAAAATTGAGTCTGATAAATTATAAATTATTCGGATCAATTTTTAGTTGAATTCGATTTTTAATTTTTTAGATCGTCTGATTGAAGATCAAATTACACAAACATGTCGAACATGACACGGCCCACCATAACATTTCTTTTTTAAAATAAAAAAAATTAGACTGCACCTTAATTTACCGAAGTGCCATAAACTACTTGACAAATAAATTTTTATGAGATGCAAGATGTAGCATCCTACATCATTTTATAATATTTTATGTCAAATCAATAATTTCAAACGGATTGCAATAAAGTTGGTACCTATTTTAAATAGGTGATAATGAGTACTTTATAACCTTGAACAGAAAACAAAATATTTTTGAAGTCCGGATCATTAAAGATTAACTTAAAGTTAAATAGTTGTTCTATGTTTCTTATCCTTTAACAAAATAATATCCTTAACATTATCTTTATCCTTCTTTTCCCTTTATATTGAAGATTCAAATGCCAACTTATCATAATGCAGCATCAATTCCAACTTCTAGAAAGACATAATCCGTGTTTTCTCAATGTCTAAACATAACGTCAATAAACATCACATAGATGTACACGCTTTATCAAAAAATTGAGATTTGTAATTTCGGTTCTTATAATCTTTTATACTTTTTATAAATCCTTGCATTTTTTGTATTTCCTTAAAACCTTCACAATCTTTGAATCATTCTTAAAGAATCCGCGATAAGGACTTTTTAGAGAAGGTTGAGGAGTCTTTCAAGGACTTCTTAAATAATTATAGGGACTAATGAAGAATATAAAGATTGCAGAGATGTATAAAGAATATTAAAAGATTTTAAGGATTAAAAAGTAAAAATTCCTATCAAATTATATTTCTCCCTATTCTAATGCACAAAATCCTACTACCTAAGTATAAACTTTCTATCACAATGACATGCATAAGGAAAGTTCACGCTAAGTTTTATTGCTATCAATAAGGAACATGAGAGCTTGGGGAGGAGAAAGAGGACACGCCGCCTAAGAAAGGCGGAACCGTGTTGTACTCTTAGGTTTACTTTGTTTGCATAATAGTTTAAATCAGAATAAGATTTTAGAGATTTCTTAAATCAGAATGAGAGGTATTTTGGTTTGATAAGTTGTTGGTATTACATCAAGAATAAGGAGAATTACACTGCGTTATTTCAAGTGATTTGGTAGGAATAAGTGGAATAAACAGTGAAGTAAAGGGTAAAATTGAGGAAAATGGAGAATTAGGTATTCCAGGTAGAGTTTGGAAAATTGTAGGAATCAGGGGAATTAGGTATCCCCGCAACCAAATCAGAATAAGGTCTTTATACCAGTTATTCCGGTCCTATTCTGCAAACAAAGTGAGCCTACGCTACAAAGTCAAGTTTCTTGATTAGGGGTGGAGGATTGGGAAAGAGTGACGCAAATTATTTTTAAGTAATGGTTTAAACCCTACAACATTATATTATAGGGTGTTTGAGAGCAATTTTAATTTTGGAGTTATTTTATTTTTTAAAATTATTTCATTTGAAGCTTTATTTTTATTTTAAAAAAATAATATAATCAATTCTTTATTTGTTTGACGAGATTACTATGACTTTTAAAAGTCGGGGAGACATTTGTTTGAGAAAGAGAGATATATGGACATGTTTGTGAGAGAGAGAGGGGGGAGGGTTGGGGAGAGTTGTGGACGTGTATATATGTGTGTACGTGAGAGAGAGAGAGAGGGAGAAAGTTACGGAGGTGTGAGAGAGTTAGAAAATAAATGGAAGGAGAGAGAGAAGTGGAATGGTTAATGAAAAAGTGGAGGTTGTTATGCATCTCTTTCGAATAAAAAATAAAAATTGAGTTATTTTTATTTAAAAAATATGAAGATTTCATCTCTTTCAATCTTTTCCCTTAAAAATAAAAGATAAGTCTCATTTTCTTTTAAAATAAAATTGAGAGAAAAAGACGAGAAAAAACTATAACCAAATACCTTATTAGATTTAAATGTTCAAATGGCTGCGTTCCAAAATTAGTTCATTCATTTCCTTGCGTTAATAGGATACTAATAATATCCACATATTTGAATATGAGATTCCAATAAAAAAGGTTCCAATACCTTTCTTACGGGTGCAATCAAATCTTAAGATTCTGTTTTAGGCATTTGTCAGAGCACTTTCCTATGGAAGTAATTCGTATGGGAAGTTCCTTCGCGCAAAAGGAAAAGCGAAGTCCACAAAAGTGCCATGCATGTTCGTCGCAAAATATTAAGATATAGATATTAGAAAATACTATCTTATAATATATTTTAAAATATTTTATAATGAACCAAATGGCTCTTTCATGATCAAATAAAAGCCGCAATTATACCGCCATCTTGGGTCCTCATACGTGATTGCGTGGACCAATCACTTAACATTTACAGTCAGTTACCAATAGACACATATTTTTTCAAATAATACTATGTTTTAATTGAATTCCCAAACCAAAGATCTATGCACTTATTAATGTACAACGGCTAAATGGACCTCGCCGCAAAATGCATGCTGTTTGGAACCGAATTCCTGGCGTGGCCCTAGCTTTGACCACACATGGTGATATGAGACCATTTCGGCAGGCCTGTGGCGGGCCGCCGTGACCACTCGTCAATAGCGGTGGCCCAAAGAAAAGGAACAACGACTTCTTAACAGGGCCTTTTTGAAGGTCCGTGGAAACGGCCGACGACGACGGTGGTTGGGGGGTCAGCATCAGGCCGTCGAGCTCATTCGTTGCAGAGATTCAAAGCTAGCCGTTGGATCTCCATCTAACGGCCACACGACCACTCAGTTGGCCAATACCAGAACTGCAACACCACAAAACGTACACCACACCGCTGCGCACACCACCACATGATCAGGTGGACCCCCGAATGAATGAATACGATCTTAAAATAAAAGGAGGATCCACCAGAAGAGCGAACGGGATCAATGATTAAACGCATAATTGTGTGGGGCTGGAGTCTGGAATGCAAATGTTAACCGATGAACCGACTAAGTTGACCAATGATTGGTTTACAAGATAGGTAAAGAGATAACCTTTCTAAACTTATATTTATATATATATGGGTGGACTGCAAGATAACTGAATACATTTGTTACCTTAATAATTTGATTATCTAATTAATTCATTGATTTATAGATCAAATAGTAGATAGACTTTTCAAATCTATAACACCTAATATTTCCATCCGTTTGCATCCGTAGGCGGAGAGGGTGGAAGGCAGTGTTGTGGCCCGGTGCCCGTTTGCTTTGGGTAAGCATATGCTACGGCGAGTATAATAGTCAGAGCCGATAACCTTATCGGGTCCATGGATAACAAAAACGTTCGAAACGTTATCACATGCGCAGTCCTGATCCTTCTTTAGTAATATAATAGGACGTAAATTTTTATTCAATTTATTCGGACAATGAGTCAGGAGGATTAGTGAAGTGTCTCTAATGAGTTGAGATTAGTGAACTTTCGTGAATTTTACAAAAGTCAATTACTCTAATAAATTGAGATTAATAGTCTTCCTAAATTTTACAAAATTTCAGTGATATCATAAGATGCCACTAATCATAAGTTGGTGATCTCGATTTCACAATGGAGGCTCCCGAGTTCGAAGTTCGGACTGTGTGGCACTGGATCCAAAGTTCCAACTAGGTCTTTGGAGAAGTTCTCCCACGGTCGCAAAAGGGTCTTAGAGACTACACCCCAAGAATCATCTGTGGTAAAATCTCATGCATTGTGGTAAACATTCGATTAATAAAGCCTGTTTGGAGCGACATCATACGAGTAAATGTTATACTAATCTTCAAATTTACTAAAAATAGAGGAAAGTAAAATTGTTTAGTTTTGATGTAGTCGAAACTATCACGACCGGATTCTGAGGCTGGAATCTGAAGTTGAGATCTGAAGTTGGATCAGATCGGAGAAGAGACCTGACGGAGATCCGGAACGCGGCGAGGGCGGAGACGAGGCCGAAAATTCGAAGCCGAAGAATGCCCGAACGAGAGCGAAGCTGAGACTCCCTCGGACGGAAGTGGGCCAGCCTACAGAAGGCGTGGCCGAGGCACCTTCGGATGAGGCGGAGGCAAACCAACCGCCGAATGGCGTCGAGACCGGAAGGGGAAGATCCGAGGTCGGTGGCCGAGACCGACTCGGAGAGGTCGGCGAAGATTCAAACCGAAGCTCCTACAGAAGGAGAAAAAGAAGACGAAAATCAGTCAGTAGGAGTCCCGGACTTCGGCCTTAAGGAACCCCCTCCGACGGCTAAGTTAGTTTCTGAAGATGATTCGATTCAGAAGGCAAAGAGGTGGAAGAAGTAACTTTAATGCTTTTTGGACTGTAGTCCTTGGGGTCACGAAGACATACTTTTGGTAATAAATAGCCGTGTATTTATAGCGGAGGATAGAGGTTGCTTAACAGTGGTAGCCGATATAGGACTATGTTCTGGGTTTACTGGTAAACCGCCATAGCGCCTAACCCTCCCACCGGAGTGAGTCGGATACGGTTACTGGGCCGAAGGGGATTGGGCCGCTGATGGGCCAGATGCCGCTCAGTGGGCCGGAGTCTACTGGGCCGAAGACTGCTGAACTGCTAATGGGCCGAAGGCGATTGGACCGCTGATGGGCTGAAGGTTATTGGGCCGCTGATGGGCCGAGGACCATTGAGCTGTTTACTGGGTCGAAGGTTATAGGGCCGCTGATGGGCCGAAGGCAGCCAGTAGGCCTTTTACCGATGTTGCTGGGCTGATCTCAGTGTTGAACTTGTTTTAATGAGCCGAATCGGATTCTGTCTCATCAAGTTTCAAAATTTCTAATTTTTGTTGTAAGTAATTTTAAATTAAATTAAATTAAATAAAAATATATTATATTACTTTTAAGGTATAAATAGATCTTTGGTACAGTTTACATCTCCGTTGTGAGTGAGCCGCATTCCCTTTAACTTACACTGCTAAGAAAATTACTTGCTGTGTTGCAATGCTCGCACACATGCGTCCGATCTATATTAATAAGATATATTTGTTATTTTTTTCATTTTTTTAAAATCTAAAAGGTGAGAAACTTTAAAGGAATCATCTATAATTGATCTTTATCAGATGGTTAATTTTTTAAAAAGGAGACAAGAAAATTAATTTTTTTATTTTTTTTATTTTTTGAAATTATACAACAAAAAAATAAACCGCACAGATCATTTTTTAAAGGTTGCTCTCACTCTTTGAATTTCTTAAAAAATAAAAAAAGGCGTTCGTTGGCATTGCCGTGTCTCCGTATAAGTGTCCACCTGAAGCCTTTACGGGGAACAGGAAAAGAAAAAAAGAGAAAAAAAACAGGAGAAATATTTTTGAAAAAAAGGGACCGAAAGGAAAGGAAATTTCGCCCTCCCAACACTCAGCCCGCCCCAACACCACCCCTTTCACGCACACACATAAATGGCGGTTTACCGGGCGAAAGGGGGGGTGGTCTCGCTCGTTTTCCCACTCCCTGTGCGAGCCACAGTAGAGAAAGAGAGGGGACAGGCGGCGGATCCAAGCGCCTGCACGCGCCCGTCGAGATCTGACTGGCCCGTTCGCCCGTGCAGGTGGGAACCCAGAGTCTGAATTCTCGGGAGCTCTCTTGCTTTAAACCGCCCTTCACGGCCCCGAGGCAGTGATGCGAGGCGTCTCGCCGGCGAATCTCCGGGGATCATGGTCTTCCATCGCTGGCGGAGGTCTTTCTGATCGGAGGACCGCCGGTGCTGAATCGGTTCTTCCGGCGCGTTTGCGCAAGTTTTGGTGACCTGCGGGGGCGCAGATTCCCGATTTGTTTGCTAACTTTGTTGGATTCTTTGGTGGAGAATTCTTCGTCTGGTTCGGTGGTTTGCGAGCTTGATCGTGTGTGGGGTTTGTGGAATTGGGTTTGAGTTGTTCGGTGGTGGAGTTGAGGTCGGGGAAAGATGGTGAGCGGGCAGCTCTTCCACTGTAGGAAGCAGTCGTGGCCGCCGGATGAGTACGTGAGCAGGGCGACTTTGCAGCTGGTAAGCTCTTGTTGCGTTCCTATCTGAAACGTTTGGTGTTCTCTTTGTGAATTGTTCTCTTTGTTTCTGTTATATCTGTCGTAGAATTATTATTCTATTGGTCAAACTGTTGTTGGTGCCAATTTATTCCTTTCTCTTGATGATGGCGAGGTCGGAGGGAAGCATTGGCATCTCTATCTGAATGGATTTCTCGTCACAATGGATTGCTAAGGGTGCCTCTCTTCACACAAGTGCTTTTTGTTTCCACGGAACATAATCAGGGTTGTGTATTGGTTTTTCTGTCATGTCGGTAAAATTTGGTTGTGTTCCATTTTCTACCATTTAGATGGCGCCTTGGCTTAGCCATTCTAACTTGCTTATGTACTCAAACATGTTTCCATGTTTAATTTGAATTCGTTTTCAGCTTATGTTCAAATCCTTAATGCCATTGGGATGCGAATTGCTGAGTCAAATTACAATTAAAGGGTATGCTTTTCGTTTGATACGGCATACGTAAAATGCAATTGATAGTTGCAGAAGCGTACGTAGGGTTGCTAGCTACGCATGTGAAAGTTTTTAAGCTTATGCGATTGCTTTGTCTACTACTTTTTCAGATTTTTGCTTATACATTTACTTGTGCAATGCTTCTTCTGATGTCATTTACTTACATGGCCATAGTTGGACTTTGATGGTGGTGCCCCTCCAGAGCATGCGTGGAGAAGGCGACTAAACAGCCATGCTAATTTACTAAAAGAATTCAGTGTAACCTTTATGGAGGCTGTCAGGATGGTAGGTCTTCTCCTAGTGTCCACTGTTTTCTAGATGCCTGACACAATGTGAAATAGATGATAGTAGGTTGTCTCAACTCATATACTTGGTGGTATTCAGTGTTTGGCTGACAATTTGGGCTCTTGTTTTAAAGGTCCGGCTTGGTGTCCGTTTGTGGTCATATGTTCGAGAAGAAGCTTCTCAGGGAAGGGTAATTACTTCTTGTCAGTAATTTTTGTAAATGGGTCTTCCTTATTTGATGCTCCTGTATGCCACTGTTAGCTACCTTTCTTGGCATTTCTTACAAAGTCATGTAATGCATTACATCTCAATGGGTTTCTAATAGTTGCATGTTTGTCTTCTTTTGTGATCGAATCTAAGAGAGTTACTCTTCTTTTTTTTTTTTGGCAGAAAGCACCCATCGATCCCTTTACAAGGGAAAAATGTAGGCCCTCTGCTTCCCAAGGGGTTCCACTCGGAGGAATGGGGTATGTTTAATGCTAGTTATTACGTGCTTAAAAGCCTAAGAACACGTTTGTATATCTAATGTTCTCTTATACTCTATTTTCAGAAGCGGTAGCATTTCGAGAGGCTTCCGAGGGGAATTTAAGCATTGGCAGATCATCCCAAACTCATGTGAAATGTCACCCATCATGGCAAATCAGTTCTCTGTAATTCTCTATCCTTCTACATCTTCAGCATTTAGATGTTTGGTCATGGACCTTGTATTTTAAGAGGACATGTAGTACAAAGGCATTATCTATTTTATTAGTGTATTTTATGCCTCTTATTTGCATCATGCATTTTATTTCAATTTCAGAGACTGGTACCTTATTTCAATTGGAAGAAAAGGTCACCTGATCTTCTTTTTAGGTTTATATCCAAAACGTAAGAAAGATGGGGGTGTCTTGGTGCCATGGTAAGGGTGCTCCTCTGTGACCTGGAGGTCACAGGTTCAAATCTGAAACAACCTCTTTGCAAAAAGCAAGGGAAAGCTGCATACACTTGACCTTTCCCGGATCTGGCAGTGGCTGGGAGCCTCATGGCACTGGGCTGCCCTTTGTGCATTGAAGTAGAGCTAGGTGGAGATTCACTTGATATTCCAGTCCCTGGAATGCACCTTAATAATGATTTCAAGCATGCATTATAACAATCTAGATATGCAATTCTAATAAGGCTGAGGATGCAGCAATTGAACCTTCAAAGAGTCCTTCAGTGATTCTGCAAATAGCTGTCTTATAATGTTCAGCTATGTCATGGATTAGATATCAAATTTAGAATAACCCCATGAATGCAATTGTTATTCAACAATCTGAACATGCAGTTCTGCAGTTTGTGTGGAAAACCTGTTGACAGTTGACTTGTTAAGAGATTGATCTACATCTTCCACTATTGTCATTTTGTGATCTGATTTCTCATTTGGTAGTGCAGATATTTATATCTCGAGATGGAGGACACAAGAACTACTCGTCAGTTTTAGCTCCTGGGCAGCATGAAGGATTAGAGTAAGCTGTTTTTCTATCTGTGTCCTACACTAGAATCAGTTTAGCTCATTTTGCCCATTCTGTTTGCTTACTTATTCCTTGTTGTCTACTATTGTTTGTTGATCCAGAAAATGTTTATATGGATGCGATTTTATGTGGTTGTTATGGTTCATAGATTTTGTTTAGGCAGAGATGGTTTTAAAACCATTTTTCCAGAGTGGACTTAGATGAAGTGGTTCAGAAGTGGAGAGGATGCTCCACTTTAGCTGGTTTGGACCTGGAAGTTGTCAGAACTAACCTGAAGGGGGCAGAACGAGATGAACTTGGAGTTGAACTTTGGAACTGGTTGAAACTGCCTAAACAGGTTGACTTAAAAGGAAAAAAAATTGAATCGTACTTTAGTGAAAGTGAAACTGACTTGAAATGGTCATAGTTCGTGGAATCTACTGGTTCTTGGGTTTGAAGCAGATGCAGCTAGGGCCCGTTTCAGAACATACTACGGTTTCTAAAACATTCAGAGGAGGATTCACATGCGTATCGTACAGAGTCAGTTTCCAAAATCTGCAGGGTTTCTCCTAAGGAGGAGAAAAGTAAACATTAAAATTTAATTAGATTACTGGTGAGACTTATGATTGAATCTGGTTTTTGACGTGTGTTTTGTGGGTTAGTCCTTTTTCTTGTTAGAATTCCCTTTTCTCTTGGCATATGTGGAGCCCCATGGCTTAGTTGCATATTAGTGAATCTAGAAGGGGGTTTTAGAACTTTGTTTTTGGGGTCAAATGATTGTAAGACTGGAGAACTTCGTAGGTCATTGCGAGTTGAGGATGTTGAGGGTGATCGATGGCCATGACTGGGAGTGACAAGGTATTTTATGTATTCTTATTTTTGTCCCATTTCCATTCTAAGGTTTTGAGGGGGAGGGGCCATGGAAGGTCATTGAAATATAGTGGTCTGTTTGAAATTCAGGTGTCTTTTTGAGAAGAAATAGTGCGAGCAGTATTACCTACTAGTGTCTATCTTGTAATGAGGTAGACAGCCTTCAATATACCATAATACTTCTCATTTCCTCAAGAGTTTCGTGTTCTTTGTTCAATGATTTGATGGTGTGCTATCTGATGCTGGGCTGCGGGCTTGTGTCCTAGGACGTAGATGATAGAATGGCGCCAGGTCCCTCTACATATTGCATATGGAGACCCTTTGTCATGCAGTGGATTCGAGACATGAAAGGAACAGGAATAGATGTGTTTTGGCAGTCAAGGAGTCCAGCGAGAGATTGGCAAGTTATTTTCCTTGTCTGCGCTTCATATTGAAACTTTAATTATGAGGATCAGTCACTTGGAGATGCATGAGATGGGACTTGACATGCATTCCTTGCTTTCCCTGTGTTATTTCCTATTATATCATTAACCTTTTTCACTACTACATAAGAAATGCGGGGTCCTTAGCAAGTCTACATGTAATCAGACTGTTAAGTTTATATCTTATAAAATCAGGTACAGAGTTGTGAAGAACTTTGCTTTCTGTTTCTATATATTGCATGAAATTTCATTTACGTTTATTTGATTGAAGACTGAATAACTGCATCTTTTTGCTCCCTCCTTCCCTCCCTCCCCCTCTCTCTTTCTTTCTCTGTGTGTGTGTGTGTTGGTCTAGGATGCTCCTTTCACTGGCATAAATTCTAGTTCTCTACTTTCAGGAAATTTGGTGATGAGGGCATATCATCTTGGGGCTGGAACTTGAGTGGACAACATTCTACATATCATGCTTTGTTTCCAAGGGCTTGGACAGTTTATGATGGTATTGTTGCTGTTTCTTGTACGCTTGTGCCTTTTTTTTGGGGGGGGGGATCCTGGTTTGTTTTTTTACACCCTATACATTTTCTTGATGGGTATGCTTTCTCACTTGGAGGTGAAGGATCCTTCTGTTCTCTTTACATTTCAGGTGAACCAGATCCTGAACTCAAAATTTCATGTCGACAAATTTCACCATTTATTCCTCATAACTATAGGGAGAGCAGCCTTCCCACTTCAGTGTTCATTTACACTGTATGTATGCCTATTTTTCTCATATATCCATGCTATAATTTCCTTCTACATTCAAAGGTTTATTTTGTGGTATTCTTGATTTGTAAACCTTTGTCTTCATATAACCATAGGTAAGTTAATTTAAAGGTAAGAATGTGAAACTATGCACCGTTCTTGTAGCTCCAAGGAAAGCGTGATAGAATTTCTGATATATTGCAGATATATACAAAGAACATGAAACAAGTATATGAGAAGGCAAGGATTAGTGTTGTACCATTAGTGCAGTTGTAGATGGGTTTTTGGTATAGGTTTCCTTAAAGGGATTTTTGTTAAGTGCTTTTGTATGCATTATTTATACACCACAGAAGATATTCGGGGAGAAGGTACCTAAGTGCATGCTGTCTGCTGATGACACTGTGCTAGTTGGTGGCGTGAAAGGTGGATTGATGGCTAAAGTACATGATAGAAAGAAGCCATAGGAGGGAAGACAATAGATCCAAAACTGAAGTTATGGCGTGGAACTTACAAAGATTATTGTGATTGATTATTTTTGTTATATGTTCTGACCAATCAGGGGGCTAAGCTGAATTGCAACTTGACAATTATGGGGTTAGCTATTGCTTATCTTTTACAATGAACGATCTGCCTCCTTTACATGATTCATCCAATTGGGTGATGTCCCCTTTTTTTTTAAACTAAAAAACAAGGAGTTCAGAACATCTGGCACTCAGACTGACTGGGTAAAATAATTCAATATGAAAGACTGCTTCTGTAGACAATGGGCGGACAGGTGTTTTCCCGTTCCAACAATAGTTGTAGAGTAAGTTGTCTGGTTAACTGGACTTTGTTTCTTTTGATTTAACAATTTTCTAATTTTCTCTTTTTTCTTTTGTTGGGTGGTGGGCAGCATCTATTCGTTCCTATTAAAAACTGGCGTAAAAATAATAGTGACCTGAAAACTTGTAACCTCTTGACCAGAATGCAAGTAAAATGTAAATCACTTTGTTATTATTTTTGTTGATCCAACATTCTATTATCATATATTCTTTATCAAATCCCATGTTTTTTGACTGGTTACTTTTTTTTTTTTAATAAAATTATGACTGTAGTTGGTGAACACCGGAAAAGAAAGGGCAAAAGTCAGCTTACTTTTTACGTGGGCTGTATGTTCTCTCTCTCTTATAACTGTGAATGGAACATAGCACGTTATTCCTCACATAATTGATATAATTGATTTAACTCGCTTTAATTCGGACAGAATTCTATTGGAGGAGTTTCACACTTGTCTGGGAACCATGTCAACGAGCCATTCAGGTGAATATTCACACAATATCATCCCCCCCCCCCCCCCCCCCCCAAAAAAAAAAAAAAAAAAAAAAAAAAAAAAACAGAAACAAACAAAAAAAACAAAACCAACCCCTCCCCCAAACTTCAAATTTAGTTTTCCCTCCCTCTTAACTTGAATGATTACTGGTGGATAATCAGATAAATTTTGTTTCTTGCTGTTTGTGCAGAGGAAATGACGGAGTTTCTGGTGTTCTTTTGCATCACAAGCAAGTCTCAACTCTTTTTTGCTCTATAATGATGATTGGTCAGAAAATTTCCCTAGAAAATTTATTATGATCATGGAAAGACTGATGCAGTGTTAGTTACATCAGTGCTCTCTAAATAGGGATCTCAGCAGTTTCTTCTATTATTAGCTTGATTTTTGTGTTTAAACTGCAGTATCATTTTGTGTTCAGCTGTTTCTGCTATTATGCTGTCTATCATTTTGTTATAGATTGATGGGATAAGAATTATGATGGTGTGAGTGCTGGGACTTTGGTTTAAGAATTATTTCTAATGTCATTGGAGAAAAAAAAATGCAGGACGACAAAAGATAATCCACCTGTTACTTTTGCCATTGCTGCTTGTGAAACTCAAAATGTCAGTGTGACAGTTTTGCCATCCTTTGGGTTTTCTGCTGCTGGAAGCTGTGTTACAGCCAAGGAGATGTGGGGTACAATGGTGCAGGTAATAGTTCCCGGTTCTAGTGCTTTATCTGCTGTCAGTGTTCAACCAGTTTGTTGCTTTTGTCGTAGCATTCCTTCTTGCTTGTTTTGATTGTATTATGATAAGTTGTTGTTGGATGTACTGTTCAGTCCAGTTCTTCACCCCCCCCCAATCTTATTCTTCTCTGTGCATGCATCAGCATCAGTTTTGCTTAGTTGTGTGCCACCTACTTTGTTCGTACCCTTAGACGATAGCAGTACACAGTGTGCCTATTATTACATACATAAATGTACTGTTCCTTTATATGAAATCAATTTAGTGAATAAAAGTTAAGTTTTATTCAGGTGGGAAATTATATAACAGACTACATTCATATCGGTAATGTAAAGTGGAAACTGAAAGTAAAAATATAGAAACTTACAACCAAAACTTAATTTCTCACTTGTTTTGCAAAAAAGAAAGACCTCAAGGTGTCTGTCACATTTAAAGTATTGATGAGTGTTGTTTCATTATTTTGTAACCTGACATGTTCTCGAGTTAATGTGTAGGAAAATAAACTTTTTGCTTATATTTGGTCTACTGTCATATGGTCAGAATGGGCAGTTTGATCAACAAAACTTTGATGCTGGCCCAAGCATGCCATCCTTGCCTGGAGAGACACTTTGTGCTGCAGTATCAGCTTCTACCTGGGTTGAACCTCATGGAAGATGTACTGTTGCGTTTGCTTTGGCTTGGGCATCTCCCAAAGTGAAGTTCCAGAAGGGATGCACTTATAACAGGTGCAATTTCTCCCATGTGTATATTTTGAGAAACATTGTTTATCTGCGGTTTTCATAGTTTTTTTTTTTTGGTGGGTGGGGGGGTGGGTGGGTTAGCAGTGGGGCCCAAGTTTCTTCATTCCCCTTATTGCCCAATGACCATTGCAGTGATTTTGAATTTGGGGGCTTAAATCAACTTCTCATAAGACACCATGAAACCAGTCATGCCTATTTCCATTTAGGCTGACCCTTGCTTGTGTTAGAACCTTTCGACCTATGGCCTAAGTTGCTGATGTAGTTTTTGGATGATGGCATCATTTGAGATATAAAAGTGACTGTTATGAATCCATTGGATTTGGAGTCTTGCTCCTTTCAACAAAGATGTTGAAGCAATTTACCTTCTTTAAAGCCTTAAAGTCGTTTCCTTTCCCAAATGTGTGCAGGAGATACACAAAATTTTATGGCACTTCTGAAAGAGCAGCTGCTGAACTTGCACATGATGCTTTAATGAGTATGTATTTAAAAGATGTAGCAAGATTTTTCTTACTGTTTCTTGCAAGGATGATCAGAATACATTTATGCTGTTCTTTGGAATTTCATAAAAAGGTTTCTTGAAGCCTTTTGTTGGAATGTAGGTTCTGAGTTCGTACTGTCATGATGATAGTGTGCTTTTCTCTGAAGAAGTGTGTTATCTAATATGGTCAGGTTATAAATGGTGGGAAGAAGAGATTGAGAAATGGCAAAAGCCTATCCTCAAGGATGAAAGAGTCCCAGAATGGTAAATTTTGAATTTTGGTCATGTCCAAGGCTTTGTATTTTTCTGCTTAGAAATGTGTAATACGGTATTTCTGTATGGATGTTATGCTTTTCTGTTAAAACTGCTTGCATTATGTATAGGTTTGTACTTTTGTCATTTTATGCTTCACTTATTTTCGTCAGTTAATAATAACAGGTACAAATTTACTTTGTTCAATGAGCTTTACTTTCTAGTTGCTGGAGGAACACTTTGGACAGGTACTTGCCTTTCCTCTTTTGACATTTTTCCTTAAAAAAGGATGAGATTACAGGAGCATGATTACATTATGTTTGCCAGTTGCTAGTCAAGCTGCATTTAGAATTCATTCACTTGTGAGTGGATTTTACTACATTATTAGTTTGACATTTGCTTATTGCTTGGTATGGATCTCTTTAGTTGGATATGTTGGCATTGCTGATCATGTTGATATGCTGGTTTGATCAGTATCTTGTTTTGTACATAATTGTCACAATATATTTTTGGCAGTGGTCTCCTTTTTCTTTTCTTGTATGGGGGATTCGGATGGTGGGTGATTAATGTCTCTTGTTTAATGCAGATGGTGGGTGCCCATCTACTGATGATAACTCAATTGATGATAAGTCAACCTCTGGCAGCAAGCAACATAAGTCCACAAAAACCACCGTCAATGGATCCACCCATGATGATGCCTGTGATGATTTAGGAATGCTTCCAGTAGCTCTGTCTCACCTTCAATTGGCAGGTTCTGCAAAGGACAGCCATGACTGTAGACCTGATTCTTGGAGCTTTGATAGTTCTGCTGATGAAAGTGAGAATGTTGGGAAGTTTTTGTACTTGGAAGGAGTTGAGTATGTCATGTGGTGTACATATGATGTACACTTTTATGCATCTTTCGCACTTTTGGATCTCTTTCCAAAAATTGAGTTAGGCATCCAACGTGACTTTGCAAAGGCTGTGTTATGCGAGGACAAGAGGAAAGTAAAGTTCTTGGCTGATGGTAATTCTGGCATTCGTAAGGTCAAAGGAGCTGTCCCTCATGATCTAGGAATGCATGATCCTTGGCATGAAATGAATGCTTACAACATCCATGACACAAGCAGATGGAAGGATCTTAATCCGAAGTTTGTGCTTCAAGTATATAGAGATTTTGCTGCAACTGGAGACATGTCCTTCGGGAAAGAAGTATGGCCTGCAGTCACTGCTGCTATGGAGTACATGGAACAGTTTGATCGTGATGGTGACGGCCTTATAGAAAATGATGGCTTTCCTGATCAGACTTATGATACGTGGACAGTTCATGGAATAAGTGCTTACTGTGGGTGCCTCTGGCTCGCAGCCCTCCAGGCTGCCGCTACAATGGCTCATCGTCTGGGAGACCATCAGTTTGCTGAAAAGTGTAAGGGTAAGTTTTTGAAGGCGAGAAGTGTGTTTGAAACGAAGTTGTGGAATGGTTCATATTTCAATTATGATAGCGGAACCAGTAGCAATAGTCAGTCGATTCAAGCAGATCAACTTGCGGGGCAGTGGTACACCGCTTCCTCTGGATTGCCTTCACTTTTTGATGATGCAAAAATTAAAAGCACACTTCAGAAGATATATGATTTTAATGTAATGAAAGTAAGAGGTGGGCGTATGGGTGCCGTCAATGGGATGAACCCCAATGGGAAGGTTGATGAGTGTTGCATGCAATCACGTGAAATATGGACTGGTGTAACATATGGCGTAGCAGCCACCATGCTCCATGCTGGCATGGAGCGTGAAGCATTTTCTACTGCAGAGGGTATTTTCATCTCAGGCTGGTCAGAAGAAGGTTTCGGGTATGTGTTTTACCTGGATATCGTTACATCTCCTTACCTTCCTCTCAGACTGATCAGTCTTCTTGGTTTTTCCTTTTCTCCTGGCTTTACCTTTTTAGCTTTTCTTCTCCTCGGCTTTACCATAGTTTACAACTACAGAAGTTCTTTGAGTGTGCCATCATTGTAACTAGTTCTCAACCCGTGCGATGCACGGTAGTTTGCATGTAAAATTATTAATGTAAAATTGTTAAACTTATTCTCATTTGGAATAAATTTAAGTTTCAAAAAATAAGAATAATTTTAATTTAAATATGCTAAAAATTAGATTAAAATATCAATTAATTTATACATAAAATTTAACTTCAAATACAAAATGTAAATAAGCACATTGTTAAGTAAAACTTTCAAAGTAATGTAGTTGAAGCACAAAATACAGTTTGTGGAAGATATGATTTTCCAAGACTATGTTTCAATCTTTGGTCTGTCATTTGTTTCTCACTAAGTTTGACAAATAGTGGTGTGTGCACATACAGGTACTGGTTTCAGACTCCTGAAGGTTGGACTGTTGACGGGCACTATCGCTCCCTCATTTACATGCGCCCACTCGCAATCTGGGGTATGCAATGGGCTTTATCTCCTCCCAAGGCAATTCTTGACGCCCCAAAAGTAAACATGATGGACAGGATCTATACATCACCGTTTGAGTCGAGACACCTGAATGAGACTGGTGTGAGGAAGATTGGGCGGAAAAGCAAGTGCTTCGGGAGTTCTGTTTTCCACTGTGAATGCTAGAGGTAACAGGTAGTACTCTATATTGGCAGATGCAAATTTGCCGACCCTCAGAGAGAAAAGAAGGGGCTAATTTTTTTTCTCAGGTTAATAAAGCATGGTTTTTATCCAGATAGGAATGCGGGGCGGGTGGTTTTCTTCAAGTTCTTAAGAGCATCTTCAAATGCATTTGGGGGTTTGTTAATTGTTCCTCCTTTCTGTATGCCCTCTGTTTTATATCCTTTATTCTGTCTCGTACAGATTTTGTAACCCCACAACGAAAGTTAATACAGAAACACCGGTTAGGTTGCGCCAACCAATTTTAGGGCATGTTTGACAAAAGTTTTACTTGGAAGTTATTTTTGACTTCTACTTCTTACATAGAAGGAGTTGAGGGAGAGATGTTATAACTAATTTTGATTTGTTACAAAAGTCAACTCTTTTCTAACCACCTCACTTTTTTTCCACTCTTAGAAGCTCCCCCTTTATAGTTTTTGGTTGGAAGTCAAAATACAAGTAAAATACCACATAAATGGTTTTCAAGATCCAATTGCTTTCATAAAAAATAATTAAATGAAAATGTAAAAATGTTTCCAAATGAAAGTTGTGCCAAACACGGCCCCGCCCCTCCTTCATACTGATGTGCCTTCTTGTGAACTTAAGATTTAGAGATGTTTGATCCTTTTTCTTTTTCCTCCTGCTTTGAAGCATAACAAATCTTAAATGATGCAGCTGTAAGACGTTGTTGGAGAAAACATCCCGAAGGATCTTGAATCTCAAGAGAGTGCAGAAATGGGCAATAAATGCTGGATCTCTCTCAGGTTAGCCTAGGTTTACATAGGGTGTCGTGTGCCAAGTTGACTTGAGAACAAACTTGTAAACCGGTTTATTGACATTTTCTGGGCGCCACCAGGAAGGCTTTAGTTGGCACCCAAGAGAAAGTAATACTACGTTTTCATTTGTGTCAAATTTGGTGTGACGAGAAGGTGGTAATAATCCATGTTCCATCTAATTATTCTGGGATAAATGTTGGTTGAAGATTCTCCTACGCTTGGTTATCGAGATTCGTCATGGCTAGCCCATGTGCAAGTACGGCCATTATTTGTAAACATTCAAACTAGTGTTTAAAATTTTTACCAAAAGTATGATAGAAGGTGGATTCATGATTAGTAGCATATAAGGTTATTCTATTCATCCGTAAGCTCAATTCGATTTAGACATTCTAACCGCTATCTCTGGATGATATTGAGTCTCAGGACGCACTAATTTGTTAATGTTAATAACGGTTTCCGCTGGATCTGAGGTTTTGAAATGTCCGTTCCGTCTTTAGCTTGATTTGATTGACATTAATAACATTCTCAAAACCTAACCTCAGTTCTTACTGACAAAATTATGCGGTTATAACAAGGCTTTTGTGGTATCTAAATAATATTTTGATAAAATATTAGTCTTCGACACCGTCACCACCTTCGTCTGTCAATACAATGCATTGGAAACAATGTAAAAAAATTGTTTCCTTGGGAACAAAAAAAAAAAGAACAAAATGAAGTACCCTCTGTAAAAAAATTTCAAGATAATAATTAACACCCAATGTGATCTACAATTTCCCAGATATACTCTATCAACCTGGTCACACAAAGTAAATCATAAAATATTATAAGAAAACAAACAACTTTTTCAAAAACACGCAATGTGATCTATAATTTCCTCAAATATACTCTTTATCAACCTGCTCACAGAAAGTAAATCATAAAAAATTAAGAAAACAAACAACTTCAAAAAGCACACAATGTGATCTATAATTTCCCCAAATATACTCTTTATCAACCTGCTCACAGAAAGTAAATCATATAAAATTGAGAAAACAAACAACTTCTTCAAAAAGCACCCAATGTGATCTATAATTTCCCCAAATATACTCTTTATCAACTTGCTCACAGAAAGTAAATCATATAAAATCAAGAAAACAGACAACTTCTTCAAAAAGCCATTGGTGTATTTGGTGATAAACGCCTTGCTTCACATTTGGTAAACGGCCATGGGCTATAAAGTTTAAAAAGTAAAACCCAACAACTTACGTTACACCACACCGCAAAGCCAAGTATCACTTCTTTCATAACCGAATTTGTTCTAGTAATTTATTCTTTTCATTTCTAAAAATTCAAAATGCTTCTTTCCTATTAATATTTAATTTTAGAGTTGGTCGGGGGCCGCGCGAACGCAGGCCCCCACTACCACAAATTATGACGTCCACTCTCCCACTTGGGGAGATGGTAGACTAGCGCTCCCACCGAGTGCAATGCGGGCCGCCAGCCTAGGCCATGGGCCTTCTGGATCACCCATAGACCCCGTCCAGGTAAGTATGGCTTAAGCGTTGGGGAGCTTGCCCTTTTATCGATTTTCCCAAGTACCAAAAGTTTGTGTAATCCGAGGTAGTACTAAGTTTGCCACCCAACCAAGCCACCTGTAGCTTTGAACACGGAGGACCGCACCCTCCCCGCGCGATCTCGTGGCGGCGGCAGGCGTGATAAGGCGAGCACGGATCAGATGCAGTAGACTCGCTTCGCCAGGCGTTGCTGTGGTCAGATGGTTGGAGTACTGTACGTGCTCTTACGAGTCTTGCGAGCCCTGATGGCCTCCGGCTTCCAGTTCTACTGGTTCCCTTCTGTCAAATATACTTGTACATATATATTCCTGCAATGGTGCTGGTGTGTTGCACCTTCAATTTCAAATCTCATCCAATCGCTGCTGGATCAGCTAGCCCGAGGAAGTGCATGATTCCTCACCGTTTCACGTCAAAGCTAGATAAGGCCCTGCATTAGCCAACATATATGGTTGTAGAGCGCAACCCGTGTGTCGAACTTAATTTGTTGAACAACGCCTCCAAATAGGGATGGAACTATATACCATTTTCCCATGATTCGTCTCCCTTTTCTTTGCTCATTTGTTTTCCTTTTGGGTCGAAGTGATCGTTAATCAGATAATAGAGAGCAAAGAAGAAGGAGGAAAATAGGAAGAAGTGGTAAGGTTGCCAGCTTTTCACGGTAGGGGGACTTAGTGGCAGCACCAGCGTTAGGCGCACGTTTCAATTATTGGCGTCTGCGTGAATAGGAGGGCGTAGTTGTGCATTCAAACTTATGGTTGATGATTGATGCGGGTAAGAACATTTTTCTCATGAATAAATCAAAAAGTAAAAAAATAAAAATATAAAAATGCGGTGAGCGTGGATCGAACACGCGACCTTCAGATCTTCAGTCTGACGCTCTCCCAACTGAGCTATCCCCGCTGTTGGCATGTTCGGTTACTTTTATATTTTTGTGTAATAATAATACGCGGGGTTCCTACCAGCCGCTCTTTGGTCCTTGAAATCTCTGCTTCAGGACCCTGACAATGGTTGGCCTTTAATCTTTTTCAACAAATTTTCTTCAGAGTAACCTCATGCCCCCAGCACAGTTTCCTAACCTGTCTCTATTTGAGCATGCACGACTACCAATCCGTATGGGAAGGGGGAGCATACTGTTGACACAGGAATAACATCTCTAAAAACAAACAGGGCATCTTTGACATCAAAATGTCAACGGTGGAGATGATTCCAACGTGAAACTTAAAGCTTGATTATCAAATAGTGCAATCCATCCTACAGAAGAAATAATTGTCGCAGCTGCAGCCATCAGATCCTACTCGACACAATCGGACAGCTTAGATTATGTCGGAAGTTAGGATCTATTTTGTTTTCATGTAAAACGTGCTTAAGGAAAAGTGTTTTTTCAAATAATATATCACAGTCACTTATTTGATGATCAGTAAAACTTAAGTCAACGAAAAACATAATTCGTCGTCTCCTCTTTTTCTTGATTTTGACATTCATGGGTTAAGACCGAATGTTTCTTTTTCAAAAGAGGCGATTTTTTTTTTCACTTTCCTTGTAAATGTATTTACTTAAAATTTTATTTTCGGACAATTATAATTTACATGTAACCAAATGAACCCTTAAGGTTTGTTTGGTTCTATATAAAACCTGTCCCAAAAAAATGTTTTCATGAAAAGTTGAGCAGAAGCATTTATTTGGTGACCCGTAAAACTGCAATTAAATGAAATCTTCCTACTTTTCCTAATTTTGGCATCTGTGATATGCATCTAGATGCCGTTTTCCCAACTCACAACGGCTTATGATGTTAACTGCTGATGTTGGATTTGGCCGGTTGGTTGGTTTTCTTCCAAACGAACGGTGGCTGTTCTGTGTTTTTTATCGTAAAGGAAAAAAACGTCCTTTGATTGTTTTTATCTGAATTTTGATGATGTTTTCTATTTGGATCATCTGATCATATATGGACTTGAAGTGTTATCTTAGCTAGTAAACTTTTTTTCAAAAAAAAGTGAAAAAAAGTCCTTGGACTTTACCATTCAAATTGTAATTGCGTGAAGATATGATCTTTTTAATTTGAATTCTTCATGTCGAGTCGAAATATTCTATCAGTTCGTAAATAAAAACGAATGCTCTTTTGATATGCCATTCAAACTTTAATCATGTTGGGTCATAACTTTTCTATTTGAACTGTCTAATTAGATGTCAACTTAGAGTATTTTTCTAGATCAGAAACTTTTTAATAGAAGTCCGGTCTTTTGAGTCGGCCATATCTATCTTAGAAAACTCATAATGTGAATTTTTTTTACAAGTAGACAAATGTATCAAATCTTTGTCAAGAGAAGGTTTTATAAGAAAACAAATAAATGAAATTTTTTTCAGAAGTACTGAGCGGCCGATTACATTTTCGCTTTATTCGTAAAATAATTTTTTTTAAAATACTTTCTATTCGAATATATTTACGTGGAATCAAACGGATCTTAGTCCATTTTTTCAAGAGTCATCTGATCTACAGTGGGACAGTTCTGAAGTCGAAATCGAATGGTCCCAAGTTTAGCATTTTTTGCTGAACTCCGCACAAGATCATTGATTGAGTGAACTTGGATGCTCTTGAGTTCGATAAATTTCTTTTATCCAAATTTGGCGCTTAAATTATCTAATCGATAATCAAACGATCACGATATGATTTGTGCTGTTAGATCATGTCAAGGTGGCATCCCATGGGTATGCTTGCTATTGCTCATCCTGCACATGACCTTTCAACAAAACCCTTACTCGAACAGGGCCTGGTGCGCCCCCTTGCCTCCTCTCACTCTAGTACTCTTGACCTACGGGTGGACTCGGATCTTCTGGACTCTTCTTCTGGATCTGTTGCATGACTTCTAAAATTACATTGATTATAATTTATTTATCTACGGAATCCCTTATATTCGTGAGGATTTAAATTTTAACTAATGAGATTTTAAGATCTATGCATAGGCTCAAGGAAAGGTTCCAGGTGATCCCATTCCCCTACGAGCCTAAACTGAGTTGAAATAATGCTTTACCTCCTGTATGTAATTGCACTGCAGGATATTATAGTAAATCTTACCCTCCATGTGATCCTTACTGGACAATGTGTCATTGGCACAGACTCAGGCCCGAGTAGCCGGACAGGCCCACGATCTGGAAGGTTCATTGAATCAATCGCAACGTTTACCTCGGGCATGGCCCATGTAGACCTAGTAAGCCCAGAAGCCCCAGACGAACACCGTATTATGTCCAAGTGTGGAGTCATATCAGCTTTCAGTAATATTTACTGTAAACACTTGTTGCAATGTTCTTGTATGCTGCATGCAAGGGTATTATAGTGGGTAATTTTTTTTTTTTTTTTTTTTTTTTTCAGGTGGACCCCGAGGTGCCCTAAATCCGTAGTGGCTGACCATTGATTGGACATCTCAAAAAAATCTAAAAAAATAAAAAACCGTTATTAGACTCGGTCCATTAAAGTCATTTTTTTACTGTTGATTGGGGCTCTATTTTTAGTTTTTTAAATTTTTTTGGGAGGTCTGATCTGTGACCGGCCTGTACAAACATCTAGGGCACCTCAAAGCCCACCAGAAAAAAAATAAATCAATTTTTTTTAACCTACTGCAATGCCTACATTGTAGTAAGTATTACTCATTTACTACAAGTATATTTGGCATTGTAATACAATCTTTGTTTAAGGAACACCTTTGACCTTTCTTCCTCTCTCTTTCTGGACCAATTTTTAGACCAAAGCCCAAGTGTGATTTAAACTATACCAGGTCCATTGGACCAGAGCTCCAAGTTAACCCAGGGTCCCAGATTTTTATTTTTTATTTTTTTGGGGCAAGAAAAACATAGCTGCCATTCATATGATATAAACGATAAGAGTACAGCAAAAAGCAATTAAGCATCAATTAGAAACCTCATAGCAAGATGAGGGAGATGTACACCAAACCAAGATAGACAAAACAGAGATAAATAAAAACCCTAGATAAGGACCATAGGTCGCCAACGTAGAGCACCGAGCCATCGTAGGAGATGTAGCTTCCACTTGACGGAGGAGATCCTCCGCGGAGATGCCAGCTATTCCTTTGCCGAAAACACTGCTCCATCATGGCAGTTGAAAAGGGAGATTAGAGACGTGCACCACAGGAGGCGCACAAACTAAGCCCAACAACTTGAGCCCCAACAAACAGCTCCAAGATCCTCACTGCATCGAAGGAGCTCTCTCCACTAAGCAACTCGGATCTCTACAAGCACCCTAAAAATCTACCTGTAAAAGGAAATCAGAAGAACACTGGCAACACAAAATATGTACAGTCCGAAACCAAGTTTGACAAAGACCCAAAACCCCACAAAAACGCTAAATGGGCAAAGACAAAAAAGAAAAGGGAGCTCGGAGACGTGCACCGCCAGAGATGCATGGAATAAGCCCAACAACTTGAGACCCAACAAACATCTCCAAGATCCTTACTGTATTGAAGGACTCCACTAAGCACCTAGGATCTCTGCAGAGCACCCTAAAAATCTTCCTGCAAAAGGAAACCACAAGAACACTAGCAGAACAAAATATGTAGAGCCAAAAGCCAAGCTTGGCAAAGACCCAAATACCCACAAAAATCCTAAACGAGCAAAGGCAAAAAGGAAGGGGATGGGGTTAGGCCGAGCAGAGAAAGAGATCAAAGGCGTAGGAGGTGGAGAGAGGAATGGCAGGGAGAAGGGGAATGGGGGACATGAAGAAATCAAAGGCGCAAGGGGGAGTGGAATGGCAAGGAGAAGGGGAATGATGGGTGATGTATGCGAACAAGACGAAACAAAGGCAGGGGGAAGCAGAATGGCAAGGGAAATCTACGACAAGGAGCTTAAGAAGAAGGGGACATAATAGTATACGAGCTCAGAAAGGGGAAGAGGTAGAAGGAATAAGAGAGAGAGAGGGGAAACATGGAAGGAGGATGGAGGAGAAAGAGAGAAGGGAGGGGGAGAGCCACCAGTGATGGAGAGGACTCCCCTCTCCCACCTAGCCAATGGCAGGATGCCAAAGCTGATGCTGCCATTGATTGTAACCATCGAGGTGTAGGCCTCCGACGAAGTTTCCAGAGGGGAAGGGGACATATCTAACTTTGTGTACGACAATAAGCAACCCGCTCTTGATGGTGGTCCATTTTGGAGAAGAGAAATATTTGTTGCGGCTCGGACGGTGCAGCTGCCGTGTTGTACTGTGCACATTATATCATTGAAACTTTTAAAAATAAAAATAAAAAAACTTATTGCACTGCTCGCTTAAGATCGAACGACAATGTAGATATAGTGTAGCCTACACTGCGCCTGTAGTGCAGTAAGTCATTCTCTAACGCATAATGACAACTAAGAATAGCTACTCAACTTGCCCATATACTAATTGGTACTTTTTGTCAGGACTCTCTCCTGTAATTATAATTGAGATCGTGGTGACTTGTAAGTGCCCATAGTTCTCTTTCAAAGAGTAAAATGGGAAAATTAGACGGTGGCCCAAAATGCAGAGTCTATTTGTTAGAGCTGTCGACGAACCTCTAGTGAATGTTTGGTATCGTGTAATACTTACTTACTGCAATGCCCCTATAGTTACGCTGTGGAGGCACTGTAGTAAGTACAAAAAAATATTTTTGATTTTTTTTAGGGGGGTTGGGACTCACATACTCTAAGTATTTGTCCAGGTCGATCTCTGATCGGACGACATAAAAGTTTCTTAAAAAAAAAAAATTCAAACTTTTCATTGGGATTTGATTTTTTTATTTTTAAAATTTTTAAGGTTGTCTGGTCAGAGATGGAATTGTACAGACAGATAAAGTATGTCGGATCCGACCTTAAAAAAATTCAAAATTGTTTTTTGGATATTTGCTGCGATGCCTCTAATACCGTTGCAAGGGGAATTAAAACATCTCTTGGGAATCTAATTTGAATTGGGCTGCAAAGGAATTCTGTTCTGTCTAGGCCTAATGGGCCTCGTTGTTCAATACATTTTTCAGATTTCAGTTAAGATCGGGGAATTGCGGTTCCTTGAAGAGTGACTTTCTAGATTTTAGAAAATTAGCACTAAATGCTTGCATGCCTGTGTCAAACAGTGGAATAAACCTGGATAATATGAACTTTGCTGCCACCCCTGGTGACCCTTCCCAACAACGCATTACATTTATCCAGGGGAAATACTTACTAATAGCATATTGCTTGCACGCGTACGTGTGTCAAATAGTGGAATAAACCTGGATAATACTTGTTTGTCAAAATTGTTTGTTATCTGGCCTATAAGCTAATGATCAGTCAAATGATCAACTTATCCGTTATTATTTACATCCTTTGAACAAAAACATCATATGAATTATAAAATATTTTTTTATCAAAAATATGATTAAAAAATCTAAGTTTAAACCTTCTATAAGTACGTACTTAATATCTTGTGTATAAACGTGAAAATATCACAAGATTTTTATTATATGTAATTGTGAAAGATTTTTTTGCAAGTCGTGCTAGTGTGAACGTCTTACAGTTATTATAATAAAAAATATGTAATTATCATTAAAGTATCGTTTAACGTTGTTGAAATATTCTAAATATATGAATTTGATAATCGAATGTAATATTATTTATAAAAAGTATTCATACGGATGAAGCTCACATCTTTCGACGTTTTAAACTCTAATTGGTCTTAAACTAAACATGATTATGTCAAAATTAATAGTTAAAGTAAATGTCTTGAAAGAGTATATAAGCAATTATGGGTTTTGAAAGATTTTTCTTTATGATTAAAGTCACTTTTGAAGGACAAATATATATAACGGGCCGTTTTATTAATAATGGAATGCACATCAAGTATAAAAGGAGTGGGGGAGATTTCCAAAGAAAAGGCGAGCATGGGGAAAGGGAGAGCTGCTGGCGCTTTTTTTTTTTTGGAAGGGGCCCATAGGCCGATTATGTACAGCTATTTACAAGCGACCGAGGTTCTAATCGGGAATCCGAGATAATCCTCCAAAGTTGGAGATAATTCCGGCTCGGTCGATGGATCCGCCTAATTAGGCGACAGTTGTAGGTCCGTTTAATTTCTGAGGAAGTAATTCCACAGACCAAGAGATAAATATCCCAACAACACCAGGAATATGCATGGCTGGGGGTTTTTAGGTCCAACCAGAATCAAACTTGAGACCTCCCTTTCGCAAGAGAGGTGGGTGAACCAACTGCCCTAGGCAGCTGGTTCGGAACTGCTGGCACTTGATGCAAGGTGAGACCTACCTGCTGCATTATTAATTGAGTAAGACTTGCAACAGTGTCTCAGATTTGGATTGCAATGTCAGGAGTAAAGATTGAATGGTAGTAGAATCGGGAAACATTTTTTAAGTTTTAAAAAAGATTTGTTGAGTTTGGGTATCATTTTAGTTTGTGCCACATATTCAAACACCTTAAGGTGTCGAACCGATGGTTTCCTTCCGTTCCATATTCCTTCGGGTGTCTTTTTAGGTACATTTTTTGTAAGACATTTATTCAATATATAAACTGTACAAACGGCTGTTTCGGTTCAAAATATTTTAGGAAGACTTTTTGTAATTAACATGATCCTTATTATCTCTACAATGATTTTATTCTTTCTCTTTGCTACACCGTTCTATTGAGGGGTGTAAACAGTTATACTTTGATGCTTAATTATTTGTTTCTTACAAAATTCATCAAACTATGAAAAGAAATATTATCTCCCACCGTTAGATCTTAAAACTTTCACATAATAGTTATTTTATTTTTCAACTAATGATTTAAATTGATAGAAGACAACAAAGACATTAGATTTTTTTTAAGAAATAAATCTATATATATTTTTTTACTGAAATCATCAATAAAAGTCATAAAATATTTGTATTTTCCAAAAGAAAGAGAATCCATCTCATGTAAATGAGTGTAAATCAATTGCAGATATTTTGATTGGCTCTAACAGACTCTTGTTTAGAAAAAAAGACTTCTATGTTGCTTTATACGAATGTAACTTGCACAAATTTACTTTGGATGATTAATGTTAGGTAATCCTTTCAGTATTTTTTTTTTTTAGCAAGATTCTTCGATCCTTCAAAATTCAAGTGACCAAATCTCAAGTGTCAAAGTCAAGATTCATTGCGAACAATTATTTTAAAATATGGTAAAATATCATTTTCTATCTTTATTGGAAACATACGATTTTTGGTTATGGGTAATCTAACAATTAATCTTTTCTGTTTATCACTCAACTCACAATTCTCCGTCTTTAAAAATAAACTGTAGTTCTTTCTTGTAGTTAGCCAGTACTTAATAAATTACATTATAATCCGAACACGTAATAGACATCTGATAGTATAAGATGATCATCATTACATGTACATCCTTTCCGTTGATTGAAATTTTATTATTATTTTCAAATCTAACCATAGTGTTAACTGACTCATTCATATTCATAAACATATCTTTTTTTCATACATGTGATTTCTACATCTTGAGTCTATGTATTTTAAATTCATGTTATTAGATTCAGATGAATCACAAATTAAAAAGAAGAGAACATTATTATTATTTTCAACAAAATTATTATTATTATTTTTTACCTTTTTTCGATTTGATGCGGGTGGGAACATTTTTCTCGTGGATGAATAAAAAAGTCAAAATAAATAAATAATAATGCGGTGAGCGCGGATCGAACACGCGACCTTCAGATCTTCAGTCTGACGCTCTCCCAACTGAGCTATCCCCGCAGTGTTGAAATATTTATGTTACTTTACAATTTGTATAAATAAAGATACCCGGGGTTCCTAGCTCCTTGGTCCTTGAAATCTCTGCTTCAGGACCCTGACAATGGTTAGCCTTCAATCTTTTTCAACAAATTTTCTTCAGAGATAACCTATCCGTATGGGTCCCTGACAATGGTTCCCTGAGCTGTCTCTATTTGAGCATGCACGACTACCTATCCGTATGGGAAGGGGGAACATACTGTTGATACAGGAATAACAAAGAGGGTATGATAAATATTATTTGTCAGACATGACAAATACTTCGTAAGCATAGTAAATAGTATTTATCGCCTACGAAATATTTATTATGCGTACGCACATTTGTTACGTTCAGAATCTTACATTCGTATTTAATATCCGTTGAAAAAGTTGTCCAACACATATACTCCCACTCAGCTGGACCAATGATGCTTGCATTGCAAAATGATTCAACTTACTGCGCTGACCCTTGATGTCCTTTGATTGTTTTTATTTGAATTTTGATGATGTTTTTTTTTTATTTAGATCTTGTGACCATATATGGACTTGAGGTGTTATCATAGCTCTTAAAATTTAAAAGAAAAGTGAAAAAAAAAACAGTCCTTTGACTTAACCATTCAAATTATAATTGCGTGAAAGTATGATCTTTTTAGTTTGAACTCTTCATGTCTAGTCGAACTATTTTATCAGTTCGAAAATAAAAAAGAATGCCCTTTTGACATTGCCATTCAAACTTTGATCATGTTGGGACATAATCTTTTGTATATGAACTGTCTAATTAGATGTCAAGTTGGAGTATTCTTCCATATCAAAAAACTTTTAACAGAAGTCCTTTTGACTCTGCCGTATCTATGTTAGAAAACTCATAATGTGATTTTTTTTACAAGTAGACAAATATATGAAATCCTTCTCAAGAGAAGGTTTTACAAGAAAACAAATAAATGAAAGGTTTTTTTACAAGTAGACAAATATTTTCAGAAATATTAACCGAATGATTACGTTTTCATTTTTTTTGTATAATTATTTTTAAAAAATATTTTTTATTTAAATATATTTTACTTATAACCAAATGAATTCTTAATCCATTTTTTTAAGATTCATCCGATATGCACTGGGACAGATCTGAAGTCGACATCGGATGGTCCCGAGTTTAGTATTTTTTGCTGAACTCGGCACAGATCATTGATCAAATGAACTTGGATGCTCCTGAGTTCAATAAATTTCGGTTATCCAAATTTGGTGCTTAAATTATCTAATCTATAATCAAACGATTACAATGTGATTTGTACTGGTGGATCATGTCAAGGTGACATCCAGCCCATTAGTATGCCTGCTATTGCTATTCCCGCACGACCTTTCAACCAAAACCTTACTCGAACACGGCCCGGCGCGCCACCTTGCCTCCTCTCACTCTGATACTCTTGAGTCTTGACTTACGGGGGGACTCGGATCTTCCGGATTCTTCTCTTGGATCCTTTGTAGGGGTGTGCATAAAAACCGAAAAACCGAAAAACCGAAAAATCGAACCGAACCGATTCGGTTCGGTTCGGTTTGGAGTCAGGTTCGGTTCGGTTCGGTTTCACAAAGTTGTGAAACCGAACCGAACCGAAAAACGGAATAAATCGATTTTTTAAAGTAAATAAGTATTTATATTAACATTATGCATATAAATGTTTTAATATTTTAATATCATATACATATTTATGTATAAATAAATATTTTTTAAATATAATTTTAATGTTAAATATATATATATACATTTAATATCAATAAAATATGAAAATTCGGTTTGAACCGAACCGAACCGAAAAATTTCGGTTCGGTTCGGTTCGGTTTCAAATGTCAGTTCGGTTCGGTTCGGGTTGAAAAAATTTCTTCCAAAACCGAACCGAACCGAACCGTGCACACCCCTAATCCTTTGCATGTGTTTTAAAACTACATTAATTAGAATATCATTTTTAATCAAAAGTATGATTAAAATTTTCTAAGTTTAAACCTTTTATAAGTATGTACTTATAGGAGAACCGGACTCAAAGCCCCACTCTGATTACGGAATACAGTTGAATACGGGATGAATAGTAGGAGAATTGGCCTATTTTCACTTTGACACGGGAAATAGCTTAAACCGTACGGAATGGGGTATTTGACGAATAAGACGAATAAGCCATCCTAACTTACCCCCACGAATTGCGTATTCCGCTGATATTTTGCAGGGACAAGCATACGACAAGCCGCATCGTCGCCCGTGCCTACTGCGAAACTCACCCTCCCTCCCTGTTGCCCTCCTGTGCTCGCCCCTATCGCCCTCCTGCACTCGCCTCTCTCGCCCCTCTCGCCCTGCCTGCGCGTGCCCCTGCCGAAATGGTCACCTGCTACGCCGAGTCGTACATCTACTCCGCCACCCACACGCTGCGCATGTCATCCACTGGTTTCTTCCGCCCACACTAGCCATGGTGACAGGTCAGGCTGTTTCGAAACTCTCAACAGCCGAAACTCTTGCGGGAAGAAGGAACCAGTTAAGAAGGGTCCTGGGTCTCGGCCTAAGAGAACCCCCTCCGATGGTAAAGTCAGTCCCGGCAGAAAGATTAAATATTTTGAAAGAAGAAGTTTGAGTGCTGATGGTGTACCTTTTCTGCGGTGAATAACATTCCTTTTATAGCAGGAGCTGATGGTTCTTTTCTTACAGCAGTCGATATAGGACTATATTTGGGGGTTTGATAGGAAATCGTAAAAATACCCCGCATTAGTAGGCCGAAGGCCCGCTAGTGGTCGACCGGAAATGGGTCGGACCCGTCTCGGCTTATCATGTGCTTGGGTTGGACCGAGTACTGCCGTTTGGTGATTGAACCCGTAATGTGTGGGCCGGACCTATGTTGATCCAGTAAAGTGCCTGGGCCGATTATGTTCAATTGGCTTGGTGGGCCGAATATGTCTCGGCTCCCTTTCTTGTTAGACTAACTCCCAACTATTGGACCTAATCGGATTTTCTCCCATCAGAGCCGATGTAAAAAAAATAAAAAAGCTTTTACCCGCTGCAATGACCTTGCGTGCAGCACTTAGGAGCATTGAGTAAGTATTACCCCCTTGGAGAGGACCGTTCATGAGAGCCCTGCTCTGCCACCGCATGTAAGCAGTTCCTGTACATTAGGTTTTCGCTGCCGGGGCAAGGGCAGTAAATGGGCTTTCCCGGGTAAGTGCATTCTCTGTTGCTTGCAGGGTCTGTACTGTAGTGACAGGCCCTCAGTTCAAATAAACCCTCTCACCCCTCCTTTCATCTCTCTCCCTCTCTCTCTCTCTCTATATATATATATATATATATAGATATGTGTGTGTACATACATACTTATATACATACACATTAACACGTATAAACATAGAAAGCACGATATTCTCCGTCCAACCGTTCAAGTGTTCCTTCTGAGGCTGTGGGTTAAGGGATCGGCGTGGACCCAAATGATGAGGGGGCCTATCTTAGTTGGTGGGCCGTGGAATGGAGCCCAGTAGCGTCGTCTAGTCAGGGTGGTGGTGGGCTAGACCGGCCGGTTAGCAATGTCCGGTGGGTGGGCAGCCGTCCACCGCCGCAGGCCTGAGGCCAGACAGGCGAAGGTGGCTTGGAGATTTATAAGCGTAGTGCATGAGAGGTGGTTCTCTAACCAGAGTCCGTCCATGTGAGATGAAATGGATCTGTCCATGCGGGCCACCTTTACAGCCCATTCTCTGTTGGCTCGAGCCCAGCTGGCCCTTGCCCTTATTGTGCGACCAGTCACATATAGGGTGTAAAAGGGTACCTGTCATGTCAAATACGGGTTCTATTCTTATTCATATCTTTTAAGCAATACGTGCATCCTTATCTTTATTTTTTGAGAAATATGTGTATTTTTATCCTTATCCTTTACAATTATAAAATACATAAAAATCAAATTATCGGATAATACTATGCGTCAACATTGGAGGAGACCTCCTCCCCCATTATCGAGACTCCTCCCCTCTCCTTTTCCCTCTACTTCCCTTCCCACCTCCCCTCCTCTCCCTTCCTTCCCGTCTATATGACACAAGTTGGCATCCCAGGCATGCTCCTCAGTCCTCACCCTTATGGTATGATATGTAACTGAGTAGGGATGCCAATGGTAATTAATATCCTGATTATCCAATAATTTGTTATTTTATAGGGTGTTTGGTTGCATTATAATATTTTTTTTTTACAAATATATATTTTTATACTGAAAATATATTAAAAGAAGTGTTTGAAAACACGATCCCTCGCGCTAGGAACAATCAATCGGGGGACAGAAGCAAGCAAGGACCAAGTGATAGACAATATATATACTAGCTGCATGGATTTAGATAATTACGTTTTTTGTGGCCCTGTTGTTAGTTGTTACTACTGCCTTCCAAAAAGCACGGGGGGGTTGTGTTCGCTAAAATTTCTTTGGAAAATATTCTTCTAACTAATTTTCACATGTTTTGCAAATACGAGTAAAAATTAATTGAGTAAACATTTCTCATATTCTCGAAATATTCTTTTTTTTCTTTGGGATCTATTTCCCCATCCCTCCTCACGGGGAAATATTTTTAAGAAAAGTATTTATCACTCTCCCTCTCCTTGTATCATATTCCCACATCTCACTCTTCATTCTTCCTCTCGTCCCATGAGAACTTCAAACCTCTCCATGAGATTTGCAAACATATGTTTTTGTTTTATAAGGAAACACTTTTTGTGATTTTTTTACTCTCCTAGAAACATTTTTTTTGTGATTCTCTATTTTTCGAAGGAGAATAACTTGTTGTACCGGCAGCTGGCATTACGCAGGCTGCAAGTGTTTTTAATTTTAAAAAAAAATTCTTTAATTTTTTTTTTTGTCGGCCCCAAACCCCACTACATGGTCGTGCAGTTCGATTTCAGATTGGACGACTAAAAATAAGATGAAAAATTGAAAACTTTTTTACTGTTCATTTGGGGTCAATTTTTAACTTTTTATCTTTTTTTTGAGTTGTCCGTTCTGTAATCGGACTGTATGGCCATGTAGGGACTCATGGGGCTGAGCAAGAAAAATTTCAAAAAAAAAATTTTTTTTAAATTAAAAACACTGGCAGTCGATATGCGGGCTGCCTGTGTAACAAGTTATTTTTTTTTTGGAAAAAAATATTGAGAATGCAAATACCCCCAATTAAGCATAGCCTTTGGGTATTCAAGAGGACTTACCTTGCATAAGTAATAGTCCCAATTTAGGCTCTGGCAAGACCGTGATCTAGAATGCGTAGGCATTTTAACACAAGTATGTGTCCTATGAATATCTGGATTGCAATTTCCTGCTCCAGTTGCTGTATATGATCTCTGATAATGGTTAAATTTTGAGAATAGAAAAAAGTACTCTTTTCTTTATTTTCTTCTACTTTGAGTCATTTATCAACTTAGATGAAATATTTAATGAATACTTGGAGAACTAAAAGATCATAGTAGAAAGGGAACGGAAACAATTAATAATAATAATATTTAAAAAAAAAAACACAAATGCAACAAAATGGACGCTGCCAACTTGTGGTTTGCAAATGGAAGGGGAGAGTGTCACCCATCCTTCTTGAGTCTTGACTGAGAGTCCTAATACCGAGAGGAACGCGCCCCTTTGGCAATATTCACATAAATTTAATCTACCCGATCGATGGACCTTTATGGATGCTGAAATCATTATGGCCTTTGGAATAAGGGTCTATTCACAGATAGAAATAATGTTGGAGAATGATCTATATTGCTTAAAGATTAATAAAATATGAATACAATGTTAGAGCCATTAATTCCATGATTTTTCGTTGGAGTGTTGCTCAATCTTAATTAACAACAAGAATCCAAATAAGATGATTCTTTCCTTTTCAAAGGATAATCACTTACATACATTACATAAAATATCATATTTTGTTATACGTTCTATATTTCTTAGATTGCTATTATATCCTCCAAATAAACAATGTGATTTTGATTGTATCCCTCTAGTTCCACTACCGTATATTGGGGTAGACAAATATTCTCTAACGTGGAGATAGTCACCTATATGTACCCAAAATATAGCATATGATTGCGGTGAATCGTTCTTGCTCGTTTCATTAACCGGATTGAACATACACACCAAAATAAGAACAAACAAATCACATAAAGAGAGAGAGGAAGAAAGAAAGAGAAAGATAACACAGCGATTTACGTAGTTCGGCAAGATGCCTACGACCACGAAATCCGTCTCCTTCACCACTGGTTTGCATTAATTTTCTCTAAGGACAAGTACAAAAATGAAAGCTAAGATGGAACCATCGGCCGCCCTATGTTGTTTCAACCTTGGGACAATTTTTTTTAAAGTTACAATATATATAACAAAAAAAAAGCCATTAAATGCCCGTGCATCGGATCACATCGGGTTGAACCCACCACTCCGAACCTACCTTAATTACTGCTGCTAATTAAGATGTCCTTTGAATTTGAGTCATAATAAATTGTATAACCCTACAATAAATCGTAGTCCATTCGTTGGTTGCCCTATTGTCATCTGTTGATTGTTTAAGTTAATTAGTAAAAAGGAAGACTGGTCCACTCCTATTTAACCTTCTTATGTAATCAAAATAATGACATGCATATCCTAAACTCTTTCATGTCGAAATATGTCTTACATTTAAAAGTATCTCGAATTTTAAAATAAAAAAATATTGTGCACCTTTGAGTCCATGACAACCTCAGAAGAGGCGGTATTGACATTTGGAGCATGACAAGATCGAAAACAGAGAATGACTTCTTCACAAACTGAAGAAACGGAATTAAAATTAGAAAGACCAGGTATATACCATTTCCACCGCCTCTACTAAGACCAACGTACGGTTCCAAGTTTTGGCATTAGTTAAAATAGAGGGAGAGCTGGCAATAATCGCAACCCCAAGAGAACAGGTAATTAGGTCCATTAACGTACATATGTTTGCTATCTGATTAACTTAATGACTTGCAAGCCCAGGTGCAAGACTAATGTCTCACCAACCAAATTGCGAGCACCAGCCATGCAGCAAATTGAGTCAAACGGTAATGCAGATGTGCACTCGAATAGACCACTGGCTGCTGGCTCAACTAACCTTCTATCCATGCCTCTTTAGGACGAGCCTAGATGCTCATCACTCTGGTCTAGGGTTGTCAATGGATACTCGAGTTTTGATTATTTTTTTCGTTTTCGTTTTTATTAATGGATACGAAAATCTGTTAAAAATCACTCATTAAGTTATAAGAAACAGAAATGAATCTTTGACAATTATACGAGTCAGAAACGGAAATACTCATTTCCGCATCCGTTAACTCATTTTCGTTTATGAATTATCATGTATTTTATACATTCATACATAAGATAAAAATTGAACTCATTAGATAAAATATCTCTCATATCTAACAGTGAGAATATCTCTTGACAATTTGATAAAGATAAGGTCACAGTAAGAAGTTGAAAATTTTTGTTTACAAAATTAATATGATTTTATGAAAAATGTTTGGATATATTTATCTGTAGATTTAAATTGATAGATAAAGTATATTTTTAAATTCAAAATTCATAGATTGTTAATTTTTACATATATTAAACTTTTGTATGTTTATATTTTTTAATTAATAGAAGAAAGTCTATCAAAAAAAGAATGGTAACAATGATTTTAAATACTTTCTTAGTATAATGACGATAAAAGCGGAAACTTTCATTTACTTCCGCATTTTTGATTATCGATTTAAAAGCAAAAATAAATACGAAAACGGAAACACTTAATAACCTTCATTAGCTTACCTGTCTCATTTTACCGACTCATCTGTACTTCAACAGCAGGAGTTCATTGTTAACGTTGATGTTATGATAGAGAGTATATGGTCTCGTGAACCCTGCCCTACAACTGTAGTGCAACTTGTAAAGTTCGGATTAATTGAGACCATGCAGTGAGGCCTCCAAAAGATTTCCACACCTTACTGCTGATCTTGACATCAATGAAAAATATAGGTGACACGTAATACTTGTCTGCATCTTTTGACCCCGTAAAGAAAGGCTGTGGTAGTGCCTGAGCAGCATACGCAATCCAATTAAGGCGCGTGCTGCAATAAAAGAAAAATACTCGTCTCCTTCAAGATGGTGAACCTTTCTCATGTTCCCACGTTTCCTTGTCTTGTTGGAATTGCCCTCTAGAGGAGTCCAAGACGGTGACTACAGCAACCCTTGCACCCTCGCTACTGGAAATTAAGTAGTACACTAACAATTATTGATTATTATCTAGATCTTTAGCCCATATTTAGTAGCTAGATAAGATAGAGACAAGATTGATGAAAAAATCAGAGATGGTTTAAATTTTTTCCTAACAGCAACTGTCAACTTCTTCTTCTTCTTGGTTTCTGAAAACCTTAACCCTACTTAATTTCAAACCTTTGATTTGAGGATCAGATCAAGAAACCCAAGGAAGGATTACTCCTACTTTAAGGGTCCATTTGGTATAATGTTTATCTATTGCATGCGTAGAGTTTTTCAAAAAAAGTTGATCACAATATAGACATCAAAATTATATTGGGAACTAAAGGTAGTGGGTGCAGTGATGGAGGGAGAAACTAAAGGTAGTGGGTGCAGTGATGAAGTGAGAAAATTTTCTTGGTGAGCCATTAGAAAGTCTTAAAGACAAAGGTATATATATATATAATATTGCTCATGATAACTATATTTACAAAGCTGGAGGGAAAGAAACATAAAATAGAAGGTCTATGTGAAGAAATTGCAGTAAGAACTTACTTCTCTAGCAAGAAAATATAGTAAGAAAGGTAGCAGACCACTGTCAACTTTCCTCCTTAATTTTGTCGTCATTGATCCCTTATCATCCACTTCATGAACATTGGAACAGGTCGTCTAGCTAACTAGCTAGCCAGATCCTTATCGGGACAATGGGGTCCATAACTTAAATCTCGCTGGCAAATCCATTACACAGTTTTGTTGTGTGGTCTTGCATGGTTTCAGGTTTATTAAGAAAAACCCTATTAATTATTACTCATGGATGATGTATTGCTTACGGCAGATAAGACATTCCCCCGATCCTTCTCGGACCCCAAAGGACCCTTCACACTCCCACCGTCCGATCCATGCTCCCACGCTCAATCACGGGATGGGAAGCTCTGTGACAAGTGGGAAGTGGGCAACTACAAGCCGTCCGTATGAGCGTATAGCATACGTACAAGTAACATTAATTTTTCGTAGAAAATAACTCCTTTTCGGTCCTAATACACCTTGTTAACGTATTCCTCACGTCCCTATATACGAAGGACCGTTGGTAGCTATCACAGCGACCTCGGTCTTGACGGCAAGCGAGCACCAAAGGGACGTGTCAAGTGCCTGGAGACATGAGCACCTGAAGTCTGTAAGAAGGAGCAGCTTTGTCAGCTCCTTAATCGTTGGCACTTACCGAGGTCCGCTGCCTATATTTTGGTCAAGATTTCTTCCAGATTTGCTGAGTTCCAAAGCAGTGATCTGATCTTCTCACAGGCGAGTAAAGTCCTGACTAGAAGCATTAAAAAGGAAAACAAGAAGCTTCCGAGCAACAGAGAGTCCACTTGGCTTTAGACGTCAGAGGTCCAAGACATTAATAGACGTAGTTGACTTGGAAGAGAGGTCAATACGTCAAAACCTGCTCCCGACAATTTAACTCTCCAAGGGAGCAAGTGGTTGACCTGGAGAGCTCGCCATGATGCTTATCTCCGCCGGCTCGCGCCAAGATTTGGACTTGAGAGACAAGTCAACCTCGCCGTTGCCCAGTCGTGGTCTCTTTACTGCAGGCAGACTGCAGCACCCCTCCCTGTTCTCTCCAGGTACTGACGTATTACCTAAAACTTAAGTATAGCCGTCTGATCATGTCACGACGGTGCTGATCGAAAGGTAATACGAGATATGCCGACTCCCGGTAGGTGGATGGGTGGGAAAGGGGACAGCGGGGGCAGCCGCGCCACCAGCTTTTCACGGCGGCAGCAGCAGGTGGAGGACCCTTTGTCAGCCACGTGCCGGCGGTGAGTTAATGTGCCGGCCGGCTGAGAAAAATGTGCCGTTCTAGAGCTAAAAAAATGGCTGCTGCCAGGAAGGATGACACCCTTACTTGCTGCACCGATTGATCTGGTGGGGATGCTCCCCGCCGGAGAGAGAGCGAGAGCGAGAGAGAGAGAGAGCTCCACGGTTGGTGAACGTTGATGCGGTGCGCTATTTAATTGATGGACCCACCGTACGTAGCCGCTGAAGTTAGGAGTAGTGGCTGAGAAAGCTCTAAATAATGAGTGGAGATCCTCTGCATCCCTTTTTAGAGGAGATTTAGTTAGAAAAGAGAGAGAGAGGGAGTTGAATTTTGCAATCACCTGGGAATGTGGGAATGAGGTAGAGGTAAATTTTAATTCTATTTAATCCTTTTCCTCTCTCTTTACTGATTGAGTCGCCTCCAAAAAAAAGACGTAGAAGATTTCAGTTCTTTCATAATGCCACCAGTGTTGCCCCCCTGCAGCATCGAAGACTCGGAAGATAGCGCTACATGTTGCTCTCCAGCATTTGAGGACATGATTATTATCATTATTCTTAGTTACCAGGGGCAGCTTGCACCTCCTCCTCCATTTTGGATTACTTAGTCTTTTGTTTTGTTGACAGATGAGGTCCTGCGAGTCCTGCTCAGAATATCGAACGTCCAATAACTGAGTTCTTTTAGCGTTAACAAGGAGAGAATAAGTTTAAATTTGTTTTGACAAGCAAAATGACTTATACTGTGCATAATAACGTATCCGAATAATATGGAGAATAAGTCATCCCACTTTAGACTCAAGAATTATTTATTCTTCTTATTCCGTCAACGGGCCTCGCAAAATTATCAAATCGAAACACTCCTTATTCTAATATGCGCTATTCTGTTCCCCATATAATAACTTATTTTGCAAACAAAGTGAGACTTTGAAGACCGATAAAAATTAAGGGAACAGCGTTAGAGGGAGATGCTATTTAACTAGAGTAATACTTGTTGCAATGTTCTTGCGGGCCTATTGCACGCAAAAGCATTGCAGTGGGTAAATATTTTTTTATTAATTTTTTCTAAGTTGGCCTTAAGGTATCATAATTGTTGCAATGATCAATTGAACGGTCCAAAATAAATCTAAAAAATAAAATCAAATTCCAATGAAAAGTAAAAAGCACACATTTTTACTGTTCATTAAGGTTTAATTTTTAAGTTTTTAATATTTTTTTTAAAATCGTCTGATCGGACATCATACTGTACTGACGATTTGGACATCTCAAGATAGACCTAAAAAAAATTATTATTTTTTTATTTCATTTATCCACTACAATGTTACTGCATGCAACAACATCGGGAGGGAGGGGGGTCCAAAACGGACGAAACCATCCGCCCACAGCCCCGTGAATTCGCCGGTTTTGCCCACTTTACTGACTTCTTAAAGTACTCCTAAGCATCGATCTTGTCATCCAAGCACGGATGGATCTCTTTCATACTTGCGAGCAGGACCGCCGCATGTAGAAGTAAATAGTACTATGTCACGGGGGGAGTACAGTTACTAGAGACCATCTTGTTAAAGGAGTACAGGCATATTTTTCTTGAGCGAAACTGGAAGAGAACAAATTAAGCGACTTTTCCTTCCCTCTGAGATCTAAGTAGTCACAGAAGCATTACATTTGCAGGCCGGAAAAGGTGCCCAGTGTCGATGCCTAATTAATTTCCCAGTGTCCATTATTGTGTTAGCTCATAGCTGGCGGAAGCAGGGACTCTAGAAGCTATTCCTATCGCTGGGATATATTTTAAACATCAATCCTAAAGCAGCTGGTTGATGAAGGATTGCGACATAAATAATTTCCGAGGGCAAAAATGAATGATTTATGTTTCTTTCTCTTTTTTTCTTGCACGAAACGTAGATGTGCCCTTTGCTTGTGCACGTACGAAAGGTCGATTGATGGTTCACATGGTTATGGAATTCACGATTCTGTCAATTATTATCACCTATTTTTGCTTTCAATTGTTATCTCTTAATCCAGCCGCTGCGGCGTGGACCCCTTCTTTCAATGCGATATATGAAGCTTCCGTATAGTTTCATTCTCCGGTAACCCACACTTTTTTCGCTTGGATCTTGTGTTCGTTTCAGACCGTAATTAATATGAGTCCGGACCTTTTCAGTACCATTTGGAACTGGACTTCAAATATTAATTCAGTCTTAGGATATCACATGTAAAGTAATTTCGTCGTTCTAGACGCATCTCATTGAAGTATGTAGAACACTTAAATACTACTAAGGGCACAAGATTACTACCATAGTTTAAAATACATCCCAACGTAATATTTATACTGTAATTTTAAGTTGTATTCAGGTACACGTTAGAGTGTATTTTAAATTGTGATTGTAATTTTATGTTCTTGGTGGTATTTAAATATTCTGCCTAATATTAAGAGCTTGCTGAATCGAAAAATCAGAAAAAAGTGTCAACTTCAGTAGGATACGTCTTAAACGACGAAGTTATTTTACACATAACATCTTGAGACTGATTAGTCCAAAATAATCCTAAGAGGATCCGGACTCAATTAATATATAGCACGGGCACATCTATGATCGTTACATCTTTTTGTCTTTTTTTTTTTGTGGCCGGGTGCACGCATTCGATTATCTACTTTGAAGAAGGTTTAATTTGGTGGAAAGAGTGGATGAAACATTGTGCATTGCTTTGAATAGCTAGCGTACAACAGATTAAGTTCATTTCTTTGAATAGTGTAAAACAAATTAAGTTAACTACGCTAGCTATTAAGGAACGTTTGTTAATGTTTCATGCATGTGAGTACCTAACAACCCAAAGAGAAGTATCTGGCTCTAAAACGGGAACAAAGATAGCCTCTCGTCATATCTGGTTGGAGTATTCCAGCGCCCTTCTTCGGAAGGTGGGGGGTTTCTATGGTCTCTAGGTAGCTAGCTACCTGTAAAAGTGCTGTGAGCTCTTGGTCACTCGAAAAGGATAGCCGTGACTAGCTACTCGTGAACCCGCCGGTCCATCTAGTTGGTTGGCGAGTGGGAGGATCATTAGGGCTTGCATTAAAGCACTTCGGACGCCCTTTGCCTCATCACATTATAAATTATTAGCCAGTCAGATCAACTTCGAACACACATCCACACGACACAAACACAGCTGAGCACAGAATTCTCTACCTCTCTGCTGCCACTCTTGCTTCAAACCTCCACCCCTCTCTCTCTCTCTCTCTCTCTCTCTCTCTCTTATGCGTGTGCATGTGTCGGTTGTGAATGTGTGTTAGATAGCTTAAACACACACTTGGGCATACAGAGGTAAACAACGTCTAGGTCATCAAACATGGCGCCGCTGTTGGTGGTGTCTACAATCCTACTGCTGTACGCGCTTCACCTCCTGTGGAGGCTGTTCGAACAGCGGAGGAACCAGAATTGCTACATCGTCGACTATGTCTGCTTCAAGCCGTCTGACGACCGGAAGCTGCCGACGAGCCTGTGCGGGGAGATCGTCCAGCGGAACAGGAACCTGGGCTTCCCAGAGTTCAAGTTCCTCCTCAAGGTCATCGTCAACTCCGGCATCGGCGAGGAGACCTACGGCCCTAGGAACATCATCGCCGGCGAGGAGGAGAACCCCACCATCCAACACGGCATCTCCGAGATGGACGAGTGCTTCGACGCCACCCTCGACGAGCTCTTCCGCAAGACTGGGGTCGCCCCGGCGGAGGTCGACGCCCTCGTTGTGAACGTCTCCATGCTCTCGCCGTCGCCTTCCCTGGCTGCCAGGATCGTGAACCGCTACAAGATGAGGGAAGACGTGAAGGTGTTCAACCTCTCCGGGATGGGCTGCAGCGCTAGCCTGATCTCTATAGACCTCGTCCAGCACCTGTTCAAGTTCAACAGGAAGATGATGGCCGTCGTCGTCACCTCCGAGTCCATCGCCCCCAACTGGTACTCCGGCAACGACAAGTCTATGATGCTGGGGAACTGCCTATTCCGCTCCGGGGGCTGCTCCATGCTGCTCACCAACGACCCCGGCCAGCGCCACCGCGCCAAGTTCCTGCTCAAGTGCCTTGTGCGGACGCACCTCGGCGCCAGTGATGACGCCTACGGCTGCTGCATACAGCGGGAGGACGACGCCGGGCGGCTCGGGTTCCACCTGGGCAAGAGCCTTCCCAAAGCCGCCACGCGGGCCTTCTTCGAGAACCTCCGGGTGCTGGCACCCAGGATCCTCCCCCTCAGGGAGATCTTCCTCTACGCCGCCCGGAGGTACCTCCAAAAGCTGAGGGGGTCCAAGGACGCCGCGCACGGAGACGGGTCCGCGAGGGTAAACTTTAAGACGGGTGTCGACCACTTCTGCCTCCACACCGGCGGCGCCGCCGTCATCGAGGGCATCGGGAGGAGCATGGGGCTGACCCCCCACGACCTGGAGCCGGCCTGGATGACGCTGCACCGGTGGGGGAACACCTCGGCCAGCAGCCTCTGGTACGTGCTGGGCTACATGGAGGGGAAGAAGAGGCTACGGAAGAAGGACCGGGTGCTCATGCTCAGCTTCGGCGCTGGGTTCAAGTGCAACAGCTGCCTGTGGGAGGTGGTCAGGGACCTCGACGACGCCGGCGCCTGGGAAGACTGCATCGACGGGTACCCACCCAAAACCCTGGCCAACCCCTTCATGGAGAAGTACGGATGGATCCACGACGACCAGGCCGTCGCCGATTACATGAGGGAAAGCCCCCTCCCCGGTCACCCTGCTACCACGGCTGCATGAGCAGACCATGAACAGATCTATCTGCGCGCTCGCTCGCTCGCTCTCAAATTTGAAAGAACGTTTTGCCTTCCTTACCTTTTTCTTTTCTTTTTGTTGTATTGTTTCGGGCCCCTCAACAACTTAAACCGCCCGGTGTCAGAAATAAAAGAAAAAGGAAAAGCGGTATATCCGGCCACGCAAAAAACTGTATCCATAATTTCTTACCCTTTTACATTTTTAATTATATATGTAATGATTGAAAACTGGTTGTACTACGACGGTGCGATCGATGTTCTTGGCTATTGGATAGAATTTGTATTTACTGAAACACTTCACGGGCCCCCACATCTGTTGGAAAGTAAAATATGTAACGATCCGCCACTCTATAATCGGGGATCCGATTACTAAATGGGTATCGAATCATTAATTTGGAGGCAAGTCAGGATCTAGATAAATCTGAGAAATAAATAATTAACTAAGCTAAACATTCACATCGCATTGAACTGAAAAGGAAGTATAAGAATTAAAAGTTATTACAATACTACTCGACACAGCAAATAATTACATATTCCAACAGAAAAGAAATAATTAAACGTACATGCCAGAAATAAGATAACAACTACGTCGCGGCATAGCCCGGAACAACAGTTACTGGCGCGCAACTCTAAGCAACACTCTCCTCGCTAAGTCTGCTTAGAATTCTCACCTGAAAATCGCAGGGGTGAGTCTCTACGAAAAGATTCAGTAGAGATCCTTCGATCCCCACTGCCCACTCACGCACCCACAAGAGCAGTAACACAAATAATGGTAAAGTAAGTAAGTAAAAAAATAATTACTACTCCTAATTTTGGATATGAACCATATGCATTCGAAATGTAACATGCATATCTCAGAAACTATTCTACCAGGGAGCCTACAACCAACGTCTCGGCAAAACACGCCAACCACACAACCAAACGTGGGAAACATCGACCCGCTGAGACCAAACAGTAACCCTCGGATAGTACGCTAGCTACTCCGGCCCAACTGGCTCAGGTGGTTACTCCTTCCCTCAGCACGAGTGACACTTCACAGGTACCACTCCTACACTGGTACTAGCTAACCCCGGGGTTCACCAGGTGACCCTCTCTCACTAGGCGTCACCCCGCCACTGCTCCCACCGGCGCTGTGTCCCTTCCACACTGACACAGGGTGTCAAGTACTACAACTGTCACTCTAGGTCTACAGTAGCACAAAACACATCACAGTGCGATCGGTCACATGAAAAGTCTACGGTCGCACGAAACACAACGTAGTGTGATCGGGTCACAAGGAATCCATCGTCATTGAGTATATTTAAAGTATGCATTAACTAAACTATCTAAGAGTGTAAACACATATTAATAGTATGAATTAATGTGGTTCTGTCTTAAATCGCGTCGCCCAAGGCCGACGCCATTCAAGTTTCCTAAACTGGTTCATGTGAAATCTCGGCCTCAGAACATGGCCTAAAAGGCGTCGCCATAGGTAGCCGCCTATTAAAACGCGTCGCTGTCCTTCGTCTCCTAATCAGCAACAGAAGCAGGGACAGTGCTACGGGGTAATTTTCACTAAAATGCGTTGTCTACGCAAGTCGACTTTTGAAAAGGCGTCGCTGTCTCTGGATGCTCATCAGTTTAGAGACAGAGTCTGTTAATGGGGTTAAATCGTGTCGTGGGTGGGCGCAGCCTTTCTAAAAGGCGTCGCTGTCCTTCGATGCCATTTAGTCCCGACAGACAGGTTCTCCCTTCCGCCTTCCCCAATCCACAAGATGAGATTTCTCCCCCAAAACGTACAAAAAGGCCACAAAACATGGAGGGGAAGGAGGAGAACCTAACTACCCATTAGAACACCCAATTTCTTATTTCATGTATTTAGCATTTTCACCCCCAAAACACCCTTAAACATGCTTTAAAGCGTGAAAACATACATGTTTCAAACGGGAAAATATGGTTTTTAAATGAAATTCAATGGGAAATCGTCACCCTACCGGTTGCTCGAACTCCTTCAAGCTCCAAGTCGCCAACTCGTCTCGCTCCCACGCCGCCGCCGATACCGCCGAGGATGTCGTTACTCTATTAGGACGTCGGCTGCCGTCCGAAGAGAAAATGCCGCGGAGGAGGTGGTGGTGGTAGTGGTGAGAGTTAGGAGATCGATGGAGTGAAGGAAGAGATGAAATGGTGGGAGGACAAGAAGGAGGGGGAAGAGAGATCGCCGGAGCCGCCGGGGAAAAGAGGAAAGAGAGAAGGGAGGAGAAAATGAGGGAAAAGAAGGAGGGTTCGCGGGGTCAAGCAGAAGCTGGATAAAATGCGCCGTGCTGCACAGACGCCTAATAGTTGACATGACGGGCTGTACTGATAGAGTCTTTGAAACACGTCGCTTAGCAAAGACGCCTTTCAGACGATAAGATCGGCGCTGTACAGTGACAACTCAGGGTCGTACTCTGAATGGCGTCGTTCATCGAGGACGCCGTTTAGACGACACGACAGGAGCCGTACTCTCGCGACCCAAGGCCAGCCCACGTGGCACTCACGTGGCACAGCCTAAAACGCGTCTACATTGCTGGACGACGTTTAAACCGCGTCGAGCAGGCTCGACGCGAAACAGGAAAGAGTCTCAGCCCCATCAGGACCTGAACTACGAAATCCGACCTCGAAAATTGACCCGATAACTGAATCCGAAAACCTCAATCCTTAAAAAATCCTTCGATGTCTAAGTTAGGTTTTAGAAGATGAGTTTTTTCGAAAGATCGTTGGGTTGTGTATTACGTATCTGTGATGGGAGAAGGTTTTGAGAATTAGATAGTTCTTCTCTCTAGTGGCGTACGAGAGGCCGTTACCTTAGGGGAGTTAACTAGTCAATGATTTACCATCTTTGATCGAGAGAATCGTGAGGTACTGGGCAAGGAAGAATTTTCTCGTGATTGAGGAGAACATAACGTGCGGACCTGTCTTAATTGTAATTGTTAACCAACGCATGGTTCTTACCATGCATATGCCCACGTGGGGCCAAGAGTTGGTTATAGGAGATGAGGGGGAGTGGTTGTGGGGAGTTACCCACACTTGTGAAGCACCCCTTGGATATAACCATTCCCCCCTTTATTTGAAAGTGTAGAGGAGAGAGATATAAAAGAGGGAGGATGGCATTACGTGAGTATGAATCTGAATTCTCACAAGAGAACTCTCACTTTTGGGCAGCCCTCTTTCTCACTCTAGAGTCCTCTCCTTTCCACATATTCTCCCTCTATCTCTAAGTGTTGCTCTCCAAGAGGCTATCACCAAGAGCCTAGGATTTGCAGTGTGGATTTTGGGGAGAAGCCCGTCACGTGGTTCTCCTTCTCGTCCTCACGGAGTCGTCGCCTTCCATCTACGAACGTCGCCGTTAAGGTACGTTTTCCGTTACGATCCATCTCCGTGCATGCTTCCGCTTGTTCATTTCATGCATGGAGATATTATGTTTTTATCAACATTGGTATCAAAGCCAGGTTTACGGAACCATGGCAGCGTGGTCTTCGATCAAAAAGAACCGTTCCGATGTTGCGGCCTCGTCGAGCCGAATGGCTCCCATGGTGGTTATCAGTGACGAGGAATCGGAACGGGTTCCCGATGAACTGACCGACTATTCCGAGGAGGAATCCGGCGACGACCGCGTCCCATCTTCTCCTCCAAGGAGACTCAGAGCGCCGGAATATTTAGCCTACCACAGAGGGTTCTGCGGCGCGCATTCTGGACGCGACCAACCATCCGAGATAGTACGTGACGGCAGCCACGACGAGGATGAAGACGGCGCCTGCAACGGCGGCCATGCGAACGGTGACGCGGACGACGAGGGAAGCCCGCCGCGACGGTCGACGTCCCTGCGCGGAGAAGGACCCAAGCCGACGAACGCAGCGGCGGCCACGCCGGCGGGCGTACCGCCCGGGCCCCGCGCGGCCGTGGCGCTCGCGCCCAGCGTGGGCGGAGTCCCCACGTCCCGCGTGGACGTGCCGCCCACGTCCTGCATGGGCGGCCTGCCCATGCATGCGGGCGTGGTGCCCTCCCCGCACGCAGGTGAGGCGTTCTCGCCCCTGCGCAGGGGGGCTCCCACGCCCATGCATGGGGCTGCCGTACCAGCCGCGCATGGTCCAGCGGGCGTGTCCTTGGCGAGGACGGGTCGAGCCCAACGACGCCGCCGCTGGGAGGCCCGCAGACGTCACCACGGCGGACCGTTTGGTGGCACGTGGCCTCACATGGGTCGCCGTGAACCTTACGATGTACCGTATCGGGTTGGATCCGGAATGGGCCGGTTGGTTGTTCGAATGCATCCGTTTCAAATTCTCCGTATGATTATGAACGGAGAAATTGAATTTGAAATTAGGGAGTATTAGTTTGTTTATTTATGATTAGATGATGCATTAGAATTTAATTTGAATCGTAGGCTTATTAGTTCAAATTAATGTAATTTGTTTCCATGGTCTATTTGATTTATAGTTGAATTATCCTGATTAGTGTCAATTATTTAAATGTGATGATTGTCTTGATATTATGTTGCGCAAAAATGAAATAAATTGAATTGTTTTATTTTGTCACGCAAATAATTATTTTTGGTCACTGATATCGACCTTAACAGAATTTGCGTATAATTGAAGTAAATATTTGTGCAATAGAATAAAATGACACTAATAATCGATTATTCAACTATGTAAAATGCATATTTATAGATCGTTAAATTATTGCGCTTATCGGTTAGCGGCAATTGAATTTTAGCGTTCTTAGACTTAAATATGCATGATTTTATGTTTGCCAATTAAATTGATTTAATTCGTGCAAAATTGTCGTATCATTTAAATATTGCGCATGCTCGTGTAGCGCCGATTGATTAATTTTTAAATGATAATTTGTTAATCTGCACGTCTTGAATTGATCAATTTATGCAACACTCAAATACAACTACTTAGCTATGATTTCATTTAAAATGATCATGTTGAAATTGAAAATTGATATATGTACGTGATCATGTGTTTGTTTGTAAATATTCATGATAGCTAAAATTTGATCAAGTTTTTGAAATATCATGGACTTTGTTATTCCTGTTGATTTAATTATGTAGGTATCCATGATATTCAAATTAAACTTGTAAACGTTTGATAAGTGGCTATTACGAGAGATCTAAAGTGTTTCTCTCATTGTGAATTCGCTCAAAATCATTCTATTAAAATTAAGTTACCTTGATTTAATCGGAAGATGATTATAGTATCCTAGATCTATATTTCGATTCCGATGATCGAGTTAACTTAATATTTATTAGTTTGGATTTTTTGGAAGCGAATTATGATGTGTAAACCATGTCAACTTGACTCTCTAAATTTTACCTATGTAGTGATTTAAAATGGCCATGAAAAATGTCATTGCTGATCTGACCAAGGGTGACAAGTTGACGGGAATGAATTATGACATTTGGCACCGTAAGATTCAATACTTGCTAAACGAGCAAGAATTACTGGAACATCTTACCACCGTCATGTCACCGCCTGAGGATGGCAATACAACACAGCATCGTAGAGATCAAGATGCGTACCGTCAATGGTTCAATAAGGATCGTAGCGCACGCTTTACAATGTTAAGCAGCATGCAAGACGATCTTATTGAGGAATTTGAGAAATTCCAAACTGCCAAAGATATGTGGGATTAGTTAAAGTTTCAATTTGGTGGAACTTCAACTACGCGGTTGCGTGCTCTTGTACTTAAGTTAGAGACCTACCGCAAAGACCAACGACAGACCATGACCGAATACCTTAGGGTTATGTCGGGCATGATCAGAGACTTAAAGTCGGCAGGTCATGATCTCACGGACGAGCAGCAAGTCCTTGCAGTAATCCGATCTCTACCGGACTCTTGGGTCCATATGAAGCAAATTCTTACCCACAACGAGAATATCAAGAATTTTTCTGATATTTCTCGTCATGTGGAGTTAGAGGCTGAGCGCGAAGAAGCTGTACGCGCCACTGCCTTAGTCGCCAAGGGAGGCAGACACCAAGGCAGGAAGGGCCCAAAGAAAATTTTCAAACGAAAAGATCGTGAAACTGCATCCAGCTCTAAGTACAAGGCAGAGCGGACACCGAAGCGCCACCACAGAGGCAAGCGCGGTGGAAAAAGGGATAAATCAAAGGTGAAGTGCTACAATTGTGAGAAGATGGGACATTTCGCTCGCGAGTGCGCTGAGCCGAAAAAGGTATCCCTCAACCCAGATTCTCTCTCTGTGTATGTTTGTTCTCATGTCTTAGTCGCCTGAACTTATCCTGAGTGGATTGTGGATTCAGGAGCGACCAAGCATGTAACTAGAGATCGAGATGGGTACCAAGATTACCGCCGAATTCCAAGGGGAACGCAAAGAATTTACATGGGCAATGGGACCAGTGAAGAAGTTTTAGGAGTTGGTGTGTACCAGCTCAAACTTAGAACTGGTCGTGTATTGACATTGCATGATGTTCTTTATGCGCCAGGGATTCAGCATAATCTTTTGTCAGCTTCATCTTTATTATCCCTAGTATTTGCTCTTGTTATAATTGGTACTAGTATTGACATTTATTTAAATGATGTGCTGTATGGACATGCTTTATTGAGTGGTGGTTTGTTTAAATTAGATGTTGATTTCAATGCTTCTTCTGTGTCGTATGTGGCTGATGATAAAGACCTTAGTTCGGAAATATGGCATGCTCGCCTAGGTCACATAGGACAGGATAGAATGACCAGGTTAGCTCGAGAAGGCCTTTTAGGTTCACTCGCTAAGGTCACTCTACCTTTATGTGAATCATGTTTGGCTGGAAAGGCATGCCAAAAACCTTTCGGGAAGGCCAGAAGGGCCACTGATGCATTGCAGCTTGTACATTCTGATATTTGCGGACCTTTAAGTGTGAAGGCTCGACATGGAGCATCATATTTCCTTACCTTTATAGATGATTATTCGCGATACGGTTATGTTTATCTGATCGCTCACCGCTATGAAGCACTGGATTGTTTCAAACGCTTCCTAGCTGAGGTTGAGAATCAGACCGGTAAGAGTGTAAAAGCTCTACGCACTGACAGAGGACGCGAATATTTATCTGATTAGTTTAGAATTCTATGTGAGGAAAAGGGAATTAAAAGACAACTCACTATTCCATATACTCCGCAACAAAATGGTGTTGCCGAGAGAAGGAATAGAACATTGTTAGATATGGTTAGGTCTATGATGGCGCATGCCAACCTCCCAATATCCTTCTGGGGAGATGCTTTGTTGACTGCCGCCTATTTACTTAACCGAGTGCCTTCACAGTCAGTTCCTTCTACCCCTTATGAGTTGTGGCGTGGCTAAAAGCCGTATTTGGGAAACCTACGCCCGTGGGGGTCAGCTGGATATGTCCATGACTCGTCCCACAAGTATGGGAAACTGGGCCCTAAAGCTAGAAAGTTTATCTTCATAAGATATCCTGATAGCTCACAAGGGTATGTCATGTATGGACAATATCAAGATGGAGGAATGACAGAGAAAGAGGTTCGAGACGTTGTATTCTTAGAGAAAGAATACCCTAAACTTGGCAATGTCGGAAAAAGCTTTGATCTCCATGAAGTGAATGAGACAGCTCTCTTACCATCTTCTAGCGAAGGGAGGGAATTAGTTCCTAACCATGTCATCGCTGGAGATAGTATAGATGATCAAGCTAGTGGGAGTATACCTATTAATTTACCGAGTGGGAGTACTCCATTAGAATCGGAAGATGCCGACACCCAAGTACGTCGAAGTAAACGCGGCCACACTCCTCGTCGACGTTTTGAGATTGAAGAGGAGATTTAATGTGTCAGCCTGCGGATGATGAAGAACCTAGAAATGTCAAAGAGGCATATTCATCATTATCAAAGAAAGAATGGGAAGCTGCTATGCTAGACGAAATGGATTCAATGGAAAAGAATAAGGTCTTGGAGTTAGTTGATCTTCCGCCTGGGCGTAAAGCTATTGGAAACAAATGGGTTTTCAAAATTAAACGCAAGGCAGATGGATCAATTGATAAATACAAAGCACGACTAGTGGCGAAAGGGTATACCCAGAAGGAGGGTATTGATTTTGATGAGACGTTCTCCCCGGTGGTGAGATTTACGTCTATTCGCCTGATCCTAGCTATTGTCGCACATTTAGATTTAGAACTCTTTCAGATGGATGTTAAGACGGCATTTCTTAATGGAGAACTAGACGAGGAAATTTACATGTTCCAACCAGAGGGTTTTGAGGTAAAGGAACAAGAGCGCAAAGTTTGCCGCCTAAAACGTTCCATTTACGGCCTCAAACAATCGTCTAGACAGTGGTATTTGAGATTTCATAAGGAAATCACCTCATTCGGTTTTGAGACGATTGAGGAAGACCACTGTGTGTACGTCAAACGAAAGAAAGAGAAGATTTTAATTCTGTCATTGTATGTTGACGACATTTTGTTGGCTGGGAATAATATGGAGTCTATCAATGCCACTAGGCAGTGGTTATCTTCCGTCTTTGAGACTAAAGATATGGGCGAAGCTAACTATGTGTTAGGAGTGAAAATAGTCAGAGATCGCTCTAGAAAATTTTTGAGTATGTCTCAAGAAACCTACATTAATAAGATTCTAGAGCGATACCGAATGAATCACTCCAAGCCCATTGATACTCCAGTTGATAAAAGTTGTGTTTTAAGTGTAAGCCAATGCCCACAGAATGAAGAAGAGAAGAATCAAATGAATAAAGTGCCATATGCGGCAGCTATTGGGAGTCTGATGTATGCTATGTTGTGTACTCGACCCGACATCAGTTATGCAGTCGGATTAGCTAGCCGTTATCAAAGTAACCCTGGTCCTGCTCACTGGAAGGCAGTCAAGAGAATATTCCGATATTTACGTGGAACAACGAACCTTGCCTTATGTTACGAAGGAGGTGATCTAAGGTTGAAAGGTTATAGTGATGCTGATTGGGCCAGCGACAAAGACGAAAGAAAGTCTACGTCAGGGTATGTGTTCATACTCGGTGGCGCGGCCATTTCTTGGTGTAGCAAGAAACAGACGTGCATCGCTCTATCCACTATGGAATCGGAATATGTGGCATGTTCAGCAGCTTGTCAAGAAGCAGTTTGGTTAAGGAGTTTCCTGCGGCGATTGGCTGTCACTCCTCATGTGGAGGAGAGTGTACTTCTTTATGTTGATAGTACATCAGCTTTGGCTTACGCCAAGGATCCTAAGTACCATGGTAAAACCAAACACATTGACATTAGATATCACTTCATTCGAGATCTGTTAGCAAAAGAGGCAGTGGTCCTTCGACATATTTCTACCGATCGTATGGTAGCAGACCCGCTAACTAAACAGATCACTAGAGAGGCTTTCACGACCCATAATAGAGCCATGGGTTTATGTAAACTGTAATGTTAAGAACAGTTATTGTTGACTTCGATGTATTCTCTTATTGAGTATTTTGATGGAATGCTTATTTACACATCAATGAGTGTCACCAGACTTGAATTGACCCTCTCACACGGATAATTCGCCTTGGCGCTGAGATAGCGAGCAAGATGAGACATTATGTATCTATGGCGCTAGAAGAGCGAACAAGATACACTTAAAATATTTATTTATGTCGCCTCGGATAAGAGCCGAGATGAGATCTTTAAAGATCGAATACGGGAATAATTGAGCTCATCCTGTATAGTCTGGAAAAGCCGGATGTGAGTCTTGAGACAAGGCGCTGAGTGGAAGCGACTGGGTGATGAGACTCAGGTTAATCGCAGTGGGAGTGATTAGACTAAGATCCGTATGGTGTTTAAATGATAAATCTATAATTGACACGCTCACATTTGTGGAAGAACACCATAACATGCGTTTCATACCGCATGTGCAATTCACGACCGATAAATGAGAATGATGAATGGATCTCTGCTTCATCATTGTGTGAGCTCTTGAATCATATTGTTGATTCTACTTGTACCCTTTGTGACCTAGGAACTATGTCATGAAGAGGAAGCTCGGCGTCGCTACTTTAGCATGATCCTTAGGACTAAGGTTGATACAGTCTAGCGGGACATGACTAGGAAAGCGGCCGAGATTAATCGAATTGACATGAGAACTTGGGGAAGACATCTATATATTGCACCATGTTATGTGGATCATACCCCGGGGAACTCAGTCAGTTGTGTACAGACAGAGTTATGATCACATGACATTTGGGATTTAAACACTGCCAGTTATTTATCTGAGAGATCCGGAGTGTTAAATCAGGTGAATATAAGATGGTCTGGGGTACCACGAGATTTTAGAGAGTATTGTGTTCCATTAATTTTGGTGATAACTTAATGGATCACTACTCGCCTGATAGTCTTATGCTCGTGAGGTCGCACGCTGCATTTCCTGTATGACAGTTGGATTGTAGCAACTTTGAGAGATTGTCTATTAATCTTTGCCCTCCGTGGGCAAGTGGGAGATGTTAACCAACGCATGGTTCTCACCATGCATATGCCCACGTGGGGCCAAGAGTTGGTTATAGGAGATGATGGGGAGTGGTTGAGGGAGTGGTTGTGGGGAGTTACCCACACTTGTGAAGCACCCCTTGGATATAACCATTTCCCCTTTTATTTGAAAGTGTAGATGAGAGAGATTTAAAAGAGGGAAGATGGCATTACGTGAGTATGAATCTGAATTCTCACAAGAGAACTCTCACTTTTGGGCAACCCTCTTTCTCACTCGAGAGTCCTCTCCTTTCTACATATTCTCCCTCTATCTCTAAGTGTTGCTCTCCAAGAGGCTATCACCAAGAGCCTAGGATTTGCAGTGTGGATTTTGGGGAGAAGCCCGTTACGTGGTTCTCCTTCTCGTCCTCACGGAGTCGTCGCCGTCCATCTACGAACGTCGCCGTTAAAGTACGTTTTCCGTTACGATCCATCTCCGTGCATGCTTCCGCTTGTTCATTTAATGCATGGAGATATTATGTTTTTATCAACAGTAATGATTATGTCATTAACATGCAAGACCTGCCTGATGGTGGGGAGACATGATGGGTCGTCTCTAAGGGGAGGGACCTTCGTCCTCTTGGAAAGTCGAGAGGAAGTGACCTTTCGAGTCCAGTCTCTCGATCTTCACTCGGTTGAGTCGCTGATCTTCACTCGGTTGGTATAGCCGAGACATTGTGGTATTTCGGGAGTTACCGGTTGGTACTGCACCTAACATTCTCGGGACCTGGACCCGTACTTTCCGTACTCTCCCCTTCACTCTGTCAATCGAGATGTCGAGAAAACCCACATGGCATCCTCGCGCCGGTTCCTATTAACTGTAGGCCCTTGGGTCCATAGGCTAAATGGACGTGCTTAAGCCGAAATCCAATCGCCCCTCATCAATGTATATCAAGAACAAAAAGGATCGACCCACCTGCCATGCTAATGGTCCATATATGTGTATAGCTAGGTTCTCCGGGTGGCCGTGTTCCAACTGCCTCTCGATCTGTGGTAGATAAGCCTGTGCGGACCAAGCTCGGTGTCCAGCTGGTGTCTTTAATCTTCTAGATCTCAGGCATGCCATCCACGAGACCCAGCGGTTGCTAGAACCGGAAGATAGGGCAAGTTGGAAGGGTGGCTTGTCAACAGTTTTCACTATACCCTCGTCTTCACAAGTCACAAGGCCTGCAGTTAATCACCTCAACGTCTAAATATTTACATTAGAAGCACCTAATACATATAAGCTACTAAGTTGGTATATATGTCTGGGAGTTACCGCGGTTAATGGAGGCCTTTTGAACAAAAGACAAGAATTTAAGGATACCTAGCAGTGGCAACCATCTAATTAGCAGGCACTGACATAAGTAGTGGGGCAGGGCTGCGAATATATATGACGGATTAAGCTGTTCTTAGCACTGTTTTAAAGCTAAGTGATCCGACATGAAGGACCTATTTGGATGTAGCCACAAACGTTTTTAGGTAAACTTTGTTTCTTAATTATCAAAACATTAGATGCATGTTAGAAAAATAAGTTTACTATAAACTCACTTAAATTTTTTTGTCTGAACTCAAAACTTCCCCATAAATCTGTTTTTCATAATACTACTTATAACAGTTAGTTTATGCTAGAGGCTCTCTCAAATTTATCATAAAGTCATTAAATTTATACAGAACAATGGAACATGAGTTTACAGAAAACATGTTTATGATAAATGTTTCTATGATAATTCTATCTGTGTTTTCTTAAGTTGCATTCTAAAGAAATTGTCTGATTTGAATCTGAGTTTTATGAGTTCGTTGAAAAGAAATATATTTTAGATATTTTGGTATTAACTCAGATCGTCTGACTCGTTGAAAAGATTAAGACAGGAGGGATCTGATCTGATCCGGAGTTCCAGAATTTTAAGCGGTACGGTGCATAGCAATTCTATGGAAATTAATATCACAGAAAAGCAACTCCTTACCTATGGATTTTGGGGACTGCTTCACAAATGGTCTTAAGTCAAAATTCCATTTTGCCTGCATGTGCACCAATGATTCTGCTGTGATTAATTATTGATCACACAGGCCTGTTAGTAAAGTGTGCCCATTGAAGGGCGTGTTTGACAAAACTTATACTTGAAAGTTATTTTTGACTATGAAATTCTTACATAAAGTGAGTTGAGAGAGAGATGTTATAATTATTTTTGATTTGTTATAAAAGTCAACTATCTCGTAACAATTTTACTTTTTCTCCAATCTTAGAAGTTTTTCCTTGTACGTAATTTTTGGTTATAAGTTAAAACACAAAGAAAATATCACATAAATGACTTTCAAGATCTAATGATTTTTATAAAAAGTAATTAAATGAAAATATAAAAATACTTCTAAATAGAAGTTACGCCAAACACGGCCCAAGCTCTCCCCAGATTTAGTTGCCTCTTCGTTGCAACCTACACTTACCTTTCGTCAGCGATGATGTTCCTGTGCCTACCCAGTCAACCATTAGAAGCCAGAGGTTAGAGCCAACACCACATCTTAGGTGCTTTTCGGCGGAGTGCAGTTCCTTCTCGGAAATAAGGAAAGTATCGTTATGAGAGTTTTTTTAAGAACTTTCTCCTCTCTTTACTGACTGAGTTCAGTCCAAACTTAAATGTAGAGGATCTCTATTCTTTTCGACGATCACTAGTTGTTCGGCACTTTTATGGTAGTTATGAGAATTCTGTGCTGTTGACTTTTTTTATTTACCCTCAGTAATGTGTTCTTCCTTGTTTCTGATGCTTGAGTGTGGTCGGTATGGACCTGTTTCTGTGTTGCCACTCGCTGCTACCATGTACTATGTAGCTCCCACCTTTATACTGGTTTTTGTGAAATGAATCGGCAGCCTTTCATTGACCAAAAAGAAAGTGGTCTAGTTAGTAATGATCGTAAGAAATTTGAAAAACAAAATGTAAATGCCCCTCTGCATGAAATGTGACCCACCTCGTGCTTTTTGTGGAGGGGGCAGCACGCCTCCCATCGGTCATCCAATTAATTGATTGGATGATTGTGTTTTTTTTAGACGTTAAATTTCTTAATCACAATGTCCAACCCTTCTATGAAGTTTAAGACGCTAATAAAGGCTTTAGAAATTTGAGTCATTGGATTTAATCTGATGGCATAGATAACTTAAATTTTTCTGAGAGATGTAAGGCTGACGGGAAAGTTTACTTATTTCTGTTACCCCGCCTAAAGAAAGTAGCACAAGTAGAGATAAATATTAATCAGTGGAAGTGGGTTAGGTTGCTCCATCTCACATGGTGTGGGGACGCATAGAGCGCACTTGGCCTTGGAGGTTTATATTAAATTCGTAACGTATGATGAATCGACACTGTGGTTGGAATGTAGGACAATGCTTAAATTTAAATTAAAACTTAAATTGAGCAATCAAAATCGACGACTGACAGTGCCATTAAAATGCTTTGTGGGTTCCCTTTTCAGCAAGTCAGGCGAGAATTGCCCTAAATTAGGCATACCTAACATTGATAACATCACTTTGTTCCAGCTAGCTATAGTTAATGAAAAGACTTGATAACGAAATGGTCATCGATCCATCTTATTCAATTAACTCAATGCTTCATAATTATAAAGGAAAACGGTTTTGTAATTCCTGTATTTGACTAAACATTTGACACAAATTTCAAGGTGAATGAATGGCAAATGCATGAGTAAAATTTGTAACTTTAACTTGTGTTATGAGTGTGGTGTCAAATGTGGAATCAAATGCAGGAGTTACAAAACCGTTTTCTAATTATAAATCTTAAGGTAAATTGCAAGGTGGGATGGAATTAATAATTGATCTGCTCTATATGTGCATTCTTTCTCGAGGGATGTGTCCAAAACAGTGCCACATGGCATTAATTTCACGAATTCAAGTCTCAACAACTTTTATACGAAAACTAACGGATAAAAGTATTAAACAGAGAGCTAAACGTGGAGGAGACCTAGTGGGGGGATATGGAAACACTTAAATGATAAAACGTGCCAGATCCGGGTGTCAATTGGATGACCCGGCTCAATTTAATCCAGTCTATATTAAAAGAAATTAGGTTGCCCCAGGTTATATAAATTGTATTGGATTAAATTTGGATTGACATTAGCTAAATTTGGGTTGGGTTGGGTTGAAAATGGGCTGGCCCAGTTTAATCTACTGACATTTAGAATAGTTCATATAAAAAGTAACACACTTCTAAAAATCATTTATAAACAGGTCAACCCAACCCAATTCAACTCAACCCAACTTACTCACTATTGAATGTAAGTTAAATTTGAGTTAAATTGGAACTGAATTTGAGCTAGGCTAAAATTGGGCTGAATTATTTTAACTTTGAATTAGATCTAAATTATCACATAACTCAGTCAGTCCACCCAATTAACATCTTTACCCTTGGTCTATATTTGGTCGACCTAATCATGTGGCCGTATGGCGGGCCATCTTAACCAAGCCCATAAAGGATCCGAATTCTCAACTGATTAAATAATAGCAACAGTAATACGATGAATGGCTCGGATTGTTCAGGAGTCGTTTTATTTTATTTCTTTTCACCCATTCGATAAGCATTGGATGTTGCAGACACTGAACCCAAGTGAGCCTGCTCAGATTTCTTAAAAAAATAAAATTAAAAAGATTTCAGACAACACTGCACTGTTCAAAGTGACTTTGATCAGATAACAGTGCCCCCAGAATTTGCATTATAATACTCGAGACATTACAGAAAGCATTCCTCTTAAGTTATATCAATGATTCCCAGAGGTATTAAAGGGAGACCCACAAAAGCCCACAGCCACAGGATATATAAGGCGATATAAAAATCACAATAAATAGGTGGTGGGTTCCGTCGGCTGTGGGCATCTAAATCCTGCAGCAAAACAATTGGTTACTGCGACAGAATCATCTTATACTCATCTGTTTAAATTTTCTCCATCTCTTTTTTTAAGATGATGCGGACTAATGAACCTTATCCAACCTACAATTTCAAGAATACGTCTTGATTATAACTCTCTGCTTCTCCTGAGCAGAGAGAAATTGGGAGACCTTCTTGGTCACCCCCAGCAGTCCTCAAATCTAGTTAATTTATCATTTATGAGTAATATTTATTACAATGTCCCATCTTTTTCTTCTCCTACAATCACAATAGGGGCATTTTAGAGGGTAAAAGAATTTTTTTAAATTTTTTTTCTAAGGTTGGCACCGAGGTGTCTTACGTGGTCGTATAGGACAATGCCTGATCAAGATACCCAAAAAATCTGAAAAATAAAAAATAGATCCTAATGAACAGTGAAAAATACTCTTAATAGGTAGAACTCAATAATAATTTTTGATTTTTCAGATTTTTTTTCTTTACCCAGTACAATACCTCTATTACAATTGGATGAAACATTGCAATAAGTATTACTCGTTATTTATTTTCTTCAAGCCAAACAGAGAGTCAGAAATACGTCTTAATTGGCTACTCTGGCCCAAAGGCTTGAACATCCACCCGGTTTGATCTCAACGAGAAGGGCGTTCAGAACAGTTAGATCTGTTAGATATTTTAATAAGATTAATTTTACTGCAATGTCCAGACATATTATAATTAAAAATAGATTACAATACTCTGGGCAGTGACATCCGATCAGTTTTTTTTATTTTTTTTATAAATTATAGACCACCCTTCTTGCTGTCCATACGATCAAATTAAAAAAAAAAATACATATATCATACCTCCCGTGATCCGAGCACGTATAGGAGTTGCATTTTTTGCAGATTGTAATGCCCTGAATGCTGCTGTCCGATTAGATCTACTTTTTTTTTAAAAATTTCTTATACTCAGATTTTAATAAAATACATCTGCACCATCCGAGCACTATATGTATTGTAACTAGAAGTGTCAATCGGGCGGGCTAACCCTGGCCCAGCTCAACTCAGCTCATATTAAAGGAAATTGGATTAACTCAAGTAATATAAATTAGGTTGGATTAAATTTAGGTTGACATTAATTAAATCTGAGCTGAGTTGGACTGAAAACGGGTTGACCCAGTTTAAACTATTGACTTTTACAATAATTCATATAAAATGTAAAACACTTCTGACAAACAATTTATAAATAGGATAATCCAACTCAACCCAATCCAACCCCGTCACTATTGAATTGTAGGTGAATTTGGGCTCGACTACAATTAGACTGGACTATTTTGAATTTAGGTTAAATCAAGATTATCTCATAGCCAGCCTAGCCCGCCCAATTTACATCCATAATTACAACATGGGTGCGGGGGGCAAGTAAGGCTCTTTTAATAATATATATTATGTTTATATTTTTCTTTGGAAGGTGATTACGTGGACCAGGCCAGACCTAGTGAGACGAACTTTGTAATGGGCTGGAACATGAGGATCCTGTGGGACTGAGTTCTCAAACCCAGGACCACGTATAAAGCCCATTATCCCTACTAACAGGAGAGGCGACTCCTTGGCCGACTACCCGAGGATGCATAAGTTGAAGAAAGATTCGTGGGAACAATAAAACTTTTGTTATCCATCTAAATTATTATATAATTTTTAAATAATAGAAGAACAGAACAAGGATTCTTTCTTGCATGCATACGAAGCGCGGAATCACGTCCATTCATGCCGATGTTGATATTTTATGTATCCATGTTCTTTTGACAGGCCGGGACTTGGCATCTCTAATGTGTTCAACATATATTTTATTTAGGAGAATAAGGTCTCACCCTAGTATCGTAATCAACATAATGGTGTCAAGGACATATGTTGTACTACAAGGAAGATACGTTTTGTCAGCGAGTATATGTCGACGGCTACGAGCACTTATTGACAAATAGCATATTAGTCGACGGCTAAAACAGAACTGCTGACAATAGACTTATATGTCGACAGCTTAAGGAACCGTTTACACATACGTAATATATGTCAGCGGCTGTAGTCTAGCCGCTGACATATATAACGTATATGTTAACGGTTACTAAAGATCCGTCGACATATGTAATAAAAAGAAAACATAAGTTCAATTAAAATGATATATCCACGGCTATAAGTTTAGCCGTCGATATATCTATTATATGTCAACGGCTAAGCTTATAGCCGTGGATAAAAACTATAACCCTAAATCCCCTTCGTTCATAGCGCCCCCCCTCCCCCCCCCCCCCCCCCCCCCCCTAACTCGCGCCGTTTCCTTACGCCTATGTTCTTTGATCCTCTCCTAGCACCGGCAACCCCGTCGCTGCCTCCAGCCGCCGGTGACCCCATCGCTGCCTCCAGCCACCCGACCCCATCGCCGTCTCTGGCCGCCGACGACCCCATCATCGCCGTTGGTTCTCTCCAGGTTGCGGCCAAGTAACCCCTTCGCCGAGCTCCTCATCTTCCGGCCGCCCCTATCTCGCCGGTTCTCCTCGGTGGGACTCCAGCCAGCCGCCAGCCCCAATTACTTTTCCACCCCCCACCTGACCTTAACGCCGCCGTCGTTGCTCCTCTCCAAGCTGCAGCTAGGCAGCTTCGTCACCACGCTGCTCGTCTCCATAGCCACCGGCCATCCTCGTTTCCAGGGCCACCGGCCATCCTCGTTTCCAGGGCCATCAGCCGTCCTCCTCAGGCCACAGGCCATCCTCGTTTTCCACGGCCCGCTGCAGGTATAGTTTTTTTAAAATCTTGATGCTCTTATACCTATTGTTTGGCCTAAATAAGATTGTACTGTCTGTTTGATAGGAGAATAAGAAGAAAGTAAAAGGTCTTATTCTTAGAATAAGGCTAATTCTAATTTGATAGGCAGAATAACTTATATTGCATTAGAATTGTTTCTACCAGAATAAAGAGAATAAGCAATGCCACCATAGACTCAAGAATTACTTTTTTTTTATACATATATTCCGCAAGTGGGTCTCAGAGAACTATCAAAATTAACGCTCTTTATTATAGTATATGTTATTCCGAATAAATAATTATGAATAACCTATTACGCAAACAAACTGGAGCCTAGGTTCAATAGCTTGTTGAACTCATGAATAGGTTTCACTTGTTGAGTTTTGAGGTCTTAAATGATGTGAGATGATTCCCCATAGAATACAATTGTCTGTAGATATGCCAAGGCAGGTGAATGACCGATGCCATGGTCCTTTTCGGAGGACGCCCAAAAAGAATTCAGAGATATATAATGAGATGATTACTAGGTGCGTAGATTTTAGAGACATAGAGGCAGCAAGGGGATTGTTTGATGAGAAGCCAGAGGAGCAATGCTTGAATTGTAATGATAGGTGGACATGTGAGCCAAGGAGATGAAGACGCTGTTACACTATTGTTTGGTAAGATGAAGGGAAAGAACTAGTTTGCATGGAACATGATGGTTTGTTGGTTGCTTGCTGTGTCATTAATGTAACCAAATTAAGACTGAAAAACTTGTCTCGGATCAATCTTGATAGTGATATACTATAGTATAAAGGTATCGATATTAAAATTAATACCATATCAATTTTGATTCTCAAATCAGACAAGACATAAAATTTTCGGCCTTCTTTCCCATTTCTTTAAAGTGAGCATTTCCAAAGGTAGTTTATTTATGTATATCTTTATGCTTAATCACGTGGCGAAAGAAGGGTACGTGGGTTATGTTGCTCGTTAACTTGTTCAAATGTCCAGAAAAAATGTCATCAACTTTAGTTTAAGATTGTATTTGAGAACACAATTTCAAAAAATCTATAGGGTAATTTCAGAATGAGATATAGACAAAAACTCAAAATTCAGATATTAAGTTTACACTCAAATGAGGTCTCGGTTATGATCATTGCACTTAGTGATGTTTTACAGCATTTTGCTTTCCATATAGATGATCTCATACTTGCAAAACTCATCTCTCATTTCCACTCCCAATTCTCTCATAATGCTTTGAGAATTTTCAGACTGGTTATCTTGAGGGGAAAACATTTATGTTCGAAACTGTAAATTGGGGTTTTCTACTCAAGAAAGATCAGCAAATGTGCCTCTAAAATCAATTGAATCTCCTCAATCCTCATCCAGCATTTTATTTATTGCAGGTGGAAATAAAAGTAATAATTCACGGGCAAAAGTTTTCCCATATATGTCCTAATATTGTTCTACAGGTAGGAAGAGCCGCTTTTGGCATAGATGTCCTAATATTGTTCTAAAGGTACTTTTGGCCTTGTACTGTCTGGTCTAATCTATTTTTTTGTCCTCTACAAAAAAATGAAAACTAGGAATATGGGTGTGCTCTGCCGCTGATGGGTTTTAATTTATTTTCAAATGAGTAAAAGCTTGGCACATGCAGCCATCAGATTATTGGATAGCATCTCCACACGATGCGACAAAAAAAAAAAAAAAAAAAAGAACTCCGATGGCATGGGTGTAAGGGGCACAATTTTCCTTTTTTTTTGTTTGGAAATACGTCCTAATCACCAAGTTCATATAACTCCCAAGGTCAACAAAATTTTTCAAAGTTCTTTTTTTTGTTGTTGTTGTGGTTCCTTTTTCATGTAGTCTTAGTGATCAGATGATAGTGCTAAACCATTAGAATCCACATTAGACTGCAAACCTTCCAATACTCCAGCAATAATTATCTTTTTCAAGTATAGTCATATCATATGGGTAGTCCTGTTAAAGAGTCAATTGGGGTTGGGCCTTTACATGAATGTTCTCTGTCCATATCATTGCTTTTTGGCCCACTAATATGAGGACTGCAATTCATAAATTAGATCTAATACTCGTGTACTGCAAAACTCTAAGGTAATTCCCTTTGAGAAATGCTTGCTGCAATGAGGACATTGCAGTGGCGCGTTGCAATGGGGGCATTAGCAGCAGTCTGATCAACTTTGATCGGACGGTTACAACAGTTAGTGTTATTTTTTTATTTTTTTTTAAAACCCAGAGGAGTGGAGGCAATCCTACGGGAAAGATTGGACAGAGTCAAAAATTCAAGGAGAAATAAAAAATAAGACAAAAAGAGGTGTCCATCTTTTATTTTATTTTTGATATGGATGTCTAGGTTGCCTCCACCCCTAGGTTTTTGAAAAAATAAAAAAAATTGAAAAAACATATATGCTGCAGCTTGATTGGATGGCTACTGAGGCACATTGCGGCAACATTATGAATTAGGTTGACATAGGTTTTAACTATCATAATCCCTGTCATGACAGAATCATTTAAAAGGAAAAAAAAAAGTAAGTACTTTAGCCATGGACAGGTTTCAAGAGAGAGGCAGTCAGAAAAAAGAAAAAGAAAAAGGAGAGACAATGATTCTTCCATTATCCCCCTTGAGGTAAATTTGAGTAACACAAATTTTAAGGAAAAGAAGTCGGTCAAAAGTTCGAAAGGACAAAAATCAATTTGATATAGTCGTTTCTTTTATAAAAGCAAGAATACTAGAGTAAAATAACTTGTTAATAGTCCATAATCCATTTAAAGAGCCATGAAATACCTAAACATGGACTTTAACTTGTACCTCAAAACGCAACTATCAAATTATAATGTCTCCTAGAATCCATTTGCATTTCCCACACTACTTTGCAGAGTGAGTTTTTAGACATGTTCTATCAGTGTCATAAATGTGCGTTAGAAGAACTTACGATTACAATAAACTTAATACATGCCTGAGCCTGTATTAGAAATGTTATAATATCGACTTCTTAAAATCCCAGAATTCCTTCAAATCTCATGATTTTCCCATTGTTAACCCTCTCTTTCCCTTTCAGCTACTACCTCTCCATGTTCCTATCACGTCTGTACAACTATTAATATCAAAACTAATGCTAAGACCAAGTTTAATGCTCAAACTATTAATATCAAAACTAATGCTAAGACCAAGTTTAATGCCCAAACCAAATGGGGCCTTAGGTTTTAATACACATCCTTATCAGCTGCTTACATTTAACTTAATAAATGAACGAGCTATTGTTGAGTAGTCTTGCGAGTTGTTCATTGAGCATATTGGTTTGTTTGCAGCCTTATGCATGATTCCTGCTGCAGCTGTTGCTCTTGTTGTTCTTTTTGTCTGTCTCTCACACACATTTGCTCAACCAGTGTGTTTGTGAGATGTGGGAGGTAATGATGATGCCTTTGGCTTTTTCAGACACTGCATACATCTGCTAATGGCATGGCACCCCTGGACGGCCTTGCTGTTCTCAGTGGGCAACCAGGTTGCAGCCATTTTGAGGAATTTCTGGAACAAATGTTGGGTCTGAGCCTCTGCCACCTCCTCTCCTTGTCCTCTCCATGGCGAGGTGGTTGGCTGCAGAGGTGGTGAGACTTTGAGGGGGGGCATTATTTGGGGGTTGCTGGCTCCCTGTCCCCTTCTCTCCAGCCGATGAGCCTGCAATACCATATTAGTTTAACCAAAGATGAGCAACTATGAAATACAACATGGGGCACAGGGATAGGAAGAACCTTCGGACAGTAAAATTTGGCAGAAATGACCTGGATAAAACAAATTCAGGTAGAAATAGTTATATTCCTACCTAGATCAGCTGAGATGAGGTCCTCGCCTTAGTAGTTTGGCCCTGCCAAGACAGCTCCTGATGGTGAAATAATCACATTTCCACCAGCACAGACCACAGAATCTGGTGAGAGCTCACCATCCACCGCTCCAAATTCATAACCAGGTGCTGGTGGATAATATGCTGCCCGTTATCATTCCTCGTCTAAGAATCTTCCAGTTCGGTAGCCAACGAGCTATTATTTAATATGTTGCAACCAATGTTCTTCGCTTGAAGAACAAACTCCTAAGTTATGTATTTCTTAATCCCCGGACCCCAAAAAGCTAAATTCTCATACTCGCTTCCTAACGAGATAAAATCCCTCTTTCTGCTGCCCGTTATCATCTAAGCGTGTAGTCTCCTTACTTGAGGAGATTATGGTTCAATTCTCACTAGATGTATGTGTTTTTAGTGCAAAAGGATATCATCCATAACATATTTCTTTTGGGTGGTAAAGTGAGTTGGAACAGTCACCTACTTAAGTAAAATAATCTTATTCAATACAAAAATATTTTACTAAGAGACTCTTGTTATATTTAAGGCATCGCAAATGGTTGGCCATTGAATCAACCTCTACGCAGGGTGTAGCTCATATATTCTTGATTGTTTTTAGTTTACTACCCTGTGTGTTTAGCTCATATATTTTTTATTCTTTAAAGGTGTAGAGTAGATGTGGTGGAAATTTGAAGTGTTTAGCTCATATACTGTTTTGAATGATATTATCTTTTTTAAGTAACTCTAGTAAAGTTGGATCATTGGTAGATATAGATTATTTTTTGGCAGACTATATTACTGCTTTGGTATATTAAACTGGCAACCCCAGTGCGTAGAGGTTTACCTCCGCCTAGTACCAAAGGGTAATATATAGTTGTGGATGCGCATGCGAATTAGAATATAATTTCTGTACTATATATGTGAATGTGGATGTGATATGTATGAATGTGGATGTGGTTTGATATTTACATGTAAATACAAATAAGTTTTCTTGCAGGTACAGATGATGATGTAAATGTGTACACGTATGTGTACGTGCATGTGGATGTGGTTGTGCATATGTAAATGCAGTTGTATATATGGATGTGGTTGACTTTTTTTTTTTTTTGTTCGTTCAAGACTTTTGTTATGATATATGTTTTTACTGTCTTTTGACAGTAATGACATATATCGATCATAAAGTCTTGAATTGTCCTGTTGGACAGTCTGTGGATATTTGATCATCTAATGTTCTTTATTATATGTGCTTCATGATTATCTTAAATTTTCGACAGTATCTTCTCACTCTTCTCCAATATACTTGTTAATTTTGACTGCTCTTTTTGTCATTTGTATTTCATACAAGTGACTTTTTGAGAAAAAGTTAAAATTAGTAAATAATGGTGGTATATTGGAGAAGTGTGGGGAGATGCTGCCGAAATTTTAAGATAATCATGAAGCACATATATTAAAGAACATTAGATGATCAAATATACATGGATGGACATGTTATGTGATGTAGGTACCCTTTGTTTATGAGATTGTATGAAATCAGACAGGTGTACATGTTTGAAAAATGTACAACTTTCAGGGGAGATGCTGCTGAATTTTGTTTAGAAATGTGTATAAGTAACTTTCCTGACAGGTACGGATGTGGATGTGGATGTGTTTATTGGATGTGAATGCGTATGTGGATGTGGATGTGTAATGCATATATTATTTTTTTATGAGATTGTATGAAACCAGACAGGTGTACAAATATGAAAAATGTACAACTTTTAGGGGAGATGCTGCCGATTTTTTTTTAGAAATGCATATATCTATATTTATAAATATATTTATCTATCTATTTATGTATTTAACTTTTGTTAGTAGCACTTTTGAATTAATTGAATATGATGACGATGCATTTATCTTTACAGGTTCTTTGTGTGTATGTCCTTGGTATTGTATGTGAGGCGATGATGATACACTTGACTTTACAGCCACTGCAAGCCATCTGCTAACGGCACGGCAGCTCTGGATGGTCCTGCTGGGCAACCGAGTTGCAGCCGTTTTGTGCGGATCGCTGAAGCATACGGAAGCCCCTATGGGTTAAAAACATTTTCTATCTGAGCCTCCGGTCTTCCCTCTCCTAAATTTTATGGAGAGACCACTGTGTGTCTTTGTGTTTTGCATGCGTGGATAATATATAAGTTATTAATCGATCACATTTGTTAATATGTAGGTTAGAGGATACATAGAAATGACTGGACTTGACAAGAGTTGGATGAAGTTTGTTCATAATCGAGGAGATCCTAGATATGAGAGAGGGGTAGCTGAGTTTTTGGACTTTACTTTTCATGAAGATAGAATAAGTTTTAGGCATGGACAAAACAATGAATTGCTACAGTGTCCATGTCGGAATTGCCTTAACGGAGTAAAGTTGACCCGGATAGATGTTGAAACCCATCTTAAGGTAGACGGAGTATGGGTGCATTATACAAATTGGGTGTGTCATGGAGAGGCACCATTAACTGATATGTTCAGATATCAAACCAACAGCCCTACTGTAGAGATGAGTGAACGACAACAATCTTTTATTGCTGATAGTACAGTTGAGATGTTGCATGACTTGCAAGAAGCTGGAAGTGTTATTGCAGAAGAAGAGCATGAACCGAATTCCAAAGCGAGAGACTTTTATAAGCTATTGGAGGATGCTGAAATACCATTGTATCCTGGGTGCCAGAAGGTTTCAAAGTTAACATTTCTTTTAAAGTTGTTGCATATTAAGACACTGAATCAGGTGACAGGGCTATGTATGAATATGTTTCTTGAATTCATCAGAGAAATATTATCAGAAAGAGCCAATGTACCTCAAACATGGTATGAAGCAAAGAAGATTATTAAAGATTTGGGGTTGAGATACGAGAAGATAGATGCATGTCAGAATGATTGTCTACTATTTTGGAAGGAAAATGAAGATAAAGATCGGTGCCCACAGTGTGATGCACCGAGGTATAAGGAAAATATGCATGACTTGAACAACCAAATACAGAATGAGAACAAGAGACTTGGCAAACGACTACCTAATAAATTTTTGCGCTATTTTTCATTGAAAGATAGATTGCAAAGGTTGTTTATGTCATCCAAGACAGCCAAGTGGTTGACATGACATATTGATGGTCGAATTCCTCAACAAAACAGAGAGATGCGACATCCTGCTGATTCTGAGGCATAGAAACATTTTGATAATCAGTATCTAGATTTCGCGGCAGAAGCTCGCAACTTGAGACTCGGTTTAACGAGTGATGGGTTTAACCCATTCGGAAATATGAGCAGCAACTATAGTATATGGCCTGTAATGACAGTTGTTTATAATTTGCCATCGTGAATGTGCATGAAACAAACATTTATGATGATGTCATTACTAATTCCTGGTCCTAAAGATCCGGGAAATGACATCGATGTGTACTTACAACTACTAGTGGAAGATTTAAAAGACTTATGGGAGAATGGTGTTGAAACATATGATGCTGCAAAAAAACAGAATTTCAAGATGCATGCTGCCGTTCTTTGGACAATAAATGACTTTCTAGCATATGCCAATTTGTGTGGATGGAGCACTAAAGGAAAATTTGCATGTCCATCATGTAATTATAAAACATGTTCAAGATGGTTAATTAATTGCCGCAAATTTTGTTACTTGGGACACCGACGTTTTTTGCCATTGTATCACAGATGGAGGAAAAATAATTACAAACATAAATTTGATGGTACAGTTGTATGTGGCAGACGACCAAGAATTATGACAGGTTTAGAACTGTGGAATCAACAACAGAGTCTTCCTTATCTGAAATTTGAAAAAAATTTCAAGAAAGATATTGCAGACTTGAAGGGATGGAAAAAAAGAAGCATTTTATTTAAAGAGTTACCATATTGGTCGAATCTTCTGATTCGTCATAATTTAGACGTAATGTACATCGAGAAAAATGTATGTGATAATTTGTTGGGTACTTTGAACCTTCTAGGTGGTGAAAAAAGTAAAGACCACTTAAAAAGCACGGTTAGACCTAGAAGACTGGAAAATACGGCCAGAATTTCATGTGTCAAAGGACCCCAATACAAGAACAAGATACCAACAACAATGCACACACTAAACAAAAGACAATAGTCTCTTGTGTGTGAATTCTTAAGTAACATTAAGGTCCCAGATGGATATTCTTCTAATTTATCCAAAAGTGTAGATATTACGGGTCGAAAGCTGACTGGGTTGAAGAGTCATGATTCTCACGTTTACATGCAAGTATTGCTGCCTTTGGCAATTTGTGGCATTGTACATGAAGATGTGACTGATCCAATTACAGAGTTGAGTATGTACTTCAAAGAAATATGTTCCAAAGTTCTTGTACCAGAACTTTTATTCAAATTAGAAAGTGATATTGCAGTGACATTATGTAAGTTGGAACAGATTTTTCCACCGTCTTTTTTTGACGTAATGATTCATCTGATAATCCATTTGGCATATGAAGCAAGAATTACTGGTCCTGTTCAGTATCGGTGGATGTATCATGTAGAAAGATTTTTGAAAAAATTGAAAGATTATGTTCTAAATAAGGCACGTCCAAAAGGTTCAATTGCAGAAGGTTATCTTGTTGAAGAAACGATGTCATTTTGTTCGATGTATATGGATGACATTGACACTCAATTTAATCGGAGAGAAAGGAATTATGATGGAACTGTTAATGAGACTAATAATGAAAGTTGTTCGATTTTCAAATCTCCTGGACGTTTTCTCAATGGAAAAGTAGAACCTCGTTTACTATCTGAAGAAGAAAGAGATTTGGCCCATACATACATTTTGAAACAGATTGAACAAATAGATCAATTTTTTTCTGAACACAAACAACAATTGCAAACTTCAAATGTGGTGGAGAAAGACTTTCTGAAATGGTTTCAGAGTTATGTTGAAGAACTGAAAGAAGCAAATGATCCTCGTTGTACTCATGAGATTGAAGTTTTGTCACAGAGACCATCAAGACTTGCATATTCACATTCAGGTTACATAGTAAATGCTTTTAGATTTCGTATCAAAGACATTAATGATACTAAATTGACTCAATTGTCTGGAGTTATTGTGAATGCGGAACTTGAATCTAGATGTGATGGATATTATGGACGTCTGATTGATGTCCTCGAAATATCTTTTGATCATGAAAGTCATATTGTACTGTTTAAATGTGATTGGTGGGATGTTTATAAAAAAGACAGGGGATTTAAGATCGATAAGTATGGAATTGTCAGTCTGAATACACGTTTTAAACTCAACACAAATGAGCCATTTGCTCTTGCAAATCAAGTAGAACAAGTGTTCTATGTAAATGATAATACAACAGCAGAGTGGATCATTCCTGTTAGAGCACAACCGCGAGATTATTATAACATGTAAGGTGAAACAGCTGAAGATGATGAATTATATGTTGAAGAAGTTTAACAAGAAAACTTAATTGATATTCCTATTAGGGGAGAAACCATTGATGTGGATATTAGTGAAGGAATTAGCATAAGAGTAGGCGAATACTTGGAGGTTTAGGTGAAGGTAACTTTCAACGACGTTTATTTTTTATCTATTTTTACTTCTAACTCTAATCTAATACAGTAGGATTTGAACAGATGGCTTCAGGTAGCGGCGCTCGTGGCTCAGGTAGTGGTTTCACACTCCGCAAGAAGCGGAATGCCTCTCAGCAGTCTATCCCTGAGCATTCGACCTCTCAGGCCATTGCCTCTCAGCAGTCTATCCCTGAGCGTTCAACCTCTCAGGCCATTGCCTCTCAGCAACTTATTCCCGAACTTCCCACCTCTCAGGCTCTTTCTACATATCAGGCTCTTGCCTCTCAGCCTGTTGCCTCTCAGGCCGCTGCGGCTCAGACATCTACATCTGTATCCACATCTTCATCTGCAATAGGTATGAATTTTAATTTTAGTCGTTCATTAAATTGATACTTTTATGTTTATAATTTCACATAACTATATTTATCATGTATGTTTAAACATGTCCGTCTTCTACGCAGCCTTGGGGTCGGGGACATGGCCGTCGGGGTCCCACCAGAGGTGTCACCGATGGGAGATTGGAGCAGGGTCAACGATAGAACGTGCGGGTGATCAGCGGTTACGGCGTTGGTGAGAAGGGAAGCAATTTTGTATCCCGTATGGGTGTTGTGGCAAAACTTCATTGCAAGATATGGCAGAAAAATTTTGTTACTCTTCCTGCAGCGAAACAAGCTGCAATGTTTAGAGATCTCGAGGTAACAATATTTAAAGTTAATTATATGTTTGTCAAATTTGTATGACTAATTAAGTTAACGATAATGTGCAGTTAATGTATGAGTGTGACCGAACTCCCGAGACAGATAGGGAGATGCTTATGCACATGACCTCAATGCATCGCAGTTGGCGCGGTGTTTTGAAGAAAAGAGTAAATGAAATTTTTTTATGTTCATTTATAATCTATTTTTGTATTATTTTTTCTTATGTTCATGTATAATGAAGTCAAACTGAAATCATTTCATAGCATTATACGGGAAAGACTTTGGCGGATGCAATTGTTTCCGTGCCGGCGGGTGTTGATCCGCCTGATTGGCAGACGATGTGCGAGAAATGGAGCACGTCAGATGAACAAATAAAATAATAATGAAGTTTGATAATTTATGTTGATTTGTTCGATACAAATTTGACAACTAATAATTTTTTTTCTGCAGAAAATTGCTGATCGTAATAGAGAAAATCGCTCCTATCAGTCTATGCCATATAGGCGGGGCCGAACGAGTCATTATCAATTGAAGGATGACTTCGTAAGATTTTCATTTTATTAGTAGTGTTTCTATATTGTTAACTTTTTATTACTTATTTTTTTTAATATAATTTGAACAGCATCGTCTTCATCAACGTGATCCCGAGCGCCTTGAGATGTTCAAGATGGGTAGATGTAAGGATCTTCCAGACGGCAGTGAACAATGGGTAGATGAGGAGAGTAGGAGTCGATATGTAAGTTATTCTATCATTTGAATTATTATTTTTAATCATTCTTATTAAATTTAATATGTATCACTAATAACAATTTTTTTTTTTTTTTTTTTAGGAGAGGATGACTCAATTAACCACTTCTTCTTTGGAGAGTGATGTTGGGAGTACTCCCATTTCTGCTGAGGATGCATTCATTTCGGTTATGGGAAAAGATCGATCTGGCCGTGTTCGTTGTGCAGGAAGTCGAGAGACGTTACGTACATGGTATGGACCGGGAGAAGGATCGAGCTCTTCCTATCAATAGAAATTTGAGGAGCAGGCTGTGGAGATGCAAAGCATGAAAGAAAAAATCAAAGCCCAAAGGGAGGAGATGGAGTGGATGCGCAAACAAATGGCAGACATGAGCGCATTTATGAGTCAATTTCAAAAAATGCACAATCCTACTCTGCCTCAGATAGTTGCTGTGAACGAGGACGACGCCCAAAACGAATCAAATGATGAGGGAGATGATTTTGATGGTGATGACGAAGAGTGAGCCGATGTTAATTGATACATTTAGTTGTGGATGTGTAATCTGAATTTTTTGGGGATGTGTAATGTGAATTTTTCATGGATGTGTTTTTTAATGTTATGTGAATGCTTATTTATGTATGTGGATGTATTTTTTTTGTGATTTTATGAATGTGTTTATTTGAAAGTGTGAATATGTTTATTTGTACATGTTGATGTGTTTTTGTATATGTTTGTAAGTATAAATCTGTATATAAAGGAAAAATATATAATTTAATATTTTAATATTTTAATTTTTTTTTTCTTAGTAACTATTTGTCAACGGCTTTATAGCCGTCGACAAATAATATTTGTCAGCGGCCTCTGTCAGAGAAAAAGTTTTGTCAGCGGCTTCAAAGCCATCGACAAAGAGTATTTGTCAGCGGCTTAGGTCGCTGACAAAACTATTTGTCAGCGGTTTTGAAGCCGTCGACAAATACTATTTGTCAGCGGCTTACGTCGCTGACAAAACTATTTGTCAGCGGCTTTGAAGCCGTCGACAAATAGTTTTTGTCAGCGGCTAACGTTAGCCGTGGACATATGCTTATAACACATTTGTCAGCAGTTTTACGTAGCCGCTGACATATGTGTTATATGTTAGCGGCTACTGTGTGTAGACATATAATGTATATGTCAGCGGCTTTAAGTAGCCGCTGACATATGTGTTATATGTCAGCGGCTTCTGTGTGTAGACATATATAGTATATGTCAGCGGCTCTATGTAGCCGTTGACAAATATATGCCAACGGGACTTTTGTCCACGGCTTTGTCAGCGGAAAGCCTGTTTTCCTTGTAGTTGTTTATCTGGTTTGACATTGTTTTCCAAGGTAAAGCATGCTTTAGACCTTTTCATCTGAACCAAAATGGATGCAGTACTTGCCTCTTCTAAGCAATCCAATGAGTGGAATTTATTTTCCCCCACTAATCTCCTCTCCATTTTCAAGCGTCGCTTCTATCCCTGCAGAAATGGGGATGTGCGAGTTATAGAACACAGATGGTAGTTGCAGCAGTAGGAACTCAAGACCTATACATATTGAATAAGCATGAGGGAATTACCATAGGAAAAGAAAATGAATGAAGAACAAAAAAATTTATTATAATCAAACAGGTGATGACAATGTCAAGGAAAAACAAAGGGGAGGAGAGGAGAGCCTCATTTTAATAACATCCCTAAGTTCAATAATAACCATGTGTTGGCTTAAACTCACTCCTAAGTTCATTCTGTTTGCTTATTTACTTTATTATTTCGTGTCTCAGGTTGAGGAAGTAGGACTATGGTTGGAAGAAAGAGTGAGGGCATCGAAGGTGATTTTTAGTCCGGTCAAGTGTACAAGCATTCATTCTTTTCTTCAGGAATATTGTTAAAGTTTTATGCTATTCTGGTTTTAGATTTATGCGTCTTATATAGATGAGAATCTCTTCTTTGTTGATGGCTAAGTTTTGTTCTCTATGTCTCACTGCTTTCATGTCTTAATGATAGAGAGGACTGCATGTGATACTGAAATTCCTAAGATGGTTTGATTGCTTTCTTTTTTTACTTTATTGTTCCACATAATTTTGAGCTTGTCATAGCTTGTGATTTTATATCCGTATGTTGTGATCTAATAACTATGAGGAATCATCAAATTTCAAGTTAAAGAAGACTGGAAATTAAGTAGTGACCTGTATCAAGGATCTATTCGGTAGTTTCCAATATGTTGATGGTGAACTTTTTGCCGAGGACAAGGATCATCAGAATCATCTCTTCCTATTTACTCGTGATGAGCTCTAGCCTCCGCTGCAAGACGCTGTAAACAATGTAAAAAGTAGTTCTAGTGCCATTTGGTCATACAAAGTTGAAGTCTGAGGCATTTGTATAAGACTTCAGTCGTACCTTCCAACTTTGACATTGTGAAACGCTCCTTAAGCTCATGGTTTCCTATCAGAAATTATTGGCATCTAACTTTCAAGCGAGTTCCGTGCTTTTAATCTTTCATTTATCTTGTTATCTTGTTATTGGCAGAAGAAGTTTTGGTAATTGCCCTATTCAAATGCCTTCATTATTTCGAAGTGCTTTCTCATCCGCTCGTAGGATTTGAACGGGCAAGAGGAGTGGGAAATTAATATTTTGTGTGGGATGGGCTGCAGGATAAAAGGTTTGGGCGAGTCCTAACTTATTAAAAGGTTTGTACAAGACTTCAGTCGTACCTTCCAATGACTGCAACAACAAATTTATTTATTTTTATTTTAAAATATTTTTATGGTGGCCCAATCATGCTCGATATGTCCGTACAATGGGATAGCGACGTCTCAAAAATTTTAAAATATTAATTTTTTATGTTTTAAAATTTTTTGAGACATCCAATCAGAGATTTTGTTATACAGACACGTCCAACAAGCGTTAATTCTAATTTTCGCCAAAAATAATTTTTTATGCAAGTTTAAATGCAAAATAATTGTCACCAAAAATTCGAACCGACTATGCTAAAGGCTTCCGTAAATGTTATTAACATTCAAGACACATATGCAAAGTTCTAATGAATTGAGGGATATATGTACAAAATATTAGTAAATTTAAAGTATGTATGTAAAATTTCTCCATTTGATTAAGGGCATTTTGATGGACAATAGTAGTCACAATATTTTTGAGATTTTAAGGGTGTTGAAAGAATATAGAAGTTGCGGGTATAGATGCAAATACATGTTTAAGGTATATATGCAAAAATTACAAAAGATTATACGTATGAAAACAAGTGTTGAAAATGCTTGATATAGGAAAACAGGCTTGAAAAATGATAATTACCAGCCAACTTTGAAAATGGTCTGTCATTTTGAACGTTCAAATTGGTTAGGGTTGAAAACGGGTCGATCATTAATGCCCATAGCCAGCTTGTTAAAAACGTGTAGAAATGGATATGGGTTCCAGCTGTAAAACATACACTGGGTCTGGGTATGGTCCTTGCTCCTGCTGTTGGGTCCAAATTGGGCACCAGCATTTAGACTCCCTAACCCATTTGACACTGCCAGTTATGTTTGCTGTATTGATCCTTAGTATAATTTATATTGAGAGTCAGTGGAGTAAGTTAAAAAAAATATTTTTAATATTTTTTAAAGTAGACTTTGAGGTGTCGTACACAAGTCGATCTTTGATCGGACGATTCAAAAAAATTGAAAAATAAAAAATTCAGTCTCAATAAACAGTAAAAATACAAGTAATGGATCAAACTTAGTAATATTTTTTCATTTTCTAGATTTTTTTAGATCGTCCGATTGAAAATCGACCTGTACAAATGTGTAGGGCAACTCAATACGCACCTGAAAACAAAAATATTAATAATATATATTTTTAAACCCACTGTACCAGTGCAGCAAGGAAAACTTTTGACACTTACAGAACCAATAATTCTTCATTTAAGCCTGCCGATGGCTAATTAAAACAAACACAGCAAAATCAACTAGGAATATGCTTACGGCAGTTTTTGCTAATTAATGCGATATGAAGGCGTTTCATCCAAGAAGTTTGGTTAGGAATAAGCTTGTTCTAAAGGGTCACATCTTGAGCGATTGCAAGACGTCGACCAATGTGCACTCATGACTCATACCCTTGGCCGAGATGTGACGAGTACTTCTCCTTGCAGTTCAAGGTTGTAAGATACATGAAACTAAGGTAAATAGGTCATCTCATCTTGACCTAATGTAGTTGTATTTTATCACCTCTTCTCCTATGAGTCTTGAAAGCCTATTTTCAGAGTTGGCATTGCAGCTATTGCCATCGGACTCTCGCCGCATCATCACGCGCGCATATAGTCCAATTAACCTTAAAGTCTATATGCACTGTCTAATTCTGTGATTAGATGGTTATTGAAGTTGTAATGTTCTAGTGACACTAGAATAAGTATTATTTTATGAAAAAAGTGCTTTAACAAAATATATGAGTTTTTATAATAAAAAAATTCTCATGGAGGCTGAGAGTTGATAGAGTCTGGATCCTGAGTTCAAGAGAGAAGCATACTCCAGCAACAGCTAAACCCAAGCCATCACCTTCCTTCACCTTTTATCACTTGTGAAAAGCTGCCCCGTCTTTTTTTTTTTTTTTTCTTCTCATCTGTCAAACCCCATCTCTCAACTGGTGCAACACTTTCTTAACACAACTTAAAGCACTTAGATACAACCTAAAGTTAGGATTGTATTTGTGTGCTATGAGTTATATCTAAGTGTCAATTTGGATTGTATCATGACTCTGGATTTTATCCAAGTATTCTATGTTGCATTTGGAACTGATTACATCAACTGAGAGAGGGACTTGATAGATGATAAAAAAGGTGGGGGCAGGACAGACAGGTTTGCTACTACTGGAGTCCAATGCATACATCCTTGCACTGAAAGGATCTGATTCCGAATTGATAACAATTATGGAGGTGGCGGGCTCGTGCATCAGGTTGTCGTCTAGAAAGGACAAGCAAAAGTTATATACTTCTCCATACGTAGAAATTAAAGGGAGGATGATATAAATACAATAGGCAAGAGAGAGATGAGATCTTCTCAGTATATTTTTAGACCGAAATTTAATAGTACTGAGAAGGAGAAGGGGGTCAAAACTGAGAGGGAGAGAGTGGTCAAACATTGCAAAAAATTCCTCCATATGATCTAAAATTTGACAAATACTTGGATCCTTCTTCACTCAGTACTATTAGACTCCAATCTAAACGTGTGTTAAGAGGATTTCTTCTCGACAAGAAAAGGCAATCTTGCTTGTGTTCATCAAAAATTGAGCCGCGAACTCCAACTACACGGCAAGGGAAGAGTCATTCGTCGTAATTTAACTTTTAAGTGGGCATCAACTAGGTTCTACATCTCAAGATTATAGGCAATCCATTGTGATTAGAATGTGCACCACACAATTGATTATGATCTCAGGGGTAGAGTATCAGTAAAATACAAATTTACAGGGGTAGGGGGGTTGGGCGGGGTGAGTTTTTGGCATCCCCCCTCATTACTGATCCTCTACTATCCAACAAGGACCACATATGATCTCAATTCATTGGAGAAGGGAGGACAAGGGCGCCACTGGCTGAACAAGATCAGAAGATGGAGAGAAGAGGGTGGGCCTTCTCCTGTGCAAATAGTAGGCGGTGGCCTTTATCTTGCCCATTTTAATTGGCTCGATCCCAAACAAGTTATAAATATGCGACATGAGAATTTATGGCACACGTAAAAAATGACCCACAAGTGCTCGCGGGCAACAAATGACAAAGATACAAACTGGGCATGGCTCCACAGGGAGTTAAAAGAAAAAAAATAAAGAAAAAACTTGAAGGCCTTTCAAGGCAGCTGGAGCCTATAGCGCTCGGTTCCATCCACTGTTCCCCCTCATGACTCCTTGTTAATCCATCCGTACTTCTCCATGAAAGGGTTGGCTAGGGTTTCCGGTGGGTACCCATCAATGCAGTCGTCCCAGACGTCTGCATCGTCCAGATCCCTGGCCACCTCCCACAGGCAGCTGTTGCACTTGAAACCCGCCCCGAATCCGAGCATGAGCACCCTGTCCCTCCGCTTCAGCCGCCCCTTGGCCTCCATGTAACCCAGCACGTACCACAGGCTGCTCGCCGAGGTGTTCCCGAACCTGTGCAGCGTCATCCGCGACGGCTCCAGGTCGCGCTGGTCCAGCCCCAGGCCCCTCCCCACCGCCTCGATCACCGCCGCGCCACCGGGGTGAAGGCAGAAGTGCTGCACCGCCGTCCTGAGGTTAACACGAGCGGCGCTGCCACCACCTCCGCCGTCCCCTTGCTTGGCCTTGGGGCTGCTCCTCCACCTCTGCCACTGGCTTGACACGACGTAGAGCAGGAGCTCGCTCAGGGGGAGAACCCGGGGCGCCAGGCTCCAGAGGTTGTCGAAGAAGACCCGGGTGGCCGCCTTGGGCAGGTCCTTGCCGAGGTAGAACCCCATGCGCCCCAGGTCGTCCTCCTTCTGCATGCAGCAGTTGTAGGAGTCGTCGCTGGCGCCGTGGTGGGTGCGGACAATGCACTCCAGGCGCAGCTTCGCCCGCTGCCGCATACCCGGGTCGTTGGTGAGCAGCATGGCGCAGCCACCGGACCGGAACAGGCAGTTGCCCAGCATCATGGACTTGTCGTTGCCGTCGTACCAGTTGGGGCCGATGGACTCCGAGGTGACGATAACGGCCAGCATCTTCCTCTGGGTCTTGAACAGCTGCTGGACGAGATCTACCGAGATCAGGCTGGCGCTGCAGCCCATCCCTGAGAGGTTGAACACCTTCATGTCCTCCCTCATCTTGTAGCGGTTAACCACCCTCGCCGAGAGCGACGGTGCGGGCGACAGCATGGAGACGTTCACGACGAGCAAGTCCACCTGAGAAGGGGAGAACCCCGTGCGGCGGAAGAGCTCGTCGAGGCTGCCGTAGAAGCTGTCCTCCATCTCCAGGATCCCGTCGGTGAGCGAGGCGGGGTGGCCCTTCCCGTAGACGATGCTCCTGGGGCCGTAGGTCTCCTCGCCGATGCCGGAGTTGACGATGACCTTGAGGAGGAACCTGTACTCGGAGAGGCCCAGGTTCTTGTTCCGCTGGACGATGTCCCCGCACAGCTCCGTGGAGAGCTTCTGGTCGTCGGAGGCCTTGAAGCAGGCATAGTCGAGAAGATAGCAATGCTGGTGCTTCCTCTTCTCGAACAGTCTATATAGGAGGAGAAGAGGGTAGAGAAGAGGGATCGCGGACATGAACAAACGAAGGTAGTCCATGAATGAATGAATAAATGGAATGGACCAACCAGAAGGAGGAAGAAGAGAGCCACTGCAGGAAGACAGGAAGCTAGAGAGTCTCAACATCAACGATTAGGAAAACCACAAGGAAGACAGCCAAAGAAAGAACATATAATTTGGGTGTGGTAGGCACTTATTTGCTTGTTACTTATACTACTATCTGGCAGCCTGGCACGCAGAGAGAGAGAGAGAGAGAGAGAGAGAGAGAACACTCTTACATCTTCAATGTTCATACCAACTTTGTCAGGCTTTTCTTATCATTTCCTACAGTTTTCCTTCATACATTAATTCTTCTTCCAATCTTTCTTGGTGAGCAGGCGTTGCCCATTGCTGTTAGCCTGTTACGATAGTATGTTCTTCTTTTCAAATTGTAGACCTATTATATTTATTTTACGTAAGGAAAACTGCTATTTATACTCTTTTATGGTACGTCCTTAATAAACTCAACATCCTCATGCATGCATCTCCACTAACCACACCTATTTACTGCCGTAAAATTTATTTTGTCATACAACAACAACATTCTAGCTAGGGATACTGATCATGTAAGGAGCATCTTTAGTACGTACATATGTTAAGGAAATACAACCCATTCTTAACTAAAGAAGTACGTTTCGAGTGAGACCGGATCATCTTAGTACGGTGATTGATCGAATTTGATCAATACAAATACATTGGAGGGGGAGAATGGGATCCGCTGAACTTTTCAACTTGACCGGAAGAATTTGTTTTAAAAAATCGGACCTCCCCTCTAGTGTACTGATCAAGTTCAGTCAATCACTGTATTGAGATGATCCAATCTCTTCGAGTGATGCTATATATCTTTTCCTAAAACTAAAATGCTTGATGCTAGCTCCTCCCATAGACGTGTCGCAACGTGGAGACAACCTGCGATCACTATATCTGTATGTCATAATTAAAGACGATTTATTGAGGTATATTAATTGATAACAGTAAATTAATTAACTTTGAGACTTTGAGGATCAAGACATTGATACTTGGAGTAAGGATCCTCCCTGTGCCGGATGCTCTGAAGGGGATGTCTCTTCTCTGTCCTATTAATTTTGTCCACTCAATGGATCCCACACTCTACTGATTAAAAATGAATTATTATTTATAAGATAAAATTATATGATTAAGATGGGTCATTGTTTTAAGAGAATAAAACTTCTCGGTGCACATTTAAATCGGACTTGGTCAGCACTGTAGAGAAGACCTCTTTATGTTAATCTGAGCCATAAATTCGACGAAACCACCCGTCCGGAACCCCCATAAATTCGCCTGTTTTGTCCCCCCAACTATTTTACTGACCCTCTATGGTCCAATAAAAAAGGACAGAAAGATCAGCACTCATCCAAAATGTACACTGAGAAGATTCAAATGTTTATTTTTAGAGTCTGGTTCTTCTACGGTCTTCCTTAGACCATAGAGCATCAATAAAATGAGGGGGGAGGGAGGGTGCGGAAACGCAAATTTACGGAGGGATCTCTTCTCCTATTTTTAATCACTAAAGTTTCTGTCGATTAAGTAAAATCTGCTAAAAGTGGCCTTAGCCAATGTCATGTCAACTCGACTGGCCGGGAAGAGCTTTTCGTCTTGTTGTAAGAGTAATCCCACATGGCACCGACGTGCAAATCATACACGAACCCTTGGTTAAAACCAACGAATGTAAGATTTGATTCGTCATAACTGTCATGTCTTAGCATAATTGTTGTGACCAAAAAGGCATTCAAGTCCTTTACGTTTAAGGCATGTCTGGCAAAATTTTTATTTGAAAGTTATTTTTAATTTTTACTTCTTATATAGAATGAGTTGAGAGAGAGAGGTTATAATTAATTTTGATGTTTTACAAAAGCCAACTCTTTCGTAACAACCTCACTTTTTCTTCAATTTTAAAAGCTCTCTTCTTATAACTTTTAGTTGGAAGTCAAAATACAAAGAAAATACCACATAAATGGCTTTCAAGATCTAATGGTTTCCATTAAAAATAACTAAATGAAAATGCAAAAGTACTTCCGAATGGAAGCTGCGCCAAACACGGCCTTAGTGAAGCACGGGTTACACTCAACACAAGCTAGTGCGATAGGAGTGAGATCGTCTATTCCATTTTTTCTACATCACTTGTGTTCCACTCATTCTGATTGGTTTAGTTATTGTGGTAGGAGAAAAGTGAAGCCTAAATAAGAAAAAAAAATTCTACTTTTTAAAGATTGTAGACTAACCAGAATGAGTAGAACACAAGTGATATAGAAAAAATTGAGTAGACGATCTCAATCCAGTGCGATAGGACAGAAGCGTTGGATTATGCTTAGCAGAAAAATGGGCTCATGATTCACATTGAATAGAGATCTTTTAAGTGCAAGGTTAAACTGAATTCATAGTCAGTGAGAAGGAAAAATTTTAAAAAATTTTCTCATGCACTATTTTTCTCATTTCCAACCGGAGGTGATTTTAAAAAATCTCCTCTCCTCTCTCTGCACTTAATGAGTCAGACTCTTAACATTTGGAGCGTAAATAATGCGGCTCTCGGTAGACCAAGACCTATTTAGCTAAATTTGGACTCATAACTATCCAAACAACACTATTGGATAATTTGGGAAACTTAACTTTCGAGTCTGTTTTTGGTGTGCTAGCTTTTGAACTTCCAGTGGGCCTAAGAAATTAAGCAATCATTTATTTCAGCCTTTGATACAGTTAGCAAATGAGTTAAACTTTTTGCCCAAATTCATAAAACTTTAACCGTTGACGTCATGTAATAGTACAGCTCCCTCATTGGATAAATGGGCCTAACGGGATCTGAAATTAACGGCCTAAATTTACGGGCTTCTAGGATCTCTCAACTGGTTCAGACCCGCTTTGACAGCCCAAACTTTCACACGTTCAGAGGGAAGCAACTAGCAAGGCATGGCAATTGCATATCTACTCATGTTTTAGACATAGTTTGTCATATCGGATCAATTCGTGTTGATTCGGACGACTCGTATTGTATTAGGACGAATCTGAGTCAGTGCGAATCAACTGAGTCTATACGATTTAGAAGAGTTTTTCCATGCAACTCGTGCGAGTCGGCGTGAGACGACTCGACTCATATCAGATCATGGGAGATCCGAGTCGATCCAACTCTTCGAATCGACGAACCTTAGTCTTAAGTACCTAAGAGCCTACTGGTTGGTTCACCTCTCTCGAGGGGTTTAGGGTGGAAAGACGATCCCGGTTCAAAGTTGTAACCCGTGGTTACCATTACGAATAGAGATCCTCTACCATTATTGTCAACAGCCAACACAAGCATCAAAGAGTAGAGGCGTGTACTCGGGGGAAATAATGGAGCCCCACGGGCGTATGTTGGGCGACCAATGGAGAAGGACGGACCGTGAAAGGGAGGCGCTGCTGGCCCATTTAAGGCGGGCAAAAGGGGAGGGGTCACCCATACGGGCGCAAGCTGTTTCCCATGGACTCATAAATCCCACTTTATTACGTACCATGGCTTCTCTAACTGTGCGGCTGTCCGAATAAAGTCGGTTCGTGCAAGTAATGCAAGCAGTAAATGGACACACACTAGAGAGAGAGAGAGAGAGAAAGAGAGAGAGAGAGGGGTCATGTTCCCAGTGTAAACAGGCTGCTCTACCAGTTGTTTTGAGAAACAGGATGACCTCTCACCTTCTTCCTCTCATCTTTCCTCAGCCATGGCAGCCCAGTAATTAAGCAGTCTTCTCTCTCTATCTCTCCTTCCTCGGCAGCTCCGCCCGAGGTTTACCAAAGAAGGAGATGGTTTGTGCCGGAACCCTAGTGGCCGCCAGGTGGCGACGCACGCCGGGAGAACGTGTCCCAGCTCGTCAGGACGATCAGACCTGGCTGGAAGCTGCACAAGAAGTGCCTCCAGGCTCGAAGCCCCCACACCACATCGATCTCTCCTGGCTGAATACTACGTTCCCTTGGCGGCACGATTACATGAGTTCGGGCGTATGCCGTAGGAGACCACCGGGCCTTGACGGCCATTAATGAGCAGTGAGGGGAGCTAACCGGCCGGGACCAATGGCCGGTGCCCCACTCGCTCATGCTTCACATTCTTATTTATTTTCTTGTGAGAAATGAATGATCTATCCGTTACATAGAAAGGGCCGGAGAGCGTGCACCGGCCCATGCATGAAAAGTTGTTTCATGAAAGAAATCAAGGGAGATTTTTACGGGGAGAAGAATAAAAGTACCTGTGAGAGAAACACTTGCAGCATCCGCTGCCAGTATTTTTTAATATAACAAAATTTGAAAGCCTTTTAAGGTGGATCCTAATCCGATTTATATGATGACCAAAAAAATTATAAAAAATTAACTTTTTACCGTTCATTGAAATTTAATTTTAAATATTAATATTTTTAGGTCGAGATCGAATTGTATAATCATAGAGGACACAATGAGACCCATTTAAAAAAAATTAAATACATTAAAAATACCTGCAGTCAGTGTTGCAGCTGCCAGTGCAACGACTGTTTTTCTTATTCTAGTGGCTGTTTAATACGATATAAAATACTATAAACATATTTTAAAAATGTTATGTTTTTATCTCACAAAAAATATAATGATTTTAATTATTTATGATATTTTACGTTAAACAGAATCTACTCGGATTTCTTTAAATTGAATGATTCTACTTACTTTTTGTACCATTGATCACCCCTCTGACACTCACATGTCCGAGAGGGATGGGTCCACATACCGTGTCAAATCTGACTGGTTACACAATTATTCACATTATAGATCTACTATTAGTGATAGTTAGCTGCACAAGCAGAAATATGTCATTACATGGCACAAAATCATGCTTTTCCTTGCCTTTTAGGCGGATTTGAATTTTTTTCACCTCATGTTTCTATTGTTTTATGCAATGCATGGCATAACAGTCGTCTAATCCGGTTGGATCGGACGGCTGCCTGTTTAAATTTAGGAGGGGTTTTAGGGAGTATTTTTTTTTAATTTTTAATTTTTTGTTTGAATTTTTAAAAATTTTTAAACGTCCGATCAAAAATCAGATGATAAAGTCGAATTGCTCGGGCCGACCAGACTGTATATTTTTATCATTTTTTTTATTTTTTATACGTAAATTGAAGTTTGTGTCAAAGTTTTTTTTTTTGAAAAAAAATAATATAGACAGGTCGGGGCCGACCTGAGCAACCCGACTGTGCCGTCCGATTTTTGATCGGACATTCCAATTTTTTTTAAAAAATTTAAAGATAAAAAAAAAACCCCCAAAAGCCTCCCCTAAATCTAGACGGTTTGCAAAGTAGTCAACTTGATCAGACAACTACTGTGCCATGTATTGCAATCCACGTTAGATTGCAATGTATGACAGTGTAGCAAGTATTACTCTATGTGGAAAGCTTCTCCTTTTTGCATACTCTTTTCCTGAGCAATGTCACTAAGCTAGAATTTGGGAAGAATTGGTTTCAAGAAAAAGAAAATATCAAGTTAGCAAAAATTTGAAAACTTCATCAAGAAATTATGAGAGAGACATTGATTTCTAATATATAAAACTTAAATTTTAATATAATATAAAGTTAAGCAATATTTAATATAAAAACAATTTATTTATTTCTAAAACATATAATTATTTTTAAAAACATTTTAGATTCATAAGAATTTAAAGATTCTTTCGATAAGTTGTAATTTGTTCATTAAAAATATGTTGAGAGGAAAAAGTATAATTAAGTCCTAATTATTTTAAAAAGTCATAAATTTATTTTACATTGCCTTCAAGGGGAAAGTTAGGAGTCCTAAATCCTAAACCCTAATCCCCTCATCGGTGGGAGGTGGATGAGGATCAACAACTTAGGCAATGGATGGGGATCAACCAATTAATTAGTTCACCCATGAGTAGGAGTGCTCATAGTTTGGTTGGGTTTAGTGTTGCAGAAATTCAAACCGAGCCAAACTAAATCATAAAATTTGAAACAAAATTGAAATTATTCAATTTGATTTGATTTGGTTTAGCCTTCATAACGAGTCTTTAGATCCTAATTAAGTCAAAATAACTTATATAATGAGTAGATAATAATTTATGTAGACAATGATTAAATATACTATTTAGTGGATATTTAGAGAAATATACAATAATTTTTTAAAATAATAAATGAAATTAAATTATTTTAAAATATAGGACCCTATATATCTTTACATTTTAATTTAAATAAAGAATTACATTTTACATTAGATAGAGGATCATTTTATTAATTTAAATAAAGAGGATCATATTATCACATTATACATTATGATTTCGATGAATATACACAACCATCATTAAAAATTTACCCCAACTTATATCTTTTTTATGTAATTCGTTTTGCTTTATGGTTTACAAAGTGTAGAAATCAAATCAATTTTTTAAAACTTTTCAATCCAAAATGCCCTCCTCCTAGGGTAATATCCTTAGGAATGTTTGGACTCAAATTGTCACTCTCATTCCCATCAAGCGTCCAGATCATTTTGGGTCCACTAGGCCAAAGGTAAAAATAATTTCACTTTCACCCGTAGGAGCCAAAATACTAGCATGATAACAAACATTCGCTCCTTCCAGGGGAATATTCTTAGGAATGCTTGGACTCGAATTCACTTTCTTTTCCTGTTAGGGTTACACTTGTTGCACCGGCAATCATGCAGTGTAGCTATACCGCAAATGGCAACCCGTGAATTTATTTTATTTTTTTTGTAAACTTACGGGGAAGTGGAGAGGGTGGGGGCAACCATAAGGAAGCCATCAATATTGTCTGATCAAATTAAAATTTTTTTTTCTTATTTTTTATTTTTTAAAACTTTTCTAACCGTTTAATCAACAATCTGATAATATAGATGACTCCCTTAGAATTGTCCCATCTTACTGAGTTTTTAGACAGAAATAACAAAATTATTACATGTTATTACAGTCATCCTATCAAACCCATTTGGACGGCTGCCTACCGCTGTTCAACAAGTACATAGCTCTTCCTATTAAGTATTAGCCCATCTTAAAGAATAGGTTGTAACTTGTAACGGCTGAGAGTCTAGCGTCTAAAGGGAGTAGGTAGGAGCAGGTTGGAGCTCTTCCTTCCCCCATTATGAATTCTCGTTGGTGCTTCCTCGACGGCCATCTCGTCGACGTGCGACGTCCTCAGTCATGACCGTCGTCGGCTTCGTTGGGAGGGGGGAGCCCACCGGCAACTCCCCCCTCCCTCCCCTTCCCTCCCTCTCCTCTCCCTCCTTCTCTCCCCTTCAGTGGTCCTCTTCCACATTGTTCCTCTCCCCTTGTGTTAGCTTGCCAACTCCATTGCTGTTCCTCTTCCTCCTTCGTTGTCCCCTGTTGCTTCCTCTCCCCCGCCACTGCCTGCCAGATCCACTTGCCTACTTGGCGCCGCTCGCCAGTTCCGCTCGCCGCCTGCCAAGTCCGTCAAACTAGTCACCCTCCACTCACTTGCCAGATCCATCGCCATACGCCAAATCTACTCGCCTTCCCGCTGCCGATCACCAGATCTGCCCGCAGCCCACCAAAGCAGTCACTTGCCGGCCCGCTTCATTGCCCCTTCCAGATTGTTGATGCCTCCCTGCCTCCCATTCTTTTCCCCCACCACCACCATCAATCGTTGTTCTGTTCCCTCTCCCCTTCTCCCAGTCTTCTACGATTCCCTCTTATTTTGGTCCCTATCCATCGGATTTTAGTTGAAATCCGTTTCCTTGACTGTCTACGGCTCCAGGTTTCCTATCCAAGTGTTGCCATTTGTTTTGTGTTTTTCTTCCTCTTGCAGGTTTCTATAGTTTTCGTGAGGCTTGAGACCGAATTTACTGATCCTTTGAGGATCTTGGAGATGAGTGATGGAATTCCAGACTTTGTGCTTATTCCGCTCGTCCCAATTGGCGAGCGTTTCAAAGTTCCTACACGTTCAACTGCCAAAAGGGTGCAGCTTCTCCAGCTAGTTTCTAACCGGCATCTCGGCGGAGGACTCACTCCATCCAACGTAAACCATACCATGAAGGGCATCACGGAACACTGCATGCGCGGCTATCATCGGCCTTTACCTGTGTTTCTTTTTATTATTTGTATTGTGCCTCTCACCGTATGGTGCGTGTTCATGCTGCTGCATAATTACTTTGTATCTGTGCGTTTCAGTTCTATGTTGTATCTCTTTCGTTTATGTTCAATGTAACGGCTGAAGGGAGATGGGATGGAACAGCAAAATCCGGTACAATGTTGATGTCTTTATGAAGGGATCCTTGGTCCCTCGGGCTTTTTGGACGGATGAGCCCAGTGCCGTGCCCACTCGTCTGCCCAATAATGTATAGCCAGCTAAGTGCCCTGATGCAAAGGTTTTCAAATTTGAATCGAGCCACAAATGTCGTACAAGCCTGCTGATGCAAACGTTTCCCTTGGGGCCAGAAAATTTCTTAAAAACCTGATATAATTAGCTTACGAATAATATTCATTTTGATACCTCTACATCCCACATCTGCCATTTGTCAGCAGCTCTTACACCATATTCTGCTTCATCGTCAAGAAAAAAAAAACACACCATATTTTGCTTATATAAAACCTTGACTTTAGGCTAGTTTTTTTTTTTTTAGACAAAACAAAGCTGCCTATCTTTCATTCATAGAGAAATACAGGGTACAAACCACTAGTGAGAAGGGAGGGGAACAAACATAGAAGCGAAACATGGATACAGATCACACCACCAAGCGGTGAGGAGAAGATACATACCACGAACACAGAGAAAGTTAATACGTAAGAACTAACATGCTACCATAAACGAAACCCAGAGGAGCATCTCTGAGGTGATGCTCCTTGGAAGCTCTGGATCGTTGGAAGAGGCTGCAAACCAACTGAGCAGCAGATGCGGGATAGCTTGGAGACGTTCCTCAGCGTTGACGAACGGATTCTGCTCGATCGGAAACTCAAGCATCGATCCCTGAATGGGATCTACCCTGCAGAGCTGAACCGGGGGGGGGAGGAGGGAGTCCCTGGAGGACTTGGCACGACAACAGTAAACTGCTCGGAGCCTCGTAGTACAAAACCTAAACAGTGGCTCTGTTCGAAATGTACATCCTCCACATACTTTTGCATATACCCTTAATCCATACTTGCTGCAACCCTTTATCCAGTTATTTGTATAGACATTTAATCCAAACATGTGTGTCTGTGTGAGCGTAGTTCTGTGAGCGAAGTTCACCTCTGGTATGCTATGTTCGCATTTAGATGGATCAAAACTAGTGTGTGAGCGTAGTTCTGTGAGCGACGTTCACCTCTGGGATGCTTCTTTCGCATTTAGATGGATCAAAACTAGTCTGTTAACTAAGAACCATTACGTCCATCTACTAAGTCACTTGAGTTTAAAAAAAAGAGGCTTTCAATATCATTTCAGAACTCAAATGTTCTTCTAATTGAGGTATAATTTAGTAGAGTTTTTTAGTTTTACCCCTCTAATCTAGTTAATTTAGAGAAAATTTCCTACAATCCCTCAATTTAGTAGAAACTCTATGTAACCACATCGACCTTTATTGCACTTCATAGCTCTTACCAGTAGAAATGTGCTTTTCTCAACTTTATACTCTCTTCTTTTGGACCGGTACTCCCTTTCTTGTGTGGTCGTACTATAAGCTGCGACGGTACACTTTTTTTCTACTGTGATATTGTTCTTTGTAAAAAAGGGGGAAAAATTGCAGTCTCTTCTTTGCTGTCAGGCGCGTGTATGTGTGCATATGTATTACTATTTGTAAAAAAGATTGCCATAGGTTTAAACTCAATCCGAAGATGATAAGTTTCGACTTGGTGATGATCTGAGTGCTATCTTACCACGTCTCATAATATAGGATGCGGCCTGGATTGGCTTACCCACCGCTTAGGATCCATTTAGTTACACGTAAAATATAATTGGAGGGAGATGATTTTCAAAGGAAATACATTTATAAGAAAAATAAAAATAAAGTTCATCATTTGATGCTCATAAAAATATTTTCAACGTTTTTGAAAAAAGGTATTGGATCTTATCTCATGGATGCTAAAATCGCAAAAAAAAAGAGTCAACGAATTAAATTTTCCGTTGACTTGAGTTAAAGATAACTAAATAAGTGATTGTGATATATTTTTTAGAAAAAGTTTTTTTCTGTGACCTATTTTATGTGAAAACAAACGGACCCTTAGTGAGGCCAAGCCCTGACCTTGCAAAGGCTTACCCTGAGTAGGCATCCGCTTCAACCAATTGACAACACTAAAGCCTAGAAGAGTAATGCTTGCTCCCCCATTACAGTAATGGGGGCATTACAGCAAGTGGAAAAATTCTTTTTTTTTTAGGTCGGACTCAACATGTCCTATCCATTCATACAGTATGATCTCTGATCATACGATCCAGAAAAGTTAAAATATATATATATATATATATATATCTTTTTATTTTTTATTTTTTATTTTTTAAAATCATCTAATCGGAGATCTGTGTGTATTGATGGGTAAGACATGTTGGTTCTAACCTAAAAAAATTCAAAAAATAAAAACTTGCTACATTGCCCCCATTATAGCACAAAGGTATTGCAGCAAGTATTACTCAACCTAGAATAGTGCATCCTAGGGCTGCCAAACTGGGTCCAGACCCATTATTGGACCCATTAGGATGCGTAGATTATAAGTCTGGATTACCTATTAACCCAACAACAGACCCATTAGCCTATGCTAGATGAATTTGTGTTTAGATTTCTGTAATTTTCGGCCACAAATCATCAGGACCATTTGCCAAACCATATATATGATCAGAGTAAGCGTTTAACAAAATCTGTTGAAGGCTTTTTTGAAACTTAATGTCGAGGAATAAGAAACGTACCAAAACCTGCTCCGATTGCCTGTTAACCCAGTAACATTATTGGGCCCACTTAAGCACCCCTATGCTCCAAACCCGTCTTCCTACTGGTGCTTTCTTCCTTAGTACTCAAGGTCTTACCTTGCTTCCCCTATCAAGTAGCTAAAGAGTAGTACACAGGTGGGCGAATCTTTGCCACTTATTTCTTGATTCTATGATTCACATATTTGAAAGTTCTTATGCAACTGTGAAAAGAACAGCTATAGAGGAGGAAGATGGGGCGAGCTTGCTACAACGTTTAATGTAGTTCGATGCGGATCGAAAGGGTGCAGAAGGTGCCTCTTAACAGGCACCATTAGAATAGCTGTAGTTTAGAATTTTTCTGTATGTATAATACATATATTTTATAACTTCTTTCCTTGTTAAGAGAAAAAATCCTCTAGGCATTTGTTCTGTGGTCAAGGTCTTAATTGATACTATTGGAACTTGACTTCCTTATCACTTAACAATGAATTATGTATCTTCCTCTTACATTCACCCACCACTATGAAATATTCATATTTTGCTCTTTTTTTTCCCTTATGAGTTATATTGAGCTTAACGTAGAGAGATAGTTAGAGCTTTCATAACTCCTAATAGAATCTGGATCCCCTTGATGCACTGACTGACCGAACTCAGTCAATGCAATTAGGGGTAGGGTGGGACCCATCGAGCCTGCTAAGCTCTCAACAGGAAACATTTTTTCTAAAATTCTGGCCCCCTCCCCCCTCACTGTATTGACTGAGTTCGGTCAATTAGTGCACTAAAGAGATCCGAATTCTTCCTAATCATATGGCTAAAGGTAGCAACCAAAAGGCGAACACATAATCGGGTGCTTCTGTAGATGAAGAAGTCCATGAGGAGAAAATCGAAGTAATTAAATGAGAGCAGTCGGGCCAGATGAGGCTATACAAGATCTTCTATTGTGGTTACTGCACATTTACTATTACTAGTGGATCGAGAAATTAACTCCAAAAATGTTGGCATGCGGCATTGATGGAAGAAGTGGGAGTAGTTGGTGTTTGCAAGAGGAGGGGCGTTGGTGATGGTGCATGTGAAAAGGGAAATCTATCGAAGTCTCTGCTGAAGAGTAGTCGCCGGCTCACCGAACTTTGACAATTGAGTAATACTTGCTGCCATGTCCCTCACACAGGGACATTGTACTGTACGGACGGTTAAGACAGTTTTGGAGTCGATCTAGAAAAAAATATAATTTTTTTTTCTATTTACCCACTACAATCCCTTTGTGTGCAGCACACAGGACCTTGCAGCACGTATTACTTGCAATTATACCAACAGCAGTGCCACCAAGGGAAAAAGAAAGAACAATGTGACCAAGGAGGAAGAGCTTCGTCTAGGAGGAGTTGTGATAATAAAGTGTAGAGCCAGCACAGCAGTTGATTATGGAAGATCTGCACGGGGCAAGATGATGGTGTTGTAGAAGTGTTCAAATATTTTTTGCCAAAAATTAAGAGTGAAATTACTCCAAAATAGTTGCATCTTATCATACGTTAAAATAAAAATAAAATAGCTAAGAAAGACCGTGAACATTACTTACAAGAACAGATCATGCACAGTATTTTTTGTATTAAAAGTAAAAAAAGAAATTGAGCTAAAAGTTTCGCCAAACATATCTTAATGTGACACTAGATTGCACAATAGTTCACCAAAAAGGTGATAACTAAATAAATAGATGAGGAACAAGTATTACTGTTCCATCTCAGAAACTCGAATTGACAACAACGGGAACATGTCATCATTTCCGATTCAATGTTTGGATCCATTTTTCTTCATATTACCCTTTTTTATAGACTCCTGATCTTCTAAAGTATAGGTTTGAATTGAACTCAGGCAAATGGGAAAAGTTACCTATGAGGGAGTTCTTTGTAAAATTCCCTTATGAGTTCAGTCTATACCTACACTTAATAGGATCCTTTCTCTTTATTTTAACCAGCTTTAATTAATGTGTTTGGTGTGCCGTAAAATATTATATTTTTATTTTAAAATCACTAATTTTAATTCAATAAGTTTTATTTCTGCTAGTGCATTCAACCGAAACACATTGATAAAAGAAGAGTGTAAATCGAGTTGAGTGTTACTTTGAAATTCAGCTATTTACGGAGTGAACTAGATTAAAAATAATATTTTAAGATATTTTATAACATACCAAATAACAGCTAATGATCTTTCTATAGTTCGACGTTTGGTTTCTGATGGTTAAAATATTGAGATGAACGAAGAAAGAAACACCTTTTTTGTGCCTCGATCGATAGATGCAGAATTTTTATCCGCATGTCAAACGAGTCGCGAAAAGATGGCAATATGCCCGCAAATTCATAGCCACACATGACATATATGCCAGAATTAGTTAACAAAGAACATGCGATCATATATTTAATGCTGTAGATATCGAAGACTAACCGATAAATTCTTGGCAAATTAAGCTGCCTTCCAAACAATAAAACAACTCCTTATTGGATACAGGCAAGAGCAACCCAACATCCGAATACTAATAACAACAACATTAATAACCATAACATTAACACAGGTCAAAAGGAAGAGCTGGACGGGAAAATTACGCACGACTTTTTTCCATGCATGCACGTACGTACTTGCTGATCTATATCATTCTATTCTTCAGTGGCCTCCTCCAAATCCTCCGCCGCCACCCCCACCACCGCCGCCACCCCCACCAAATCCTCCTCCAAGCCCGCCACCTCCAAATCCTCCGCCGAACCCACCACCCTTGCCGAACCCACCACCGATTCCACCGCCGGAGCCGCCACCACCTCCATACCCTCCACCTATCCCTCCGAACCCTCCACCAAAGCCGCCACCTTTACCAAACCCGCCGCCGAACCCACCTCCGTTTCCGAGTCCACCGCCTGAGCCACCGCCGACACGGCCTCCTGAGCCACCTCCGAGTCCACCCCCAACGCCCCCACCAAGACCACCACCTTTCCCATAGCCCCCCCCTGAGCCACCCCCAACGCCCGCACCAAGACCACCTTTCCCATAGCCCCCGCCAGCACCGCCACCTTTCCCATACCCACCACCAGCACCACCTCCTAGTCCACCACCGAGTCCATGACCACCTCCATATCCTCCGCCGATGCCACCGCCAACCCCACCGCCGACTCCACCACCCTTACCAAAGCCCCCACCGATTCCATGCCCACCGCCAAACCCACCACCGATTCCACCACCCTTACCAAAGCCCCCACCGATTCCATGCCCACCGCCAAACCCACCACCGATTCCACCACCCTTACCAAAGCCCCCACCGATTCCATGCCCACCGCCAAACCCACCACCGATTCCACCACCCTTGCCGAACCCACCGCCTATGCCGCCACCCTTGCCAAAGCCTCCACCGATGCCATGGCCACCGCCGATGCCGCCACCTTTGCCAAACCCACCGCCGATGCCGCCACCTTTGCCAAACCCACCACCGATGCCATGGCCACCGCCGAACCCACCACCTTTGCCAAACCCACCGCCAATGCCACCACCTTTGCCAAACCCACCACCGATGCCTCGACCACCGCCAAACCCGCCACCGATTCCACCGCCGTTGCCGAACCCACCTCCCTTCCCAAACCCGCCGCCAAGTCCGCCGCCACCACCCAGGCCACCTCCACCCCCGGCGCCACCGCCGAAGCCGCCGCCAAACCCGTGGCCACCTCCGAATCCACCACCCACGCCGCCAACTTTTCCAATCCAGAGCTTCTCATCGCTTACCTTCTCTCCCTTCCCCTCCTTCACACTCACTACCTCTCTACCCAGCGCTCCTCCCACCACAGCGCTCAGACAAAGCAACGCCAGGAGAATGGCTCTCCAACCCATGCCTCCTCTCATCTCCCCCACTTTCTTCCTTCCCCTTCTCCTCTGCTATCCCCTCAGCACTGCTATCTGCGATCAAGCTGATGCGACTGCGACTAGCGCTTGGTTAGCTCTATATATACATTTAAAACGATTCATGCTCCGATACAGAGGTGGGTGGTGGAGGACATATATGCTTTAAATGCTTCCCAACCGCCCCCAGTTCACTACTTCCGCTGTTTGGCATCTATAGCAGCGGGGAGACTGGTGCAATTGATGAGGACGCGGCTTGTAGCGCGGTTGCCTGCCATGAAGACTGTACGTCTGAATAATTCCCTTCCTGCGCAAGCCGGAAGATTCATCACGGATCGATGGCATTGATGGAAGACGTGGGGGGAGGTCTCTGCCCCGGCCGCGTCCAAAGGCTTCTCGCTCCCTCTCTCTCCGCTGTCAGGCATTACTATGACCTCTGTTACACGATGCGGTCTGCACATGTGAACAAGGAATATCACATTCCTCAACCTCTGTTTGGAGCGGGCAGGCCTGCGAGAGCCGGGACAAATCTATTTACCCGTTTCATGTTCTGGTGGGGCTTTCGCCTTGGCAGACCTTCTTCTCTTCGTGGGGTCACTGCAGGGCGAGACCGGCGCCCCTGTTTGATACGTAGTTAGTGTGGAAGGGGAGATCTGCATGGCATAACCCTTCTTGTGCTGTCGTCTTATTGTTGGTGTTATGAACGGTTCAGATGAGCTCTCTTCCACAACGGTTGGTTCATGCAACATTATTACTGCATGATCACGTTCTTCCATCAGTTCTTCCTAGTAGTGGAAATTAACCCTCCTGCGGGGAAGCACGCGTGGATTCCCGGTTCCATTACTCTGATGCCCACCAAACCCAACACTCAACAAGGGCCACTACGTCAGAGAAGTTATTGACAGAACAGTGTGGCACCTATGTGGTGCGAGCTAACAAAGCCTAATCTATGAGAAAGGGTCCTAGGCATATGGGAGGGCACAGGTTGTCGAACTTTCTTCGCTAGTTGTGGCATCTTGCATGCCCATGCATAATGCATGCATGTTCCTTGTGGATGGAGGTCATCAATGTGCCCTTACTACTAACTAGTTTGTCGACATCGATCGAGAGTGTGCGTACGTCGTTACAGGGTACACTACCTTTGGACAATTTTGCACTACAATACTGAATCCTTGTCCTTTAAAAAAGATGTTACTTTTTTTTTTCTGAATCGGTACAAACCAGGGGCAAAACTTGAGAGAGTTGGCGGTAACTTCGAACTAGTAAATAATTCCACCTAATTAGACGAAAAATCTAGATCCGTCCAATCATCTGAGTTCTACGGACCAGTAATAAGTATCTCAATAGAATTTTTAGGTTCCAGTCAAGAATGAAACTTAGAGATTTTCCAATTGAGAGAAAAGAGGTGAACCAACAGTACTAGACAGCTGGTTCAAAAAAAAGGATTGTCTTCACTCTTTTATAACATGTTCTCCTCGATAGATCTCTTTGATATACTTTCTAATATAGTACTACAATGGCATAACGTGAAAAATGGTTTTCTTTGATATACTCTCTAGTACTTAGTATTCAATGCCATCACGTGAAATAATCGGAGAAAGTGCACCTCTAGTGGACGGGATATCATCTCGAGGATGTAACCTGAAAAAACACTCTGAGAAGTATACCTTACTTAGGAACATATAAGAACAAGACTGTCCTTTTAAAATGAACAAAATACACTGGAAAAAGAAACGAGATTGTCAGGATCTATGCATCTAGACCGTCCACACTCACAGACATATGAAACTTCGAAGGTAAATAACTCATGTACCATCATACAGTTAGATTACATGTGTCTAAAGGTCTTAGGCTGTCCAGATGCACAGGTCCAGACGATCTCATTTCTTGGAAAAGCATGTACGAAGAGTATCCTCTTTCCCAGCAGAGCTTGTCAATAGCTGAAGAGATAATATTAACGGCGTTTGCAGTCTAAGCACACTTTTAGCTTGCACATCCAGTCCACCTTAAAATTTCATTTCCTTAGACTGATCCAAGGACCCAAATCTTATTCACCATTTGAAGTGCATATCACATGATTTTACATGGTGCATATAACACAAAATCTTACGATAGAGAGTGAAATAGTATCCTATCATAATCATCTAATATAAGATCATTTTTATAGAACTCTTTAACTATAATCCAGCCACGAAGAGACTGTTGAATTGGATCCTCTAAGTACATTTATTGGCAAGAGTTGGTAAGTGCAGGGAGAAGATAAGAGAACACTTGCATTAAAATCTTAAACGCCCAATCAAAAAAGTTCTGGCTGAAGAGGTTTTTTTTACGAACGACTCTCTCTGTATTATTGACTTTCGTAAGTAAATGCAGTTAGAGGATCTTCGGGTCTCACGTGAATAATGATAAATAAGAAGCACCTAATTCAATAACACCTCTATACATTAAAATTACTATGTTTAAATTATTAAGTTATACCACTCAAAATATTTTAAAAAGTAGAGTAACTAAATATCATATTTTATTCCTATTTTATCTTTCTCTCTACTAAATATATAATAAAATTTTAATTTTAAATGAAAAAAATGTCATATTAATTTAAATAATTTTATCTTAATAAAATTTTACTTTTAAACAAATAATTAAGTATAAAAATAATTTTATATAAAAAATATTAAACCTTTAATTATAAATTTTTTAATATGAAGACATTTCGATCATATGCTAAACTGTATTAGTACTAGTTACGTGAGTTTAACATCCCTCACAAATTGTTTATACTGTGGATAAAGTGTTTTTAATCTTCCATTTATATGCGCCTCCAGCTCATAGGATCTCTTCTCGGATAAGAACTGTGAGTCACAAGTATTATAAGGGTCCCAATGAAGTGACAACTGCTACTTCATATATGAGTCCGGATTCTCTACGGTCCTCGTTGGATTGTAGAGGATCAGTACTCACTCGAGGGGAGGAGGAGGGGGAGAACCCCAAAATACACTCTGCCTGGGCCCCCTGAAGTCACTTCCGCCCCCCTCCCCTAGTGAGTACTGATCCTCTACGGTCCAACGAGGACCGTAGAGGATTCGGACTCTTCATATATATGCGCGGTTAGTGGAGATCAGACAGTGAATGCCTAGTCTAGAGCGAGCAATGTAAGGCTGTTCGGGAAAGTTTTTCACACCTAGTTCACCCAACTAGAGATCCAAACTTGATAGGTGCAGCAGCAAACATGAATGACATAAAAACTAGTGTTCACATAGAATAAGATAATAGATTAATAAAAAGTAATAATAAATAATATATTTGAAATAAATAAATCAGAATGGTATTAAGTATAAATATAGTGTTTACAAATTACATTATACATAATTCATTCATTACATAGATTTTTATAAGTGAAATTAAAATAAGATAATAAGGTAAGCATAATCAAATTATGCAATAGTTTATCTAATATGGATAATATTATCCGATCATGTCATAGAGATTCCGATATATGAATTGGCTTATCAGTATCAAATAAGTTGGGGATACTCTCTTGCCTTACAGTACTCCAATCCGAATGCACCCTAACATGTCCATTTAGATCCCTACGCACCAACTGAACACGAAGTCTTAATTGGGACAGTACCATTTTTATCCCCCTATGGTGAACAGTTGGGATGAAGTTTAATGCATGGGCCATGTGCGTACCTGTGGTGATCACTTGGAATGGAGTTTAATGCATGCATGTGTACATCACATGTCCGCATCATGCCGGTAAAAAAGATCGAGTAGGTAAATAAATCAATCGCACTATGTGTTTCCAACTTTCTTAACGTGAATATTTGGTGTGTGTAGAAGAATTTTTTTTATAATGAGAAATAAACAAGTTGACGTTTGAAGAAACATCTGAAAAACCATTGTATGTATGTGTATAGGATAATTGGATTCATCTACCCCTACTATGCACCTTTTAGACTAAGGGGTTGTTTGTTTTAGTATAAAACTTTGTAAATCACCGATTCAAAACCATTGGTTTCAAAACAAGTGAAATTTTCTTATTTTAAAATAAGAAAATATTTGTTTGATTATTTGCAAAATAAAACAAGAGGAATGTTTCAATCTTCTTGTTTTGGTTTACAGTAGGCCTTTGCTGTAAACCAAAACAAGGGAATTGAGCTGTCAAGTGGACAGACAAGGTACATACAAGATTTTACTTTATATTGTTTTACATCATTCTAAATAACTGAAAACACTGTAAAATAAAATAATTATTTCAAATTACGTTGTTTTACGTTAAAACAAACAACCCCTAAAAAAAAATTAAATCTAAAAAGTTAACTAAGGAAGAATCGTTAAACCTTTTTGCCTCATGTAAAAAGAATTTATATCCAAATACATTGTTGACTTATGGAGAAATCTTGAACTTTTAAGTGCCTTTAAAAAAAATTGGTCTAAATATTTTAAAAATAAAAGATGAGGTCCTTAAGCTCAAAGAAAGGAACGTAAAATGGAAAAGTCTTAAATTATTTTACTACAAAGGGCAATACATGTTTTTAATAATGGTAAGTGTGCCACCCAAGTAAAATAAACTAAACGATACATAATTAAAAGATCACTATAAATATCTATATATTCTTGCAAAAATAAAGTTGAACATTTAAATCTAATATATATTTCTATAACTTTATGAATTACTTTTAATTCTAAGAATAACACGCACGGAGCATATAGTTAAAAATGCACGCATGCGCGCGCGTGCACGCACACACATATAGATGTAGTGCTACTGTATGGCCAAATCATTTGGTGCGGTTTGGCTGTAGATAACAAGTCCCACTATCTGATAACATCCAACGAATGTAAGAAAGAAAAAGGGAAAAAAAATTAAACATTGCGGCCACTTACGGCGCCCCAAAATTCACTGGCGGAGGGGGGTTCGTCTCCGCCCTCTGATCACGATTGGAGGGTTGAGATGTCATCCTGCCCCTCGCGAGACGCACCCACGTGAAGGGGAGCAGCATGAAGAGGGCACAACACAGTGTTCCCGCACGGAGCAAATCGGCATCGATCGGAGGTCCGACGCTAGATACAATCGGGCCATAATTTCGGTCAGATATATGTATATATGTATGATAGCATACATCCTTGGCGTGACTAACCTTTTTTACTTTTTGATCTATAAAGCTGCTTTCATTACTTCAACATAAAGTGCATACAGACATGGATGGGGATGGAACACCACTAGAAGAAAAGGATGGCAAGAATTGGTCTCCTAGGGGAGTTGGATCACCATCTGTCTTTTATTTGGGAGGTGGCAGATTCGAATCTGGTTGGAGTTTAACACTTCTCAAGTTATACAGTTTTAGATGTTGTTAAGATATTTATCTCCTGATCCGTGAAATTACTTCTCCAAAAAATCAGTTCGATACTGTTTCCAAATTAGTTCCAAATATTTAGAAGATATCTCGGATCCCACTTGATTAGAGTTATGGTCGCTTGTAAATACTTCGTAGCCTCTAAGCCACCCTTCAAAAAAAAAAAAAGATGGCAGGTACACAAACAGTCACAGAGATATGGGGAAACATCATGGCTACAAGGACACAGTGTGCAATAGACAAGCAAAATACGTAAAGGAAAGAAGCACGGGATCTGTCAAGCGATCGCCGGAGAGCAAAAAGGTAAACACAGTCGAGCCTTCAATTGTCACTGGGGAACCGGCAAGGAAGACCGAGAGAAAGCTGCAAGCTCCATTGACGCAGCCGAACCACGGTAGAAGCTCGGAGATGTGCGTTAATAAGCAACACACGGCCGGGTTACGCTCAGACCACGAGCAACACCAAATAAACCCAAGATCCAAGTTAGGTTGGAAGACAGGTCGACGAAGTCGCTGCAGAACACGCCGGGGCACCGCCAGAAGCCAACGCCTGAGGAACCTGAAACAAAGAGAGACAAGGAAGGGGAAGGAAGAAGACAAAAGAAAAGAGGGGGACAGCAGTACTACACGCTGAGCCCAAAAGATAAATTGTCTAATCTAATTTGTTGATGAGGAGGAAACTTACGTACCCAAAAAATAAGTTCCGGCACGAATTTAATTTGGTGTTGACTTTAAAACCAGGTAAATTGCAGTTATAGCACTCGGTGGCATTCACCCAACATATCAATTCTCATATTTTTATCAGTCGACTTCTATTCCTTTTTCTCTTCTGTGGGGGTTGATGAATTTATTAGCTACTGAATCGAAACTTCCGTGAGGTGGCCCAATGCCCTCACATGGCTGGAAACAGTTTCCACCTCCACGAGAGCGATGTTACCTCCTCTGTGGTTCTTTTATTTTCTGGTCCGATTTAATGCGAGTGGTGCATGCAACTTCATGTCAGACCTGACCTCCACTCCTCATTTGCATCTGCCGGTTCATCAAGTTGGAGATGTGGCCCATCACTTGTGTGCTACTTAATTGGAAAGTTATGATTATGAGATGAATCCAGATCCTCGTGAGACCTGTTTGGGCGCGCTGTGCAGCCATATCAGTCTATACATAATTCTTCAAGATATTGAGCATTTCCAATTGTTCTTGTCCCTCCTATATTTTCATGAAAAGGGAATTAAAAGAGTAAAGAAAGAGAAAGAGAGAGAATTAGAATTAAAAAAAAAAACACCCTCCCCCTTCTTTGGACTCATGGAGTCTCATCCTCACCTACTCTCAAAGGAACCAAACTCTTTTAAGTTAGGAGAAGAGAATTGGTAGTTATACTCCTTGACTTATGGTAATCGTTCAACATTACGTTAGATTCATTTGAAGTCTGCTCATTATCCAGTTACTGAGATAGATCAGGGTTCCAACCGTGTAATGTCAGAGAGTGCCTCATCACTTGGAGATTGGATGGTGGCCACTACCAAGCACCCGTGAGTGCTCATCACTCGATATTCTATAGCTTATTTCAGTGTAAGTTTAAATTAGCAATTCGACGGAAAATGAGTTTTTTTGCAAATAACCTCCTAAGATATCATATTTGTAGATAATCCTCTATATGATCCATATTTGCATATAAAGTCATTAATTATAGTATTATTTATATATAACCTCTTCACCCATGTGAGTGTACTTTTAATTTCATCTTAATCGAAATATTGTTATCTTATATTGAATATGTGAAAGCTATTAAATAAAAGTATTGATAATATCTTCAATTAAAATACATGCACCTCACAAGAAAAATCATATAAACATCTATTCATAAACTAGTTGTATATATTTAACATCAAAAAAATTATTTCTATTTCTATGTAGAGTTAAAATATTTTGATTATGATGAAATTCAAAATAAATCATATAGTTAAGGGGTTATATGCAAATATAATCATAGTTAAGGAGGTTATATGCAAATATGAATAAGAGATAATCTACAAAAAAGATATCTTTTAGAGGGTTATTTGAAAAAAATCCAAAAAACACAAATAACTTATTTTAATTAAAATAAAAAAAATAAATAGTTTTTTATAAAATAAAGATTCATTTAACTTTTTTATGTATTCTTTTTTTAACTTATTTTATCTATTTTTTTGTTTAGTGTAAATGGAATATCAATCCAGTTGCCAAAGTAAAATGTCTTTTATTGTGGTATAAGCATTTTGAATCCCTTATGCTAGTAAGCAATCCCATTATCAAAAAGTATTATAATATTTTCTTAATACAGTTTATTGGGTCAAAATCTGGTCCATCACCATCATAACCTTGTGCCTAGTATCGGAAGGCTGAAAAATAGTAAAACTATAAGAAAGAACACTGTTTAAGGGCCTTCGGCGATGATCTGGTAGATCTCCCTCTGATGCTTAAGTTAAAAGACTGAGAATTTAAGAAGGAGGCAGGACAAGATTGAGTGTTGGAGAGTGTACCTGGCAAGGTCGAATCGTGAGTTATTATATAGTAATTCAAGGGCTTCTTACGAGCTGATTATGATCGGGAAAAGTAGATCCTTAGGGCCCATGATCAGAAAGAGACTGTTTTGAAAAGACCGAATCCGAGACGGATCCCCAGATTCATCATAGTCTGCCTGCGATTGGTGGTTGCCTCGAAGAGTAGGATTTGTATCCAGGCAAGTTTATGGATTTGCCTTGATCTGCCCCGGGTCATGGTTGGACTGGGCCGAGAAAGGCGGAATCTCCCTATAAGGATAGGCCTTGGTCTAGTCGATCCAAAGGTCCTGCTAGGGGGAGGATTCAGATGCCTCCTCAGCAAGCCTGAAGCAATGGCTGAGTACTTTTAGTGGTGAAGCTTTTTGGGTCTGATTTTGGGCCTTCCTAGTTCGAATTTTGGATGAAGGCGGTCTCTTACCAATTCACATTGAATTATATGTGCGATGTGCATGCCGCATCCTTAAGTAGAATTTTTTTCGGAGAATTGAGATGAACTAGGATGTAAGTACTCTGACCATGAAGTTCCGATCTAGACATGCATGAGTCCGACTTGCTGCACTGACATTCAGTGCAGTTGGTTAAAAATAATATTGTTTGAAAAATGTTTAGGTACGCCCCGAGATGTCCCACATATCTGTACAGGCTAATATCAGATTTGACGACTCAAAAAAAGAATCTGAAAAATTGAAAAGTCCTTATTGGGCTCAGCCCATTAAACACATTTTTAATGTTCATTGGGGGGTCAATCTTTTATTTTTCAGATTTTTTGAATCGTCTCTGTACGGATGTGTGGGACACCTCGGGGCCCACCTAAAAAAAATAATAATAATTTTTTTTAACCCACTGCACTGACCCTCAGTGCTACCCGCCATGCATATATGCATCCAATGCACCTGTTCAGATCTTCCTTAAATAGCTTTCTTGTCACCGTAGATGTCAACTTCCCAAACTAAACCGAACGATAGGGTGTGAACTGGACGAAAACTGTCCGTTTCTAATGCACAAGTTATAAATTCCTCAAAATCGGGCTGCTGTTGGATTTGCCAGACATGTCTGATGGTCATCAGAATCAGATTTTGCAAAATCCGAGGTGCCCATAGAAGCCCGAGCATTTATGAGCTTCTAATGGGCCTACATCAAACCAATGTGGAACTGAAGCTCAATAGCCTTCAACGCTCAAAGAGCAAACAGCGATTTCAGCAAAGGCAACTACCTGAGAAAGATCATAGAGGGATTCCTGGTTACAAAGTTGCCAGCCAAGAGAATTCAAGTCATAGCTTAACAGTAGTTCAAAGGATGCACATTGCACATGTCATGAACATGGTTTGCTAAGACTAGAACCATAAATAAACTCCAGCACTAGTAAAGAAAGAAGACAACAGATTTAATAGCTAGTACTCAAATATCCACGACTAAAGGGGGATATAATAGCAGTGTAGAACCTGTACCTGATATGCAGAGTACAGAGTCAAACTCTAGCTATGTTCCTCACCATCTACAGTTCAACCATTTCCAACTTCCCTTTCTTCAGTCACATAAGCCACCAGCAATTCAAAAAATGCAACACCTTTCCTCAACAAGATCTCTATGCGAATGCAAGAAGACAAATAGGCGATGGGAATGATTCTTTAAAGTAAAACTTTCTATGTCAAACATGTGAGTGGAATAATATTCTCAAACAAGGAGATTTAAACGATATCTCTATTGGCAGTAGGTGTATCATTGAATTAGGACAATCATTGCAATATTCTTTTTCAAGAAGAAAGGAGGACAAAAAATTCTCTCTGAACATGGTTATCCGAAACGGATAAAAAAGAATTGAAGATATGACATTTGACTCCGGGTACATTAAAAATAGACCTATAATCAATTGACCAATAATCTATCAGTGTCAAAAAATAGACCTATAATCAATTTACTTCCATTATAAAGGCCAGTTATGATGAATTGCCCTGCTAGGCCTTTTGAATAAAATTTAAGAAAACAACTTCAGAGAACCCATACCATAACTGTTAACTGCAAGCCTCCAGTTACCGCACTCAACATTCACACAAATCCTTCACTACTCGAACAAAAATGTCAGGAGCATTATCTACTCAACTATGGTCCATCTTTAGTAGTGCAGTCCCCAACGTTGAGCTCCATGATCCTTGTGGATAAGTGCAAACCCAGTTCTAGACACAGTTTCAACAGTTCAACCAAAAGGATCTCAACTTCATAAAGGATAAAGTTGAAGCAACCTGAAAGGGATCTGCCCTTGTGAAGTGCACTTGTGTTTAGAAAGCCTGAGTAATACAGGCTTCATTGCATCCCAGATGCCACCCATACATCAGTGCGAGCATCACCCCCATTCAAACAAAAACCTGAAAAGCATTATCGACAGATCTGCAGTCCATAGTAATGCAGTGCCTGATGTCTCCAAGACTCTCTGTCTGAACCCAAACAACGCAGAAAAGGGAACACTGCTGGGCACATGATTTCAACCGAAGGCTCCCAATGCACTTAAGTATAAACTAGATTCAATCTGAAAGGTATCGGTCCCTGTGAAGTGCATTTGTTGGTTTTGCAGAACCCATCAATTAGGCATTTCATTAGTTCATCGATACCCAAGTCACACTCCCCACGTTAACCACTTATGGAACTACAAAGTAGCAGCTGGGAATCCAGAAATATGAGGAAGCATCCTCTTTTACCCAAGAGATGCAATTTAGTGAAATATGATGAGAGAAAGAACCAGAAATTTCATTGAGACAATCCCTCTGTTCTCATTTCTGTGTATATCCGATCCAACATCTCATAGACTTGACTTGACATTGGATGCACTTTTCCACCGGCTAAAAACTCGTGAGGAATTTGGTCCACCTCAACGACACTGCATCCAGCATTCTTTTTCACGCCAAGTTCACCCATCATTCTTCTCATCCTCATAGCATTATCCCATTGACTGGAAGATGCATATATGTTTGATGCAAGCACGTATGTGCCACTATCTCTGGGCTCCAACCTAGCGAACTCCTTATGCATGTCCTCATTCATCGAAGTATGATGCCGATGTATACCAAATCCACTGAGAAGAGCCCCCCACACAAAGACATCAGGTTCCATCGGCATTGACTCAATAAGTTGTTGAGCCTCCTCCAGATGGTTTGCCCTACTGAGAAGATCAACCATGCAGGTGTAGTGCTCAATTGTAGGTTTCGACCCATAAACACAACTGATGCTATTAAATATTTCACGTCCTCTGTCAACCAACCCAGCATGTGAACAAGCAGATAAGATTGAAACAAAAGTAATGTTGTTGGGTTTAATTTGCAATGTTTCCATCTCAGTAAACAAATTAAGTGCTTCATGTGAACGCCCATGTATAGCCAACCCATAAATCATTGAAGTCCATGTACAGACATCTCTTCTCTGTGTCTTTTCAAACACCAACTTTGCCCCTCGTAGATATCCACATTTTGAATACATGTCTATCAGTGAACCCCCAAGTGTATCATCCAACATTATTTCTTGCCTCTCAATATAGCCATGAATCCAGGTCCCCTGCTCAAGAGCCCCCAGATGGGCACACGACGAGAGCACGCTGACTAGTATGGCTTGGTTGGGTCTCACCCCTTCAACAAGCATCCCTTTGAATGCCTTCAGTGCCTCGTCAAAATGGCTGCTCTGCGCGAAACCAGATATGATTGCACTCCACGTACTAACTTCCCGCTGGGGAGGTCGGCCGAGGAGCTCCCATGCGATTCCAACGGACCCGAGCCTTGCATGTGCCCCAATCATCGTGTTCCATGACACAATGTCTCTCTCAGGCATCTCCTCGAACAACTTGCAAGCAAGTTCCATTGATCCAAGTTTCACATAACCTCCAATCAGGGCATTGTATGTTCCCGTATTCTTACAGGGCATCTCTTCGAACAACTGACGGGCTGCTTCTAGAAGCCCGCACTTCACGTACCCACCGATCATCGAATTACACAGGACGCAATCTCTTTCAGGAATTTCGTCGAACAGGAGGCGAGCATCACCGATTTCACCGAATTCAGAGTACATGCTCACCAACGCACTACAGATGTAAGGATCCAAAGAGAACCCCGAACGCAACACCCTCCCATGGATTGCCTTCCCCGTCCCCACGGCCGAAAGAAGAGCACAAGCCTTGACAACAAAGGGGAAGGTGAACTTGTCGGGCTGGGAGCCCTCACCGCATTCTATTGCCATCCGAGCGTAGAGCGAGAGCGCCCTTTCCGGGAACCCTGCGTTCACTAGGCCCTGTACCATGGAGTTGTAGGCGAAGGAGCCGGGCACCTCCATTTGGGCAAAGAGCAAGGAGGCGAAGCGCAGGTCCCGGACCGGGGAGGACGCGGAGAAGGCGACTAGGGCGGAGACGGAGAGCAAGTGGTTAGAGATGCCGGTGTGGACGACCTGGGCGAGGATTTGCTTGAGATGGGCCACGCTTCTGCAGCCTCTGGAGAGCTGGTAGAGCTTCCTTCCAAAGGATGGCGGCATGGGTTTCTCAAATTTAGGTGGCTTGCTCACATCTCCATGAAATTTCTTCATCGGATTGAGATGCGGAAGGAATCTACCCATCCACCGCCACCCGGGAAAGAGCTGGTTTTGGCGGCTTCGTTCATACTTGGCCAACTAAGACCATCTGACAGAAAAAAGGAGGGAAAAAGGGAAATGGTACCTACTGAAGGTTGTGGATGGTTCTATCCAAGATAAGATACTCTCTGAGTCATTTCATCAAACATCTGGTCGTTCAATGCAAAAGATAAGACAGCGGCCCTCTCTGCAGATCCCTGTGCTCCACAGAATCTCAAAACAGCACCTTTCAACGAGACAGTTAACTTTCTAGACCAGATGACCCGCTCCCTCAATCCAGATATTATCTTCCTGTCGGAAACAAAAACAGATCAGAACAAAGCCAACAAGTTCTTTCACGGCAGAAATATCAAAAATTCTTATGTTTGTAACCCTGTGGGCAGATCTGGTGGGTTATGGTTATGGTGGAATACCAGTACGAATCTGCATATTCTTCAAGCAAAACATAACTGGATTCTGGGTGTTGCTGATCCCACCTCCCACAATCATAGGTGGCACATCCTATTTCTGTATGCCCCTCCACGGCCTAAAGAAAGACAGAGGTTTTGGGAAGAGATTTTGCTAGTTATGAACAAAATCAATGGACCCATTGTAGTCATGGGAGACATGAACTCTGTTCTTAATCCAGAGGATAAAGATGGGGGCAGTAGAGCTGACAATCGACAACTGAAGCATTTTAGAAACTTTGTGAACAATGCCAAGTTGATGGACTTGGGTTTTGTGGGGCCTCTATACACATGGTCTAACAGGAGATCAGCCAAATTCCACATAAGAGAGAGACTGGACTGGGCTCTGGTCAATGCAGAATGGAGACTCAGATATACCTCTGCCACAGTGCACCACCTCCCCAAATGTTGCAGTGATCATAACCCAATTTTACTCAATACAGCAGGATTCAGGAAAAATAAATGCTTACCCTTCAAGCTAGAATCTATGTGGATTAAGCACCCACAATTTGAAGAAGTGATTAAGTCAGCTTGGAACTCCAATCCATCCTTCTCTGAGCATTACCAAGATAAGATCTATCACTTCCAGCAGCAAATTCGAAAGTGGCACAGAAAAAATTTCCCTAATGTGGTGAAAAGAATTGAACAGATCAAGCATCAACTCACCCTCCTCTCTAATACCTCAATTACCCAGGACAATATCAGAAAAGAACAGCAGCTCCAACAAGAACTTGAGGATTTATTTGATAAACAAGAGGAATTCTGGAAACAAAGGGCTAAATCCCATTGGCTTACTGAGGGGGATCGGTGCACGCGCTATTTTCACATTAAGACCCTCAATAGGAGAAAGGCTAATGGAATTGCCTGGATACAAAAAGGTAATGGTGAATGGACTGGCAATCTGGAGTCCATCAAAGCTGAATTTGTGGAATACTTCACCAATCTATTTAACTCCTCCAATCCTCCGCAATTACCTACTAAGTTCCAAATGTCAAACCCCAGAATTTCCAATGCTGATATGGAGAGTTTCAATAAACCACCATCTGACGAAGAAATCACTGAGGCATTTAGGAAGCAAGCCCCTCTCAAGGCACCTGGGCCAGATGGATTACCACCCATCTTCTATCACAAGTATTGGCATATTGTCCAAGAAGATGTTTCTGCTCTTATCAAACACATTTTCCAGAATGGCACACTCCCGACAGGTATGAATCACTCTACCATTACTCTAATCCCTAAGATCTCGACTGCCAGTAATCCTTCCCAATTCAGACCCATCAGTCTTTGCAACACTGTGTACAAGAGTATCACAAAGATTCTGGCATCCAGACTACAGCCTTTGCTACATAAAGTATTATCCCCATACCAAGGAGCTTTCATCCCCAGGAGGCAAATCACTGACAGTATTGTTATTCTCAAAGAAACCTTGCACTCTCTCCATAAGATGAAGGGGAGAACAGGGGTATTTGCTATGAAGTTGGATATCTCTCGAGCATATGACAATATTGAGTGGGCTTTTATAAAGAGTTTGCTATCAAAGCAGGGATTCAAAGGAGAAAATTTTAATCTTGTGATGAAGTGTATCACTAGTGCAACTTATTCCATCAATATCAATGGTGAACCAACTGGTTATATCTACCCTAAGAGAGGAATTCGGCAGGGCTGCCCCATTTCACCATACATATATATTTTATGTGCTGAAGCTCTCTCTTCATTACTCAAGAGTGCACAAGATCAGGGCAAAATCAGAGGCTTCAAAATTAATGCTCAAGCCCAAGCAATCAATCATCTCATGTATGCAGATGATGTCTTCCTCTTTGGTAGAAATACTGAAACTGAAATGACTGAAATTATGCATTGCCTCAATACCTATCTGCAATGCTCTGGTCAGGCTATCAACAAAGAGAAATCTGGCATTATCTTTAGTCCCAACACTCCTACTGCCATTCGTGAGAAACTCTGTGAGTTGAGTGGCATTGAACCGCTGAGATCGGAAGGTCTTTACCTTGGAGTACCTATCTGGTCCAGTAGAGCGAAATGTAAACAATACCAGTATTTGGAGGACAGGCTGAGGCAACGGATGGCCAACTGGAAGACAAATACCTTATCTACTGCTAGGAGAACAGTTTTGATCAAATCCACACTCAGTGCCATTCCAGCACATATAATGGCTACCAGCTTACTCCCCAAAACTACCCTTCACAATCTCAACAGGATCCAAAGGGAATTCTGGTGGGGTGAGAATAGAAAGTTACACCTAATCAGCTGGAGTAAAATCACCAGGCAGAAACGTCAGGGTGGATTAGGCATCAGAGATTTTACTCATTATAACAAAGCTTTGGTTATGAAATTAGTATGGAGATTTTTGAATGATTTCCATAGTCCTTGGAGTTGTATGCTCAGAGATAAATATCTTGGAGGATACTCTTTCTGGGAAATCAACACACCAGCAGCCCCTTCTGATGTATGGTCTGCTATGCTTGCTGTCAGGAAAGATATGGTTAATCGAGTGCGATGGATTATCAGATCAGGATATAGCATAAATATTTGGACTGACAGATGGATCCCTGGACTGTTTGCCCCTCCTAACATGAACAGATCTTATATGGGCTACAGTCCTCAGAAAGTATCCGAATTGATCAGCAATGGGAAGTGGAAGACGGATCTCATTCAAGAGCTATTTGATTCTGATTCTCAAGAAGTGATACTTAGCATTTTATTGCCTCAGACATATAACAATGGAATTGATTTGGTAATCTGGCCTTTTACCACTGATGGTCAGCTTAATACTAAATCCGCATATAGATGTCTGTTGGATGGAGCCACCACATCCACGTCTGGTGATCAACCTATCTGGAAGCTGCTTTGGAGACCCAAGGTCACTCAGCTCATCCCCCCTCGAATTATCCATTTTCTGTGGAAAGCTCTACATCAAGGTATCCCTACAAATGACAGAGTGGGACGTTTATTACATGGCATTGACAGAATGTGCCCAGTGTGTCCCCAGCACCCGGAAACTATCCAACACATTCTCTTCTCTTGTCAGATTGCGAGAGCAGCTTGGTTTGCCTCCATTTTCTCTTTTCATTCAGACTCTCATACCAATTGTCTGGAAGAACTCTTACCTGGTTGGCTTAATCCTCAAATGGTGAATGATCAGCCTTATTTAACAGCTATGCGAATAGCTATCATCTGGGAGGTATGGAAAGCTAGATGCAAACTAATTTCGGAGGGCATCAACACTCATCCCATCAGCATTGTGAGTAAGGCTACCGGTAATGCTAATTCTTGGATTGAGAACCTTTCTGGTGGCAGTACTAATCTGAATGTCTCGGCTGTGAAGCCCCATTGGCAACCACCTCCGGTTAACCATTTCAAAATCAATGTCGATGGCGCTGTGTCCCCCACACATATTGGTGCTGGTGTTATTATAAGAGATTCGATGGGATATCCTGTCTGCTGCTCCACCCATGTCTGCAGAGGATCCAATTCTCTCCTTAGCGAAGCTATGGCTTTCTGGCACGGTTTGAGTGCGGCAGCTTTCTTCGATTTCCCTGTTGTAGTTGAAGGAGATGCACTGTCCATAATCAGTGCTATTCAGGGCTCTTGCCCCCCTCACTGGGCGTGCTTATCCATCATTTTGGATTGTCAACATTTGTTAACCCAGCACCCCAATTTATCGTTATCGTTTGTCCCCCGTTCTGGTAATCATGTTGCTCACTCGTTGAGTAAGCTGGCTATCAGCTCCAACGATGGCACAAACTGGAATGGCCCCCCTTTCCCTGCTTGTATCTCGGAGCCGCTCGCTGTGGACAGACTCCCATGCTCTGTTCCAGGTTCCCCTGTTTCCGCCCCTGTGTTTTCAGCTGGTGCTTAATGAATATCCTATTTGATTTCAAAAAAAAAAAGCACCTTTCAACGAGACCCATTTGCTGACAGCTGCCTCCTTCCAATATGCCCGTCTCATGTTCCACAGCATCAAGAATCCAGATGTCTTCCACTGGGAACTCCATGGACTGACTTAAGAAACAAGTGTAGCCACCCATCTGTAGTGTTAGCCAGTATTGTGAATTGACTGACTTTATATCCATTTGATTCATGGACTCTGCGTGACAATTTTCCCTTTTCTTAGTATCAGCTATCTTAAGGGCGTGTTTGGCAAAACTTCTACTTAAAAGTTACTTTCGTCTTCCACTTCTCACGAATGAATTGAGAGATAAATGTTATAACTAATTTTGATTTGTTAGAAAAGTCAATCCTTTCGTAACAACCTTACTTTTTCTCCAATCTTAGAAGCTATCTCCTTGTAACTTTTGGTTGGATGTCAAAACACGAGTAAAATACCACATAAATGACTTCCAAGATCCAATGACTTGCACAAAAAAAAAAAACAAAAAAAAAATGCAAAAATACTTCCAAATGAAAACTACACCAAGCACGGCCTAAGAGATGTATTGACTGGATGCCAAGAGATTGATGTGGAGTTGATCATAAATGAGAACTGAACTGGGTCCAATACTTGGGCCAGCGGATGAGAAATGTCTTCCAGATGGCATCTGATGTGGGACAAGGTTACAAGGAGACTGGCTCTGGCTTAATCATGCTGTTCAGACAGCAGCTGTCAGTGGCTTTGGCTTATCAACCATTTTCTACATGGACTTGAACATTTGGCAGGGTCACCTAGACTGTAGAAATTAGAAAAGAACTGTGCCATATAAATACAAAGCAACTTTCTTTGTCAAAGAAGGGAAGGGAAAAAGTGCTTCAGTGATTTGTATCCACAGAAATGCACATTGAAGCAGAAGAAACTCCTCCAAGTCAGCTTAAGCACCGAGGGTAGTTTCATTTCAGGTGCTTTCATCTGTCTAATTACCAAATTCTACAAATCTTGCTCTCTGGTTCCTATATTTCCTTTGTCATTGTTGCAGGGCCCGCAGTTGAGCATATAAAAGGTTACTTATCTGCAGGTTGAATACCATTCATCTTTGTCCCTGTCAACATGGATAATCAGATAACAGAAACCAAACACTGAAGTTATCTCACAACACATTCTTAGTTAATCTGCTTATGGTTCTAAGGGATCTTTTTTAGGATTTTTATATGTGATGGTATTGGGGGAGATCATACCCATCAATCAATCAGTTAATGACCATCTAAGTGGCATTAACACATACTGGTATGTGTAGATATGGTACAGATGTATGCCTAATGCTTGCTCACATGTTTAACTATGGAATGTACGTTATGGGTGGATAAGCAAAAACATGAGTATCCATATCCGTACTTTAACTTTCGAAAAGGAATAGATTATCAGATCGTCTGCTGTTGTACATCTCTGGTTACAGTTCTCTCCAATCCTACCAAGTTCAGAAAGGGGGTATCTGCGGACCATGTATGGTATCCTTTCTGTGGATTTGAATTCTGCATCTATCAAAAGAGGGATGGAGTGTGATTTGCACATCCTCACTTTTTTCTACTGACATTGATCTCCAGTTGAAAATGCAGAAGCCAAAATGCCATTGTAATGGGTGCAAGGAAGATTAGAATTTGAGTAATACTTACGGCACCACATGGGATGCAGTCTTTAAAAAAAAAAAATTCAAGATCACGCTCATCATGTCAAACATGTTCATATAACTCGATCTCGGATCAGATGACCAAAAAATTCTTAAAAATCAAAAACAGAAATGTTGGAGCTTGGTTTTTTATTTTTTAGAATTTTTTAAATCGTCTTCTCTAAGATCAGATTATGCGGACATGTCGGACATGATAGTTCTGATCTTAAATTTTTTTCAAAAAAACTCTTTTTTTTGCCAAGTATTACTCTTTGAATTTGAATTAAGTTCAAGATGGGTAATATCTCACCTGCATTCTTGCTTGGGCTTTTGCTTGCTTCTCTAATATTTGCATCCATACCGAAAGAGTTTGTGCCGTGGTGAAGTAACTAATATTCTTTTGAGCTTATCCTTGCAGGACAAATCATCTTCTCTTAGAATTGGGTGTTTATACTCAAATAGCTTCTTTTATTTTTCCCTTGTGCCTTATTGAAGTAACAAAAACTCTTTTGAGGTTTGCTAATAACGTGAATCATCCTCTAGTGGATGTTAGCAAGCATTAATGGTTCGAATCGATTCTTTTATTTTCTATCCTCTATTGCTGTCTCAATTGAGCTTTGCTTTCTTCCTTTGGGTTCGTATATGCAAAATTAATACTTATTTGGGTTCAGATGGGGTGCATGCCCAGTGAATTGTGCACGGCACGTTTGTGGGTGCGCAGCAAATATTTCGCAATAATTAATACTTATTTGGGTTCATATATATGCTTCTGCGGAAGCGACCCGAGGCAAATTTTTGACGGTACGATCTTCCTAAGTGGGTGTCGGTAAACGTTTGTCACCTGATCTCTACTAGACCTCATGTGCTGTGGGTCAGTCATATTATCGAGCTTCTAGAAAGTTGTACAGTCTTCCAAAGAATAATTCCACAGGACCATAAGCATCACTTTGACAAAAGAATAAAAGAAGAATAAGAAATCTTATTCTTAGAATAAGATTAATTCTAACTTGATAGACGGAATAAATTATGCTGCGTCAGACTTATTCTTTAGACAAGAAGAATAAGCAATTTCATCTTAAACTCAAGAATTACTTATTCCACCTCTTTTGTCAGTAAATCTTGTCTCGTACCGCTATCAAAGTGAAATAACCATTCTTCAAGCCTAAGCAATTTCGAGATAAGTAATTCCGGATAATTCATTCTCCTAATAACCTTTATGTACAAAGTATGTATCTCTAGGTACAATAACTAACTGATCTTGCTGATCTTTCCACTTGACACCTTACGCTAACATGTCCGGTTTACATTCTCTTTCTTTCACATTGGATCTCATGTTAGTTTGAGTGTTGGAGTGTTATTTTTTTCAATTTTGTAGGTCATTTTGAAGGAGTAGACATAAGATCCGACCTATTTATCTGTATACTTATCCATCAACCTTATTGGGTTCTGCGAGGGTCTGAATATGTGCTGCGAGAAAATGGACAGTGATGTCCCCTGCTCATGTCACTCATCCATGTTTATAGTAAGAATCGAAGCATAAAAAAAACTATAAATTCTAATAATTAACATCTTAATTGATAATAAAAATGTGAATAATGAAAGACTTAGCACCATCCCATAGATTTTTTTTAAGACTTCCATTCTCCCAATGGAATGTTCGAGTCAGATGTTGCGGATTTTACTTGCAAATGAAATAAAATGCACCACACTGTGCATGCTGATGGGAACTCAGAAAGATGAATGTGGGATGAAGATGATGCGACCAATAATATTTCCCTTAATTTCGTCCCTACAAATCTTGCGTGCCGTGTGATGAACCTGGGAAACACAGATGTTGCTTCTTTAGAGAGAAGAAATCATACTTGGAATTTGCAATAGTTCCTTTTTTCCTTTATCCACAGTAAAAGCCCCAAAGACTACACATAGGTTATGCCTTCAGTACATAGTTTGAAGATGCAACTCCGCTTATTCTTCTTGTGAAATTTATTACCATGTGATCAACAAGAAGTAACTCGAGGACTTCTACACAGGTTATGCGTTCTTCAATGATGCGGTTTGCAGATGCAACTCTACAAATTCTTCTTGTGAAATTTGTTACCACCAGTTGCAATCTCGTGTGATTCACAGCGAGTTAACATATTTGAATAAAAAGTTTATAATTAATATAAGTGAAGTGAATTTTTTATACTTTTTGAAAGAATGAATAAAATAATTATAAAAAATATATATTCAACAATACTAACATTTTTTCTATAAATATTAAGTTAGCTGTTTAGTAAATATTAAAAATTTAAAATCATTATATCCAATTAAAATATAGATTGAGAGAGAAAATTAAAAAGTGAAGTGATGGTTATTATTATTATCCTATGATATTACCATGTGATCACCAAGTATCATGCGGAGTTCTACAAAGAAGAAAGGAGAATAACGACAGTCCTTTCTCTTTTATTGCAACCGCACATAAAGCTCTACAATAATAACTTGGAAGCCTAATTATAATTACAATATATAGAAAGCAACCTGACGTTTATTATAGTCTATCCAACTATATACATTGTACACGAGTTCAACGTTTATTGTAAGAAAAATAAATTGGCATTCTTCGCCAAAAGTTTTTAGATTTGTGGTCCATCCTCTAGGACCAACAAATTATTCCTCTTGACATTATTTATAGTATAAACCTCCCCATCTCGAGGGTAAAATCCAAACGGACTTGGCTAAATCACGCAACCGATTCTACCCGATAAGCTAATTCCAATATGTCAATCCACAGGATATATATCAACTTCCCATTAGAGATTGCATCAAAGGCAGGCGTGTAGACAAGTGACGAGACCACTGACAGAAAGGTATGCCATCTTTCTGTCGACATCACACCTTGTAAGAACTTTGTGGATCAGGAATTCAGGATTCCTCAACAGTTACCTCACCAGTTTCTAATAAAGATGTAGATTCTACTTCCCTATGTACATATAAATGTTTTTGAAGATGGCTGTTCCGGTTTTATTCCGGTTGGATCCAATTGAGGGCGGCTCAAGAAGCCCGCAGCTCACTTTAAAAGTGTCATGTGCGACGATCACGTGAGCCCCTTGCAAGTGCTCGGCAGGACACGTAGGACTGTGAGTCCCAAGGGGCGGCCCCAATAGGTCTCAAGTAGAAGGTCACACTTCTCGAGAGGACAAAGTTAACTCCTAGGGGGTTCATTATAACCTCTTGAGAGGAGGCAGGCTCTCAAGAAGATTTATCCCGCCTTTTCTAGAAGGTCGAACTCTCGGATGGGTTCAATTTTTCGCTATCCACTTGGCGATAAGGCCAAGGCTCCCTACCAAGTTGTAAATATAGAGACCCCGACTCTCTGAGAAGGAAGGATACTCGGGATGATTCAAATTCTTTTTTTCTCATCACTAGATAGGAAGTACGATCAAAACACAGCAACTGTTCAATTGTGGCAGGCCCAATGATCTCCGCCATTTCAAGGAGAAGGAGGCTGTAGACACCAGCTAGTCCACCCATAGTCACCCTCAATCATGGGTCCTAAATCGTGAAGATCCTCTAATGCTTACAAGCAGATGGTATAAATAGACAGATCTCTCTCTAGAACAAGGTACACACATTGATACCTAAAAATCCTTAACTTACTAGCTACCTTTAACAGTCTGACTTGAGTATTAGAGAGTCTTTCTCCACTTAGGGGAAGGAATCCAGACTATACTTTGATACATATAGGCTCATCACGTGAAAGAAGAACAAACAGGACAATCATCCGCTCCCCCTAGTTCTCTCCCTCTACAATTTCCAAGGTCACATAACAGAGGTATTCGTCTCAAGGGCATTTTACACAGTATAACAGCCCTAATAATCGAAGACTAGTGCAGATTCTTCACAGGGCTTTTGAGAATATCCCGATCTATACCTTAGCTAGTTTGCTGGCCGGTTTTCATGAGCTGCTCTTGACAAGTTGCCCGTGTAAAGTTAGGCCACTCGACGTGCTAGGGTCACAGTGCAGAAGTAGAAATCAAATCAAATCAAACTCTTCCACAACTCTCAGCATCCGTTCTTAAGAACGCAAATAATATCATCTGTTCAGATGTCGACCTTTAGCAATGGAACAAAAGCCTTAGATCTTCATATGCTCTTAATTAAAAAAAATATTTGCTGCAATATCTTCGGATATTATAATTACAACTATCGTCAAATCATAAGATCAAACAATACTTAGGATAGGTTTGTTATAATTTCTTCATATTCTTTTCTAGAGAAAGTCAACAACTTTTTTTAGAATCTCATGTTTTTTTAAGATAGTGGAAAAATATGTGTTAAGATGTAAGAAAGAATGAGGGGGTGCCACTTATCTGCACGTTAGCTATGATGCCAAAAGGTGTAATGATTTTTACCTCTATTTCACATTTATCCATGTAATCTAAGGGGCCTAACTCTAACAAATGCACCCTTAGTCATTGCATCCACCCCCTCCCCCACAAAAAAAAAAGGGACATTAGTTTTTTCAGTCAAATATTCTAATTGGCCGAGTATGTATATGTTCTCTCAAGTGAGGATCCGTTCAACTCCAGGAGAGGATAATATATGTTTCTCTGGTGACATATATCCATGCAGCACTGGATCTCCAAGAAAATAAATTTCAAGATTGTATAACTTAGAGTGAAAAAGGGTTTTTTATGCATCCGACCATCCTTAAACATATGATGTCTCTATTAATATGGTCAAACCGCAGCTTTACGGTTGAGGGCATTCTTATCATTTTCGCTATTTGTTCCATCTAAAGATTCTAAACTGAGATGCAGAAGGTTTATTTCTACTTGGCAGTGAGTGACTGAGTATTGTGGGGTTGTTGGCAGTACAAGGTACGCATACGGGACGAATGGATTATACGGTGTGCCTGCACGGTAGGGTTGTGCATAATTCGGTTCAAATCGAAAAATTGAACTAAACCGAGTGATTTGGTTCGGTTTGGTTCGAGGTCACATTCGGTTCGGTTCGATTTCATAAAATTGTGAAATTGAATTAAATCGAAAAATTGAATAAATTGATTTTTAAACTAATAAATATTATATATATATATATTAATATTTTAGTATCATATACATATTTATGTATAAATATATATTTTTAAATTTTAATTTTAATATTAAATATATATATATATATATTTAATATGAATAAAATATAATTTTTAATTTGAATCGAACCGAATCGAAATTTCTTGATTCGATTCAATTCGATTTCTAAATGTCAAACCAAATCAAATCGTGCACACCCCTACTGCTCCGAGATGCCGTCGGCATTGAGGAGGGTTACATAATTGGTGGTCCTGTCGTTATCAAATATTATTGCTTTAAGATCATTTTCCAAAAAAAAAGAATGATTGCTTTGAGACTTCTTTCCTGGTTTAGTAAAAGGGACTATTACCATCCCAGAGATGAATAGACGTCTCAAATGAGATGACATGGTTCTACAAGTTGGAAAATTTTGTAAGGAAAAGGAAAAAAGGAAAGAAAGAAAGGGCTGCCGCACTACACCTTGATGAGGACAAATCTTGTCGCATGGGGCAACTTCATCAGTAATTGTGCAGTTGTGTGTTTAGGTCAGCCACATATAAATCTTCTTCTATTGAAGGCAGAATCGCAGACTATGGACATACGGTCTTTTTCCATTATAATCGATTAATTGGAACAAAATTTAATAACAGGATTCATTTATTTTACCATCATTATCGCTCTCAAAAGTGCTCTGGCTTGTTGTTTCTCCTCCTCTTAAGAAGAATTAAAATAATAGATCAAATGAATTTTTGCTCCCAGCTTGTTCCCATTGGCCATTAGTACTGCTCTCATCACAGCTCCTTGCAGCTATACGATAAAACACAGGTTGGACTGGATGTACAATCCTGTTATTTTTAGCTCGACCACGTCCCAAGTTTGATCTTGGTTAAGTATTTGTCAAATTAGATAAGTTTTTAATAATCAAATTACTCGCACCCGTTGCACCGTGAGTGGGCAGCCAATCGGACGGCTGCAGCAGCACAATTACAAACTTATACATACATATATATGAAAAATATCATTTATTGTTGAATAAGAATTAAAAGAATTAAGTCCTTTATTAGTTTAGGACACCCTAACTCCTTCATTCTCTCACTTGGACTATAACCAATCATCTTCATATTTGATCATCATCTTATATGAGTAACGTTCAAAAACTATTTAAACCAAAGGCTCTGTCCGTGAGTATGCAATAGTATCTACAGATAGAACTCTTTCAATGAGAATATTTCCTCGAACAATCATCTCTCTGATCAAGTAAAATTTTCGTAAAATATGCTTTGACTTTTGATGACGCCTGAGTTTCATAGTTTGCACTATTGCCCCATTATTGTCACAAAATAAGGACACTGGATCAGAGATACTGGGCATTATCTCAAGCTCAATAATGAATTTCTTCATTCATATTGTTTCCTTTATTGTTTTTAAGACTGCAATATATTCTGCCTCGATAGTAGAATCGACTGTCGTACTTTAGTTGGAACTCTTCTAACTCACCGTTCTACCATTCAGGACAAAATGATATCCTGATGTGAACTTACTGTCATCATGATCTGATTGAAAGCTAGAATATGTGCATCCTATAACTTTCAAATCAAAACCTCTATAGATCAAAAACATGTCATTAGTCCTTCTTAAGTACTTAAGAATATATTTCACAGTTGTCTAATGTTGTAGACCTAGATCACCCTGGCATCTGCTGGATATGCTCAAACCATTCGCCACATCACGTTGAGTACATAACATCGCATACATGATAGACCCAATAGTTGAAGCATAAAGTACCTTACTCATGTACTCTCTCTCCTTAGGTGTCTTTGATGACATATTCTTATAGAGAGATTTCATATCTCATCGGTATGAAACTTGTAGCGACCCGCCACCCTATAATCGGAGATCCGATTACTAAATGGGCATCAAATCATTAAAAATTAGAGTCAAACTAGGATCTCAATAAGTTTGGGAAATAAATGATAAACTAAGTTAAACATCCACATCACATCGAATTGTAAAGGAAGTGCATAAATTAAAAATTATTACAATTCGACTTGACTCAACAAATAATTATATATTCCAACTGAAAAGAAATAATTAAGTATACAGGCTAGAAAAAAAAATAACAACTACATCGGGGCATATCCCAGAACAGTGGCCACTGACGCGCAACCCGAGACAACACTCTCCTCGCTATACCTGTCTGGAACCTTCACCTGAAAATTGTTAGTATTAGATGGTCTCAAAGCCCATCCGATATTGTGTACTTATTCAGATTATTAATAAATGGCAATAATTCATTGTGTGTAATTAATTCGATCTGTGTTTATCGTATCACGATGAAGTTCATGAACATGTGCAATAGTCTTCGGATTATGATGAGATCATAATTACGGGACCGAAGACTTATAAACACATGTTCTTAATTGTTCATAGTCATAGGATGTTTGAGATAGGACATCGAACATCCGGATAGACTAGTATAAATTACTTCAACTCATATGATGAGGGTGACTGATCCCATAAGTCACTTGTGTGGAGACACTATGCTGAACCTATAGGTGCTCATTGGTGAATGAGTTCACTAAACTGATCCGACTATGAATCGCTGGATGGTAATCACCTCACTGTTAACCAGCTCGATTCATTTGTCACGGTTGCGTGGATGATCTATGGACATGAGACTCCAAAGATATCTTGTTGGTAGGTTTCTAAGCTTTGACCTTGACGAACGAATCCCTAACCATGGGTTATCAATAAGTCAAGCGATCGGGTTCAGGAAAATGCCCTCGAAGGTAATTGTGTGTTCAATACGAGATCATTCGCTCTCGGTAGTTTGAGAGAGAATGTTCCGGGAATGATGCGCTTAAAGTCCCTGGCCAGGGCGGACTCTGTAATCGATAAGGAGTTATCGGATTCAGATTAGCGGCATCTGATTCAAGTGAATCGACCAAATATGGTTTAACAGTAAACCATTCCCTAGGTCGATTCGGGAACATTGTACGGATGAAGGATTATATCCGCACGCTAACCGATGACATAAAGGTTCCAATAGAGGGTTGCGATAACTCCAGTGCCATCCAGGATCACGCGATGTTGCTTGGCATCCAACGTGATCGGCAGTTCGTTCGAATTTATTGTGGGACATTAAATTCGGCTGATTAATTGAATATAAGGATATTAATTAATTCAGTGGGTCAGTAAAGGGTTACTGGACTTAATGGGCTATTAACTGGACTGGTATTTGAGCCTAGAGGGTCACACGCAAATGATTTTCAAGTCGATGGATAATCCGACATGATTTCGGATAAGTCTGGGTTTTTATGAAAAATCGCAAACTGACTTATTATAAAAGAACGGATTCTACGTCCGGGGCCAGCAACCCTGACCTAGCCGTCATTCGTTCTTTCTCCCTTTCTCTCTCTTTTGGGCGTGCGGTTCCTGTAGGTGCTGAAAATTTGCTCGTGTGATTAATGTGAAAAACTATGTTGTTTAGGGTAAATTAACCTATTAAAAAAATGCAACTAAGGTGCTTGTGATCGCTAGAAACTTTTAACTAAAAAAAGCTTCAAAAGAGTTTTGATCGCTTACCTGTTTAAACGCGGAAGAATGAATCCTTGGTTCCCCTCCTTCAGCCGGCTGAAGAAAGAGAGCCTCTTCTTGTTCTTTCGTTCTTGCTGTTGAATGTTGAGGATCGTCCAGAAGTTCTCCTGGCTTCGTGCTTGATTTCCCTCTTTTGATCTTTTGTTTTTCAGTTGTTGGATGCAGCAGACAGAGAGACAGAAAAATAAAGAAGAAATAGTGATGAGAATCTAAATAGAAATAATATCAAATTTAACTATGATCAGAAACATGTATAAACAGCAACTCACTTGTTTAGATGGCTTTGAAACCCCTTTAGAACAGATGGGTTTTAGAGAATTAATGAGGTGGTGTGTGTTGCATGCAGTGAGTATGAGAGAATGAAACTAATAAATGAAAATGAAATTCAGATATGAAAAACTTATGCCCAATTGGAGAAGCCTTGAAGGATGAAGATCTGGAATAAGGATGCCGACTTCTGGAAATGGCAGCGCTCCGGCGTGGTTGCTTCGATCTCCAAATTGCTATAACGCTGTGGCTCTATAATTCTCTTTCTCCTCTTTTTTTTTTTTAACTCTTGAAATAGGCAAGGTATTTATAGGCATTTTCTGCGTTCGCGATTAACATAGAAAAATCTCGGATTTATCTACCTTAATCGACAGATAATTACTGATTAATTCATCTTTATCTGTAATTATCTGAAACGCGTCCACCTTGGCTGACGCCTTTCAGATTAATTAAGATAAGGATAAATATCCGGAAAAACTTATCTTTATCTTTATTAGCTAAAACGCGTCCACATTGGTAGACGTCTTTTACCCTAATTAAGATAAGGATAAACATCCGGAAGAGAAGTTAAAACAGCTTAGGAAACTTAAAACGCGTCGACCTTCACAGACGTCTTTTAGTTAATAAATCAATTAATTAAAATTCAAATTTAAACATTAAAATAGGAATAAACTCTAAATAACGTCCATATGGGTCGACGCCGTTTAGGGTTCTTCATATTTTAACTGAAATTTGAGCTAAAATCAATTCAATTGATTAACTTAAACATATCTGTTAAACCCGACACTCAAAATATCAATAAAAATTAATCAATGATTAAATATCAGACCATTCTGAGGCATTATTATAGGATATGAAATTTACTCAAAATGATGTCAAAATTAGCGTGTCTACAGTTCCCAACTGCTCCACCTTCCGTTCGACGGGGATTCCGAATCCGCATGTCGCGGCGGATTATGCGCAGCCAGACGAGATCTATGAACGCCGCAGCTAGCGAGGAAGCGAGGACGATCCATCGCGAGGAGAACCGCGTGGATACCGTTAAAGGTCGGGCATCTGCGCGACTTGCGGCATCGCTCCGACGGAACCGGAAAACGGACGCGGATTCGAATCCGCGCAAGGTAAATTCGATTTACACATGTTTTATTTTAACGATCGAAACGGGACAAATCTGATCCCGAATATTTTGTTCCGTTGCGTTTTAGGATCGGATCCCGACACAGCAATCCCAACAAAAATAGCAGGGGGTGAGTCTCATCAAAATGGATTCAGTAAGGATACTTCGATCCCCACCACCCACTCACACACCCACAAGTGCAATAACAAAGATACAGACAGTTTAAATAAATAAAGCAGTAAACACAATTCCCATATTTCGATATAAAACACATGTATTCATAACAGTAACATACACAACTCTGAAACCACTCCATCACGGAGTCCACAACTAACGTCTCTGCTAAACATACAAACCACGCAACCGAATGCGGAAAACACCGACCCGCTGAGACCAAACAACAACCCCTCGGATAGCGCGCTAGCTACTCCGGCCTGACCGGCTCTAGGTCGTTTTGCTTCTCCCAGCACGAGTGACACTTCGAATGTACCACTCCCACACCGGTACTAGTTATAACACGGGATACACCATCTGACCCTTTCTCTAGGCTCTTAGTCTTAGGTGGCCTACAAACAAATCTGATTATGTAGATCTTGTTCATTTATTAATATAATGGCATAATATTCATTATGTGTAAATCGTATTAATTATCATCTCATAATGAAGTCCGTGAATATGTTCAATAGTGATCAGATTATGATAAGATCATACTAATAAGACTGATCACTTAAACACACAAATTCTTAATCGTTCATAGTCGGAGGATATCCGAGAAGGACGTCGGATATCCGGTTAGATTAGTACAGATTACTCCTGCTCATATGATGAGGGTGATTGATCTCATAAGTTACTTGTGTGGAGACACTAAAGCGAATCTGTAGGTGCTCATTAGAGAATGAGTTCACTGAACTGATCCGACTGAATCGCTGGATGGTATTGTACCTCACTGTCAACCAGCTTGATTCTATTGTCGCAATTGCGTGGATGGCCCTCAGACTTGAGACACCAAGGACACCTTGTCGGTAGACTTCTGTGCTTTGACCTTGGTTTATGAATCTCTAACCACGGGATTCTAAACAGCCAAGGATTGGGTACAGCGGAATATTGTCGAAGGAAATTGTATGTCAATAAGGAATCATTCGCTCTCGGTACTTAGAGAGAGAATGCTCTAGGAAGGATGCGCGGAAGTCCCTAGCCAGGGGGGACGATAATATCGGGAAAGGGTTTTTCCGATGTTCATCAGCGGCATCCAATCTAAGTGAGCCGACCGGTTAGGATTTGATAGCATGCCATACCCTGAGTTGACTCGAGAGCGTTGTACAAATGAAGGATTATATCCACGCGGTAACTGTCGGCGGAAGGGTTCAAAGAGTGGGTTACTTAAGCTTGATACCTTCCGGGTTCACGCGGTGTTGCTTGGCACCCTACGTGATCGGAGGCCCGGTCGAATTCGATGTACGACATCAATTCGATTAATTAATTAATCAATTAAGAGTTATTAATTGATTAATAAAGCCAGTAAGGAGTTACTGGGCTTATTAGGCTATTAACTGGACTGGTAATTGGGCCTAGAGGGTCACACGCAAATGATTATCAAGGCGATGGATAAATAAGTGGATTTTATATAAATCGGGGGTTTTTATGAAAAAATGCGCGGTTGATATAAAATGTAGCGAACAGACTGAGCAGGCCAAGCTGCTGCTAACCCTAGCCGCCCCCTCCTCTGTTTCTCTCTCTCTCTCTGGCGTCCCAGACAGATCTGGATCCCTAGATCTACTCCACCGCTTCTCCAACTCCCGTTTGACGGGAAATCGTCCGCGTGTTGCGGCGGTCGTTGCGGCGACAGGTGGACGTTTCATGGGCTGCGAAGAACGAGGAACGTGAGAATATCCATCGCGAGGAGGATCGCGTGGACTCCGCTAGAGGCCGGGCACTTGCGCGGCTTGCGGTGTCGCACCGATGGAATCGAACGGTTGCGGATTCGAATCTGCACACGGTAAGAATCGATTATTCGATAATCTGGTTTTTGGTATTTTCGAAACGGGAACGGATCTCCGTTTATATTTTTATTTCTGCTGCGCAGGAGATCCGGAGAAACCCAAGAACCCAACATAGGCGTCACCCCACTACTCCCACACCGACGCCGTGTCACTCCCACACCGACACATGATGCCTAAGCGCTAACAACTGTCACTCTAGATCCACGATCGCACAAAACACAATACGGTGCGATCCAATCATGTAGAAATCCTCGTCCTTGAGTATGTTTTCAAGTATGCATTCATCCAAACTATCTAACAATGTAAACGTATGTTAATTACATGCTTTAATGAGATTCTGTCTCGAATCGCGTCGCTCATAGCTGACGTCATTCAAGACCCCTAAACTGGTTCATGCGAAAACTGGCCTCGGAAGATGGCTTAAAACGCGTCGTTCAAAAGAGTCGTCATATAAATGGCGTCGTTGTCCCTGGACGCCATTCAATCCAGAAACAGAATCCGTTATTTGAGATAAATCGCGTCGTGGGTGAAAGCCGTCTTTTTAATGGCGTCGCTGTCTCCAGACGCCATTTAACTCTCACAGACAGGTTCCCCTATGGCCTCCCCCGAGTTCCAAAACGGGATTTCTCCCTTAATTCACACAAAAAACGTTACAAAATAGAGAAGGAGGAGGAGAATCCAAATACCCGTTAAAAACCCACCATTCCTAATTTTGTGAAATTAACATTTTCACCCAAAAAATCCTCTAAACATACTTGAAAGCGGGAAAACATGATTTTAATCACAAATCACAACGGAGATCGTCACCTTACCGGTTACTTGAACTCCTCCTAGCTTCTAACCGTCGTACCGCCACACCACGAACCGCCGCCGGTACCGCCGTAGACGTCGTTACTCTACTAAGACGTCGGCCGCCGTCCGGAGAGTAATACGCCGCGGAGGAAATGGTGGTGGTAGTGGTGAAAGTTAGGAGGATCGATGGAGTGGAGGGAGAGGAGGAAAGGGGAGAGAAAAGGAAGGATAAGGGGACGTCGGGGGTTTGGAGAGAAGGAGGAGGAGAGAGAAAGAAGTGGATAGAATGAGGGAAATGAGGGAGAGTTCGCGGAGTCAAACCGAAACTAACTAAAACGCGTCGTCCAAAACTGACGCCAATCAAATGATAAGACGTGTCGTACGCTGACATACCAGGGCCGTACTCTGAATGGCGTCGTCCATTCAAGACGCCATTCAAACGATAGGACCGGAACCGTACTCCCGTGACCTAAAACCAGCCCACGTGACGTCCACGTGGCACATTCTAAAATGCGTCTCCCTAACCGGACGCCGTTTGAACCGTGTCGAAACTGACCCGAACCAAGGGATTCGACCGCGAAACTAACCTGATAACCGGATTCGAAACCTCAATCCTTACAAAATTGCTTTTTAAATCTTACATATTAAACCTTCTAACAATTCTGTCTATGTACATAGACTGAGACAAGTTAAACATCCTATGAAATCTACCCTATAGATCGTTATCCCAAAGATGTAGGATACTTCTCCTAGATCCTTCATAAAGAAATTAGATGACAACCAAGCTTCTACAGATGACAACATTCCTACATCATTTCTAAAGAATAGAAATGTCGTTAACATAAAGAATAAGAAAAATCACTGCGCTCTCACTGACTTTCTTGTACACATACGGTTCAACTTCATTCTTAATGAAGTCGTATGATTTGATTGTTTCATCAAATTTCATATTTTAGCTGCGAGACGCTTGCTTTAGTCCACAAATAGACTTCTGCAGTTTGCACACCCTTCTTAGAAACTTTATAGATGTGAAATCTTGAGATTGTATTATATACACCTCTTCCTCGAGTCTTCCATTAAGAAAGACTATTTTCACATCTATTTACCAAATTTTATAGTCATAGTTTACTGCAATTGCTAGCATGATTCTGACGAATTTGATCATGGCCACTAGCGAAAAGGTCTTCTCATAATCAATGTCTTGCTTCTGAGTATAGCCTTTTGCAACTTGCCTTGTCTTGAAGGTCTCTACCTTCTCATCAGAGCCTATCTTTTTTTTATAGACTTATTTGCATCTAATAGGTACAATACCCTTTGGTGGATCTACTAAGTTCCAAACTTAGTTGAAATACAGTGATTTCATTTTCAGAATTTATGGCATCATGCCATTTTTCAAAGTCAATACTGTTTATTACCTCCTCATAAGTTTGAGGGTCATCACCCTTAATGTTTTGTACTTTTTACCCATCTTGAGAAATATATTCTACATATCTATCAGGTTGTCTAAGTAACCCTATCTGACCTGCGTATAACTAGATCTGATCTCTACTGAATCGGAGTGTATAATTCCTTAATAGATTCCTGAGGTATTTGAGTGCTAACCTATGTGTCTAGAACTTCCTTTAGGATTACCTTCCTAACTTGTGTACTAACTTGTAGGAGATTTCATCTTGACAACTCAATCATCTTTATGCGACTTTCACTGCTAACGGTCACTTGAATATTCAGACCAAGATACTCTAAATTCTTAATCAAGAGCTAGATAGTAATGGTCTTCGCATAAGGTGTCACTGGCTTCTCAGGTCAAAGGATCTACCGTACTATTGTGACACAAAATATCCTGATTAATAGTTAAGACCATCTAGAAATTTTAGAGCGAATCAGTTCAGTGAACTCATTCAACCAATAAACACCTACACATTTGTCTTAGTATCTCCACACTAGTGGTTATGAGACCAACTACTCTCATCACATCAGTAGACACAACATGTATCAGTCTATCCGAATACTCGATGTCCAATTTGAGTATTCTATAACTGAGACAGTTTAAGACTTATGTTTATAGAAGGTTAATCCGATTATCACAACTACTTGTGATTTAACTCCCATTGCATAAGTCTTCACACACACACACACACATATATATATATATATATGGCGAAAGTAAATACACAATTACACATATATTCACATATATATGTGAGAAATATCATTTATTGTTGAATACGAATTATAGGAATTAAGTTCGTGATTGGCTTAGGATATCCTAACTTTGTAGAATGAACCTTAATCTCCTTAAAATAACAATGACTCAAACATATGTCAAACAAATATGACACGAATATTTTATAGAAATTTAATAATGACTATAGATTTATAAATGAATTTGATAAAATAATAGTTGTAGGACGAATCTAAAGACTTATTTATAGCTAATTCTTCTTTTCACATCTAATGCTAATTCTCCTTTCCTCCTTGAAATCAAATTCCTACTTGACAAGACTTTTTTCTTCAAGTGCAACCTTAGTATAAATCGGACTTTGTTTTAGAAACCTGTAATTTTCCTTTCTATTTTTTTTTTAAATTTAACCGCTTAAATGTCTAAATTAGATAAAACTCTCTTCTACAAAATTATGGAAATTTCTATCCTCTTTCCAATGCCACCAACCTCATAGTTTTTAAAATTTTATAAGAAACAATTATCTGTATTTTACTAACTTATTGTTTTAGTACTTCAAATTTAGAAATCTAGCGAATTTAGTTCTTCTCTAAAGATGTCCAAATTCTAATTAGTAAACAACTTTTTTTAGAGATATAATCTTCATATACATTTTATAATTTTGAGTTATCTTCCTAATAGAATTTGTCTCATCTAATTTAGAATTTTTTACACGAATTTATGCTTAAAACACTAAGACTATGTCCAGTAAATCTGTGTGCAAAATCTTAATTCAAATAGAATTCTAATTATAACCTTTTACCTATGACTTAGAATCTTAAACATATTAAAATATATTAAGTTATATTTCTAATCCAACTCAGAGATCTCTTTTTAAATTTTTCAGGTCCTAATTGACTTTAATTGTATTTTTTCTTCCTTCCTAAATTGAATTCTAATTCTATTAGGACTTATTACTCATTGATAGTCATTTTTAAAACTGATCAAATCTAGAATTTTAATTAAGTTAGTGAGCTGTTCTTACTAGTATCATTGGGTTAATGAATTTTCATAATTAAATTAATTAAATTAAATTAAATTACTTAAACTTATTAATAGACTTTCATAATTAATTCATTTATCTAACTTAAATTTATTAATATGTTGTAAAAATACAAGACATAATAGTCATATGTTATGAGAGAAATCTCTGTCCTCCACAACTACATGAAGTGGGAGTTGGATCTAAGTTCCCGTAGGGATAGACTTTATACTGTTAAGCCATTAGCTGTTTGGTAAAATAAATTTCTCCCCTTTTTATTAGTTCGCATGCCGTAGGTCATATCAAACATGAGTCTACTTGCATTTTAAGTGACATTAAATTTTATTTACATTGACTACTTTATTAAAAGTCTAAAAGTTTGGTGGCAACCTAGAACATCTGTAGACCAATGATGAGAAGTGGGGAGCAGGAGAGTGCAGTAAATTAGGTCCAGAATGATCTCATCCATATAAACTTTTTAGAAATAGCACTGTAGCATGGCCGTTAACAACAACTACAATGATGATGATAACAATAAGTGCAATTGTATATTCATTACTGGGTGATGTCTCTATCTCCTTCATGTTGTAACAGATTTTATATTAAATAAAGTTAAGTGCATGTACGGTATATATTTTGTAGACTTATTTACTTTTGTCCTGCTAGAGCGAAAGAAGTTAAAAGTTCTTTATTAGATTTTATATTTTGTCACTAATTCACATCTAATACAAGAAATGAGATAATTTCATATTAATCACTTTTGTACGTTAAATTTCAAAAGTACCATATTTATTTGCATGATATCTTATATATTTTTTTTAGTATGTATACTGTAAATTACCACGGGGATGACATGTTTGATATGCTTAAAGGTATCATATATGTCATTAAAATGGAAGATTTGTTATATAAGTTATTTTGTAAGGTTATGTGGGATAATATGCAAGTAAGCATAGTAAATTTGAAGTTTAACATACAATAGTGGTTAATATAAATAATCTAAAAGATTAAGAGTAACTTGCTGCAATGTCCACGCGTTGCAATCCATGTGGAGTGTAATTGCAACGCCAACGGCAACAGCCATCCGAATCAAGATCAGACGGCTGCGCAGTGGCCCGCTCAGGTTGGGGGTTACTGATTTTTTATTATTATTTTCTTTTCATATTTTTTTAATTTTTGGAGTATCTAATAAAAAATCGAACATACAGTCAGGTCGCTTAGGTCAGCCCTGACCCGATTGTATATTTAAAAAAAATGATATAAACCTCGATTTGCATGTAAAAAAATAAAAATAAAAATTAAAAAATATATACAGTTGGGTCAGACTCGACTCTAGTTGTGCCGTCTGATTTTTCATCGGACGTTCTAAAAAAAATTAAAAAAAATGAGAAAAAAATGAAAAAAGAACGGCCCCACCCCACCCCAGCAGGCCGCTGCGCAACTGTCCAATCCAAAGGGATCGGATGGTTGTTGCCGCTGACGTTTCAATCCACATAGATTAAACAGTTACGTATATATATTCCAACTTTATTTGCGGATGTACTTTTTTTTTGTGTGGTCCGAAGCAAGAACTTGATCTTTATGCCGAAGTAAATTGCAATCACATATAGGCACACTTTTGGTTCAAAGTCTACAAGTCTTCAATTAATAAAATATTTAAATTATTTTCATTAAATTATGGATCAATTTATTTAAAGTTCTAGTTGAATCATACCCAAGAGTTGAATTATATGCAGGAGTATTACGTCGTATTTTATCGCACTATATTTTACTATGGCCGATGAGCCAACAGAAGAAATGTTGTGCATCTACAAATTGATCCATGAAGGGTCCGCTTGTTTTCACGTAAAATGGGTTACATGAAAAAAAAAGATTTTAAAAAATATATTACAATCACTTATTTAATTATTCGTAGAACTCAAGCCAATGAAAAACATAATTCATTGACTCTTCTTTTTCTCAATTTTAGCATTCATGTGGATAAGATCGAATGCCTTTTTTTAAAAGAGTTGAAAATATTTTCATGAACACTAAATATTAAATTTTATTTTATTTTCTTATAAATATATTTTCTTAAAAAATTATTTCCATCTGATCACATTTTAAGTGTAACCAAATGCACCTTAAGTAGCACAGCAACCTAGGTAATTGCATTGACCTGTACTGGACTCGATCATAATTTTAACTCAACCTGATCTCGCTTCGATTGAGAGGTGGTTAATCTTACCTATATAGGTTCTATTTAGAGTAGTTAAAAATCCAATATAAGTTCGATCCAACCTAAGATTGCAGTACGGGGGAAGGGTGGCTGGGACGCGGTTGGGGTAGGAGACCTCGGAGATATCGGGTAATGTTGGATTGGGTAAAATCCAAACGTTGCGGTCAAATATAAGTTGGATCCAACCTAAGATTGTTGTAATGGGGAAGAGTGGCTGGGACGCGGTTGGGGTAGGAGACCTCAAAGATATCGGGTAATGTTGGATTGGATAAGATCCAAACCGTCAACCCGACTCAATGCTAAGGAACGTTGCGGTTAATCAGACTTTCAAATTTCAACAGAACTCGACCCAATTCTTACTCCCCCGGTCAGGTCAAACACTCCGATCCGATTGGCCCGTGCCAGTTCGATATAAAGCATTGGACCCGGTTGGATGCCCCACGCACGATGGCAGCGCTTGACCGCAATGGCTGTGCGTATCCTCTCTTCTCCACCTAGGGGTCAGCGCACGCGTCACGGGACCCAGTCTACGCATCTTCCCATCCTGACCGTTGGTACAAAGTCATTCCGTGGGACTCCGTGGCAGGGAACACGCATCTGACGGCCAGAAACACCTGTTCCTACAAGGTTATCACTTATCAGAGATGCCACGATCCAGCGAATCCTTGACAACAGGAAATAAAAATAGCATAGGCAAAATAGTTCTCGTCCTTTCCCATAGGGGTTGGGTTTTCAAGGAGAAAAAGAAGTGAGGGTATTTGTGTCATTTCGGATGGAAGGACATCACCGGGCCAACACGAAACGCATTTCGCCTTTTTATCTCTGCTTTGTTTCCACCCCCCACTCCCGCCAAGCCCCTCGATATCAGCGGCCGCTCGCGTCGGCACGTGGCAGCATCCGAACGGCTGATCTCCTCTCAGTACGCCCACAGGGTCGGTCGCTGTTCCCCACACGGAAGGCGTGATATTCCTCAGCGCTTCTCCTCCACACACGCCCACATCGCCGCCACGAGAGCCGTTCATCAATCTTTACTTGATTGACGATCCTGCCCCCGGCCGCAGCCAGATTCCCCAAACCGGCGTCCCCCGCTGCCCACTTTCTTTTCCTCTTTTGCCCCTCTCCACAGATACCATATAATAACACGTTGTGGCCCCTGCCTTTGCTCGAAATTACAACGAGCCCCCACCGTCGGATCAGTAAGCCCCTCCGCAGTTACTCTTTGATGATCATAAGTGGCAAGTTGACCCGGCGCATTAAAAATCCTCCACCCGTTTGAAGCTCCAAACCAGAAGAAGAAGAGATATGAAAGAAGAATTAAAGAGCACAGGTAAGCCAAAAAGGACACAAAAAAAAAAAATTCTCCGCCTGCTGTGTCTTGTGCCGGTGGAGACCGCTTCCTCGTCTCTGTCGCGCGGGGTAGAGAAGGGCGGTTTGGTCAGTCGGGTAAGAACGGGATGGCAATCTCGATATTATGGAGAAGAACACGGGTTAGTTTGGCGCGTGGGTCCAAAGATATATAAAATCTCTCCGGCACCGTCTGGGCAAACCCCCTCTCGGCTTCCCCACCCTTCTCCCTGGTTATAAATATCTCTCCCCCCACCAAATCTGAAACCCTTTTGCGGCTCCTCTTCTTCTCCTCTCCTCTTCCCCGTCACTGCTCTCCATCTTCTCTTCCTTTCCCAGATTTCTTCATCTCTGGCCATATCTGGGCCTCCCCTCCCTCCATCTCTCTTCTCCCGGCGATTTCCGTACATCCGGCCACCGTTCTGGCCATCCCCGCCGTATCCGGCCATCGCCCAGCCCCGATCCACTTCTCGTCCACCGGCCAGCCTCCCACCGGGCAATCCCCAAGGCAACAATTCCACATTTTTTTATGTGTTTCTCTCTTTGCCCATTTTACCCCCGTCAACTTCGTGTATTCACCGGAACCCCCTTTTGCCCCTGGTCATTTCTCTGTTTTCCGGCGGTTTCTGGGTTCGGAGAGTGGGGTCGGAATTATTTTACGCGCGGTGGCTGACGTGGCGCGCTACGGGAGAGCGATGGCGAGCCAGAACAGCAACCACAGGCGTCACGAGTTAGTGCCGGTTGGGGCGTCGAGGAAGCGTAAGGACAGGGACGTGTTCGACGCCCAGCGGGCCCCCACAACGACAACAAAATCTGAGCCGGCTCCCCCTCCCGCGGCGCCGCGCCAGCAGCCTCAGCAGCCGCCCCAGCCGGCTGGCGGCAACAACCGGCTCCTAGCCGGCTACCTGGCGCACGAGTTCCTCACCAAGGGCACCCTCTTCGGCCAGCGCTGGGATCCCTCCGCCGCATCCGCAGCCGCCGCCAAGCCGGCTCTCCTCCCCAAGCCGCCGCATCAGCCGCAGGTACAGAAGCTGAAGCAGCCGGCCCTGCCGGAGCCGAAGCCGGGCAAACCGCCGACGGCGTACGCCCAGGTGGCGTACCTGCTGAAGACGGACGGCGCGCACATCCCGGGAGTCGTCAATCCCACGCAGCTGGCTCGGCTGCTCCGGATGTGAGCGCGAAGCGAATCCGAGTTCCTTAATGGGTATCCGCGAGGCACCAGACCGCGATTCCTACGTGGCTCGAGGCGATTGGTATGGCCGGCGCCGTTCCCTACTACCTTTTTTATCCTTTTCGTGTTTTGTTGTGCGTTCAGCTCGCTTCGGTTGTCCGTGGATTCCTGCCCGCCAGCGCCGGCTGCCAACTTGCTCCTCTCTCGCTTGGGGTGGCAACGAACGCAGGAAAGAAAGTAGAAAGGCTGCGGCAAAAGAGAAGAAAAAACAATTGAAAAAAAAAAAGATTTAAGAATCAAATCCTTCTCTTTTTAACACTTTCCTATCTCTTTCTTTCTCTCTCCTCCATCTGCGTAGCGATTCTTCCCTTTTTATGCTGGTTTCATCTCATCCTTTTTCTTTGGGTTCATGGTTTTTGTTTCCTTCTCTTTGGTTGTTAGTACGTTAGTTTTGCTAGCCTTCTTGTCGGAATAGTAACCTAGCTAACCGTGTTTGCTACGTACGTTTGGAGGATGATGACCGCTGTGTGGGGGGGGGGGAGTAGTGAGAACTGGCAAGAAGATGCTCTGGTACCGGTACTCGGATTTCTTTGTGTTTGTTGTATCTCCCTCCGTGTACGGACATGTCTATGCGAGAGGATGCATGGGCCGGTTACGTACGTGTTGTTCTACTTCTGTCTCTCTACTGCGTTTTCTCTGCATGGTTTGCTTCTTGAAGAAGAAGAAGAATGGGCAGGAGGAGTAGGAGGATGAAGGAACGTACGTGCGTCTCGCCTGTGCAGCTGCTTCTCCTCTCTTCCTTTCACCATCTTTCCTCTCTTTCACGTCGCTGCGGCCAGTCACTGTCATGAATACGTTCCACGGCCACGTGCATGTGTAGGAGCAATGCATGCCGCATCTTCTTTTGGCGTGTGTTAAGTAAGGTGCCGGCGAAGGTGCACGGGACCCGACAAGACCGTGGTGAAGAAGCAACTGGGCATGACTCATGAGGGGCAGCGCAGTGGAAGATGGCGCCGATGATAACCATTCTTCCCCTTCTGTTGCTTGGAAGAGAACACGGCACTGGTGTATTCCTGTCATGCCCAGTTGTCAACCACCTCATCATGCATGCTAGCTAGCGTCGGCATCATCCTTCGCACGTATCTGAGCATGCCTGACTTGTAGCAGCAGCCAGTTGGGGGAGCCTGGTTATCTATCTAGAGATGTGGAGAAAACTGGGTCAATTTTCGGGCAAATGGTTGTGACAGTCACCTTTTCATGCATGTGTCGACATCCATTTTGTTTGGTCTTTGGTTCCTGATAGCCCATATATCTTTTATTAGTGAACAAGTCTCAAAGGTGGAGAGCAACTCGAAGACGTCTCCTCTCCAGCCTCCACTACCGGAATGATTCTTTTAGCCTACTGCGGATTCATGGAGATGTGAGAGAACTATTTAGCTAGCCCTCTGTTCTATAGGGGCGTCATAAACCATCCCAAGTTAGATGGTATGGACGCCAACACGTTGGCAGCCGATTTCAGCAAGTTAAGTATTAAAACATTTATGTTTAAACCTTAAACGTATGCGGTCATGACTAGGTATGTATCATAGATTAGAATATTTAAGCGATGTTGATGATGCGGGACAAAGAGCCAGTAGAGTTCCGTCGAACCGAAAAGCTAACCTGTTGATCAACATTAGTGCGCAAAGCATGTTTTTTATACCCCAAAGTCCCGAATGAAGTCCATAAAGAATTAAACCTTAGGTTACCTTGTGAAAGAAAGTTCCAGCACAAAATTTCCACAAGGTCTAAGGTGGTCGAAGATGGTAAAAGGTGGTCCTTTTGGCCAGCCCGAAGGAGAAATATGGATGGTTGTTTGCCCATTTTGATTAATAATCTTGAAAGAAATTTCACGGGGTTCTGAAGGCAAGACATATAATTAATTAGCAACCAATTTCTCTGGGGGAAAGATCAAATGGCCCCTAAGTGAGGGAGAAGGAAGACGCGGGGGGAGCAATCAATCTCTCTGGAGGAAAGATTAGATCATCCTAAGTGAAGGACGTCATCTCAAATTCATATGTCTATTGGCTAAATCATGTGGTGATAGTACTGTGTCAGTCGGCTGAGTCATCGACCTTTATCTACTTAGGGAGATGGCAGGAAGCCTCTCGTGTAGGGAACCAACATATCAGTTCTTTTCCTATGGCAGGATGTGGTCCTTATATAATATGGATTCTATATTCGACTATATATGTAATCATATATGATACCCGCTGGGGTTTGTGTTAATTATGCATCTATATATGCATCATTAAGATAGACAAAAGGTAAATCGGTTAATAAGTACACATTCGTGGTATTGTGCTACGTATTTAGGATATCTACATTAACAATTTATAGTATGCACATCAGTACTGTCAGCACCTGCTGGACCTTCTGGCTGCATTCTTGTAATATAATACACGGCACCATCCTATATATGTATATATTGTCATTTATAATATGCACACGCAGTACTGTCAGCACCGGCTGGACCTCCTGGCTGCATTCATGCAATCTAATATACACCACAAACCCTAGGTATGTATATATTTTCACGGAAATTCCTTCTATAGGAGTCAGAAAAAGATTAAGGTCGTGAATTAGCTTTCATATGCTCATTCACACAATGAAAGTCACTTTTGATCAGACCGCGGTAGCTCTTTGGTTAGGTGTTAGAACAATATTACCTATTGATAAATCCCTTACTTCAAGTCTTTTTTAAATTGATTCAACTGTGAAATACTAAATGTAGGCATTTAAATACTGCATGTAGGCATTTAGGGAATAGTCGATAGTCGATTCAAACCAAATCTTTTGTAGATACATGTAATTTTAATCCATCTCAATATAGATTGTGCTAGATTGTGCTAAAGATGAAGTGTGATATATTTAAATTGAAAACTTAGTCTTAGGTTAATTAATTGTGAAATGCCTCCACTGTCTGTTTTACAAAGAAAGTCCATTCAGAAAATTAGCTTCTTTTACATTTTTTTGGTGTGTCTTCGGCCGGCAATTTAATTTTAGCGATACAAAACCTCTATATTCCCTCTCTAAACGAAGTTATTGAGCTGATCCGTTTGGCGTGGTATGTGCCACCATGTCATGACAGGTAGATGGGGAGTAGAGTGAAAACGGACACACTTACAAGGAGTAAAAGCATGCAATAATTAATTTTTTGGCATTTTGAACTAAGAAGTGCATGCGTGGTTTAATTTTAATTCGTCGTGCCAAATATGTTCAAAGGTTGCGCGTGCATGCTATCCATTTTCCTACATTTATTTAACTTTCACGTGTTCATAGCAAAACTAAACGACATGGGGTCAGGAAAATTCCGATTGACAAATTCTTTTGGATCTTACGGTTATTCAGGTATCCTCTCTACTGATTGGATAACATTAACAGAGACGCGGAGATACTATTCAACCATTTTAGCAAAAAGACAACTTTTTCAGCATCATGATGCTGCCTTTATTACCGTTATAACAAAGTGTTACAATGGTAGTGGTAGGAGATAGATGCAGGTGAAGACAGAGAAGAGAGCTAGCCCTAAAGATTAATAATAAAAGAACAAAGGTTAATTTCATATAAACCTTCCTTATATAAAAAATATCAAATATCTTCTCTTAGTTGCATAATATTATATAAATCCTCGTTATAACATCTTAGGTGCATACTATCAAGATGTCTAAAATGCCCTGAGAGAGAGAGAGAGAGACAGAGGGAGGGGCAGATGAGAAGGGGAAGCATCACCTTCCTCTGCTGCTGCTTGGCATTGGTGGCAATGGCGGAGGCGGACGAAGCAGCGACGAGCACGCCCAAGGAGGAGGCCGCCGTCTACACTGTGTACATTGAGAGGTCGGAGGGCATCAAGCTGGAGGCCTACCACATCAGAACCCTCTCCTCCGTCGTCAGCAGGTCTTGCCATGCCCCCAAGTGGATCCGCGCCGTCTGACTGATCACTTCAATCCCATGCTTGTCTCCCTTCTTATGATCTCCTTAGGGCTTTGGTTCCTCTCTCTGATCTATGCTTTTGGTTCCTTCGGCAGTGAGGAATTGGCGAAGGAGGCTCTGAAGCACTTACTCGGGGACACAGGAAAAACACAGTGATAGGGCTGGAGAGAGAGAGAGAGAGGAACAATAGTTAGCTACGGTACTTATCTCCAGTCTATAGATTACTTCTTCGGATAATTAGGTGGACCTAAATTTTTCACCTAATTAGGCAAAATTATCGACTAGTTCAAAATTATCTCCAATTCTAGAGGATCTCTCAAACTTTGTCCCTGATCACCTCTATAAATATTTGTACCCCTTCTTTAAAAAAAAAAAAAAAAAAACACTCCCCACAGAGGACCAACTTTTAAAGAAAGAAGAAAACATGCATCCTGTCAGGTGAAGGAATTGCAGCTTTTGTAGACGACGTTCTAGGGCTGCTGAATTTTATTAACAATCATGTAATTGCATATTCAGGTCTATCAAACACATCAAGTCCATGTGCTGGTCTAGTTACAAGAAAAGATATACAAATCCGCTCCCATTGATCATATGAGTAATAAATAGGATTAGATATATGTGTTTGGATTATGTGATAAGGCATGCCATTGGTGAGGTTTAACTTAATTATTATCACAAGCAGCGATCACCTGCATCTATCATCACAAAGTAAAATAGATTTGCATATATAGGTGGCCAATTGGATTTGAGAGTAAATAGTGGTGGAGTTATTGGTCGATCTATAGAAGATCCGGTTCCTTCTCTCACCTTCCTTGAGAGAAATATGGAAAGTTACTCTCCAATATATTTTTGTCCTCAAACTTCCCCTTTCCTATTAGACGGGTGCTACTTAGGTTGACTAACTGGATTTGAGAGTAGATAGTGGCAGTTGAGAGGAAATAATGGTCTATAGAATATGTAGATAGTGGTGGAGGAGTAATACTTGCTTACACAGTCCTTCAGTGCGGTGGGTAAATTAAAAAATATTTTTTTTTTTCTGAAAAAATTATGTGAGCCCCGAGATGTCCTACATGTCCGTATAAGTTGATCTTCGATCATACAATTTAAAAAATTCTGAAACATTAAAGACCTTTATTAGATTCAACTCATTAAAAACAATTTTTATTATTCATTAAGATTCAATTTTTTATTTTTTATTTTCTTTAAATCATCCAATAAAAAATTGAACTATACAAACATGTAAGATATTTCACGACATACCTAAAAAATATTTTTTATTTATCCACTACACCAAAGGACGATGTAAACGACACTCTCAGTACATCAAGTATTACTCGTAGTATAGATATTGGCCTAAAGAGGATAAGGTCCCTGTACCTTCCCTCCAACACAAGATGCATAAGAATGCAATGGAAGAAGTGATTGTGGGGAATTTTTTTTCTTTTTTGAACGATATAAAACTGCCTTCAATTAATTACTGATTAAAGGTACGTGTGGGAAGTAAAGGGGCGGGGTACGCAATAGGGGAGAGTACAATGGGTAAAGCACACACCAAGAAAGAAAAAGGTTACTGAGGTAGCATGCCACCAAGATAGTACTGGTGGATAAAACAACAAAACCAAGTATAGAGATGCGAAAACACAGTGGTCAGTGGGCGAAGCCCACGCCGAAGAGGAAGAACATAGTAAAAGCCGTTGATGGAGCCAGGCGCCGGAGCGGTCCACCAGAGGCCGATGAAAACATCCGGGCAACAACAAAGTAACGTTGTAGAAGATCTTTAGAGGAGGCGGATGAACACCACCAGCCGGTTGAAGAAGCTGCAAACTGTAGCAGTCGAATCGAAGATGCTCGGAGGCGCACGTCGCCGGCGACGCACAGTTTTCGCATAGGTTCTCGAACACCAAGTCAAGCTTTTAAGATCCCATGACTGGATCATCCCAAAGAGAGAACAAGATACTAGAAGGGTTTCGTAAGGGGGGAGCGGAGCAGAGAAGAAGGTAAAGCCTCCATCAACCTCCGGCTGGGGAGGGGGTATCTCTCAGTAGATCCCCCTCCCCTCCTTCCAGCAGGGATTTTCTTGGGTCCTCTCTCCCTTTGTGGAGATTTTTGTCTCCGGTTTGTTGCCGGAGGATCCCTCTCCAACTGATTTGGAGGATCTCGGCTGCGGCTCCATTTCGTCACCTATTTTCGCCCCTCTTTCCTCTTGTTCCATCTCCCCCCCTTACTGCCTTCTTTGTTCGGTTTGCTCTGCTTCCATCCCTTTCCGGCCCTTGTCTTTGTTTCAACCTTAGATCTATAGTTGCGCCCTACCTCGTGTTTGGTCTTTTGCCTTCCCCTTGTAGGTTTACACTTCGGTGTGTTTGCTGAGGCTATCAACGTTGTAGATAGCTCCTCTTCGTTTGACTTGTGTACCGGTGCTTTCATCCCCGTTCCCGACTTGGAGCGGCTGATCCGAGCCTTTATTGCGTTCTCTGCCTTATTCAGTTGTGAGATGGCTGCTTTTCTCTCCCATATTAGGAAATCCTCAACCTCTTCTGAGGAAGCCTGGGTTTTTTGGGATGCTTTCCGACATCGTCTTCCTTTCCAGCAATCATCGGCAACAGCAAGCGGTGGTGGGCATTTCTATGTTTCTTTTAGGTTGTGCTTTATTGCTTGTACTTTGGGTCTTTGCCCAGGGCATGGATTGTTGCAAGCTTTCGACGGGTCTGGCTTTTGTAGCTGTACGCTACCTATTGCCTTGTGTCTTATTGTACTCGCCTTTTATTTGAATGAAGTAAGCTGTTTCATGTTCAAAAAAAAAAAAAAGACTTGCAAGGCTCCAATCGATACCGACCAAGAGGAAAAGCCACCAAAATACGGAGATTAGAAGGAGGGACACGGTGGAGAGGGAAAGCAAGCAGCACAAATGGCATGTCAACATGCATATTTCAGCGGAATCTCCAAATTGTCGTGTCTATGAACCAGGGAAAGCTTACTTGTACGTACTCCGTTTATGCATTCTTTTGTGGTATTAATTTCTTGTATTTAAGTTAATTATTCACTTGCACATATGGTAGTCATAAAACATTTTTCCCTCACAGTATTAACGATAGAGACAGTGTCTTAAGAGAATTTTTTAAAAAATATGAGAATATATAGCATCGGTGCATCTTCCCATCCTACGTACATGAACAAAACGATTACACGCATGCATCGTCCTCCGTCAGCTACTTCAATTCGCCTTCTCCGTGATGCCTTGCGCCGTCTCCATCACGCCTTGCACACGTTCTGTAACACGAGAGATTCGTCTTTCCTTGACCAGACACGTCGTCCTCACGTGCGATCGCATGGGGAATATGGGCCCACTACTACCGGTTGACTTCGCCCATTTGTTCGCACGCTTGCTGTGGGACCCTGGCTGACACAACCTCTCACTGAAGGGGAAGGTGTCATGTGGTCAAATTCTACGAGGACACCATGTGAAGTCTTAGATGGTCAGGTCATGTTTAACGGGTATTAATAGGGTTTAATCTCGGTCGGTTAATGAGAGGGTCTTCAGAGACAAGAACGAGATCGTCTAGACTTATTTGTTTGAATCCTTTTGTGCTTTTGAACACATCAAAAAAGAAGTAAATAGATCATTTATCTTTAAAGTCATAGGCAATGCAAGTACATGCTCGTATGGTATGGTTGGGGCACAAAAAGGTACAAACAAATGGGTCCAAATGATCCCGTCCCTGACTACCTCATATCTAATTATGAAGATCATTTTTAAAGTCATCTTTCTTAGGCTATGCATGTCTGATGATCGAGACATATTAGTTTCGCCACGTGTTGATGGGCGTCGATAGGCCTCGGAACCCTTTGAGTCTCTTAAAACTTTATAAGCTCTAAGTGCTCAATGGTCGAGATAAATCTTCAAGTCACGTGACATCTTGTGCGACCTTAGGAGATCTTTGGGGTGATCGGAATGAGCCTTCTCGCCATATGGTGCCTTGTCCGGCCTCGAGGTCCTCAAGTGGTCTGGAGTTATATGATTCTCCTCCTTTTCTCGAGGACTTCATGAGTTAGTCGGGACATGGCTTCTAGTGGCTCATCAAGTCCTCAGCACTCGGCAATTGGGTTTATCTAAGGGTCTTTTTCTGCCGTTTGGCGTCCCAATACCTTTGAGAATTTTGGGTCTCTTGGGTCATGGTGTGTTCGGAGGCGGATTTCCGCATTTTTGGGTGTTTTTGGGGCCTTTAAGGTGGGCGTACGTCTAGTACTATCCCTGTCCACTGGCCTTGCGGGCTAGACGGGTCAACTATATTTTGACTTAAATATGTAAATGTAATTGTTATATATTTTTAGACCAACTCTATCAAAAGTTTATTGGACTATTAAGTTACAAACTCATCAAGCATTTAAACAAGTAGAATTTAAATAACCATCTTAGATACTTGGTTTGAGTGGGAACTTGATTAAAATAAGTTGAGTTGAGTTTAGGCAGTATTCGGATTTATTTTTATAGTTGCACCCGTATGTCGGGTAGGTGTTTAAACGGTAATTTGCAAGAAAACGAAGGAATGTTACTGCTTTTAGGAGAATGAGTGTACGCATCTCAGCGACTAGCATGCATCTGACAAAAGCAGCTCATACATGACTATAGCATTTGTCATAACTGTTATGAGTAATATTTGCTGGAGAGGATGTTATTACAATGGGTAAAAAAAAAAAAAAAAAAAAATTAAGTGGTTCCAAGGTGTCCTACATGTCCGTATAAATCGATCTTCAATTGGACGACTAAAAAAAATCTGAAAAATCAAAAATCCAACCCCAAAGAACAGTAAAAAATATCTTTAATAGGTGGAGCTGAATAATAATTTTTTATTTTTAAAATGTTTTGAGTCGTCCGATCAAAGATATGTTTGTACGGATATGTAGGACACTTCGGAGTCCGCCCATCATACGCAGCATTGATCACAATGCCATATTTGTGTGGTGGACATGCCAAATCGCCAACATCTAAGCAAACTCAGGATATTCTCTATTTTATGTCCGAACTTGATCTTCACATTAATGACAGGAAGTTGAGATATATTCCCTTACTCTGCGATTCTACGTTGGAGATATCAATCAATCCAGTCTTGTGTTGGAAGCCAATTGTTCCTCGTTTCATCCCTTGTTTTTGCACGTCCGCGTAGGGGGTTCCCATCCGTTTCCTCTATACTTGGTTTTCAGTTTTCACCATTATGTTTTATTAGAAGAATGTGGGGAGAAACCTACAAATATGCTTATAGTTAAGATGTCTAAAAATATGCATGTATCTCCATGCGCCTACCATAGTCATGACGCGAATATACTGTGTGCGGGCAGCTTGTGTGGACGAAATAATGTTTCTATAGATTTACAAAAAAAACGGAACTATATTTTTTACAGATTAAAGAAATGCATCAAAATTCGTGATTTGTTTTTATATCTAACACGCACTATAAAGAAGATAGATTTTGTCAGCGAGTATATGTCGACGGTTAAGCGTGTTTATCGACAAATAATATATTAGTCGACAGCCAAAAAGAACCGTTGACAATAGACTTATATGTCGACGGCTCAGCCAACCGTTTACACATACGTAATATATGCCAACGACCAGTCTTTAGCCGTTGACAAATGTAGCATATATGTTAACGGCTTCAAAAAAATCTGTCGACATAAATAATAAAAAGAAAAAATAAATTTAAATAAAATGATATGTCCACGGCTATTAGTTTAGCCGTTGACGTATCTATTCTATGTCAACGGCTAAGTTTTTAGCCGTGGACAAAAACCGCAACCCTAAATCGTACCCTTCCTTTACAATGCCCCCAAACCCACGCCCTTCCCCCTCCCCCTCTCAAAATCACAGTGCCCCCAAACCACAACCGCCGCCCTGTTGGCAGCCTCTCCCTCGCCTTCGACCGTGGTGAGCCGCCGCGTGTAGTCCACCAATGCCGCAACTCCGACAGCTCTGCCTCCTAGGGCGGCGGCCGCCGCCACTGCAATGTGGCAGCATCAGCACCGATCACGGTGCCGGCCTAGCCCAGCGCCCACGGTAGCAACCCGGCGGGCTCGTCGCTGGCCCCCGAAGAAGAGTTCAACGGCGGGGAGTGGGTGCCGCCGCACGAGTACTTGGCGCGGGAGTGCGCCGACGGCTGGAGGGCGGCAGGGTCCCTGTTCGAGGGCATGGGGCGCACGCTCAAGGGCCGCGACCTGCGGCGGCTGCGCGACGTCGTGTGGAGCCAAACGGGCTTCTATGGCTGACGAGGAGAACACCCAGCCACCAAAGATGGGAGCTTCCTCCATTTCCTCGTCTGATCTGTGTAAACTATTTCTACATCTGTATTTTTTACTTGTTCCTGTTGTTGCTGTCATTTGCCCATGTTACTTGTTCCTCCATTTCCTGTTGTTCCTATTTGTTACTTGTTCATGTTTTTACCCATTCTAGTAGAATCATCAGTAATTCTTCAGGTTGGATGATATCAGGAGCCTCTGCTTTTCACCTTGTTCCTTCTCAAGTCCTGTCCATTTCTGTTTGTCCCACTCTTGGTGATGTCCCTAAGTTGGTTCTTTTAATTACTTTTGATGTGCATGACTTCACTGGAATCATAGCTTCAAGTCTTCCCTCCCAAACCCATACTATATGAGTGCATCTTTTGTTTTTTCTTCACTCATGTATGCAGGTGTAGAAACATTCTTTAAGAAAGATGTCTGGATCTCCTCTTGTTTCCGTATGTAAACTTTAAAGAATCTTGTGATCATGTGTTGGGAATGTAAAAGTGTGTCACCCACCAGGTGCCCTCCCACCATTGTTGGAGGGAGGGATGGCTGATGCCTCATGGGACAGAGGGAGTCCCAGCTGCTGGTGTTTCAGTGGAGGGGGAGAAGGGGGTGGGGGAAATTATTGAAACGGTTGAGGAAGGAGTCATGGAGCTGCTTGGATCTCCCTCCAAGTGTTCATGTCCTCCAGTCTAGAGACAAAAAGGACGTTCCTATCATGTAGAACACCCTCTGACATTGTGCTGGGCGATTGTGGCATTTCTTGGTTTGATGAGCGCAAGAGGGGGAGCCATAGTCTTTGTTGGATGCACAGGCCAAGAGGCGCAGATGATGTTGTCTCTACTGTTAGTCATTCTTTTTCGAAAAGTGACCACTAGTCTTCGACTAGTTTAAATATTGAGTCTTTGACAACTTTGATAACTTTTTAGTACGAAAGAACAATTTAGTTATAGAACAGTTGCAGCCTGTGAAGGAGCAGAGGAGAGGAAGAATGAGGAGGATAAGGGACAAATGCCCGTATGGAAGGGGGAATAAAGACAAACCATCCAAAATCTGCAGACAAGATGATGGGGGGAGGAAGGGGAAATTAAAGACAAACTATCCAAAATCTATAGGCAAAATGATGGGGGAGGCAAAGGGATGAGGTCCATGAGGAGGATGTAGTAAGGTGACATACGTAGAGGTAGAAGGATACAAACAAATGGTCTAAAATCTGCAGGGTAGATGATGGTAAAGGAGAATGAAGATGAGAGCATAAAAATGTATGACACCTAAATGAAAGCAATATACAAGAACATGCTATTGAGCAAGATCACAATAGATGAGAAAATAACTAAGATATTTTAGATGATTTAACTATGTTAAAACAAACCAAATGTGGTTGTAAAGAACCGTAAAAAAATGGATATGTCAAAAGACTTTTGGGAGGCTGTGATCTGACAAATAACTGGCCATTTTATCATCAGAAATATCTAAATTAAGTCATCCAAGTTCCAAATGTACCTTCAATTATAAAGATAAGACAAACTAACAATAATGCTTAGCGTTAAAGTACGGCTAGCAACTGGATTTACTTCATCATCATACATATTATTTTGAATCAGAAATCACGATCGACCTGACTCCTCATACTAAGAGTTGTCTCCAGCTTAGTGAGACATGTCGTAGTGAGCCAACATCAGCTAAGCACTTCTTATTTTTTTAAGCTGGAGTGAATGAACCCCATTGACAACACAGATGGTGATCCATCTTAATCTGATCTCCCCATAGCCAGCCAAGCAAGAATTCCAATGACTTAATTGCCATAGTGCCATGTTAAAAAAATCCATGTGATTGGAGGCGGCAGTTAAGAATGAACCCCATTGAAAATATCAACCTGTCCGATTAGTTTCTCCAGTGAACAACAACTTCTTTTAGAATTTCTGATGATAAAATGACCAGCTATTTTTTATATAAATAGTGAGACTATGTGCAAAGATCTTGATGTAAAAAGAGTTAAGAATTGATAGATTTAAAATTGAAGGTAGTTTTGGGTAATTGAGGCATGTTTATCATGTTTTATTATTTTAAGTGCCCAGTTCAGTTGTGCGCAGACATGTAGCTTTATTCTTGAGACAAGAGAGCTTAAAAATAGTAAAATAGGAAGAGGAAAATGAGGGAGAGGCTTTGACTGATGGGCCCATTCACAAGAAACAGTGGCGGGTGGAGGCTTAACACAACTATAGTTGAAGGTTGGTGATAGGGATCAGTCTTAAAAAAGCTCCAGAGAGTACTAGGATTTAAAATCCTACCTTGTAAGATAGGGTTGGCTCAAAGAGAACCTAAATGGGGTATACTTTGGATATGATTGGTTTGACAGTTTTTTATAGCTGGTTAATACATGCTAAGGAAAAGTCTACTCATGCGGGGTTGGTAATTTGATTTATTTTGATTCGATTTGACATGGTTCTCAAAATGGCATTTTTATTGGGATTGGTCTTTTGGTTTCTTTTAACTTGCAACGATATTGGGTAAGGTATTAGTTGCATATATGACTAATCCAAATATGCAATATGATGGATAATTTTAGTCATTATCAGATTTTATTTCTTAGGATGTTCAAGGCCTCATTAACTGTCAAATACTCTCGTGTTTCTGGTACTCCGTAAAAACCATGACATAAGCATTAGTAATAACCTGAGCCATGCCTAGTGTGTTTTATTTATGGATGTAAAAGGGTGCTTGTTGGGCATAGTAGTGGGCTCTATCCTTAACGTTAAAGAAAAATGTGTATCTTTAACTTTATCTTTATCTTTATCTATTGTTTTCGTTTATAATAATTAGAAATTAGCTTGAAATGTATTCTCTAAGGAAAAGGTTTTGACTTTTACCCCTGAAAATATACCTTCTCACAGGAACAACAAAAGCAGGTTAAATAATTGTTAAGGGATGTATTTGATTGCCGATTTATCAGTCTTTTTACAATATGTTTTAGTTGAACCATAATGTGGGTATAGGAATGTAGTAGTTAACCTTTTCCTTTTTTGTTCTTGCATAGAACTAAACGAGTGGCAAGTAGCTTCACTAGAAGTATTTTGTGACGACTCTATACACATCACTAGGTATGCATATGGAATAGAGTGGCCTATTCTATGGTTAATTTCGATTCTAAGAATTTTACAAATTTTGTTATATGATGTTGTGGCATATTCACTCCATCCATCTCCTTTGACATAAGTGATGAACAAGTCTAGGGGTTAAAAATATTTTCCATCTGAGCCTCCGGTCTCTCATCTCCTAAACTTCATGGAGATATGACTGTGTGTTTGCGTTTTACGTGCGTGTGCAATGTACTTATTGTAAAAAAATGGACCCCTTATCTAATCGATGTGCTTCCTCGCGGCTTGTGTACTTATTAGTTAAGTTCATACTGTATATGGATGTGCTTGTATGGATGTGTGTATTTGTTTATATATAAGTTTGTATATCTACTGATTTTTGTGTATTGTTTAATATTTTAAAATATTTTTTTTTAATTAATAACTGTTTGTCAGCGACTGAAACCGCTGACAAAAACTTATGTTACTATATGTCAGGGGCTAAGAAACTATAGACATATCATATTTGTCAGCGGCTGCTGTCGTTAACAAATGCATAGCATATGTCAATGGCTTACAGCCGTGGACAAAAGTATTATTTGTCAGCGGCTTATAACCGTTGACAAATATCATATTTGTCCACAGCTAGCAGCCGTTGACATGTGTCTTATTTGTCCACGGTTTTTAGCCGTGGACATATAAGATATTTGTCAACGGTTTCTCATTAGCCGTTGACAAATATTTGCCAACGGGACTTTTGTCCATGACTTTGTCAGCGGCCGGCTAGCCGTTGACATATGGTTTTGTCAGCGGATCTGTGCGATTTGTCAGCGGCTCCTAGCCGCTGACAAATCCTCTTCTCCTTGTAGGGATGACTTCAGGCTCCTACCATCAAATTCTCATTAAATCATGAATTTGATCCAACAAAACTCAAAAGTCTGTGCATGAGAGAATCTAGAACTAGATAAGCGTACTAATTTGCGATTTATTCTTAGTTGTCGAAACAAATGAAAGAACTATGAACTTGCAAGCTTAATTTTTTATGCTTCATGCATTGGCAACGGTCGAATGTCCATTACACATGGGTTTACCGTTGTTTTGTATCGCACATCAGTTTGATGCCAGAAGCGAGACAGATTTTATTTTGTCTCTGGATGCCGTTCTTTTACCCGAAATGTAAGAGTTTGATGAGGCCCGATCGCAGGGGCCCAACAAGGATCTCACTAAGCTCCGGAGGAACCCATCTGCATTACGAGGTGTTCACTATTCGGTTCAACTTGAAAAATCAAACCGAATTAAACCAAATTTTCGGTTTGGTTCAGGTTGAAAACATGTTCAGTTTGATTCGGTTTACAAACCTCTTCAACCCTTGAAACCGAACCAAACCAGAAAAATTGGAATAATATGTATATAACTCACACAACGTACAAAATAACACACGTCACCCCTTTGGACAATTCACATGTTGATGGTAGCGTGCTAGAACTTTTAAAGAGGTAAAAAAAATTTATCTTGCCAATGCAGGACTAAAGCTTTGCATGGTGTGGCACCAGACGTCCAAGGAAATCTTAGTCCGATACCGGATGCGTTTCTTTCGCTCCTTCTGCGTAAGGTCTATAAAGAGGCACCCATCTAGCTTGTCAGCGTTCAAGTGGGCCAGTGGCTGATGATCTTATTGACTGAATTAAAATCAATAAAAGTTAAATAAATGAGTTCCAATTAAATTGAAAGAAAATTTTGCACATAAGTCGATTCAAACTTATCCAAATCGAAGTAAACCGAACATTTTTTATTTGGTTTGATTCGATTTTTAAGAGGAGTCAGTTTGGTTTGGTTTGAAATTTTTTTTCCTTAAACCGAACCAAACCAAACCGTGAACACCCCTATGTGACACCACGGAAGCCTTCCAACTCAGCAGAATGTGCCCTAGCCAACCATGGAGAAAAGCCATTGAGAAAGGGGCATGCCTCCAAGGAGATAAAAGGTCACTGGCCCTTGAGGGGCGGCCCTTATAAATGCTCCTCTCCAGACATCACTTCAGATTAATTTGACCATCGGAGGGTTTATCTCGGACATCAAGTTCAGGCCTCATGCTCTTTTCTTTCAAGCTGAAACTTTTAGTCGACCTCTAAGGAAAGCATTCAGGACCATTAGAGGGTCGTCGTCGCACCAGAGTCAATCACCTGGCCAGACTACGAATCTGGGAGTCACTTCTTTGGGTCATCATCAGAGCTAGTCCACAATGTATGGGCATTTCACATGTTTTAATCTGAATAGGATAGTTTGTCTAGATGTACGAAAGTTTTGAGTGCTAAAGTAGGGATGCAAATGGATCGGATTCGGTGCAGATCTAAGATAGATCTATGACCATATTCGTTAAACTATTAGCTTAAAAATATTATCCGTTAACTATCCTATAAACTAACAATCAGTCAAATAATTGAATCTTAAAATACTATATATATTTGGTTAAAAAAAAATTATATTCATTATTTTTTTCGCTGTGCATATCGATTTAAAAATATTATCCATTAACTGACCTATATGTTAAGGAGCGGTCGAATAATCGGACTATTCGGTTACCATTTGCATCCCTACGCCAAAGGCATTGCCACTCCCTGTTAGCTGCGTCCATCCCTAACCCCTTTTATAAGTAAAATTTGAGTGCTAGAGAAAAACAGTCGCCGCTCCCTATTAGCTATTTCCTGATCCGGATGCCTAACTTTTTCCGTAAAACTACAAAAAATGTAGTAACCGCTAATGAGTTCAGAGGGAACTGTGATAAACAAAGCTAAGAGAGGAATTATTTTTAGGGCATTAAACTTAAAAGCATTAAAGCTAACGCTGCTACGGACATTAGGCATTTGATCATCAGTGCTGCAGAAACCTAAATTCCAAAAATTTTACGAGTGTAGCGCCTGAAACTCAAATGACCTCGTATATGCAACTTCTCTACCCTTTTATGGGGGATAATTGGTAAAATTTTCCGAGACTATTTCTGTTGAAGTATAGAATAAGGGTTAAATAATTTTGTATTAGTTGTTGCGAAAGTAATCTTGTGCTTATAAAGAAAGTCTCATATCTTCTTCCTAACAAAGATCTTTTTTCTAGAAAAAAAAAAAAAACTGTGAAGGCACCTTCATAGGCCAAAGCATAAAATTATTCGTAACTGTATGCAATTCCTTCCTACAACATTAATGTCTTATGTGAGAATTCCAGTCATAAGTGCAAGTTTACTTTCTCAGCGGACTGTACAAAGGCATGGACTGTACAAAGGCATATAATGGAGATTAAATAATCTCGTATTGATCATTGAAAATGTAACTTTATATACATATTTATAAAAAAGGCTTCTGGTTCCTTTTAACAACAATTTCCTAAGGTACTTTCTTAATAGGGGGAACAAATTGAGTTTTAGGTTCCAAATGAAATATATAATTAATATTTTATCTATCTTTAATAAATGCTATTAAAATGGAAGATCAAATCTACCCTAATTGCTCAGCCCGGTCCATATTCCAGTCCAACTTAATTGTCCAGCCCCAGCCCATATTCTACGAAACTTTTGGCGAGCCAAGTCCAAATCGAGTTCAAACTACACGAGTTGTATTTTGAACTGAGCTCAAAACTGAAAAATGAGTTCAAACTATAACTCGAGCTCAAAGTATATCCTTCCGAATCGAACTCAAACAAGTTAAGACTCAATTCGCCTCAGTTCGTTTTTGCACACCCACTTTTGAATATGTGGCCGATGACTTGGCAGATCCAGGGAGCTGACCAGATCCAAGTTCAACTTTCCGACTTGAACAGGGTCTGATCAGGATCATTGACGCAGTTTTCAGCTCTGGGTCCGACCCCTCCTTTTTTTTTTTTTTTTTTGGAAAGAAATGTTGAGCTCCAAGGTTTTAAGATAGGAACAGAATCCACCATTACAGTTTGATGGATACAATCGGGAATGAATCCTAGTTCCCATTGAAGGTTACAAGATGAGTTCTTAGTGTGAGTCACTAGCAGGTGAGCTGCGCAGTAGGCCTCACGTTTGGTGAATGTGACAGGGATATGATTGTGGCGACGAAGTGTTTGCCTGCAATGTCCAGGTCCGAGCCCTATTCAATCCCCAGGTCAATCTCCAGCGTCGGTTGGGTCATGAGCTCTTGTGGTCTGGTCCAGATTTTACAGTCGCTTCACTGGGCCGCCAAAAGGCCTGCTTAGATGTCGGCCCACAGGATCAATTCACGCCCAGCAACACGTCCTGCACTTAGGGTACGTCGGTGCTGCACTGACCCTCAGTGCAGTGGATAAATTAATAATTTATCTTTTAAATTATTTTAGGTGGATCTCAAGGTGTCTTACATGTCAGTACAGGCCGATCTTCAATCGGACAATCTAAAAGAATCTGAAAAATCAAAAATTATTATTGGGCTCGGCCCATTAAAGGCTTTTCTTACTGTTCATTAGGGTTCGATTTTTTATTTTTCAGATTTTTTTAAATTGTCCGAACAGAGATCAAGCTGTACAACATGTAAGTCATTTCGGAGCCCACTTAAAAAGAATTCAAAATTATTATTTTTTAAATTACCCACTGCACTGAAGTTTTAAGTCAGTACAGCACCGACTTTCAGTGTAACAAATGTTACTCATTCACACCTTATCAATCACAGTGAAGAACAAGCCAGATAAATAAGAGTAATACCCAAAAAACTGCTTGCTGCAACGTCTCTTTAACATTGCGGCTTCGGTTACTATCTGATCAAGCAATGGGATGATACAACGTCATTGAATTACCTTCATAGGGCACATTTTGGACCTTAAAAGATGTGTACTGTCCGATCTCTTAAATATGTCTCAAAGAATAAATTTTGGTGGGTGTTGACATTCTTTATAATATAGAGCCCATTTACAGGTCAAATGGCATACATGGATAATCTGGTTTAGTTGTTTTTAAGTCAAACATGTCAGCAGTCAATCAAGAACCAACTCAAATACTTATAATAGAACAACAGCAGAACACGCTTTTTGGATGTGTTTGGTGAAAATTTTGGACAAAAGTCATTGGATTTTGGCTTTCAATATAAAAAAAAATTATGGAAGACGATGTATGATTAATTTTTGTTAATAATATTATTTAGTCCGACTCCTACTACTACATTTTTTCTCTAATCTAAGATGTTTCAATTTGAAAATTTCAGACATGCTTAATATAGCTTCTAATTGATAGCAATTTTAGACTTTTATGCTAAATGATTTTTTAAGGGTGGATACAAACCTCGGAAGTTATTTCGGTGGCCTTCTAGCTTCCAACTAATTGAGTCCCGAAATTAGAGCTTTGATAGAAGTGATCTGATTAGTATATACATTCTATCTGAAAGTTTCACAGACAATATCCTAAGATTAGAAATTAGAAGGTACTACTTTCAAATTGAGGACGAGTTTGACAAAACTTCTATTTAAAAGTCACTTTTGACTTCCATTTTTTATATAGAATGAGTTGAGGGAGAGAGATTATAATTAACTTTAATTCATTACAAAAGTCAATATTTTTATAACAACTTCATTTTTTCTCTAATTTTAAAAGTTTCTTCCTTTAAGTTTTTGGTCGAAAGAAAAACACAAGTAAAATACCACAGTTTCAAGATTTAATGACTTTCACAAAAAAACAACTAAATAAAAATACAAAAGTGCTTCCAAATGAAAACAGCATCAAACACATCCAAAGTGTAACCAAAACAGCATCAAACACGTGCTTAAAATGATTCATGTATCGGATCCTCTGTCCTTGACAAGTCATTTAAGCACATGAAGTGCTTGCCATGTGATAAAGAAAAAGGAGCGAGCCAAGTAAGAAGCTGCCGATTTTTTTCCACATCAAACGTGTAGAAGACCGTTCATATAGCGTCTTAAAGGGTGGATCCGACCAGTCGGTTAACGTAAAAAACTTAAATAGGAAGCTTTTTCGGTCCAATTAATAAAAAGAAACTATCATCTTTAAAAAAATTAGAAAAACTAATTAGAAATCGGCTAGTTAAGTCTGATTCACATGAAAATCGGTTGGCCTAAAGTCTAATACTAAGTATCAAATTTGAATTTAAGATCTCTACTTCAACGTAACAAATGCACCCAAAAAAAGGAATAACGAGTGTTGTGATAGAAAATAGATATAATCTAAATTACATATATATTCAATATTATTTAATTAAATAAGATGGTCCAGTTGAATAGCAATTTTAAGTAGTCGGTCTAAATTAGAGTGGACTAAGGCTTCTTCGGTTCGACGACTGGTCCAATTTTAAAAACATTAGTTCATAGTATCTTTCACTTTACATTTGATAGATGGCTCAGTTGGTCTAATATATTCACATGTCCAGAAGCTCAAGATTCGCAAAGTCTAATCCTCTCGATAAGAGGATAATTTCATCTAAACCGATAATTCTGTTTGATGATTTCGTACCAAATGTATTTTTTGGAGAAATAATTCCATGGACTTGAAGATATAATCTTGTGGCACACGAACAAGGAGAGTTTTAATTCCCAACTTCACTTCTATCCTTGACCTCTCAAAATACAGTCAAAAGGTGCTTACCCTGGTTATCCGAGTTCCATATATTTTTCACTTGTCCATGACGAAGACTACAACATGTCGATGGTGTTCTCCTTGATTGAAACCATTCGGAGAAATCATATGGACATTTTTTTGACTGGGTTAGACATTTTTTTTGGTTCGATTAGGCAGGGGTTAGATTAATAAAAGTGCAGAGATAGTGTCGTATTGGTATCTCTAGCTCATAACAGGGTATATATTAGAATTTACGGCTTTTTAGAATGCTTTATGTCGAATCAAATAATTTTTGAAAATACAACAATCGTAACCTAAAGTGGTGTTTCTCTTGACCGCCGGCCACTTTGTACTGATCTCGAAGAAGCATTCACATATGAACAATTGTTTCACACAATTTGTTCCCTAGTCCATACCAAATGTAATATGCTCGATTTTTTGTGAAAAGATGCTTCAACTAGGATTGTCAAAATGGATCTTGTGTGGATACTTGTTTAGCCATTTGCATATAAAATTGACAGGATCCTCTTGGAGTTTATGTGAGACCCTAGGTTTAATACTCCAAAATTCTTTGGTTTATCATAAATTTTAGGTAAAGTGATGTCCTAATACTAGTTTAATTTTGTTTCCTTTTAAGATCTGGACCTTCTTCAAGATGGAGGTTAGAGACCCAGTCCAACATACACCGTGGAAATATGTCAGGGCCTCAGACAATCTTTAAGACCGAGAGATAAAGATCCACTCTCGTTATTCTTAACTTGGATAGTGAGAGAGTCTCATTTTTGTGCATACGTAGTCGGTTTATTAGACCTCGCGATTCTGCATACGGTCAGAGCCGATTCGTTCACTGACTTGTCTTACCTTTCTGACAACCGACTTTAGTTAGGACACACAAGCAAGTGCCTAGTGGTTAGGCGAGGGCCTGGTTATATTGTATTCCACCGTAACGTGATGATTGGATTAGTGTATTGGCGACTCTGTCTAGGTCAGTTAGATCAGATCTTTTCTAATAAAGAAAAAAAATTAATTATTCATTATCAGATAACTATATAATGACTCGGACTAGTTAATCCTATGCCTTTCTATTTGAGTTATATCAAAAGAAGAGTTATTTTTTTTAATGATATGTAGTACATTAATTTATAGCATCTAGTAAATATAATGATGTTATATTTATGACTTGTGATTTACTTTTGATACATCGCTCGGATGTCACTAGCATGTTTAATCGTGCATTAGTCTAATTCATGCACTAGAATAGATATTTGTGCTTAATCTCGTGGAGAGTGGCAGAACTCAAGAAAGAGCCTATATGAATTGATGACTCACTGTCACCATTTCTTGATTTTATTTTGATTTCTTATATGCAGCAGAGTCACGAGGAGGTTGACAGTAACGCAAAAGTAGCTAGGGAGTTTTTTGGAAAAGGAGTTATCTTTTACAGGAGCTTAAAAGTCTTCACTATATATTTTCCAAATATCTCTTATATATATATATATTTCCTTGCAAACTATGTACCAACTACCGTTATGTAATAAAAGTTTAAAGTTTCTCTTATTGTTGAGTGGTATTCTGATGCACACTTTCTATTAATTTATATTATGTAGTTTGTCTCATTTCTCTAATTTATATAGACCCCCAAACCATCATGACCATACGTAGTAATCCTACGTGAATAATAGATTTAAATGTGGGGCGTCACAGTTTGAATAGACGCATTCAGATACATAATACGAGTCTACATAACCACGTCCCACTTATATTCGTATTCGTTCCAAATATATAAACAAAGCAAGAGAAACAATACAGACTAGATATTAGAGAAAAGAATAGAACTATATTTGAGATTTATTACTTTGTTGATTATGTGGAACTACCTTTGAGATTTATTACTTTGTCTTTTTCCTTTTCTTTTTGACAAATCCCGCTTATAGGCCAAAATGTCACTGTGTAAAAAAAAAAAAAGTCTGAACAAAAAGGGTAAAAGAAAAATATGTAGCCACGCGGTCTGAAACGGTACTTAGACGGCACTGAAGGAGTTAATGTAGGCCACGTGGCCTATTCCCCACGCAGCAAGGATAACTCTTTGTTAATTTTGACGACTCCAAACACGGCTAAAGCCTAACGTTATTACGGTTTAGAGACCACGTATCCAAAGGTTTTAGAGATCCGATTGAACCGTTTTGGGCGTGACATATTGTATTACTTAAATATTTATATTTAGTTGTAATTTATATTTTATGATCAGGATATATGTAAGTATATTTTTATAGAAAGCAAATTTAACTAAGATATTTATACAAGTACTCTCGAGAAAAACTAATTAGACTTCGTGCAGAAGCCTAGCATCATTTCTTGTCCCCAATAGTTTTTATGTTACGATATTAATAGATATTATATACATTAACACATTGATGATTCATCAGGACTAATTAATAGGAAAGAATGAAAAATAATGTGAGATGAAAATTGAGGCATCCGATGATCAACAGAAGGTTGATAGGGAACGAAAAATTATGTCAAACTTGTAATAGGGAATTTAATTATTTTTTAATATTAAATATAAATTTATATATGTTTAATTAACAATACTTGCTCAATGTCCTTTGCTGCTGTATAAGGGTGTTTTAAGTCAAGTTTGAGTTCGAGCTAAGTTTTTATCGTGATTGTTCAAACTTGATTCTTTTATATATTAAATGAGTTCAAGTCGAGTATTGAGTAACTCACAAGTTTAATAAATTTATAATACATTTAATCAAAAAGTTTTTAATTTTAAATATATAAGCTCACGCCAAACCGTCACGAGTATAAAGTTGTTTGCACTCCTAATTATTAGATAGAAAACTCTATAAATATTAAATGTTTTATTAATTAAATTTAGTCATGAATAGAACAACTAAATGAGTACTTAAAAGAGATCTTAATAAATTTCTAAATGAGTTCTTAGTGAGTATTAAGATGAGCTCTTAACGAGTACTTAAAAGAACTTGTTCACAATCATAATCGAGCCATGTTCACTTATGTTTAAACTTGGAATCAAGCTCATTTTTTTGTTGAAATTTGTTTATTTAACTTAACAAACGAGTCTGATTGCATTATGATCGTGTAGTCTTACGAGTTGTTCATCAAGCGCATTAGTCCATTTGCGAACCAACTAGATCAGGCGTTGCAGCAAATATAAAATTCTTTTGAATTATTTTTTTACGTCAAACCTTACCCTACGTGTCCTATGTGTCCATTAGACCGATCTCAAATTAGACGATCTAAAAAAATAAAAAAAATAAAAATCAAGTCTCAATGAATGGTCAAAGTTTTTTAATGAGGATCAAGCTCAATAATATGTTTTGATTTGTTAAGATTTTTTAGGTTGTAATTTTTTTATAAAAAAATTATATTTACTGCGATGCCTAGCATAAAGTATTACTAATGTTGAATTAATCTTAGCCTAGTTTATGCCCCTATTAAACCCGAGAAAGACTCATGACTCATGACGTGTGTCCTCGTGCAGTTGAATTAGCGTAGTCTTCAATTCAAATTTGGACACCCTTCAACCGGGAGTCGATTTATTGGACGGCTCTGATCTGTCCGTGGGTAGTTTAGCCAAAATCTCCCCGACCAGCGCCCAATACGTCATCCCAGAACGGAATCCCCACCGTCAACGCCAGATCGTGCCGTCCTCCTCTCGGAACGTGCTCGACGCGGGTCTCGCCGAGTCGCACCTTCCGAGCCAGTGAGGGACCACTGGGATGACCAATCGCAGCCGTCCGATCTCCGCTTACAAGCTGACAGTCGACGTGGGTACCGTCCGTGCCTGCACTTCGGATCCGAGCCTAAGCCTCGGATCCCGAGCTGAAACCTCGTGCGGGAGAGAAATCATTCCGACAGGGCGGTGAGAGAAGGGAGGAAGATTTCGCTGTTTGCTGTGGATTGCGGGGTTCGAGCTGTTCTTCACTTGGTTTTGTTGCTCTCGCAGCTCGAAATCCCGCTTTTCCTTCTTCTGCAAACCCTAGTTTTACCCGTTTAGGTGATCTGTTGAGCCAATTCTGCCTCTGCGTCGGCTTCTTTGTGGTTTTTGATCGATAAAACCCCAAACCAATCGGGAGGAATCGAGAATTTAGCAGCCGGGTGAAGAAAATCCGGAGGTAAGCGTTTCTGTGCTGCTTCATGGGAATTTGCGGTTTGCCCGACGGGAGGTTTGTGCGTTCTGCTTGGTTTTTGGATCGTGGAGGTGAATCGTCTAATTCGGGATGTGTTTTGGCTGCTGGAGCTGGAATTAGGATTGGATATGTGGAGATCAAGCGAGTTTGGCTTGCGGTATTGATAATGTAGGCCGTGGTGCTGCTCTGTTCATCCGATCCGGGTGAGTTTTCCACTGTGGGAGCCTGTGATTTCTTTCAGCAATTCTTGCGAGTGCTGGGAGCGGGACTGCTTGTTTCGGATTATAATGTCTTCTGAATAATTTTCTAGGGTGCAGAGAAGTATGGCTCAGAGCAACTGGGAAGCCGATAAGATGTATGCTTGTGTTATCTATCCCTGTTTCTGTTATGTAATGTTGTATAAAGTATTAATTTCAGTGTCGTGGTTCCTTCTCACATTGTGTGTTCTCGACAATTTCTGCTAGGTTGGATGTATATATCTACGATTATCTGCTGAAAAGGAACCTTCATGTCTCTGCAAAAGCCTTCATGACTGAAGGAAAAGTTTCTGCAGATCCAGTAGGTAATATTGCGTTCCTCATTGCTTGCTGATCTTACCTGGGACTATTTGACTACTGTTACACCTGCACGAGAGACTTTCATTTCCTCTCGCCTATAAGTTGAACGTGCGAAGTGATTAGACTGAGGAATTTGTTCTCTCTATGTTTTGTGCACGAGGTTTGGAACTGTTGAATGGGCCATTAGATCATTGGCAGATAATGCTGTTTGAGTTGGAAATTTCTGCCCTGGGAGATTCTAGGTGGTTGGAATCATCTATTTGGTAGAACATTTGGGAATTAGAGCTAGTTATACATTATTGAATTTTGAAATGAAACATTTATTGGTCCAGAAAAAGGTATGTAGACCATGTGGAGCTAACTCTATTCCCCCAAATAAGCATGTAGATCATTTTTTCGGGAAATGGAACATCCTTGTGTTTCTAGTCTACATGATGAATGGCATCTGCAAATAATACATGGTTTTTCTATAGTAAATGGAAAAGGCATTAATTGGTCCAGAAAATAAAAGCACATTGTGTATAAAAAGACGCAATGCATATTTCTATCAGTTATCGTATTGGAATTTTGAAAAATCAACATATATCAGTCTGACATGTAAAATGATTTAGACCAAATCATAAAAACTCATACAGGTTTTCTTAAGAATTTTAATTATTAATCATGTGCTAAGGAGATACATACCATATTGTATTGGCTGGTTTGAGACTCGGAAAGTCCAGAAACTGATCTGACTCATATGACTCAGATCCAATCTTTCTGAATGGGAACTCTTCTTATTTAGTCACTGAAATCTGCAAGCTGCCAAATGCTTTGAACTGATTGGCCTTTTCAGTGCCTTGTTAACGAGGAAGAAACATTTAAACAGCATTTATTCCAGCTTTGCTGTGGCCCATTTGGGGGGAGAGAATATCTAGAATTTTATGAAGTTACAACTTGCTTTTGATATTTCAAGTGGTTCTTTGAGTAGCTTAGGGATCAATAGGAGAGAAACTTCTCCATTTGTGACCTATTGTTTTAAAGAAAAGAAGATGAAGGCGTTCCTAATAGACTTCTAGGTAACCCCCAACTGCCAACTGTTTGTTAGCAGAATGCACTCAATATTTTTTCCTTCATCTTCAGGAAATGCCTTTCTATTCCTTAGATCCACTGATGCTCCTGGACCAATTTCACCGGCACTTTGCCCTCTGCAGGAAGCGTACAATGCAACTTCTCTCTTGATTTTCAACATTAATGTGTTTTTGACAAGTACAATAATTTAAAAGAAAACAACAAAAAACTCATTGACATGGACATACACACCAATAAAAAAGAAAAGTGTTTTCTTTATGTCTCTCTCACATTTCTACAAAGTACAAATTGTGAGAAACAATTTAGTACTTTCTGTGCCGGTGAAATACAGCCTCATAATTTTATTGCTCAAAATGCAGCAATTGACGCCCCAGGGGGCTTTCTTTTTGAATGGTGGTCTGTCTTCTGGGATATTTTCATAGCAAGGACAAATGAGAAGCATTCTGAAGTAGCTGCAGCATATATAGAGGTATCATGTGGAACAAGAAGCAATAGCCTTCTACTTGGTTCTGTGCAGACTTCCTCAAGCAGTGGCCAATGCATATGAAATTACTTTCTGTTTATAGGCTCAGCAAATGAAGGCAAGAGAACACCATCAACAGCTACAAATGCAACAATTACAACTCATACAACAACGTCAAGCTCAATTGCAGCGAAGAGATGCTAATCATCCTTCTCTAAGTGGCCCTATAAATGCCATAAATACTGATGGAATATTGGGACCGTCAACTGCCAGTGTATTGGCTGCTAAACTGTACGAAGAGCGTATGAAACACCCACACTTGATGGACTCCGATTCATCTGCACAATTTGATGCTAATAGAGCGGCTCTTCTTAAGTCGGCAACCAACCAGCCAGGGTAACATCTATTGTTGCAGCTGATGATCCCAGGACAACTAAATGCATCTCTTCTTGTACTGTATTTGCCACTGGTTGCTCATGTTTCCCTCTAAACATTATCGCAGACAATTTGTCCAAGGTAACAATGGTGGTGTCTCTGCAGCACTGCAGCAAATTCCGCCACGAGCTCAACAGACTACTGTAACTACATGCCCTGTTTGTACTTTTATCCTACTTGGTTTACCATATTGTGATGCAGGTTTGAGTTTCTCACTTTCCCTTCCAATTCTGGTAGGATATAAAAAGTGAAGTCAGCTTTGGTGTCACACAGAGATCATTACCCATGGATCCGTATGGACATGGAATTATGCAGTCAAAACCAGGGCTAACTACTGCTGGTAATCTCTTTTAGAGACAAAGTAGAGGAAGTACTATTTAAATTGAGGCATTTACTGATGACAACTGTGCTATCAACAAAGAAAATATTGATTAAGCTGGTAGGTACTGTTTAGGCTTATTATTTCTTACTACTTTGAAGATGTCAGAAGACCATCTGGGTTGGGGGGATGCAGCCACTGGTTTCATAGAATTTATTATTCACAAATATGAATATCAAAAAAAATTTACCAGTTGTCATTTCAAGTTCTGACTTTTGTGTCAGCTTCTGTCCATGCTAAGTACACGATGTATACATGTTCTTAGATGCTTACACAGTATCACATGTACTGTTTTCAACTAAGTGCAATATACACACCAATTGCACCCTCTTTGCATGAGTTTAAGCAGTAGAACCAAGAAGGTAGCTTTTCCTATCTACCAATTGCTATGATGGGACTTTTGACAAATGCCTTCGTACGAATGGTATGTTGGCCATTGTAACCATTGTAGATCTCTGATGGGATTTTAAATTACCTAACTATTTTAGTCTTTACTTTCTGTCCTTCAACTTTAACATGACCAACTGGACACATGATTTGATATTCATTCAAGGTGACAAGCAAGCACGGATGTGGGCCATGTTTCCTGCATTGTTGGTCCCTAGCTTTTTGGCCACTTTCAAGACATCCAGTATGTTACTTTAAAAAAAACAAAGACATTCAGTATGTTGCTGCAATGGTTGTCAGTTGGTGTATGATAGAAATATATTGGCATAACCTTTAGATTGAGCATTAGGAGCAAAAATAAATTGATAAGAAAACTGGAGGAAAGAGATAGAGGTTAAACAATGGAGCTAAACGTCTGAGTCAAATCATCAATTTTGTGTGTCGTGTCTCAATCACATCAGGTTTGTCTAAAATACAGATACACTTCTTAGATTTTAGTGTTGCTTGTAAATATCTGATGTGGGACTAAACAACTTTTGCCAACCCTCTCTGACCTGTGTGGAGTTGTACGGCAAGCAGCACCCTTGAAACCATGAGGACAAACAGGGGAAGCCCGATAAAGTGATCTGCCTTTCATACCATGTCACTGGACCACACTGTGGACCCAAAACTTGAGTTATTAGATGGAGAAGCCTAGAACTAATATAGAGACAGAATGGCTCATGAACATCTGATATGGGACTAAATGGCTTTTGCCGATATCTGAGCGTGCCAATGGGCAGTGTGGGTGCATTGGATCAATATACATGAAAAACATGTAAAACTTCATTACTACACTGATGTATCTGTATCCTATAAAAGAATGACACCGAGTGCATCAAATGATGTCAAATACAAAAGTAACAATGCAATGTCGCACATGAAGGGAAAGGCGGAACAGGAAATACTGAAATAGACAAGTCTTGTCTTAGACAAAATCTTGACGTTTCTTTTGTCTCGATATTTCGAGTATGGGAACTTTTTGAGCTTCACTTCTTCACAGTTCTGTAAGAGCAAAGGATACTTAGGAAGAACATCTGAAATTTAATAATTGCGACGTATGAATGCAAGTTAACAGGGCAAAAAAATGTGTTAAACTTACAAGTTATCAATGTAATGTTTTGAATTTGAAATTGTGAACCTGATTAATGATTTAGCATTTGTTGATCTTTCTCCCTCCTTCCATGGTTACAGGGCTGAACCAAGGTGTCAGTAGTCTTCCATTGAAAGGCTGGCCACTAACTGTAAGATAACTGTGCCCATACTTTCTCTATGCACTTCAAAAACATTTTTATTTATTTTAAGATTTGATCGATTTGCAGGGAATTGACCAACTGCGTCCAAGTTTAGGCCCACAAATCCAGAAGCAATTCCTGCCATCACAAAATCAATTTCAGCTTATGTCGCCACAGCAGCAACAACAACTTCTAGCTCAGGCCCAGGCTCAAGGCAGCCTTGGGAGTGGACCTAATTCTGGAGATATGGATCCCCGAAGATTTAGGGGTTTTCCTCAGGGAAGCATGAATGGTAAAGATGGTCAGCCTGTTGGAAATGATGGATCAATAGGTTCCCCAATCCAATCAAGTTCACCAAAAGTCAGACAGGAACAAGCTGAATACCTTATGAAGGTTTGCTTCTGATAAGTCTCAACTGATTAACCACGTTCCAATATAGAGTAGCATATTAAAGTAGTGTGCCTTCTTTGGAAATGGCTATTAAAGGAGAGGATTATGCATGACATTTCCTCTATATCTGGAGACCAGAAAATACATCCATCCTTTCTTCGGTGATTGTCTGAAGGTTGTATACCACTGGAACATGATCCATGTGACGTTTGTATACCACATCCTCTGATTCCTTTGTCATTGAAAAAGGTGAAATTTAAATTGATCAATTGGTTTTTCCATCCCTTTTTTATAAATGAATCGGCAATTTGGTTGTTTGCATGAGTTCCTAGTTCACCTTTGATGTCCCCATTTTGGTGGGAAATGTGAGACGGATCTCTCCCCCCCCCCCCCCCCCCCACAAAAAAAAAAAGGAAAAAACCTGCTGCAACTTCAAAATTGGAATTCATCCCTTTTTATACAACAGAATGTGCCTTTTTTTTTTCCAAGGATTTGGTTGATATAGTCCTTGATGATCTAAGGCATTGTCTCATGGAAGCATGAATGCAAAATATGTTCATCCCCTCGGAAATGTTGGATTAATAGGTTCCCAAATTCAATCAAGTTCACCAGATGTCGGACCAGATCAAGTTGAATGTCGTACGAAGGTTTGCTTCTGATAAGTTTCAAACAGATTAATCATGTTCCAGTATATACTACCAGATTAAAGTAGTGCACATTGCTTGTGGAAATGGTTATAAGGAGAAGATTATGTATGTGTTTCTAGATATCTGTGGATCAGGAATAATATTGCTTTTTTTTTTTAGTGGCTGCTTGAAAGTTACATATTGCAAAAACATAGATGCGTGGTTTTTTATATTTTAGTTGGATCTTGGTCATAGGACAAGGTGTAATTTGAATCAATCAGTTGGTTGATTCCATCTTCTGCTGAAACATGAAGCAGCAATTTGGTTCTTATACATAGTTTTGGGTGGACCGTTGATGTCCACCTTATGGCAGGAAATGTTGGACCAGAGTTTCCCCTCTCACTACTGCAACATTGAAAATGGAATTTCCCACCTTTTTATGTAGTGGAGTATGCCATTTTTAAGAATTGATTGATAATTTAATTATTGTTTGAAAGGATGACATCTGCAGTTCTTATTGTTTCTTAATTAGATGAAGATGGCTGCTCAAATTCAACAAACCTCCTCTCAACCACCACCAGACCAGCTGTTGCAGCAGCAACAACAGCAGTTGCAACAGGTATGAATATATAAAAAAACTTTTCTACTCATAGTTATAAATGCCTCGCAGATAGTAAACATATTCTTATTTTTATACCATTATATAGAGGCCAAATGGTCTTAATTTCCTTCTGTTGTTTTTATCAGAATAACAGAAAAAGGAAACAACCTACCTCATCTGGAGCTGCAAACAGCACTGGCACTGGAAATACAGTAGGTCCCTCTAGTTCCCCTCCTTCAACTCCATCTACGCATACGCCTGCTGATGGAGCACCAATGACTGGGAACTTGCTACCTGTCAATAACATGCCAAAAAGTTTAATGATGTATGGTGCAGATGGAACTGGTGGGCTTGCTTCCTCTTCAAATCAGCTGGTATTCCTTCATTTCCTTTACTTAGCCTTATTTACTTTGAATTGGAAATTGAAGAAGACATTCACTTCATATAACACCATTTTATTTTTTTTATTCATGTTGTAGGATGACATGGAACATTTTGGAGATGTTGGTTCCTTGGATGATAACGTGGAATCCTTTCTATCACATGATGATGGAGATGGGAGGGACATATTTGCTGCATTGAAGAGAAGTCCTCCAGAGCACACTACAGAGTCCACAAAGGGTGATTGATAATCTTTTAGAAACTGATTAATAATAGTATTTTTTGTGGATATAACATAATCATGCTTACAGGTATTTCAGGTTTTACCTTTAATGAGGTTAGTTGCATCCGCACAAGCAATAGCAAGGTTGTTTGCTGCCATTTTTCTTCAGATGGCAAATTGTTGGCTAGTGGTGGACATGAAAAGAAGGTAGTGCATATTAGCATTTAAGGAAACCAATTGACATGTTTCTCATGTGTTGTACAACATCATGGTCATTGTCATCATCATTGGCAACTTATCCCATTTATTTGGATGGGGTCAGCTGCATGAGTCCTGTCTTGTCACTTTAATCTATCCGAATTCTATGCTTGTAGTTATACCTAGGATGGTGAAAGTCCTTTATTACTACATCAAACCATCTTTTTTTAGTCCTTCTTCATGTCCTTTTCCCATCCTCCACTTGAACTTGATTGTACCTTCCAACGGGTGCTGAACTAGGGTGAAGGTGTACAAAATGATGCAAAGGGAAAAAAAAATTCCTCTTTTCTTCTTAGTGGGCTAATTTTCCCATCAGTTCCAAAAAAGACTTTGTTTATTAGACATTTTTTATTTTTTAGCAACCCGTGTTAAGATGATATGCCCTTGTAAAAGATGCCTGATGTTTTTTTTTAATGGCTTAATGTGCATGATAATGCTCAATTTTGGTATTTGGTTATGATTTGCTCCTTAGGGATGTTACCATGGACATTGCAGTGGTTTTTGAGATACTTAATAGTTACTCATGTCACAGGCGATTATTTGGAACATGGATACACTGCAAACTCAAAGCTCTCAAGAAGAACACACTCTTCTAATTACAGATATTCGTTTTAGGCCAAGTTCAACTCAACTGGTAACATCTTCATTTGATAGAACTGTGAGACTCTGGAATGCGGCCGAGGTATGCCTTTTGTCTTATAGCTTTTTATATATATTTCACTTTTTTTGCCAAAATTATCTTCTTTTTAGAGCCAAGTCCCCCAACTGCTGTTACTTGCGATTGTAACATCCTTATCCACCTATACATTGGAGGTACCTGCAAAATTGCAGTAAACTTGGGGTTGTTGGGTGTCAACAAATTTTGATTATGTTCTTCTATTTATTTCTATTTAACGTGTTTGCTTCAAGAATTCTTGGAGTTGGCATGGTGTGGGATGTTTAGTAGAATATATTTGACATAGTTTGTTACAGGAGACATGCACCTTAGTCTTCGTTAGGTGGTCATAGATACTATTAAATGCCTTCCAGGCTCCCATGACATCCTAAGCGCACGTATAGTTTGTACTGGGTTGTTCTTGCATGTATGCATGATTAGTCATCAAATATGCGACTGAAATTAGCCAAGCAGAGTAGGAATGTATTAGAGACAAAACATTGCTGGCCCTGCCCTGCCCAAGCCGCCAAATTCATCTTTTCTTTAAACAGTTTCCACCAATATGAAGTCCAGTTGATAAGTTTTTGGGATTTTTTTAATATCTTTTATTTATCTGAGTCTCAGAATTAATCCTCCGTCTACTTGTTAAGTTGGGCAGTACACTAAAGTACATCAAGCATGAGACAAATGCTTGGAGTTTATGCTGGCATGAGAACTCAATGCGGAAAGCACAAAAACTTTATGCTGGACTATATTAACGACTCCATATAATTCTTTATGATGTTATGTCACTGCAGTTGCTTTCTTGCGTGTATCATGTACAATGCTGAAAGAACTTACTTACTATCAGGTTATAGAATTTCTCTTTTAGAAACTTTCTTCCTCACTTCCTCAGCTAGTGATAGGGGGTTACAAAGGATGTGGTTGTTACAGAAAGAGAATGTTTCTTCCTGCAATGAATAATAATAGGCTGTGCTGAGGTCAGGAAATCAGAAGTTGGGGAGTAGGGCTCTGAATGGATGTGGATAATATCCGGGGCCAGTTCAAATCTTTATCAGATTATCTGAACACAGTTATCTGTGGTCATAACTGGATATTTGGTGTAACATCAGATTAATAATCAGAGTGGAAATGAAAAATGGACATCTGCTCGCATTATTATCTGACCGATTATGTCTTTTGATATTAGTCCTCAGGTTTAATAAAATTGTGCATTCCTTCTAATTTTGTAATATTTACTTGTTTAGAAATTTAAAGTTATTATTTGGAGCATGTTTACTAAATGTATCAAGGGATAATAATGAAAAAATTATTGTTATTTTTTATGATCTTGATAATGTTTATTTACTTAGCATAAAATTTGAATGAATGTTAAGTTATTATTTAAATATATATTTAATAAATTATTTTAATGGATTAAAATATGTCTGGAGGTTAAGAAGTTGCATGTTTATTGCTTTGAAATATGTCCTTTGTACTAACATTTTAGATTTTGTAACCATAAAAATTGGAAATTATAGAACGAACCTGGCTCGTTCCATTTTTAGTGTGGATGGCAGGGAACCTTTTTAGATTCCTCAGTATGAGACTTTTATTCTTATTTCTTAGTAACTTGACAAAGACACCTAGCAGCTTGAGTGAGGTTGGGAAATGGGAAGAGACCTATGGGCTGAGAAAACTGGGCCGGGCCCTGCCCCACATTACTACTGTGTCATGACTAGGCCTGCATTAGGTAGAGGGTAACTGCTCATGGTCATTCCTGTTTCTCGGCAGGGAGAGTGGGCTTATCAGCTTGTACTGGGAATGTAAAGCTGAGGTGAATAATTGTTTGACTGACTGGGACCTTATGCTTCTCTGCTTGGATAAAATCTGAACAGCCTCATCAGGTTGGGAAAGAGATCAGGAAATTTCTAGAGGAATAATTTTCCCGTTCTCCATTTTTCAACTAACTGCCTCCTTCTAACAGCAATATAACTTTTTTTTTCGGTGTACATTGAAACATCAGAAAAAACAAAACCGAACATATTCTGCAGATGTGGAAACCAACAGTCTCAAAAAAGGGAATTCTATACATCATGGCTCATATGATCTAAATCTTTTTATGTAATATATGCTCTGATTTGGTGATCTGAATCATATCCAATCAAGAACCCTTAGGCTTTGATGGCATTTATCATGCCCTTTCAGAACTGAGACTCTTAAAGTATCCTTTCCATCCTCTGGTTATTTGTGCAACTTTAAGGTATTCACTTAGTTTTGTTAGGTATAGGTGCATAGGCTTCTCCTTTTCTTGTAGGAATTTTTGTATACATACCCCTGTAAACTATCGTATTTGTATACATACCCCGAGCTCCCACATATTGTTATAAATATCCTAAAACTTCAGAAAGGTTGCAGTTATACCCCCTCCATCAAATTGCTGTGAAATCAAATGAAAGTATTTTGCATATACCCCTAAATTCACTAATTTTGCATATACCCCTAAATTCACTAACGTTTTGCATACATGCCCCTAAATTCGTTAGAATTTTGCATATGCCCCCCTGACATTTGTCAGGATTTACAGAATCCTTTTGGCATATTTGGTTGGAGTTTACGGTATTTTGACAGAAGCCTGTAACTACAATCTTTTTTAAGATTTCAAGGGTAATTATAACAATATGTGGGACTTAGGGGGATTTATACAAATACATAGTTTCCTTTCTTTTATACTTGTAAAATCCTTTTACATCAAAAAAATAAAAGAATAGAAAAGAAAACAGCTTCTGGAGAACAAAATGAAAGCAAAGAAAGGGAGCACAAGGGAGGGGAATGACTTGAAATAAGCAAACTGTGGTGCACATCTTCTCAGAAAGCTCTTGAACTCAACATACCTCATCCACCACTCACACCCCCCCTTCCCCCCCCCCCACCCCACCCCACATTTCTCAAAAGCAGGAGAGGAATTTTGTTAGACACTTTCTTTTTAGCTTTATCTGTCTTCATTTCTTATGAGTTTTACAGAAAACTCTGCACAAGAAACTGCAGATGGCAGCCAGCAAGTTGAAAAGCCTCATTCTTCACTATATGTCTTGGTTCAAGAAAAGATGATTCTGACGTAGTTTCTGCCTTCTCCATATAGTCGCGTTACATGTTATGTGATATGCTCTGGATCTCACAGACCTTAGTGCATGGAAAGAATAAACACATACTTTGCTACCATGCATGGAGCCATAAGCTTGAATCGTCTAGCTAGGTTGTAACCTGATACTGTGGTTTTGCTGATCACCTGATCAATGGGCTAATTTTGCAGCCACATTATTGCGTGCGTACATTTTCTGGACACAATTCGCCCGTGATGTCCCTGGATTTCCATCCTAAAAAGACAGATCTTTTTTGTTCCTGTGATAGCAATGGGGAAATGCGATTCTGGAGTGCCAGCAACTTTGCTTCTTTACGTGTATCCAAGGTTGGACCACACACGTCTTTTGTTCACTTTTGTTTTCTTCCAGTCTGCATGTGCATCATAGTTCAGGTGTGTTCTTAATGGGGGCAGGGTGCTACTGGCCAAGTTAGATTTCAGCCAAGAACTGGACAACTTCTTGCGGCATCTGCAGAAAATATGGTTTCTATTTTTGATGTTGATGCTGACAGGCAGATACGTACATTACAGGTAAATTGAGAGCTTTTTTTTTCAATAATGATGGATAGAATTGAATTATTCAAGGATATATTTATGGACCAATTGACTGGACGTTTCTTAATGATTAAAGTTGCATATTCATTGTTGCAGGGTCATACCAAAGAAGTGAACTGTGTTTGCTGGGATGCAAATGGAGATTACTTGGCATCTGTTTGCCAGGATTCAGTGAGGGTGTGGTCAGCATCAGGAGAGTGCATTCATGAGTTCAGTTCAAATGGGAACAAATTCCATTCATGTTGTTTTCATCCTAACTATCCAACTCTGTTAGTTATTGGGGGCTATCAGGTAAAATGACACTTGATTCTTGCTATTCATAATCCTTTATGCCGGATCGTGCAAATAAAATTCCATAATCCCCAAGGACCCAGAACTTGATAACGGTATTCTTTTTCTTGGGTATTGAGGATAGCCTTGACAGGTACTAGGTAAAACCCCACAGATGTTAGGAAACTTATGATCCATCCCAGGACATTTTGGTGCCGGATTGGTTTCAACGGAGCATTTCAGGCCAACTGAGCCATGAGACGTGTGAGAATTAACTTTCTATTGAAAATGCATTAGTACTCTACAGATGGGTGCATTATCTTTTCTTTTTTAATTAATCAAGCTGTTAGAATATGAATGGGTATTCGCAGAAGGATCTGGCTTTGATGAAAAAAGTACCAAATCATGTAGTGCATATCCTTCAAACGGTCTCCAGAGTCTTATTTTTTGTCAATTGCATGTTCTTTCTCTGGTTCCTCATGTCTCTTCGCCGTGGTTCCCGCATGGAGACTGGTTTTCCAGTGCGTGCCTACAGGAGTCTTTGCATATCTATATGAAAAAAATCTGAATGTGTCTGTGATCGGTGCTGCAGACATTGGAGCTGTGGAACATGGCAGAAAACAAGAGCATGACGGTGCAGGCTCATGACAACTTGATTGCGGCTTTGGCGCAGTCACCTGCAACTGGAATGGTCGCATCTGCCAGCCATGACAAATCAGTGAAACTTTGGAAGTAGTTCGTGTAACGTGTTACTGAGATGAAAGTTTGAATAGAAAAGAAAAGTTTGTTTATTCTTTTCTTTTTCTTCATGAAATAAGGTGGCTGGCCCCCTTGTAGTATTTGAAATGGTGGATTGTGAGGGATGTGTCTATGAATGGTTTGGGTTTGGGCTGGTTATCCTGATTTGCGTGGGGAAATTATATATTTTAATTTGTGTGGGGAAATTATGAAAGCGGACGACGTATAACGCGGCTGTAAGGGATCAAACATTAAGTACATTCTGAAGGAGGTAGAAAGGAACTTGATTTGTCTGATCTGATTACCCATATTTCATTGCGCTGTAATAGCATAGATGCTTTGTGTTCGGACATAAATTATCTACGCGTGTAACCCTCGTAGTACGTCTACGCATAAGTTATATTTGCTCAAACTTTGCCATTGAGAACCGACATGCACATAACTACTCATTCCGATTTGATAGGGGGAACTAGGTATTTTGGTCGAGAATTATTTATTCTTAGAATTAAGTGAATAAACAATTTCACCCTATACCCAAAAATTTAGTATTCCGTCTTGCGTTCCATCTTGCTATCAAAGTGAAACAATCTCTATTTTGAAAACAATCCAAAATAACTAATCTCGTCATAACCTGTTCGACCATCAAAGTGGTGAGAGAAACAAATGGCTTAAATTAAAGTACTCTATAATAGCATGGTATAAAAATAATAGCCAACTAAATCACATTAAAATAAACTTCTCTCACTTTAAAGTCTCCAATGTCCTTATGATGAGGCCCGACATCACAGGCCCAACCAACGCCCAGCTCGTCAACCTGTCACTGCCCAGCTCGCCAACCCGACTTGGGCCAAGTGCATCTCCCCTTTAGGGGCCCGACCAAGCGCGAAACCCACTATCAGGTTGTGGCCCACTAAGCTCCACAGGGACCTTACCGAGGATCCCTCCAACTCAGTGAAGTTCATACGCCCTAACCGACCACTGAGAAAGGGGCACACATATGGGGAGATAAGCTCATTGACCTATGAGGGGCGACCCCTTATATACTCCTCTCCCAACAACAGTGCCAAGTATGCTTTAAGAACTCAAGACTCTTAATTCTACAAACTAAAGGCCTCGACCATCACTTTGGACATAGCCTCGACTAACTTGACCGTCAAAGGGTTTACCCCGGACGTTGAGTCTGGGTTTAACTCTTCTTCCTTGCAAGTCGGGGTTGTCCGCCAACCTCCCAAACGCACCCCGTAGCCGACCTACAGCTCGGATTCCGAGTAGTAAACAACCACTTCGGGTCGCCATCACCTTAAAAGACAAATAAAATAAGAAAAATGATAAGATGTATAATATTTTCAGATAGTAGCAGATAATGGTTTCGGAAATAAGAGTTATCCGTTTTCGCATTCGTTAAGAAAATGAATTGGATTTAAAAATTACATCTATTTTCATATATGTAACTCATTGGAGGATAAAAAGACTATCCACAAACCATTCATTAAACTCAATTACCATTGACATCCTTAGTCCACACTTCTCTTTCTTAATAATTATTCTTTTTATAATATCTCCACTTACATACAATGAACTAGATGCAGTATTACCCGGAACATGATGGCCTACAACACACATTACGCATGACATGTAAGTTCTAATGTACGAGAAGAAAAACAAACAGGCACTTTTATTCTTATTTTCTTTCTAGCTATAAATTGGAAATGCTTGAATTTTGTAGTTATTTTTTAATCTTCAATGCACAGAATAAGATATTCTTCTTGTGAGATAAGATCTTATGGACTTCATTCTTTACATCTTTATTCACTAACAATCATCAAAGATGGATTTGAATATTTTATTTATTATTCTCGGTAGTTATGCATTCGACACAGCAGATGCAGCCTTGCGCAGTCTAGAGGTAAGTTGGTCGGGATCCTCGGCAATGAACCGAAAGGTCTCTAGATCGATCCCTGCGGGTGGGCGAAATAATTATCTGGTGCGTACCAGTCTCTCAGTTTTTATTCTACATCCCCGATTTTATTAGCCTCTTTCGTTGAACAGGCAAAAAGGTTTGTGGCCCGGTGAGACTGAGCCTCCCACAAATCCACATCCACTATCTTCTCGTTGGGACACATGGAAAAACCATGGCAAATTAAAAACATGTAAAGTTATACTCCCATTTGGAGCGTCAATTGGATAGGTCAACTCAAGATCCAAATCAGCACCACCCATATTATGTTAAGTTTGATTGACCTAAATAAGACAGGTTAAATTAAATTTAGATTGAGATTAACCAAACTTAAGTTAGGTTGGACTGAAATTGAAAATTTAGATTGAGATTAACCAAACTTAAGTTAGGTTGGACTGAAATTGAACCAAACCAGCACCACCCATATTATATTCAATTTGACTGACCTAAATAAAACAGGCTGCATTAAATTTAGATTGCCATTAGCCAAATTTAAGTTAAATTGAACTGAAATTAGACTTGTGAATCTGACCTATTAACTTTTACATTAATTCATTCAAAAGTTAAAATAATTCTAACAAATTAATTACAAATTATAAATAACTCAAGCCAATCCGACTCAACGCATCCAACTTTACTAATTTAAACTTGGGCTAATTGAATTTGAGTTAAACTTGAAGTGAAATTGAACTGGACTATTTTAAATTTAAGTTATAATCAAAATCACTACATAACTCAACTTAACCTGCTCAAATTCCATTCCTAATTCCCACTAAGTCCTTCCAAAAGAATTTTAAAATTAAAATGATAAAATTATTTATAATTATATTAATAATTATAATAAAGTTATTAAACAAATTTATACATGAGCTTAAACAAATTGAAACAAGTTGAGCACACGCCTATTCGAGCTTGGCTTGTTTAGGAACAAAATTTGAAAACTGGTCTAACTTTGACTTGTTTACTTAAAGAGATAAGTCAAACTCGAGTATAACCGAGTCAAAATTGAACACCTAAGTGTATTGGCTCGTACATTCATATTCCTTCGTCACCTAGAATCTCCGTCGCAAATTACCGTCGTCCTAGAACTGATCCCGAGTACCAATTTGCCGTTTAATTAAGTTCGCTGGTCGAATGCCTAATACTCACTTTGTTTGCGAAATAGAATCGGATAATCGATATAAAAGTCCTATAAGATGCTTCATTCCCCCAATTCTTCCAACTCCCCAAACCAACAGAAAATGCCTAATTCTTTCTCAATTCTTCTAAGCTCACCTTTTATTTCACTCTTTATTTCACTTATTCCTACCAAATAACTTGGAATAGTTTGGCATAATCCTCCTTATTTTAAGTGGAATACTAACAACTTACCTAATCAAAATACCTCTTATTCTAATTTAAAAAATTCCATCCATAGTGTTAATCACTGATAGGTATAAAGCATCCGAAAAACAATTATACACGAAGGTAAAATCGTGAATCATTTTGCTCACTGTCCAAGGTGTAAGAAGTTGACACAGCCCACCAATTTTTCCCCGACAGGGAAAAGCCACTTCAATCAATCAATCCAAGGCAACTTGGGGAACAGTTAGAGACCACCGAGTGACCGTCTCAAGAATAATCGTTACTGTCAAAAAGCCAGTACAGACGAGAGGTTCTTGAATACTACTGGGCGGACACGTGCAAGGCACCGTACCTCTGCATAACTCTTCGGGTGGCAAGAGCCGCTGCCTCACTTGCACGCAATGTCCCGCTTGCCATGATCGCTGCGAATTCTTTGGCGATCTCCTCCTGGACCCTGCTTCTAGCATCTCCAAGCGGATCTGCAGCTTTCTCAGTTGAGGACGCAGAAGGTCCTTCAGCATTTCCTTTTCCGGTTGATGTCGCCTCCAAAGGTTTCTCGATGTGTGTTGATTGTTGTGACTCTGGAGGTGTATCAGCAGTTTTCCGGGGATCCACTGCTTGGACACTGGGTGTCATAGTGGCACTGCACTGTGTCCCACTGGATGTGGTTTTCCGTGTCGCCGGTACTGCCGGAACAGCTGTTCTGAACTGAGGCGGCTGGGGAACGGCTCCCGCCCTCAGCGTTGTTTCAAGCCGCTGGATCATGGGCACTGCACAACAACCATGCAGGTAAGAGAGAGACACAAGCAAAGAAAAAAGAAAAAGAAAAAAAGCAAACTCGAAAAAACAAGGCACAAACATAAAATTCAAACATAAATTTGGTTACACATGTATGCCACAATCAAGTTTCGATACTCACATATTAGTGCGCCCATTGGACAGCCCTTCACCACATCGGGAAGCTGCAGGATGTACTCGGGAATCGTGGCACCCACAAGGAATTGAGCAACTTCGTTGCTGAAATTGTTGCAGTTATGTTCAAGGAGGCTGTATGTCTCTGTAGTATAACGGGGACTAATCTCCTGCAAGTACTCCTCAAACAACTCCTTGGGCACATGTGTGACACCGAGATCTACCACACGGACTGGAGTACCATACGGAGTTGCCCCAACCGGTGCGTGCTGTATACCTCCCCCAAAATAATATTCACTGCCATACACGACGACCCCTGTGTGCCTGACCAAATTTACAAGGCATTAATAATGACTGACAATTGCAAATATGATTATGAAATCAGAATACCCATTAAATGATTACTCCCCCAAAACAAAGAAATAGAGGGTAGAAACATCTAGTTCGCAACTCAAGATTATAATCAATATTAAATTATAATTTCCATAATCAGAAGCAGAAATCAATGCCACTGACTAACTCTTCTTTTGTGTTCACCAAATATCAAGCAGAAAATCCAAAAATGTCGGCACATCCCAAGAAACTGGCAACTGAACACAATAGATCCTCTTAACCTGGCACTCATTATGCCCCGAGTCCTAACTACTAGTCAAATTAAGAAAACATACCTAATCTGCGTTCATATCATCATTTACAAATATTAAATAATCTGGCGCACCAACCCCTCAATCTCCAAGAAGGGTATTTAAAATGACAAGATAAAACCAGACCCCTCTCCCAAACATCATGCCATATAATAAGTGACCAGACCTACGCCAACACAACAAATAAATATATACTGCGAATGTTCAACTCACTAGCCCTTATTTGAACTCCAGAAGGAGGGAAATGCGATGAGCACGAATGTAAAGCACAAAATCTCCCAAGGAAACCACAATCCAGAACTTCAGACCATACACAGTCACTGCTACTTTCCAGTTCAGTAAGATAGACATGTTCTATATAGAAGACTCTGATCTCTGAAAGAAACAGAATGGACACAAATGCAAAGCCCGGGAGCAACTAAGCAGGCCACAATCAAGGACTAAAAGACGTACATATTCTCTGTGCATGTTTCTTAATTGCCCGATTTGTATGATCTCTAAAGCAACACCACGGTCTACAAGCCAGAATAAACAACACTAAACAGAATTTCCAACCAATTTTTAAATCATTAAGAATTTTAAATGGCCTCTAACGCACATCAAGTGGCTAATGGTCAACCAAAAGAAATTGCATCCAAAAACAGTCATAATATGCAAGCTTCAAAGATGAAAAACTCTGATTGAATACATTAATCATGTTTGTACTCTCTTAGTAGTAGCCACGGAGTGTTTGCATACAAGACCTACTATCTCAATAACCCCTGGCTATGCGTACACAAATTATGTTTATCTTTCACCGCCTCGCAGAAAGATTCCATGGATTTTTCATATTCAACAACATGGAAATAGGCCTTCACAGTAATGAACTTAATGAAAGGTAAAAAGCTTGTCAACCACGGAGTTCATGATTAAAAAAAAAATCAATCGCATATAGACAAATCAAATGTCAACATTTATTTCTAACTAGAAGTCGAGGGGACCAATTATTCAGCTACATGTCACGGGAAAGAACAAATTCTTGCAAGATCCAAAAGCACAAACACTGAATGAATGTGATGTAACGAACACCATGCACAATGCACATAACAATTGATGAACAGGAAAAACATTGGTAAACACCAGGTGTCATATCTTCTTGCCCAGGAAACAAACAGACAGAGAATTGTAACTGTCCCATCTGACAAAAATTCCATCAGAGAGGAATCAGACTCTGAGATCAGGCTCACTGATGAGGGAAGAAGAATAGCGAATACAGTGGAGCAAAGCAGTGGATTTATAGCCTTGTTGCTCAGGTGAGAAGGCAATGTGCTCGGCAAAGCATAGTTTGGTGTTGTATTTCTATGAATAGTATGTAATTTATGCAAAATTAATCTTTTATCATGTTGCCTAACTGTCTGAGTGGTCGGGTTTTTTTTCTTTTTTTTTCTTTTTAGAATTCCAAAAGTAAACCCACAAACCCAGGATCAAGCCCTGCATCACCAGTACCCCAAGCTGTAGGCTCGCCAACATCTCTCAGGCATTGGGCCCCCGTCCACGTGAATCTCAGGTTGGTGATGGCCGCAGGTATTTCCACAGGTGGGATTTGATACTGCGACCTCACAGTTACCCACGAAGTGAGTTATCCAACTCTCCCACCCCCAAGAGACAGCAGTCTGAATGGTGTTATTATTTACTTTTCTGCTACTTTACTCCATATGATTTGTTTCCAAAAGGTTGTGGATCACATAAAAATCGAATAAACAGGGAATAACCCTCCAACTCTTTGCAGCAAAATGAAAGGATACTGATGAACTCTTGTGCAACTCCAAGTGAATCATAACAGCACTAATTGCTCCAACAGGCCACAGTTTTCTATCTAATCATTAAAAAATGTAGCTTCATCGTAACAAGGATGGACCAAACTGCTGGTTTAGCAGCTATGCCAAAATGGCCTTTGTAAATGAAAAAGGATATTTGTAATTCCTTCCCTCATTATATTTTATTAAGAAAAGGTGGGCCAAATTTACTGATGATGTTAAGTCAGCCCTACAAATGTAAAATTTAAATAAACATGCCACTCTTTGTTTCTTTTCCTGGTGTTGAATTGCTGATGTGATTCTTAAAGAATTCCTTACATGGGAAAAAGATGAGGAAATAAAGGGACAAAAAGGCCACCAACCTTGAAAGTTGAAGAAAATTGCTTTATCAAAGATAGAAAGGGTAATTGTCTTTCTGTGTCCTCCTTCTCCTCCTCTTCTATGAGGAGGCCTTAGAATTTCCAACCTTGAGTGGGCAAGTGGATGGGTGCTTTTGGTGCTTCATATGCTCCCACTTAATGTCCAAAAGGTTAGATTTCCAAAGTATCCTTATCTAATGAGATAATAACAAAGTAACTACCAAAGAAAATGCAACTATGCTTGTACCCGTTTGCCTTACACATCTGTTCTGCATTGTCAACTACACAAGTATCTACATGTCACCTCCATGACACACTGAAGGTTGATACGGTAAGATTGTAGCCAATCACACAGGTTGAACATGTCTGACATAGCATTAAATGTACAGTCCAGTTAGTCTGACCAGGGATCCAATGGGCCTGCCTTGCCACTGCCAAGAGCTCACCAAGCAACCCTCCGGATCCAACCAAACGCATGCAGAGTCATGGCCGAGGGCCAAACTCCAAAAATGGGCAAGATGCTGACAAATGACAAGCTAGGGCCGGGCTCCATAAAGTTTCCAGTGTCCTAGTTTAGCTTGGGACAGTATCAAAGGGATGAGATATAGAACTAACTCCATCCACAGACCCAGTGACCACCTTAAGAGAGGATCCACTTCCAGAAAAAGTACCCAGAAAACTGCCTCAGCGGCCCACATGAGATGACTCTACCAATAGAGGTTCTAGGAGAACCACCCCCCCACCACCACCCCCTTCCATCCCCCCTCATAGGATGGCTCCGAATTTCCCAACAAAGAAACCAAGCAGAAGACAAGAACAAAGGAAACAATATACCAACTCTCTCAAGTTCAATTTCTTCTTGAATTCAAGTGGCAATCTAAGAACAGGTGGGGAAGCTGCTAGGATATAGAGAGCAGAGAACAATGTAAAGCTTCAATTGACCATAACAAATGGATACACATTGCACTCTTTATTTGCATACATATCAACAATTGCTTCATAGGACAGTTTTGACTTGTTCAGATTGCAGGACAATGGTAAAGCATATTGCCAAAAATTCTGAACATCCAATTCACATTGTCTTGTAGAGATCAGGAGATGAGTAAAGTGCACTTTCTATAAATAATATCCTTTCTCTTTATGTCATGTCCTCTCTTCCTGTATATATCTATAGTTTAGTTGAAATCGTTGTTGAGAAACAAGACAAAAGCCACAAAAAATATTCACCCTTGAATAAGATATTCAATTTTGGATGTCCTTTTATTTGGCTGACTGTTGTTCATATAAAAGATAGATCATTTTTTTGTTTGACAAAGCTGTTATGATGTAACAGATTAATTAAAGACATCGAGGTAGAATATCAGCTGTTTTTTACTCCATGGAGAACCTGAAGAATCACGCATTGTTCCATCATGTCATAAGATTTTTTGCCCCTAAATATTCTGGTTATCAAGTCTTTTGGCACCATGACCTGCATAATCTTTAGCCCACCCACTTATTCTTCCCCATGAGATACCTTATACCTAATTCTTCTTTCTAGCCCTTTATGAGTCACCATCCACTAATGGGATTCCGCCATGCTCTGATGTTGTTTTTCTCTGCAGTTCTGGGAGGAAGACTTAAACTGCATTGAGTTTCTCTTTGTACATGACAGGTTCATCTCAAATCATAAACAAAGTTATCACTAACAAAAATAAAGTTCAGTTTAAGGAATCACTTCTCAGGTAGTAGTACTTCCGTAAACCGTGTCTTAAACAAATAAATAAATAATAATACATATGCTTAAACAATAAATAACATCAACCCCACAACCATCGATAGCAGACCTCTGAGTGGAAAAAAAAAATGATATGTATGTCGCTACTAAAGAGTTGTTCGATAAATACGTAAATTTACTCGCTGTCAACAATCCAAAAGTGCACAGGCATGAAGAGAAGAATTAAACTGCATTGAGTTTCTCTTTGTACATGACGGGTTCATCTCAAATCATAAACAAAGTTATCACTAACAAAAATAAAGTTCAGTTTAAGGAATCACTTCTCAGGTAGTAGTACTTTCGTAAACCCTGTCTTAAACAAATAAATAAAATAATAATACATATGCTTCAACAATAAATAACATCAACCCCACAACCATCGATAGCAGACCTCTGAGTGAAAAAAAAAATGATCCGTATGTCGTTACTAAAAAGTTGTTCGATAAATACGTAAATTTACTCGCTGTCAACAATCCAAAAGTGCACAGGCATGACGAGAAGAATTAAACTGCATTGAGTTTCTCTTTGTACATGACAGGTTCATCTCAAATCATAAACAAAGTTATCACTAACAAAAATAAAGTTCAGTTTAAGGAATCACTTCTCAGGTAGTAGTACTTTCGTAAACCCTGTCTTAAACAAATAAATAAATAATAATACATATGCTTCAACAATAAATAACATCAACCCCACAACCATCGATAACAGACCTCTGAGTGAAAAAAAAAATGATCTGTATGTCGTTACTGAAAAGTTGTTCGATAAATACGTAAATTTACTCGCTGTCAACAATCCAAAAGTGCACAGGCATGAAGAGAAGAACAGTAAGAGACTGAATTACCATATGCCATCAATGACCTTGCCAAGGAAGGATGATGAAAGTTGGCGAGCAAGGCCCTGGCTGAGATCATACACATTGAGGGAGACCTTGTGACCGTCCTACACAAACACAAGCAAGATTACGTAAATCCTCAGGCGAATAAAAACCAGAGTAAAAGAAATAGCAACATCCATGAATGAATTAAACATAAGTATGAAAGATGATATGATCTCAATCCTCACCTCAGCCATCTTCCTCTGTCCCAGTCGGAAAAAGCAAACTCAATTTGCCACAGGGTACGAAGCAGGTAGAACCGATAGAACTGCAGCGAAAAAACAAAAACTAAAATATCAGGCAACTCATAAGTCAACGCGATTTTCCGGCGTGAAACATTCTATCCAGAAAATGGAACGCGCAGGAGATTCATGCGTCCACTGGCCAAAAAACAAAAAAAAAACGCCAAACAAACAGAAGCATCGAACTGCGAAATGTAAGATCCAGAAATGCAGAAACTAATGATCCAGAACAGAAAATAAACATCATCAGGCCTTCATAATTGCAACCACATGGAAATTTCTCAATAAACGGTTTTCCAGCACGAAATTTTATATTCAACAATCAAACAAGAGGTACATGCACGCGTGCAGCGGAGAAGGCAGATCAACAAACAGAAACCCCGAAATCTAAGATCCAGCAACACGGAAACACCCGATCCAGAAGAGAAAACACAACGCGATCGTTCCAAACAAGAGCCTCGTGAGAAAAATATCAAAAAACAGATGGATCTGTCTGCTGAGGAAGATACCTGGATCAGAGAGGGGAGAGGAAGAGAAAGAGAGAGACGCCGAGGAGGGAACCGATCGCGCGGCTGGAAGGACCGGTTCCTCCCCTCTGGTTTCGCAAACGAATCCAACAGGGAGAGAGCGAAAGAAGAGAAAGAGAGAGACGCCGAGAAGGGAACCAATCGCGCGGCTGGAAGGACCGGTTCCTCCCTTCTGGTTTAGCAAACGAATCCAACAGCGAGAGAGCGCAAGTAGGCTCCGCGGGAGTTTATATAGCCCACGGCGACCCCGGGGATTGGGAACTCCGCGAAGTTTCGTCTGCTCTCCAGAGACTTCTTGAGGCAGAACGAATCACGCGTCGACGCGTTTCTACGCACCACGCCAACGCGACTCCACGTAGTCACGAAGGTGTCGTATCTCGCGAGATATTGCCGCGAGTCCTCCAGCTCCGGAAGCGGTCTGCGAGGAGAAAGGACCGGATTCGCCTCTTCCTCCAAGAATCTCAGAACGCGAGAATATGTGGTCTACACTTTCGGATGGTGTGGGTCAAAATTAGCCACGTGCCAGGAACGAACTTTTCTTGACGAAAAGCGTATCAGAGGGTCCCACGAGCCTCAGCCGCCCAAGAGTTCACGCTTTGTAAGACTCAATGCAGATTTGTGACCGTATTGTTTAAGAGATAATTTATTAGGTTTGATAATTTTGTAGGACCTGCCGGACATAATAAGAAAAATAAATTATTCTTAGATATAAGGTAGGATGATTTATTCTCCTTAATCTTCGAATACGTTATTCTACATCAATATAAGTCATTTTATTTGTCGAAGTAAAATTAAATTTATTCTCTTCTTATTCATCTTTATTCTTCTCATACTCTCCAATCAAAGTAAGATTAATGTACTATATATATTCCATAAGAAATATATTATTATTATGCGTATCAATTTTTAAAAACTATCCTTTATTATCATAACAATTGTCTTATCAGCTACTATTTGCATGCCTACATGCTTCAATAAGCAAGTTCAGGATTGAAATGTGCCAAAGTGCATCGAGAAGATGCGGTGACAAGAGGAAGTTACTCTAGTTCATTGTTGGGTTAGGTGGAAAAAAATTTATTTAGTGGAGGTCTGGGACAGTAAGTCACTCTTTTGAGTCAAAATTAGTGGACCAATAAAGTCATTTTAATAGATCCAGATCAGTAGGCATTCATAAGTTTTACAAAGGATAGTTATTCTAATAGATTACGATTAGTGGAATTTTATAAATTTTATAAAATTCAGTAAGATCACGGGACTCCACTGACAATAAGTTGGATCCGCCACCTAATAGACCTGTAGAATTGTCGTTGTGGGTTAACTAACTCACTAAAATTAAAGATAATCTTTGGCATCTATTCTCGAGAGCTCATTCTCACTTAAAATGATGAATGAGTCCACTTAAATGTCTTTAATAACCTTCCAAGAAACCCTTCTTAAAAGAAAAGGTCATTCTAAAAAGAATGAGAATGACTTTAAAACCTCATTCTCATATTTAGAAGACCTTCTCTCAAAAAAAATATTATTTCATTTAAAACTAATATTATCTTAAAAAAGTATTCTTGCACAACTTAAAAATAATAGTCAAATAGTATTTTCATTCAAAGAATGAGGCATAGACAATGTCTTTTTACCTCTTATAATGAGAAATGGGAAGGACCTTTCAAGAACAGATGCCAAAGATAGAAGTAAGGATTAAAAAAATGCACTCAGTCTAATCGGATCCGATTTCTACTTTGATTGATCATGATTTATTCCAAAACTTCTTACAAAAAAGTATTTTCTTTGGCGAAATAACTTTTTTAGATGAATGCCTGAAGGGGCAAATTTTGGGTCTTTTAACTTCAATTTTAGATCTTTTTTGAGAGTTCACGATGGGAGAATTTTCAAGATCGCATGTGAACAAAAATACCCGTCTTCTTAGTGCATATAAAGGAGAACCAATTCAACGAGATTTGAAATATAGAAAAGGATAGAAAGAACATTTGGCTTTGGTATTAGCCGAACCTTCTTTGAGTACAACTCATGGTCCACCTTTTGGCAGAGCCTCTATTGGCAGGGTTGACATTCTAATCTTTGGCAGAGCCTCTATTGAAGAGGTAGATTGTATCAAAGACTGTCTTAATCAATAGAGTTTCTGGTCAGGACAGATGATTAACTCTAATGGCAGATCTAACATTCGTTCAGTGGAGTTATGGGATTCCATTGAATTTTACCAAATCTATTAGCCCAATTTAAAACAGTCGAATCCGAAATTCCATTGATTCAGTTTAAGACCTCACTGATCCAACTTAAGATCTCACATGACTTAACATAATATCTCACTGACCTAGTTATGTTTATAACTTAATGTCCGAGTGATCTCACTGAACAAAATTTCTACATCTGTCACTGATTAATCACGACAAATCGGCCATTTTCTTCAGCATAAATCAGACAACAAATCAAGAACAACCTCGGTGTTAAGGATATGCTCCAATCAAAAATGTATTTGGGGATTCCACTTTTCTTTGGAGAGATATGAGTAAAGCCATGGAATGTATCAAGAAAAAGTACAGAAATAGATTGCAGGGTTGGAAAGCCAAAACACTTTCTACAGCAGGTAGGACAGTTCTCATTAAATCTGTTCTTGCTACTTTCCCAACTTATATCATGAGCTCTGTCAAAATCTCCAAAAAGATCTTTCGGAGACTCACTAATCTTCAGATAAACTTCTGGTGGAATTTGACTCGGGGCTAGCGTCGATACCTGACAGCCTAGAACAAGATTACCAAACGGAAGCATGTGGGTGGTTTAGGCATTAGGGACATCTTCCTCATAAATCCATATTCTTTGTGGGCTTCTACACTCACAGCTATGTACCGGCGAAGAGCATCATTCTGGAACTATAAAGTAAGGGGTTGTTTGTTTTAGTGTAAAATTTTATAAATCACCGGTTTTAAAATTACTAGTTTTAAAACAAGTAAATTTTTCTTGTTTTAGAATCATAAGATATTTGTTTGGTTGTTTGTAAAATAAAATAAGAGAGATGTTTCAATCTTTTTGTTTTGATTTATAGTAGATCTTTGTTGTAAATCAAAATAAGAGAATTAGGCTGTCAAGTGGACAGACAAGATTCAGACAGGATTTTACTTTACACTGTTTTACATCATTCCAAACAACTGAAAACACTGTAAAATGAAACAATTGTTTTAAAATACATTATTTTACATTAAAACAAACAACCCTTAAATCGGAAGCATTCCAAAATCTGGGCCAACATCATCAGTGTTAGACGATATATTCGAAGAGGAACCAGATGGATGGTGGGCAATGGAAGAACTATTTAATATTTGGGAAGATCCATGGTTGTCTGGAAAACCAGAGGTTCGTCCACTCTCTCTGAGCACCCCAAATGCCAATTTAGTTAAGGTGTCGATCTCATCAATGATACTGATCACTCATGGAACAGGAATCTTATCTTGTCCCAATTCTTTCGAGGATAGCAACAATTCTATGGTACATATGGAAGGTTAGATGCAGACTGTGCTTTGATCATATCGTGGCCAATCCAATACACACGGCTAAGAGAGGACTCGTTCAAGGAATGGGCTACTCTTTCGGAGGACAGGAAACCGGACAACAACGTATCTGTTAATCCCACGACTCATCCCAACTGGACGCCCCCTACCATGGGTCAGCTGAAGGTTAACGTGGATGCAGCCACCCTTGCCAAGGGGGGAGGAGCTGTGGATAAGGCTGTCAATTAGTCCGAGATGAAACGAAAATGGCACTTTTCGCTTCTTTTTCTTATAAGATTTATCGGAGACGAAAATGAATACTAAAGTGAGTGTGTTTTCGCTTTCGTATTAATTTTTATTTTTAAATTAAAAATAAAAAACGAAAGTAAACTAAAGTTTCGCTATCATCATCACTATATTAAGAAATTGTTTGAAATCATTATTATTATTTGCTTTTCAATAAATTTTCTTCTAGTAATTAAAAATTTAAATGTATAAATTTTTAATATATGTAAAAATTAACAATCTATGAATTTTAAATTTTAAAATCTACTTTATTTATCAATCTAAATCTACATGTTTATATATCCAAACATGTGATATAAAATTATATTAAATGTGTAAACAATTTCCAACTTCTTACTGCGGCCTTACTTTTATCAAACGGTCAAAAGATATTCTCATTGTTGGATATGAGAGATATCTATCTAATGAGTTCAATTTATATCTTATATATATATATATATATATATATATATATATATATATATATATATAAGATATACGATAATTCGAAAACGAAAACAAGTTAACGGATGTAGAAATGATTGTTTTCGTTTTCGACTCCTATAATTATCGGAGATTTATTTCTGTTTCCTATAACTTATAACTTAACGGGTGATCTTTAACGGATTTTCGTATCTATTAATAAAAACGAAAACGAGACGGATAATCGGAACTCAAGTATTCATTAACAACCTTAACTGTAGACATCAATTGTCGCCATCAATCGAGCTCAATATTATTATGTAATGCTTGTCGTACTTCATCTAATGATCTCCTCATCCCTGTAGCCTTGGCTTAGGGCGAGGATTAAATTGGCAGCCACCTTCAGGCTCGTCAACTTCAATCCACCATGGCGTATTAGGAATATCGTCTCCACTTATAGAAGAATTCTGACTCTAGCTGACAACATTAGTATCCAGTTCATGTTGGGATCTGCCAACCAAGCAGTACATTATCAAGTCTCTCACATGTAGGGATGTAATTTGGGCGGGTTGAATTGGCTTATATGATAATTTGGACTTCATCTAAATTCATAATAATCTAACCCAATTTCAGTCCGGTGCAAATTTAGTCCAAATTCAGTCCATATTCAACCCAAATTAAAAAGTGAGTGAGCTGGATTGAATTGGGTTGGGCTGGGTGGTGTAGAAAATTTGTTAGAAGTATTTTCCTTTTTATATGAATTAATGTAAAAGTCAACAAGTCAAATTAGACCAGCTCAATTTCAACTCAACTTGGACTAAAGCCAACCCAAATTGAACCCAACCCAATTTAGATAATTTGAGTTAACTCAATTTATTATAATATAGGTTGAATTGAATTGGATCACGAACTAACCTGTCCAAATGATACACTTATTCCCATGTAATCTACAATAGATGTAAGGACTGAAGTTTTGGATTCAGTTATCGGGTCGATTTTTGTGTCATATCTTTTTGTTTGAACTATTATGGGCCTATGACATTGCCTCTTAATCGCGTCGAGTTTGCGAGATGCGGTTTTGAATGACGTCGACCTAAAAGACGTCATTTATAAGTCTTACAGCTGTGCCGCATAAGCGGGCGTTGGAACGTGTATGTACGGCTCCAGTTTCATCGTCTGAATGGCGTCGCGCGTGGTCGACGCGATTCAGAGATCTTCCAGTGTACGATCACGTCCTATCGTCTGAATGACGTCGTATGGGAACAACACGATTTAGCGTGTTTCGATTTGACGTCCCGAGCCCTCCCTTCTTTCTCTCATTCTCTTATTTCTTCTCTCTCTCTCTTCCCTGTCTCTAAATCTCTCCGACTCTCTCATTCTCTTCTTCTTCCCATTCTTCCTCTTCCACCACTGCAACACCTTTTTACCTCTCACTACTATCACCACCATCTCCTCCGCGGCACCTTACTCTCTGGACAACGGTCGACGTCTCGGTGAAGTGACGGCATTTACGATAGTACAGGCGGCGGTTTACGATGTAACAGATCTGCGGCAAAGAGTTAGGAGGAGTTCAAATAACTGGTAGGGTGACGATCCTTGCACGTGATTCATTTGATTTAAACCATGATTTTTTGTTTTGAAGCATGTTATAGAGATGTTAAGATTTTGAGTAGAATGAGCATGTTTAGAAGATTTTTATGGAAATGCTCATTTTTGTGAAATGGAAATTGATGTATTTTCATTATGGTTTTTTAGATTTTTTCTTACTTTTTCTATTTTAACGTTTTGGGGCGATTTGGGAGAGGGAATCCTATGTTGTGATTCGGGGGAGGTTGGAGGGAAATCATATTTCAGACGCTAAATAGAGTCGGGTCAGGACGACATCATTTGCAAATGGTGTCAAACATGGGCGACGCGATTTAGACCCAGATGCCATAGAGCAGTTCAATTTTTAAGCGTTAAATAACATTGCAACCAAGTGACGCCATTTAAATGGTGTCGACTATGGGCGACGCGATTTAAGCTCAGGTCCCTCATCTCCCGAGACCAAGACACCATTTAAATGGTGTCACAACCAGGTGACGCCATTTAAATGGTGTCGACTATAGACGACACGATTTATGCCCAAATTCATCATCTCTTGAGGTCAATTTCTATGGGAACAGTTTTAGGACTTTGAATGACGTCGGCTATGGACGACGCGATTCAAATCAGAATCTCTTAATTTCCTGCATTTAGCATGTATGACTGTTATAAAAATATTAAATAGATTCTTGTATATTATTAGACAATCATATCAAATACATGTTTGAAATCATATATCGGAGGTGGAGATTTTTATGTGATCGAATCGCATTGTGTTGTGTTTATTCGATCGTGGACTTTAAGTGACCGTTATTAGTGTTTGACACTCTGTATCAGTGTGGGAGTGACGCAGTATCGGTGTGGGAGTGACGCAGTATCGGTGTGGGAGTGACAAGATGACACCTAGTAGGGGATGGTCACTTGATGTACTCCAGAATAATAGCTAGTTCCGGTGTGAGAGTAGTACACTTCAGAGTATCACTCATTATTAGGAGGAGGCAGAATCACCTAGAATTAGACAGACCAGAGTAGCCAGCACGTTATTCGAGTGATTGTTGTTATGTCCTACTGAGTCGGTGTTTTTCCGGTTAGTTTGGTAATGTCTGATGTGTTCCTTCTCGGTGGATGTGTGATTTAATTACTGTTTTACTTACGCTTTTGTTGCCTATATCTTTATGTTGTTGCGACTGTGTGTGTGGGGAGAGGTGGGGATCGAATGATCCTTATTAAGTCCATTCTGGTGTGTCTCATCATCTGCGGTTTTCAGACGAGAGTTCTCGGCAGGAGTAGAAGTTGTAGAATTTCGTCTCGATTTGTGCGCCAACAGTCACTATTCCGGAATATGTCACAATGTAATTATTTTTTTATTTTCAAGTATGTACGTTTAATTATTTCTTTTTATTCGGATTATGTAATTATTTGCTGAATCGAGTCGAATTATAATAATTTTTAATTCCTAAACTTTTTTTACAATTCGATGTTGTGTGGATTGTTTAGCTTAATTTATCATTTTTTTTCAAACTTATTTGAGATCTTGATTTGATTTTTAATTTTAATGATTTAGTACCCATTTAATAATCGGATCTCCGATTATAAGGTGACGGATCGTTACAATAGAATCTCAGAAAAATCCCCTCATGTATTCTCATGTCCGTCTTATGTATCTAAATAATGAACTTTCGGACCCGGAGTCCTTTTTCCTTCCAAAAAAATAAAATAAAATTGTCTACTTTTGGAGAGAGAGAGAGAGAGAGAAAGAGAGAGGGACATGTAAGTGTTTATTTCTCTCCTTCTGACGTAAAATGTATTGGAAGAGAACCCAGGCATGTGAGCACTCTTTGGAAACACGGTGGCTTTGTGAGTTAATGATTAGCATCATCGGACATTTGTTTTCAAACGTTATCTTAATGCAAAGAATCCGCAGTCACATGCATTGGATCTCATAAGCAGACTAGATTCTATCGATATTGATTGGTAGACTTTGGATCATTTAATGATTGTTATACGCACAATCTAACTTTCTGTGAAAAAAGATCTTTTTTGATCCATGTGGCCAACCTTTTAGGTCTACATTCAGATCTCATGTCAATCTTGCCATCCTACAATGCCTATCCTCTCATAAGGACTGGATCATCCTCGTTTTTTATTTATTTTATGCTAAATTACATTTAAATTGATTATTTTATTAAATATTTAAAATGCCGATGTAAATTATTTAAAAATATATAGAGAGTAAAAAAAAATCAGAACTATGAAATAGAGTAAATAGGGTCGAACTACGTTTATCAATCGCATCAGACTTCAGCTAATGAAAAGTTTGGTGATGATCTTATGTAGCGTTTGAAAATGCTCAAAAAGGAAGATTTTGCATGAATTGATTCTTCTGACAGGATTGTCGGCAAATCTTGTTTGAAAGTTCTCGACATTTACCAAAAAAATCATTGTTCCTCACGTGAGGAGAGAGAAGCTGAGATTTATAAGAAAATATCACGAGTTTATTTCCTTAATAAGATTTAAGTTGATTTCCTTAAGTTGATTTAAAAATAAAAAAATATTTTAATCTTTTCTGATTCGATATATATATGTGTGTGTAGCACTAACAATTATATTTAATTAGGCGATAATTTCAAACTCAAGAAACTTATAGACTCTCAACTGATTTGAATATGAAGTTTTTCAGAAAAAAGTCAGGAAGTGAAGCCTACCATGCTATTGTTGGTTCAAAAGATATTTTATGGTTCAAACATATTTTGTTCATTCCTTTTTTGACAACAAAATTGTCAGATGATTCCAATGTTGCCGCCTTAGTTCCTTACGCACCTAATTATTAGGAAATTTAGGTCTACAGACCATCTCATGCTTCGTCAGGTCTCCGCCGTCAAATGCCCAACTTCCCTCCCTCCCTCCCTTCCCTTCCCGCCCAGAGCCGCCCGAGTATCCTCCCTCCTCTGTGCCTTTCTTCCCCTCTCCTCCTGCAAGGGTTTCCCTCTCTCTCTCTCCTCTTCTGTCTTCTTCACCCATGGTTCTCTCTAGACTCTGACACGGGTTTCTCCCCCATATTCCACCCCCTGTTCCTCTTCTTATCCCTTACCCCACCTGCCTCCATTCGCACCTGGGCTCTTCTTTCTATCACCTTTCTCCCCACCCCCCTTCCTCTCTCTTTGTCGTCTTCCTTCTTCGCCTTCTTCCCTTTTCTTTGATTAGATCACAGAAGTAGGCGGATCTTGTCCGTTCTTCCCCCCCAAATCCCCAACTCTCTCTCTCTCTCTCTCTCTCTCTCTCTCTCTCTCTCTCTCTCCTTCTGTTCGCATGGGGAAGTACATGCGAAAGGCAAAGATCACAGGAGAGGTCGCCGTCATGGAGGTCTCCCACCAGTCCTCCCTGGGCGTACGCACCAGGGCCCGAACCCTAGCCCTCCAGAGGTCATCCTCCCCCACCTCGGCCCCTTCCCCCGTCGCCGCCGGACCCGACTCCGGTTCCTACATCCAGCTTCGGAGCAGGAGGCTGGAGAAGCCTCTGGTGGCCCCCTCCAGGCCCGCCGGCACTTCTGAGGGGGGCTCCAAACCTGGTGCTACTGCGAAGGCAGCCTCCCAGCCCAAGAGCCCTAGACCCAGGCCGGCGGCGTCCTCTCTGAATTCTGGGTCTGTAGCGGGGTCGGCGTCGGCGGCAAGGGGCTGCTCGAAGAAGAGTGGGAGAGGAGAACAGTTGTCGGAGGCCTCCCTGGGCGGCGACGGCGTCCAGGCGTCCTTTGGGGAAAACGTCCTGGAATCCGAAGCCAGCGAAAGGTGAACTCTTCCGCACCTTCAAATGCAGATTTCTTTCCTTTTTCCATCTACATAGGGATTATTTTCCCGTTTTCTTTGATTAATCTTCCGCAAATATTAATTGAATCTTTTTTATGATCTTTTTTTTGGAAAGTGAGATTTTTGTTTTACCATCTATTGTTACATTATGTTGGATTTGTCACATAATAAAGTCCATTCCTTTTTTGGTTAATGTCTACACTCTCTTTTAACATACATCATGCATGTGGACTTAGTAGAATGTGTTGTACATTTCTCACCCCAAAGTTTGTACATTTATTGTGTTGCTCAAACTTTTGAGCCGACAGAAACTAAAAAGAGAGTTCATCTATTTGTTGGTTTTTTTTAATGTCCTTTTCTCCTCTTTCTCTGCCCCTTTTCCCTGTTTTCTCTCTTTTCTCTTTACCTCTGTCAGACTGTCAGTGGATTATTCTTCTTTCTGGTCTCTGCATTTATTGGTACCTTTCAGTGCCTGAATGTTACAGTACATTACAAGCCTTCCTGGGTTTATTGTGATACCGCGGGCCGCGGTGCAATGGTAAGGTTGTTCTATTGGGACATAAAAAGCACCTCTTTGCGTTGCGGAAAGCAAGGCGAAGGCTGCACGTTATCGTCTCGCTTCAGACCGCACGGTGGCGGGAGCCTCGCGACACTGGGCTGTCCTATTTTGCTTCGGTTGCATTGGTTTTAGCGGTGCAGGGTTCCTCTGTACTCAATTTATGTACACATTCGTCTTTTTCTTGACCAATGCTCAGTTAAGGGGAAACATTTGGGGATTTCTGCTGTGGTTACTGTAGAACCTTTTTTCCTTCTTCTTGTATTAATTCATGGGACGGAAGTGAATTGGATATCAGTGGTGCTTGGGGTTATCCAACTAGTGGTTAGCTGGATTTTGCCAATGGGCGAAGCATGGGTTGAGACTTCATCAAATTGCTTGTACTTGTCCATGTTACAGACATGGTTGATTATAGATGATTCACAATCCTTTGTTCAGCTGTGACGGTTTATTAGCTATCCTGGAGTCTATGTTTTTTTTTTTTGTCACAAATCCTTCTTTGGGTCTCTTGTTTCATGCCTTTGGCCGGACCAGTCAGACTTTGATTGTTACTTGTTAGTATAGTTAATGAGCGGTTCACACATCTTCTCTTGGGTTTCAGGTTAGGTCAGTTAGCTGGATATGTAGTTTCTTTTGATCCTTGTGTAAGCATTTCGTTGGGGAAGAAGAAGCAAGCAACAGTTTGTATTAAGCTTGTTTGTTACTGCAGAAGATGTTGGCTGATTTCCCTTTATGTTCTCAGAAACAGTAGGGGATGTAGTATGTATGTATGCGTTCTGAATGACAGATGTTCGGTTTGTATGTGATGGACCGGGACACATTAAATTTGGTTATAAATATTAAATAGAATCAAAGATTTTCAAATTTCTGCAATCTAGAAATCACTTTTTATTGGGAAATATGTTTCAGGGTAGGATATGGGGAGAAATGTTTTGCTAATTGTTTCACGTGCAAGTTATATTTATTTTATGTATTTCTTCCTAATCAACTATATTGATTTGGTGTTTCATTTTGTGTGAACTGTAGGCTTATTATGTCTGCTCATGTTAGGTTTACGATTTTCTTCAGTTATCCTGTTACTTATCCTTTTTTTTTCCCACATGTTGCTGATGTGTAATCCATCTCTCCCTCTTCCCATCCTCCCCCCCCCCCCCCCCCCAACAAACACACACACACAAAAAAAAGGTTATGCTGCTGCTTTGCAAAGACACTGTAGGATTAGAATCCATCCCTTGTCAAAACATGCATCAGTTATTGGCAGATTGTTCAATCGTGCAACCAGGGTTATCACCAAACATAACTTGGCAAAACCTGGGTCATTTTTCTTCTGTTGTCAAGGACCATTTTGCCCCTCTTCCCTTACTTTTTTTATAATTTTTCCTTGCCTCTATTACTTTAAAATAGTTAATAAACTTAATATTTTCCATACATGTCATGTCTGGACAAATAACAAGAACGCTAGGAGAACAAAATGGATGGATTTTTCTGTATGATCTAGTTTTGACTTTTAAGCAAGCCTAGAACATTATGCTTTTAGCTGGCAGTGTTTCTAAGTATTTCTTTTGGTGGCATGTACTCATTGTTAGTCGTAATATATGTTTATTAATGATTAAACGTGACCATATCCTTGCAGTGCAGCTCTTGTAATCTTGATGTTTGCCTTGTATAGGCTGTCACCATTGCAGTGGCAATTCAGGGCCAGCCTTTTGTGACAATTACTTTCCAGTAGATGGTTGCTTATATAACAACCTGTCTGTTGCATTAGATATCATTTCTCATTAGCTAATGCATTCCCATCCTGATATTTTACAATTTGTTTTGGTTGCTTAATCCAGATAAAAAATTGGCTTCCAGTTTTTTATTGCCTCACTCATTTCTGGACATTACCAAATGTTTTGGATGTTTAGTGGATGACTATCAACCAAATTGCCAGAGCTAATCAAGCTGTCATTTAGCATTCAAGATGATTTATTGAACTTTTCTTATTGCATTTTGTGCCTATGTTTTTTTGTCAAAGATTGGCATACCTAGAGTTCTTTTGTTGTTGATTTTCATAAAAATATTGTAACGGAGCTGGTTTTGTCTAGCTTTGTCATTTTGGAGAGTGAACTGGTACATCCATATTTACAATAATTCTTCCATTATTCCATATTTGAATAGTTTTTGCACTCTTCTAATATCTGCAAGTTGGAACATGAATTTGCTTTGCATTTCTGGAAATTCTTAGGGTTTCTATGACCTTGCCTCAGGAATGTGAGGGAAACTACACCTTGCAGCTTGATAAGGGATTCAGAAACAATAGGGACCCCTGGATCTACTACCAGGCCTAGGCCTGCATCAAGTAGGAGAACACAGAGCATATCATGCAGGAATATCCCAACTACTGATGAGATGGAAGGGTTCTTTGTAGGACCAGAGAAGCTGCAACAGAGGATATTTACTGAGAGGTACGCCTTTGCCCATATTTACGTTCCATGTTTTTTACTTCTAATCTTGTTTATGTATTACTCCTTCAATTCAGTGGACCTTGTGTAGTTCACTATTTTTGTATCCTGCATGTCTGTGGTCTTTTTCCACGAAGAAAGTAGACAGTGCTGGGTTCTATATCTTAGCTATTCACTCTTCGGTTCTTGTAATGTCCATCTCTTCCTTGGCACTTGCTGCAGATACAACTTTGATCCTGTGAATGATTGCCCACTCCCTGGTCGGTATGAGTGGGTCAAATTGGACTCTTAGATGGCATCACCTCCTCTGGGCACTCGTTTCACTGCAACTTCATTGATCTCTGCCCAGGGTTTTAAAAGAAGACAGTGGCTGGTTGTTTGACATTACCGCCCACTATTTACCATAATAAGAGAGAAGAATTTTAAGATGTTTGTAGTCTAACTGGCCTGTAGACCTGTACCATATGGAGCTGATGAGTTAGAGACGGGAACCACAGTGGCATAGTGACAGTCTTAACACTCCTAACAATTCATATGTCTGGTGGTTTGTACAATACCTAGTTGATGAATTACAACAGCATGAACAATAGTGACAGTTTCTAACAGATCATTGCAAGGTTGAGGGGTCCTTTTTTTTTTACCTGATAATACCAGGTGTGGGGTTAGACTCCTGCAGTATACTGGTTATGTTTTATGTCTGTACTTATTGGAACTGGGGACTCTGGAAGATAATATGACCCATTTGCACTTCACTGTCTTCAGTATGTGGTTGTCTTTTGTGTCTTATTCTGATTGAGGTTATTTTAGTTCTCATCAATGTACTACATGTTTTTGAGTTGTATACTTCATATTTATAGAAATATCTGATGTATAACATATCAACAGATGCCTCAAACTGTATGTATGTTTGGTGTTTTACTCTTTCTCGTTTGTTTAATAACGAGATGTAAACGGGTTCAATTTTATATCATTTGTAGTTGGATTTGTATCTCAAACATGGATATGGAATTTTTTATTAACTTTAAATGAGTATACAAATATGGTTTTTTCAGACCCATGATCTCATGCGTACAGTTCTAATAAATCCATGTTCAAATATAAATTATGTGTATTGATGTAAAAGAAAGGGGCATATCATATATTTAGCCTGACTTCTGTCCTTGAGAAGTCATATGTACATTAGAACGTTTATTTTTATACGTAAATATCATTTTCTGGAGAGCTAGTGAGCTACTATCGTTTACATTGCAGCATTGTAGTGGCGAATGAGTTCTAGAGTCCAGTGTTTACTTGCCTTGAGACACATGATCGAATAAATGAAATGTCGAGTCTATGTGTTTCACCGTATCTCCTTTGTCGTGTTCTTTTTCCTCTGCTTGCCGGTTGATCTTAACATGTCTTGACAAAGAGTAATATTCGCTGCGATGCTCCTTGGGGCATTGCAACTGCAACTGCCGTTTTGATGATCGTTGGATCAAAGGGTGCAGGACTCCTTGTGTAGCAGTGCAGTGACCGTGCACCATTGGATCTTGCAATCCAGTGGTGGTTGCAGTTCCATTGTCTTGGGGCCTAGCTGCAAGAGTCTTGCCGCACGGTATGGTAAATCTAGATTTGAGTGCCTACCGTTTATGGACTCGATTGCTATCTTGGTAAAAAAAACCCTTGCCTAGTTGCTACTTTAAAGGCTGTAAAGAGATGGAACTCTATGGGATCAAAGCAATCTACATAACGCTACGCAACCGAACTTCTCCATTGAGTTCATTTGATGATTCCTTACTTCTTCAACCGAAGCTACTCATCCTGAGAGCAAAATGCTTTGCCGGGTTACGACCAAGAAGCAACCCGAGTAATCTTCCTCTTACAAGAAAACTCCAAATCATCTAAATACTTATATAGAGGTTTTCTTACCACCGATAAACATTAAAAAAGCATCTTGACCCTTTGAATGTGAAGTGAAGGTTTTTTATCCTCCTAGCGAGCAGCAGAGATTGTGCTTCTATTATTATTATTATTATTTTTTCTCTTTGAGAAATTATCAAATCAAAACTTTTCTAGTTCTCAGAATCTGTAATGTAGGAACATAAAGTCGGATAGTCCTTATCTATACCATGAGGTAAGGCAGAGGGAGGGGGATTAGCCCACGGGATTTCTCTTTCCCAGTTGGTTCCGTTCGGTCCTCTTCCCGGTTTATGAACGTGAGAGCAAGAAGTTCTAGCATAATCAATCCTTCTATTCCTTTCAAAGAAGGATTATTTTGACGTAGGTCTGTTTCTGGTTTAAATTCACCTAACCTAAACCTTTTCAAGAAGTAAAATTTCTTATTTGAATATTAATTGAAAGAATCTTTAACTATTTAAGTTGTCTTCATTGAGAGTCAGATCTATTTGATATGCAAGCAAATGTATCGAGCTCACGGAAAAGGTTTCAAATGCATGTTAGACTTCAATGGAATCTTACCTGGTCCTCATCCCCGAGCGGGCTGTTTTGTTAAGCAAAAATTCTTTGATTTAAATTTGATGGGACAAACACCCACTCGACACTCTCTTTCCTATTTCATATTCTTATGTGCCCGTTCACTCTTTCATTCATTCCTTCACGGAAGACTTTAATAAGGAGCACCTTTTGTCAATTCTCCAAAAGTAGCAATCGATCCAATAAACATGGCGAATTAAAATGATACAACCACCAACCTACTCTTGCACTTCCACACCTGAATCCGACTTCAGTCAATTTTTATTTTATTTTTTTATAATGATAGGTCTCATCATACTTGACATGTTGGTAAAATCCGATCTTTAATTGGATGTCCTAAAAAATTAAAAACTGAGTGCACATCGGATTTGGTTTTTCATTTTTAATTTTTTTTATGAATATCTAATTGAAGATCAGGTTATACGGACATGTTGAGTATAATAAGAATCCATCATAAAATATTTTTACCAAATAAAAAAAAAAATACTACTGCAGCTGTCCGATCTAAATAGATCGGCTGCGGCAAGTCCAACTCTTGCAGCAATTGTTACTCCTGGACGAATCGAAGGGGGTACCTTACCTGACCTCAGGTCAGGTAAACTATCATTGTCCCTTTTTATTGGTGAAAGGGAAGTGGAGCTGATGTCAACCAGTGTGACTGCTGTTGCTTCTCTATGATATCTCCAAAAAGGCATTGTAGCTAGCTCAATGAATTTGTGCAATAGGCTGGATTCTTGTTGGGGAGTGGATTGAGCCAGATCGAATGCTAAGACTAGGTATAGTGAAGATTGTTCGTCATCTCTGGGTTGCTGGGTGCCATGTCCTGTGGCCAATGTCAGATCCAAAAATTTTGCTCAGTGGGTCACTCATATAGTTAATCAGTGAGGTCACTCTATTAAATCAAAATTAATAGGTTAATGAGGTCACTCTAATAGATTTAGATCAACGGATCTTTATGAATTTTGCAAAAATCAGTTATTTTAATATATTAAAATTATTAGGTCTTCATAAATTTTACAAAATCTAATGACATTAAGAGATCTACTGGTAATAAGTTGGATCCGGCACTACCTGTCACTTTAGTAAGTACAAAATGAATGCCAAGTATGACTGGTGACCCGTTTATGGAATGGTGGTGACGAAGGATGGAGCCGACGAAATTGTGAAGGTGTCTCTTTCTGTCATGTCCTAGAGGGAGAGTAGAAGCTTTTTTTTTTTTTCTGACCAGAAATATAAGCATTGTCGTTGAGCAACTAGAACTACATAACACTTTTTTCTTTGGAAAGCCAAGGTGTGTAAGCTCCGGTCTTTGAATTATTATGCAGAGGTGGTGCAGTAAGTCGGTGTTATCATTCGACCAATCTTCAATCCGCGAGGAAAAGAATTTAGAAAGTAGTCGAGATGAAAATTGATGAGGCATAATCCGATTCGGCCCATTAAAGCAAGCCCAAACCTCTTTCAGCCTAACAGCAGCAGTACCAGGTCCTCCGGGAGCCTCCGGCCCATCAGCGGCCCAGCAGCCTTCGGCCCATAAGCGGCACCGTCGCTCCCGGCCCAACAGACTTCAGCCCGTCCGCGGCCCACCAGCCTACGGCCCGGGAAACAGCGCGGCAGCCCAAGGCCCAACAGGCTTCGGCCCATCAGCGGCCCAACCCCGTTCGGCCCGGTAGCCGAATCCGGCCCACTCCGGTGGCGGATCATGCACTATGCCGGTTTATCAGTAAGCCCTCATTTAGTCCTATATCGGCTGCCACCGTTCACCATCCGCTATCTTTTGCTATAAATACACCGCTATTTATTGCCCAAATGATGCTTCATCAAGCCTCCGAGACCCTTAAAGGACTACAGTCCGAAAAGCATTAAAGCTACTCTCTTTGCCTTCTGAATCGAATCTTCTTCAGGAGCTAACTTGACCGTCGGAGGGGGTTCTCTAGGGCTGAAGCCCGGGACTCCTGCTGACTGGTTTTCTTCTTCTTTCCCTCTTGCAGGAGCTCGGTTCGAATCATCGCCGACCTTCCCGAGTCGGTCTCGGCCGCCGACCTCGGACTCCTCTCCCTGGTCTCGACGCCGTGCGCCGGCTGCCCTCGCAACAGGGGATCCTCGGCCTCGTGCCGCCCCTTCGTCCGCCGAAGGAGCCTCGGCCCCGACTTCCTGGAGCGAGCCAGCCTTCGGACCTTCGGCTCCGCCGCCTCTACGTCTTCCGTCTTCCGGATCCCCGTCGGACCCCTCAACACCGATCCGACCCAGCACCGGATCCCTCTCTTCGGATTCCGACTTCGGAATCCGGTCGTGATAGCTTCGGCTACATCAAAAATTATTCAAGCTTGGCATTCGAGTCATTCGATTAATGATCCAATAACCAAAAAGAAAAGGAAAATGGTGATTCCAACCACAGATCCGATGGGTCGGATCTACACAGGCGAGGAACTGAGGACAATGCACTAGGTGGTTGTAGCACAGGAGGTACAGCCGGTATCTTCGCTATCATGCATGGCCTTCCCATTATGCTTCTATACTTCCTTTCTACTTAGCTCACCAAGGATGGTCTGTTTTGGAAGAGCTACAAAAGAAAGGTTAACAAAACAAATAGCATGGAGCATATGTAAAATAAAATTAACTCATCATAGAAATGCAAGCTAGTAACTTACTATTACCACTAGCATGTATGCGAGATGGTATTGAATGACTTCTTTAAAAGGAAGGTCATGGGTTCAAAGATTGTTGTATGTAAAATACTCTTTCACGTAGTGCGTGCGGTCTATGAGATTTCTTTCTTGGTGATGGTCTCGAACTCATAATATTTACTCAGCTAAGGTGAAAAAATTGCATGTATAAGTGGAAGTATCGCTATGCAGATTTATCCTTAAACTGTGGCGGATCCGGGTCATTTCAGTGAGGTCATGTGACCCTACTGGAATTTATAAAATTTAAGAAGGCTCATTATTCTCGATCAATTAGAGTGACTGGTCCACTGATCTCAACCTATTAGAGCGACTCATTGATTCCGACTCAATAGAATAACTCCATTAAACAAAATGTTTACGTCCACCGTTGTCTCTAAATTAAAAGGATATTGAGTCTTCTAAAATTTGAATCTTACCCACTGGGGAGTCCTTGTATATAATTAGTGCAACTGATCTACTTTTTAAAAAAATCACCATTAACCATCAACTAGGAAGAAGACAATTCTCAACTTTTGTTTAAAATACATAACCACCTCCATTGCCTTCACGTGTCAAAAATCTCAATGAAGGAAAAACAGTATGGTCTTAGCTCTCACTTAACTGAACCTGACTCAATTGTGTCTCGCATCCTTCATGTGCGCCTTAAAACCCTAGTTACTTGAGTTTTGCTCCTGGCACCTGCCACTCACACAGAGTCGAGCAGTGGCAGTGAGTTCAAGAACCCATAGAGAGCTCATCCGCTCAGCTAAGGTTGCAAGATAGGGTAAGACAAGTACGCAATAAAAGAAACCACTAACATTTATCTGGATAAGTGTGCAGTAGCACAAGCAACAAAGAAACTATGACAAAAGGTAAGTAAGCAAAGTAGATGCAACGCATCCATCTGTCATAAAGACCTCAAAGTGAAGACAAGAGGCACAGAGAGAGGAACTGAACTTCACTAGACAACCTCATTTATGCACATAACACAACAATGGCTATGTCCACAGAAGCGATTGGGCCACCTATCCCACTAATGGTGCATCAATAATAAAGCTGACGGCCTACGCTGCCGTCCTCTAGTATGAGAAGAGTACTATTTGCTGTATTGAGGATCAGTGTAACAAATTTAGTCATCTTGTAATGCAAGATGTTATTAATTCACATGAGTAAGTGGTACATAGGTTTGGACAATTTCTTTCACAGGTGCGTCAGACAAATATTAAATTCGGGTGTAAGATTTCAGATATGGCAAATACACAAATACATATGAACATAACAAATGCTTTATAGACATGCCTGAAAAATATTTGACATCTCTATGTATTTATATACAGAGTTTTAGACGTGACAAATATTTTATAAGTATGACAAATATTTCATGGACATGACAAATGGTACACGTGTATACAGATTTATGGGCGTGATAAATATTTTTCAGACGTAACAAATACTTCATTAGCATGTATTTGTCATATCCACATATATTTGTCATGTCCAAAATCCAACACCTGCATTCAATGTTTGCCTAGCCCACTTGTGAAAAAAAATATCCACCCATATAACACCTACCCATATGAATCAATGATATCTTGTATTGAAAGATGACGCAACTTGCTGCACTGACCCTTAGTGTAGCAAACATTATTTGTTAGAGAATTGGCACTCTGACGGATACCATAGAACGAGGACTAACTGGGTTACATGGCCTACTGCGGTGTTTTCATTCTAGGACCTATCTTATCTTGTAAAATGATTTAACCATTGAGTAATGTTTGCGATTGCGTTGCACATACAAATAGGACACATCAGGTTCGATCCGAAAAAAATTCAAATTTTTTTTTTCTTAGTGCAATATCCTCTATTGCAGGACGAGGACATTGCAGTAAACATTACTCTTAACTAATTATCTTTTTGAATTGGTTACTTTCTCATTTCAAACAAACTAGGTTTAAAACGTATTATTTGACAGCCTAAAAGTGACCCATTGAATTTTGTTAGGATAATAGATGTCATAGGGTTTAATGATGTTTGACGTCTAGTAGGATCTCTATAAACATAGAGACTACTAATATCAACTTGGAGAATTATGCCTCGTGATATCTTTAGAACAGAGGAACACTAATCCGAACAATTAAGCCCTTTCATTATAGAAAGAGAAAATGCTAAGAAAGATGATAATAATATTTGCTGTCAACATCATCTCAAACCTAAATTATTATTTAGTTACATATGATCGCTCAATCTATTTTAGAGATTTTTGCAAATATACTTGTATAGAGAATGTTTACTCCCTAGAATCAAATATTGTTTTACAGCCCCCATATTTTACAAAAAAAATAGTTGCACGAATGCCATCGTTGTCAATATTATTTGATTTAAAGACAAAAAATGACTTATCGTTCTGATTATATCCATGAAGAGAAATCAGTATAAGCATTGAAGATAGGTTATGCAGAAAAAAGAGTGTAAAATCTGTATATAGATTAGTCATTTCTATCCTAAAACCGAACATTATTCATGGTGAGGGCGTATGTGCGACTTTTGTTTTCTAAACATAGACTTATTAAAAATTATTATTTTGGTCTCAAAGATATAAATACAAATCTAATAGACTACAGGAATATCTTTGTAAAAATCTCCTTATTTAGTAAGTTATTTCACAGTCCCTCATCCCATCCGAAGCGTGCTACTGTAAAATAAAGTAGCTATGCTCACGTGAAGGTAAAGTGCTTAAACTGCTCCCCACTTTTTCATCCTCTTAAGTCTTAATGATCGCCTAGTGTACTAATCATGGTGCACTTTCGTTAGAAACTGAGCAGTCAAGGACACCCATGAAGCGTAAACCTCACATTTTTGGCATCCGGTTGGTCCACTTAACTCATGAACTAATTTATTAGAGTAATCTTACTTCATCTAAGGCATTGTAGCAAACTGATTCAAATTGCAATGGATGATCTCATTGGTCCATGTAGACAGTGTCATATGAGTTAAATAATTTTTTCCACAAATGACTTTGACATATATTAAATACGAGTGAAGAATGTTGAACGTGACAAATGTATGCGTGACAAAGTCCAACAAAGAAATATTTGTCATGCTCAGTGCTCATAAATATGCACATACATATATAAGGACGATAAATACTTTTCAACTATGACATATATTTTGTAGATGCGATAAATATTATTTACCATGCTTTCGAAGTATTTGTCATATCCGAAAAATATTATCACACATGTAATATATTTGTCACGTTAAAAATTTATATATAGATGTCTAAAACGATGATAAATATTTTGCAGGCATGACACACCCATAAAATATTTGAATATTTATCATGTCTAAAACCCTACGGTTATTTTTAATGTTTGTCAAGTTTTCCCCGGAAAAAAAAAAGTGTTCAAGCCTTGGGAAGTTGGTCTAAGTAGATCACTGAAGTCCCCTATTGTTATTTGAGCACCATGCCTTGCATTGGGGTAAATATTACTCTGTATTAAAACTTCAGTAAATCACTGTTAATGTGTACCTGATTATTCTTTTTGGTGCGACATCTGACACCTTGTACGGTCATGTCATGTTTCTCGACTTGTGATTATCTTTTAAACACGTTTATTTTATTAAGCACTTTTAAATAATCTCAGTTATTAGAAAACAACGCCGACAGCAGCTTCTTCGCCCATTCCCTCCCTGACGGCCCCCGGCGTTGATTCCCGAGCGTGAGCTGTAGCAGAACTGAAGAAGACCCCTTCAGAAAAGCCGAAAGTTCTATTCTAGCCCACGTTACCTAAATTGCCCTCCCCATTTGAGAAATTTTATATACTCTCGCGGCTACCTCGAGCGCCGTGTCGGAGGCCAATTGTGGCATTTCTCGTGGGACCAGTAAAGCGTCCGTGTCAGACGCCACGTGTCCCGTAAAGACCCGCTTCTCCCTGCACGCTTTCAAACTGGAGTCGCCGCCCCTCCCTTCTCCCTTTCTTTTCTTCCCCCATGTCATATATAAATTCCAATCCTGGCCGCAGGTATCTGTGTGGATGTAATGATGTCTAGTATTCCTCATCGCGAGAGTCTATTTTTTTGCCATTATTGAGAAGAAGACGCCGATCTGAAGCTTTCAAAGGTTGGAATTTGGAACCATTCGAACGACCAGAATGGCAGAATTGGGATTTGAAAGATTCACACCAGAAATTTTGATTTTGGGATGAACGGGTGAGATGGGGACATTGTTTCTAACTTTTGGTCAATATCTCTTTTTTTTTTCTTTTTTTTTACTTTTTTGGTGGGGGGAATCGGTTTTGGTTTTGTTGGAGAGGGCATCTAATGAACTGGGGTCTTGGAGGTAGATGGGGGAGGGCTAGGGTTGGTGGAGAAATCAAGGGTCTCACGTGAGAAAGGTACCCTCCCTCCCCCACCCGCTTTAATGCCTCGGTTGCCCCTTTGCTTTTCCCGGATCTCCTGTTCTTTTGCTTTCGAAAGCTAGGGTTTTGTTGGAAGGATTCGCCACATTTATTTGGGCCTGTTCTGGTTGCGGGTAGGCGGAGAGGGGTGGGTGGGGGGTGCAAATTTTTTTCCCTTCTTCTCCCCTTTTGATCTGTGCATTGGTTAATTAGGGGAATTTTTCATCTTGGGGCTGGAATTCTTCGGAAAGTTCGCTCGATCTGTTTGAGGTGCGAATTGCATTCGTCTTCTGATCATCTCTTCTTGCTCTTCCTAGATTGCCAGTTGTCGGCGTGGTGATCAACTATAAGGTCATTCTGAGCGTTCTATCTCTGGTGGGTGGTGAATTGGGACGTTTCCAGTTGCAATCTATGGCATATGCTTGGTAACGCTGCTGTCTTCTCTTTTATCTTTAGATGGTTCTATCTTTTGGGATCTACAGGGGCAATGCTGGTTATCCTAGTTGGACGTTTTCCCCCTTTTTTTCTCTTTTTTGAGGCTGCTTTTGGTGAAATTAGTGCTTCTGTTGCATTTCCATTTGGATGGTTTACTATTGGAATTGTCATTACAGATTCCCTTTTTTTCCCCCCTCACAGAGAGATTCTTCAAGCTGCTGTGCTCTTTCCTGCACTAGATGGAGTATGAACAATATGTAATAGGTGAAGAAGCCAAGGATCTTTGTTAGTGTGTCTCTTCAGAGGATGATGAAGTGCTTGTGTTTGGGAGGGAATGGATGAAGACATGAAGGATCCTTGCTAGGCTAGGTCTGCAGAGGATAATGAAGTGCTTGTGCTCAGGGGAGCAAGTGAAAATGGATGACATGGTCCGGACACCCGAGTTCATGTTCGCAAGGGAATTCCCACTTGGAGACCTTTCTTCTCATGTTGGCGAGGCTGTTCGAAGTGTTGATACTGGAAACATCGAAGAAGCTGAGTCTTCTCTTCGAGAGGGCGGATGCCTGAACTATGAGGTGGGGGGTCTACAATGTTTTCCTCTTTCCTCCTTTTTTTTCTGTTTTTTTTTCACTGCATAGAGAAGTTCCTAAGGAGTCCTTTCACATCATTTTTGAATTCAAATGGATAATGTTTGTGCTTTGTTTAACAAAATTTGGTGCTCTTCTGAGTTTCCCTGGTTTGAGCGATTTTTCCCCGACAAGTAGCTGCAAATTCTTTGAGATTTCCTGTAGATAATAAAGATTCTTAAGGAATCCTTTAGTTTTCTTGGCAGTGATTATCCGTCATTTTATGCACCTTAGTCCAACTTGGTTACATGCTGATCAATGTCCTAAACCTGCTATGGGTGCCACACTTTCAACAGCAACACAGAAACCATTTTCCTCGTAAGTTTACCACTTCCCCCCCTAAGGAGTCCTTTCACATCATTTTCAATTTCACATGGATAATCTTCCTGCTTTGTTTAACAAAATTTGGTACCCTTGGGTTGAGGGATTTTTCGGGACAAATAGTTGCAAATTCTTTGAGATTTCCTGTAGACAACAAAAATTCTTAAGGAGTCCTTTTGTTTCCTTGATGGAGATTTTCTGTCACAACCATTTTACTTGTAACTTTACTATGAATCTGGTAGAACAAGGACTATCCTTGTTACACCCGTACCGGCCTACTTTTCTTAAATGAGAATTGTGACATTTACAATAGGAAAGCTTTCATGCAGGCAGCTAGGTGAAAACCTTCAATTAGGCACCATAGGTTCTCTTGATAGGATTCATTTGCTCTGAACATCACACCCACGGGTGTTCATCTGTCATGGGCATATAATGTCTTCCTCAACATTTCTGGCAGTATTCTTCACTCGCAGATTTATTTGTTGCTAAAATTTTGCACTATATATTTCTTTTCCTCTGTTCATGATGGTTTTGAAACATTTTCTTACTTTGAATTTTGAATAATCTATTTTGTTAAAGTCAAACATCTCTGATGGATATGCTTGGTGCTTCAAGTGTGAATTATTGATGTCTTTTCTATCTTTAGTCTTATTTTTCTTGAAATTGGAATTCTCATGAATAGCACTATCATTGTAAGTATTTATTACATGCTTTTTCCATTTCATCCGGTATGTGCATTGTCTATGCAACCAAGATGCTCTAATGTTGTTCTGGTTGTTGGTATTTAAAGCATAAAACACCAATGTAGTCTGTAGTAACTACACCGATCCTTTTTTTTTCTTTTACATGGAATAGTGGAACATTAGCAATAGAAACTATACTAGTTGGCTTGATTATCCATCCCCGAATTTAAGTACGCAGCAATTCTCTTGAATGGCCTTTTATTGCTTTCTATTATTGTATTTGCGTGATCAGCAATATGAACATCTCAAATGCATTATGCAATCTCAGAAACTTTTATGTTGTGATGCTTAAAAATCTATATTTCACAGGAAGCAAGAGCACTGCTGGGGAGGATGGAATACAACCAAGGGAACATAGAAGCTGCACTTCGTGTTTTTGATGGAATAGATGTTGCTGCCATAGTTCCTAAGATGAAGCTCTCAATTACGAGAAGAGCTGAGCTCCACAAGCCTCGGTCACGTAATCGTTATTCCATTCCACCCATGTCAATGCATGCAGTTAGTTTACTTTTTGAAGCTATTTTTCTTAAAGCAAAATCGTTGGAGCATCTTCAGAGGTTCAGAGGTATAACTGTAACTTTCTTGGAATAGATTTTTTTTTGGTTTTTCTGTTAGTCTTTTGCATTTAATATTTGAGAGTTTGGGACTACTGTCTGAAAGACATAATTGTTCTCAATGAAAACACATGTTTTCATGAGAAAGTTATACAGCATTGCGCTGCTGGTGGCATCAAAAAGTAATATTAACGAAGAATGTATTGTTCCATTGCAGATAACGAAGAATGTATTGTTGCATGCAGATTATCTTCTTGCATCTCTAACAATTATTTGATGTGACTTTTGCAGAAGCTGCTCAGTTATGCAGCATTATTCTGGATGCTGTTGAGTCTGCTTTACCCGACGGTTTGCCTGAGAACTTTGGTACTGATTGTAAATTACAGGAGGTACTGAACAGGGCTGTTGAGTTGCTTCCGGAGTTTTGGAAGCTTGCTGGCTTTTCCCAGGAAGCCATCTCATCATACCGAAGAGCCCTTCTCACGTACTGGAACCTCAGTGCAGAGACCATTGCAAAATTACAGAAAGAATTTGCCATTTTTCTTCTATATGGAGGTTGCGATGCAAGTCCTCCAAACCTCCGTTCTCAAATGGATGCTTCTTTTATGCCCAAAAACAACATTGAAGAGGCTGTTCTTCTTTTGTTGATTCTCTTGAGAAAGTTTGCACTCAAGAGGGTTGAGTGGGACCCATCCATTGTTGACCATCTAACATTTGCTCTCTCTGTTTCTGGGGAACTAAAAGCCCTGGCCAGGCAGGTTGAGGAACTGCTTCCTGGGGTTTTAGAGAGGAAAGAAAGGTACTACACTCTTGCACTTTGTTATTTGAGTGAAGGGGATGACATAGTTGCTTTGAATTTTCTGAAAAAAAGTTTAAGCGCTAGAGAGGATCCTAATTGCTTAAAGGCATTACTACTAGCTTCTAAGATTTGTGGAGAAAACAGTGTTCATGCAGAAGAGGGGGTGTCCTTTGCACGCAGAGCACTTGATAATTTGGATTGTGGATGTGATCTAATTGGAAGTCTTGCCAACTTGTTACTGGGCATTTCTCTTTCCACCCATGCTAGATCATCTGCTTCTGATTCAGAAAGAACTGCAAGGCAATGTGAGGCTCTTATGGCTCTGGAGAAAGCTGAGAAAATAATGCAGAAGGACTATAAAGTTGTATTTTATTTAAGCCTCGAAAATGCTGACCAGAGGAAGTTGGATGCAGCACTTCGTTTTGCAAAGGTCTTGGTGAAGCTTGAAGCTGGGTCAAATGCTAAAAGTTGGATGCTTTTGGCTCAGATACTATCTGCTCAGAAAGGTTATCTTGATGCTGAGACCGTTATTAATGTTGCACTGGATCAAACTTGCAAATGGGGCCAGGGAAAATTGCTGAGGACGAAAGCTAGAATCCAGATCGCACAGGGGCAATTGAAGAACGCAATTGAAACATATACTCAACTTCTTGCAGTTCTTCAACTGAGGAACAAAAGCATTGGTTTTGGAATGAAGCTTCTTAAGGTTTGCATTATTTTGCTTTGGTTTGGAATATAGATTTGAAGCTTACCACGTCAAATTGTGAAAACCCTATTTCTTATGTTGATTAGATGTTGCTTTGGCTTGGAATATATATTTGAAACATGCCATGTCAAATTGTGAAAATCCTTTTTCCCTGCCAAGCTTGCTTCATTTTTAACATTATCGCAATTAGCTCTTTGTTGAACCTTTTAAACTGATTAGTGTGTGATGTCTTTTTTGTTTTGTTTTTTGTTTTTTATATATATAACTGTTAGATGCCTATTCTCTTTGATCTTAATAGCATTACTTTGCATTTCATATTTGCCAGGATCAGGATTGGAAGAAGGAAAGAAATTTGGAGTTGGGAACGTGGTATGATCTGGCTAATGTTTACACAAGCATGGCCCAGTGGAATGATGCTGAGGTTTGCCTCTCCAAATTGAAAGCCCTCAGCCCTTTATCTGCTCTAAGGTGGCATGCTGCAGGTATCTATGGTTACATTTGGGTTCTGCTGTAATTATATTTTCTTCATTAGCATTTGTGAGGCCTATTTAGTCATTCAAACTGTTATCATGTGCCTATACCTTTGGAAAATTAACCTGAATTTCTGAGAACAATTGCCAACCTAAAGCACGTGGGATTTTAAATATTTGGTGCCTTCAGGTTTCATGAAAATTTGATCCTTTGTGGTCACCAAACTCACCACCTTTGTGGAAGGCATTTGATGCGGGACAACTACTGATATGAAACCGACGCTAAGTACGATCTGAGATCACTAACGAACACCATTAAGAACAGTAAAGATTCACCATATAACCACAACAACCATGAGTATTAACCATGCAATAATAACAAGAAGTAAACCCAGAAGCCGTTCCTCGCAGTGAAGAAGCGATTGGACCGATGGTAGTGAGGATTACCACAGTCTAGGGCTGCAATAGCACACTCAAATATCTCAAAATAAAGGACCAAGGGACAGGTTCCTCACAACATCACACAACCGGCAACGAAATTTATAAATTGGCTAGGAGTCTTATCTCTCGTGCACAGGGCAAATAAAACCAAAATACTAGAGGAGCAAGTGATAGGGAGGGCCTAACAATCCCTGACCTGCCCGCTGAGAAGCGGAGCATGAGAATCGAGGTAGCAAGCTCCACGCTGAGGCACTGTCGATAGTCCGCCCAAACTGTATCAGCTTAAGTGAGTGGGATGGACCGCTATTGGGCTTCAACGGTATCAAACCTTCAATGGTACACGGCCCCAAACTCGTTGGGCTTGTAGGCATTGGGGCAGGAAGGCCTGTTGGGGCTCGAACAGCGAAGTCCGCAGGCGTGAACCCGCTTGAGCCAACATGTGGCAGGGCGCATGGACGACAGCGTCCTCGTGCGGCACTAGGCGACAGACGTTGAGAGGGAGAGGGAGGCAGGAGTGCATATGCAGGACCCACGCGGGGTGGCATTGGGCACGTATCGAGTGGGCCCGAGCGAGGGCAGGAACGGCACAAGTGACGAGGCCGTCCCCGAGCGAATGCGGCAGTGGCGCCGTGTGACAGTACCCATCCACGTACATGGCATGGACGACGAGGAGCAAACAAGTGAACTCGCCTTGGGCGCTGCGTGGCACGTTTGGCGGCGGAGCTTGGTCGCACGCGGGCGCGAGCGACGAAGTGGAAGCAGGCTAACTCGTCCGGGGCAACACATGGCGGCAGCGTGAGCGGCAAGCTTCCGCTCGGGCGCATGCGACGAGGGGCGTTGCTAGTGCGGGTTTGACGGGGAGAAAACGACAAAGAGGGAGAGAGAAAGAGAGAGAGAGGGGGGGAAAACGACAGGGAGAGAGAGATGGGGCTCGGCACAGAGGGAAAAGAGAGGGAGAGGAAGAGAGAAGGGGGAAGAAGGCGAGGGTTTCACACCTAGGAATCGGTGCACACACAAGCGGCAACTCACGGTTCCAATCATTCTTTAATTCAACATTCCATCATCAATCATCCTCCCTAAGGGATACAAGCATATATATAGAGGAACCCTATACTCACAATGAAACCCTAACCTCAACAAATGACCAAAATGACCCCTAGGGCTAAAAATACAGAAAACTGTGCAGAAAATTTTAAAAAATAGAAAATAGATGAATGGGCCCCCAAATGGGCCATACACGTCCAAACTACTCCCAACTAGCTGAAACACAAATCAATCCACAAAAAGACCATCATCAAGTCATAAGGATGCTGGAGTCGCTGCTAACGTCCTCTACCGGTAGTAAACGTAGGCCGGGTCGAACCGGACCCGTGCTCTGGTGTCCTCACCAGCATTGCTTTGTCGAATAGTTTAGTTAGTGAATTGGACACTACTTGTGCCAATTTCAATGTGACTAAACCTAATGACCAACAAAAAAGCTGACATGTTTCAAGAAGGTTTCTTTATGAATTATCTAGACCTTGAGGCAAAGTTTATAATGTGTATAGAAATGTGTTTTTGCTTTAATACGGCATTGTGACGAACAGCACTTGTTTTGGCTCATTAGTTGTCATGATAGTAATTATGCTTTTATCTTGTCTAGCATTTTGACATGATTATCAGAGAACTAAAGATAACTATAAGAAAATTCGTGCGGCAAAAGAGCTGTAGGTGTTTAAAATGCTCGTGTGATTAACATGAAAAATCTATGTTGTTTAGTGTAAACTAACCTATTAAAAACAGCAACTAAGTGCAGTGATCGCCAGAAACTTTTGACTTAAAAGTTTCAAAAGAGAGTATGATCGCCTACTTGTTTGAACGCGGAAGATGTTGAGTCTTTGATTCCCCTCCTTTAGCCGGCTGAAGAAAGAGAGTCCTTTCTTTGTTCTTGCTGTTGAGTTTGAGGTTGATGATCGTCCAGAAGTTCTTTTAGCTTTGTGCTTGTTTTTCCCTTTTGATTCTCTTGTTGTTGTTGAGTGCAACAGAGACAGAGAGAAAACGAAGAAACAATGATGATGAGAACTTTAAATAGAAGCAATATCTAAACTAATCATGACTTTAAGCATATGATTGAACATCAAACTTACTTGTTTAAATGGCTTTGAAACCCCTTAAATCAAATAGGTTTTGAAAGATTATACTGTGGTGTGTGTTGCATGAAGTGAATATGAATAATGAAGATGTATAATAAAGATGCAGAAATGAAACACTTATGCCCAATGAGTTGAAGCCTTGAAAGGATGAAGATTCTTGAAAGAAACGCCGACTTCTGGAAATGGCAGCGCTCCGGCGTTCCGACGTTGTTGCTCTAATCTTCAACTCGTTATCGCTTAATTAACTCAAGATTACGCTTCACACTTCTTCTTTTTTACTCTTCGAGATGTAAGGTATTTATAGGCTTTTTCTGCGTTCGCGGATTAACATAGAAAAACTTCAGATTTATCTATCTTAACTGACAGATAAATACTGATTAATTCATCTTTATCTATAATTATCTAAAACGCGTTCACCATGGCTGACGTCTTTCAGATTAATTAAGATAAGGATAAATATCCGGAAAAAACTTATCTTTATCTTTATTGGCTAAAACGCGTCTACTTGTGCAGACGTCTTTTACACTAATTAAGATAAGGATAAACATCTGGAAGAGAAGTTAAAATAGCTTAGGAAACCTAAAACGCGTCGACCTTCACAGACGCCTTTTAGTTAATAAATAAATTGATTAAAATTCAAATTTAAACGTTAAAACATGAATAAACTCTAAATCGCGTCCACACAGGTTGATGCGTTTTAGAATTTCTGAATCGCGTCCACACAGGTTGACACGTTTTAGAATTCTGAATATTTTAACTGAAATTTGAGTTAAAATCAATTTAATTGATTAACTTAAACATGTCTGTTAAACTCGATACTCAAAAATATCAATAAAAATTAATCAATGATTAAATATCAAACCATTATGAGGCATTATTATATGATATGAAATTTACTCGAAATGATGTCAAAATTAGCGTGTCTACAGCTGCCTCACCTTGGCATCGTCTTTGCAAGGCAGTGAAATGAAATGGAATGTACTGAAAAGGTGATGCCCTTTTGTTTCATTTCATGGCCTTGACGTAACGTTTGTAATGTAATGGCCTTTTGATTTGACATTTGGCTTTTGCCTTTTTGCTTTTTCTTTTCTTTTCTTCGCTTCGGGACGGATCTCCTCTATTTTTTTTATGACGGCCTCCTACTAAGATGGCGGGTATTCTTGGTAGTCTATTCTAAGTCTCGTTCCGACATCATGGGCCGAGTTTAAAACAGAATTTTTACTTTAAAAAGAATGATCTGTACTTTACACTTTTGGTCAAGCTTTCGATATTCTTTAGGACTTGTCATCTCTTGTTACTCACGAATCAAACGTGTCAGTGTGTGCAGTAATGAGCTTGAAATTAAATTATCCAGACTGATAAGGAAATTTTAAGTTTATAAATTTTCTGATTCCACTGGTCTTTGTACCATACTGATCGACTTTTTAACCTAAGGGTAGTATTTCTTAAGATGTAAGCCATTCCAGGGATGATTTAGCTCTTCTCCTTCTGCATTAATAAGACGATAAGCATTACCAGGAAAAACGTGCGATACAACATAAGGTCCTTTCCAGTTGGGTTGGAGCTTAGAACGCGGACCACCAGATTTTACAAAAATCCTTTTAACAACCATTTCACCGACTTTGAACTTACGTTCAATGACTTTCTTTTGATGAAAACGTGCTAGTCTGTTTTGATAAACTTTTGCATGATTAGCAGCTGACCATCTTTTCTCGTCTAAAAGTTCCAATTGAGCAAGGAGTGCTGAACGATGTTCATCAATGGAAAATTTCTTATTCAATTGTACTCTTAATGACGGTATGAGGATCTCGTATGGAACTACCGCCTCCATTCCAAATGTTAAGGAATAAGGAGTTTGCCCAGTAGGTGTGCGGATTGAAGTTCGGTAAGCCCATAGAGCCTCAACCAATTTTTCCGGCCAATCTGCGAATTTGTTAGATTTGCACGTCTTTTTGATTATTTTTATCAAAGTCTTATTTGTTGCCTCTGCTTGACCATTGCCTTGCGGATAATAAGGAGACGAATGATGCAATGCAATTTTATACCTGTTACAGAGGTCCTTCAATTCCTGTGACACGAACTGCGGTCCGTTGTCGGTAACGATGGTGCTTGGAATTCCAAATCGGGTGATGATATTCTTCATGATGAACTTGCAGACGGTTGATGCTTTGATCTCCACGTACGCTTCAGCTTCTGCCCACTTGGTGAAGTATTCCGTTGCCGTAAGAATGAAAGATTTTTGCTTGATGCCGGAATCTGGATTACCAAGAGGTCCAATGATGTCGAAAGCCCACATGGAGAAAGGCCATGGGGAAGAAACATGATGGAGTGAAGATGCAGGAGAATGAATTTTGTCGGCGTGAAGTTGACACTTAGCACACCTACGAACATATCCTACACAGTCTTCTTCCATAGTTGGCCAATAAAATCCTTGTCTAAGGATCTTCTTTGCTAGCATTTGTCCATTGACATGACCACCACAAACTCCACTATGAGCTCCTTCCATAACCTTCCAAAGCTCATCTTCATCTAGACATCTCAGAAGAACTTCATCAAAACCTCTCTTGTACAATGCTCCTCCAACTATGGTATATCGTTGAGCAACTCTCCTGATAGCTCTCTTCTCCTCAGTTGTAGCTTCCTTAGGATATGATTGATCTTCACAATATTTTGCGATTTCATAATACCATGGTTTCTGTTCATCATCCATCTCTTCTAACAACTCCATCAACATGATTTCTCTCTTTTCAATGATATCTCCGTCCCTGACTTTCTTCAGCAATTTCTCCTTAGTTCTAAGGAATGGAGGATCTTTCACGGCGGGTGAAAGACGCCTATGAACTATGATTGATTCGGTTTGTTTGCTGATTGGAAAATCAAGAGATGATACAAGTGAAGCTAGAGCGTCAGCTAAGATGTTCTGATTCCTAGGGACATGGACAAAGATCAATTTCGTAAAAAGCTTTGAGTAAGCAGAAGTAAGCTCCTGATAAGGCTTGAGCTTGGGATCGAGAGTTCGATACTTGGTCAGCACTTGGCGAAGAATTAGTTGGCTATCACCCACGATCCTGAGTTTGGTGGCACCATAGAAATGAGCAGCCTCGAGGCCAGCAAGGAGTGCCTCGTATTCAGGTATATTGTTAGTGACTGGAAAATCAAGCTGAAAGGCTTGTGGAATGGTGATACCTTCAGGTGATAACAGAACAATACATATCCCTTTTCCATGAGAATTCAGAGCTCCGTCAAAATGCAGAGTCCACATATCATCTCTGATTTGATTTACGGACATCAGTTCCTCATCCGGAAACTCTGATCGCACTGGATCAAATCGAGGAAGGGGATGATGAGCGAGATGTTCTGCTATGGCATAGCCCTTGATCGCTTTCTGCTGAATATAAGTGATATCGAATTGAGATAAAAAGCTTTGCCATCGCGCTAACCTATCAGTAAGAATATATTTCTCCAGAATGAATTTGATCGGATTCATCCTAGCGATGAGATGGACTTCATGGGCCAGAAAATAATGTTTCAATTTCTGCACAACCCAGACCAATGCTGCACATGTTTTCTCCATCACCGTATATCTCTGTTCAGCGGGGTTGAGAAGTTTAGAGAGATAATAGGTTGCTTTCTCTTTTCCTTCTTCATCCTCTTGTGCTAAGACAACTCCCACTGCATCATCCAGGACTGAAATATAAAGTATCAATGGTTTGCCTGGAGATGGTGGTCTCAAAACAGGAGGACTTGCTAGATAGTTCTTTAATCCATCGAATGCCTCCTGACACTTATCGTCCCAATCGAATTTGACTCCCGGCTTGGTAAGCTCGTAAAACGGCTTACAGGTGATAACAGAACGATACCGATCCCTTTTCCATGAGAATTAATTTGTTTTGCTCTCTGAAGTAGTCATCAATAGAGTTGCAACATGGGTCCGGTAAGGTCGGGTTGGTTTCCATTTTGGCTGTAGGTGTAATCAACCTGCTATTAAAGATATAGTAGAAAGAAATAATAGAAAATGAGCTCCGGTATAAACATCCTCGTTGGTGCGTAATCCGATTGTATACCACCATTGATAAACACCAGAATAAGCAATGTTCACTGGGCCGAAAGCACCTCCTCTAGTAAAAGGCTTCTACAGCTGGTTGACCAAAATGAGGATCCCAAATTGCATGAGCAATGGGTCTTACGTGTAAAGGGTCATGTACCCATGACTCAAAATTTCCTTGCCGAGCTAGATGAAACAGATTTCCAGACTTCCATAGAAAGATTATTGCTAATTGCCCACAGTGAGAAGCAAAAATGTTCTAATAAAGACATTCCTCAGTAATATCATCATGACTCTGACGCCTAACCCAACCCATTTCAATAGCCCCTCAACCCTAAGCCAACCCAACGCAACTCCCAACCCAACCTCCTTAACCCTAACCCAGCCCATCCGACAATGTCCCAACCCATGTAACCTAAGCTTCATCAAGTTATGTCCTTAGTGGTTTATATTTTTTACTTTTCTTTCTTACTACTAAAATCCCATGTACAAAGAGATAATGAATTTATTTGTCTACCTTAACCAAGTAACTAAAAGAAGAAGGTACAAGTATAATTACATAGCTACTACCTGAGAACTCTTCATTCATATTGTATTCTAAATTTTTGTTCAAGGATGTAAATTAATGAAACATACTCTGCTGATTTAAGTTATCATTTATATATTAATGTGAGGCTCGGGTTAGGTCGGGGTGGTCAACCCTCGATCCAACCCAACCCATCCAAGATCGGATTGAAAGATCCCTCAACCCTAAGCAACCCAACCCTAACTTGGTTGGGTTCAACCAAGACCCAACCATCGGGTTGGCCTGCTCGGATTCGGATGCACGCCCAAAGGTGCAGCCCTAGTTATCAATGTCTAATTCCATGGAGAAGGACCACGCATACATTACTAGCAGATGTGTTTTCACATGTGAGCTTCACGTGTTAGACCAGTCATACGAAGAACAAAGCTTAAACTCAGTCAAGCAAGATGGCATAATGTATATCTGAAATTGTGAATTTTGGGAACAATCAACTTATTTAGAGTTATACTTGCTGCTCAACATGGGGTGCAGCCCTTTTTTTTTTTTTTTTGAATTTTTTTATGGTGGTTACCATCATGCCCAACATACTCATACAATCCGATCTTCAATCTGACTATCCAAAAAATATAAAAAAAAATAAAAAAGTGAGCCAGTGGACAATGACATTTTTTTTATTTTCAGATTTTTTTGGGTCGTCCGGTCAGAGATCGGATTGTACAGATGTGTTGGGCATAGTGGGGCCGACCTTTAAAATTTTTCCAAAAAAAAAAATGAACTGCTGCTGGTGCTGCAGCCATCCGATCTAAAAGATCGGACAGCTGCCTCGTGCGGTGTGGGCTGCATACGCGGTGCAGCAAGTACTACTCATTCATTTATATGTCCTTTGTATTGTGTATCGGAAATTGTGAAGTTTGGGAACAATCATTTAGATGTTCTTTGTATTAGTTTCTAGTGTCAGTTTCTTCTGGTATGATACCAGGAAAATGAACTATGAATGATAAGGCTAAAAGCTTGGGAAAAGTATTTTTTTATCACTTTTTTGAAGGTGGGCGCTACCACGCATATTGTAGAGTGGAACAAAGCATGTACTAGTGTTAGGAAGGTACAGAAAGACTTGTAAGGGAGAGAATCTGCCAAACATCAATGGAGGAGCAGGCAGAAAACAGGTGATGTGGAGTCTCATCCTCCAACCCACACAGGCAAAAAGTGGAGCACAAAGTCCTTCAAACACTGGCCAGGTCTATTACATGCAGAGGGAAACTCTCCACATACTGATCTTCACCTTAAGGGGACTTCTGATCCTCCATATATGCTTGACAAAGGGGTACCTGGTCCCCTGACAACCCCCCCCCCCCTCCCATCAGCAACCATGGAGTACGCTGACTTGACAGAGGAAGTCGCAAAGGTATCCCACATCCATATCCTTACGTCCAGCAAGGAAGGTTCTGAATGACAATCTCGCAGGAGATCAAGCAGCTGCACTAATTTTCTTACCTCTTCATCCGCTCGAATGTGTCTGAGAGTAGGGTTCCAAGTACCTTCAGCCAAGGTGGTCAAAAAGCTGATTCACCACAGCCAGAGGATCAAGCGCAAGGGCAAAAAGTCTAGGAACCATCTGTCCATCCAGAAGAGGCAGATCTGACCATTACCAACCTTGATTTGAATACCACCATGGAGAATATCAGCACATATGGGTATGCCTTTCCAAACATGGGTAAGAGAAAGTACTATTGTCTAACCTATGATAAGGTTGATAGAAAGTTTTCTTTTGTAAGGAGGCAAAATTAATGCTGTCCACTTAATGATGAAAGAGGGTCCAAATTAGTTAACTCCCCCGTTGAAACTTTCGACAATGTGTAAAATGCTGTTTATAAATAGGGACAGTTTGCACATATATACCTTTAAAAAATATATTTGCATGTCCACTTATTAAAGGGCTAAGTTTAAAGTCTGGCATATGTCTTACCATAAAGAAAGCGGTATATATGCGCTTGCTTTTGGTCTCGGCCTCAATTTATGAGTTGACTGTGATCCATTATGGCCATAGTAACCCTGCTTTGACCATTTTTCATCATCATCATCTATCAGCTGAAGAGTGAATTGAAATGCATTCCTGAACCATTTTCATGCAAAGATATTGGTGCCACATCATATGCATAAATTTATTTTGAAAGTTTTATACAAGCAATTGAGAAATAGCCAAACATGGACATTCTGTTTACTCGAGAGGAGAGATAACCAACCCTTTCTTTTTCTTTTTCTTTTTTTTTGAAGATGGTGATGTATGAACTTGAATTTAACAATAGTGCAATATCAGATTTTAGGAGTATGGCTGCAATGTGGTGTGTGGTTCAGTTGGCATGGGTTCGGTTTAGTTTCCCAAGGTCCCAAAGTGGAGTCCACACAGTTGTACCTTGTTATGTTGTCAGTTATGGGGGACAGTCCAACTGCTTTACATTCCACAGCCATACTCATTTATATGGGCAGTAAAGCAATATGATGCTAGCGTTATTTATGAATAACTGTTAGCATTTTTAGGTGTATATATAAGAATAAAAAAATGGCATTTATTAATTTGTTATTATAATATTCTTTTCGTTGGCAAATTTCTTCGTGCTGTTTTCCATCTCTTATTCATAAAGGCAATTTAACAGTACACTTGCATTCTTAAAGGCAATTTAACAATATACTTACCTTCATAAAGGCAATTTAACAGTACACACATTCTATTCTTTTTTTGGACTTCGGGGGTAGAAATTGACACAAGTGATGGCTGATTGTTGGCAAAAAAAAAAAAACTTTATATTCTGTGGATGATTTTCATGTCAGCTACTGATGTTTGTCTTATCAGGACAACTGTATGAAGCCAAGGGCCTTCGTGGTGAAGCATTGGTAGCATATAGGACTGCATTGGAAGTTCAACCAACTCATGTTCCAAGCTTGGTATCTGCGGCCACTGTTCTCAGACAACTTGGTGATCAATCAGTAGGCATCGCGAAAAGCTTCTTGACTGATGCACTTCGGCTAGACAGGACCAACTATGCTGCTTGGTTTAATCTCGGTGCACTATATTTATCTGAGAGTAACAAATCAGTCATTGAAGCTGCTGAGTGCTTTCAGGCTGCTGCTCTTCTTGAAGAGTCTGCACCAGTTGAAACCTTCAGATAACCATTGTATCATGCACATGCCCTTGAAATACGTAAGCAAATGCATGTCTATATTAGTCCTTTTGTTCTCCTTTTCAACACATTCTTTTCACAGTGTACTTCCATGGATATAACAGTTTTTATAGAAGGACAATTTCACCATGATCCTTTTGCATTTTAGAGACCTCTAGACTGAAGTATGTTGGTTATATTTACAGCGAGAAGGAAAATAAAATTGTGTGACTCACTGAGTTGGGTTTTGTGTCCAGAATCATCTCTCTCTCTCTCTCTCTCTCTCTCTCTCTCTCTCTCTCTCTCTTTCCACACATACATTCTCGTGTGTCAGCAGCGGCACTTCTGTTGTTCTGATGATCGCAGTGGGTTGTGATTTGAGGGAGCTTCCGTGATGTGGTAGTGAACCAGTGGTAGCATTTGAAATTAGGATTGCCTGTGTTTAAAACAAACAGTTAGCATATTGTGTTATGTAATATTTATGTATAATTTAAAAAGACTGTGGCAATAGTTTCTATGCATCGGTACTACCTATAATATATTGGATATTTTGTGGGAACGATGTTGTTTGTGTGATTGCAATGATCACAATGGAGTGTGATTTGAGGGGGCAAGATCGTCTGGACCATTTTGTCTGGACCTCGGTGTGCCCCCAGACTCAACGAAGGGAGGGCAAATGGGTCATTTGCATTTGAAGTGATAGGACCGACCAAGTACATCACCTTTTGTTGAGTCTGGGGGCGCACCGAGGTCCAGACGATCTTGTTCCTGAATTGAGGGAGTTCCTGTGATGTGGTACTGAAGCAGTAATTGCATTAGAAGTTAGGAATGACTGTGTTTAAAGCAACAATTAGCATAATATGTTTTATAACATTTATGTATAATTGAAAAATAACTGCGGCAATAGTTTCTATACATTGGTACCACCTATAATATATTCGATATTTTATTATTAAGGTGGGAGGAAAAAAATGAGCTTGAAAAGTACTGGACAATGCACTGTCTGAATCCCATTTTATCTTCTTAATGAACAGTGGAACTGCCATCTAAAAAAAAAGAAGAAGAAGAAGCGGCCCCATTGTTTTAGAGTTGTCACCATCACTCGATATCACCGAATGTGATCTCCTTTTTGGTAAGGCACCAGAAGTGTGTAGGGTTAAAGGTCTGAACAGGAATTTGATTGTCAAAAAGCATTCCCATCTCTTCTTAATTATCTGGTCTTTTGCTATACGTGTTCGAGGGGTAACCATTGAGGTATGTTTTTTGCAACTTTTCAGGGTGCTTTTGTCAATTTCTTGTACATCTTTTCCAATTTAATACAATTTAGTGGTATTATCCGCCTTCAAAAAAAACTTTTATTCTGTGGATTACCAACACATAAGTGCAACAACATGGCAACATGCTTTCTCTTCAATAAACAGGTAACTGAGTGTGAAGTTTCTGACATTTATTATCTACCAGCACATTTCTCACTTTTGTGTAATGTGTCTAGAACATACACCAATGGACCACGAAGATTTATCTGCTGATCAGATGTAGTTTTTGGCTGCTTAATCAATGTTTAAACTTAAAATTATCACCTTTGTTGGAAGTTGGAACCACTTATTTATGGATTGTGATAGCAACATGAATATCATTTTTGAAGTGATATGTGGAATAATTATACCACGTTGTATGATAGCTGACGCCACTAAGTAGTTATAGCTGCTTTGTTGACAAGGTTTCCTTGACAAACAAGTACAAGAGAAACAAGATAGCTGTGTAACAATGGGAAGAGCTTAATTGTGAGGAAGACCAGCCGTGGAGTGTTGAAGCGATGGGGTGGATGTCAACTATCCATAGAAATAGATTTCTACAAAATCATGACTAATACATGGAATAGCTGATTAAATAGATGTAGCCATGCAGGATGATAGGCACAACAGTTAAATTCAAGACACAGGATTAGGTAAAGGAGGACACAGGAAATGAAAGAAATAAATTTAAAAAAAAAAAAAAAAACAACAACAACTAATGGAAAGGAGGGAGGGAACTAAAAAGAGAGGTTAACATGAATTGTGCTTAGACACAAGACAGAACTAAATAAGAGCTCAGTTCCAGAACTAAGAGATATGACTAACCGAAGGAACAAGGAAACAAAATAAGAAACTGGACGAGAAAAAAAAAACTATCGAAAAGAAGGAAGCTGGTCAAGACTCGAGAGAAATAAAAATTGCTAAGAAGACTCGCCTTTACCCAAAGAGTGTGCCCGTGGAGAGTTTTCTGGCTGGTACATTTGCTGATGGAAGAGACTCACTTAGGAGACCTGTGGCTAATACAGGAAAACTTCACCTTGTTGGGAATAGAAAAAGGTAAAATTATATTACGATGAGATTTTTGTCCTTCCGTAGCAGTGCCCCCCAGCCCCATACCCCAACACACAAAATTGTCACTGATTCTCTTTGTCGGTGTCAGATCCACATTAATCTCCTCAAAGATTAATCGTTGGTCACGGATGTGCTAAAAATATCAGATCTGACCCAAACGTAGTGCTTGACTTGAATTCCAATCCCGTGATGCCCCTTTGACCCAAACGTAATATTTAACTTGAATTCCAACTTTGTGATGCTGCTTTCATTCTGTTGTCTGTATCTGTTTGATGCCTTGAGATGGGCTCATATCCAAGTTTCAATAAAAAAGAGGATTTTACTATATTACTACATGCCATTTGTATTGATCACTATATCTGAGGGGATGTCAATCTCAAATCACTGTCTTGATATTTTCTGTACAAGCTGTTTTACATGTATACCCATCTTGTTACCATTTGGTATGAATTATTATTGTTCATTACTGGTGAAGTGGGGAGTGGTGACTTAAAAGCTATTACTTTGTGTGGTGCCACTTCATTGCTGTGACTGTCAGTTTGATGCTTGACGTGTTTATGTCTGAGTTTTCACAGAAAATGGGACTTCATTGGTTGATAGCTTGCTGATGAAGTTGGTTCTTGCATTTAACTTTTAACACATACCTACTGCTTTGCTTTTTTACAACCGATTTCTCAACCTTTGCATTCTGTTTTTTGAACAGCTTTGTAAGTGAAATTTCAAGCATATGATGCAATTGCATGGCAGCAATTGTATCTGCAAGGTATGGATGAAAGATGCACGCAGGTTCCATGCCTGTGTAGGATTCAGAAAAAGAATTGTGTTCCAACTAGAATAACTCACGTGGAACAACCACCTCCCACGGGAACAGGTATTAAATAAAAGTATCTTTTTCGGACCAATATGCTGAATTTCAATGTTCTTTGCCACAGTTAACTGAACTGCTGCAACTGTCCTTGCAAGGAGTGTGTTTGCTGAACACTGTGGAGATGGGAACTATAATGGCACGATTGACGAATGCCTTATCGTCAATCATCATTGTTGACACTACTGAGGGATCCCCATATAATTCTACTGTAGTTCTTGAAGGCTAAGAGAGCTAGGACCCTAATGTTTCCCCGTAGTAGCTGCTTTTGATCCTGGCATGATGCATTGCAAGGTAGTCATCAAAGATCCATATTTCCCAATGTGAAGTTCTCATCAAAAAATTGCTGTGGTAGGACTGGAGAAGTGGTGCTGCTTGTTTTTTTTTATGATTGATGCCACTATTTTCCAGACCTTTGATATGGAGCTTCGTTGTTGGTGCCCTACCTTCTGGAGGTCTATGAGGGAAGAAGAGATGGATGATCTGATGCAGCTGCTCCTATTGGTCCAATCATTTCAGTTGGTTCACGCTATCCAGGACAGGTGGAAATGGAATTGGGATAAGGAGGGACAGTTCTCCGTTAGGTCTATTTATTCTATTATGCAGAGGGGAGCGTTAGATTCATTTTCCATTTGTATTTGGCAAGTCAAGAGTCCTCTAAAACTGCAGATTCTCTTATGGTGGGTTTCATTGAATAGTCTTCTGCTTGTGACAGGTTGGTTCACTTCATTAATGGCATGGACGTCACATGCTATGTGGAGAGGAAGAGGTGGATGTGTGATGGGGATCCATGACCAACAGACCGTGATAGAGCACGTTTATCGCCATTAGAGAACCGTTTGAGCTTTGTTGTGGTTTGGAGGCTTGCTAGAGCTTGTTTGATGATGGGGTATTGTTAGGCGAATCTGTAGACTGTTTATTTGGCCCATTTGGAGCTCATTTAGTGGGTAATTTTTTATTTTTTAAGATTTTTAGATGTGATGTTTACAATATTTATTGTGGTTAGGGGTATTTTGGTCTTTTATTGTTAGGAGTCTCATTAGGGTTAACTTCTCTTTAAATATTGATGTAAGGTTGTTATTAATTTTTAATGAATTATCTGTAAAAATAGTTGTTATTAATTTTTAATGAATTGTGTACAAATTTTGATGATTTGTTTTTCTATTTCTTTAAGGAGAGCCACAAGCCTTAAGATAAGGTAAGGTGCGATGCCTTAGCAGTTGATGTGACATCGGAGGCTTTTGCCTTCACTTTCTTGCCCTCTTATTTTTTATTATCTCACATTAACTTGGTATCAGAGTAACTTTCAGTCCAACCACGCCGCAGGTTGTCCTCTTTTTTCCCCTCTCTTCCTCTTTCGTGAGATCGCCTTTTATTTTCCTCTTAAATCCCTGTGTTACCATGGTTGCATTTATGCAGCTACAGTGTCGCGCCCTCTACAACCCAACCTTCTCTCTTTCTCTCTCTTGGGTTCTCTTTCTCTCCCGCAAACACTCTCTACCTAGTTACTGTGTCACACTACAGTAATTGCATTCATGAGTGAATACTACCCACAGTACTGTCAATGTGATCAACATTGCTCCCTATCCTTAGTTTCTTTCTCTCCTTATTTCCTTCTTCTCCCTCATTGTTTTGTGTAACAAGGGGGAAGACCTGCTAGCAGCCACGTGCGCCTATCGTTGCCTTGTTGTGCACCATGGTCTGTTGTGTTGGACGGTGTACCAAGAGACAAGTGCATCCCTTATTTCGGACACCCCTGTGCTCTGATTAGCATATCGATCGCATTGCGGGTTTCCTCATAGTGAGGCCAACTTCGTCTAGCACCCCGTCTATTAGTGGTGCATTGTTTTGTGTGTTGCCTTTGCATGCATACTAAGGACACTTGTTCATGCATATCGAGGTTCACGTCAGTTGTCTTAATTTGTGTGCCAATATCTAAACACCTCTGACTTTGTGGCATGCTTCCAAAGATGGTAGTTACGGACTATTCAAGTATGTGTTGGATTCTATTAAAGAGTTGATTACAAGCTACTATGCGAGAATGGTTGAACCTAAAGAGGTAGTTGACGAGACCGATCTACCGCTGATCGAGGAGTATGAAAATCAAATAGAAGAGGTATATTATAAAGTCGATCCAGCATAAGCATATCAGTATTTTTGAAGAGGTTGAGTCCAAAATATTTAAAGCATGTGATGACATCCTCCTCGTTGAACTAAGGGTAGATGTGATTTTCAAAGTCTATTTTGAGGTCAATTTCATATTTATGGTTGAGCAAAATAAGTCGAGAGAGAAAGAGCTAATCAAAGATGTGGTCAATCAGTCGAAGACTGTTCAAGACACCATCAGTCAGCATGATTTTGACCATATATAGAGCAATATTAAGGCACACTTTTCACATTGAGGTGAAGCTCTCCTCCACATTGTGATCTCAGTGACATTAGTCGTGCTCCTTTGCTTTATTGCTCTCATCATCTCCCTATAGAATATTGTTGCATTTCAAAACTTGAAGACGAGTTTTTTCGAATTGGGAGAGAATAATGGGATCTAAGACCAACGCACCATAATGGGGCACATTTATCATCGACAGAGATCTGCTCCAACTTTGTTGTGGTTTGAAGGCTTACCAGACCTTGTTTGATAGATAGGATATTGTTAAATGAGTCTGTAGATCGTTTATCTGATCCATTTGAAACCCATTTAGTGGGAATTTTTATTTTTCAAGAATTTTAGATGTGATTTTTGCATTGTTATTATGGTTAGAGGTATTTGGTCTTTTATTTGGTTAGGAGTCGTATTAGAGTTAACTTCTCTTTGTTGATGTAAGGCTGTTTTTAATTTTTAATAAATTATTGTGTACAAATTTTGATGATTTTTCATGTTTCTTTGAGATGAAGAGCTACAAGCCTTGAGATGGGATGAGGTGCAATGCCCTAGCCGCCGGTATGACGTAGGAGGGCTCAACCTTCAACTTCTTTCCCTCTTCTTCTTTGTTGTCCCGCATCAATGTGGACTACTACTTCACATCATGCTCCTTTTCCCTCGAAGTATGGCAGCTAATGGCTTCATGTCTTAAGGTGGTCCTCATTTGGTGGGACTTGATGGAGCAGTTACTTTTGAGATGGGGAAGATTTTGGATCCGTCCAAAGGATTGCATTGTCTGGTGACTAATTTTTCATTCTACTATTTGAACTATTTGGACAGAACGCAATGATAGGGTCTTTAAAAGGGAGGCTTCTACACCATAAAGAATATTTTCTTTTGTTTGTGAAGAAGTCAGGGACTGGGCCTCGTTCCTATGTAAAGTAGATTCATGTAGCTCCTCTCTTTTTGTTCTTCTTGGGGAAGGGTAATTATCTCATTTTGTTGCTTGGGGCTGTCGGGTTTTGTCACCATTTGGGTGTATTGCATTTGAGGTTTTTTGGGTGCTAACTCATTTACTTATACATTTCCGCTCCTTTTGTAACTCTTTTCTATTTATACAAATGTGGTACAATCTACTTTCAAAAAAAATAAATTGGTGCAGCTTGCTTTTACCTGAGAACGGTGTTGATCAGCAACGAAGAGGGTTGTGAGATGCCTGCGGTGATTGTTGTCTACGCTATGGAGGGGTTGATTTGGGCGGGGTCAGTTAGTGTTCTGACCCAACTCAATCCGATTGGTCGACTTGGCTTAGGCCACAGAAACCAAGTTCAATTTTAAAATCTGATTAAGTTAATGTTGTCCCATTACCATTTTCATTATTCATTAGCAACTTGTACATAGGGATTATATGATCTCTAATTGCAGGTCCTTCTTTGAAGTTAAAGGTTCTATTAACAACAATGGACCAACAGGTCTCTGATGTTCAACCTTCACTTGCTGACATGTCAAACATCTGAAAACAAAATCAATTACGTATTAATATTAATCAATTTTTAATTGATTGGTTCAAGGTTCTCAACAAACAAGATTTTCTTACTCAGTCACTTCCTTTCTTTTTGTCCAAGGCACGTCTCTTTTTGTCTAAGCGACTTCCTTTTTTTTTGTCCAAGATACTTCCTCTTTTCTTTATGAGTGTTTGAAATATCCCCATTCATAGGTCCGAGATCTACATCTATGAATTAAAAGGTACAAACAAAATTATTTTCGAAACCAAGTGTTTAGCATGCCTTTTAACTAGTGCGCGTAAGTGATGAGTACAAGTGATAAGAGTACGCATTTGAATTAAATTTACCTAAGCCGTTTAACGAATCTCTCTATGATTCTTATCATTAGAGGAATGTTATTGTATCACATTTTGTTATCCTACCAAGTTCATTAAGAGCCATGCAATCATCTGATTATAGAACACCTACTGAATGCAATGGTTGACAAAAAAGTTTAACATGAGCAATATAATTTCATGATCGGTGTGGTAAATCTTGTATTATTATCACATATAAAGGTAAAATACCTTATTTATCGCCTTGCATACTACATCTTTCTTGAAGCATAAGATTGTTGTCCAATAACTAATGAATATAGTCCGTTTTGTCAAGTTTTTTATTGGAAGAGGTAATCCAACTTGCCCATCTTCTGTTCGAGACAAACTAGTGCCTTAGCTTAATTAGTTTGATGGTTTTTGGCCAAAAGATCACTAGAGAAAACATGTATTATCGCAACTACGTAGCTTGCCATGGGGCCCGATGGGATGTCTATAGATTTTTATCAATTCTTTTGAGATACCATCAAGGAAGACTTGCTTAATTTTGTCCAAGATTTCTATGATAACCCGGACAAGATTAAGGTGTTCAATTCAACTCTTATTGTTCTCATCCCTAAGATAGAAGGTGCTAAAAGTGTGACTAATTTTCGTCCAATTAGTCTGCTTAATGGGTGTTACAAAGTTATTACTAAGATTTTGGCTACCCGACTCAAGAAAGTTATCTCTAAAATTGTGGGATTCAACCAATCAGCTTTTGTACAAAGGAGAGCCATTTTGGATAATTATATGGCTGCATATGAAGCTATTCACCACTATAAGTACAGAAAAAAGAAAGGTGTCATCCTTAAGTTCGATTTCGAGAAGGCCTTTGACATAATCATCTGGAATTGTCTTCACAAAACTATGGAGCTAATGGGTTTTAATGATAGATGGATAAGATGGGTGATGTGCTGCATTTCATCATCTACTTTTTCTGTCTTGGTTAATAGAGAACCATGTGAATACTTTAAGAGCTCCAGAGGTTTAAGGCAGGGTGATCCCATGTCGCCACTTCTTTTCTTGTTAATTGGACAGATTTTGAGCACACTTTGGGATAGGGCAATCCAACAGGGGTTGATTGAAGGATTCACCATTGGCAGAAGCAATATCCAATTATCTCACCTTCAATTTGCAAATGATATCCTACTGTTTACACCATGAAACAGTACGGATATTCAGAACATTAAGAAGTTGTTGATCCTGGTGGAGGTTATAACTGGGTTGAGAATTAACTATGAGAAATCTGAGATTGTGGGGGTAAATGTGTCACTTGACAACTTACAGGATATGGCTAATGCATTGCAGTGTAGAGTTAATTCTTTTCCTATTAAATATCTTGGATTACCCTTATCGGATGGGGTCATTAGAGTCAGGGATTGGGATGATTTGATTAAGAGGTTTGAAGATAGGTTGGAAGGGTGGAAAAGCATATTTCTTTCTTATTGAGGGATATTGATTTTGTCTCTTCATTAGCCATTTACTACATCTCTTTCTTCAAGATTCCTAGAACTGTAGAAAAAATAATTGAATCTGCAAGGAGTTCTTTCTTCTGGTCAGGAGGTAAAAAGGGAACGAGAGGACTTCATCTAATTAACTGGAACAATGTGTGTAAGAGTAAGGAACAAGGAGGTATTGGTCTTTGTGGAGTTGTCACTTTCAATAAAGTCTTGTTAATGAAATGGTTACGGAGAAGGGGTGAGTGTTCGGAAACACTTTGGGTTGTCATTATCAGGGATTTATACTACTGTGCTGATAACAAATTGAGTCTTTTTCCGTCTACTACCTTTAATCTATCTCCTATTTGGAAGAATATTGTGAAGGAAGCTGAATTTTTGGTTTTATCCTATGATATCCATATTGGCAATAGATGTGACACTCTATTCTGGAAGGACAAATGGTGTTCCGGCCTGGTTTTCTCCTCTCTTTTCAGCAATCTTTTCAATATCACTCAATATAAAAAGGCTTTGGTGGCACAGGTTTTGGTTGTTTATGGTTCAGAAACTATAAATCTTTATCTGAGAAGGGATCTCACTGAACTAGAAGTGGAGGAATTTTTAAGTATGCTCAACCTTATTAACAATATTATAATTTGTGTTGAGATTCCAGATAAAAGAGTTTGGAAATGGAGCATCAATGGGAAGTTTTCAGTCAAGTCTATTGTTCAGATCATGAATGATGGTGGCTATAGGGTTTGGTGGAAGAATCTAGTTTGGTCTAACTACCTGCCTAACAAGATTAAGGTTTTTCTTTAGAAGATTGCCTGGTCTAAAATTCTTACAAGCAAGAGGGCCAAACTTCTTCATATCCCAAGGAGTTATTCATGTGTTTTATGTGCAATGTTTGAAGAAGATCAAGATCATTTGTTTGTGGGTTGTAGCATTATTATCATCCTATGGAAGATCTTGTGCAGATTATTTGGAATTTCATGGGTGGATCATTCTTCTGTTTTGGAGCTACTTAACTGGTGGTCTAGAGTTTGCCCTTTTCCATACCAGAAATATTTGTGGTTCAGCATTTGTCCAACCTTGATGTGGACTATTTAGTATGAAAGAAATAAGAGAAAGTTCAGTGAACAATGTTGCAGTGTTACTGATTTGTTGAAGAATACTTTTAAATGGGTGGAAGAGTAGAGATATGCTGCAGACATCTTAACAGATGGGAATTCTATTCTTTTGCAGAAGGCTAGGTTGTGGAGGGCTCATTTTAATTAATGGTCCTCACTTTGTTTTTCTGTTTTATTCCCTTGATAAAACATATCATTTGTAATTTCAGTTCAGTTTAGAGTTCGACTTGGTTGGGGTTTGTCCTACTAGGTTGTTTGGTATCTTTGGGTCCTCTTTGTATTTCACATTCTCTTAATCAATAGAATTGTGACTTTCAGTCACCTTCTAAAAAACTAAGAAGCCTGCTAGAGATGAGCGGTGGGTGAAACTTTAAAATTGAGCTCCCAGAAATGATGTGACTGGCAAACTTTTGCTCACGTGACCTCGTTGCGCAATGGTGAGGATTTCTGGAGAACAGGTGGAGGCGGCACTCCACGTAATGTTTACTTGTATTACAATGTAAAAAATTTTTTACAATATATATTTTTATACTGCAAATATATTAAAAAAATGTTTGAAGACACTACCAAAATATATTTTGATAAAGACTCACTTACAAAACAAGATAAAAATAGAAAAAAGGTAGACCCTGTTTTATTTTCTGTCACCAACATATGAAAGAAGGCAACATATGAAAGAAGGCACGCGCCCCCCCCCCCCCCCCCCCGGCAACCCACCTTATCTTTGTCTCCTCAAATCATACCCATGCCTGACCCTGCCTCCTCAAATCAACATACGAAAAATAATTATATTTATTTTATAATTTAAAAGATATTGTACTTTTTATTTTAATATAATTTTTATAATAAAATTATATAAGATATTATAATACAACCAGCATTACTTCGAGAACTTCCAACAAGTCCATTACTTTTTGACCTCCCTGGTAAGCTGTCGAAGCGGAACATGAAGAAAAGCATTATCTGAGATGAACATTAGCAATTATTGGGAAGAGATTTTATGCTAGGTAACTATAGCCATATGGTTAACATGAGGCTGAGGCTTCATACTGCAAATTTAAAAATCTGGGAGAGGGTTAAGCCCACGTTTTAACATGCTTATATGAAATATTTTCACAACTTAAATCTTAATCTCCTGTTAAAAGAACATTGTAAATGGTATTAGGTGTCGCAATCAGAGAACGTAAATCTCGTACAATCGTATGTGTTACATGTCACTTATCATATTTGCTGGTTGCTTAACATATGGAAAACAATAATATGCCAGTTCCAACGGCAGATTCGGAACACTATACGTGCCTATCTTTGAGGTTCTTTTTCTTTTTTAACTGTTTCTTCAACTGCCTGCTGCTATGCCTAGAGGCTGAAAATTAGAAAATCCTTGTGTGCGCGTGTTTGGGTTGTTGGTGTTGTTAGGTGACGTTAGAGAAATCATGTTAATGTTACAGATCTTTCGTATATAATCCTGCATAATCTCAAATATTATCAATTCCGGTACGTTGACCAAATAATACAATGCGAGCAAAAGTTCTTAAATTCATAAAGATATAGATCAACATATAAATTATCATACTTGCATATCCATCATTTGAGTCTCCAACAATTATTCTGATAATTACATATCCGATTTGACTGATGAACGAACATGCAAACGTTCGTTTCATGCTTGTTTTAAGTAATAACTTACATATGAAGTATAAGTGAATAAGGTGACGTTAAAGTAGCGATTCCGTGTATGGCCTATTAAGTTTAATATTCAAAACAGTACCCTCTGTTATCAAACTGCCCTGCAAAATGCTAAGTGGAGCATTTGATAGATTTTAGAGGATTATCTCAGATTTCTTTTCCACCACAACTTCTTTTCTGAGCAGCAATGCCATTAAGAACCATCTACGCATCAATAATGTAGTTCCCGATAGTAATGATGTCTCATACTACCTAAGATTCTTGTTTAGGATCTGCCCATGATATCTTACTGGTATTTTGCACGCTGGAGATATGAATCTCAGTCGTCAACAAGAAAGCACCACATTGTAGTTGACAAATAACGAACACTTTATATGTTTTGTCTCATTTTTCCTACACTTCGACCACGAGGGCATAAAGGTTAGGGTTTAAGTATTCCACTGTTCATAGAAGTTGTTCTTTGTTAGCTGTACCAGCCCTATTACTTCAAAAAATTGATTCCCATTTCCTCACCCTTGCAGAGATTTATACATCAATTGATCTATTTGAAGGCTGGGCAGTGCTTAACTGCACATCTAGCATATCCATTTCTCCAGTTCCACAATCTAACCCAACTTTCATGAGGTATCGCCTGTTTTATTTACGCCCACTCACATGGTTTTGTCTTCAAAAGGCAGCTCTTAAGTTATGGATCCAATTGCCACATACATAGCCCAATAACTTTTTTCTTGCTTTCCAGTGTGACACTAATCCCTTCATTCTTGCCTTAGCCCCAGTCAAAATAATGGCTCCACACCATCGCATCAGTATCACAAGTAGTCCTCTCTTATGTTAACCCTTTTCTATTGCCTGACTTAATACTAAACCCCTTATAAGACCACTAATTTCTACTTGGGTTGTCCCCAAACTGGCCCATATTGTACTGCAGAGGTGCCTACTCTGATACCACAATATCACAACTTCATCTAACCTTTGAACAGTACTATTCACTTCAAACTCAATCCGCATGATTTTGTCCCTTAAAAATGTCTTACAGGTTATAGATTCAAGCCTACACATGCGGCTCAGTAATTTTTGTTCTCCCATTCTAACATGGACCATTCAATTTGTTCTTACCTGGAGCCCAGTTACAGTGGTCGCTCTACACCACTACACTATTCTCATGAGATACCCTTCTTCTATGAAGAGCCCTTTCTTACTGCCTGGCCTGTCATTGAGCCCCTAGGCATTCTATTTCCTATTTCAACAATGGAAGTTGATCATGAGATTAGGCAAAGCTTCATGTTTTGGGGAGGAAAGATGAACTTATCGTCTTGGACACTAAACTGGTCATGGACATACATCATGAACATCAGAAGAGATTGGAGAATAAGAGCACCGGAAAGCAAACACGTGAACAAATGGCTCACTCACTCCTTTCTTTTTCAACACATTATTTTCTGAACAGCAATGACATCAAGAACAATCTACACATCAATGATGTTCTTATCTAATATTCATGTTCTTTCATACTAAAGTTTATTGTTGAGGATCTCTCATGCTATCCTATTGCTATCCTGCATGCTGGAATCACAGTAATCAATTAGAAAGCACCACCACATTGGAGTTGACGAAGGGCAAATCTTTTGCCCACTGCCCCCATCAGTTTCCCTTCCATACTTGGGCCATTGGGGCATGAAGGTTAGGTCTCAACCACCCCAGAGGTCTTATATGATATCTGTACCAGCCCTTCTACCTCAAAAGGATTGGTTCCCATTTCCTCACCCTTGCATAGATCCTCTGCATCAATTTTATCTACATTTAGAAGCTTTTGGCAATACATAACCACACATCTAGCACACACATCCCATTTCTCGCCTTATCTTTTTTTTTTGCTTGTCCAACAATGGAATGGTGATTGTTAGATTAACAAGCTTATAAGGAAGCAAAGATGAAGTTCTCTTTTTCCTGCCTTCTCACGTTCACCAAACTGTTTCATGAACTACATACATCAAAAGAAAATAATAGGTTTACGGGGGAAGAAAAGCAGAAGAAAGAGAAGAACACAGGAAAACAACTGGCTGCTCACTCCACTCACTCACTCCTTACTGAGATCGATGCCGGCCTTCTTGGCGACGACGTCTAGGCCATTCTTCTCGATGGTCCTCAGCGCATTGGTGGACAGCCGCAGCTTGAGGTAGCGCCTCCCCGCCTCCCACCACAGCTTCTTGTACTGCAGGTTCACGAACTGCTGCCTCTTCGTCTTGTGGTTCGAGAACGACACCCTGTTCGCCCTGTTCGCCTTCTTCCCCGTGAACGCACACACTCTACCTGAGCAAAAGAAAGGGTGGGGGGAAACACAATCTTTGCCATCAGATAACCAGAAAAGGTTCACGATTCGTTCAAATCAACACAAATAAATGGGCGAAATTCTGCAGCAAGCAGTCTTTTCCCATTCTATTTAACACCCAAAGTTTGTAAATGACGGACGAATTAGAGAACAAATTTGTAGAAGGCGATCGGCTCCAACAGCCATAAAGCTGAGAACTTTTCAAATTCCTGTGGGAAAGTTGTTCTATTGTTTTCTTCTTCTCGTACCACTGGATCGAAGGGTTTCATGTGGGGGAAAGGGGGCTCCGGGGAGACGAGAAGCTTACGGGCGACGGGCTGGATGGGGGCGGGGGCGCGGGGCGTGGGGCGCTCGAGAGGAGGGCAGGGGGAGAGCTTGATGCCCCAGAACTGGGAGCGGAGGGAGGACAGCTCCGAGGTCTGCTTCTTCCAGGGGGAAGCGGAGAAGGAGGGGACGCAACGAAGAGAGAGCCTTTTGGCCGCGGGAGGAGAGGAGGAGTTCGCCCCTGCCCAGAGGACCGCCGGGTGGCCCAGCTGCAGCAGCGCTCTCGACGCCATCTCCTTCCTTCCTCCTCTGGGATTTAAGAGAGAGAGAGAAGAAAACCTGTGTGCTGAAGGGGAGGGGGATAAAATGGAGGGATAAGGGGCGGCGAGGGTTGTGCCTTCTGGTGTCCTCGTGGTTCAGCATAAGGTGAAATGAACCGGCATATAGACCAGCCACAGCTTTTCTTTGGGTTGATTTCAAAGGTACCACTTTTATTTCTTATATTTTTATATAAATATTACGCTGCTGTATATATATGATCCTACATACTCTTAAAAAGTATTCTGCTTATGAAATATATCAGGGTTTTCTTACATATGTATCCCTCAAAAACGCTGTATTTGCATGTATACTCCTAATTCTCACATATTATCATCAATATTCCTGCAATTTTTAAAATATTGTATTTATATCCCTTCCGTCAAACTTAAGTTAATTTCAACGAAATATGTCAAAAACATTACATAAATCATGACATTATTGGAGATGTCGGGATACAAAATGCAAGATTTTAGTTTATTGATAGGTATATATGTAAATATTAGTGAATTTAAGAGTATTTATGCAAAACCGTTAGATTGGAAGATATAAATGCAACTTTTTAAAGATTTTAAAGATATTAATAATAATATGTGAGAATTGAGAGTATACACGCAAATACATATTTTTGAGAGGTATATATGTACAAAACCCGATATACCATCAAAACGATACGTATGAAGCGCTGATACGTATCAAACATGTCATTGCCGTGGTAATTTTTAAATATTATATGTGTTAAGGAGCTATATTATACATATTAAGGAGCTATGTAAGATAATATATTACAATTGTTTAAGCCAAGATGGGATGGTCTTTAAACTCAAAGACTTTAGAAAAAAACTCAAAACTGTCGAATTTTCGAGATCAGATGAACCCCGTACTCTTCTTTTTGCATCAAGATTCAGAACCCCAAGCTCTTGGAAAACACGTAAGGTTCAAATAATGCTGTGCTGTCTGCTTATTAAGGACACTATGGACTTCATTCAACATGTCTTTGGTCTAAAGAGCTTACAATTAAACCCAGCTCCACAACGATCCTGTTATTTAAACTAAGTTGGATCGTTTTTAAGTTAATTTAAGGATACTAGTAGACTAAATTCAAGTTGTATTTTGCGAACAAAATATCAGCACCCAATTCGACCCATGCACACTCTAGAGTGGGTTCGAACATGAAGATTTCACCATCATCCTTTAATGGCACACTACATAACTCAGAGACGGCCTAGTCTCCATATTATTTATCTAACTTCAACTATAAGCACATTTCGAACCATATAGGTTCTAGTTTAGTTTATAGGCTAGTGGATCCAACTAAGGCAGGTAATAAACGATATAGAAATAAATTAAAGCGAACTCGTCCAAACCCAAATAGAGTGAAATATATTTGAGTTGAACCCGGCTGCACCTTCTTGGGCTAAATTCTGGTTGGATTGAATTAGCACTACTAGTGAATGTGAGCTGCTCCGAGTTAAGATCAGCTCAATTCATCCTGGTTATTTACATCCTTCATTGATCATGAAAAGAAGGAAAATAAATCCATCCGTGGGATAGGAAATTACCGGTCTGCCTGTGCGTACGTTTGGCTGTTTTCAGTCTACATGCGTTTTGTAGAAAATTGGAAGATAGGAGACCATAAAGAGCAACACGAACAACCTATTCTTCGAGAGAATGATTTGTTGCATCGCACGTAACTGAGTTGGAACGGGTCGCCTCGTTCCGCTCCGCCACATCTACAACCGCACATAGCCTTACGTCCCGTATTAAAAACGTCCTCACATCAACAAAAAAAAAATTAAAAAAAAATTATACTCTCGAGTATCCTAGCAATTAGATGCTTTCAAGAGTATCTTCTCGAGAGCATCTTGAGCAATCGTATACTCTCAGGAGCACTCTAATGTTCTCAAGAACATAAAAAAAAAATATTTTTTTATATTTTTTTTTTACTGACGTTAAAACACATTTAATGCTGGACACAAGTCATGTGCAACTGTACACATAACGAAGTGAGCCAACCCATTCCAACTCAGCCGTGTGCGCGTTGCAACGAATCATTTTCATCCTTCAATTAGTCGGAGGCTTTGATATTTTCCCAGCGATCGCAAGGAGGACCCGGCATTAAAGGAAATGCACGTGATTCGAACGGTTCGGGCAAAAGCTTTCACTTCGTGAATCGCTTCAAAAAATTTTGAACCACTTATACGAGAAAATGTTGAGTTGATTACTTCCTTTTTTGCATTGACCTGAACTAGCCTCGACATCTACATCAGCAGATATTTCCACATAATCTGATTATTCTTCAAGGAAACTCCAATCTTAAAAGCTTCTAGTTCACAACATCAAAAAAGGCAACAGAGTGGAAAACCTTCTTCACCTCTTCACGTTTTTACCCTCGTGAGGGGTGAGTCTGATTCCTCGATTTCTTAAACTTCACGGCAACTCTAAGATGGATTTATTATTAAAAAAAAACCCGCAAAATTACTTCTTTACAAAGATAAGAAAGTGGGAAAATTTTACATTGCTCAACAGGATATTGTAGAATTAACCAAACCCTACTAAAAACTTTTGCCAACATCCATTGTCTCATCATCCATGCACATGGACCAAAATGTCATGAAGGTGATATCCCAGTACAACTTCTTTCCCTGAACTGGATAATACCACAAGGTCCTAATGCATGTCCTTTGGTACTCATAATGTTAAAGCTTAGATCACACTGGAAAAACTGATTTTACGTTTTAAACATAGGGGATGAAATAACCACATTTAGACAACCAAAGATTGCTCTGGTATCGTACAGCTAATAAAATGGATTGTGGATCAAAACAAATAACAACCTTTTCGTTTGGTGTGTGGGGTCAGTACAATCTAATAGGATCAACTGCCATTACAACTGCAGCTACACAACACTGACGAACGCCCGGGGTATCAGGTGCATTTAACTTATATTTGAACCCTAACGATCACATCCAACTTGTAAGCATCCCAGGAGAAGAAAGATCTCCGAGTGAACCATGCACTGTGCCCCAAAAGGGGAAAATATTTCTTGAACTCAGTGGAGGCCAGAAGATTGGATGCATGAATTGCAACCTCTTCAGAACACGATGACTGCAGTACCCCCAAAAATGCATCGACGTAACTGCTGTGACACTAGAGGGTGTGCTTGAGCGTGAAAAAAGGAGAAACATACAGTTCATCTTCGAAAGTGTGTTATGTAGACATCATGTGCAGCATAAGAAGCTGCCACCAGTCGCCCATCAAAGATACGTCCGTTCAAGCAATGTGCAGCCATGCAGGTCGCTTCTTTTCTCAGGAATTCCACAAGCACGCAGCCTGGTTCAAAAATGTCATCTGCTGCCTGATGATTACCATCTTCAACACCAGCATGCAAATTTTCTGGAACAACAGGATCTAATTCTGCCAGACCTTTTTCCAACTCTGTACAGATGTGCACTTGCCTTGCCTCTTCTTTGACCTGACCATTGTCAATGTCATGGCCTCCCTCCAGTTTAACGCCCTCATTTTCACTACTCCCTGCCCCACCAGCAACCTCAGGTTCAAGTGGCTCTTCCTGAATTGCATCCATAGTTTCTTCAGACAAGTGGTGGGCATCTCCGCTTTCATGATCATTGTCAACATTATGAACAATGGCTTCCGTGTTTTTCAAAACTACTGCAATGTCTGGAGACTTCTTAATATTGTCAAGAGGCACATGTTCCCTAACTTGGTTTGTGTCACATCCAGAGACATCTTCCCCTGCCTTCATCTTTTCCACCTCATCCATCAGATCTTGTTCAACAATGGGGGTGGCGTGTTCACTGTTTATATATCTCACAACATTCAGAGACTTTACAATGCCAAACCTGCACCAGTAGTGTGGAATATCAATATCTACTCTTTTGAAAATATGCCTATTAGATTCAGAACAGCTAGAGCAGAAGGAACCTAGCACACTCTAGGCGAATGTCTTCCAGTATTTCTTCCAATTCAGATTCTGACAGCTGCAAAAAGTTCTCTTGATCAAACTAAATCAAGATTGAATAAAAAAAATTGTCAGGAAGACACCTCATAAGAACGATGAACTGCTAAGAGAAAAAATAAAGTTCAATTTTAAAAGAAAAAAAATACCATACCACATTTTTAAGCTTCAAGACCTGTGTAGGATCCTCAAGTAGCGGCCTTGCATGCTCTGGAACCCCATAAAATGGAGGTTTTTCAGCATTCTCCTATGGAAGACGACCATTAATTAAGACTTCTGAAGGGGACAAGAATTTCAGCCAGCTGTGTGGTAAAAACTAAAAAGAAACTGGAAAATGTCATTACCTCCCCCAAATGGGAATCCAGAACAGCTCTAACAACAGTAAGGACATTGCCACCCACTTTCATGCCATTCAGTCCAGCACATGCCTTCTGAGTTATGGACTGATCAACATACTGTAGCAAGGTATTGGATAGCAAAATTTACAGCTCATTTCAAGAGCATTAAGAGACCTTTATCCTAAATGTTTCAATAGCATTGAGAAACTAAGTAAACAAAAGTGATTACTAAAGACTGTTATCCTAAATTTGACGTCGTTGTTTGGCTATGTTCTGTTATCATACAGTGGTTGACAATATTCTGTTATCATACGATTCACCTTTCTATCTTTTTGACTGGCATTAATATTGACAAATACTCCCCAAGAAAACCCACTCCTGAATGGTTCAACCTGGATCAACTTGAGGCTGCATACGTCAACCTGCCCCATCGACCCAATATGTCCTTTCGTATACAACCACCCCTTTCCTTTTTCCCATGTAAGATCAGTGATCCCCTGAGCCTGCACACTTCATTCCTCCCCTCCAGGTTTCCTCCTCCCCATATTCACCCCCCAATGATCCCCTTGCAGGTGTGCCTGGTTAGGGATGAGCCCCTCAGCCTCAGGTTATGGTTACAATCAGGGTTAGGTTTGGCCCCTCAACTTGGTAACCCAACGCATATAGCAGAGGAAGTATTGCAAAAAGGATAGGGAAAAGGAAGACCATACAAAGTAGCCAAAAAGAGAGGAGCTTCAGCCAATGTCACATAAGGAATTCAGTTGGAAGGGAGTACTGCAACTAAGCAAAAGACCTGTGACGACGCGAGAAACTTTACCTCAACACCCCTCACTCCAAAGAAATCATCAAATTTTGAAAGACAAAAAACATCCAGACAAAGTATCATTTATCATCATCATTAAAGCCTACCTCATTTATTTGGGATTGGCTACATGAATCTCATCTCACCACTTTGACCTATCCAATGGCACACTTGACATTTGTATTTAAACCTAGGGACATGTTAAGTCCTTTCTTCGTATGTCCAACCATTTTATTTTAGATCTTACCCGAGTTATTTTACCATCCTGCATTCGACCTGAGAAGGAAAAGACCTGAGTGCAAAAAATTTGTAATCTATATCTATTGCCTCAGAACTCTGAGCAGGCAATTGATCTCATGTAATCACCATCCCAAAGTGTATAAAAATGAGCATGCTCAGAATAAGGTCTATTGTCTAATTAACAAGTGGCAATACTACGCACGAATCTGTGGAAGCAACATGATTCATCTTCCATGGAGTTACCAACTAAACCATTACAATTATATCATATTGTACGAGGGAAAATATTGCATTATAGTACCTCAAGGAAAGCACATGGTTGACTGAGCTCAGAATTAAATTCAAAATGGTATGCTTTCACAAGCCCAAACACGCTGACAATCTCCAACAGCTGAGAACATAACAAGAAGGATCATTAATGATGATGATGATGATGATGAATGTTAAAGGGGTAGTGTCTGTTATGCTGATATGTGCACACAGTTCTTTGGACCAGTTTACCATATCAGATGACAGAAAATCTGAAATGCCACCAATGAAAATCTGCATCAACCAAAGATAGGAGAATAAATGTTTAGAACACAGAACAATGATAATAGCAAGACGAAATAAGATATTGTACAACTCAAATAGACAATTAGCAGAAGTCCTTTCAAGAAGGCCGAAGAATTAGATATAATTTTATGGTTCAATGTCCAAAAAACGAGTCTATAGCCACATAAATGAAAAGGTAAAGTGCCACATCCAGAAAAATTAGCAAGGCCTCAGAATAAAATGGAAAGAAAAGAACAAACCCAAACATGCCTAGAGAGAGAAAATTCATCTATTTCATGTAGATCTCATGAGCGTATTTTCCACCAATTACCTGCTCATAAACTCTGATTAATATATTGATTGTATCCATGGAAGGATCTATTAGAAATTATCTTTTGTGCAAGCATCTGAGCACATGGGTGCCCTTTTGGGCATGTACGTGCTTGAGTTTGTTGGTTGGGTATAGGGCTGTCAATAGGTCGGGCTGGCCTCCAGGCTTCCGGGCTGGGCTAAAGGTGGGCTGAATTCGGGCTGAGACTTTGAGCCAGCGGGCCAAAATCAGGCCTGTGAATGGGCCAACGGGCCGAGCCCGCCAGCCTGGGAGCCCGCGCCAGATGCTTCTTCCACAAGCCACATACGTCCTCTTGCATTTCTTGGCATCAGCCGCTTGCCTCTTCTTCTGCCTCTTCCTCCCCACCTTCTTCAGGCACTCCACCCTCTGCAGCAACCCCTCCATGAGACAGCTGCATCTCGTTCCTCTCGCACAGCTCCGCCACCAGCCCCTTCAGCCCTATGTTCTCCTCCACCATCCTGTCCATCGCCTGCCTCATGCCGTCCCCACATCCTTGGCCGGCTTCCCCTTCTGCCATAGCTGGAGCCTGAGCATAGCTCTCCCCTGTTCTCACAGATGCTTGTATCACATCAGCCATTTGCTCTCCATCCTGGTCCTCTGATGTTTCTCCCATGTCCAGTGCTTCCTTCGTAGGAATCTCTAGGTTTTCCTCCATTGTGCCCGCTGCGGGGTGGATTAGCTTCCGGAGAAAGAGCAAGGAGCTTACTTACCTTAGAGCTAAAAAGGCAAGGTTGGGAAGGAAGGAGATAGAGCTTTAAGGCGATCATATCAGCTGGAAATGGGGTTCCGGTCATCGTTGACTCTACCTAGCATGATGCCGATAGTCACGCTTCCTATTAGATTGGGTTTTGGCTACTTGCATCGTCTATCATCCGGCAACGTGCGCTTGGCGCCTTCGCAGAGGTTGCTGGAGATGGCACGTATGGCAGAGCTCAGTGCGTCACCACACAACGGCTGCCCCATCCTCATCCTTGCTTGCAAAGGTCCAGCAGCGACAATTCTAAGCGCAAGGTCAAGATCTCGGCCAAGCACCGCCCGTGGAATAGGGTGTGCCGGGGGATGGCGCGAGCATGGAGGCTGCGGCCTGGAGATCTAATGGCGGCAACGTCGGTATGGAGAGGTGTCAAGAGGGGCCGGGGGGGTCCGCCTCAGCACCCCCAAGCTAGGGGGGGGGGGGGGGGGGGGGGGGGGGGGGGCGTCGCTCCTCTTCTTCCTCCTCCTTCGATGGTCCCCCTGCTCGCCCCCCCTCTCGACAGTGTGCCCCGCCTGGCTCCGTGGAGAAGAGCTGGTGGAACTGCTCTCGGGTGCAGGACCGGGCCAGGGCCTATGGCAGGGTGGGGACCGCAGTAGGTGGCGGAGCTGAGGCAGGCAGAGGGCGGTCCTCTGCTGGAGGCAGGCAGTGTCGGGGGGGAGGCCGAGGACGCAGAGGAGGACAAAGAGCGTGTGCTTGTAGAGGGATGCCGCGCGGTCGGGGCAGGTGCAGAATGGAGACGCGCAGGAGAGGGTGACAGTGTAGACAATGCCCGTGGCGCCGAGGACGAAGGCGTCGTCGGAGTGGTGGAGGAGGCAAAAGTGATGGTGGAAGGCGTAGGCGATCTGGTCAGAAAGCTACTGGGTCAGCTTGGCAGGGGGCGGCGGCGGCAGCAGCGGCAACGGCGGACGGGGGAGAGGGCAGGGAGCTGGAGCCAACGAACTCCTCCATTGGAGCTTGGCACGGTCGGTAGTTGTGGTGGTTGAGGGGGTGTCGAAGTCTAAAGCCTTCTCTCCTCTATCGGAGTGGTGGAAGAAGGGGAGGCGAACGAGTACCCACGGCCCCCCATGGGCCTTGGAATGGATATGCGGGCTGGGTACGGGCCGGGCCAGGGTGAGACACGGGCTGGGTTGGGCTAAGCTTGGGTCGGGCCAGGCCCAGCCCGGCCCATTGACACCCCTAGCTGGGCACATTGTCAAAGCATGGTTTAGAAGTGATAAGAACAGCATGAGTCAGTTCCGTTTTCAAGGAATGTGGTTGAATTTTTCTCAGTGCATCCATTCCTAATTCACTGAGTAACTAAGGAAACACGTTCTTCAGAATATCCTTAAAAAAATTTGTCGCAAATAGATGAAAAGGCACATGATGGTCGCAACTCATGGCAGCTACACTCCCCCCCCCCACCCAAGAGTTGTCTCGCAACATCAGCACCACTCTATATTATTTGGTTCAAATCAAAGAACCAAACCAAACTAACCAATTCAGTAGGATTTTGTTCTATTTGAAAAGACTTTCAGTTCACTTCAATTTCAAAAGATTTTCAAATCAACCCAATTTCATATATTAGCTTATGTGTTTTTTATTTTACATTTTCCGGCTTAGCCCAGCCAGGGCCTGGGACAGGTCCAGCTCACACGGCCCAGCAGCCCAAATGGGAAGGCCATACCAGGGCCTGGGCCATCCAACACATATATGGTGCAGAAAGGGGAATGGTCTTTATAGAGCCACCTGCCTCCCTATTCTTTTTCATCTGATATGAGACTATATCCCAAAAGAGCCCACCACCCAGATGCCCAGTAACTCAGCGTGGGTTGACACATTGCCACCCAGCACCTGGGCTTGGGCAGGGTCAGGTAACTCCTGATCCAGCTATTGTTATTAAGAATAAAAATCATTTAGTACAATATTTAAATAATACCAAAAAAAGATCCAAACCATACCAAACCGAATTTTTATGGTTCGGTTTCTAAAATGTATTCACTTTGGTTCTGTTTGAAAAAACATTCCTCAAAAGCGGACTGAACTAAACCACACACAGCCAGAACAATCAGTGATTTGGAGAGTATTCCAAGAATACATGGTTCTTAAAATCTAACTTGATGTAAGGAATTGAATAGAGAGGCAAGAACTGGCAAGTCAGATTGATCTGACCCATGGTGACCAACTTTGATGGAGGACCTGCACAAGCCTGAGCCCCTTGTTGTTAATGTGGTTCATGGTCAACAGAAGAAAGAGGGGCAAAAACAAGAAGAAGAAGAAGAGGAAAAGAAGAGGACAAAGAGAAACAGAGAGGATGAGAAGGGGACCTCCCCCTGGTCGTCAGGAGCTGTTTACTATAGTTGTTGGGTTGCTGCTAGGGGTGTAAATGGAAATTCTGACTTCCATCCTCTTCTTCTTCCTCCTTCGATGGTCCCCTTCTTCCTCCTCTTCTTCCTCCTCCTTCGATGGTCCCCCTGCTCGCCCCCCCTCTCGACAGTGTGCCCCGCCTGGCTCCGTGGAGAAGAGCTGGTGGAACTGCTCTCGGGTGCAGGACCGGGCCAGGGCCTATGGCAGGGTGGGGACCGCAGTAGGTGGCGGAGCTGAGGCAGGCAGAGGGCGGTCCTCTGCTGGAGGCAGGCAGTGTCGGGGGGGAGGCCGAGGACGCAGAGGAGGACAAAGAGCGTGTGCTTGTAGAGGGATGCCGCGCGGTCGGGGCAGGTGCAGAATGGAGACGCGCAGGAGAGGGTGACAGTGTAGACAATGCCCGTGGCGCCGAGGACGAAGGCGTCGTCGGAGTGGTGGAGGAGGCAAAAGTGATGGTGGAAGGCGTAGGCGATCTGGTCAGAAAGCTACTGGGTCAGCTTGGCAGGGGGCGGCGGCGGCAGCAGCGGCAACGGCGGACGGGGGAGAGGGCAGGGAGCTGGAGCCAACGAACTCCTCCATTGGAGCTTGGCACGGTCGGTAGTTGTGGTGGTTGAGGGGGTGTCGAAGTCTAAAGCCTTCTCTCCTCTATCGGAGTGGTGGAAGAAGGGGAGGCGAACGAGTACCCACGGCCCCCCATGGGCCTTGGAATGGATATGCGGGCTGGGTACGGGCCGGGCCAGGGTGAGACACGGGCTGGGTTGGGCTAAGCTTGGGTCGGGCCAGGCCCAGCCCGGCCCATTGACACCCCTAGCTGGGCACATTGTCAAAGCATGGTTTAGAAGTGATAAGAACAGCATGAGTCAGTTCCGTTTTCAAGGAATGTGGTTGAATTTTTCTCAGTGCATCCATTCCTAATTCACTGAGTAACTAAGGAAACACGTTCTTCAGAATATCCTTAAAAAAATTTGTCGCAAATAGATGAAAAGGCACATGATGGTCGCAACTCATGGCAGCTACACTCCCCCCCCCCACCCAAGAGTTGTCTCGCAACATCAGCACCACTCTATATTATTTGGTTCAAATCAAAGAACCAAACCAAACTAACCAATTCAGTAGGATTTTGTTCTATTTGAAAAGACTTTCAGTTCACTTCAATTTCAAAAGATTTTCAAATCAACCCAATTTCATATATTAGCTTATGTGTTTTTTATTTTACATTTTCCGGCTTAGCCCAGCCAGGGCCTGGGACAGGTCCAGCTCACACGGCCCAGCAGCCCAAATGGGAAGGCCATACCAGGGCCTGGGCCATCCAACACATATATGGTGCAGAAAGGGGAATGGTCTTTATAGAGCCACCTGCCTCCCTATTCTTTTTCATCTGATATGAGACTATATCCCAAAAGAGCCCACCACCCAGATGCCCAGTAACTCAGCGTGGGTTGACACATTGCCACCCAGCACCTGGGCTTGGGCAGGGTCAGGTAACTCCTGATCCAGCTATTGTTATTAAGAATAAAAATCATTTAGTACAATATTTAAATAATACCAAAAAAAGATCCAAACCATACCAAACCGAATTTTTATGGTTCGGTTTCTAAAATGTATTCACTTTGGTTCTGTTTGAAAAAACATTCCTCAAAAGCGGACTGAACTAAACCACACACAGCCAGAACAATCAGTGATTTGGAGAGTATTCCAAGAATACATGGTTCTTAAAATCTAACTTGATGTAAGGAATTGAATAGAGAGGCAAGAACTGGCAAGTCAGATTGATCTGACCCATGGTGACCAACTTTGATGGAGGACCTGCACAAGCCTGAGCCCCTTGTTGTTAATGTGGTTCATGGTCAACAGAAGAAAGAGGGGCAAAAACAAGAAGAAGAAGAAGAGGAAAAGAAGAGGACAAAGAGAAACAGAGAGGATGAGAAGGGGACCTCCCCCTGGTCGTCAGGAGCTGTTTACTATAGTTGTTGGGTTGCTGCTAGGGGTGTAAATGGAAATTCTGACTTCCATCCCATTTCTTACTCTTAATATCGTAAATGGTATCACAATTTTTCCAAATCAAATTTGGCATCGGAATCGGAAAGATCAGACATTTCTGACAAGTTATCAGAAATGGAAACACAAAAAGCTATTTCCCAATCTTATTTTCTATTTTCTGATAGTATATTCATATTTACTAATTATTTTTAAATCCAATATAAATATAATTTTTGGAATAGTCCTCGGCTTGAACCCCCCGCCCCACAGTACACCTGAATCAATATCTCTGGTCTGGCTCAGACGCAGAACAGAAGAAACCGGGTGAGGAAGGTTTCTTATATAGAGGGGCTCCTTCCCCTTGCTTCCACGAAACTCCTAATGTGGGACTGGACTATTCTGCAACAAGTATGGCTGCAAGTGGATCGCGTTGATCTGCAATCTAATCCGTCCTCGATCTACAAAACCAGATCCAATCTTACACATCTTCACCCGCACCCCTTTGTGGGTCATGTTATGGATTGATCTCAAAGTACTTCGCGCCGATCCACTCTGATCAGCAAGTGCTTATGGATTTGATTAGATATTCAATTAAACCCGCGGATATCTGCTCCAATCCACAGTTTTTGATAAAATAGAATTTAAGTTATTCAATATTGAGTTTAATATATGAGATCCATTTGATCCATGATCCTTTGATTCTTCCGATGATCTAGTGAACGCACAGATTCCTCTGCTGGAGGCAGGCAGTGTCGGGGGGGAGGCCGAGGACGCAGAGGAGGACAAAGAGCGTGTGCTTGTAGAGGGATGCCGCGCGGTCGGGGCAGGTGCAGAATGGAGACGCGCAGGAGAGGGTGACAGTGTAGACAATGCCCGTGGCGCCGAGGACGAAGGCGTCGTCGGAGTGGTGGAGGAGGCAAAAGTGATGGTGGAAGGCGTAGGCGATCTGGTCAGAAAGCTACTGGGTCAGCTTGGCAGGGGGCGGCGGCGGCAGCAGCGGCAACGGCGGACGGGGGAGAGGGCAGGGAGCTGGAGCCAACGAACTCCTCCATTGGAGCTTGGCACGGTCGGTAGTTGTGGTGGTTGAGGGGGTGTCGAAGTCTAAAGCCTTCTCTCCTCTATCGGAGTGGTGGAAGAAGGGGAGGCGAACGAGTACCCACGGCCCCCCATGGGCCTTGGAATGGATATGCGGGCTGGGTACGGGCCGGGCCAGGGTGAGACACGGGCTGGGTTGGGCTAAGCTTGGGTCGGGCCAGGCCCAGCCCGGCCCATTGACACCCCTAGCTGGGCACATTGTCAAAGCATGGTTTAGAAGTGATAAGAACAGCATGAGTCAGTTCCGTTTTCAAGGAATGTGGTTGAATTTTTCTCAGTGCATCCATTCCTAATTCACTGAGTAACTAAGGAAACACGTTCTTCAGAATATCCTTAAAAAAATTTGTCGCAAATAGATGAAAAGGCACATGATGGTCGCAACTCATGGCAGCTACACTCCCCCCCCCCCACCCAAGAGTTGTCTCGCAACATCAGCACCACTCTATATTATTTGGTTCAAATCAAAGAACCAAACCAAACTAACCAATTCAGTAGGATTTTGTTCTATTTGAAAAGACTTTCAGTTCACTTCAATTTCAAAAGATTTTCAAATCAACCCAATTTCATATATTAGCTTATGTGTTTTTTATTTTACATTTTCCGGCTTAGCCCAGCCAGGGCCTGGGACAGGTCCAGCTCACACGGCCCAGCAGCCCAAATGGGAAGGCCATACCAGGGCCTGGGCCATCCAACACATATATGGTGCAGAAAGGGGAATGGTCTTTATAGAGCCACCTGCCTCCCTATTCTTTTTCATCTGATATGAGACTATATCCCAAAAGAGCCCACCACCCAGATGCCCAGTAACTCAGCGTGGGTTGACACATTGCCACCCAGCACCTGGGCTTGGGCAGGGTCAGGTAACTCCTGATCCAGCTATTGTTATTAAGAATAAAAATCATTTAGTACAATATTTAAATAATACCAAAAAAAGATCCAAACCATACCAAACCGAATTTTTATGGTTCGGTTTCTAAAATGTATTCACTTTGGTTCTGTTTGAAAAAACATTCCTCAAAAGCGGACTGAACTAAACCACACACAGCCAGAACAATCAGTGATTTGGAGAGTATTCCAAGAATACATGGTTCTTAAAATCTAACTTGATGTAAGGAATTGAATAGAGAGGCAAGAACTGGCAAGTCAGATTGATCTGACCCATGGTGACCAACTTTGATGGAGGACCTGCACAAGCCTGAGCCCCTTGTTGTTAATGTGGTTCATGGTCAACAGAAGAAAGAGGGGCAAAAACAAGAAGAAGAAGAAGAGGAAAAGAAGAGGACAAAGAGAAACAGAGAGGATGAGAAGGGGACCTCCCCCTGGTCGTCAGGAGCTGTTTACTATAGTTGTTGGGTTGCTGCTAGGGGTGTAAATGGAAATTCTGACTTCCATCCCATTTCTTACTCTTAATATCGTAAATGGTATCACAATTTTTCCAAATCAAATTTGGCATCGGAATCGGAAAGATCAGACATTTCTGACAAGTTATCAGAAATGGAAACACAAAAAGCTATTTCCCAATCTTATTTTCTATTTTCTGATAGTATATTCATATTTACTAATTATTTTTAAATCCAATATAAATATAATTTTTGGAATAGTCCTCGGCTTGAACCCCCCGCCCCACAGTACACCTGAATCAATATCTCTGGTCTGGCTCAGACGCAGAACAGAAGAAACCGGGTGAGGAAGGTTTCTTATATAGAGGGGCTCCTTCCCCTTGCTTCCACGAAACTCCTAATGTGGGACTGGACTATTCTGCAACAAGTATGGCTGCAAGTGGATCGCGTTGATCTGCAATCTAATCCGTCCTCGATCTACAAAACCAGATCCAATCTTACACATCTTCACCCGCACCCCTTTGTGGGTCATGTTATGGATTGATCTCAAAGTACTTCGCGCCGATCCACTCTGATCAGCAAGTGCTTATGGATTTGATTAGATATTCAATTAAACCCGCGGATATCTGCTCCAATCCACAGTTTTTGATAAAATAGAATTTAAGTTATTCAATATTGAGTTTAATATATGAGATCCATTTGATCCATGATCCTTTGATTCTTCCGATGATCTAGTGAACGCACAGATTCCTTTTCTCTTCCTCTCTCTTTCTCTTTCATTCTTAGCAACTTTAATTCTGGTCTTGAAACAACTTGAATGCGCTTATACCCAAATTTATTTTAATTGTGGATTCATTTTTGGATGTTACATCATGCAATGAATGTGGATCAGTTGCAAACATTGATGATATTTTAAATGCTTCTAGTAATTATAGATACATATCAAATTATAGAATGAATGTAGACAGGGTATGAAATGAATGTGGATGAACTGTGAAATGTGGACAGCAGGATATGTTTTAAGATACTAATTATCAACACTTTAACTATGAACCGCGGTAGAACCCGCTCCACTTGCACCCACTCGGATCTGTGGAAGAATGGGTCACATCTAGGTTAGGATGTCCCTCATCTAATCTGCACCCTCCGCGGATTGGAGAAAAATAAATATAACCCGATTCGCGAAAGGGTTTGGATCAAAAGTTTGTCCCATGATTCGCAACAGGTCACATGTGGATGAGGGCATCACTCAATCTGCTCCGACCCATTTGCACCCCTAGCAGTAAGGTGAGAAGGATCGGGGATCGGGAACGGATTGGCCTGGTCCTGACTAATCAGATCGGCTGGCAAGATCCGATCCCAGACCGATTTGGGCCAGTCCCCCCATTTCATAATAAAAATGGCTAAAATTTTCAAAACAATGAGAAATTCTTAAAGATAGGAAAAAGGTTTTCTTTGTTCAAAACTTATCTAGGACCTCAAGAAAGTCCTTGGGATTTTATTAATTGGCAAAAAAAAGCATGGATACATGGTGGAATATAAAACCTTACCCAATTATTACATGATAGCAAAAACATGTCCCTGAAAATGAAAACAAAAAACAAATAACTCGTCTTTAGGCATTCGTATGCTTACATTTATTGTAGGCTTATGTTGTTGCATGTCTAAGATGGTGCAATGGTTCCATCCTGGGTTTACTATGAGAAATGGCGGATGTTGCTTCATGTTTCTCTAACGCCAACGTCGCCTAAAAGAAAAAGGGATTAAGAAAAATTAAGAGAGAAAGCTTCTAAGATGAGAGAGAGAGAGATAGAGGGAAAGAAAGATAGAGAGAATGTTAAAGAAAGAGAGAGAAAGAGAGAATGAGTGATAGAAATAAAGATGTCAGAGAGGGAGATGTTGAAGAATAGAGAAAGATGTTAGATAAAGAGGGAGTGTTAAATAGAGAGAGAGATAATAGAATTAGAGAGCGAATGAAAGAGAGAGAGAGAGAGAATAGAGTCAGAGAGCAAGCGAGTGGGAATTTTAGAGAGAGAGAGATGTTAGAGAGGGGAAAAAAGTGTGTTAAGAGCCGGTCTGATCGTCGTAAAGTACCGCCCTCCAAAGCCCAATTCTAACAAATGAGAGCTTTGGAGAGCAAGCAGTGAGAGCAAGACAGCTTAGAGAGAGAAAGATCTTAGAGAGAGAGAGAGAGAGGATTGGATGGGGGGGAGAATGGCCTATGGCGCAAGGAATTCCGGATCGGATCGGGTCCCCGAATCGGGACCCGCCGATCCCGATCCGACTCGGATCGGATCGGCCGAGTCGGCCAATCCAGATGAAGTCTGGCCAGTCCGACTCGGCCAGATTAAAAAATAATAAAAAATTAAAAAAAATCAGAAAAAATCAGGAAAAAATAAAAAAAACAGAAAAAATTACATACATATTATTCAATTGATGTACAATAAAAATGAATGCAATTCATGTACATCCATAAAAAACCCTAAACCCTAAACCCTAAAACCCTAAAACCCTAAACCCTAAACCCTAAACCCTAAACCCTTAACCCTTAACCCTCAACCCTCAACCCTTAACCCTTAACCCTTAAACCCTTAAACCCTAAACCCTAAACCCTTAAACCCTAAAACATAAACCCTAAACCCTAAACCCTTAACCCTAAACCCTAAACCCTAAACCCTAAACCCTAAAACCTAAAACCCTAAAACCCTAAAACCCTAAACCCTAAACCCCTAAACCCTTAAACCTTAAGGGGGGGATCGGGACCGGCCCGAACCGGACCAGATCGGGTCCGGACCGGCCGATCTGGCCGGTCCGGCCCCGATTTGGTCCGGTTCGGGCCGATTTCGGCCGTTTTTTTTTTTTTTTTTCAAATCGGTGGGGGGGAACAGTGAAATCCCCCCCGAATCGGATCGGAACCCGCCGATTCCGATCCGAATCGGCCGATTCGGATCGGAATCGGCCGATTCCGCAATCCATGCTATGGCGGGGTTTATATAGACCCCAAGGCCTCTCCCACCTCCAAACTAACAGTTGGGAACCCATCGAATAGGTTCCCAAAAGTAAGCAATGGCTAGTTACAAACTAGCCATTGCAGTCCGGATCAGTCCTCTACTCTTCCAGCCCAATCCCTGCCGTCTGGCCAGTCTTTGGCCCAGATCGGAGGATCGGGCAAAGGATTGGATTGGAACCCAAACCCTTGGCTTTACAGCCTTTGAGACCCAAAAGTCCAATAACTGGAAAGGCCCCATCCCTTAGTCTTTCCCAATCCCAAAATATTTTATCTGTTTTCTGAACCCAATTCTGACTTAAACCATGAAGCGGAAACAGAAACAGAAACACATGTTCTGTTTTCTAAATCCAAGGTTACTTTTGGAAATTCATAGCTGCTGCACAACCGGGATTGACCCAGCTCAAAGAGTCAAGAAGTTCAAAAACCAATACAATTAAAGCAATATCATACAAGCCGGAATGATCTCTCAAACCAAAACCACAAAACCAAAGACCCATCCCATTTCTAACACCCAGGGGGATTCTTCGTTCTAAAAGATATGTGATACTTTATTATAATAGTTATGCACCACCTTGCATTCTGGTAATTCACTAATTTGAGCATCCGTTTTCCACAATGAAAGGTTCATATAACTAGATCTTCAGAGAGTGTATTCCAATTGAGAGCTCGGTTTCCTAAAAGCTATAAGAAGTCCCAACTATCTGACAAGGAATTCCTCAACTTGCATCCAAAGATTGAAGCACAATAGGAAGTCTTCATTCCGTTGGTAAGTTTCAAATGTTGCAATCAATCATTTAATCAAAGATCATACGCCTTTCCCACCTACCAGGGTTGTTCAGGATCTAGCACAGATCTGAAACAATATGGCATGACAGACTCATTGTTGACTTGATAGGAAGTTGACAAGATTCATGCAACTCCTAACCACTGGTAATAATTGACTGATGCCAGGGCCTGCCTTTTTGCATGTGCACCTCTTACACACCAAGGACAAGGATTGTAGACTGTAAACAAGGAACAGTAAGCTTGTAAATGCAACTACTTAATGTGAAAACAGCAGTAAAAAGAAAGGGGGTTATTCTTTCTTGGCTTAGATCCTTCAAGTTTCCTAATTTCTTCAAAACTCACATAACTAATGTCACCATAATTTCTTCAAGACTCCTCTAACTAATGTCACATTGCTCTGAACACCGCATAATCAACTATTCAGATTTCATCATCTCTCTTCACCTTATCAGAACGTACAAAGGAAACTGAAATGAGTTGAGACGTGTACTGTTAATCGTGTTTGGATTCTGAAGGAAATTATCCATATGGTTTACTAATACTTGAAGTGGCCGTATGGACGAAATTTGAAGACAGAAAGAGCCCGATGTTTGTAGGAATCAGCCCATTCACAAAATATTTTCAATAATTAAATTACTACATACTCCCATGACAACAACGCTAGTACCTAATGTACTTCCCCTGAAATTCATTTTGCAGTATACAAGGTAAGTCAGGTGGAATCTCTTTACAGTCAAGATCCCGTGGACGCAGATTTCAAGTTTTTATGGCAGCAGCTCAAGTAAGAAACTCATAGTTCACAAGTATCCCAATAGCTTGCCACATAACTATCAAAGAACCAGTGCATCTTTAAAATGCATCTGATAAAGGAATATCACATACAACAGAAGCATCGACAATTTGGTGAAGAGATTAAACAATATCAGGAATCTAAGTTGTTTTCCTTTTCTTATTCAAATATCGCACGAAGATCTGCATAATCTTATAGAAGCCAAGGCGGGTGCATAAACATTGATTTAACACATAAAACTGATGAACAATGGATTTATAAGTTCCCTGTCTAATATCGATCCAACTCATCTCCATAGACCAAGTATTTTAAGCATCTCATAACCACAGAGAGCATTAACATGATTCTTTGAACTGAGATCTCTAAATACATGAAACAAGCAAAACAAAATCAAACACAGGTACCTTGTGCGGTGAATCTTTCACAAAATCAGCTATTGTATTAACAACTGCTGCAGGCTTCTCAGGGGCTCCAGTCTGCATGAAAATATCAATTGTCTGAAAACCTGGTACATGAATATTGACCACAGTGCACCTTAGAAGCAGAAATGCCTCAATCTAAAACAAAATACAAGCCCTCAATGATAAATGATGTGTAGTAACTAGCAACTCATGTAGCTGTAGAATACAGAAATATGATAATCTCACTAAAAAAATTGAGGCATTGAAATGCTGACATTATAAAATGCAAGGCATTCATCACTGAACATAACGTCGAACACAAATTTAAGACAGGTGCAAAATCAGAAAGAACAGCCAGGTAATCAACTGAAATAGGAAAGGAAAGGAATGAGGGAAATAGCAGACATAACTTGAAGACAAACATAAATTAGAAGAGGATAAGCAATCATTATTATGAAGAAATGGTATCATAAGTACATCATATTTTCTAGAATTAATAGCTCAAAATATATATGCTACAAATACCATATTAGAAAAGGACAAAGAAAAAAGAAAATGCTGCCATTCATCAGGCTACAATACCATGTAGGCAAAGGTCAGGACCAGCCAAACATACTACCATATCATTGCACAAACTTCTGACACACAAAAAATACCATAGAAATGGGAACTGGAGGAAATAACAAACAAGACCAGATTCCCTAACCCCCAAAAAGAAAAATGAAAGACTTATCGCATAAAGCTCTCCCAAACAGACGACTGCAAGAAGTGTCCTATGCTTCTTTTGGAACAAATGCCAATTAAACATAAAAGCTTAAATGGAAAATGGATATACAATATAAGCCAACAAGAGAGTTGGCTAACAAGAAAGCAGCAGAGGAACAATAAAGTACAGAATCAGAATTGGAGAAAGCTTAGTGAAAGGAAAAGGAAACTGAAGCCAGTTCAATGAATGAAACAAGACCCACAAATCATGATCAGAACTTATTATTGCTTTCAGGGCAGTACAAATATTACAAAAAAAAAATCCAAAAGTGGTTGGCACAGGGAAGAAAATAAAAGAAAGGCAAGAATGTACAAGGACAGCTCCATACCATCATCATCACCATAAGCATTATCCTATCAATTCAGTGTTAGCTAGATCCGGATTTGGCAAAGTTTTATGGCTAGCTACCTGCTGATACAAAATGGTACAAACAAACTGCAAAGGACTAACCAAGCTAATGTTAAACTGGAGAGGAAGCAGGCAACAGGCCAGGCCAGGCCAGCCCATGGGCTTTCGGACTGGGCCGGTGGAGGGATGAAATGTGGGCCCACCACTTTGAGCCCACGGGCCAAAGTCAAGTCAATCTTTCATAACCGTCGGCTTTCAAAGGATCAGCAGGCTAAGCCCATGAGCCCACACGTGCTTCCCGCCACCCCCCTAAACGGAAATGGTGCTCACAGCACCACTCGGCCAGCTTCTTCCATGGGCACCCCTCCCCCATTTTCCCTCCTGCTGCCAGAGTAGTATGCAATACTGCAGTTCATGGAGACAGGTTGAGGAAGAATTGGGTGGAGCACTGACCAAAGGAAGATGACCGTCAATCGCATCGCATGCATTGCTGCACATCATGGGGTAGAATGTAGCTTCCAGCTACATCACCATGTGCCAATAGTGCAAGGCTGGAGAGAAGGGAACTGCCATGAAAGAGAAGGAGAAGGGAGCTGCCGTGCTAGGGTTTTCTGGTCGATCAAAGCTAGACAAGGAGAAAAGAACCACCATGAAGTTTTTTTTTCTGGTTCATTGGAACCAGAGAGGGAGAAGGGAATCGCCATGATCAGTTTTTTGCTTTGACGGAGGGCACTAGGGTTTTCTGAAAGAGAAGTGGGGAAAGATGGCCTAGGCTGGGCCGGGTGCCCATAGGTCTCGTAAAGATGCCATGGGGTTGACTGGGTCGGGCCAGACCAAAGTGGGATTTGGACTCGGGCCAGCCCTAAATATCAAAAAGTCAGGCTGGGCTGAGCTGACGTGCTGGGTTGGGCCCAGCCCATTGACACCCCTAGTACTAGGGATGTCAACTGGTGGGAAACGGTGCAGATAGTGGACTATCCACTTCCATAGCCACATAATAGATTCTGTATCCATTAACTATCTTATAACTATCAGGAAAGGATGTATCTGATACCATTTTTTAATATCCGGATAGAAGCGTTTATCAGTATATTGATGGATAGTTAACGGTCAAAATGATAAACTATGAGAGTCAAATTTGAAGTGCAAGTTTATATAAATTGTCCATTTGAAACAAAATATAAACACAAGAAATAATTATTCTTTAAGAGAAGCAAATCACTCAAATTAAAGTTCTCTCATCAACAGCACAGCATATAAATAACAGTCCAACTAGATCACACTAAAATATTTTTTCTCAGTTAGAAGTCCACAAAATCCTTAAGGGACGCATAAAACAAGAAAAATAACAAGATGTATAACAATATTAAAATATAATCATGTATACTAACAAATAGTTGCGGATAGCGGTTTCAGAAGCAAGACTATATGTTTCCGTATCCACTAAGAAAGTGGGTTTAAAAATCCTATCCGTTTCCCCATCCATTAATTAATCGGAGATAAAAAGACTGTCCCCAAACTGTCCACTAAAGTAACGAACAGTATGGATAATCAGATAATCAGTTACCATTGACATCCCTACCTAGTACTTGTCAAAAAATCAGATGAAGCCATTTGAGAAAACTGAATTTGACAGTTAAAGCTCATGCAACGAAGAAGCAACAGTTTAAGACTTACCCAGACTTTGAACATAGTCATAGAGAGAAGGAAAGATGGGGGGGGATTTGGAAACACTTTGCAAACGTGGTGATTCAAGTCTGATTTTGGGAGTTTTGTCGTCAAGGAGAGATTCTGAATGATTATGTCTGGGTTGTGAAATCCTGATTGGGAAATCTGATGCCCTCCCCCGATTGTCACCCCCTTTTCCAAATAAGTGGATCCTTCCAAATCAGGGGGAAAAAAGCACTTGTATAGGCCATTGCTTAACACAATTTGCAGTCCACTGGACAGTGCATTGTTTGGTTGCAGTTCATCTTCAAGGCAACCAAGCGAGTATTAGCCCTTTCAAAGTTGTAAAGGGAATCACTTGGACCTCAACTTAATATACCTCGCTATCTCAACCAAACAATGCAGCTCTTAGTTGTTCATTTTAAGGATGCCAGACAGTGATCAAGGGTGAATGGGCAACACATTGAATTTGCGACCAATCATAGTTCAAGGAAGGCCAACTGATGCTGCATGCTCAATTGCATTAAACTGAAACAGACAATGTTGCACTCTATAACAGTAGAACCATAGTTCATGTACAGCCTGTTGGATGGTGCAAGATATCCTGTCTGGTTGGATATTCGTTTGGACTAGGTCAATTTCTTTGAAAAGGATGATCGAATGTGGTCATATTTCACTCAAATCTGGTTTCAGTTCCCCTGTAAAACAACTAGCTACAGCCTATCACACCCATCTGGCTGCAGAATGCAGTTCAATTTGAACAACTGGATAGCAAGCTCTAACCACCCAATCTGAGCCCAGACAGGTGATCATGTCACTGTGTTGAACCCATTAGGTCTAAATTCCATTTAACCAGCTAGATGGTGCCCAATACGTAGTTCATTCTAGCCAAACAGATGTCACAGCATGACCCTGTTGGTCAAACTAGGCGCTTTGGATTAGACCAAAATTTGGCAAGACACACTGATCAAGTCAGGGATAACCCAACGGCGACCGATCCAGTTTACATTCGCATAACCAACTATGCATTAAATAAATGCAACATATATCTATCAGGTAACATTCAGTTTCATAGACATGGCGATACATCCAAACAACTATGACTCTCAGGAAAACTTTTTAATGCATGTTTCCATCCAGCCATGGCTAAAACTAGGGCTAATGAGAAATCCTATGTTGCAATTTTCCAGTCACAGCTCAACTGGGCTAAAACTAGGGCTAAAGAGAAATCCTATGTTGCAATTTTCCAGTCACAGCTCAACTTGGGTTTACTGGATGCATTAATTATGGTCATGATTAAAACTAGGGCCAATCGAGAATGAGTCCTTTCACTCCTATTCCATTTTAAATCAAGCAGATCATGCAAGCATGACTCTCCAGTGGGCTATGATCCCTGAGTTTGGCCAACTCTTGACCCTCTTTCTACAGCAAAAGGTTTCTCCTTGGACAACAAATTCCAGAAATGACCACCTTCAATCGCCTTTTTTTGTAAATCACGGAGATCTATCATATTGGAGTGTGTTACAATCCACTCCACTTCGTTAAGAAGGATATGGATGCCTTCCAGCCCCATGCTTGACAGGTTTTGTTGCTTTCTATTCCACTACATTGTGAAGAAGTGAGCTGTGACATTACTTTCCATTATGATGTGAAGACACTAACACCTAACAGCCTCCACCTTTTGCTAGATGTCGATTGCCATTCCAAAAGGGCACAGAAGCCTCCCGGCCTCTTATTGGGCAAATCTTATGCATTTTAGCACGCTGTCAACATGGATAATTTCCAGTCCACATGGGATGCAGCAATTTGAAGTTTGGACAGTCCTTGGAATACGTGTAGGGGATAGATGGCCCAATCCTTTTATGGTGGCTTTACTTTTATGGTGGCAGATCCTTATATAAGTTGGACTCTTTCAATCATTCTTAGTTGGCCTCGGCCATTGATTCATCTTTTTATGATGTCTGGCATTTGTAATGGACAACTAATCTCACTGTTCATACTATACAGTTATCAGCTAATGAGACAGAATCTAAGTACCATAACCATAAAGTCAAGACTATGCAATGGCAGTAGAAAGAAAGAGGATCACTTGGTTTCAGTTGACAGTTCAAAGAACCAAAGATATAATAAGTTAATAACATGAAAGAAACTTCAGCAGGAAAGGAGAGGGTTTTGCAGAACATTAACAGTTAAAAGTCTTCTACAAGAGCATACATGAGGCATGAGGAATACAGGACTGGAGACGGGTCAGGAAGTCTAAACCTCCCTCAAAATCGGATGTTTTCCTTGAGATACACTCAAACCGGAAAGAATCTGAGGAAAGAGGAACTTGAGACATAAGAACTCTGCCATCAGGGGAGGAAGCTGAAAATAAGAAACACAAATTCTCTTCATGTATGGTCAATAGATTTGACAAGGGATCAATTGTAGAGTTAGTGGAATGCCTACATAAGATTCCAGCATCATATGTGGCCGTGAGTATAATGCTGAAGAGATTGAAAGGTACAAGACCAAAATTAAATGAGCCATTCTACCAATTCCATCAACTTGCTAAGTTGCTGGCATATCTGGAGGAAACAATGAAGCAATTCTTTCTCACAATAATAAGGAAAGATATCAAATGAAGATCAACAAGGCAAATATTAGCAATTTTCATTATAGGAGTTCACTTTAATTTTTAAGGTATATATGTTGAGCAGACTAACTCCGCCTAAGTATAAGCCTCTTGTGCTTAGCCGGTAAAAAGCTCAAATAAAGGAGGAGGGTTGTCATAGGTGACAGCTAGCGCAAAAATCTTGTCATATCTCATGATATGGATTCAATCAAAATTAATGTTCGGACGTCCTCTACTTACGACGCGCTACACAGGAGTATGGGTGTAGTGAGAAATAGACAAGGGTGGAGGACGTTCCCCACAAGTGATGCGTCACGTCGGCGTCCGGATGTAGTGTTAAATGAGCAAGGGTTCACATATCATGGACAAGTGTGGGTAAAGAAGCTAGTATATGGAACCGAATAGAGAATAGGACACAGGACAAACTTAGAGAATAATAGATGTTACTACAGAAAGAATTCTAGGAAAGTGCGGATTGAAAGGAGGATCAGAGTAGGTACTCGGAATATCGGGTCTCTTACAGGAAAGTTGATGAAACTTGTTGACACCATGGAGAGAAGAAAATGTCAATATTGCTTGGATTCAAGAGACTAAATAGGTAAAAGAGAAAAATGAAGAAGTAAAAAATACATAGTACAAATTATGGTATACGGAAAAGGAGAGAAATAAGAATGGATAGATATTATGATAAGACTTTGAAGGAAGAATAAGTAGCAGTGAGAAGAATAAGAGATAGGATTATCCTAGTGCAATTAATTATAGAAGGAGATGCGATTAATGTAGTTAGTACCTATGCTCCACACATTGGATTAGATAGTGAGAGTAAAAGAAGGTTTGGGGAGGATATCGATGACCTTATGCAGAGCATACCAAATGAAGAGAATATCTTTATTGGTGGGGACCTCAATGGATATGTAGGAAGCGAACGTCAGGGTTATAAGAAGATTCATGGAGATCTTGACTTCAGGACCTGAAATGAGGAGGAAAAAAGCATCTTCAATTTTGCTATGGCCTACAACCTTATATTAACAAATACCCACTTTATAAAAAGAGAATCTCATTTAATGACTTTTAAAAGTAGACAAAACATAAGTCAAATTGACTTCATTCTCACAAGGAAGATAAATTGCGCTTTATGCAAAGATTGCAAAGTTATCTCCGATGACGCCTTAACATGTCAACATAGGTTAGTGGTCTTAGATATTAATATTAAGAAGTCGCCGGGTACGTTTATAAAGAAGACTACTGCTAGAACAAAGTGGTGGGAATTAAAAAGGATGAAACAAGTGATGTTTAAGAATGAACTTCTCAATATGGGTGATTGAAAATCAGATTTGGAAGCCAATACTATGTGAATAAATATGACACCAAAGATTAAAAAGTAGCTGAAAAAGTGCTTGAAAAGTCTAGAGGACATAACCCACCTGCGAAGGAAAGGTGATGGTGGAAGGAAGAGGTACAAAAGGTAGTGAAGAATAAAAGAAAATTGTATAAAAGATTATCAAAGTGTGATAATATTGAGGCTTATGAACAATACAAGATAGCAAAAAATGAAGCAAAAAAGATTGTTAATCGGGCAAGAGCGCAAGCCTTTGAGATGTATGAGAAACTTGGAACTAAGGAAGGAGAAAAAGATATTTATATATTGGCAAAGATGAGAGAGAAAAGATGTCGAAATCTTAACCAAGATAGGTACATCAAGGATAGTGAAGGAAAAGTTTTGGTGAAAGATGAGGATATCAGAGAAAGGCGGAGAAGCTACTTTGATAATCTTATTAATGATAATCATAGTGAAAACATAGTAGGCATAGAATGTACAACACAGCATAATGTGAACTATACTAAGAGGATTAGATTTTCGGAAGTCAATGAAGCATTGAGAGGATGAAAGTAGGTAAAACGTGTGGCCCTGATAGAATTCCTATTGAAGTATGAAAATGTTTAGAAGAAGTAGGAGTGGAATGGTTAACTCGACTATTTAACAAGATCCTAGTCTCTAAGAAAATGTCAGATGAATGGAGGAAGAACACTTTTGTACCTATATTTAAAAATAAAGGAAACATCCAGAACTGCTCAAACTATAGAGGAATTAAGCTCATGAGTCATACTATGAAGCTGTGAGAGAGAGTTTACGTTGTGACACAACTATCTCGGTGCAACCAATTCGGCTTTATGCCGGGTTGATCAACCATAGAAATTATCTTCCTCATTAGGAGCTTGATGGAGATATATATATATATATATATATATATACGAAAAAAGATCTACATATAGTGTTCATCGATTTTGAGAAGGCTTACAATAGAGTTTCAAGAGATGTCTTGTGGTGGGTGTTGGAACGCAAAAAGACATCTACTAGGTACATACAAGTATTAAAAGATATATATGAAGGAGCGACTACTAGTGTCCGCACGGTTGGAGGAGAGACAGGAGATTTTCCTATTCCAATTGGAGTGCATCAAGGATCATCAGTAAGTCTTTACATTTTCGCATTAGTTATGGATGATTTAACAAATGATACACAAGAGAACATTCCGTGATATATGATGTTTGCAGATGATATTGTGTTGATAAATGAGACGCAAGATGGAGTTAATAGAAAACTAAAGTTTTGAAGGAACACCTTAGAATCTAAGGATTTAAGGTTAAGTAAAACTAAGACAGAATACACACATTGTAAGTTTAGTGAAAGCTCAATGGGTGAAAAGGAGGGAGTTAACTTGGATGGGATGGCAATACCCTAAAGCACTCATTTCAAATATCTTGATTCGATCCTCCAAAAAGATGGAGGGTGCGAGGAGGATGTTAGTCATAGGATTAAAGCAGGATGTGGAGACTTGCCACAGGAGTTATGTGTGACCGCAAGATCCCAACGAAGCTGAAAGAAAATTTTACCGTACGACGATAAGACTTGTAATGTTGTATGATGGCGAGTATTGGGCGATGAAAGGACAACATGTCTCTAAGATGAGTGTTGCCGAGATGGGAATATTAAGATGGATGTGCGGGCATACTAGGCTAGATAAAATTCGTAATGAGTATATTAGAGAAAAAGTGAGAGTGGTATCAATTGAAGACAAATTGAGAAAATGAAGATTGAGATAGTTTGAGCATGTTAGGCGTCTACCTAGAGAGGGTCCAGTTAGAAAAGTGAAACATATTAGGATATAGAAAGGGAAGAAAGGAAGGGGTAGACCTAGATTAACTTGGAAGAAGATAGTACAATATGATTTGGAGGCTTTAAACCTTTTAGAAGAAGTAGCCCAAAATCGTTTAGTGTGGAGACATAGAACCCATATAGCCGACCCCAATTAATTTGGAATTAACGCTTGGTTGAGTTGAGTTGAGTATATGTTGAGCAAACTCAGTAGATACTGCACCGACAGCTATCTGGCTGACCAATGCTTGTGGGCCTTTATGGTAGTGTCCTTATTTTAATCGAATCAACGTTCCTTTTTTTCCATGCATATGTAGTTGAGAGGGCACATGAGAAGTTTCAAACGTTGAAAATATCCATTCCTACAAACAAACAATCCCCATTTCTCTGAGAAGGCAAAGTACTGCACTGAGATAAAAATGATTGAAATAACGAGCAATCTTACTGTTGTCGTTGCATCAAAAAAGTCCTTTGGTCGCCTGAGTTTTAGAATAGAACCAGAAAAGAATTTTCCATCAAAAGAAAGGGCAGCTGTTGCATCTTCAGGGGTGAGAAATTCGACAACAGCCTGACATTTCTCTTTGTTAATCTGCAAAGAAAGCATAAAGTTAAATAGAACCTTCTAAGCAACCTTGGCAGAATTTGTAGGCATTTGCACTCCTCTTGAATAAAATGAGAACATCATTACTGCTATGTTTATCACTTACAATACAACTAATACATGGCTGCGTGCCTTGGATGTGATTAGCACCAGATGACAGCAAAAAATCATTAAGGCATCCGATTATGGTTTTATCAGTTGCTGACGCTGGCAAATTTTCTATATAGAGCCTCCTCATCGGACGGGTTGCCTGTGTTAGATGAACAGAATCGATGGATGCAAATGAAATTGTTGGTACAGAACTAGAAGAAGGTGTCCGTTGAGAATTCACTTTGACAGGAGAGTCGGAAACAGAAGGCGGTTGATCATGCACGTTTTGACTAGACAATTGTAGATTGCCAGGCATGGAACCAGAGACAGGATAATTTACTTCTGAAGGTGGCAGATCCCATGTAGCCCCTTTTCTCTCTGGTGAGCGAGGCGAGCGAGTAGTTGGGGATGGAATGTCAACAACAGCAGCATCAGCTCTTCTTTTCCTTGGGGAATAGCCACCAAGCCCACTCCCACGACGGCGGTAGCGATTACTTTCATAGCCACCATTCCCTGATGATCTGTATTTGTCAGCATCTGAATATTGCCTTCCTGGCCTGTCTTTGAGGGAACGTGAAGATGCTTCTACATATTCTCGTCCACGAAAGGATCGTTTGTGCACTCTGGGTGAGATAGAAACAGATCCTCTATCCCTACCTCGGTCGTATTCCCGACTTCTTGATCTTCTCCTTTTTGACCTTGGTTCTTCATATCTTTGAATCTTTCTTCTCTCTGATGGTTCTAAGTCTTGCCTTTTGCCAGAATCATGCTTCTTTGGAGTAAATCCATCCAACTCTCTTCTAGATTTTTCATCACTTCCATTGAGATTTTTCCTTTTATTCTCTCGCATGGATTTTCTGACTTCACCCTCGTGTTTATCCTTTACTTGCACATCTTTGGAAGGCTTCTTTGAAGACCCTTTCTCAGCATCAGCCCTTGATCGATCATCTGTTCTGCTCCTGTGGTGACTCTCTTTCTCCTTCTTGGATTCTTTTTTCTGACCGCTCTTGTCATGGGTAGACTTAGCCTTCACATTGGCTTCTAAATCTTGATGTATTTTATCTTTATGTTTCCTGGGACTGGTTTTCTTGTTTGATATAACCTCTTCCTTCATTTTGGAGCTTCCTGTCATATCCCTGTAATCTTTCTGGACATTGTTTCCACCATCAGGTACTGTGCGACCAACGGCACCCTCAGATTCACCTTTTTCAGATAGCACCTTGGGTAGAGGCATTTTTTCTCTAGTATCCTCCTCGAGTTTCTTGTTTCTTCTTCTAGACATAACCTGTTCAAAGCTAAAAGCTCTTGTCCGGGCTGAAGTACCTTCGATAGAATCAGTTTCCAGATGATAGTTACCATTGCCATGTTTTTCTTTTTGTCTGTGAATTATGCTCATCTTTCCCAGTGACAAAAGTACTATGTTAATACAGAAGTTAACTGAATCCCAATCATCCACTTAATCCCCTAGTCCTTCAATTTGAACATCAACGGTGTCCAAGAATGCTACAAGTGCTCCCCAAGAGTCTGATCAAGTCCGACAGGTCCCAGCTGTCAACAGGCTGACAGGTCCTGCACTACAGGAAGAAGGTTATCTGGCAATGTGATAAATATCATGACGTGTGAGGCGCAGGACTGAGAAAAGTAATGGACTTGCATTCAAATTAAGATGCAATTGCAATTATTTGAAATAAAGATATCACAACCAAGGTTGTCGTGATGTTATGAAACACAAGCAAGATCTTGTAAATTTTGCGAATAAGTGAAACCGAAACCACAGATCATGGAATTTGATTGTAAAAGTCAGCTACTAGAAGCCAAACTGTAGTCTCAAATGATAAAGCGATCCCCTTGAATCAAATCTAGACAGTAACCTAGAACTTAAATATGTTCTTGAGAATCAACATGTTGCCGGGTGTCCTTGGGCTTTTACCCTTTTCTCTTGGGCATTGTATCCATTTTTTAATTGAGTCAATGTCCCGCAGTGACCCTTGGAACTATGAACAAGAAGCTCTGGGAGGAGAATGCAAATTTCTTCTCCGCAATCTTTTAGTAAAAGGACAAACAAGTGGTTTCAGCATTTGCATTTACAATCTTATCTCCATCGCCCGGTTTCAACATTACTAAAGTCAGGGCAAGTTCTTCTTCTTCTTCTTTTCTCACACTTTTCCCCTTTTCTTCAACCCCTGGACTCATATGTGCCCCTGAGAGATATCCTTCTAAAGATTTCAGAACAGCGAGTACGCCAGGAAATCGTATGTGTATTAGATTTTTGTAAATTATAACAATAAACAAATTTTGTCGCGGGAGTTATCTACAGAAAAAGCTCCCCCGCTTCTGAATCTAAGCATTGCCCGTGCCCCCAAAACGCCCAAAAAACCTTCCGCGACACAAAAAAAAAAAAACGAAACGTGGGAGAGGGAACTCCATCACCAGCGGTTCTTTTGAATTCTACTTTCCTTCTAATCTCAATGTTCTGTGCCTCCTTAGCAGAGCTCCACAACGTTCTGGAATGGCGTCAGAGCACAGAGAAGAGAGAGAGATAGAGAGAGAGAGAGAAGGCATGAGATGTCGTGCCTGAGAAGCGCGGGAGAGCAGTCGCCTTGCTGCGCGGCGTCCAAGGGAGCGAGCAGAGGCCTCGAGTCGTTCTCTGGTCCCTGCGACGCCCGGATGCGGGAGGAGAAGAGAGCGAGCGAGAAGGGAAGAAGAAGGGGAGGAAGGCATAACAGAGCTCTCCTGCTCCGTGCGAACTGGAAAGCACCGGAAAAGCCCTAGTTTAGATGCTCCGTTCGACTAAGAACGGACGGTCAGAGCCTCAGAGAGGTTTCGTGGGCTGCTCCACGGCCTGTGCTCCCTGTTCTGTTCTGGTTACGGAGAAACCCTTATCTCTGACATACGCATGTTTCTAAAACTTTAGAAATAGTAATACTTAAGCCTCACTTTGTTTGCATAATATATTTTTACGTGAAACTTATCGCCGAATAACTAATGCTAGAATAAGGAGTATTTCGATTTGATAGTTTTGTGGGTCTTGCTGACAGAATAAGAATAATAAGTAATTCTTAGGTCTAGAGTTGGATAACTTATTCTCCTTATTCTTTGGATATACTATTATGCACGGTATAAGTCATTCCAATTGTCAAAATAAAATTAAGCTTATTCTCCCCTTATTTGTTCTTTTTTTTCTCCTATTCTCCAATCAAAGTGGCGCTAAGTGTTTAAAATAATTAAAATTCACACTTCCTATTTTGAAGAGTGTTTGGCAGAGACCAGCAAAGTATTAGATGCAACTTTCCTAAAAAACTAAATATTAAAATTGTCAATTTGTATATAGTAACGGTGGTTATTGTTCAACATTTTGGCAAATAACACCTAAAAAAATCTTGTACATGCTAAAATACTGCATTTATGAATATATGTAAAAAAAATTCTGAATCTCTTATTATTCTCAAAGAAGTCTTAACATTTTGGCAAATAACCCCTAACGAATCTAGTGTATCCTGAAAAAAAAATGCATTTATGAATATATGTAGAAAAAACTCTAATTTATTCCTTATTCTAAAATAAGTCCAAATAACCCCTAACGAATCTAGTGTATCCTGAAAAAAAAAACTGCATTTATGAATATATGTAGAAAAAACTCTAATTTCTTCCTTATTCTAAAATAAGTCCAAATAACCCCTAACGAATCTAGTGTATCCTGAAAAAAAAAACTACATTTATGAATATATGTTGAAAAAACACCAATTTCTTCCTTATTCTAAAATAAGTCTTCGCTTGTAAGTAAGCGATAGTAGAATTATTGGGGGAACTTTAAAAACTCTAATTTCTTCCTTATTCTAAAATAAGTCCAAATAACCCCTAACGAATCTAGTGTATCCTGGAAAAAAAAAAAACTACATTTATGAATATATGAAGAAAAAACTCCAATTTCTTCCTTATTCTAAAATAAGTCTTCGCTTGTAAGTAAGCGATAGTAGAATTATTGGGGGAACTTAAAAAACTCTAATTTCTTCCTTATTCTAAAATAAGTCCAAATAACCCCTAACGAATCTAGTGTATCCTGAAAAAGAAAAAAAAATGCATTTATGAATATATGTAGAAAAAACTCCAATTTCTTCCTTATTCTAAAATAAGTCTTTGCTTGTAAGTAAGCGATAGTAGAATTATTGGGGGAACTTAAAAAACTCTAATTTCTTCCTTATTCTAAAATAAGTCCAAATAACCCCTAACGAATCTAGTGTATCCTGAAAACAAAAAAAAAATCACATTTATGAATATATGTAGAAAAAACTCCAATTTCTTCCTTATTCTAAAATAAGTCTTTGCTTGTAAGTAAGTGATAGTAGAATTATTGGGGGAACTTCATCTCTCTCTCTCTCTCTCTCTCTCTCTCTCTCTCTCTCTCTCTCTCTCTCTCTCTCTCTCTCTCTCTCTCTCTCTCTCTCTCTCTCTCTCGGGGGCTGAAGCACTTGCACTTGGCTTGGAGGAAACATATATGCTCAGTATGCTCCTAGAGTGAGCAACTTTCTTATTGCCTTCCTTTGAAATAGCTAGTTTTCATTCCTAATTTTCATCCCTCCAATCTTACATTCTTTCAATCTCGTCTGGCCCTTTTATGAAGTGAGCCCCTCCCTCTTGCCTCTTGCGTGGAGCAAGCCACTTTTCTTGCTATCCTTCGACGTCTTGGGGTCAACCTCGGGATTTACTTCTCCATCATCACACCTTCTATTTTATTGCATTCCCCAATGCCCTTTGTTTTGTAGAGCCCCCCCTTCAATCTTAGTTTTCTACAGTCACTTTTTGTTTGTCTCACCCTAATCCACGACATTGTCAACATGTCGCTCACCTCGAATGAAGAGGATATGTTATTGATGGAGTTTAAAGTTACTCTATCCAACAAGGAGCGACCATAAATCAACACTCTCACTACGGAGGACCTCGAGCCCATTGAGGAATGCTGAAGATGCGTAACAATCAAGATCCACTCTAATCGAGTTGCCCGAATAGCTCGTCTTCAAGAATGGATCAAACGATTCTAGCCCCATGCTACTCCTTGGCGATTGCTTCATTAAAGTTTCTCCTGGAGCTCTTATTGCCAATGGAGGTCAATAAAACATGTGAAGTAGTGTTATGTTCTATATTTTCACAACACATTAATGAATTCAATTAATTTAAGTTAGACCAAATAACTACTTATTAGAGGCCACTAGTGAGATTAAATAATTTAATTTAATCCAATTATGAAAGTCCACTAGCCCAATGATACTATTAAGAATAACCCACTAATTTAGTAAAATTTTTGAGTTTAGGTGCATCAAACAGTAACTGAATAAAATAATGACAACTTAAAAAAACCATATTTAAGCATGGTTGGTAATGTTGGAAAGATCATGAAAAGATCTATAACTTTGTAGAAGACCGATCTTGTCGAGTTAGATATTTTAAGGGTCAAAAATATCGACGATCAGTTTTAAAAATGACTACCGATCAAAAGCAAGTATTAATAGAACTAGGATTTGACTTAGAGAAGAAAAGAAAGTGTAATTAAAATTGGCAAAGTATAATTAAAATTAATCATGATCTGAAAATACTTTAAAAAAAAATGAGTTGGATTAGAAACATAACACAAGAGATTTGAGTATTCTTAGGATTCTAATTTGTGGATAGAAAATCATAATTGTAATCATCCTAGAATTAGGATTTTGCATACATATTTAATTAACACAATTCTAGTATTTTAAGTATAATTTCGTGTATAAAATTCTAAATTCGATTGACAACTTTCATTATAAAGGTAACTCAAAATTTTAGAATTTTCATGAATATCATATTATTAAAATAAGTTATTTACTAGTCGGAATTATGACACCTTTAGACTAAAATAAAATTTGTCAGATTTCTAGATTCGGATACTCAGGAGAACAACTTAACATAATAAGGATAACTTTTTATACAAAAGTCCAAAAATAGTAAAATTGTGATATTGAAAATATAGTAAAAAGTTATAAAATTTTGTAGAAGAAAGTTTTTCCTAATTTAAATATTTAAGGGGTTGAATTTGGAGGTTTTCATATTAGAAAACAAAAGGCTACGGAAACTGAGTACTGCTTGTATTAGGAAAGTACTTTAACTTAGATATTAAGTCATGTTGAGTTGGAATTCAACTCTAGTGAAGAAGGAGGTATTAGTGATTATATTAAAAAGATAAATTGTAACGACCCGCCACCCTATAATCGAGAATCCGATTACTAAATGAGTATCGAATCATTAATTTGGAACCAAACTAGAATATAAGTAAGTCTGGAAAATAAACAATAAACTAAGCTAAACATTCACATCGCATTGAATTGAAAGGAAAATGTATGAATTAAAAGTTACTACAATGCGACTCGATACAGCAAATAATTACATACTCCAACAGAAAAGAAATAATTAAGCATACATGCCAAAAATAAAGATAACAACTACGTCGGGGCATACCCCGGAACGACAACTGACGGCGCGCGACACACAGCAGCACACCCCTCGCTAAGTCTACCTGGAGTCCTCACCTGAAAACCGCATGGGTGAGTCTCAACAAAAAGACTCAGTGGGGATCCTTCGATCCCCACTGCCCACTCACACACCCACAAGTGCAAAGTACAACTAGAGGTACAGTAACCAAGTAAAGCAGTAATTACTACACCTAAATCTCTATATAAATCACATGCATTCGAAGTATATTTAACATGCATAATTCTAATTTATCAGGGAACCCGTAACCAGCGTATCCTCAAAACACGTCAACCACACAACGAAAGTGGGATACACCGACCCGCTGAGACCAAACAGTAATCCCTCGGATAGCACGCTGGCTACTCCGGCCTAACTGGCTCAGGTGGTTACTCATTCCCCCAGCACGAGTGACACTTCACAGGTACCACTCCGACACCGGTACTAGCTAACCCCGGGGTTCACCAGGTGGCCCTCTCTCACTAGGCGTCACCCCGCCACTGCTCCCACCGGCGCTGTGCTCTACCCACACCAGCACAGGGTGATAAAGCGCTACAACTGTCACTCTAGGTCCACAGTAACACAAAACACGGTACAGTGTGATCCGATTACGAAGAATCCATCATTATCGAGTAGACTTAAGGCATGCATTTAACCGACTATCTAATAGTGCAAATACATTTTACTGGCATGGATTAGTGTGGTTCTGTCTTGAATCGCGTCGTCCAAGGCCGACGCTATTCAAGCATCATAAACCGGTTCATGAAATCTCGGCCTCAGAACCTGGCGTAAAACGCGTCGTCCTGGGAAGCTGCCTTTTTAAAAGGCGTCGCTGTCCTCAGACACCATTCACATCTGAAACTGAAACTTGCAGAATCTTAAATCAGGGTGATTTCTGCTTAAATGACGTCGTACTGGCCCGTCGCCATTCTAAATGGCGTCGTCCAGGTACGACGTCATTGAACGCCAGAAACCCAGACGGACAGAACCTCAAACAGGAAGATTTCTGTCTAAAAAGGCGTCGTACTGGCCCGTCGCCATTCTAAATGGCGTCGTCCAGGTACGACGTCTTTTAGCGCCAGAAATCCGGTTCCGCAGTTCAACCCGAGGGTCCCCCTTTTTGATCCCCAAGAGCCCCAAAATCACACAAAACAGAGGGGGAAGAGGGGCAAGCTAAACCATCACAAATCCACATTCACAGAAACTCTCATTCCCATCAAGAAAAAGCCCCTGACATGCTCATTCTACCCAAAAACCATAAATCCGTAGCATGTTTCTAGCGGGAGAACATGGTTTTAAAATAAAACACAACGAGAATCGTCACCCTACCGATTCTTGAACTCCTCCTGGCTCCGCCGCCAAACCGTCGCACCGCAAACCGCCGCCGGTACTCTGAGGACGCCGCCACTCCGCCGGGACGTCGGCTGCCGTCCGGAGAATGGGACGCCGCGAAGAGAGTGGTGGTGGCAGTAGTGAGAGGTGGAGAGGTGGTGGAGTGGTGGAAGAGGAAGAAGGGGAAAGGGAAGGGGAAGAGTGGGGAGAGTCGGAGGGTGGAGAGGGTGAGGAGAGAGAGTGTGAGGGTGAGAATGAGGGAAAGGAGGGAAGGTTCGCGGGGTAACCAGAAACTGTCTAAAACGCGTCGAGTTGTACGGACGCCTATCAGTCGACATGACATGCCGCTCTGACATAACTATAAAACGCGTCGTCCATCCAAGACGTCGTTTATACGACAAGACTGGCGCCGTACACTGACAGCCCAGGGTCGCAGTCTGAAAGGCGTCGTCCCTCGCGGACGCCGTTCAGACGACACGACAAGGCTGTACTCTCGCGGCCCAAAGCCAGCCCACGTGGCACCTACGTGGCACAATCTAAAATACGTCTGCAATGCTGGACGCCGTTTAAACCGCGTCGAGCCCGGCTCGACGCGAAACAGAACAGAGTCTCAGCCCCATCGGGGCCTGAACTATAGGGTCCGACCCCGAAAACCGGATCCGAAAACCTCAGTCCTTACATAAATAATTATAAATAGAACCTTAGGGTTGTGCATAAGTCTCATTGCATGCAGCTCCAAGTTTAAGATAAGAACATATTGTCCTTTGAATAGAAAGATAGTGTTTTTTTGTTGATTCTTTTAGGAATTTGATTCTAATCAATTTTTAGTATTATTTGAAGTGTAGATGATGTGGGAAAGAGCTTAGATAATATAGAAAATAATTTAGAAGAAGAAGAAACTATGGATAGATAGTAAGGAAGCTATAGGAGATCAAGAACCGATATTTTCTTCAAGAGGTAAGCAGATAACTGTAACCGTGATCTATTTCGTATTAAAAATTATATTATTTTCAAAGATTTTCAAAAGCTAATAAATTAGTAAGAAGCTTGATCTATATGTCTACTTAATGATCATCAAGTTTCATATTTTTATAATCTTATTTACTATTTATTCTATGACTATTCTCTCAGCATATCCAATTTGTTTTGTCTTCGACTATGATCACTTGAGTTATAGATATTTATTCTTTTTTGTCCGATTTCTAATTGAATTAAAATTTTGACAGATACTTAATTTGGATATTATATTCTTTCACAATAATTTAAAAATTTGATGAATTTATTTGATATTTATTCCATAATATTCTTCTTAGACTATGCAATATGTCCTGATAATTTTGAGATCTCAACTTGTAAACTTTATATCTCATTTGATTCTTGTCCAAATCATGTCAAATTTTGTAGAGACCTTTGTTATATTGTCTCTAAACTCTCTTAAAGTTTGATTATTATTTTTTTATCCCATCTGATATTTATTTTACTCTCCGTTCTAATTTACTGGAATTATATTAAAGTCACATTTTTTGAATCAAAGCGGGAGTCTAGAATCATATCAAATCAATCAATAAATTGATGCAAATTTGTCCACACTTTACATATGACCTATATAACATGTTCACCAAGTTTGACAATTTTTTGAATATGTTTGATAATATTCGGCCAATTTGTAGATTTTTCAGCCCAGTAATCTATTGGCATTAGTTTACTCTGATTTTTCATATGTATTGTAAGGATTGAGGTTTCGGATCTGGTTATCGGATTGATTTTGGTGTCGGACCCCTTGGTTTGGGCCTTTGTGGGGTTGGGGCAACGCGGTTCAAACGGCGTCGGGTTAGAGGGACGCTTTTTAGAATGTGCTACGTGGGCCGGTTTTTGGCCGCGAGAGTACGGCCCCGGTATTATCATCTGAATAACGTCTTGCATGGTCGACGCCATTCAGAGATTTGTCAGTGTACGACCTCGTCTTGTCGTCTGATTGACGTCGGTCTTGGACGACGCGATTTGCCACAGTTTCGGTTGACGCTCTGAAGCTCTTCTTCACCGACGCGATTTGCCACAGTTTCGGTTGACGCTCCTAAGCTCTTCTTCTTTTCTCTCTATTTTTCTCTCTCTCCTCCCCCTCCCCTTCGAAACTTCCGATGCTCCCTTCCCCTTTTCCTTTCCTTCCTCTTCCCATTCCTCCTCTTCCTCCACTCCATCAACCTCCTACCCCTCGCCACTACCACCACCATCTCCTCCGCGGCACTTTGCTCTCCAGACGGCAGCCGACGTCTTGGTGGAGTAACGACGTCCACGGTGGTACCGGCGATGGCTTGCGGTGTTGCGGACCGGCGGCTAGGAGCACGGAGGAGTTCAAGTAACTGGTAGGGTGACGATCCTCGTGGAGTTTTGTTTAAAATAATGATTTTCTCGCTTTGAAAGCATGCAATATGTGTGGATATTTCTAGGGTAGAAAGTATGTTCTAAGGGGGTCTTTATGAAAAATGATTAAGAGTCTTCCGAAGCCAGGGCGACATGATTTAAGCCATCTTCCGAAGCCAGTTTCCGTGTGAATTAGTTTAGGAGTCTTGAATGACGTCGGCCACAGGCGACGCGATTCAAAACAGAACATCATTAATTCATACAATTAACATATGTTTACATTATTAGATAGTTTAGTTAAATGCATGCTTGAAAACGTACTTTAAGGACGAGGATTTCTACGTGATCGGATCGCACTGTGTTGTGTTTTGTGTGATCGTGGACCTAGAGTGACAGTTGTTAGCACTTAGGCACCCTGTGTCGGTGTGAGAGTGACACGGCGCCCGTGTGGGAGTGGTGGGGTGACGCTTAGAGAGAGGGTCACCTGATGTACCCCTGGATATAGCTAGTACCGGTGTAGGAGCGGTACATTTGAAGTGTCACTCATGCTGGGGAAGTAGAACCACCTAGAGCTAGACAGACCGGAGTAGCCAACGCGCTATCCGAGGGGTTGCTGTTTGTTCCCGGCGGGTCGGTGTTTTTCGCGTTCGACCGCGTGATTTGTGTGTTTAGCCGAGACGCTGGTTGTGGACTCTGTGGTGGGGTGGTTTTAGAGTTGTGCATGTTGCATTTACGAATGCATGTGTTTTATATCGGAATTTGGGAATCTTTGGGAGTTGTGTTTACTGTTTTATTTATTTAAATTGTCTATATTTGCGTTGTTTCACTTGTAGGTACGTGAGTGGGTGGTGGGGATCGAAGGATCCTTACTGAGTCTATTTCGATGAGACTCACCCCTGCGATTTGCAGGTAAGGGTTCTAAGTAGGCGTAGCGTAGAGGGTGTTATCTCGGGTTGTGCGCCAACAACCACTGTTCCGGAGTATGCTCCGATGTAGTTGTTATTTTTCCTTTCAGGCCTGTACGCTTAATTATTTCTTTTCAGTTAGAATATGTAATTATTTGTTGAGTCGAGTCGAATTGTAATAATTTTTAATTCCTGCACTTCCTTTACAATTCGATGTGATGTGGAATGTTTAGCTTAGTTTATCATTTATTTCTCAGACTTATCGAGATCCTAGTTTGACTCCAAATTTTAATGATTCGGTACTCATTTAGTAATCGGATCCTCGATTATAGGGTGACGAATCGTTACATGTATGACCATGATGACTCTTTAAGGGGTTATTTTATATATAAAAGTATGTATTTTGACTTATATTTATATATAACACTTTTTCAATCTAAATTTCATATCTATATTTGTCATCATTTGATATATATTAATCTAATTGTATCATAATTATTTTGCTTTACTCGGACATTGCCATCTTAAGGAGATATTTGGCCCGATTCTATTATAAACATCTATATTAGATAGGGTATTTTGTTTGGAATCTGAGGGCAAATGGGTGGAATCTTAACTTCCTAGCAGATAAACCAGGGGACGACGATACGTGATGCTCTAGTGGTTTGGAGTTGGGTGGAACTTAGACTCTCCGATTCTATGTAGTGATCAAAATCTCTGCATCATTTACCTAGATACTTAGGTATTTGTTCGTTCGGCTCTTTATGTTGTGGTTTGGGTGTAAGTCCGTTATAATATGATTAGGAGTGTGCACGATTCAATTCGGTTCGATTTTGGAGGAAATTTCTCCAAACCGAATCGCACTTGAAACTGGATTGATTCGGTTGAGTTCGGTTCAAATCGAAATTCTTTATTTTATTCATATTAAATGTATATATATGTATTTAATATTTAAATTAAATTTTAAAAATACATATTTATACATGAATATATATTTGATACTAAACTATTAAAATATTTATATATATAATGTTAATATAAGATACATATTTATTTAAAACGTTTTATTCGGTTTTCAGTTCGGTTCAATTTCACAACTTTGTGAAACCGAACCAAACCGAATATGACTCCAAACCGAATCGAATCGAACTGAATCACTTGGTTCGGTTTGAACCGAATTATGCGCAACCCTATATATGATATGATTTGTTTGATTGGCACATAAATATAAAATCTTTAGTCTATATGTTTATTTGAATTCAGTTTAGTCATTTGAATCATTTGATCATCCTGATTAACTATTTCTTTGGAATCATATGAATCTATACTAATATTATGATCCATAATGTGAATCTGATTTGATAAGCTATTATATCATGATATTTGATACGTGGTATGCTCAAGGGATGGCAATACATAACGTATTGACAATTTGATACATTCTATTTAATATGTGATACGTTCTGATTATGGTTAGTAGAATTTGTTATGTCTTATATGAGTTCGATCATGCCATATATGATATATGTCTTATATCATGTTAGTAGAAAACATATTTGATTTAATAAGCTTATATTTCACAATATTTTATATCATGTTCTTATTTAAGCTATATGTAGAACTATATAAGATCGTGTTTAATATAATTATATAATGTGATTTGCAAAGTTACTATATATTAAGTCATGTAGATGGTTTAAAACCTACTGAGTAGTGGACTCATAAATCCGACTAACTGTTTTTTCATGAAATGTCGATTCAGGATTTGCTTAGTGGAGAGTCAAACATGTTGAATTTTTAGAAAAACCTTTTGGTTATCAAATTAGTAGTTTGATGTAGTAGGGAATTATGAGCGAATGATGTATACTTCTTTATTTCGTGAGATTGAGAATTTAGTTATTAATTGATGGATATTGTACTTTGTGAATCTTGGTATTGGGTATGTTTTGATATTTGAGATTAATCGATGGTTATGATATTTATTTAAATCGTTTTGTGACTGTTTAGCTTTCATATATGTTTGTTATGGTATGATTTATCCCGAGATTACACAGTCGAACACCGAGTTGAAATTTTTTTTTGGAACTGGATCCAGAGTAACAAGTAGGGTTGTGGATCTTCAATGCTAATCTCATCTTCATTGACATATGTGACCCCTTCATTGTCTACACTAACTACAAGTTTAGCATAGATGCGTTCTAGATCATCTTCATGAGCTTTTATTATAAGGATCGGGTCAGGACGATGAAGAACGCAACGAAAAATAGAATACAAAAATCGATCTGGCCCGTTCTCGATCCGTTTCAAAAAATAAAATGAAAAACCAAGTGATAGAACATCACCGTGTGTGGAATCAGATCATCGACCAATGGTTCCGTTGAGGCGATGCCGCTAGCCGCGCAAGCGCTCAACCTCTAGTGATATCCACGCGATCCTCATCGAGGGTTTGTCCTCTTCTCTTATGGTCAGAAACGGCACGATCGCCGCAGCTGCCGCTCTGCGAGGGTACCCGCGTCGGCGAGTGGATCTCCCGACAGTCGGAAAGTGGAAGCAAATAGTAGAGCTGTAACGACCCGTCACCCTATAATCGGGGATCTAATTACTAAATGGGTACTGAATCATTAAAATTTGGAGCCAAACCAGGATCTCGATAAGTTTGAGAAATAAATGATAAACTAAGCTAAACATTCCACATCACATCGAATTGTAAAGGAAGTGCAGAAATTAAAAATTATTATAATTCAACTCGACTCAACAAATAATTACATATTCCAACTGAAAAGACATAATTAAGCGTACAGATCTGAAAGGAAAATAACAACTACATCGAGGCATACCCCAGAACAGTAGCTGCTGGCGCGCGATCCGAGACAATACCCTCCACGCTACGCCTGCCTAGAACCCTCACCTAAAAACCGCAGGGGTGACTCTCATCGAAATAGACTCAGTAGGGATCCTTCGATCCCCACCACCCACTCACGCACCTAAACACAACTCCCAAAGATTCTCAAATTCCGATATAAAACACATGCATTCGTAAATGCAACATGCACAACTGTCACTCTAGGTCCACGATCACACAAAACACAACACAGTGCGATCCGATCACGTAGAAATCATCGTCCTTGAAGTACGTTTTCAAGCATGCATTTAATCAAACTATCTAATAATGTAAACATATGTTAATTGCATGAATTAATGAGGTTCTGTTTTGAATCGCGTCGCCTGTGGCCAACGTCATTCAAGACTCCTAAACTAATTCACACGGAAACTGGCCTCGGAATATGGCCTAAATCGCGTCGCCCTTGGCAGCCGCCATTTAAAATGGGGTCGCTGTGCCCAGACGCTATTCAATACAGAGATAGAATCCCCTGATCTGGGCTAAATCGCGTCTCGGGTGGAAGCTACCATTTAAAATGGCGTCGCTGTCCCTAGACGCCATTTAACACTCACAGACAAGTTCCCCTTACGGCCTCCCCCGAGTTACAAAGTGGGATTTCTCCCCCAAATCGTACGAAAAACGTCAAAAATGGAGAAAGTAGGGGAGAAGCCTAATTATTTTCATAAGGAACCCCTTAAAACATGCTTTCTACCCCAAAAGCACCCCACACATATTTCATACTTTCAAAGCGAGAAAAATCATGATTTTAAACAAAACACTGCGAGGATCATTACTCTACCGGTTACTTGAACTCTTCCGAACTCCAAGCCGCTGAATCGCCACGCCACAAGTAGCTGTCGGTACCGCTGTAAACGCCGTCACTCCACTAGGACATCGGCCGCCGTCCGGAGAGAAATGCGCCGCGGAGGAGATGATGGTGGTAGTGGTGGAAGTTAGGAGGTTGATGGAGTGGAGGGAGAGGAGGAATGGGGAGAGGAAAAGAAGGAGAAGGGGAAGGGGGCGTCGGAGGAGAGAGAGAGAGGAGTGGAGAGAATAAGGGAAAGGAGGGAGGGCTTCGGAGCGTCAACCGAAACTCGCCAAAACGCGTTGTCCAAGACCGACACCAATGAGACGACAAGACGAGATTGTACACTAATATATTAGGGTTGTACTCCGAATGGCGTCGATCATGCAAGACGCCATTCAGACGATAAGACCAGGATCGTACTCTCGTGGCCCAAAACCAGTCTACGTGGCACATTCTAAAACGCGTCCCACTAACCGGACGCCGTTTGAACCGCGTCGAGCTTGCCCTAACCCTATAAGGGCCCAAATAAAGGAGTTCAACACCGAAACTGACCCGATAATCGGATCCGAAACCTCAATCCTTACAAGAACAGCAAGGGGCGCCCCTTGGCTTAATAACTATGGTTTGTTTGCAAAAGGTTCAAAAATTGACTTAATAATTAGACTATTTGGGGTAAAATTGGATAGGAATTAGTATTCACACACATAATGTCCAATTCGAGACCATGGGGTGGCCAAAATCGGGTGTCCATAGTAGGCCGACATGATTCGTGAATCGCGTAAGTCATTCACGACGCAATTCATGCACGATATCTATAAACTACATGTTATTTCCATAATTTATCTATGCTAAAATGATGACTATGATTCTATTATGATTAACTGTGTATACATGATAATGGTTATTTCATGTCTTTAGGCCATATCTTGATAGTAGTATTTCTTTTAGAAAAACCTTATTTCATGTGTAAAGATTTAGATAAATTTCCATGTTACCATACTACTAATTTTTTAGTTATTTCTATAAATACTTCATGAGCATATGTAGACCATGATGAACCTGATTACAACATGTTTTAAATTCATGATAGTTCATGCATAATTACAATCTTACAAATAAATCATGTTTTAAGGAAAATCTGAAAAAATGGACTAACTAGCTAAATGTCGTCGAGCTGGGTTGACGCGATTTAGAAGGGCAATTATTAAGTTGAATTTTTGTTAATTACATATTTAATGTCATGCCATTAATACTTCTTAAGTCACGTCTTACACTAAACAAAATAGTTCATGCATGTATGTGTTAATTTAAGATGTTAAGATGCTAAGTAGATGCATCAAGCCGTGATATGGGCCTTAAGTGCCACATGGACGAAAGTGTTATATTGTGGGGGGCATCTCTTGATTCCATCATGATCAAAGTGTCATGTTGCGGGAGCCATCTCTTGATTTCATGGCAGCCACCTCTACATTCTCTCATTCACTCGGTTAATGACTAAGGATTAAATAAGATATCCGAGGGAACATGTTAAATCTTTGAAGTATGTTTACATGTTATCTCAGTGGGATCTGAGAGTGTCCTCCGACTGTGCAGTCGATGATCTAGTAGATTTACTATAACCATTAGGTGAAGAAGAAGTTATCTTATGTCATTGTGTGGTTACTTGTCCTATGGTAAATTAAAAAGATATAATATGTATGATCATAAATGTGATGGACATAAGCGTCCTCTAAACCAATCATAAGGCACCTATTTCAATATGGTTCACTAATCAATGGCATTAGATTCATTATGTAGATTGGCATATTAATAATTGCGCATAATGAAGTCCATGAATATGTGTGTTGGGTTTTCTCGGTTTCTTCGGATCGCTCACGCAGCGGAAAAACAAAATATTTACAGCGATCCGTTCCCGTTTCGAAATCTAAAATACGATAATCGGATTATCGAAGTTCTCACCGTGTGCGGATTCGAATCCGCATATGTTTGGTTCCGTCGGTGTGACACCGCAAGCCGCGCAAGCGCCCGGCCTCTAGCGAAGTCCACGCAATCCTCCCCGCGACGGATATCCTCGAGTTCGTCGTTCTTCGCAGCCCACGAAGCCTCCGCCAGTCGCCTCAATGATCGCCGCAGCGCGCGGACGATTTCCCGTCGAACGGGATTCGGAGAAGTGGCAGAGCAGATCTCGATCTGCCTGGGCGTCGGAGGAAGAACAGAAATTGAGGAGGGGCGGCTAGGGTTAGCAGTAGCTTGGCCTGCTCAGCCCGTTCGCTATGTTTTATACTAACCGCGCGGTTTTTCACAAAAACCCCCGGTTTGTATAAAACCCACTTATTTATCCATCGCCTTGAGAATCATTTGCGTGTGACCCTCTAGGCCCAAGTACCAGTCCAGTTAATGGCCCAGTAAGCCCAGTGACTCCTCACTGGCTTTATTAATTAATTAATAACCCTTTATTAATCAATTAATCAATCGAATTGATGTCGCACATCGAATTCGACCGGGCCTCCGATCACGTTGGGTGTCAAGCAACACCGCGTGAACCCGGAAGGTATTTGGGGTTAAGTAACCCACTCTTTGAACCTTTCCGTCGACAGTTACCGCGTGGATATAATCCTTCATTCGTACAATGCTCTCGAGTCAACTCAGGGTATGGCGAGCTGTCAAACCCTAACCGGTCGACTCACTTGGATTGGATGCCGCTGATGAATATCGGAAAACTCCTTTTTCTGATATTATCGTCCGCCCTGGCCAGGGACTTTCGCGCATCCTTCCTAGAGCATTCTCTCTCTAAGTACCGAGAGCGAATGATTCCTTATTGACACACAATTCCCTTCGACGGTATTCCGCTGCACCCAATCCTTGGCGTATTAGAATCCCATGGCTAGAGATTCGTAGACCAAGGTCAAAGTACAGAAGTCCACCGCCAAGGTGTCCTTGGTGTCTCAGGTCCGAGGACCATCCACGCAACTGCGACAATAGAATCAAGCTGGTTGACAGTGAGGTACAATACCATCCAGCGATTCAGTCGGATCAGTTCAGTGAACTCATTCTCCAATGAGCACCTACAGATTCGCCTTAGTGTCTCCACACAAGTGACTTATGAGACCAATCACCCTCATCATATGAATAGGAGTAATCTGTACTAGTCTAACCGGATATCCGATGTCCTTCTCGGATATCCTCCGACTAGGACCGATTAAGAATATGTGTGTTTAAGTGATCAGTCTCGTTAGTATGATCTCATCATAATCTGATCACCATAGCACATATTCACGGACTTCATTATGAAACGGTAATTAACGCGATTTACACATAATTAATATTATGCCATTTTATTAATAATGAACGAGATTTACATTGTTAGATTGGCTTGTAGGCCACCTAAACTAACAATGTGCAATAGTCATCAGATTATGATGATATCATAATAATGAGACTGATGACTTATAAACACATATTCTTAATTGTTCCTAGTCGTAGGATGTTTGAGAAGGACATCAAACATCTGGTAAGACTAGTACATATTATTCCAGCTTATATGATGAGGGTGACTGATCTCATTAGTCACTCGTGTGGAGACACAATGGTAAACCTGTAGGTGCTCATTGGGAAATGAGTTCACTGAACTGATCCGACATGAATCGCCAAATGGTAATTTACATGACTGTCAATCGGCTTGATTCATCGTCACAGTGGCATGGTTGATCCTTAGACTTGAGACACCAAAGACACTTTGTCTGTGGACTTCTGGACTTTGACCTTGACCTACGAATCCCTATGCACGGGATCTCTAATAGTCAAGGATCGGGTCCAGCGGAAGACCTTCGAAGGTGATTGTGTGTTCAATAAAAGATCATTCGCTCTCATGTAACTGGAGAGAGAATGGTCTAGAATAGATCCGCAGGAGTCTCTGGCCAGAGCATAAACAATATCAGAAAAGATGTTTTTCGATATTGTACAGCGGAGTCTGATTCAAGTGAGTTGACCATCTAGGGTTTGACAGTTGACCATACCCTATGTTAACTCGAGAGCATTGTGCGAACGAAGGATTATAACCACGCGGTAACTATGGACGGACATGTTCTATGAGTGGGTTGCTGAATCTCATTACCTTTCGGGATCATACGGTGTTGCTTTGCACCCAACTTGATCGGAAGTCCGACCGAATTTACATGCGATGTCAATTTGGTTAAGTAATTAGTTAATATATAGTTATTAATTAATTACAATAAGTCAATAACTAGTTATTGGACTTAACGGGCTGAAAACCAGACTGGTTAATAGGCCTAGAAGGTCACACGCAATAAGATTCTCAGTCGGTGGTACTTAAGTGGGATTTATATTAACTCGGGGACTTTTATGAAAAGTCGCACTGACTTAATATATATACGCGCTGTTGAGAAATCCTGGGCCAAGCTCCAGAGTTTCCCCATGCTGGCCGTCATCCCCCCTTTCTCTCTCCTTCTTTGGGCGTCCCGTTCGAGGCGTTGGAACAGTCTCTGTCTCCGTCGCGTGTGATTCCTGAAAGTCGGGAATTCCCGTCGGCGGGTTTTCGGCAATCGTTGCGGCGACGGATCTTCAACGAGCGAGCTGATACGGACGAGGGAGCGAGGACGAACCACCGCGGAGGATCGCATGGATACCGCTGGAGGTCGGACGCTTATGCGGCTCGCGGCATCGCCTCGACGGAACCGAGACGGAGGCGCGAATCCGCGCACGGTAATCAGATTACAACCCAATTTTCGGATTTAGTTTTTTGTTCCGAATCGGATCAGCGGGCATCGGGCAGGGTAATATTTTATTCGTCGTTTCCGCTGCGTTCTTCGTGTCCCGCCCGTATCCCAACAAAATGGTGTTCAAAGGCCAAGATGAAGTTAAATTTCATATTTTATTGTATCTTGTAGTGTCATGATATATGTTGGAAATTCATGTTCATATTCATAAATAAGATGTTCAAGTAATGCTAGATTCATGCCGGTTAGTTTGCATGTTTATTTTCATGGTATTCTATGACGAAAGGCAATGTTTAGATGTCATAGACGATCATATTTGAGGTGCTTATATGTTGTCCATATTCATGTTTTGTGAAAGCATACATGTTTAAGTTCATGCATGTTATTTACGTCGAAATGTTAAAGAAGCTGACTAGGATGAAGAATGTTAGTATATGTTAGAATTAATATTTATGTTTATAAAAGATGTATACAACTTATTTTATGTTATAACATATGAAAACTTATGTCTTTGTAGATTTTGAGCTTACTAAGTTGCTTTAACTCACGCTTGCTGGCTAACATACTTTTTGGTGAGATTGATGTTGAGGCTGAGGTCCATGAGGAGTAGATTTAGCCTAGGGTTAAAGTTTTACCAGAAGAAGTTATCTAGAAGTAGGTTTAGTTTGCTTTTCGTTCATTTAGTAGCAAGTGATATATTAGTTTCAATAGTTTGACAGAGATGTACTTTTCATTTGAACTTATAGGGATCCTGAATAATGTAATTGTTGGTTCTTTCATGTATGTTAGTTGAGTGGATGTTTCTTTTGTGGCTATGAAGGTTGTGTTATTTATTTCATATATTGCCTTATGCTTACGCTCACTACTACCATTATAAGATGTTTGTGTTGTTCCTATTGTGTTATTCGTCGAGTCAATTCGTTGTAGGCCGACATGGCTGAACTGGGTCGACTGAAGGTGTCACATGTTCCAATTTTGTCAGAGGAAGAGCAAAAACCATAGCCTATGTCATTTCAACTTTGCTGCTAGGAAATCTTAAGCTTGACCTTGAGATGGCTCCACCTTCCCCGCCAGAGAACCGAGAGCCAGTGGTCAAGATTGTTTGATTGCTGTTGCAAGAAGAGCAAGTGACTAAGCCAGAACTCGATCCAACCCCTTTGTTGGAACATGATTGAGGGCAACATGAAGAAATCGAGCACGAACTAGACATTCTCATGCCAAAGATTAGGGGTGTTCACTATTCGGTTCAAACCGAAAAACCAAACCGAACCGGTTAATTCGGTTCGGTTTGATTCGGTTTGAATTTATGAATTTTTCGGTTTGATTTGAAACCAAATCGAATTAAGAAATTTGGTTTGGTTTCTCTTGTTCATAAACCAAACCAACCCGAATAAACCAAATTACGTTAAAAAGGTGTAATATAAGTATTGAATTCTTAGATTAAGTATGAGTTTATGTAAATTATAAGATATAAAATTTTAAATTATTTTCAAATAATACTTTTTAGATCGTAATCTTGAACAAAAAAGATGTTAAGTCCTTAATAAAATAAGATGTTTAACTATAATAGTCCATTTCGTGACTTAAACCTCAAAATATTTTTTAAATAATATTTTTAATAACTATTTAAAAAATAATAATGTTGAAGTAAATTATTTAATCATAGTGGCTCATTATAAAAAAAGATGTTAAGTCCTTAATAAAATAAGATGTTTAACTATAATAGTCCATTTCGTGACTTAAACCTCCAAATATTTTTTAAATAATATTTTTAATAATTATTTAAAAAATAATAATGTTGAAGTAAATTATTTAATCATAGTGGCCCATTATAAGGTTCAAACCGCAAACCAAACCGAATCAAACCAAATTGGTTCGATTTCAAACTATTACGATTTGGTTTAATTCGGTTTGACTCTCTGCTTCGGTTTAATTTGATTTTTAAAATTTTGTCCTTAAACCAAACTAAATCAAATCAAATCGTGAACACCCCTACCAGAGATGTTGGAGGAAGCATCGGGCTCGTTGGAATACATGGGGACACTGAAGGGAATGGGGATCAAACAACGGGGAGGAGGATAAGAGGAAGTGAGTAGACGGTGATGGAAGCGTCGTAAGGAATCTGGTGAACGACTGCTCGGGAGGCTAACTGCGAGCGTTACAAGATTCTTTTTGTTTCTTATCATATTTATCAAGGGAAAGTTGTATCAAGATATATCTTGAAAATGTCTATCAAACACCTATCTTCCACCTTTTTAATTATAAAAATATTTTTTTTATAAAGAAAATCCTTGTTATAATGCAACCAAACACCCGATAAATTATCAACGAGAAATGATCAACATCTTCGATGCTTTCGTCATTAATATGACGTGTTGAAATAAAAAGATGTCACTTTACAATCTTTCCCGATTATGATTCTTAAAAGTTACAAAGAGAACAAGCCAAAATGACTTTCTTATAAAAATTCACGCATAAGATAATACCTTTTTTTATCGTGATATATATTATAGCTAACAAGCCAAACTGTTACGAAAACGTGGAAAAATTTTCCACTATCCATAGCCTTTTTCCCTATCCAGAGTTGAATGAAGGGGAGTCAATGAGTATAGAGTGATACCTATATATTTTCAAAACTTTTGCTCCAAAGAATCTAAATTCCTGAGATGTAATTTTATTATTCTATCTTTTTCACTCTTTCTCAAAAGAAAGGACCTCAGAAACAGACATCTAAAAGAGAAAAAAACAACAAAAGTAGTACACAGGTACACTGCGGCGCACTGGTCTACGGTGTACAGACTCTCGCGCGCGGGTGTGCAGTGAATATTGCTCCTATCTAAAAAGCAACAAAATTAATACCCAGGTAAACTCCGGCGCATAATCTGGGCGCGAGTAAGAGGGTAGACTTGCGTTTGTTCTTCCCAACACACATTACAGAGGTGCGTTCGGTGTGTCCATTGGGCATGCGTACGGTACAAAGGTAGACTCGCCCGTAGCCGCGGTGGTCTTCTATGCCCGTTCTCTGCATCCTCGCTTGTCACGGGAACACCGCCTTCAGAATTCGATTGCCGACGCTTCGCCGCCCGCTCGCGGTCGTCCGGCCGCTCCACTGCGCCATGTCGTCCCGTGGCCCCAACCACCAAGGCGGTCGGAGAGGCGGGGGCAGAGGAGGGGGCAGAGGAGGCGGTGGCGGAAGAGGCGGGGGGCGCGGGGAGCAGCGGTGGTGGGATCCCGCGTGGAGGGCGGAGCGTCTGAGGCAGATGGCCGGCGAGGTGCGTTACCCTCGCCCATCTCCCATCCCTTTGTATGCGCGAACGGAGAGAAGTTTTGCGTGGATGAACTTGTTCGATCCGTAGGATCTCAATGGTCTCTTGTTCTTCTATGGGGGCAATCCGAGTATTTATTTATTTATTTATTTTGGGATTATTCTTCCGTCGTATCGAGCTGTTTTTTTGGCTCATTTGCCCAGGATTCTTCAGCACAACTGTATTAAGAAAAAAGGGCATACTAGCCTAACGTATTATTATCCCATTTTTAAAAAAGACTAAAAGAAAATATCGGAGACTATGGTTTTCCTCCTTTAGTCCTTTACTTTATTCAGTGCTGAGGACCGTGAGCAACATTTTGTCCTATTTAAGTCCCCGGAAAGTAGCTATCGTAGGGATCCAATTGTCAAGAATGCAAGGTGATTAAGGAGATCATTTTTGTCAGTTCACTACAAACGTTTAAAGAGCAGACGATGCTATAACTGTACGTCAAAAGGAAACGTGGCATTCGTGGTTCCACATCAGATGGTTGTTGTACATTGATTTAAAGATTTTTTATGTAATGCAACATTGGATTGTTTTACTTTACTGGAGTTTGTTTGCCGTATAGGATAGCTGTATTTGCTTCAAAATTTGACATTGTCACTAATCATAGCTGTTTAGTTATGCTATATCAATTTTGAAGTTCGTACATTAATGAAGTTATCCTCTTAACAAATTAAGTACGGGCCTGAACCAGTAATAAAAATGTTAGATCTCAGTCTTTGACAATCTCAAGATTCCTCTCCTCTCCCTTCTCAGTCTCTGTCCACTTTGGCCATCCTCATCTGCATTTCTTGAGTATTAATTTCAATATTAATATTGTAGGCATAAAAAATATCAGCATTAAAATCAATACTATACCAAAAAACTTCCATTCAAACAGAGCGTTAGGAGTGAGCAGTGGATGACATTTGTGTGGCATTGTCATTGTCATCATCATCACCATCACATGAGTACGCTTGCAAGTTGCAAGTCATATGAGATTAGCTTGGTATGGTCAACCATAGCCCAACCCGTGACAAAGGTCACCCTATCCTAAGCCAACTCTCCTCAACCCCAACCCAACTCGTTCAATACTGTCCCAACCTAATTTCTGATCGGTGATCTCCAATTGTCTCCTATAGATGAAAGATATCTACTTTATGTTTGAATATACAAACCTCGACCCCCATAGTTTTTTGGCTTCCATGCAAGCATCTATCATTCGATTTAATAATGCTCATCTAGCATCATTAGATACCCTCCCTTCATCCTTCCCTCTCCTTGAATTAAAATTCCCAAAATAAATCTTAGTTCCCTACTGTCAAGTCTTGTAACTCCACCACTTCCCCTTTTCATTATGACATCCAAAGCTTCACGTCTATTCTTGGCCTTTCCAGGAACTTTCTGACTGTTTCTTCCGTACCTTCATAGGCGACGTCCATCGAAGTCCCAATTATTTTGATAAGTCCATCCAGACTTTCCACCATTGAGTGAAAGTCTTCTTGGGTCAAAAACTAAGGGCTCTTCTTCCCATGGAATGAATTCCAATCCATCTCCACCTTTGCTCAGTCTGTCCACCTTTGTCAGTAACTTCTGACCGGGTTGACTTCCAGAGCAAACACAGCCTCACGTACCTTCTAGACCAGATAGTAGCCAACTCAAGGCCCATCTGACTGAAAAACTCAAAAATTCCCTGTCCATTTTGTTTTATTGTCTCCCCCTGGCTGAAAAGATTGTACAATCAAATAGGAAAGGAGCGATTCCTTACCCAAACAACACTATGATGAGCTACAAAATACAAACAAGCAAAGTTTGCTGTATCGCTGATCCGTATTGGATCGATATGGTACGATACTGATAAGCTCTTCAACTTTGGCCGCTTGTCTTCCTGCTGTGATTGTCTTCGCCCACTTGGTGAATTCTTTAGTTCTGCTCTGCCTTATTTTATCCAAATAAGTTGAGCCTTTGTGGTGTGGGTTTTGACTGTTTTTCTTTGTGTAAGGGTGCTGTCTTTTTGGCCGTTGGCCTTCCACTTGTAAATTTTGTATCTTGTTCCTATATTTTATACTATATATTGTGACCTTGGTCACCTTCAAAAAACTCCTTTGAATTCTAATTGGTTTCCACTGTTAGCACTATCTCTTTCTGGCTCCTACACTTTGCAAAGAAATGTGGCTTTGAAAAGGCCATCCATCATCGCCTGGTGTTGTCCTTCCTCTCTTTCAGCTTACAATCTGCAAGCCATAGATCCCCTGTTGCCCATCGGCCTCTTTGAGCTAGACCGAGAAGATCCACCTTCTAATGCTGTGATCCTCCAGCCTATTGCCATTGCTGGAAGATCCACCCCAAGAGCCACTGAATATGCTGGAGCCTCCATCCACCGCAGACTGGAACCCGGTCCCCACATGCATGCTTGAAGAGCCAAATCATTTAATTCGTATGCGTACATAATTTATCCATAATATCACACCATGCATAAATAGTTTAAGCTGGTAATGAGGCTTATATAAAGTAGCATATTGTTTGGAGCATATACATGCACACAACTTAAATACGAGGAGAAAACACACAGAAATTCTCATTGATATCAGAACCATTCCATGGATAACAAGCAAAGAAACCCAAAGTAAGATAGCATATGACAACATGCTAGATCATGGATAGAACCCAGACATAAACACATGGTACAAAATTGGATCACATCCGGGCAAGTGTCAATTATGCTATACTAGTCATATCATATGACCACAAGATAGATGACCCAAGTTTAAAACCATGCCAGTATAGCCCGCTTGGCATATGAATATTGGGTTCAAATAGGACCATATCTACCTCCAGGATAAAAGCTGCATGCATTTGTTGCTTGATGCAGGACCAGAAAGGAGAGTAGGAACTTCTAGGTTTGGTTGTAGTTCTGGGCTACAGGATCAGGCTGTCCAGCTAGTGAATAGAGAAGGATCAGTTAAGAGTTTCAAATTGGAATTTAGGGAGGGGTTGCAACTGATTGTTGGCTTTCCGGTTAATGGAAAAAGAACTTATTAATGGAAAAATAATTTAAGAGTTAAGCTCCAAGTTTAAAAGGAAAAAGGTTAGGTCTTGAGGCAGTCTTTCCAAAACCTAGAGTTTACTTAGTTTCATGCAGTAAGGGTTTACTAGATGCAAGACAGGGTTCCTCATTGCCCAAACGATTGTTAGATGTATGTGTTTCTCAAAACATTTGCATCCTTCCCAAATAGGTTGCTTGCTACAAATTATCCACTAAGCCCATTGAGAGTCCAGGGTTTCCACAATGGACTGCAAGAGAACTTTGCTCCCTCCCTTCTAGGCAGGCCCCTAGTTTTTGTGCTGTTAGTATCTGTACTTGGCTAAAATGAGGAATATTCCAAAGACTTGTCACGGCTGTCCAACTTGTTTTTGGGCTGTAATAAACACAAACATAACTCAAGAATCTCTATTTTTTTTGAGCAATAACTAAACATTAAAAAGCAACTTAAATGTTCCTTTTTTCTGGAGCAGAAAACCTCACTTTTAGTCAGTCAGATTAAAAATGCAAGGATCTTACCTTATTTCTTTTTTTTTTTTTTTTTTTTTTGGGGGGGGGGGTTGTTTGCACTATATATTCGATGTAAGATGGCATCCTGAAACCTGTCCAGTTTGCACAAGTCATATTAAACAATATTTTTGGAAACCCTACGATGCTCAACGTCCTGAATTCTTCTTCATTTTCACGGTGCCTAAAGAATTTCACAACTTAGAAACCCTTTTCCTCTGGATAAAGCTAAAGATGAGAAATCTTTCTTTTGAAAAATCTTTCTTTTATCATCCTATATAATGTTTTTCCTGTAGTTTATCTCTTATCACATTCGACAATAGACATCTATTTAGCATGTATGGAGTTGAGAATCTTTCATGTTCTGGCAATTTCTTTTTCTTGTCTTCTTGTTTTCTTTCATTTTCTATTGGTGTCTTTCTTCAAATGTGCCACTTCCGCTGACATTTAATCAGGCTGTATTTTTTTGAGTATCTAAATGTAGTTGAAAAGCGTGGAGCTTTTTCACATGAAGTGAAGTTCCTTGAGTGGTTATTGCTTGCTTATGAATGTCTGTCCTTGTGCATTTGTCTTTCCTAGGTTGAAAAGCTGGACAAAAATGAATGGTGGGCAAAGATCAACCAATTGAAAAAAGATGGTCAGCAAGAGCTAGTTATTAAGCGGAACTTCGGACGTGAAGGTGAACAAATCCTCGCAGATATGGCGCACCAGCTAGGGCTTTACTTGTATGTGCTTCTACCATGATTCGTAATGTTGCAAAGCATGCTGCCTTTTCTATTCTTAGTGTCTTTTCATTGTTTTTATAGCTTTTTACATGTTTCAAAGAAGCTGTTAAGTGCTAATGTGATGTCCTGTCATGCCCGTGCTTCTAAGCATGCCATGATTTCATGGCCCAATCCTCAATGTGAACAAGGATTAACAATCAGTCCCTCCTTATAATTTTCCTTTTTCTTTATTTTACTGGTTTTAGGACAATGAAAATGTGTCTGACTAATATATATTTTTTGGTTGGCATATCTGTGGAAAGAAAGCCATGCTTATGGAAAAGGGAAGGCTTTTGTTGTCAGCAAAGTTCCATTGCCTGATTACCGAGCGGATCTTGATGAACGACATGGATCAACACAAAAGGAGGTCTGCTGATCTGGATTTACAGTCAGGTGCATTCCCATGCACATTTCACTTTAATGTTTTTAGTTGATTCATAAATCTCTTCGCAGATTAAGATGTCCACAGAGATTGAAAGGAGGGTTGGAAATCTGCTGGCAAAATCAAAAGAAGTATCACATTCTAATGGTTCTAATGGTGCATCCAGTCAAACAAGCAGTCCTTCTTTACCAAACATAGGCAGAACTGAATGTCACTCAACATCTGGAGCAGATATTGCAAAGGAGAAGTGCAGCATTGAGCTCCGGGACATGCAAAATTCTAGAAAGGTGCCTTCATGCATTCACTAATTCAGTGTCATAATAAACTTTTGGAACTATTTTCTGAATGAAAAACTGTGGAACTGGTTCTCTAATAACTCTGGATCATTTTCTAACCTGTACTTGTCATCATCAGGCAACCTCCAGTGCAAAAGCAATGCAGTCTTTCAGGGACAAGTTACCAGCATACAAGGTTAAAGAAGAATTTCTGAAAGCTGTTGCTGACAATCAGGTATTATGTTATCTGATCACTGCGTAGAATTTCCATGTTATGTAAAAGTAAAAACTTGTGGATTGCGCCTCCTATTTTCTATTAGTATAAATAGAGGCCATACAACCTGATGGGGGAGAAGAGTTCCCTCTCCCACACCGGCAACAACTACTAGAAGCCAAGAGGTGGCAGTTACAATTTTTGACGTGCCATCTGGGCAGGTTGGAGAAAATAGATCATGACATCAGGAGATAACCTGTAATGCTTCGCCTCATCTTCTCCTCCTCCTCCTGTGTCATCGTTGTCGTTGTCCTCACCTTCTCCTCCTGGTTTTGTCTTGGGTCCTTGGAAAGACAAATTTCAAGATATTAGCAACGTCTTGAGAGATGGCTTTTCAGAATCACATGGTCTGTAGCCCAGTGGACCATTCTAGACTGTCTAGCCCATGATCTTATCCTAAGGTTTGGGTTCATGAATACATGTCCATTTTAGTCGAGCCAAGTTCACCACAAACCCTCAAATTAGGGGGAGAAAGAAAAATACTGTTGCATCCTCCTTTCCCATTTGTGAAGATTTGTTGTCAACTGTCTTGATGTCAGTGTTCCTCAGAGCCAACATCATTTTCGACTACCTTGGTGAGGGATATTACCTTGCTCGTGCACAATGATGAATGATTACTGGGCAAAAATGTAAGGCTGGTGTGCTCCAACTGCTATCTCATTTATGCTAAATTACATGGAAAATATGTGCTACTTGCCAGCATATACAAACACATATATTGATTTCAGTCATTCACCATTTACTTTTTTCCTCTGGTTCTTTCTATTTTTTTTTAACTATTTCCTCTTTATTCCCAAGGATCATTATCACCTTTTTTGTTGACCCTTCTCCAGTGTCTAGAGTGGTAGTGTACTCTACTTAAAAATTGATAAGCTGCATTCCTTAAAGCTAATGCTGTCACACTTGTTCTGAATGAAGTCACTGGTAAGCTTGTGATGTTCCTCTCCATGGCTTCTGTATTCAGTGTGTATATGGCTTTTATTTGAAGTGTTTTCTTTAGATGGTGCTTCCAAGTGCTCTTCTTTTCATTAGTCTGGTTATGTTATGTAGGTTTTGGTGGTTTCTGGAGAGACTGGATGCGGCAAAACTACACAGTTGCCCCAATTTATACTGGAGGAGGAAATTTCATGCCTTCGTGGAGCAGATTGCAGCATAATCTGTACCCAACCTCGACGTATATCTGCTATATCTGTTGCTGCTAGAATTGCAGCTGAAAGGGGTGAGAGCCTGGGAGAAACTGTTGGCTATCAGATTCGTTTGGAATCGAAACGTTCGGCACAAACACGGCTTTTGTTTTGTACAACTGGTGTGCTACTTCGCCGTCTGGTAATAAGATACTGGTTACTTTATTGTCATTTCTTATCTGTTTTAGTTATTTCATCCTTTGTTCAAATGGTTTGTCTTTTACTGTCGCTTAACAGTTTATTCTCTGATTTTGCTACTTTATTTCTCGTTCAGAATCGTAAAAGAAGTTAAGATGCAGACCAAACAACATCAAAACAAGTTTACTATTTTGTCAGGAATAATCATTTTTAGATTTATTGGGACTTGAAACACAAAGTCGACAACAATTACCCAGAGACATACTAGCATGAGTTTTTTCTCCGTTTCGGGGGTTGTTAGGATGATCCTTTACATGTTTCTGTCGTGGCAGAGCAGATTGCTTTTGACTCGTACCAACTTGTATGAGTCATGTCTGCTTTTTGAGGGCACTCTAAATTTCTAGTCATTTCCTTTATATGAGATATCCAAAAACTGTCAGATTGTAACTCAATCTGGTTGTTTTGTTTACATGAGTCAATATTTAAATTATATCAGGAGTTTAAAAACTGCCTTAGGGTCCAGATTGGTCTTTGCCTTCTGATCTTGATATGGACCAGCCTGAAGACTTTGATTGAGGTGATAAACATTTTCAATTCAATAATGCCTGTCTATTCTCCCTAGATGTCATTCAGATGCTGTTGACTCTCAGGAATGGTTCAGAAGAGTTCAAATACTTCAGGCATGTTAGCATCCTCCAAAATGCATACAATAATAGCTAAGGCGTAGCTAGACTTACCCTGGATCACTGATAAGATATTTTCACTGTGTTGCCTTTCAACTATAAGCTGACGAATTTACCATTTTTGCTGAGATCAGAAATGTGTGGGGAAAGGTTGGACCGGTGAGTGGCAAAACAGAACTCTCCCAGGGGCAATAGGCAGATTCTAGCAGATTCAGGAATGGTCCAAAGGGTACAAATATTTCAGGCTTGTTAGCATCCTCTAAAATGTATGCTAGAGTATCTAAGGCCTAGCTAGAAGACTAGACTACTGTGGATAAGATATTTACACCATGTTACCTTTCAACTAGAAGTTGGCAAATTTACCATTTTTACTAAGATCAGAAATGTGTGGGGGAAAGGTTGGATCGCTGAGTGGCAAAACAGAAGTCTTTCCCAGGGGCAATAGTCAGATTCTGACTGCTATAATGTGTCCAGGCTGTGAGGGAGTGGGCTAAGGCCTTTTTTAATGAGGATGTGAATAGATCATCCTTTTTTCTTCTTTTGGTGGATACTTGAGGGTTGCACCATTTCGGCGCCTTTTGTATAGAGGGGGTTTATAAAGGGTTTTTGTCCTTTACTCTTGTACATTCTCCTCTTCTCATTTTTATATGTCACGTGGTACCATCCAGATTTCAAAAAATAGTGTGTCCAGCCAGGGTGGTAAAATCGTTAAAAACTGAGAGACAACCTATATTCTTTTGGTTTCATTGTTGGCATTTGCCTAAAAAAAGGTGTCCTATCTGAAACTTCTAGACCTCAATTTTGTTAAAATCATAGCTTATATAAGAGCCCATTTGGGAGCCTCCATAAGGAAGACATTCCAATCATTTCTTCAGAACATGAGTAGACAAGAGGGGAGACCAGGCATTAAATGCATTGGAAGGGTGATTTTTTTTTTCAAATCTAGTGTGTTAAATGTAGAAAGGGAAAGGAACGAAAGAGCGCTTTATTGTTCTCTCCCTAGAATTTCTGAAAAGCTAAGTCCACTCAACTTTTGAAGATTTCCAATTACTGCTCTAAACAATGGTGAGACAAGTCTCTGCACCAAAATCACCCATTTTTTCTAATGACAATTCCCAAACGGGCCCTAAATATTTCACTCTTCAAATGTTCAAATTCCAAGAACCTTAGGAAGCTACTGTCATCTTTTGTTGTGGTTTGAGCCGAAGAGGGTTTGGATTGTTATCTAGGTACTCCTGTTTGCTGCTATGTTCATGTTTGGACCTTCATTGTCCCCGGATAATTGCATTTGACTTGTAGTATCAACTTGCTACAAAGTTAACGCTGACAAAATGTAATGCAAGGCTCTGCTAGTTGCCTATTCTGTGAATAGCTTTCGGTATTCCAAAGTTTTGCTTGTTGTTGCTATATGCATGTTTTTTTCCCTCAAGGTAACACATGCCACTGCTGGTGCAGCTCCTGCAGGGAAAATATGTTAATATAGATTTGCTTTTGACAGGTTCAAGAACCAGATTTAGGGGGTGTAACTCATCTACTAGTGGATGAAATTCATGAAAGAGGCATGAATGAGGACTTCCTGATAATTATTCTGCGTGATCTCCTTCCTCGGCGTCCAAATCTGCGGCTTATTTTAATGAGTGCTACCATTAATGCTGATCTGTTTTCCAAATACTTTGGAGGTGCACCAGTCATTCATATCCCGGTAATAAACTCAATTTGTGCATTAAGATACTTTTTGGTTTTCTTGGTGGGGTTATCTTTGATAAGATTTTGTTTTCGCTGTTCAGGGCCTGACTTTTCCCGTAGCAGAAGTATTCCTAGAGGACGTCCTGGAGAAAACTTGCTATAAAATCAAATCAGAGTTTGACAGTTTTCAAGGGAGCTCGAGGCGGAGGAGGAGGCAACCATATTCAAAGAGTGATCCTCTGACTGAAATGTTTGAGGTAATGTGAAATCATCTAGCAATATTCTATTTTATGAAAGAACATGCATGGTAAACTATTTTTCTAGATAGAAAGCAACTTTCAGTAGTTTGCAATAGATCTGCAGTTGGTAAAAGGAATGCCTTTCCCGCCAACTATTGCTAACCACCATAACCTTTTCCCTTTTCGAAAAGAGGTTTGACCTGAATAGCTTCTGTCTGCTACCTGTCTTTAGTACACACACACATAGAGAGAGAGAGAGAGAGAGAGAGAGAGAGAGAGAGAGAGAGAGATGGTTTGCACTTTTATGTGTGCTCCCCCTATGGCAGTGGTTTCTAAGCTGTGTACTGTTGTTCTTTTCCTCTTCCACGAGGGACTAAGGAAAAGTCAAATACTTACTTATCATGTAGAGGATGCCTTGCGCTTTGCCTTAGCACTGTGATACAGTGAAACTCACCAATTAAATCATTGTTTTGCTGTAGGATGTTGATATTGATAGCCATTATAAAAGTTACAGTCCATCTACAAGGCAATCTTTGGAAGCTTGGGCTGGTGGTCAACTGGATTTGGGTCTTGTAAGTAATGTCTACTTAGAAGAATAACAACCAATTGTTTCCTTCAAAGTTTTTTTTATATTAGATTACCGATTATTGCATATCGTTTTTATATTGTTTGCATTTCCAATGTGTAGTTATTTTTACTGGTATGCTATTAGGGGTTTGGGATAAAGGTTGATGGTAAAGATTTAAAGCTAAGTAACTGAGAACGTTGATTCACCAAATAACATTTATGCATGCATTTAAACATACTTTTGAAATTTGATAAAAGGAAATGCAGGATATGCCAAAAGCTTTGAAGAACATGTTTAATGTGATGGTGAACATGTTTATGCCACCATTTTCTGTAAAAAAATAAATAAAGGCTGTCCATCCAGACACCTGGCAAGAAGTTAAGTATCACATAACATCATTTTGCAACTCTTGAGCAGCAAAGTAGCCAACCATGTTTGGCGTGCCAGATTTACTTACTGGCTTATGAAGGGCACTTAAGCACAGAAGATGAAGTGAAATACCACCAATCTGCATCTTACACTGCCAATATCAAAAGCCCTTGTAACATGCTCTTCCTTCCAATCCAGCCAGTTTATCTATCTTTCTTTAATAAATATTCTTTTACCACTCATATCTTGCATATTTTACATATTTTACTTGTAAATGTTACAAGCATTGAAGGTCATCCATGTTATCTTCTAAGACTGTTATCATTTGTCACTTGACTTCACTTGCTGAAAATATGATTTAGTACTTTTAGTTGCAAAGGCATAATCAATGATTTGTTCTGCATGTGATTTTGATTCTTTCACTTATTTGCCTTGCTGTCTTTGCCAAGGCAAATGTTGCATTGATCTCATGAAATTTTACTCCACCTATGACAACTTGACCTCATTCTTTCCGGCCTTGCACAAACTTTTTAAAGTGTAGAAACCATTGCTACAAATATCAACATCTATGAGTTTAGTTCCCCTGAACCTTGTCTATGCTTTAGATGGACTGAATGTTAATAACTTAGAGAATAGAGGAGATCCTCAGTTGTTGTGTTTCACTAATGAACTTTGTTGGCTCATTTTTGTTGCAAGTAATCTAATGCTCTTGCAAGATACTAAGAGATGATTATGCTGAAAGCCTGAAAGATGTGGTTATGAAGCTGCTGCTTTCTGCAGCAGTGTGAACTTCCTGCCCAGCACTTTTCTTTTCCTTTTTTTTAAAAGTTAGGTTGCCTGGTCGAGATAAGATGACCGAGCTGTTATGCTGCTAGACAAAAGGGCCTGGTTGCATGGTAGCACTTCTCTCTCTTTCCCTCTCCTATGCCCCTCCCTGGATGTGTGTATATGAGGGTGGGTTTCCTGGTGCCATATAATCGGAAAGCTTCCTGTGACAAGTTTCTTGATTCTTGGATCAGGATCAGCTGATCTAATCCAATGACTAACAAATTGAATTTATTTGTAAATTTTGGATGTTGAAGCACCTTTGGTGCTACAAAATTCATGGGAGGGTTGTGGTGAGAAAGGAAAGCAAGTGGACCCTGTCTACAAACCACCCCGCCCCTTAAAAAAAAAAAACGGATATGCCGTTTGATCAACGCTGGGCCATTGATAAAATGGCCCAGCCACGTGCTGGGCATGAATTCTGCCTACTGTGGGTGGAGTTGTTGCGGAGCCAGTGGGGAGTGCTGTCTCCACGGGAATGCCCAGGACCACCCTGTGTGCATGACAATTCTGACCCGGGTAAGTGCAAATGTTGGTGCTAAAATGGTAAAAAAAGGTATACTTTCCTTTGGTCATCATTACCTTCATTTTTTTTTTACCATTTTACTTTCCAAACACACCCTGTAAATAGACATAATTACCCATCACAAGCACACCTTCCCTTGAATTGTTACAAAGACTAGTCTACGTGTATTTGACTGTGAATTGTCAAAAATAACACTTGCACCTTCACGTAGAACCCTTTTTGTCATTCCCAAGGGGTAAAATGGTGACAAGTGAAGGTGGTGCATCTAAGAACACACCCTAAGAGTGCGTCTAAGTTAGGGGCACTCCACGGTGTGTTTGATCTGCCTCCTATATTGATGTGTATATGTGTATACTACAATTCTATAATTCTCATACCTAGTACTTAACTGTTTCATTCTTTAACCCTGAGCCAGTTAACGTGAATCCAGGCCCTGTAATCGAGTTACTATTCCATGTTGTCTTGTAGGTTGAAGCAACAATTGAGCACATTTGTCGCCATGAGGGGGATGGAGCAATCCTTGTATTCCTTACTGGTTGGGAAGAAATATCAAAGTTGCTTGAAAAAATAAAAGGAAATACTCTTCTTGGAAATTCAAGCAAATACCTTGTTCTACCGTTGCATGGTTCAATGCCTACAGTCAATCAGCGGGAAATTTTTGATAGGCCACCAAGTAATATGAGGTGCATCTTTTTCATTTCAAACTTTTTAATACATGTAATTTGTCCACCTTGTTCAGCTGATCTGATTGATTATGTCAAGTTTAATCCAACTATTTTGTATGTGAACTGTTTAACCAGAATGCTATGTCTGTTCTGGTCTTTCTCTAAGCTGCTGGAGTTCTGGATACAAAGGAATATGATTCTTTCCAAGTCACTATCTGAGTTGGGAGAACAGGTTATCTTTTCCCGTCAGGGGGCTTGGGCAATGTTTATCCCATTTTCCTTCAAACTTAATTCGATAAAAAAATGTGCAACCAGATTCTATCATATTCCTTCAAACTTAATTCGATAAAAAAATGTGCAACAGATTCTATCTTAGAAATTGAAATGTTTGCATGATGCAAGTTTTGAAACAGTCAGTAATCGTGTGTCTATTCATCCATATTTTTGGCTGCCCAATATGATCCAAGGGGCTCTAGACCCAAAAAAAGAAGAAAAAGAAGAAAAAGAAGAAAAAATATATGCTATTGATCATTGAGGCAGTCTGTTTTGCTTACCAGTCAGTCGTTTCTGCAACATCCAAGGCCAACATCCTTCTTCAGTTTTATGTCCATTATACTAAATTAGCAAGACAACTCGAGACGTAAATAGGAATAAAGCAGGTGAGAAGAGAGTGTAATAAAAGCTGAACATAGATGAAGCAAAGTTTTGATTAAGAATTGGAGAAAGAGAGGAGTGTGTAAAGGGTAGAGAGAGGAGAAAGTGAAACTTTCATGATTCCTTGACCAATCTCTCACCTTTACATTGCATGTTAATGGCATGGTAATTATGTATCCATACATGTCAATGGTGGGGCAAAGATGATTGGAGTTGGATTCCACTATATAAGTCTAGTATACATCTGTTATTTGTCCAATCTTTTTATCTGTTAAATGTCACGAGATGTTTTTTTTGAAAGTGACTAGAGCCACAATTCATTGAAACTGAAAGAAGAAGGAAACAAAAAAGTGGCAAAAGCCAGAGAAAAGAAAATACAGTCCCCCATGAAGGAGGTCAACCCAGAAAACCCATGGAAGGGAGCCCTATTTTATCTTATGAATAAAATAAAAGGCACACAGTACAAAGGAACAAAATCAAAGAAGAAGCAACTTCCAATTCCCTGGAGAGTTAAGAAGGGAGGAATCCTCAAGATTGTTGAGGACACCCGCCGCTTTCCCCCATTCAAGATATCATATGCACTGTTGAAATTCTGCTTGAACCTTCTAGAGTTTCTCTCAGTCCACACTGCCCACAGTAAAGCTGGCAGGAACAATAACTAGATGTGATGCTCTGTTGGCTAAGGACAGTTGTTTCTCCACCGTTCCATCAATCTAAACACATTTTGATGATTCTTCCGCTGAAATTTAGAAGTTATCAAAGAGATATCCACTGTACATTAATAATCCCACACTTCGGGAACAAGTGATCAACCTCCTCTTCAAATAATCCACAAAAGATACAAGTGGAATTCTGTGTACCAAAAAATTTTCTGATCCTGTCCAAAGTAGGAAGTCTTCCCAAAGCCATCTTCCAGAGGAAAGTTCTTCTACCATACAATCTGTTTCCATGATACTTCAATAGGTCCATCATTAATCACCTTAGTCAAGGCATTAACTGAGAAAACACCTTTATTGCTCCAGGTCCACGTTCTACTGTCTTCCTGATCATAATAAAGATTTGATCCCATGAACAATTCTTAGAACAAACAACAATTGCTGCAGTTCCACTTCTACAGGATCTAGGGCTGTCAACGGAAACCCGATTATCCGATTTTTCGATCCGTTACTGAAAAAAGATATCCGTTTCCGATAAAAAATATCCGTCCGATAGCTATTAGAATCGGAATCGGATATTTCCGATAAGCTATCGGAATTGGAAACAGAAACCCCTGTTTCCGTATCCGCTTTCCGATTTTCGATTCCGATTGTTATTAAATTTATTATTAAGAATAATATTAACCTTAGTATTATTTTAATCTTATTAATCATTATCTAATATAATTAATCATTATCTAATATACTAAGACGTAATGGTTATATTTAGGTTTCATTTTATATGTTTTAAACAAATAAATCAAGAAATCAGTAATTTTCAATAATTATCGGAAATAATATCCAATTCCGATATCGGAATCGGAAACAAATCGGAAACGGAAAATAGACTTTCCGATTTTATTGGAAACGGAAACGGATAATGCACTTTCCGATCTTATCAGAATCGGAAACGGAAACAGGTTATTCTTATCGGAATCGGAAAACAGAAACACCTGTTTCCGTATCCGTATCCTACCCTTTATACAGCCCTAATAGGATCCCTTCTTAGTCTGATATTCCAATGGCTGTTATCATTCGAAAATATCTGGCTGATAGAACATCCTTTATCTTCAGCAATAGAATACAGATTATCAAATTGAGTAGCAAAAGGGTCCTCAGTCAACCATTTATCCTCTCAGAATCTGATCACATTCCCATTACCTACTGGAAATCTAAATAGTTGAACCGACAAGTTCTTCTATTTTGCAGATATTCCTCTATATAGGTGACATGCAAGTAGATCTGGTTGGTGTAAGAGTCCATCTTGAAGAGTTAGGGTAATATTTTTCCCTAATGATTTGGACCCAAATTGCATCCCCTTCCTCTCCCATCCTCCAAACCCACTTGGCCAGTGAAGCTTGATTGAAAAGAGCTATTTTAATGAAACCAACACCACCTTGCTCTTTGCTTTTACATAAATAATCCTAAGCCGCTAAATGAAGACCTCTCCTTTCCCTTTTCCCTCCTCCTTTTAGAAGGAAGTTCTCATAGATTCAATGATTCTTTCAACCCTCTAGGGATCTTAAAATGGACAGATGGTACGTACCCAAAAAGGACAGAACTAGTTTAGATAAGATCCATTTTCCTCCATCAGGAAGAAACTTATCTTTCCACCCTTCTAATTTCTGTGCAAACTTCTCAGTAAGCTCATCCCAATCCCTAACCCTACATTGTAAATTAGTCAGTGGCAATCCCACATATTTTATAGGGAATTGCGAGTTCTTATGGTTCCAATAGGATGCTATCTCCTTTGCCCTGTCTTGATCCAAATTAATTCCTACCACTTTTGATTTGTCAAAGTTGATTGAGAGGCCTATGATTGCCTCAACTAATGATAGCAGCCTCCTTGTATTGCATAGAATGTGCTCCTGGCCTAAAGAGAACATTAATGTATCATCAACAATTTGTAAGTGTAATAGTGTGAGACTTGATTTTTGATCTTTCCTTTTGAAAAAGATTTAAAAAAAAATGATTTTCAAAAGAATCTCTTTTTTATGTTAAGTGTAGACTTTGAGAACTTAGGATTAGCCCTCAGGGAGTCTAGGATTTTGGATCAAACAAGTGGATCCGTAAATTTGACCTCTCTCCATTGACCTCGATCAATGTTAATTACGCCAATCACCAATTAGCAATCCTTGATTAACCGTCTGTTGATGTCTTTGAAATAAAGTACACGACAAGAAAGCTAGACATTGCATCACACACAATAAAGGAAATGATATTTGCGATGGACGCACTGTTCATCGTCTTCCTCCTGCAGTTGGGGTGGCACTGTTCAAGACTCATGATGGCGATCAAGGGGCTTCTCTTCCGTCGCAGAAGGGCTTTCGGGGAGGCTTCTCAAGATGGTTGCAAGGCTCCTGACACTTTCTGTCCTCTTGAAGAGGAACTGAGGAGTTCTGTTAGGTCTCCGGTTCCTTCAAGGCTTAGAGCTAATTCAGCTGCCCATCTGAAGTTGAAGGATTCCGCCTCTGAGGAGGTTGTAATCGTGGAGAAGCCGCATCAGTCTACAGAGGAAGAACTAGAGGGTCTTGATTTTGTCCTGGAACCCGAGGCACTGGCGGTCCAATTGCCAGGGAACATAGATTGTGCTCCGGGGAGCTCCGGAGAGGATGAGTCCAAAGCCATTGTGCCCTATTCTTTCTAGCTCTATTGTGGGGTATGAACACTGGGTGAAGGACATTATGGATTTTGGAAGGAAAATTGGTGTCTCCTTTCAAGGCAAAGAAGATGTTGTAATTAGCTTCATTAAGAGACTTAGACGATCAGAGGCTTTGCAGTGTTCTTTAAAGAGAAAAGGGGTTGGGGGGGTGTGAAAATAGGCAAGAGGGAAGTCAACTTCATTAACCAAAATGAAATTGTAGACTCTCTAAGACTTAAGAAACAGGGGGGCATGAAATCTTTATGATGCTTTTATGTTCTTAGAATATTAGAGGTCTTAATAGGGATATGAAGAGAAGGGCGGTGAGTGGTCTAGTCAGGAATCATAGGCTGGAATGTGTATGTTTGCAAGAGACCAAAATGGAAGATGTGGATGGACAGATTATTGAGCAACTTGGAGGTTCTTTGTTAACAGAATGGGCTACATTTCCTGCACAAGGAACAAGCGGGGGGCATCTTATCATCTGGAATGGCAGCATATTTAAAGGGAGAATTTGTGATATGGGTATTTCCGGTATTTCAAAGATTTTTACTGCAGTGGCTGTTACAGAGTCTTGGGTTGTCACCTCAGTTTATGGTCTTCATTCTCAACAGGCAAGGGCAGATTTTTGGCAGGAGCTGGATAGGTTAGCTTTGCTATTTCAAGGAATGTGGTGTATACTTGGAGACTTTAATTGTGTTAGATATCCATGGGAGAGAACCGGCTGTCAGACATGGAATTCAAATATGGAGAGATTTGGAGTTTGGATATCTAATTGTGGATTGGTGGACCTAGAAATTCCTAATAGGAAATTTACTTGGTTTAGTAATGGTACTCAATCAAGGCTGGATAGGGTGTTGGTTTCAGCCCATTGGATCAATAAGTTTTCTGTTTCTCATGTTATAGGTTTGAATAGGATGGTTTCATATCATATTCCTTTATTACTGAGTACTAGGGAAGAGCAAGGAAGCCTAGAATTTTCAGGCGTGAGTTAGCTTGGCATACACATGAGGAGTTTAAGGGGCTGGTTCCTCAGTGCTGGAAGGAGGAGGAATCCTCTCATCAGGCGGCTGTTACATTTTCTAATAAGTTGAATAGGGTGAAGTCAGGTATTAAAATATGGAGTGCAGTGACTTTTGGTGCAGCTTCTTCTACTAGGCAGCAGATTATTCAGAAAATAGATGGGCTAGAAGTGAGAGCTGATGCGGTTGGCTTGTCTGAGGAGGAGAACAAGGAGCTGGCTGAACAGGAAAATGAATATAATATGTGGTTGTTAAGAGAAGAGATAAAATGGAAACAGAGGTCGAAAGAGCTTTGGCTGAGAGAGGGGGACAAGAATACAAGATTTTTCCATGCAACTACAAGTGCTAAGAGACTATGAAAACCTTTGTTTCCTTTTATGAGAAATTGTTTAAGGAAGATGAATGGTGGAGACTTCATCTTCAGGATGGGGTTTTACCAAGAATTAAAGAGAGTCAGGCTAATGAGCTGTGTGTTCCCTTCATAGAGGAGGAAGTCAAATCAGCAGTTTTTAGTATGAAAGGTAATAAATCACCAGGCCCGGATAGTTTTTCTATAGGTTTTTATCAGTATTTCTGGGATACTATTAAAGAAGATCTGATGAAGGTGATGAGGGAGTTCCAAGAAAGGCCGCTGAGCATCAGAAGATTTAATTCTACTTTTATTGTTCTAATTCCAAAACGGGAAGGGGCTGACACTGTGTTTGATTTTAGGCCTATCAGTCTCTTGAATGACTACTATAAGATTATTACCAAGGTTTTAGCTAATCGGCTGAAGCATGTGCTGAAGGAGGTGATTAGTTCAAATCAGGCAGCATTCCTTAAGGGGAGATACATTTTGGACATTTTTTTGTCAGCCCATGAAGTCATTGTCTCTCAGAAAAGTACTAGAAAGGAGGGAGTGCTAGTTAAATTGGATTTTGAGAAAACTTATGATCGAGTAAGGTGGTTGTGTATTAAAAAAACTCTTGGAGCCATGGATTTCAATCATAAATGGATTGGTTGGATCATGAGCTGCATATCCACTGCTAAATTTTCTATTCTGCTTAATGGTGAACCCTGTGGTTATTTTTAAAGTTCGAGGGGGCTGAGGCAAGGAGATCTTATGTCACCACTGATTTTTATTTTAGTTGGACATATTTTAAGTACCCTTTGGGATAGGGCGGCAGCACAAGGGTTGGTTGATGGATTTTTTGTGGGGAGAGATGGGTTTTTGTTGTCACATCTTCAGTTTGCAGATTATACACTGCTGTTCTCTTCTGGAAATGATGATGTGCTTACAAATATGAAGAGGTTACTGACTTTAACCGAAGCCATTATAGGGTTGGCCATCAATTTTCGGAAATATGAGGTGGTAGGAATTAATTTGGGCTAGGAGAGAGTTCATGAAATTACATAAACTTTTACATGTAAGGCATCCTCTTTCCCAATTTCTTATCTGGGTCTCCCTCTTTCTGATGTTCAATGCAAAGTCAAAGATTGGGATGAACTTATTAAAAGGTTTGAATAGAGATTGGAAGGATGGAAAGCCAGGTTCTTATTAGCTGGAGGTAGATGGGTGTTATCTAAATCAGTCATTTCGTCTCTGGCAACATATTATCTTTCTATATTCAAAATTCTGAAAAAGGTGGAAAGAATAATTGAATATAAGAGAAGCCTATTTTTCTGGGAAGGGGGGAAGAGAGATTCAAGAACTTTGCACCTAATAGCATGGGACAGGGTTTGCAGGAGAAAGGATCAAGGAGGGGCTGGTTTGGTGAAGGTAGGTACCTTTAATCAAGCTTTATTGTCCGAGTAGATTTGGAGAATGGGACATGAGGAAGATGCTTTGTGGATCAAAATCATTAGGGGGAAATATTATGGTACATCTAGATGGAATTTGCATCCAACCTCTTTATCTAATATGTCCCAAATATGGGGGAATATTAATAAGATGGTTGATTTTATTGCTCCTCCGATTTCTTATCAAGTGAGTAATGGGTGTTCAGTCAAATTTTGGGAAGACATGTGGGCATCTTACCAGCCTTTGGTAGTGGAATTCACAAATTTGTATCAAATTTCAGAAGACAAAAAGAAATCTGTGTCTGAGTTGTACTCATATGGGCAGTCTAGTCCATGGAAATTGACATTTAGAAGAGACTTAACAGCTCAGGAACTTCAACGATTGATGGCTGTTTTGAACATCATTCAGAAATTTGGGCTTCAGAGAAACTGTGACAACAAAAGGCTATGGGTTTGGAATTCTAAAGGTATTTTTTCTGTTAATGTTTTGTTAAGAGTGATTAATGACAGTGGAATTAGAGTGCCCTGGAGGCTTACAGTTTAGTCTAAGCTTTTACCTTGCAAGATCAATCTTTTCCTTTGGAAGATGGCTTTGGGGAGGCTACCCACGGTGGATAGACTCAGAAGGTTTTTTCCTGTGCAGAAGCTCACATGTATTTTATGTGGAAGATTTGATGAGGAAGCTGATCATCTGTTTTTGTCATTGTGGAATTGTCAATGCTTGGTGGTTGTCCTGCTGCAGGTGCCTTAATATCACTTGGGAGGAACCTGCCTCTGTGCATCACATGTTGGATGGGTGGGCTAAGTTATGTCTTACCCCATCTGAGAGGGAACTATGGTCTATAATTCTTCCAGCATTTCTGTGGGGAGTTTGGACTGAAAGGAATTATAGAAGGTTCAGAAATGAGTTTAATAACTTCTACAACATCATAAGCGGGGTTATTAAATGGGTTTCTGAATGGGGAAAAGCTGCAAGGGTAGTAGTGGATCTGAAATCCTCTCCTCTTATGTCTAATTTGCAGCAGTGGTTGAGGATGAAATGGCTGATTTTGTAATCTTGTTATCTACTTTGTTTTAATATCTTACCACCTTGATAAGATATCTTGGGGGGAGTTTCCTTGGAGTGGGTTTTTTTTTTCTCAAGTTTGTAAGGGGATTGTGTGTGATTTGAGAGTTTGCTTCGCGCTCTGATGTACTGCTTGTATTTATTTTCAATGAATTTGTGGCCTAATTGGTCACCTTCCAAAAAACGAAACGATGTTTGCTTTAGACATTTACATGGAATCTGTGAGCTTAGTGTCCATGTTTTAGAATTCCTTTAGAAATCTTAAAGGATACTTTAAAGGACACTTAAAGGACTTTAGACTCGTATGAAGGCATGTGAGCCTACGAACTTTAAAAGTTAAGAGAATATGTTTTTAAGAAAAAAATCCTCATTAAAAATCCTTAAAGGACATTAAAGAATTTGAGAGTCTCCTTTAGGCATCCTTTTAGAAATCCTTAAGAAATCAGTAGAATTAGATGGATTTTGGTAGCATCTTCTCTTTCCTTTTGATCTTTTTTTAGGGATTTGCAAGGAAAAGACTTAGTTAATAGGGCATAATGACCACCACATAACTAAGAATATCATTTTAAAACTTAACGGTCCTCCAACCAATATGAAGAAACCAAAACAACTTTATCGGCCACTCAATCAATATGAATGGACTGAAACTAACTTATTTTGATTTTTAAATTAAACACATTTAACTTGGTCAACACATCCACCATTTAAACAAATGAAATTAAATATGCATCAACTACATGCAAAATTTTATTTAAGTCCACTTTGTGTACACATTAAATTACATCAATTTTGATCATTCCACCAATAAGAATGAACCATTAAAAATTACTATGATCACCCTACTAATAAGAGTGAACCACAAACTTAATGGCCGTTCTACCAATAGGGATGACCCATTAAAATGACTTTTAGTCACTCTACTAATAAGAGTGAACCACAAACTTAATGGCCATTCCACGAATAGGAATGAACCAAGAAAATAACTTTGGTCATTCTATCAATAAAAGTGAACTCCAAACTTAATGGTCATTTTAGTCACTCTACCAATACGAGTGAAACACAAACTTAATGGCCATTCTACTAATATGAATGAACCAAGAAAATGACTTTGGTCATTCTATCAATAAGAGTGAACCACAAACTTAATGGCCATTACACCAATAAGAATGAACTACCATTTTATTAAACTTATAGCCATTCTAACAATGAAAATGGACTAGCCTTTTGTAGGGTGAGAGAAGAGGAAGAGGTGTGAGAAAGAGAGAGGAGAGTGGGGTGTGGAGGCACCCCCACCGGTGGGGGGGTGGGGTGGGGGGGTGGGGGGTATCGGTGTGTGTGTGTGTGTGTCTCTCTCTCTCTCTCTCTCTTCTTCTTTGCCCCCTTCTTTTTCTCTTTTTTATTTACATGTCCCCCCCTCTCTCTTCTTTTTTCCTTCATAAAAAATTGTTCAACAGATGGCTACAAACAATTTCTTCCAATGCAAAAGCCATTCGCCATCCCTTTAGTTGTTGCTTTATCCCCCAATGCACTCATGATCTGACCCATCATAAGGAAAACGAGAGGAAAAATAGGATCTCCTTGTCTCAACCCTCTCGAACTAGCAAAGAAACCACGTGGCTCCCATTCAAGAGAATATAGATCCTGGAAGTAGAAATGCAGCTCATAACCCACTGGATCCATTTTTCCCTGAAGCCTATACTTTGGAAAGTTCTTCGGATGCATAACCAAACTCTATCGTAGGTCTTTTCAAAATCTAATTTTAAGCCCACCCCCTCCTTACTACATTTTTGGGAATGAATAGCTTCATGGGCTACAAGGAAATTATCCAAAATGAATATGTCCTTTAAGAAAGCTGATTGATTTTTGCTAATCACCTCCATCAAAACCTTCCTCAACTTATTGGCCATTACTTTGGTAACAATTTTGTAACAACCATTAAAGAGACCAATAGGTCTGAAATCTGACACACTCCCTGATCCTTCCTTCTTTGGAATAAGAACTATATATAAGTGGAATTGAAACTTCTTGTGCTATGGGGTCGATGTTGAAATTCTTTCATAACATTCACAAGGTCATCTTTGATGATATTCTAGAAAAATTGATAGAATCCCATTGAGCAACCACATGGTCCCTGGGATTTATTTGTATTCATAAAGGAAAACCTCTTTTCTTACTTCATCTTCTTGGAAAGGAGTACACAATTCTTCAGCTTGACTTTCATCAAGCTTGGGGAGAACTCCATCCTCCACATGAAGCCTTGCTCATTTTCTGAAAGAGCTCCATAAAATGTGAAATAAATGCATCTTTAATTTCCTTCTTATTGTCAAATGTCAATCAGCTGATTCTGAATCTTCACATGTTCAATTTTGAAGGACATTTTTTTTGGTATTAGACATCATCATCATCATCATCATCATCAAAGTCTTATCTCATCTATTTGGGGTCGGCTACATGAACACTATCCCGCCATCTTAATCTATCAAATGTCAAACTTGAGGTAACACATAGTAATGTCACGTCCTTTCTAACTACTTCTAACTATCCTATCTTAGTAGGTCTTCCTCGATGTCTTCTACCCTTCTCCACTCTAATTCTATTACACCTCTTAATTGGTGCTAAATTTGGACGACGATGTATATGACCAAACGACCGTAACCTATTCTCCCTAAGCTTAATGTCAATCGGAGCTACACATAAAAATTCTTACGTATACCTAATTTTATCTTTTCTAGTTTTATATCCTCATCTCAGCAACACATAATTTTTACACATGATCCATTATTGCAGTCTAATACTAGGAACCATATAACATAGTAGGTCTCGCAGCTGTCCTATAAAACTTACCTTCGAGCATTAAGGGGACCCGTTGAACACAAAGGATTCCAGAAGCACTTCTCCACTTCAACTAACCTATCTTAACTCTATGAGTGATATCTTCTTCGATCTCTCTATTATCTTGAATAATATATCTTAAATATCGAAAGTTGTTACTTTTAGGAATAACTTGACTTTCGATAGTGACTAAATCTACTTGATCAACATTTCTATTACTGAAATTACATTTCATGTATTATGTCTTAGTTCGACTAATCCTAAAGTTTTTGGATTCCAAAGTAGATCTCTATTGTTCTAATTTATCATTCAAATTCTTAATATCCTCATTAATCAGAATAATATCATCTGCAAATTACATATACCGAGAGATGTCGTCATGTAAGTATTTATTAACTTTATCCATAACTAAAGTAAAGAGATAAAGACTTAAAGTTGGTAAGGACTAAAAGTTGACTCTTGATGTAGTCCAATAGTAACATGGAACTCAGACGTCTCTCCGACAGTAGACCTTACGCTAGTATAAGCCTTCTCATACATATTTCTAATCATATAGATATAACCTTTCGATATTCCTTTCTTCTCTAAAGTCTACCAAATTAGCTAACTAGGTACACGATCGCAAGTTTTATCTAAATCAGTGAAATTATATATAAATCTTTCATCATCTCTCTATATTTCTCCATCAATTGTCTCAACAAGAAAATAGCTTTTGTAGTAGATCTACTGGGCGTGAACTTAAATTGATTTTCTGAAACACTAGTAACACGTTTGAGACGTTTCTCTACTACTTTCTCCCAAAGTTTCATAGTGTGACTCATAAGTTTAATTCCACGATAATTATTGCAATTTTGAATATTCCCTTTAATTTTAAAGAAGGGAACTACAATATTTTTTCTGCAATCATCCAACATTCTCCTTTCTTTTCAAAATCTTATTGAAAAGTCCAGTTAGCTACTTAATACCTTTGTTACCTACACTTTTTTCAAACTTTGATAGGTATCCCATATAGTCCAAGGACTTACCCACTCTCATCCTTTTAAGAACATCTTCAACTTCTGAAGATCTAATCTATTGGATGCAATGATAATTAATTTGTTCATTGGAATCATTAGTTTCTTCACAAGGATAGCTTCTGAATTGATCTCCATTTGATAATTTCTCAAAATGAGCACTCCATTTCTCCATAATCTCATAATCCTTTATTAGAATTTTATCATCCTTGCTCTTAATACATCTAATATGATTAAAATCTTTACTCATTTTGTCTCTTAGTTTTGCAAGTCTAAATATATCTTTTTTACCTTCTCAAGTTCCCAACTTATGATATAATTTCTCAAAAGCCTTAAATTTAGTTTCTGTTGAGCATGTTATTTAATATAGTCCTACCCCCATTAAATAAAAAAAAAGAGAGAAAAAAAGAAAACCCCCAAACGGGTGGGGGCCTTCCCCCCATTAAGTAAAAGAATCCCTCCCAACCGGTGGGGGGTTCTCATTCCATTTAATGCATAAGGAGGAAGGAAGGCTTCACTTCCTTCCATTAAATACAGAAAAAAAGGGGATAGAGGGGGAGGGAGTTAATGGCCTTTGATTATGGGGTTTAAATGTCCATTTGAGACTCCCCATGTTAGTGAAACCTCTACTAAAATGGTATTTAATGACCAATCATTGGCCTAATTAATGGGAGTATATTTCTCATATGTTTAAAAGAAAGAAAAATAGAGAGTTAAATGAGGTCCTCCTCATTTATTGCAAAAGAAGAGGGAGAAGAAAATAAAAGGGGGGAGGGGCCACCGGTTTTTCTCAACCGGTGGCACCGCCCACCGGTTTCTCAACCAATGGGGGACCCCCCACCGGTGGGGGTGACCACTGGGACTTCCCCCCTCTCTCTAGCTCCTCTCACTCTCTCTCTCAAATACTTCTACGGTGGCACCCCTATCGGATATATTTTTACGGTGGCACCCCCTACCGGGTAAGGCCCCCGAGGCCTATAAAAACCCCCCAAGGGGAAGGTGAAAGACCATGCTCATTTGGTCCAAAATTCCTAAGGGGAAATTATGTCATTTTGAAGACACGAACTTGGTGCTCTGCACAAGTTCAACGTGCACCAGGAGGAGAAGTCTCTTTTGGATTTCCTTTTAAGTTATCTTAAGGGGATACTTTGCCAAAATTTTGTTGTAAATCTGGCATTTTATAAGTCGTTACTCTGTCGAGTTTTTAATGAAATAAAATATTGCCTATGTTGCTTTTGTACTTAATGTATGTCTGTATATTTTTTGTGTGTGTGAGCTTAATCTCATATTTAATTAATCATGCATGTATGTAATTAGCTATACTTAATTAATCATATGTTTAATTAATTGTATACCTAATGACATAAATACCCTTGGCCTCTCCCCTAAATCAAACTAAGTCTTAAAACATACCTAAAGCCTAATTAATAAAATATAAACATACTCTCATAAACTAACACTGTAACATATACTTAACATGTTTAAAACACATGAACATCTTTATACTCCTTTAATAACTCATCTAATTACAAAATTGATCTTAAATGACTAAAATGCCCCTCAACCTGTAAAAATCAGACAAAAATCCTAAAAAATATAAAAAGCTCCCAGCATGTCTTAAATACCCCCAAAACCTTAAAAATGACCTTAATACCCTAGAACCTTGGAAATGACCAAAATACCCTTCTCATGATAAAAATCTGTAAAAATCACAGAAAAATTCTAAAAAAAGCAAAATTACCAAAATATGCTTAAGATATCAAAAATTATTAAAAGTTCTAAAAAATCATAAAAAATGTCAAATCACTTAAAATATGGTAAATACCCATGAAACCCATATTAACCTAATATTACCAAAATACTCCTACAACCCAAACACACTTAAAATAACTCTAAAATACCTCCTAAGGTTTTGAAACCTTCCTAAATCATTAAAACTCACCTCACACACTAAAGTAACCATAATACCCATATGTCTTCTAACTTGGCATAATTATGAAAATATCCTTATGGATCTAAAATACTTAGAATCAATCTAGATAATTCGGAGCCAATGTAAAAGTTTTTTTAAAAGTCTCCCAAATCATCATAAACCCATCCTAAGTTTGGGCGAGGCCAAGAGCTTAACTTAAAACATATCTTCATATGCATGTGCTGCATGTAGTAGTAGTGTTGTATGTTACAAGGACATCAACGGATGGTTAATCAAAGGTTGTCGAGCGTTTGCTCAACGTAATTAACATCGACCGCGTTCAGTGGAGAGAGGTCATACTCATATCTTTGCCTGAACTAAAGTCTCGGACTCCCTGAAGACTAATCCCAAGCTCTCATAGTCCAAGAAACAAAATAAATAAAATCAACCTATATTTCTCCAAATAAAACACGTAATAAAACGAAATAAAATATTATAGGAGAGATCTATGTGTAGGTCCAAACAACTTCATTAACTATTTTCTTAGTATTTGTTCTTGTAATTTTGTAATCTTTTAATGTTTGATCATTTTTATTCTCTTGCCACGCTTTAAAGCATTCTCGCTTATTGTTAATGGACTTTGAATTTCAGTATTCCACCACCATGTCTCTTTTTTAAGAAATTTTTTACTTTTAGATTCACTTAAGATTTTTTTTTAGCTACTCTTTTTATACAATTAGCCATTCTATTCCATATTATGTTAATTTCTCCTTCAGAATCTCATATATTTTATTTGAATAGGTAACTTTTAAAGGCATCTAGATTTTCTTTTTTTAAGTTCCACTATTTAATTTTAGGGCAATTATTCACTATATCCTTTCTCTTCTACTTTTGAATATATGCATCCATCACTAAAATTTATGTTGAGGGGTTAGACTCTCCCCAGGTATAACTTTACAATCTTTACATAATGATCGATCAACTTTTTTTAATAAGAAAATAGTCGACTTGACTTTTATACGTTCCACTTTTTTAAGTTATTAAATATTCATCTCTATTTTTGAAATAAGTATTTGCAATTATTTGATCACATGCAATAGCAAAGTCAAGAATGACATCACCCATGTCATTTCTATCACCAAAACTAAAGCCTCCGTGAACCCCCTCGTAGTCACTATTATTCTACATGGCCATTTAAGTCTCCCCCAACAAAAGTCCTTTCACCATTAGGGATATCTTGGATTATCTTATCAAAATTCTCTCAGAATTCTTTCTTAACACTCTCTTCTAATCCTACTTAAAGTGCATAGGTACTAATTATATTTAAAACTTCTTCACCTACTACAAGTTTAACTAGTATGAGTCTGCCTTCCTTCTAACTTCTACAACTATCTTTTAACTCTACCTATGATAATGGCTACATCATTTTTATTATTACTTTTGCCAACATGCCAAAATTTGAAATCTTTAATTTCTTTCACTTTAGAACCTTTCCACCTATTTCTTGTAAACAAGTTATATTGACCCTCCTATTTCTCATAAGTTAAACTAACTCTAAACTTTTACCAGTTAAGGTTCCTATGTTCCATGTAACTAAATGAATTTTATTCTTATTCTTATTCTTATGAACTAACTTCTTTACTGGTGTTTGTCCAATACACAAGAACCCTTGCATATTTGTCACTGCAACCGAGCGCCATTATGGCGCGTTGCTTCTGGGGAATGCCCTAGCAACCTCTTGCTCACTTCTCATTACACCTGGGGACCGATGTAACGCGTCGTTTCCAAGGAACGTCCTAGCAACGCCTTGCTCACTTCTCATTACACCTAGGGGCCAATGTAACGCGTTGCTTCTGAGGAACGTCCTGTCACTTACACAAAATATTAGTTCAAGATTCATGATTGGGTTGTGACAAACTTTATTAAGTGTTGGTTGTCAACCTAACGCGCACCCTCCTTTCATCCGGGCTTTGGACCGGCCATGGCGGAGTTCTTTTTTTGGCATTAGACGCAGCATGAAAGTGCATACTTTATAGTACATCTATATGTGCACTGTGCAGGGTCTTCTTATATGAAAGTGGCACTAAGTTTGTATACAACTCCCATGATTGCTTTCCATTGTTAAATTTCATAGCTTCCAAGCTCACATTTTCTTCACCATGTGTTGTTCATTGTTTGTTGTACCTGGATGGCCTTCATCTTTGGGTTGTAAAAGTAGACAATTTCCAAGATTAATCACAGGATCTGATGTGCATGAGTCTAGGATCAATACCACTTTTTAATTAATTTTTTTGATCTCCATGTTCTTCTTCCCTGATTCATATCTGTTCTCTATCCTATCCCTAATAGAGGTATATATTTATTTATTTTTATTTTGGCTATCACGAATTCATGAAACTAGTGTTCTGAAGATTAACAATCCAATATTGTTTTGACATACCTGCAGGAAAATTGTGCTAGCAACAAATATTGCCGAGAGTAGTATTACTATAGATGATGTTGTCTATGTAATAGATTGTGGGAAGGCAAAGGAAACTAGTTATGATGCTCTAAATAAGCTTGCTTGTCTATTACCTTCATGGATATCAAAGGCTTCTGCGCATCAGGTGAATATGATCTACCATGGAATCTTGAAATCTTTGACCAATTCCCAGATTTTTGCTCATGTTGTCTTCTCGGGAATGCTTACAGAGACGAGGACGAGCAGGCCGTGTGCAACCTGGAGTTTGTTATAGGTTGTACCCTAGGATAATCCATGATGCAATGCCTCAGTATCAGTTACCTGAAATTCTCCGAACTCCATTACAAGAACTATGCCTTAATATCAAAAGTCTACAACTTGGAGCCATTGCCTCTTTCCTAGCAAAGACGCTTCAGCCACCTGATCCTCTCTCTGTCCGAAATGCTATTGAGCTTCTCAAGACAATAGGAGCCCTGGATGAACAAGAGGAACTCACACCACTTGGTATGCATGAGCAGAATATGAAAAGTTGAACTGGGGAAGGGGAGGGGGGTTGCAGAGAGGCGGCAGAGAAAGAGGGCACCTTTTTATTTTATTTTATTTTTCTGTTGGATACAAGTAAACAGAGTTCTTCTGTTCTTGTTCTGATTAATCATCCATTTATTGACAGGTCGTCACCTATGTACACTGCCACTGGACCCAAACATTGGGAAGATGCTCCTGATGGGTTCTGTCTTCCAGTGCCTAGATCCAGCACTAACAATTGCTGCTGCACTTGCACACCGTGACCCATTTGTCCTTCCAATAAACAGGAAAGAGGAAGCTGATGCTGCGAAACGTTCTTTTGCTGGTGATTCTTGCAGGTCATCCTCTGCTGCTGTTTGGTTCTTATTCTTCTTGCACAAGTGTGTACATTCCTTGGATAATGACCAATATACTTTGCACATCCTATGAGATAGTAAAGCACCTCATTGTGGTTTAAGCCTCCAAGGTGACAAAAAATGTGGGAAGTGATTTTGGTAACCTTTCTACAGTGATACTATATAGCCGAGACTATACTGTTATTTAAAGTGGTTCTTAATTAATAGTTATGTACTTGGTACTTTTCTTCAGTCGCATCCCTCAACTCCAAATATTGTTGGTTCACAAGAGAGCTTTCTACATCCCATGGGAAACACTGTTCTCGTCTGCATGGTAGCCAATTAGTGCTTTCTTTGTCCTACAACAAACTCTAGCAATAAATTCAAAATATTTCAGAATGCCCGAAGTCATCCACGCTTGTCTCTTGTGCTTTTCTGTCTGATTGAATAAACCTGGAAATATTGTATGCAGTGATCACATTGCTCTTCTCAAAGCTTTTGAAGCATGGAAAGATGCAAAACGAAGTGGAAGGGACCGTGCATTCTGTTGGGAGAATTTCTTGTCACCCATAACATTGCAAATGATGGAGGACATGAGAATGCAGTTTCTTGATCTCCTATCAGACATTGGCTTTGTCAACAAAAGTAAAGGCGCCAAGGTACAGTGTCTGGGTTTTAGTTTCAGTATTATGTTCATGCTCCCATTTTTCCTTGAATAAGGACCGTGTTTCCTTACCAGCATGGTTGACTCAGGCTGTCTTTGAAGTTGAAAACATGTTGTCGTCGATCTGTTATACCGTGTCTTGACAGGCATTCATCATAGATTTTCAGATTAATTCTTTATGGCCTCAAAGATTATATGGTAATCTTGCATTAAAGTTCAATATGTTATCTGGGTGTTTCACCTTTTGTTGAATGAGTAAGAGGGCAGTGAGAACTGAGAAGGTTTAAGTGAGGATGTTTTGATTTTTAGCATGAGTAATATTTCAGGCATAATTAGTCAGTTTCCAGACCTTGAAATCGAAGAACAGAATATTGATCTGTGTTAATCCTCCAGCATTATGGATGATGACATGTGACATGTTCAAGGGCCAAGGTCTTGGAGAATCTATTTACTTCTAGAACAACATTTTATGGTTTGAATACATTATTTAGAATATGGTATTTCATGCTGAATTATTTATTAATTTGTGATAAGAAGTTTTGCTCTATTACGTTTCCTTAAGCCCTCGCATAGTGATCGTGCTATTGACAGGCCTATAACCTCTATTCTGATGATTTGGAGATGGTATGTGCTATCCTATGTGCGGGGCTTTACCCTAATGTTATTCAGTGCAAAAGAAGGGGGAAAAGGACTGCATTTTACAGTAAAGATGTTGGGAAAGTGGATATTCATCCATCTTCTGTCAATGCTGGCGTCCACATGTTTCCTCTGCCTTACATGGTCTACAGCGAGAAGGTGAAAACCACAAGCATTTTTATCAGGGACTCGACTAATATATCAGATTATGCTTTGCTACTTTTTGGAGGAACTCTTCTGTCCAGCAAGTCTGGAGAGGGCATTGAGATGCTTGATGGCTATCTTCATTTCTCTGCATCAAAGAGTGTGTTGCAGCTAATCCAGGTATACGAGATTGCTTCTTTGCACATCATATATAGGAAAATAGACTCTCGGCTGCCCATTTTCCCATCGATTTTTTGTCAATTAACTTCTGCTTTTGTGGACCATGACTAGAAGAAAACGTTAGCTTGACACAGCACTGCACTCCAATTTGAGATTATGATGTTTGGTAGTTGTGCAAAGAAAATTCGAGCATATGCTTAAGCTGGCTGATGTGTCAGCAGCATCCATTTCCTAAACTTTCTGAAACTTTGTTTTAGACAATTGGATGAGCTTTCCATACATAAGCTTCCTTAGCTGAAATTTGCCAAATTACCAGTCCCTTTGGGGCAAGGAATTCCGGATCGGATCGGCCTCGGATCAGCCGATTCCAATCCAGATCGGGATCGGCCGATCCTGCCTTCCATGCTTTGGGGTCCACATAAAGATTGAAAAGCAGTTGGGTGGTTTTTCATTTCTAGGGTGAAATGTTGTGTAACCCTTTAGGGCCAATCTTTGTTGCAATGTTCCGTTGTTTAACTTATTTTGCTTTTTTCCCCTCTTTTAGAACTTGAGGACCGAACTTGACAAGCTTCTTCAGAGGAAAGTTGTGGAGCCAGAGCTTGACATTCCTGCAGAAGGCAAGGGTGTTGTTGCTGCCGCAGTTGAGTTGCTGCACAGTCAAAATATCCATTACTAGAATTCTCAGCTTATACGTCCAGAAGCCCCTTGTCAATTTCTCGGGAGAAAGAACCGAGTATATTTCTTATTGGACTGTCTATAGTGGACAGAGAACTAACCGGAGCAAGGGCTCTGCATGTCCACCGCTGGGCTACTGACTACAACAACAACAACATGAAAAAGCCTAATAATATTTTCTGTTTTTGAGGGTTAGGTGTACTGCATCATCATTCAGTGGATGCAGTAGTTTTTCCATTATTTAAGGTATAAATCACCCATGCGGTTTCAATTTGTTACAATTATTGTAGATATTGTACGTGTTTAACTTTAACCTGTCCAGATTCACATCGTCAAAAGTCCTTGTAGACACTGATAATAGTTGAAAGCCATTTAGTTTCTTCACAATCTCGGAACCGAAGAAAATTCTTGAAGGCTGCCTACAGTTTAAACTGCTGAAAGGAAGAATGCTCTGATCACTGCGCATGAAACGCATAGCGGCAAACCTGTTCCTCCTGTTCTCAACCTAATTGAGAAGTAGATGCACTACTCAGAATCCTCCATCTGAGCTTTTCTGCATTAGCGGGTATCTCCTTTATATTTCTTACTCTCGTCTCTCTTATGTTTCTTACTTTTCAAAGTCATGCGGGAATGAGGTGAGCATTTTAGATGGAACCTCGGGATATTTAAAAATGATTTGTTGTGGCGTTCTTTGAGAGTCTAAGAACACGAGCATGTTTGGTTAAACATTTGTTCGGAAATCACTTTGGTTTTCACTTCCAACATGAAAAATGCTATGTGGTGATAAATATTACTGATTTTGGACACTCACCTAGACTCTCATGCAACTTTATTGCTTTTGAATGTTTAGAAATTAGTCCCTACAATCTAGTTCTAATCTCATGTATTTATAGATTTTCACAGTTAAACATTTACTCGAAAGATAAGTTTTTGGTTATTTTCCAAAAAATTGAAAGATTTTTTTGTCTAATTTTTAAGGGTTCACATTACAGGAGATTATGAGAGGTTATAAATAGAGCAAATGATTGGAGGGGTCATCCTGGGGAGGTAATAGATACCGGGGCAATGACTAAAAATTCTTATGTTTTCTTCAATTAAAGAAGTTCAATTGGTTGGAATCATAATAATTTTAAGGCCCAACACTGTTCTCTTAAATTGAACAAAAACTTAAAGTCTAAAATCTTTTCAATTAAAAGCCATACCGCACATGCTATATTCGAATGTGTGGTGTTAAAGAAGGCACCATCTTAAGGAGTGTTTGGTTGTTGTATGGCAAGTACTAGTAGCAACTTTTGATATTGGCTATTAGCAAGAGGTGTTTACTTACATATCATTAACTTTAAGATTAATAATTAAAAGAGTTTATCACTATACTTCTATTGTAAAAGAAATTCAATTTACGTTTTGAGAGTACCAACTTTTAAGCGTCCTTCCCGTCTTCTTCCCTAGCCTAAGCACTTATTCTTTTTCCATTCGATTATCACCTTTCATGTTCCTCCTATAATAATCATAATAGTGATGTTTCAATTTTAAAATATCTATAAATTAAATTAAAGATTTTACGATGTCAAAACTAATTCCAACCACAAGGAATGAATAGGTGATGGTTTAACATGTTTTGATCTAAGGCTGTCAATGAATCGGGCTCAGACCAAACTCAGGGCCCGTTTGATATCTCTTAATGGGCCACTTGAGTCTGAGGTGCTCAGACATCTCATTTTTCAGACTGTTTGTGAATCAGTATCTAACCTAGAGTCTTATATCTGAAATCCATCTTAGCTGATAAGTTAGCAGGGTGCCACTTTTTATTTTTCGGAGGAGAAAATTTCGCGACGAAATGCTCGCCCCCCTCGCCCTTGCTCCTCTCCCGACGAAACCCTCCCCCCCCCCCCCACTTGCACGACAGGCACCGCCAAGGACCTCGCCTCGTCTCCTCCACTCTCCTCCGTGCTCGCGCGGCATCTCCCTGCTCTAAGTGTGCGCCCTGCTCAGCACGCAAGTTGACGAGCGATGGAGAGTGCCTTGCTCACCCTCGACTCTCACCATGAATGGTGCTTCCGCAGAGGCAGAGAACAACGGTGCTGCTCCAAAGGTAGGTGAAGCGATTGCAGAGGTAGGAGATGACGGTGTCGCTGTTGGAATAAAAGGCACTGTCGAATCTGTAGCTGCTACAGCCAGGAAGCACCAGCATGAGCACCGGTGAAGATCCTCCACCACTGAACGGAGATGGGCAGCAAGAAGATAATTGTACCGATGAAGATCCCACTTATGATTCCATTACTTGTCAAGGATTTATTATTCAAAGTTTCTTGATTTGTTACCCGAACTCTGTATTTTTCAACACAAATATCTGGATTTCTCATGTGGTATTCTCTATACCCTTTTCTCTCTTGCTTCTTGACGAATGTTGACAGAAGTTTTTACTAATTGTTGGATTTTCTTTTTGCTGATTTGATCGCAATTTAAGCATTTTGCCCTCTTTCTTGTTATGCTCTCTTTATCATTAACTTATTTTAATTATATAATATATTTTTTTCAGCAACTATTATTAAATATATCTGGATGGATAGTGGAGAAATAGCTTGCAATGAGATGTCCTTTCAGCTTGTTTTCAAACATAGAATTTCATAAAGATCTTAATTATTTCAGCACTTTTCTTTTTTGGCAACAAGTTGAGACATTAGACATGAATAATACATTTCAGATGTTTGAATTAAGTGTTATCAAACGCCACATCAGTCCAAGTTTGAGCCTCTCCTTCCAAGGCCTGTAAATCAGCTTGGCCTAACCCAGTCTTAGAAGGGGCTGAGTTGGACCCAACCAATTTTTTTTCTAATTTTTAAGGGTTAAAACAACATGAGACTGTGCATAAATACGGCAAAGGCTTGGAGGGATCCATCCTGGCGCAGTAATAGATACTGGGGAAGTAACTAAAAATTCTTATGGCTTTTTTTTTCTTCAATTAATGAAGTTCAATTTGTTGGAATCAAAATAGCATATACATGATCTGAAGGCCTAAGATTCTTCTCTTAACGTAATGGAACAAAAGCTCAAAGTCTTTTCAGTTAACAGCCATCTTAAGGAGCTTGGGTGGTAATAAGTAGCAACCTTTGACATTGGGGTGGTAGTATGTGGCAACTTTTTATATTGGCTATTAAAAATAGGTGTTTAGTTATATATTGTTAATTTTAAGATTAGTAATTAAAAGAGTTTATCATGATACTTCTATTGTAAAAGCAATTCGGTTTACGTTTTGAGAGTTCCAATTTTCAAGAATCATTTCCCTCTCCTTTCTTCACGTCGCACTCATTCTTTTCCCTTCGATTATGACCTTTCATGTTCCTCCCACAATAATCATAATACTAATAAGTTTAAAAGTTAAAATATCTATATATTAAATTAATATTTTACAATGTCAAAACTAGTTCCATCCACGAGGAGTGAATAAGTGATGGTTTAACATGTCTAGTTTTTGAACCAGCTGCCTAGGGCAGTTGGTTCACCTCTTGTCTTTCAAATGGGTGGTCTCAAGTTCGATCCTAGTTGGAGCTTAAAAATTTCACAACTATGCAACCTAAAATTGAATTGTTGGGATCTTTATCCCATGGTCCGTGGGATTACTTCTCCGGAAAATCAGGCGGACCTGAAACGTTCGCCTAATCAAGTAGAATTCTCGACCTGCGTGGAATTATCTCCAATTCTAGAGGACATCTTGGGTTCGTTTTCTGGTCGCTTGTAAATATCTATATATACCTGGCCATTGTGCCACTGACCAAAAAAAAAAAAACATGTCTAGTTTTGATCCAACTCGGATCTGAGGCTATCAATGAATTGGGCTGAGACCGAGTCCAAGTTGCGCCTCCAAGGCCTGTAATCAGCCTGGCCTAACCCAGTGTTAGACTGGGCCTTTTTTTAAACATTAGACTGGGCTGAGATCGACCCATCCAATGTTTAAAATATTTGAAACCTAAATCTAACTCGGACTAATTTGTACTAAATTTCTTCAGATTTTGAAGTCCACAATGTGTAGTATACTATTCTTTAAGATTTTGATCTATATCAACATGAGACATTAAGTTTTCAAAATCTCTTTGGATGTTACATTTTTAACATTGAACACTAATTAAAAATCTTATATTCTTATAAATAATCCTTACTTTGGGCCGGATTGGCCCACTGACAGACCTGAATCCTGCTCCAATATAAATATCCAACGGGGAAAGTGAGGGCTCCTTACATAATTACCCAGAATGACGTGCCCGTTTCCGTAACATTCAAATCCAAGAAGAACAGCCGTGTGGGGGCTCCTTGTTTGGCGCGGCGCCGGCCCCGCGCTTTCGCCATTTCTTCCCCCTGCTCGCCTTCGAAGCTAGTTCGAAGCCAAACCCTAGGAAAGTTTTGAGGAGAAAGACCAAATTAGAAGAACAGGAAGAAGCCGACATATCATGGATTTTTCTGGGCGGTGGAGCCGAGGCGATCTCGGCACAGAGGACATGGTGGAAGTCGAAGGGCGGGAACCGCTCCCCAAACCTACCTGTTCAGTTGTCTTGCGGCCTTCGCCGTCTCCTCGGGGGCCGGCGGGAGGGGGTCCTGGCGATCCCTGCAGCTCCTTTTCCCTTCGCATGGATCCTTCCCTTCCTCGTCGGGGTTTGTTATCTGGATTATTTATTCTAAATTAAGCAGTACTTCACTTTGATAGTCGGGCAAAATCTTAAATAAACTATTTATTTTTTAGGTGTGAAGTGAAATTACTTATTCACTTTAATGACGAATAAGTAATTCTGATGTAAAATAAGTTATTTTTCTAATCTAATCAGAATTAGTCATATTTTAAAAATAAGAAATCTTATTCTTCTCTTATCATGTAAACAAAGTGGAGTAAGCAACAAAAAGGAGAACACGATAATAAAAAGAAGCATTAAACAAATGGAACAAAAATGCAACTAATGTGTTCCCGATCCCTGAAGTACACGATCAGAGAATGTTGACGAATTTACTGCCAAAAAGAAGGAAAAAAGCATCTATAACGATACCCTACAAGATAACAGAGACCATGAAACACGTACAGCAGACGATCAAAAGGGTTGCCAAAATTACTTCAAACCCTAAATTTTCTTCTCAAAGGTATTCGGGGATATTGGAAGAAGAGATCGACGAATTTGAAATCCTAAATCCCGTGGAACCGAGGTTGGAAATCAAAGAATTTGAAACCCTAAAGCAGGCAGTACAGCGTCGAAGATCAAAGAATTCGAAACCCTCAATTTTGTGGCGGTCAAAATATATTAGGTATTTTACATGAATATTCATAATATATTGCTTTTTGAATGATTTCTAATCATATGCGCTTGCTTTTTAGAGAGAATTCAAAGATAAAACAAATGTGAAGATTGTAGGGACTAACACGGTACATTGACAAATTATAGGGAGTAAAAAGTCCTATATTAATTGTTAATAAGACAGTTTTGTACTTGTAAAGGACTTCTACCTTCCGCTTAGTAAAGGCAAATTTTATAGGAGAAAGATAAAATCATGAGGTTACCTTCATAGACTAAAGTGGAGAATAACTTATTAAAGCAAGCCTAGTATTCCTTCCCTTCAATGTTCACAGTGTCTTTTATATCGGTTATCAAGAAGGCAACCTTATACTTACAAGAAAGGTTTCTCACTTCAACACAAAAAAGTAATTTAAACCCTCAAATTATTCTCTTAACATAATTGAACTAAAACTCGGAGTCTAAAAATCCTTTTAATTGAAAGCCACACCGGCATCGATTGCCAAGTATCGAATTTTGATATTAGCAGGTATTTAATTGTATATTATCAAATTTAATAATCATGCTTAAAAGTTATACTACTATTGTAAAAGTAACTCGATTCAGGTTTTGAGAGCTACAACTTTTAAAGAATCCTTTCCCTCTCCTTTCCTCACCTTGGACTTATTCTTTTCCCTTCTATTATCACCCTTGATATTACATACTGATGCCAAAACATGCCTACTTTTGATCCAGCTCAGATCTAACGAGTTGGGCTCAGACAGAGCTCAGTCCAGGTTTGGGCCTCCTTCCCAGGCCTGTAATGCGCCTGGCCTAAAGTGCTAGACTGGTTTGAGTTGGACCGGACCAATTTTCAAAATCTTTGAGACCCGAGTTTAACTCGGACTAATTTGAACTAAATTTTATTAGACTTTAAAGACCACAATGTGTAGTTTACTATTCTTTTAATTTGGACTTTTTGATCTACAACCCCCGTAAACTTTTGTTTAATTTGGGTTTTTTTGGACATTTTGATCTTCGATCCTCGTAATCTTATAAACTTCTGATATGACAAAGAACTCTCCCGACTCCAACTATTTACAACTAAATCCCACAATTACAACTTTCTTACAGAAACATCCTTTGTAGGGACTTTTTTTTATAACACCCTCAGAAAATTTGTTGTAACATTGTGGGACTTAGACTAATTCACGAGAGATTTGTGAAAACTTATAAATAAATAGTTAGATTAGAAAGGCTTATCTATATAAATACACTATATTTTTAAAGATTAAAATATAATTATATCTTCTTTTAAATTTTATTTTATATTATCAGACCAGTCAAATTTGGATCCAATATAATAACCAACGGCAACCACTAACAAGGATTACGGTGGCTCCGTACGTAATTACCCAGAATGACGTGCCGGTTTCCGTATTATTTAAATCCAAGCAGAACGTCCGTCGGCTGCGTTGTCTTCTTATTTTGGCGCCGCGCGGGAGGCCGGCCATCTGCTGCTTCGCCATTTCCCCGCCTGCTCGCTAGGCTTTCGCTTTCGCTCTCATCTTCGCTAGGAAAATTTTGAGGGGAGAGAAAAAAAAAAAAGAAGAATAGGAAGAAGACGACATCGCATGGATTTTTCTGAGCGGTGGAGCCGAGGCGATCTCGGCATGGAGGACATGAGGGAAGTCGAAGGGCGGGAGCCCCTCGAAACCTACCTGCTCACTTGTTCTTGCGGCCTTCTCCTCGGGGGCGGCCGGAGGGCGTCCTGGCGATCCCTGCAGCTACCGCTCCTTTAGCATGGATCCTTCATCGTCGGCGGCCCTGCTCCGAGGTCGAGAAGTGGAGGTGGATCTGGAGGCCTATGATGACGGCGTTGATGCGGGGAGCAGCAGCAGCGACGAGGATTTTTCATCGGGTTCCGGCGGCGAGGACAGCGAGGGGTCGGATCTCGAATCCATGACCGGAAGGGTATGATTGATCTGTCCAAATTTGCTTTCTCTAAGTCTGGAAGAGTCGAAATTTTAGCTTGCAGATGTCTGAATTTGCTTGTCAAACTGGAACAAAAACTTAAGGATTCGGATTGCAAAAGCCTGAAATGCTAGTTTAGCTATAATTGGCTGCTAGAACGCCGAGCAAGTAGTGTCATGCCCTTCTGAATCATGGTAGAGCGATAACCTCATTGTTGGTTTAGGTGTATCTGCTGATAGAAGTTGCTGCCTCTGTGCACATGGAACTTTTGATAGCTGTGCCAGAGGATGTAATGTCAACACTAGCACAACGGGGGTCTTGATCCGTTGAGGACAAAAAATGCAATGGAAAAATGAGTCGCAATGATGGTTTTAACATGTATTCTGCTCTATTGATTTTTAGGGAATAAAGTGCCTTTGTTCTGAGCTCCTTGAATTGAAGAAGTCATCTGACGAAGATTTCCAGAAGAATGTGTATTCTAATTATTCTACTTTCATCAGGTAAATCCTTTCTCCTTCCTGCTCCATTTTCATGTTAGGTAACTGGATGGAACCTTCTACCCAGTGACTCATGCATGGCAAAGGTTGAAGAAAGTCCCATCATGTTTCATTGTCTCTGTCGGAATTTACATCTGATGGAATATAATTTTAAGTAAACAGGTGAATTCTTCATGTGAATCTTTTTTAACCAAGTAAATCTTATGCTGCTTTTGGAAAAAAATTAAGAAGTGCTAAATAATTTATGTGGCCCAAAAACATGTTTGGTAACCTCCGCATTTTTACTTCTTCTTCATAGAAATGAGAAAAGATGCTTCGCGTGGAAGGAGAAATGTTCTCCTTCGGCATGGAGTGATTTCCTCCTCCCAATGGGAGGAAGAAACAAATTACTCTGGAAACCTACCCTGTTTCCCGTAAGAAAACCTTCTCCTAACAACTTGTCCATCTTGGAGTTCGGAAGAGAGAGGGCACAACATCCGGAGTTTGTTATGCAACGTTTCTGTTCTTTCACTTTATTTAGTCTTCATTTTTGAGGTTGTTAAAATAGCATTACTAGTTTTGCTGTTTCACTTTGTGCTTAAGTGTGATTGGTACCGTGTTGAAAAGAATAACATGTTTTATGCCTTTTTATTCAAGTATGTAAATAATTAAAATCTAGCATGCACCTGGCAATCCTGCCGCAGCCCATCTGTGTACAATATTTTATGTATTACGATATATTGTTCTATTTACTTTTTATTAAGAAATTTGGTTTGATAATTACACAAATACTTTATCTTCTAGGCTTATTGTTTTCTGTGTGTTAAAGAATGGTATATTGTTAAGTTTTTTATTTTATGATTTATTTTTTTAGTTTTTATATGTTATAAATTGTTAGGGACACAAATTCTAAAACAGGATGAGGGTATTTGGCCAAGATTTTTCAAGTATTTCAAACATTTTGTCTTTTTTGTGCTCCCAAACTTTTTGAGGCAGGAAGTACTTCTGCTCGAAATCAATTCTATTTGAAGATACTTCTATAAGAAGTACTTTTATAAAAATTCCCAAACACAGCATTAGATATGTGGCCCTCTCACACCCACCCACCTATCCTGGCAGCTTTTGTTATGAATGTAATCACGTATTAATCATCAGTACAGGGGAGGCCACTAGGATTGTTAGTAAACCAGAAAGTTAAAGGGAAACAATGCATCAGGGATTCAAGCTAATTAGTGAAATTTTCAATGTTTGAAGAGTCAAGTCTGCCAAGGTGCAAATATCCTTCATCTAGAATTTCACCACAAATAAATAGGTAGTATTGATGCTGCCCTCCATGCCATTATTTACCAGGAAATCAGCGAGGACAACCATTCTCTATGTATGAGTCACCTGGACATCCAGATGTTTCTTCTCCTATACAATTGTCTTTGATGGAGTGCCGCTTTATAAATTAGCAGACCATTGGAACCCTGGAATCTACCTCAATTATGTTGGGAGAAAAAGCAAACCCTGAACTCTGCAAGAAATCTTGATCCATCATCCATCGCAAAAAGAGAAGAATATCAAATTTCCTTGGCCATCCCATCAGAGTCTGGTTTTAAGAGACCTGGTGATCATTGCCGGTGAATATAGCAGAAAATAGGGTGTTTCCGATCTTGAAAAGCCAGGCCAGGATCTGATAAATGCTGCAACCAGGCCTTGCATCCATACACCAATGATTTAAAAAATGGGAGAATGTCATATAGTTGACTCCTTCTCTTCTGAATAATCTAATAACGTGACTGCTTTGTTCCTTCAGAGTTTCTGAGGTTTTAGACAATGACATTGCACAAAATGAAAGATGACAGCACAAAGCAGGTGACAGCACATGTTCATTTCAACAAACTTCTGGATCTCCATCTTAGGTACCTCATCAACATTGTATCAAATATCACTGGGGCTGTTTAGATGTTTTCCCTGCAAATACATTCACTTTTTATATGGACATTTTAAAAAGTTTCAGGTGGAGATGTTTGGCCCTTGCTCTTGCTCTATCCCAACATATTTGATTCTCCTTAGTATTTAACCCCAAGGATCATGTTCAAGTCTTAAACGATGTATGCCTTGATCACACTCTGTTTACTTTATCGTCCATTTGTAAAAGACTTCTATTTTCTAGTTCCAAGAGTGCAATAGTATTCTGGGCCTATTTCAAAGAGTCATCGGTTTCTGTGTCCCCATCATTTAGCAGCTATTGTTCTCCTACAAGGTTTTCCTAGGTGAAATGATTTGTGTACCATTAAGGCTGTCATCAATTTAAGGTACAAACACTCAAATGTTGCATCAAAACAATGCTAAAGGCCAGGTAGCATGAGGCGTCAGAATCCTACTTGCAGTCAATTGGCCAGCAGTGGAAATATTTTTGTGAGGAATCGGATCGGCTAAGCCGATCCGGATTGGGATCAGCCGATTTTGCAAACCATGCCTGAGACCCCTCGACCTGTTAAAATAACCACAAGGCACACCATTAACAAGAATAGAGAAAACAAGGGGTTGTAACACAGCCCATCACCCATCCAATCCGTTTGTTATTAAAACCCATTTGGCTAAGAGTCTTGCTAATACATTGCAGTTGACTCTGTCCTATGCTTTTTCAAAGTCTATTTTGAAGATGGCTCCTTTCTTATTCCTGCTCTTTTGATAGTGAATAAGCTCATAAGCTGCTATGAAATTATCTAATATATACTCCCTTCCATGAAAGTCGATGGATTTTATATTTGACTTCAACCCTAAAATATATGTTTTTTTATTCATTGTGCTATGGTCTCCACTGACTTTGGCATGGTCGCCTTCATGTACAAATCATTTACTACAAATCAATCCTCAAAAAGTCACTGTTAGTTACTTGTATAACATATTTGTATACGTGCAGAATATTCAAAGAAGTTCAAGATGTTGAAAGTGAGCTTGTGGAACTGAAAAAGCATGCTTCAGACCAAAAAAGGCTTGTAAAGTGTTTAATGAAAAACTTATGTATGGATAATTTTTCTGAACATTTACTAGAATTGACGGTTGAGAATGATTTGGAAATTGGGAATCATTTGTTTAGCAAGCCTCAAACTCATTCCATCAGTATTCTTGAGGAACTGGATATTCTTTCCTTGGACCAGCAATTTGAGGAAGTTCTGGATATTTTGGAAACTGAGAACAAAAATTTACAGAAGATAGACGGGCAAGGTGATCTAGTTGCAGCAGAATACTTTGCGCCTCACAGATCTGCGTTATCAGAATGGAGAATATGGCTTGCTGATCAATTGGCTTCTATGGCTGGACATCCAAGAGTGACCGCACCAGAACTTCAAAAGGCCCTGTCATTACTCTGCAGGCTTGGTGAGAGTTGCCAGGCAAATGCCCTGCTGATCCAGTTTTACCATTCACAGCTTGTAAACCGTATGCATGATTTACAGTGTTCGAAATCACTCCTGAGTCGAGTGTATATGACGGAGCTAACAAAGACCACATTCTCAGTTATTTCTCAAGCATCAAGGGGTTTCGTGATGCTACATGGGGAAACATCCTCATACAGTTCAGAGTTTATTGGGTGGGTGGAGGAGGAAATCAAAATGTTTGCTCATTATTTTGACATGTATATCAAATCCATTTATGAAACGAATGAGATCTGGCGTTTGGCAGTAGAAAGCTTGAAATGTGCATTCTATTTTTGCTCCTTGCTAAAGCCGCAGAGCTTAGTTTTGCGTGCTTACCTGATAAAGTCGCTGTGTCCTTGCATGCAAGATGTACTGCAGTTGTATGTGGACTATCTTAGAGAAACTATTCATATATTCACGGCAGCTGATACATGGCTCCTAGGTAAATTTCTTATACCAGGAATAACGACAGAAGCATCATCTCCTGTAGATGACACAGGCAAACTGGAGTATTTCTGGCTCACAAGCAGCGGAAGGAATTTCATAACATTAATTCAGGTTAATTGGAAATCTTTCAGAACCTTACTTTATTAGTCTCAAATACTCTGCACAAGCACAAGAAAATGAAGTTATGGGTTCCACATGTGAATGTTGTGTGCATATGTGCAAATGTTTCTTTGCCCTTATTTGCCTTACGTGAGATTCTCATGTCTGCGTTCTGTTTGGCATGTGTATTAAACTCTAATAAGTAGTTGGAATAATGCCATTAGAACTCCAAAAAGATGTATTGAATGCTATTCTGTTGCATGTATTCCCTATCACATTGAATAGTATACACTGTTACCATATTGTTGGATTCTCTCAGTGAATATACAGAAATACATAACAGTAAATGGATAATCTATCCTTTGCTGTATTTTGTAAAATCTATATGCTTTATTGCATCTGTCATAGCTTTAGAAAAATTTGACAAAGCATTATAATCCTGTTGAATGGCTTTAGACTCCGTGTTGTATGTAGGTATGTATGCGCGCACACGTGTATAGATTTTGACTCAATGGTGTCATTACAAATATCAAGTTAATCTGTCAATGCAAATGTAGATATTCTGAAGAGTGAACACGTAAGAAAACTGCTTTTGATATTATTAAGTAAACAATTTGGGGAACAATCGTGAATATTTGATTATTAGTAACAGATTTTTGTTCCCTTAAACCTCAGACAAATAGAATCTAAATATTGTACTGATTTTGTTACAAGGTGAAAATTACATTTATATCCTTGTCAAAAGTATGGTGATAATGTATCATTCATTATTTTCTATTTTTTATAGATTGAATTTCTGTGTGAATAATTATTTTACCTGTTTGCATCAGTCAATTCTGGAAGACATTTCTCCATTACATAGCCTTCAAATGGAAAGCTCAATCATCAAGGGTCTTGCAGACCTTTTCAATGAATACGTTAAAATCCTTGAATGTTGTATACCCAGCTTTGGAAGTTCTGTAGAAAAGGGTTCTCCAAGAATTAGTTCTGCACGAAAACTTCCACAGCAGCTTTCTCTTTTAGTCAACACATGGACACTGGAAAAATATTTGTGCAGCATTGCCAAGTGCATCTTCGAAGAGTTTAACACCTCGGAAAATGAACAAGTTTTGGACTCATATGAAGCTTCCAGACATAAGGAGCTCGATAGTTGGATTTTCTCAATCCAAAATGCCACTGATCAACTTAGACTATTTTTCTGTCAACAGTTTGTGGATAGATACATTTCTGTCGCAGCAAAAAGTACAAAAACTGGTTCAGAATCGTATATGAAGAGCCTGGATGTAGCTGGCTCATCACAAATTCGAATGCCTTCTAGTGAATTTCAGGTTTTTGCCTTTCTTTTCAAATGACAGTTTCTTTTCTAACATTTTCTGGTGAATCATCAGATCATTAGTCAGTTTCACTTATTTTACAATTAGTGTTAGTAACCTTTTTCTCATTTTAACTATTAGCAAGCACTGAAAGTTCACAGACCAAGAAAGGTTACAATGGAGTGTTTTTTCCCCTTGCTCCAGTGCAATATCATTTTTACTACAGACTGGAACTCAGAACTTGTAGATCTTTAATAGAAATGCCACATATGACCAGTTATCATCAGGTCAGGTTCTTTTCTCTGCCTGACGTTGTTGTCCTTAAGAAATCACCAGAGTTTCCCACATAAATCATGTTTCCTTTTTGTTCATCCACATATTTGGTAGGATAATCAAACAAGCTTCCAGCTTTTCAATCCACGTTTTGGGAACTATCCTGTTGCCCATTCCATGTTCCTTAGGAATATGGCACCAGTTTCTAGGGATTAAAGATCTATGTTTATCATCATTGGCAACAAAATATATCTGCATCTTACATTTTGCTGGAATGTCACACAGACGTTCTTTCAGCAGCTTCGGCAGTTAGAAAGCTGTGGCAAGTCATTCCTTGGTGGTGTGGATGAGAATATAGAGAAGCTACTGAAGGAGTTAATTGACTCTGTAGTCGCTCTGATTAAAAATAATACCGAGAATCGGAGATACAGCAAGCATAGCTCCACTATTCAACAGTTCATCTGGTCTCAGCAGGTAATCTAAGCTTTTGCCCACTATAACAGGAAGGTGAAATGGTAAACAGTAGGAACTCAAATCCAAGTATATACCATACATAGAACTTATTTTGTCCTGCTTAGCTTGCAAATTCGAATAACTGTTACATCAATAGTCAAGTGGAAGGTTGACTTATCTCTGTTTTACTATGCAACCATTTTCACTGCTCGTATTTTTTGCATCCACATCCTATGTTCAGTTTACCTTGGATATGCACTTCCTGGTAGAAATTGCAACATTTGGAGGATGTTTGTCAGATAGGGTAATGGAAGCATCAAGAAGCCTTGTGGCATACATGGAAAATACATTCCTAAGTGCCCACTCAGATACAAGGTAATCTTTTAACTTTTCTTACAAATAATATTTCAAATTTCAAATTAATTCATTTTGGAAGCCAATTATGTATCCATACTAAGCCTGATCAATGTCAATTTTCATTCATAAATGAGAAATGGGTACAGGTGGATATACATTTATATAACTCCCTGAGGTCTCTGAAGGGCACCACCCCCAACAAACTCTACAAACACACAATCTGAAGCAGCATATAAGAGAACAAACCGATCTTAACTACTCCTCCATGGAACTTCATGTTCCCCAAAACAGCACATGAAAATTGTAGTATTGTAATTGGGGAAAAAATTCTTCTTTCCCTGGGATTTATCCCCCATCACTCCCCCACCCCCAAATGGGAAATAGAACCAGGGACTCTCTCTCCCTCTCTCTCTCTCATATGCAAAACATGGGGTTCTGAAAAATATTCAAATGTGAGTTTTCTTTTCAGTAGAAACTATTTCCCATGAACTTTTTTGTTTTCCAGGGAAGGAAGTGTTTCCCCTGATTCTTATCTTTGAGGGAAATCTGAGAACCCCCCCACCCCAAATGTGTCCCATCGCTAGAAGCACCAATTCAAAAAGACATTTCAACAATTGTAAAGAGAAGAAGGGTGATGTATGCTACTTCTAAGCTCTGTTGAAGGCTTCCTCAAAGTCTACCTTCACCACAATGCCACTCCCCCCCTCCCCGCCTCCCATCCATGAGCATGAATGCAATTGTGAATAATCAGGAAGTGCTAATTGTGGATAAATTGTCAACAAATTTGACGCATAGGTAACCCACTACGAGGTATACTATTTTACATAGCCTTGCATATGCTTTTGCTTCTAGGGTCATTGTCTTAGTGGCCTTTTCTAAAGTCCCTGCTGTCCCGTGATTTCAATCCAAATTGAACTTCGGATCTGAATGCATATGTATTGCACATGTTCAAGATTCTCTCTTTCTCTTACAATTTCTAATATATAGTTGGTGCTTAATTGAACAGTATTGTACCTTCATGGATATAGTTAATTTCCGAGTGAAATGCTAGAACCATTTAATGCCTTTTGCCATTAACATGCGTGTTCTGTTTCCCTCTAGTGCTGTGATTGACAATGCATGGGCGTCAAGTGCTGCTAAGGCAACAATTCAGAAATTGGCGGACATGGAGGCAACGACGTTAGAACCTGATGCGAAACATATGAATGTCTCTGAAGAGGACTTACACTATGAGAGTGAACAGGGCTCCAGTGAGCATGATGTCACCATGTCCGTAGAATTATCTGATAGCGAGATTGAAACTTTTGCTGAAACAGACAGCACAAAGCCACAAAAGATTGGAGAATCGGGAGCAAATCCCTTGAATGGGATTGCCATGGACTTCAAGGCTGGGGTATCTGATGACAAGGATTCTACAAGTCCATCCACTGCTTACATTGACATGCAAGGCATACCAAGTATCCATACCACCAAAACATGATTAATGAGTCAGAAGACATCAGGCAAACAGAAACTGAATTAGCAGGTATTATAGATGCTCGTAAAGAGGATGCTACAAGCAGGCAAAATGAACATGCTGCATATGCGAATGAACGGGCGAATAGATACCAATCACATAGGATTTATAAATGATAGGCATTCTAAAATTTGTACAGAACAGTCAATGCTCACTCAGGAGCTTGCAACCAGAAATTTTGCAAATATTGCAATAAAAAAGCACTGTTTAATAGAAGAAGGTGAACTTGACCAAAGTCCTCATAGTCTACTATGTACACAGTGAGTTTCAAGATTCTGATGAAAAAGAGAAGTTTCAAGATTCTGGTTGTTAGAATAGTCTTACATCGGAAAAAGTACAAAACTAAAAAATGTTTAATAGAAAGTGCTTACTCCATTCATCGCCTTAAAGTTTTGAGTACATCAAATTCCTCTGCAGAAACAGTCGAGGTCCTTGTCGACAATTATGGTAAGCAGGCTCCCTCTGATGAAGAGTATCTGATCGCCCTCAATAAGAATTTTGATGCCCCTAACAGGGACCTACAATTTGTTCTGGATGGAAGGCCCATGACCATAAGTTCACCTATTAATTCAGGGGAGCAAGTGCAACCCGCTTCCTCTATAAATGCAGTTGGATTAATGATGGGTACATCAGAGTATGATGGAGACAAAGTGTCATCAACAGGTGAAATGATTGCGTCGTCTCCCCAGATAACACAGGATGCACGAATGAGTGGAAATGAAGCTAAGCCAGCTCGGGGAAAATTTAAACCCAAACAAGTTCAAAAGGGGGCATGAATGCACAAATACGGATAGACCCCTATTATATATCCTCATAATGTATCATATACATACATCTATCTTCCTTATGGCGCCATATATAACCACATGATGAACCATATTCCCATCTCTAGTTTGAGTCATCTGCCAGTGAGTTAACTTTGGCGATTTTAAGGGAGGAATAAGGATGACTAACTTGACCTTGTTTAACTTTTGAAATCCCAATCATCACTGACGTATCCTAATTCTCTTGTATTTTCTTCAAGTTGACTTTTTTATATCTCAGTTATGTTTTTATGAAGTATCCTTTCTAGGTCCAAAGGTGATACTATAAAACAAAATCACTAAATATAAGACTAAATATGACAATATAAACAATATGGACTATAACTAGAATATGATAAAGTATAAGTATATATATAATTATTTTTATATGAAAATTAACAAAATCTGAGAAGCGCTCCTGCAGCACCGACATTGTCGCTGCCATTCCAGTAGCCTACATCGTCAACCTGATTGATCAATCGGAACCGTTGGGGCGTTGAACTGATTTTTTATGTGACCTTCTGTCGCGTGATAATAAGCCCCTGGGCTCCTGTTGGATCGATTATCTTGCAGGTCACGCGGGCCAGGAGAATGAGAACCCTCTTCTCACAGCCCAACTATGCTAGTAAAACTTTCAAAAAGAGAATAGACATCCAAACGAAAATTTATAAGGGGTTCATATGAAAGTAAATAAAAATTAAATAGAATGTGAAAATTTTTAAATTTAACAATGGAGTAATATTCGTTACAAAAGAGTTTAGCCAACCGTTTCTTACAGAGTAGACTTGCTTTTACCCAAAATCCAGAGAGAAACCATTGAGTCCTCTCCTCTTCTGCCTCGATTTTAACAGACTCAAAATGTTATGGAATTCTTAAGGTTAGAGACTTGCCCATTTCGAAGGGTCCAATAATCGGAACCCTCTCCCCTAACATTCCCAAACATTGAAGTTTAGAAGAAAGAACGCGGGGCTTGTGATGAATGGGGTAGGCCCGATGAGCCGGCAAATGGGAAGCGGGAAGGGAGGGCATGTTACAGACTACAGTAGTGTAAAAATAAGGATTTTAAAAGAACATAACATAAAAACTAGTCGTTGAAATCTAACTGCCTATATATAGCTGTTTGCCGACATTTTCCATTTACAGATTATCAAAAGCATAATATGCAGCCAAACCACAAAGTCGCAACAAAACCTCCCGTCTCTCCAAAATCTCTCAACACTCTATCACTTCGATAATGGCAGTACAGAAGATTAGATGCCATATGGGCAAGTACTCTTCTCATCCTCGAAACTGAGAAGACCCTGAATCCTAAGAACGATGAAGTTGGCTTCGGGCATCAAGCCAGTTCAAGAAAGTGCCACAAGACGTAAGAAACAAGCACCAGCCATTTTATGCACAAAACCTGTCCTTAATGGCAATTTCCAGCTGACGCTAATGAAGCCTAATTGCATTGATTAGTTGTTTCTGTTGCCTCCAGTAACTCCCTTTCAATTATTCAATGCCATAGATCCATGTTAAACACTTCCCACACAGCACCGGTCTGAAACCTTCTACACTAAGAAGCGGTGAAGTTTGGAGATAGAACAATGTCTTCTGTCGTATATCATCTATTGATGCGGCCTCAGATGCCTCAATCGATAATACACATGCATAAACCATTTCTCGAAATATGTATCCGGATAATCCAAAAGATCCGAATGAATCAGTCTTTCCACGCAAGTCTATTCTTGCCTACTAGGCAACAAGGGCGTTCTAGTGCATTGTAAATTCTTATCCAAAACTTGTATCATTTGATGATGCCATATAAATCGTTGGACCGTTTGTTTTTTCATATCTCTATAGATTTTCAAAATTAATTCCGCAGCACTTCTACATATGCAGAAGAGTCCATCGTAAAAGTCTGGATAAATCAAAAGAAATTAAGTGAAGTACTCCAAACACAAAGTACTCCGATCAAGATATGCAACACGCAGAAATCATGATAAAAGGCATTGGTTCCGGACAAGATGCAGCATTACAAACTATTTGTCAAAATTTAGACCTTCCACAGCATTCCGGATCAGAAATAAGCTCATTTAGTGATTGAAACAACATAATTCGGCCACTATCTTCCCCTATTTCAAAAAGAAGCCAGCATTTTATCCCACATAAATTAGGTTTTTAACACATTTTTAGTGTTTTACGTCCAGAAACCAAAGCAATCAACGAAATTACAATAGAATGCGAAGAGATGTATTGGCGGGACGAACGAAGAACAGCACCATCAACAAAAGCGTAATAGCAGAAACCACACAGAACAGAAAACAGCAGGTCAGAACGAAAAACCCAAATGATTTGAAACTAAAGTCTCACAGTAGACAAATTTTCAGAAAGCAAAATTGTACCCTTGAAACTCGAATACATCATGTTTCATCTTCACTGACCTAAGGCTTCGTTCGAGCACGGGAAGCGAAGGATCGATGAAGAGAAATTTATTATAAGTCCATTAGCATTCAAAGCAAGACATCGCCAGAAAAAGGCTCGTCCGCTTTGCCAAGATGGACTCGTTACCACCGTGCAAAATTAAAAGCAAAACAAACAGGAACATGATTCATATGTTCCGGATACCTGAAAATGATCACAGAATCCGGTGAATTTGCGGCTAAAATAAAGGAAGAAGGTATCCACAACAAAACCCTTAAAGATGACGGGGACCGCGAGACACAAGCAGCAAGCAGCAGACGATCAGAAGTGACACCGAAATTAGTTAGAACCTAATATTTTTCTCTTCACACGCATTCGGATAATCGGAAGGGGAGATCGAAGAATTTGAAACCCTAAATCTCGCGGAACAACGGTCGGAGACCTAAGAATTGAAACCCTAAATCTCGCGGCACGGCGGCCGAAGTTCGAACGATTTGAAACCCTAAATCTAGCTTATTCGAACGAATTGCAACCCTAAATTTGGCTTAACGGCGGTAAACCCTAGATCTCGTTATGGCGGTCGGATATAACCCTAGATCTCGCGGCCGTCGGAATCGAAGAATTTGAAAACCCTAAATCTTGCATTACGGCGGTAGAACGAAGAGAAAAGGGGGCGAAAGAGAAGAGATTGCACAAGCAATGGCGGCAGCCATTCGCGTCCGGGAAGAGAGAGAGAGAGAGAGAGAGACCACTGCTCGCCCCTCGGAGAGGAGTCCCTTCCGCTCCTCTGCTCCGGCCACAAGCATGGGTTATCGGAATAGAAGCTAGCCTGTGAGACGGAGATCGCTAGGAAATAGAGGAATTTATAGGCACGTCCAGGGGTAGGAACGCAATAGTATTATTTACTTCTAAGTGCTTCTTTGATTTGTAATCCCCCCAACCAACGGTCCAACGTATTGAATCTAGAAGAACCTTGTGTATCTTTGCATATTTCTAGATTTCATGAAACTTTAACTTAAAATAATTTTTGAGTTCTTATCGTCTATTGCCATCTTTCAAACGAGTCTTAAACAGAAGGACTTAATTAAAAAAAAACTTCTTAGATTTAATACTGAATATAGAAGCCATAAAAGTTTATTATTTGTTATTTAGGACTCTTTTCGAGTATATCGCATTGGTTGAACAGCTGCAGTATGCAAAATCTTTTATCTTGTTTAATCGAAAGAGATATGGGTAACCCTAGTGGAATGATCTTTACCATTCAATTTTTTATCAAACAGTTTAAAAAAATAAAAATCTTATATTTCTATTTTTTTAAAGCTCAATCTTTACGACTCCCTTAAAGTTGTCCCGACTCCCTAGAGTTTTAAGGAACTGAAAGATACACTAATTACTTGCAACTATTCAATTGAACACAATTGTTGCTATGCCAAGTTAGGGCTGCAAATAAATTAATATGCTCGACGAATAACCCGTGAAATTCATCAATAAGAACTCAATTCGACTTCTTTATTAAATTAGATAAACAAGTTTGAGCAAAAAATTAAATTTGGTTCATAAATGAGCTTAAACTTGAACATAGGTGAGCGCAGCTCAATTATGTTCGCGAACGGGCTGGTTTAAGTCCTATTAAGAACTTATTTATGTATTTAGTAAGAATTCATTTAGTACTCAGTAATTCATTTAATTGTTCTCTTTATAAGAAATTTTAGTTACTAATATATTTAATAAATTTTAAAATTCTTCATTGAATAATTTATGATTATGAGATACAATAGATAGAAACCAAAAATTAGTAGATTAATGGATTAAAAAAAATAATCTCTAAAATTAGCCAGGTCAGTCAGATAAGCGTATAGCAGATAGTTCAAAAAGTAGCTGGTGTGTGAATGAATTAACTCGGGCAACTGGTCGCAAGCGGCTTGGCGCTGCCCTAGTCGGCCATTGAACACCGTGACTGTCTGTTTATAAGCTAATAGGATTTTTGGTTGTGTTATAATGTACTTTTTTTTTACAAATATATATATTTTTAACAAAAATATATTCAAAAAAGTGTTTGATGGAACTATTAAAATATATCTTGATAAGACCTTTAACTCACAAAACATGATAAAAATAAAAAGAGGGGAGACCTTGTTTTATTTTTATTACAGAGGCATGAAACCGAATCCCGTCAGGCTGTCACAGGGTCACCCTCAACCTTACGAAACCAACCCTCCCACTTGTGCCCCCATCCCCTCCCCTGCCCCTACCACCTATCTAGCTCAGCGAGTATGAAATCGTCAACGGTGACGATCAGTTGGGTAGGTGTGGATCGTACTGAATGTTGTACCTGCTTCCCCTCCTGGGCGGAAACGATGTTGCCGCAGTCGGCACCTCGTCCATTATCCACCCTCCAAAGGGATCTATTAACATCGTTGTGGGATTGACTGTGCTATTTAGAAGGAAACCTCAACATATGCTCCAACAGCCTTGAACTCGAGTGACATGTCGAGCAAGACTTTTGTGTTGCTATTCGGGAAGCCCATGAAGTACTTGACCGACTCGATTCAGGTGAGTTCGATGAAGTTGCTAGCCTGCCCCCCCAGCTCTAAGAAAGCCTCACCTATGTAGGCCAGGAATGTCTCGGCGCCTCCAAGGTAGAGGGCCTCAAAACCGATGTTAATGGAGCAGTTCGGCTCGGCCCCGCCCACAGCCAGTGCGACCACTCGGATGAAAAGGTCGTCGTCGAACTTGTCGGTGACATGTTGCCATCGGGCTACCAGTCTACTAGAGGGTCTTGTTTGTTAGAATGAGATAACTATCAATCCCAAATAATAGGAGGGATAAACACGGAGACTTGGTCTCCCACGATCCCTAATATTTCGGAGGCGGTTCCGAAGAGGGGGCGGAGATGGTTAATGGAAAAGCCTCTATAAATAAGAAACCAAGGTGAAGAATAAGTTATACCTTGGGTTAACCATCGGAGCCCGCATTCCTCCCTTGCTCTTTCTCTCCTCTCTCTCTCAAAGCCGGATCTTACACTGGTATCAGAGCGGGTTCGTCCTCCGCCGCCGCCGCCACTGCCGTTGCCGCGCACCGCAGCCGCCACCGCCGATGTCCTCGCCGTGGCCCGCCGCACCGCCGTTGCCCGCCACTGCAGCACCGGCCACGTCCCGCCGCCGCTCCCCGTGCTCCGCCGCACCCGTCGCTGCCGGCCCGCTGCTGCCACATCAGTCCGCTGCCGCGCTATTGTCTATAGCTCCGTCGAGTTCTGTCGATTTTCGTCAGGCTTCTTCACGCAGGACAAAGTCTCACTTCCAGGTTTTCTTTTAATCAACTTCGTTCTGTGCTGAAACAGTTGAAGATGATAGCTCTTATTTAATCTATCATCATCACATGCATTTGTTTTATGCCCCTCCCTTTCTTGCCTTTGTCAAAAACGTATAAATGCTCCTGGCCTTTATCATATAATATATCTTACACCTGCCAACAACAGACCTGCATGCATGCTGTTATATTTAATATAGTTGTCTGACCGACCTGTCATACATCTATGTGCATCATCCTTTAATTTATGCCAAAACATGTTATACGTATGTTGGGTTTTTGCTAACATATAATATTTCTTTCAAAAGGTTGTTTTATCCTTTTCTCTATTATAACTCTACAGAACATAGAGTCATGTGCACTTTATTTAATGCTTCTTACATGTTTTGTCAGATTTCTTTAGTTTTATAATTCTTACATATTTGATATTTAACTGATATAATTCAAATATGTGATCATTGTATAAGGACAACCTATTTAAATATTTGTGTGTTTGTCATAATTCGCATTAATCTTATAATTAAACTTTCACATTAAGTTGTTACTAATTTATTGTCTGATAAATCCATAAGATTCTAAACATAAATTTATTCACTTGATAATTAGTTATAATTTAATTGACATTCTTTTATTGTTGTCATTTTAAATATCATTTATGTTTAGGAAATTTAGAATATATTTTGATTATTAAAATAAATTTCATATTAAGTAATTCTTGATTGACCATTACTTGTGTAAAATAGAAATTTATCTTGTTAAGTTGTTTTATCAAATCATACAAAATGATGCATGTTTTAATGTTATTTATGTTACAAATCTTAATTGTAAAATTATGTATATTAAGCTTTAGCCTTGTCCTACTTAAAATGGCTAGTAAACTCATTGCTTCTGAACTGGCTAAATTGGACAAGTTGAACGGTACTAATTATGACATGTGGCATAGGAAAATTAGATATGGTCTTATTCATGACAATGAACATGTACTTAATAGTACTGTTCCATAATTAACTGATAACCCCAGAGAGGGAGATATCATGAAAAGAGAGCAATGGTTGTCAGATGACAATAAGACTAGAAGCTTAATGTTTATGTTCATGGAGGACAATCTCATAAAATTCTTTGAAACTTATGAGACTGCCCGAAAATTGTGAGATACTATCAAGGAGAAGTATGACACCACTTCTGAGGTGAATACTCAGCTTCTATTACATCGGTATAATTATTGTCGTATGCAAGAGAGGGCGATAATGTCATAGAACATGTGAATAAAATGATTGTTATGACTAAAGATCTTTCTATTGCTGGAACAAAGGTTTAAGAGAGAATGCATGTGCCAACTATTTTGAATAGTCTGCCATCTTCACTAGATATGGCTGCCACAACCCTAAGGATGAGCGGTACCGTTCTTCGTGTCACTGATTTACCAGCTAGACTAGCAGTTGAGCAGGATATCATTGTCAGTAGGAAAGGTCAAGAGCTGAGTTTGCAGGAAGTGAATGCTATTTACCAGAAGCCCTCATCAGCATATAACAAAAGTCAGAATCACTCTGTTGGACCGAATAGGTCACAGTTCAAAGCAAAATCACACTATAAAGGCAAAAAGGTTCCCCGTGCTGCTTACTATACATGTGGCAAATTTGGTCACTACAAGGCCAATTGTCCTGAAAAATACGGAAATAAGGGTAAACATCCGGAAAAGGGGGGAACCAGCAAACGAGAATTCGTCGGTTTGACGGAATGTAATACTGTGATTATCGACACCAACGACTGATGGGTGGATTCTGGCGCAACTTGTCAAGTGGCAAAGACGAAGAAAGAGCTGGTGGAATTCAAGCAGCTGCAACTTGGAGAGCAGATAATGTACATGTGAAACAACACCTACTTGAATGTAGAAGGTGTTGGATCATATCGTTTAGATCTTGGGGACAACATCATGGTTCTCAAAGATGTCTGTTATGCGCCGAGTATTAGGCGCAATCTATTATCTGTAACTGCTCTCATGAAAAATGGTCTGGAAATCCGATTCTACAATAAAAATGTGTCCATAGGAAAGAACAAAAAGGTCTTTGCCATGGGAAAACTTGTTCCCGAACATGGTTTATTTTGTATTCCTGTTGTGGATACAGAAGTGAATAATATTAATGATGCTGTTATGAATTATTCCTTGTGTCATCTGTCTGAATGTGATCTATGGCATTTTAGATTAGGACATCCTGAAAAATCTAAAATGTAACAAATGATAAGATTGAACCTACTGCCATTAACTAAGATAGAATTGTCACAATGTAAATATTGTTTAGTCTATAAAATAACTAAGAAACCTTTCGCAGTAGGACATAGATCACAAAGATTACTATAATTGATCCACTCAGATATATGTGGGCCATTAAGTATAAAAACATATGATAGAAATGAATATTTCATAACATTCATAGATGACTATTCCAGATATGTCTATGTATATATTATTTCTGCTAAATCAGAAGTTCTTAATTGTTTTAAGAGATATAGAGCAGAAGTATAAAGACAACTGGGTAAAAATATTAAGGTGTTAAGAACAGATAAAGGTGGGGAATACAACTCAAAAGAATTTGAGTCATATTGCCAAGAGCATGGAATAAAGAGGCATGTAACTATGCTTTATACACCACAACAGAATGGTGTGGCAGAAAGAAAGAATAGAATACTTATGAATGTTGTTAGATGCATGTTATCGCATTCAGGACTCTCTAAGAATTTTTGGGGAGAGGCATTGCTCACGGCAAATTATACATTGAATAGAATTTCCACTAAATCTATTGAAAGTACACCTTATGAACTGTGGAATGGGAGGAAACCATAAATAAGTCATCTTAAGAAATGGGGGTCAGTAGCCCATGTTCTCATTCAAAATCAACTAAAAGACAAGTTAGACTTCAGAACATTGAAGTGTCGATTCATAGGCTATTGTGACAAATCATCGGGATATAGATTCTTCGATAAGAAAAATGAATCATTGAATATAGGGATGCTACATTTCTAGAAAATGTAGAGGAAGAGGAATCTCATTATGAGAAAGAACCTCTAAGTGTAATAAATGATGACTATTACAATGATTTATCTATAAATGATCTAGAAATCGAAGAAGAACTTCCACCAAATGTGGAAGATGAACAAATACCTTTGAATGAAACGCAAGAAAATCAACATGCAATTGGCAATAAAAGACTTAGAACTCCACCAGCATGGATGGATGATTATCACTTGTACTTATATGAGCCTTCATGTCTAACAGTAAATATAAATGAGAATAATAATATAGATCCCATGAATCTGGATGATGTATTGAAATCTCAAGAATCTGATCTATGGCGAAAAGTCATGGAAGAAGAAATTGATTACATAAAAAGGAACAATGTATGGGAACTATGTGAATTACCCAAAAATAGGAAGGCTATAGGTTGCAAATAGGTATTTAAGAAAAAGATCCGTGTAGATTGATCTATTGATAAGTATAAGACTCGATTAGTTGCCAAATGATTTACTCAGATGCTAGGTATAGATTTTCAAGAAACTTATTATCTTGTGGCTAAATTTGCATATATGAGGATGATTTTAGCAATTGTTGCGCATCTTGACTTAAAACTTTTTCAAATGGATGTCAAGACTGCATTCCTTAACGGAGAGTTAGAGGAAGATATATACATGAAACAACTTGAAGGTTTTCAGGTAAAAGGTCAGGAGAATAAAATATGTAAACTTAAGAAAGTTTTGTACGGTTTGAAACAGTCTTCTAGACAATGGTATCTTAAATTTCATAATGTTGTTATTTAATTTAGATTTGTTCCAAATTAATTGGACAATTATGTATATGTCATGAAGAGTGGGAGCATGTTTATTATATTATTTTTATATGTAGATGATGTTTTGCTCGCCGGAAATGACATAGGAATGTTGAATAACGTTAAGTCTGAGCTCAGTGAGAAATTTGAGATGAAGGACATGGGTGATGCATCCTATGTTCTCGGAATCCAAATCCTGAGGGATAGAAAGTTTAGAATGTTGAGTATAAATCAAGATAAGTATTTACATTCAGTACTTAGAAGGTTTTGAATGCAAAACTGCAATCCAACACCAACGCCGTTAGTTCATGAAAAATGATTAAGTAAAGAGCAATGTCCTGGAAAAGGACATGATGCACTGCAAGTGCCGTATGCACAAGCAGTCAGAAACTTAATGTATGTTATGCTATGTACTAGGCCTGACATAACATACGCATTAAGCTTAGTAAGCAAATATCAAAGTAATCATGGTCCAGCACATTGGAAAGCTGTTAAAAGGATTATGAAGTACTTGAAAGGTACTTTGCCCCACAAATTAATATATCAAGCAGATACACTAGAAGTGCTTGGTTATTCCGATGCAGATTTCGGAGGATGACGGAAAGTCTACTTCGGGACACTTGTTCATCTTTGGTGGTGCTGCTGTTTCTCGTAGAAGTAAGAAACAATGGTGTGTTGTAAGATACACACACGAAGCTGAGTATGTTGCATGTAGCATGACTACTACTCATGTAGTCTGGATAAGACGATTTTTGACAGAATTAAATCTCAACTTGGTAAAAAAATCAATTGAGATTTATTGTGATAATCAGGCGGCAATTAGTTTGATTAACAGTAGAGCGAATAGCTCTAGAGGAAAACACATATTCCCACCAGTGATATGATTGCAGATCCGTTGACAAAAAGTATACCGGTAGAAAGTTTTTTCAAACATGTAAGTCTAATGGGACTTGGGAATATATAAGTCGGAAAATTTCTTTACAAAATTGAAAATACATTTCACAGATAGTGAGAATGTGTCAGAACATTAATATATCTCACGGATAGTGGGAGTGTATTAAGAATTATTTGATTTGAAAATACATTTTACATATAGTGAGAATGTGTCAGAACACCAATACATCTCACGAATAGTGGGAGTGTATTAAGAATAATTTGGTATTGATGGTTAAGTGGGAGATGTTAGAATGAGATAACTATCAATCCCAAATAATATGAGGGATAAACACGGAGACTTGGTCTCCCACGATCCCTAATATTCCGGAGGCGGTTCCGAGGAGGAGGCGGAGATGATTAATGGAAAAGCTTCTATAAATAAGAAACCAAGGTGAAGAATAAGTTCTACCTTGGGTTAACCATCGGAACCCGCATTCCTCCCTTGCTCTTTCTCTCCTCTCTCTCTCAAAGCCGGATCTTACATTGTTAATGGTAAAGACGGATGGTGCAGGGGACGTCGACGAGACAGATCCTGTAGGCAAGGACGACACTGAAGCTAGTGGCGATACCCCCCCTGATGGCCTAGAAGAGGTCCACTGGCCCAAGGGGGAGGGGAACGAGGAGTCTGCCTCCTCTACCACCACAACAGGGCGGCATACCATAGCGCCTTAGCACCGCGACACCAGCATACGCAAGTGCTCCTAACATCCCTTTGCCATGACCAGCTTTGACATCAACACGAGAAAAAATTATTATGTTCTTACTAAACATGATAATTATGTACATTTTATAATTTAAAAATTATTACATTGTTTATTTTAATATAATTTGTTTATAATAAAATTATATAAAATATTATAATATAATAAAACACCTTATATCATTTGAAAATTTAAAATACACTTAAATGTTTTTTTTTAAATTCAAACATGTTGGGTCGAGTTCACCCCCGTGTGGCTTAGTTTGAGCTCGCAAGCTCGACTCGAACCAAGCTCGAGTGGAGTAATATTCCTTTTCCTCTCGAGAGGGTTTCCAAACTATTGGAGCTCGATGAGATGGGCTTTGACCCACGTAAAACCCATATTAAAGGATGTTAAGGCACTATGGGCAGAGATTTCGAGAAAATAAGAGAAAAAATATATATAAAAATAATATTTGATTGAACAAATAAATGATTGGTTATGTTTCATTTTTTATGTTACATTATAATAATGTGTTATTTTTATAAGACTTAGCTAAGTTTTTAAAACTTGAATGCAAATTTAGATACACGTATAGTAAGATATCCAATGAAATACTACAGACTTATTTAGAGGTTGAATTTGTTGAACTTAACCTTGATTCTACTTAGATCTGCCAATGAGCCTGATTCTAATCGTACCCGAGTCATATTAGACTCTGAGCTAGCTCCATACAACTTTTCATCCAGAAGCTCAATCAACTATGGTCCACCTAGAGTTTTATTCTTGGAGTAGTGTTTACTGCAATGTCACTCGTGCTACAATCAGAGGTTTTACAACAAGTTTATTTTTTTAGAACTTGTTAGGTTGGGCTTGCAATCAGAGGTATTACAGCAAGTTTATTTTTTTAAAATTTTTTAGATAGGGCCTGAGGTGTCTTATTCCGATCTCCAAATAAGTGATTCAAAAAACTTAAAAAATAAAAAATCAGACCTAAAAATTATCCTTAATGAGTCAAGCCTAATAATGAATTTTTAATTTTTCAGATTTTTTTGAATCTTCCAATCAGATATCAAATTGTGCCAACAAGTAGGACAACTCTAGATCGACCTAAAAAGAAATTCAGATTTTTTTTATTTTTTGCAGTGTTCTTCATTGTAACATTAGGACATTACAGCAAACATTATTCTTAGATAAACATAATACCGTGAAGACTTGGGTTTGTCCCTGCGTGGGGCACAGCGGCGGCCCACCCGTGCTAGAGGCAAATCCCCAACTGGGCCAGCCCAAACAGGGGAGTTAACGCGCGGGGGGTCTTGGTAAAAGCGCGGGAAAACGCTGAGGCACAGGTCAATTCGAACAAAAAGTATTTTTGGCCGCGCCGCCACTCCCTCGGCTGTTCGAAAATCTAAAAGGAGGGGAAGAAAAGCTTGCCCGAGCCAATCTCTACCATCCACGTAACTACCACGGTCACGTCACCGAAACAGGCGCCATCAACTCCAGTCTCCCGCCATATTACGAGCCTCCCCTCCCTCCCGAGGCACCCAAAAGGGGCAAAAATTTCTGGAAGAATAAAAAGGGCGGAAAAGCCGATCCCACAGGAGCCAGAACAGCCAAATCTATCTACCCGCTTCTTTCCGCAGTCTGGTTCCCGCCGAAGCGATCGAAGCTTGCGGGGAACGAGACCCTCCAGATCTCTTCTCCCTTCGCCTCTCTCGCCTCGCGGCCTGTTGCGCTGCTGCTGCTGACGAGCTCGGGCGAGGAGCAGGAGGAACCTTAGTCGGACGCGGCGGGAAAGGGGGAGAGATGGGACAACCCGGGGGCTATGGCCGGCTCACCAACCCGTGCTTCTTCCACATGCAGAAGCTGGAGCTGGAGCTCAAGTGCCCCGCTTGGTGCGTTTCGACTTCGTAACCCTTCCACACTCTTTTCGATAATTTGTTGCGGGTTAGATAATAATGTGATGGATTTCGATCCACGGTTGTGCGTAGTTCTTTTCTTCTTCCTTCATCTCTGTGATTTTGTTAGCATGCTAGGGACATATCAAGTTATGTGAGCGTGTTTGTCGCTCCTGCCTCCCAGCAGGGTTTTTGAGATCTTAGAGAAATGGCTACCTTCGGAAGCTGGTGTTTCCAGGTTTCTCTTAGGTAAAATCCATCACAGTCGGCGAAAGTTTATAAATCTAGGAATGCTCAAAATGCCTAATAAACTATGTCAGAATCTGACTGTCAGAAGATCTTCTTCCCAGGGCAGAAAGAGAATTCCCGAGGAAAAACGGGGATGATTTCACTTTTCAGCCTGTAAGAAATGTGAATTAGTTGAGATTTTCAATGGACTCCAGTTTTTTTTTTAAGGTTATTTTGCCCGATCTGTTCTCCGAGGTGATCTGTCTCCAAATTAACTGACAATTTTACATGCCTTTAACTTTGGAACCGAGCCCTATTTTTGTGCCCCCCCCCCCCTCCACGCGCATTGATTATTACTGTGATGATCAGCACAGTTGAAGATGGCGGCCATTCACTAGAAGTTGTAAGAGAGACTGGAAATCTGGACCTTACAAATCTAACCTAGAGCTGACATAATGCTTAAACAAGCAGTACGGGTCACGAGTTTTGATGCCTGGGTCAAACGTGGGTAGGGTCTGATCATGTTTTGCTTGGGGTCGGGTTAGGGAGAGAATACTTGACCCTAACTTCTTTCAACTTTGTATGACTTATGGGCGGGTTTAACTCGAGCATTTTTGGTCAATATCCTCTGACCACCTACCGTGAGCTTGAACTGACCCATTGCCAGCTCTACTGGTGTCACTTGATTTCTCTTTTCTCTGGATTACAACCCCTTTGTTATATGAGCTTCCTCATTATTTGATGGGCCTAATATTGCAAATGACATTCTTAATTATTACATTTTAATTCGTTGGTAGAGAGGTGAGGTGACAAGTGGAAGAAAGAAAATCCATTTTCACTAATCAGGTGCTAAAAGGTCCAGAAATGTCATTTTCCAGTGGAAATATCTTCCAGCTGATGATAAATTTTAGGAGGGAATTGTTGAGAGAAAGCGAACATACAGATAGAGCAACAGATCCTTAGCTGCGAAGGATCACTTATAAACAATAGAGCAAGATAGTGGCACCCAGTCTCCATGCACATCCATATGTAGGTCTGTCGGCTTCACTGGAACGAGTTGATAGGTAAGGCCAAAAGAAGTTGGACAATGAAGCACTGGTGGTTCAATTGATCCTTGGCAGCCAAAGAAAGATTATGGCACTGGTGGTTAAGCTGTTCTTTGGTGGAAAAGCTTGAACAGTGACTGGTGGTTAATTTGATCCTTGGCTATGTATTTGGGAAGTGCCTTTTTACTGCATGAAGGGTGACCGTTTTTTTTCTTCTTTTCTTCTGCTTGCAGGTGTATTTTAAAAGATGCACACCTGTATGCTTAGGTGACACACATAGGTGCATTTGAGGGGTTAGGCACTTTGCCCATCTTTGCCTTATACACCAACTATTTGCAACTTTTGTCAACAAAGCTTGCAGAATTGATATTAATTTTCTAAGTCAAATATAATTTCCATAGTCATTGTAGGTGCTGAACGAGTCTCAAGGTTTACAAGATCTTGTTGGCTGCAAATTGGTCAATCTGAGAGAATATGGGTAAATTCTTGATTGTCACAATAAAACTCAAAAGTGAAAATGATATGATAAAATAGCAAAAAATAAATAATGCAAAGACCAGAAAATGTATGAATCGTCAATCAATCCTAACCGAAGTTTAAGGTGCAGAAACATGTACAAATAATGCAAACACTTTTCTGATTTTTGCAAATGCCCCAGGGCAAGTTTGCCTTTATTTTTACTTGTGGTAAACTTGATCCTCCCACTTTTGGACTGGTGAACGTTGACCTGACCTAAATTTACTGATCATATATTGGTTAATTTTGCAATAGCCTCGTGAAGATTTTCCTTTATTTTTGAATCTACAGTCACAGTTAAGTGCTACTGTCATGGTTTATGGTTTATTTTATTAAGTAATTGTGTTCGCTCGCATGCATATATTTCAGGATTTATAGCAATTGTTTGCTGATGTGGGCATTTTGTTGGAATAAAAATAGAGGCTGAAAATGGTAAACTGTAGAACAATAGTTAGAAAAATGTAGCCTCAGAAATATTGTAGCTGCCTCAATGAAGAAGGCCCTGCTGCCATGTAGCTGCCTAGATTTTCTTTGTTGTGTGAAGTTTGATTTTATCTTTACCTAAGGTTATTTTAAAGGGCAGCTCAGTGCCACAAGACTTCCACCATTGTAGAGCTTGAGAGAGTCAACTGTATGCATCCTTACTATTGTTTCTTACAACATGCTGTTTCTGTTTTGAGTGTGTGACTTCTAAGTCATAATTAAACAACCTTATTGTTGTACAAAGGCTCCTCAGCACTCAAGGTTTTATTCCTGGTGCTTTGTCTTTACCATGTGAAAAGGACTGCTGCCTCTTTCCCTCTGTCCTGATATCCTATGCTCTCATATTGCAGCTTAAGTTTGCTGAGGAATCCAGTGCTTCTGCCTTGTGATCATATATTTTGCAGGTTTGGTGATTTACTTCTCTCCTTTTCAACTTGAATGCTTTGTGTATTGTGCTTTTGAAAACACGATAATGAACTCTAAACTTTGTGGAATATGCAGTTCTTGCCTTACAAGCTCAACGGAATGTGGTTTGGCATGTCCCATCTGCAAATTACCTCTCCTCACCCAGGGTACAAACTTTTCTGTCTAATAAGGAGCTTTAATTTTAAACATATTAATAATGTGTACAAGACATCAACATTTTGTGCAGATCTAAGGGTTGCTTCACATTTGGAAACTATTGCAAATATCTATAAAAGCATGAGTGCAGCTTTTAGTGGAAGTTTCTGCCAACCAAGGTCAAAAGCTGATTTGTCTGGTATGATCATCTGTTCTTTAGACTCTCCAACCTTTTATCTCCCATTTATTCTCAGGTTGACTTGTAGTTATGTGTCATATGGTTTTGTAGAAATCAAGAAGTCTGCAAGTAAGCATCAAACTGTTTGCAATGGGAATGTTGAAAGAAAATCACAGGAGAATGAAGTAGAGAATATCTGTCAACGGAAAACAAGCAGTGCAGGAGTGGAAGCCTTCTCTGAACAAGGGGGCCCATGTAGTCCACCTTCATCTGGTGGTCTCAAATACTCTGATGATGACAGCAATGATCAAGGGAGTGTGCTTGTAAGCCTCTAATGATAGAGATAACTTGTGTGCATGAAGATGTTCAAGTTGTCTGCCTGAGTCTCAAATATAATGCAAAGTTAATTTATCATGAAAAATAAACTTTATGTTTTCTCGGTATTGTGGTGACTTGTGGATAATTTTGCTTGTCTTTTTCTCATGTGCTTCATGCATTGTGACTGGTTCCAGGTTGGTATTGGCCGACATATACACTGTTTTGGCCTTTACATACCTGAGATAGTTTGCTTCTCTCTAGGGCCCCAGCAACTCCTCCCAGTTTTTTTATTAGAAAAAAATCAACAGCTCCAAAAATGAAGAAAACCTACCAGATGACAATGTCTATATCCTCGTTATTTTATCCTTAAATCAAATAGCTTGGAATAATATCAGTATAAATTATGTTGGTTATATCTATATTAGCTTTTTACCCCTCCCTCAATCTCTGATCAAATGGGTGTTAAAATTGTCAGGTGAAAGTTATATGAAGCACATGAATATCAAAATTATTAAAGTTTGTTTAAATTCCCAATAAAAAAAGGATGTTAAGCTTCTTTGGTGAAGCTGGTAAAGATTGAAAGTTCTTTCAGTCAAGAATTAGAGAGTTTATCTTGTGGTCATTCTTCTAGCTTTTATGTATGCTGTTTTGGAAATTCCATTTGCCAGATTCTTGCATATCTAAAACATGGTAGATGATTTCTCTATGCCACTTTAAAAGATACTTGCTCAAGAATGGACAAAATATGTTCTTCAATTGCATGTTTGTTTTGAGCGAGGCAGTGCTTGTTCTAGTCTCACGTATGCTTTTTTTTGTTAAAATCTTTTGCAGAGTGGTAAGAGCTTGTTAGCTGCTGGCTCGTACAAGGGGGAATCTGAGGTGCGATCTGTGAAAAAGTCGACATTTTCATTGCCTTCCTCAAAGATAGATCCTCCAGTCAGCAAAATGAATGTTTATGGTCAGTGTGCTAAGGATATGAATAGAACCACTTTTCAAATTGAAGAGGATCATAGTAGAGATCTAAAGAGACAGAAATTGGATACTGGTTTTTGTAACGATGTTACCAAAAATGGGATGGGTGATAAGTTGCATGATTTGGGCTGTGAACATGCAAGCGAGGCTGTACCATCCATTCATTCTCAATCAGAATATCCAGGTGCTATCAATTTCATGGCATCAAATATGTCCAACAAAGACACATCCGATCCAGGTTTTCTCTGTGCATTTTGTCATTCTTCTAAAGAGTCTAAGGTAATGATTCATCCTGTGTTTAATGTCTAACATGCATATTGCATCCTGTTTGACCCTTCTGGTCTCTGACTGAATTTCAGGCATCTGGGCCTATGGTACATTATGATAATGGAGAACCAATAGATGCAGAACAAGCAAGAGGGTCTAACGTCTTGCATGTCCACGAGAAATGCATTGAATGGTAAGCTGCACTTGATCCTTGTAAATTTATTCTTCATGTTCGGGATTGAAACATAAGAACTATGACTGAGTACTTTAGTTTGCCCTGTTTGTGATGTAAAAATTGGCAGGCAAACGACTGTGTGCCTTCCTCTTTTTGTTTAAGATGATATCTTTGTTTTATTTATTGTTTGAGAACCACCTGCTTTTTAGTTCTGAGATTTCTTTGTCTCATTCAAACTTTACCTAATTTAATGTGCATGGATGTTCCACCTTAGGGCACCTCAAGTATTTTTTGTTGGAGATACTGCTAAGAATTTGGAGGGCGAGATTTCAAGGGCTGCGAAGATCAGATGCAGCAGTTGTGGGGAGAAAGGGGCAGCACTCGGCTGCTATGCCAAGAGCTGCCGGAAGAGCTTTCACATTCCTTGTGCTGTTGAGATCCCAGATTGCCGGTGGGATTGTGTAAGCCATCCACATCTGCTTGAAATTTTGTAGATTGTAACGCATCATATGTGTGTATCATGATTGCTCATATGTATTATTTAACAGGAAAATTTTCTAGTTCTATGCCCTGCTCATTCATCTCGAAGGTTGCCGAGTGATAGATCTAGCACAGGAAAGAATGTTAAGAATCTCGCTCCTGCAACTTATAAAGTGTAGGTTTCCTATTTTACCCAATAGTTATCTAAACTTCCCATTCTCTTCTCTGTTACTCCTGATTTTGGCATGCTTTGCATATTCACCAATCATTACAAAGTTTCTTTTAATTTTTTCAGAGGTTATTCTAAATCTTCAGACAATTGCACAACTATTAAACAGCACGCTTATGAGCCTTGGACAGCCCCACCTGAAGTGACTAAACGATGGGTCTTATGTGGGTCTGCTCTGTCAGTAGCAGAGAAGGTGGGTTAAGCTCACCATGGCTTTGTTCAACATTGAGAGATTCCTTTACTTCTGGGAATCTCATTCTTTTTTTAGGAGAAAGCACCTTTTACTGAATTTGGTTTGCTTTCCTATGCCATTTTACCCACTTCTGCCCTTTTCAGGATATGATGGCAAAGTTTGCCAGGGTGACTGGTGCAGTGGTGACAAAAGACTGGAGACCAGATGTCAGTCACGTCATTGCTTCAACCGATTCATTTGGTGCTTGTAGCAGAACATTAAAATTCCTCATGGCCATTTTGAGTGGAAAATGGATTGTTAAAATTGATTGTAAGCTCATACAACATTTTAAGTTCTTAATTTTCTTATGATAGGCCTGCTGCTGTTATGAATTTTGCTGTTTATGCCAACAATGTTTTTGCACGATTCAATGGTTCTACTATGTTTCTGTTGTAAGTTTTTCCCCTTGTCATTACCTTGGAAAGTTGATTGGATATGAGTGTGGTTAATAAGTTGCAGGTTCTATACATTTAGGTTTTCTGGATTGCATACCATCATAAGATTGATATTTTCTCAATTCTATAGCATTGACACTAATGTTCTTAGAATTTGGCTTGTATTCTAGGCTTATGATTTATAGGACACGTTCCCTTTTGAGCCGTGTCGGCATATGTTTACACCAACATGTGTGTTGAGATGTGTTGACGCATCTCAATAGAGGTACTTCAATAAGTATGTTTCTACATAAAGTCAGTTTTATGTCAACAATTGTTTATGACTTCCAACTTATCCATATTTCAAGCTATTTTATTTTTTAGATTTTTAATTTGGTTTTTTTATATTTATAAAAATGTGTATATTTCATTGTGTATATAATATTCTATTTTCATATTTGTGTATCCTATTTCTAAAATTTCACTGTTTTGGACACTTGTATCCATTTTGACACTTGATATACATGTCCATGTCCCTCATATCATAGATTCTAGCTGAATTGATCTGATCATTATCCTGATCCTCCATGACAAGCCAGCTCTCGAGTGATTGTAGCCAGTGTAAGTTCTCCTAGCATGATTGTGGTTGGCAAGAAGATTGGATTGAGTTCCTGGATCAGGCAGCCCTCACTTTGGATTGATTGAATTACCAAATCGGTAGAAAATGTTGATCCAATGACTTTTGGAAAGCTTAAACTTGCTAAAATATAAAGGGGGTTTTCTTTGTGTTTATTTTAAAACAAAATAATTCTTTGTAAAACAGAGTAACGTATTAACAACTACCTGCAAAAGTGGAGTTTTTCTGGTAATGTTAAAGTATAGTTTTTCTGGTAATGTTTACCCTACAGTCTGTATGCAACACTATCATCAACCAAAAAGTTAAAAAAGTGTTTATTAACACCTCTTCTTGACACTGAACGACACATACAACTGTATGCAACATAACCAATGGTTTGGTTGACACTTTTCAGTAAGGGGAATTGTGGTGCAATTTTTTTTGTCAGTGCGTTGAATCTGGTGTTAAGAAAATGTGTTGAGAAAAGAACAGCAGCAAGGAATCAACCAAGTTGGGAAATCCTGAACATGATCAGTTGACCTAATCAATTTTGACCCACATCAGTTGGTTTTGAACAACACTCCTAGGTCGTGGACAATGACACATACAACTGTGTGCAACATCACCAATGGTTTGGTTGACACTTCCAGTAAAGGGAATTATGGTACATCTTTTTTGTCAGTGCGTTGAATCTGGTGTTAAGAAAATGTATTGAGAAAAGAACAGCAACAATGAATCAACCAAGTTGGGAAATCCTGAACATGATCAGCTGACCTAATCAATTCTGACCCACATCAGTTGGTTTTTGAAAAATACTCCTAGGTGTCCTGCTATATTTGCACACTTATCTCCTTACAAAATATGCGGTTTTTGTTCCCTGTTCTCCCATCTGTGCATTGATGTGGAGGATGTGCAGCTGCCCCAACCACATCCCTAACCAGCCAGCAGTTAACATGAAATGACAGAGCATCTTTGATATTCACTGAAGAATCTTGAATCTATGATCTAGTTTTCCTACTCTTTTGTTCAACATCTAGAATACGAGGTCATGTCATATGATTTGTCTTTAAGGGAAATTTTGTTAGCTATATGGTGTGTCAAACTATTGAGACAATATTTGAGAAAAGGCTAAGCTATAACCTTTGATGCTGTTGTCTTCTCAGGGATGCTTAGACATTCTGTGTGCCTTGTAGAATGGTGATGTTGACCCCACATCTTTCTTGAACCCATAATGGAATAATTTTTGATGATGATGAAATTTATGTTTCATTCAAATTAAAATGCAAAACTGTTCAACTTTTAATTCCTGTGCTATTTATGTTAGTATGTATCACTTGCAGCACGATGATATTTAAAAAAATACAACTCAAGCAATATATAGATGTTGTTAACCTCATTTGCATGTAGTTTTGGATAATTAACATTGTGCATATCGTCCATGGATGTAGCACACATGCACGCGCACACACAGTCTTTTGTTTTAAGTTTGTTTATTGAAGTAAGTTGCTTTGTAGGGATTAAGGCTTGTATGGAAGCTATGCATCCTGTGGCTGAAGAGAACTACGAGATTAGTCATGATGTTCATGGTTGTTTTGATGGTCCTAAGAATGGAAGAATTAGAGTCATAGAGAAGGTCTCTCTCTCTCTCTCTCTCTCTCTCTCTCTCTCATATGATGTGCATGCATGTACAAATCAAAATCACTTGCAAACCTGAAGCTTTTCCTCTCTTAACTTTCTAGGCACCAAAGCTGTTTAGCGGCCTTAACTTCTATTTCAGTGGTGACTTTGTGCCTACTTACAAGGGTTACCTAGAGGACCTTATTTTGGCTGCCGGAGGAAATATTATACAGGAAAATGCGGATGGATCTCATTCAACATCTCTTGTGGTTTATAGTCTCGATCCACCCCTTGAAGGTGGCTCAGCAGACAAGATCGTTGTAGTTAAGAGGTTACAGGAGGCTGAGGCTTTTGCAACTAAAGTTGGTGCACAAGTTATTGGTCACACTTGGGTGCTAGATTCTATAGCTGCTTGCAAGGTGCAACCTATGTCTTAGTGGGGGCGATTGTGATATTCAATGTATTCTTGATGGCTACATGCAGAGCCTGATGTTGTGGCAGTGTCTTATTTATTTTGCGACTCTTCATTCCCACCGTGTAACAACCCTTCCTTAACAGGCTGTCTAATTCTTGTCTTCACATTGCAGTTTTTTGGAAGGCTTTAACACAGGAAGTATCACTAAGTTGGGTGTGAATTCTTTTGACTTCAGTTTTCATGTTACTTCGCCCTTTTAACTGTGACTGCTGGTTCCACTCCACGGTGGGACCTTTTGAATAGTTGGAGCCTATGGCCATTTTTTCTACTTCTTGCGTGTTTAGTGCCAACGAAGGACCAGTAATTGTGTGAACAACGAAGCTTTTGGTATTATGCAGGGAACAACTTTCTTTGGCTGATGAATTGTCCAATTGTTGGAAATGATCTGAAAACATAAGCATTCCGCAATTCAAAAGCAAGTGGTGCGGGCGGATGTTATCGGAGTTTGGTATGTGAGCGGAGTTTTAAGTGAAAATTAGAGTAGAGGAAATCTAATCCATTTAGGGTGAGTTGAATCCGGCGACCTTCCCAACAAGACATCTCTCCCAAAAAAGAAAACCCCATCCGAGGCCCTGGCCAGAGCGAGCAATATCTAGACGGGACTACAGACTTGGGAATGCTTCATCACGCTTTAACATGTGTATTAGATGTTCAGGTTTATAAATCCGTTTAACATAACTATTTTTACAAATATTTTAGATAACATGTAATGGTAGAAACCCTTTTCAAAGGACCTCTTTGGAGCCGTTTGGTCAACCGAACGTTTCCGCGGACTCCAAGCGGACGTCCCCACGTAAGGAGTCACTTTGGATTCGAGCGATCAATGCATGAGAGAAGATCTTTTCAGTACAATTTTAAATTGGAGTTTTGCAATATTAAAAGGGAGAGGGTCAAATATTATAAAAAAAATTCTCATGTAATCTCTAAATTTAGCAAATATCCGAGTCCTTTCCTTTTTAGTACTGTTAAATTTCAGTCCAATTTCTCATTGCATCACCTCCTCCCTCTCATTCTCCTTCTATTATTCGCCTTCGTTGTTGTGTTGGTGTCACTTAACAGTAGGGTTGCAACTCGGATTGAATTAGGTCAGATTAAGGTCAATTCCAACATAACTTATATAAACGACTTTTCAACCTTAATTCAACTCAATCTCAGGCCTTAACTCAACCTCCTTAATTTTAACCCAACACATCAAAAAATATCTCAATGTCCGAATCGAATCCAACCCATGTACCCAACCTTCATTGGATTGGACTGGGTTGAGTCAGATTCTATCCTTTATAATCTATATTGTTAACTTTTCTTTTTTACTATCAAAATTTTATGTACAAGAATATGAACAAATTTATCTAAACAAAATAATACAAAATATAAATATAATTATATGACTACTATGTGAGAACATCTTTATTTATATTGTAAACTAAAGTTTTGTTTAGTAATATAAAATTAAATAAAACATATTCTAGTGATCTAAGTTATCAATTATATATACTAATGTCAGGTTCATATTAGGTCGGGTGGACAGACCCTCAACCCAAATCAATATATCTAAGGTCGGATTAAAAGACTCTCTCACCTTTAACTCAATTCTAATTTGATGGGATTCAACCTTAGCCAACCATGAGGTTAAGGCTACCTACGGTCAGGTTAACCTACTCAAAATTGCAACCGATTGGCAGGCCCCTGACGGACACCTCCCTTCGCCCGTGGCCTCTCTCATGGCCTTCCTTGTCAACATGAAGACCGATATGTCTGTCACTTTAGAGTGCGTTTAACTCCTGTAATGATGGCCGAAAGGACAATGTTTGCTTCAAAGCATGGTTCAAATCTAGTGACAAAGGGAGGTGTCCCATAGCTATCTGCCTTTCTTTCCTTTTTAACCCGTCAGTGGGGGTCCCTCCGCCCACATCAACGCTTCTGTCGCAAGCAACACAGTGCTGCACTTGCACCACCTCACTCCCTCATACGTGTAGTGTTCGTTCCCAGTTATAAATGTTCTTGATGGAAAGCAAACCTCACACGTTCGCTGGGGAGAGGCAGAGTTCCTTTCTTCATGGGTTGCTCAAGGATGCCACTGCAGAGAATGGCATGCTTCAGCAAGGCGTCACCTGCACTCATCGAGCTCCTGAACAAGTTGCACAGGTTGGGTTCTTAATCTAAGCTGTTGTTTTATTTGCCGTAAAATAAACTTTGTAAACATCGATTGCGCATTTTGTAATACGGTGTCCTACAACATTTCATGTCTGGTCCCTCGAGGATCTTTGTTTTGCTCTAATTTGTAATATGTTTATGGAGCAACAATGGATATCTTATAGAATGGTGATATTTGATACATTTGAGAGTGATTTCCGTAGAATTGAAAGTGCTCGGAGGAGGAGGAGGGTGTTCATGGAAATGGGTCAGCTCTCTCTCTCTCGTATCCTCTATAAAACCAAAAGTAATAATTCATATTAGTTAACTTTAATCACAATTCAAAGGAGATGTTTCTGGAGGCAATGCTAAAGAAACTTTTGTGGAACACTGCACAAGCTTGTTGCATTAGCAGTGTTATACTCCACCGCAAAATCTCTTCCTTGAAGCTCCTTTACATGGGGAACTCTTCAGTGCTTCGCATAGAGATCAACAAAGAAAAAGTTGGTAGTTTGGTCCTACTTTATGAGATCAACAGTGTATGCCTCAATTGTTGAGGCCTGCTATACCCTCAGTTGGATGGATAAGCATCTGCTTGAAAACTGTAACATTCAGTACTCCAGCCGGCCAATGCCTCATGTACTTCAACTGCAATGTTGTATACCAAAAGATGACAGATCTTTTCACCCCCCCTCTGAAAGTAGATTTCTGTAGTGTAACAGGTTCATAGGCATTGTTACAATAGAAAGCTGATTGGAACCTTTTTTTTTTATTTTTTATAATCATGAACAGTTGCATTCACATCGTTCATGGGAAATAGAGCAAACTCCTGTTAAAAACTGGATTAATAAAATGCAAATCTTTTCTGTAGTTAGAACCATGGACTGTATGTCTGTATCTCGCTTCAGCTGATTCTGTTGGGTTATTTAGGGTCTGTTTGTTTTCACGTAAAATGAGACTCAGAAAAAGCTTTTCCCAAAAAATATATCACAATCACTTATTTGGTAATCCGTCTGTAAAACTCAAGTCAGTGGAAAACTTAATTCGTTGACTCTTCCTTTTCCTGATTTTGGCATTAATGCGATAAGACGGAATGCCCTTTCAAAAAGAGCTTAAAATATTTTCATGAGCGTCAAATGACGAATTTTGTTTTCATTTTCTTTGTAAATGTATTTCCTTTAAAATTCATTTCCAACCAATTATATTTGACACGTAACCAAATGGACCCTTAGTTGGGCTGATTACCATGAACGGTATTCTGTTTATAAGCATGCCCATTTATCTGTAGGACTCATAAATATTTGCTCTGTTTTCCTACAGCATGGAAGAACCGGTTGACATTGATCTGCATCTATATGAATTTGGATCTGTTCGGTATCATGTCCAGGTACTGAATTATGAAGTGAATAAAAAATTTTCTGGTTACTGGAGAGAAAATATGATGTCTATGATGAGTTTTTACTCAAGTTTCAAATGCCTATGTATGTTGTTTGGAAGGCTGACACCCACCATTCTTAACCTTTCTTCACAGGCTTCAGCATCAGATTCAAAAAAGGTTCGCTTGTCAGTGTCTACCCCGCTACTATCACCAGATATCTCCCTTTCCAGGGACCTTCATGGTTGTACCCTGCAGAAAATAGGAGAAGCTTATTCTGATATTGTGGAGATTGTTGAAACTCCAAGAGAAGGATTTATGCTTACACTAAACGTCGACTTAACGAAAATTCCTCAGAGGAAAGGTGGGGAATTTCTTAGTCTTTAGCTTGTGAATAAGAAACTAGGTTTGAATGTGCACATTAAAAGAGATGAGTGCAGCTTAGGGTTGGGCAATGTAGTTCTCATTATTTGTTCATTTCCTTTTATTTTTTAATGTCATCATGTCAGATGCATGGTAATATTAATTCAATCTCCTGACAACGAAACAAACTACTCTGGGCAGAAATATGCTTTATGTAACATGCATCTGATGCCATGGGCAAAATTATGCTTGTGTATCTTCTGCTAAAGAATTACGAAACGTACATAGTTTCTGTTTAGCTAACTTCTGTCATTATTTAGCAGAAGATGCACGAACATGAACTCCTGACAATGTATCATAACTCGTAAGTGCAGCTTAGGGTTGGGTAGTGTAGCTTAGTCTGCTCTGTAAACTACTGAACCACTACTTGCTTCCTTTCTTTTCCCTACCTGCTAGAACAGCAAAAAGTGGATAACTGGCAGTAATGGAAAACTGTAGTGCTCATGATTCCCAAAGTCTGACATGAGCTTCACCTGCTTGCACAATGTCATCTATTTACTTTCATTTTATCAAGGACACAAGAAGTATTGTGCAGACCAGTACGTTCTCCTTTGAAACAATAGTGAGTAATCATGGTCATTTTCTTTCCTGTGTAGCATTCTGAATGCTAACTTCTGATTCTCCAAGCTTATTTCGTTGTTGATATGCTTATCTTTGATGGATTGTAATAACAGTATTTGCCTAGCATTAAACTTTCTTTTGATCTGTAAATAAAGGGAGATTTTTGCACTGTTCAGAGGATTGCATCAAGACTATCACCGATATTTCTTCTCTCCAAGCAGTCGTACTCAGTTCTCAGTTGAATGACATGTTGTGGAATCTTGGTTCCCGTGACATCTCCTGTGGGATGTACAGGCCAACACAGCTGGTCCTTCACCCAGGAGAGCCCTTTTTTGTCATCAGAATGGTACTTCTCAGTTCTTAATTATATCCCCCATTTATATCCCTAATAAACAAACATCTCTAAGTAACAAGCCTAATTAGACCAATAGTTTTGCAACAGTGTCTCGACACCAATGCTTTTGCTACTTATTATTTCTTGTTCTACATAATCACCCTTGGTGATCAATTTGGAGATGTAAATACATTATGTTTCTTTAATTGCCCTTGTGCATCTCCACAGTTTAAAACACCCTGCATTCAAAGAGGATATTTGTTGTTGCCGTTGAAGATTGACAGTGATGTATTATCAGATTCTTGAGGTTTCTGTGAAACTCCATGGATTCCTTAGAGCCAGATAAAAGAAAGAAATTCATCACACAGTTATTGCACTGTTATGAGATTGTGAGCAGAATACTGATTTCATCTAATATTTTTGCATTACTATTGGGCAATAGTTTCTTAATGATAAGGTCTCCTAGAAATGCTGATAAATTCTGTAATTATGCCCAAACGATGGCCAAAATATAACCAAATTGGAGTGCTAGATTATTGACCAAGATACTATTTCATATAAATACTTGATGATGCCCAAAAGCACTGTAAAAGTCAAGAATTTCTGATGAATTAGGATTGGATGTTTGTTTTATCCTGACATGACTATGTAAATGTTTTTTGTCTTGATCCTAATGCTATATCATTGCATTGCAATGCCTAGCCTGAAAAATTCACCGTGATTTTCCCGATGCGCTTTAAAGAGGATTCAGATGTGGCCATTGCCACAACATTTTTTCAGGTTAGTTTTGAGTTCAAAAAGTTAACAGTGAGTGCTGTTATTCAGGGTATTGATTCCCATTCTTTCTCAAAATTCAGAAATTGGTCCACAGGAGCTCATGGAGGTAGGGTATTCATCTGCCTGTGCCAAAGCACCAACTTGCACCTGGTCCCCAATTCCTCCTGCTGAGTTGAGAGGGGAGTCTTTGCAGTCATTGAGTACCAATGGAGGATTTGTATCATTTGGTATGCTTCTCAGTCAATGGCATTGGGTTCTTCTCTAATAGTAGCTTACTGCTTATTTAAGGTGGAAGGACAGGTCCTGATCAGGACTAGTGCTCTGAGTAAAGTGAATATGGTTCACAATTCGCCCACTAAATCAAATAGAACCACGTTTCTGAAATAGAGTTTCCGTTTAGATTTAGTTAATTAATGATAGGATTGTTTGCTTGGTATCTTTGTGCATATGGATTTTCCAAATATTTACACACATTTCAATTCTTTTATGAATAAGGAACGTTAGAATAGTTCTACATCGGAAAAAGGACAAAATCAAAAAGTGTTTAGTAGGTGTCTACTCCACTCATTGCCTTAAGGTTTTGAGTTGGATGGCCCAATAACTTCAACAAGGAAAAAAGAGAAAACCTTCCGAGTTGTCATTCTGAATCAGTGTACACTTCCATGCCATGCAGACATATATTCCCATCATGTGAAAGGTGCTAAAATGGAGAAGACTATCTGGACTTTGCTGAACTTCTACACGTTTGTGAAATATCATGTGAAGGTTGGTTTCATTGGAACAATTGATGTTTATGTTATATTCTTGGACATCTGAACATAGTGTAACTTGCCAAATTTTGTGAAACAGTGTACCAGAGGTTTCATACAGCGGAAGATAAGGCAGCGTTTGGAAAGCCTTTCTGAGGTGAGACATCCGTAGCTGATAAATGGATGCAGACTTGATCAACATATGATTATTATTGTGATGAATATTTGGAGCGAAATGACAATGCATACAATATTCTCAAGTTTGTGAAAACAGCATTATCTTGTGGCCAGAGGCTACAGTGTTTTATGTGGAAATGGTTGTGCCCTACTAGAAGCAACTCATCTTGTAGCCTAGTTGTACAGTTGATGGGCATATTAGGATCCTCCATCTTGAGGTTGGATGTTTGATTCTCACATGCAGAGCAGCAGGACTGTCTATGGGGTTCGCTTTGACAAAAGAGAATAACTTGCTGCACCGCCAAAGATTATTATGCCACAAGTTATTCTCTTGACAGAAGAGGGCATGGCCCACACTCCATAGTCACGGACACAACATAGTTAGCTCAAAAACTGAAAGTTTCAAAGATGCGCAGGAAGAGATGTGGGCCTACGGTCATGGTCACGTAATACGTTTAAATATGCAAGAACCAAAAGTTTTGTCAGAAGACAGAGCTGAACCCATTCTCTTTGATCTTTGACGTATCCTAATACGTTCCCTCTGAAAAAGATTAATTGTAGAATATTCTCACATTTTTTTGCTATCCTCACAGGTTTTGAAGAAGGCAAGGATTGGGGGAGACAAAGATTGCAAGAAAGTCCAAGGTGCGTCTTAAACATAAGAAAGTAAACTAAAGAAATTTTGCCTACAAGCTAAATTTGTGTTGTGTTTGGTTGCTGTATTAGATGGCTCTATTAGTAACAATTTTGATATTGCGTTATGCTCTATTTATGTTGACATTCACACGTTAGTAAAAACTATTGTTTGTGCAAATTTATTACATGTCTAAATCCATATTAAAAATATTATATTTCTCTTTCCCCTAGAGCCATGCCTCCATATTCCCCTAATATTACTTTCAATACTAATATTGCAGCCTTTAAAATATTGATATTAAAGTTAATACTATATCAAAACCAAACTACGTATATGATTTTACCCATATATTTTCAACCTCTAGCAACCATATTGTTCGGATTTGTATATTTCTTTAGCCTGCGAAGGACTCAATTAGGGGTGTCAAAGTGGGTCAGGGTCTTCATACTCGAACCGTTTGGATTACGTCTAGGTTGCTCACCAATTTGGGAGTTAAAAAAAAGGGTCCATTTTAGGCTTGTTTTGAATTCGGTCTCTAGGGTAACCAACATGGAAGGTAGGATTGGCAGCTGATCCGGTTGATTTTGATCCGAATCGATCTGATCCCGTCCCCCGATCCATTGGTATGGACTGAGATCGGTCGGGGATCAGATGGAATCGGCCGAGATTGGTCCAGGTTCGGACCGATCCAGACTGGGATGGAACCATTTTTTCTAAAATAATTTAAAAAATAAATGAGAGACAGATCTAGATAGACCCAAGATTGGTCGGGGTTGGATCAGATTGGCCGATCCAATTCGTTTAGGCCAGACTGATCCGTTCCCGATCTTCGGTACCTTGATCATAAATGGTAGACCTAAAACCCAACCTGTTTACCCGTTGCTTTTATAGGGCCAAAGTGGGTCTAAGGTATACCTATTTTGGGTCTAGGTCTACTCAGAATTATTACACTTAACAGTCTTGGATCTTCCCCACCTGCAGACTCCAGATTAATGGCATTAGTCTTATGATGGTACCTTACAGAAAACAAATGTCCCTTAGTTCTACTTCTGTTGAGGGAGTTGGGTTTCACTCGTGCAGGCTCCAGGCGTGCAAAGAAGCTGCTGACCATCCCAAAAGCCAGGATGCTCAGAAGGACATGCGGTGCTCTCACCAGGCGCGTCAGGAGGATCTGCCTGCCAATTAGAATCACGGCGCTGGCTCGGTTCCGTCGCAGTTGGCTGACGATGCCCAAAGTCTCTTCCTTGAGAAAATATGCCAAACTGGACTGATGGCTGGTTCACTACAAAAAGTTAAACAAAAAGTATATAAAAAAAGAATAAAATGAAAAAAGTGCATACAAAATGCGACAATAAATAGAGGAACACATTATACATGGGCTTGCATTGTTGTTGTAACACTATAACTGAGATAGTAAGATGTGCATAACCTCTCTACATTATTTGTTCTATCCTGAAAACGTTTCCTAGTTCATCAGTGTCATTAGCACATGCAGTTGCCTGGTAGTCAAGACCAATGTCACCAAGTTGGGATTCGAGAAAAAAATTGATCTGACGAAAAAATCTCAAGTTAGTAAAAAATCTGAAAACTTTGTGAAGAAATTGCGAAAGATATGTAAAATTTTTAAAGTATAAAATAGAATTTTAAAATATATATTATAAAAATGAGTGGATTTGTTTTAAAAAAAGTATGTTTTCCTTAAAAATACGTGATTAAATCGTGACTTTTTAAAATTTTGAAGATTTTAAAGATTCTTTTAATAGATCGAGATTTATTCATGAAAAATACGATAAGATAAAAAATGTGTGATTAAATCGCGATGTTTTCAAAAAATCAAAAATTTATGTTACACTGATCAAGACTGTCAAGTTATACCACAGGCACAGAGGAGTTCAGGAGACTAGACTATCTGATGCTCTAACTCCGAATTTTTATTTTATTTTTTTTCATAACTTGAGAAGCTTTTGACATTGCCCATCATTGATGTAATATTGCACACCTATATTTCGAAGCTCGGTGATCGACCCCAAACTCTATAATTAATCTGGTCTTCGCGGCGAGAACAGTGACAAGGCTACTTAGAGGCTAAGGTTGGCCTTCGAATGGAGACAGAGAAGCAAAACTCACAAGACAACCTAAGCTTCGTCGTTATTCCCCTCTAAGCTAGCTAATCGTCGGTGACGTTCATATCACAAGCAATCATCGGCGGAGAGAGGGAAACGTGCAATCCTTTTGAATCGATCGAAATGAGGCTTCCTAGAGAAGTAATATATAAATATTTGATGTAATGCTCTGAGACATTACAACTACAATTGCCATTTGATCTGGGATGGTACACAGTAACGGTACCTTCTTAAAAAAGGTGCAACAGAACTTAAAACAGGCATGAATGTGTCTGGGACATTACAATAAGTATTACTCTTTCTAGAGCCATTTTGCTTTCTTCCTATAAATATAAGTAGGAGTTAAAAGGATAAAAAAGTATTTTCCTTTTTATATAAGCATTTATATCGTGCACAGATAATTTTTTTTTAAAAAAACTTTAATCCTCATAAAAGTTCATAGTTAGGAATAGATTACTATGACCTATGCATTTAGTGCTAACTCCAAAAAAGTTATTCTTTCTTGAAAATAAGTCTCTCCGGTTAATAAGTGTTTGAAGGATGTGAATAGACGAACAAGATTAAAACAGTACTAAACTACAGTTTTAGGGAGCTAAGCATAACTACACAAGAGATGGGATCATTCTTTTTCTTTAGATTCGATAACTTAGAGGGACTAAAAACTAAAAGAACCCCTTAAGATATGCAAAAAGATCCACCAAACACATTGAGAAGAACCACGTCGCCTTTGATCAGACTGCTGCAACACCAGCACCGGTCTCTATCCAACACCAGCGCACAACTGCCCAATAGGGAAAAGGATCGAACACCTTGCAACTAATTTAAACAAAGTGATGAAGGTTTCCCCTGCTCAATTCGATCTTTTGCATGTCAGCTCCAAATCATTACGCACCCATCCATTCTCTCTTATGTCCCTAAACGTAAGACTAAGGAGCACAGGCTTCAGCAGTTTGCGTGCAGGCTGAGTCAGGTGGTGGTGGTGAAGCCTGGAGGCCATCCTACACGAATGTCACTATTCTAGTGTACATTTGCCTGGTTGGACGTATGTGTGGTTTCAGTCTTGGCATCCACTATGTGGTTCTCAAGGGAGTAGGAGAGACATGCATGCTGGCCTGGGTAGCATTCCTGTTGCCTTCCTGGGATGTTGCTGCCACATGCGAATGAAAACCCAGTGGTGCTGTGTAGCTGTTTGATGATGTCCGACGGTGCTAGTGTCATTTGCAACTCCGAGAAACAGCTAACAAGGATATTGTAAAAGGATACACCAATATCAGTTTATCTGCCCATTTCCAAAGTTTAATCTGTAACTCCGATTTGTTAAACAATTCTTAGATTTAAGATGAAATTTCTTATTCTTTTCATTCGGATATAAACAATTCTGACGCGGTATAAATTGTTCTGACTATCAAACTAAACTTTTTATTCTTCTCTTATTCTCCTAATAAACCGGCGGAAAAAAATGTGAATATAATTATCCGGATTAGAAGAGTGGAATAGAGTGTCTTATTAATTAACCGGTTTTATTCTCTTCAACTGGTTTGATTGCTGCAATGAGTTGTTTAATTGATTAAAAAAATTGGTTATTTTAATTAGAATAACTTGGGATAATCAATTCTACACCTTAGAAGACGGGTCCCTCTTCTCGCTCTTACATCTTCAGATCCGACGGTTTAGATTTTTCGGCGTAGGTTAGCGATGGGGCTCCGACAGTGGGTGTAGCTTAGCAGAACCAGCTCTTTAAATTGTTAGAAACGACGAAGGGGGTGGCGGGAGGAGCTCTTCCCCTCCCACCTTCGGACACTACGATTCCGCCCCACTTGAAACCATAAATTCTCGTCCTAGGCTTCGCCGCCTCGTTCTTCTGTCTCGTGTGGCGTTGGTTACTCCTCTGTCTCGTTCTTTCTAGCGCATTTATTGCTCTAATTGGAACTGCCACAGGCGTTTCCTCTTCAGTCAAAAAGCTTGTTTTTTTTTTTTTTTCCAATTCTCCTTGCCGGCATTGGGCGCTGGGATTGGGTGCGGAGAGGTGGAGGGATCGAGGCACCCCTCTTGTTAATGGGTCATCTCCATTTTTGTCTTCTTCACCTTCTAAAGTTCGAATCTTTCGCCCCATGGATGGGCGCAGTGAGCTCGCAGTAGAAAGAGGACAGATGGATGTGGGCAAGGCCGGCGAGACCTTTCCAGTTGTTCTGGGCAGGGGCGTTGGGAAGAAGGGAGTGGAGGAAGAGGGGGAGGGGGAGTCCATATCCCTGCTGGCTCCCGGCGGCGGTGTAAAGGGGAGTTTGGGGACAGCGAGGAGGCAGAGGAGGACGAAGAGGAAGGTCCAGTGGAACGATCGCCATGGGAGTAGCCTCGTGGAGGTCCTCGAGTTCCAGCCCAGGTGAATTCTTTCTTCTGCGCATCTGATACGTTTGTACTTCGTTGCAGTCTCGTAGAGGTGTGTAGAAAAATAAGGAATTTGATACGAAAAGGAGGCCACTGTCAGCTATGTTCTAAACAGATATTAAGGCAACTCTCTTGACCTTGCTTGTAATGGCATCTTGTTCCTCTTGAGTTCCTTTTTTTTGGGTCTAGCGTCCCTCTCCCTTTTTTCTATGTTTTCGTCTTCTGCTTAAAAGCAAAGGCCATGTTTGGATGCAACTTAAGAAAACTCGAATAGGTTTATTGTAAACGTGTTTATCATAAACACATTTAGCATAAACGTGTTTTTCTTAAACTCGTGTTTGGTTGTTTTGCATAAACTTAAGTGAGTTTATGGTAAATCCCAGCATAAACCAACTCCTAGTAGGTTTATGTAAAACTCGTTTATGGGGCTGTTTTGAGTTTATGGTTAACTTAAGTGATTATGCCTTCGTATTTTGTTCAGATCTGGTACTTCAAGGTAGCCAAGCTTTGTTTATGTTGGGCCTGACACATCTGTATAAACTTATTACTGTCTCTTCTGTTGCTTTAAGACACTGATCATGCATTCCAATACAACTACTACTTGTATCCACTTATCTATAATTCATGTTTGATCTGCTTCAATATTTATTCACTCATGCCTGATATACCTGTTGGTTTAAATTTCTTCTTATCCCATCACATGATTCATGCTAGGGGGATGTCAAATAGACGAGGGTGATTTTTTGTAAGTAGCCTATATAGGGATTTTTTTTTTGGGTCAAGAAGAAAGCTTTATTTTCATACATTTGGGCCATAGTTTGAGCTTTATTTTGACATAGATATGCCACAGTTTGAAAAGAATATCCATAACAGTAAGCGAAATTTCTATACAAAATCAAGAAACTGGCCCTCCAGGCTGTTAGAATAGTTCTCATGTTGGTTAAGTGACAAAACAAATATGTAAGGGTGGAGCCTACTCTATGTAACATCTTAAGGTTTTGAGTTGGATGACCTTTTAAATCCAACATGGTATAAAGCCCATGGTTTTTCTTCCTAAGCTATTCATTTTGTATTTGTCATACTCATTATCTATGTGACAAAGCCTAAGTTAGCCTACATGTAGGATTGCAAGTGGGATTGGACTAATTCACAATGCAATCTACCCTAAATATGCAAAATTCAATCCAATCCAATCTGTAAGTTTGTGGGTTGGATTAGTGTTTGGGTTAAAAATCTTCACCCACACTTCTTGTGGATCAGGTTATGAATTAGCCCCAATTAAATCTTCTCTGATCTGCAAGTTATTATGAATTGAATTGGATCTCCAATTTTTAAATCTGCATGTATCTGCTCTGATTTGCATTTCATAATGAGTTATATTTATATTAACTAATGTTATTGCATATGTTATTTACAAATTGTTATTCCCTCTTGATCTAATATGGTTTTAAATTGCAGACTGGTTTTAAATGTTAGGTTGATATGAGGGCTTGTTTCTATTATTCTCTTTTCCTTTTGTGTTATTTTTGATATGTGTATAAGTTAAAGGTTTAATCTTTATGCGTATGGCTGTCCAATGTGTCTACATTATTGGGCTTGGTACAGATAGGTATTAATCTTCAAAATGCTAATTTTTCAATTGTCTATGTCCCATGGTGGAATATGCTTTCAACTACACTCGCTCTGATCCGTGAAAAGTGGGTTGCATTTGGAATTACTTGCTTTTTTTACTCAAAATATCCATGTTCTTTTTTATCTTTCTGTGTGGACCACATCCCCTTTTGCAGCCCAAGAAGCCAAAAAGTATCCTGTTAAGACCCTGTGGAGGCATTCTACTGAAAGCATTGTTCTAGCAATGGGTCATATTGATGAGATCATCTCTTGATCCTCTCTCACCTATTTGCAGCCCTACCTACATGTGAGCAGGGTGTTAGAATTGTTGGAACTCAGTTAAGGGATAGAACAAATATGTCTAAAAGGGTAGAGCATACCCCACTTATTGCCTTGAAGTTTTGAGCTGGATGACCCAATAAATTCAACACGGACAAATCTAATATGAGAAGTGATGTCCTTGATGACAGTTGTTGGTTTTACAAAATTCTATTCCAAAGATTCGATGGTTTGCCTGTTGCCCCAATGTCTTGATGGTTCAACTATCCCGATGACGTGCCTAGTAACATATTAGTTTTGTTGGTTGGGTTTGGCTCAAGAATTGGTGATTGGTACTTGCTTTTTCGTCAATGTGTTAGCACAAACAGACATATTAAAGACAACCAGGAAAAGAAATTGTACCCCCAGGGTTCCATTTTCTTTGATATCAGCAAGCCAGCTGTATTGCAGCAGGGGCACTAATTCTGTAGTCCACTCCTCAGTTATAGATGGCCATTAGTATCATAGAATTTCATTCTCAATCCCGTTTTCTTTGGTATCAGTGAGCCACCTGTATTGTAAGTCAGTGTCTACGGCAATTTCTCTTACAGCATCATCTTGTATTGCAATTCATGCTTGTATTGTACTCAGGACCTGAAGAAACCAGTTACTATGTGGCAACTTGCTTGGATTGTTTTGAGAGTCATTACTTGCTTTTATGTACCTTCTGCATCGTGTCTTGTGGCCTCTGTTTTAATATTCTCAATCATTGTCCCTCTTTCTTTTCTGTCTACTGTGGTGGCAGTGATTCTGATGAAGATGATTTTGCGGACTCTTGTATCTGTACTGTAATGTAGATGCCAGTATGCCATTTGCCGCTTCCTCTGGAAGTCATGGAAAGAGTGCCTGTCGGAGCTGATTCGGGTTCCAGGCATGCCTGCCTTCACTGAAATTTGGTTTTGCCGGAAGGACTGAAGGTTTCACCCAGGAAACAGAAGAAAATTTCTCATCAATGTGACATTGTCGAAAACTAATGACTTTGGGTTTCTGCTTAACCATACCATGCAGTAAATCTTCGTTGTTGACCTCCTGAGAATGGCAATAGAATAAGCGAGAAGGTTGCACGCCTATTTTGGGGCAAGACACAAAATTCTGATGTTTCCATCTGACTCGTTGAATAAATACATAAAATACCAATTGCCTGCCCATCATAGCGGGATTATCTTGGGACTCCATTGACTCTTTTCACCACATAAAATGTTTGTGCTTTTACACAAAACATCATGTGCTTTTACAGATGTTGTCCTTTGCAGTTTAGAATATCCACCAAATGCTTTTGTTCACCTCCAGTGCATACTGGTTAATCAGTTCTGTGAGGGTATGCTTTGCCATAACCCAACAGGCTCCGGTCACAGGCTCACAACAGACTGCCAGCATGATATGCTGTGTAATGTGTACTCTGATGGCTGATGAGTGCCAAGCATGGCCTGGTTGATAGAAGTTCAATTGGCACTTGGCAACAGACTGGAATTTCCCAGAAGTTGGTGTATGCACGTCCTTTTATTACCTGTTATCCTTCAGTGGCCCCTAATTGTGGTGTGACAATGTGTAAACGCTGTAGGCTTGAAAGTTTGAGTGTTACATTTGTCTATGCCTTGCCTGTGTAGGTTTTAGTTTGCACTCTTAAGCAAGGTCAATGGTTCCATGAAATGTTGTTTTTCATTTTGCGTGTTTTCTCCCCTTGAGATAAATGTCTTCCCAATGCTGTCTCTGGGTTGCAAAACTTCGCCACTTTGATTGGAGAATAGGAGAAGAATAAGGGCGAATAAGAGGTGAATAAGCTTAATTTTGCTTTGACAGGCGGAATGGCTTATACCGGTGCAGAATAGTGTATTCGGAGAATAAGGAGAATAAGCCATCTCACCCTAGACCTAAGAATTACTTATTCTTCTTATTCCATCAGCGGGCCCCACAAAACTATCAAAGAAAAAAAACCCTTATTCTAGTATAAGTCATTCCGTCAGTGAGCCCCACATATTAACTTATTCTGCAAACAAAGTGGGGAGAATCTTCAGGTCAAGCTAGGTAGTCTGTTGAGAAAATGGAAATATGGATGACCACTGCTCGTTGTTTGACAGAGTTGGGTTTCTTTCAGTATAAGCTACTGAGTGAACTCAATTAGTGCAGAGAGGAAGGGAGGGAGTTTTTAAAAAGGCTCCTCATTGAGAATGGAAAAAGTTTCATGCGAGGGGATTTTGTGAACAACTTTCCTCTCAGCACTGACCTAGTCTGGTCAGTAGCTGTATTGAGGGGATCTCAATTCTTGTTTGATGGGGTAAATTCTTTATTTGCTTTCTTGGTGCCTGTCTAGCTGGAATCTAGTCATCCTTGGTTGTCCCTCAGGTGTTTTGATACAAGCATCCAGCAACCATACTGCTCATCCTCACTGTGGTTGTCCATTATCTTAGCCATGCCAGGCTTCCATGAAATGCTTGGCTATTGAACCAAGTAGCCCGGCTAGGTTTGCCCTGTGGCCTCCCTCCGAGAGGTCTCGGGTTCAGACTAATCGGAAGCCTACAAACTTAACCTTCCTGTTCGGCCTTTATTTGTCCTTGTTTGTAAGATTACCTCCCTGGAGATCGACTTGGATCTAGAATAATCGTCTTATCGGAGCTGCATGGAATATTCTCCCTTTGGGAGGAAATAATGGGCTTTGTCTGAAATTGAACCCTGATATATGTGAGTATACCTGACTAACTTAGCCGCCCTTTTAGAAAAAAAAAAAAAGCTCAACTATTTGTTACCTAGTTGAACCTTCATTTACTTAACTGAAGGTTACCTAGCACACGTCAGTATTTATTTTTCTAAATATGGGTGACATTTTTACTGTCATTTTTATAAAATAAAAATGTTCTTTTCACGATTGATGTCCCTTTTAATAAACATCGTCATCAAAATATCAATTTGATGTTTTTTAAAAAATTAAAAATAGGAATCTCAGATACCAATTTCAGTTTTAAGTTGGGAAAAGAGGAGCCACAGGATGTTTGGTGCCCAAGAATGTAAACACTGTTCATGCACATTTTGTTAATGATTTTTTTTTTTTTTTGAGAAGCTCTTAAACATGGGACAAAATGTCTTACAATCTGCTGAAGCACAAAAATCATTCGACATTTTTCTTCCATTTGGTGGCTTGTAAATTTTATGTGTACCAAGTATATGTAGTGGAATCTAATGTTCAATTCGATCCAAAGGCTAATCAAATAAACTTTGGGTTAACCAGATACTTCCTTTTCACTTTTGTATATGAGGAAGGAAATGAATATGCTAGCTCAGCCTGCATAAGTTGATTTCATGTCCTTCATGACTATCTATTTTGATTTATCTGCCTGAATCCGAAAGTGGAAACAAGAGATTAAATGGTTTGATCTAAGGTTCCTCTGTATGAGAGAGAGAGAGATGGACTGTACCATTGTTGCCGGATCAAGATGGGGGGCATCGTTAAAAAGAATCGTCTAGGTGCATGCTCGACAACCTGTTCCCCTCTGCCATCTCGACAAGCCTGTAAAATCTTGGGTGCATATTATCAACTCTCATGTACGTAGGCGTACACACAATAGATAGATATGATGTGATTCAAATGCACTTGGGGTCATCGAACACAAACGCATCCCCTTCATTTTTACCATTTTCTTAATGAATATAAAAAAACAGTACTACGTAAAAGATGGCTATGTTGTTAGAGGTATTTTCACCATTTTATTTTTTTCCCTCTTCCTCGCTTTATCACACCCCTATCCATCCGTGAATTTTGGGTGCATATAGCTTCTTGGGTCACTGGTTTTAATTTTTTTAGGTGGGCTTCATTATGTCTCATATATCTGTACATGGCTAAAAACAGATCTGAAATATTAAAATCTGTTATTGGACTCTACTCATTAAAGATATCTTTTATTTTTCAGTAGAACTTTGGTTTTTGATTTTATTTTTTTTTAATTTTGAGTCGTACAATCAGGATGTGTAGACAGGATAGGAGCCGAGCTAAAAAAATTTCAAAAAAATTCTTTTTGATTGTGAGTGCGCACTGTTTGGTGCACAATGCAGTTTGGTGTAGAGAGAGATGCTATAATACGATTTGGTGCAGGGAGTGCACACTAGTTTCGACACTGTCCTAATAATAAAAAATAAAATTTTAATAATTTAAATCTTCAATTATCTCTCTTAGTGTTGTTTCTATCCCTTATGACTTCATTTTGACCGTAGATAATGTTTAGCCTTGAAACTCAATCGTACTTGTCTATTGGGTGTATATAAATTCCATTATCCAAAAATCATAAAAACTAGATAAAAATAAAAAAAAGTTAGTCAGATTAGCCCCTACGATTGAGTGTCTAGCATGTACAATTGAATGACTAGCATTGAATGTCTCACAATCTGACAGTGAAAATTAAGACCAAAGCGATGAATAACTTTAGGGGATATATTTGAATATTTAAACATTTACTGTATTTTTTGTTTTTTAAAATGAGGATGGGTTGAGACAAAACCATATGCACTGTAGCAATCACACCAATTTTTTTTGAAACTTTTTTTAGTTCGGCTCCAATCCTATCTGCACGTCCGTACAGTTTTATGTTTGATTGGATAACCAAAAAAAATCTAAAAAGTCAAAAACCAAGTTTTAATGAATGTTATCTTTAAGAATAACACTTGATGCACTAACGGTCAATGCAATGAGGTAAAAAAAAGATTATTTTTTAATTTTTTTTAAAGTTGACCCCAAGGTACCCTAGTCGTCAGAATAGGCTGATCTTCGACCAGAAAATCTAAAAAAATATGAAAAATAAAAAATCAATTCTCAATGAAATAGTAAAAAAATACTTTTAATGGGCCGAGTCCAATAAGCATTTTTTTTTATTGTTCATATTTTTTTGATTATCCGATAGGAGATCAACTTGTATAGAGGTATAGGACACCTCGGAGTTCACCCAAAAAAATTAAAAAATAACTTTCTTTTAAACCCACTGCATTGACGCTCAATGCAACCGGGGGGGGGGTCAATGCAGCAGGTGTTACTCTATCTTTAATGGGATGAGTCAAGAACATATTTTAATTTTTTAGTTTTTTTTGGGTTGTCCACATATACGTAAGTCATATTGGTGCCCACTTAGAAAAAAATTAAATAGGCGGTGCAATAAGTTATACTATACTGTGCGACACACACACGTGCCCCTCGGGGTGCATCTAATTTAGATGCACACCTCCTCCCAAATTCTCCCTTCTTGATGTAAAAAAAATAAAAATTGTTAAATTTTTTAAAATATTCAAATACCCCTTCCTAAGTTGGTTTTCCATATTTGAGATTTAATTTTAATTTTAACTTGGATTGAAAAACATAACCGTAGTTGTCCAATTAAATAGTACTTGGTTGGGGATCAAAATTAAAATCCTAAGGGATGAGATCAATTCTAAAGATTATCCTGATAAATTTTCTCTATTTTGACTATTTTTTAATATTTTTAGATCTTATTTTTTGATGTGCACCTAATTAGACGACTCTGATTGATTTTCAAGATCAGACGATAAAAATTAAACCTCCGAGATGAGAATAACTATAGGGGTTTATTTAAATATTTAAAAAATAATAATAATTTTTAATCTTTTTAAAACATAGGGAAGGCAAATTTTCGAGGGAGGCACTTAACTTGATGTAGCTTTTTTTAAAGGACTATTTTACCATAATCGTATGTCAAGTCTCAAGGCTTAAGTAATGCAAAAAATACTTTATTCTAATCAACATTTGTCTTATTTTACCACTTTATAATTCAAACGCACGAGTACACCTCATAGACACAGCTTTCTTTTGAGCTGTCACAAACATCTCTTTACGTATCTGCCATGAATACTGATGGTGACCCCAAATGCGAGTCTCCGGAATCGGACTCCAGCCCGGACATCAGCTCTGATTTGCGTAACGAAGGGAGTGGCTCAGAGCGGGGGTTGATTAAAACCCATCGACAGGCAAATTAGTCCGAGGTTTCTAATTCTTAAAGTTAGGGTTACGGTTCTTAGAACATGTCATTAGGGGAGAGAGATATATATAGGGATCGACCTTCGGAGGCCGGTGAACTTATCTTTCATACACGTGTGCCTTCGCTAGTGGTCAACCGGATAGTGCGAATCCCGACGCGATGGCTAAGCGTCACGGTGCCACATAAGATGAGCGGGCCCCGGCAAAGCCCTCAACCGGGTAGTGGGCCTCATCCCTTGGTCGGGACTTGGCCTGGTCCTACCAGGCCCACTGAGGAGATTTGCGGTCAGCTGGGTCCTCAGTGGGTCACCATGACGGGCTTCATCATTGGGCCCTTAACTGGCCATGGTATTGGGCATCATCAAACGCCTTTAACAACGTAGCTTTTTTTTTTTTGGGGGGGGTGGCTTAACCTTTAACAACATAGCTATCTTTTACGTAGTACTCTTTTCTTATATTAATTAAATACGGCCGGCTGCATTCTATATGTATTACTCTCTCCCTCTCTCTCTCCGGCAATTTGAAGGCCATAATCGGATGGCTCTGATCTGAGAAAAAAATGATTCAAACCTGTTTTCAGCTCAGTATTTGAAGTGGCCCAACCGTATTCTAACCACAATCGGATGGCTTTGATCCGAGAAAAAAAAGAATTGGACAGTTTTCAGCTCAATAAAGGGCATGCGATGCGGGTGCAGGTTTCAAAAACGAAGAGAAAGAAAACGATATAGTAACATTATTTTTTAATATTATTTTTTGACATATTTAAGTGGTACACACATATTGGAAGGTGTAACTGTCATAAGTGCTACATCCTAACACTCCTCTTCAATGTGTACATGCTACTTAGATGTGTCAAAAAGTGGTATTAAAAAATAATGTTATTATACTATTTTCAAAAAAGAAAAAGAAAAGGGCATCTGGGGTGTGTCATCGGCCGAGTTGAGCAAAACGCATGTCTCGTGCATCCAGTCATGCGTGTGGCCAAAAACTCCACTTTTTTTTTTTTCACATTAAATTCTGCCATCCGCTAAAGATTGGACAACAGGGGAGGTGCGGGTGTTGCAACTGAATGCGGCCAGCCAGGCCCCTTGCAACGGTCCAACCGTATTCTAACCATGATCTGTTGGTCCCGACCTGAGAAAAGAAGCTTGGCATATAATCATATATCTTATATTATCCTGACATATATCACGACATGTATCATCTCATAAGAATGCTAAATTTTAGCAGCTTCAAATCCTACTTGGAGTCCGTCTTATGAATCCACAATTTCGAGCTAATTCGTATATTATTGGAACCTGGTACTCGAAGATGATGCAGATGCAGTCACAAAAGACTACATAAATCCTTGTGTACACTAATTAGGCGAAACAATTGCCATAATGTGGTTAAATATTTCAAGGGCAGTGTTGGATATATCAATGCAAACGTTGAGATTGTCTATGCCCAATCTTTGCACTTTCGTATGCTCTCACTCATACGAATCAAATTGAGTTAATCATTTATTTTAATAAAATAAGAGAAGTATCAAATTCATCCCATGTGTTATGTGAGTGAAAGTCTAGCTAGACATGCTTGGGGAATGAGATTCTCTTCTTGCTCAGAAGTGTACAGAGCCTCCTTAAGTAGAGAGAATACATTTATCTGCACTTACCAATTTTTCCTCCTACATAGAAGATTTTTCCATTCTATTGCAATAAATCCACCTTCCTTAGCTGATTACGTTGAGCTCTTGAAAAGTCTCGTCATAAGGAATAATAATCTTTTTACAGATGTTTGATCATAAATTCTTGTGAATTCATAGAATAAATCTCTCCTTCTCCTGTCTAAAAAAAAAAAAGAATCTCTTTCTATGCAACTTTGAAATATCTCATTTAAATTCGAAACCTTCCATATTGGTTAAATGCCAAGTCCTAAACATTGGTGGCGAATGGGATTTGTAGCACCAAGGAAGCATCTCGTCCTTGCATCATTAATGGTCGAAATCTTTTTTACTTCCTAGAAAATCCACATGGTTCTTATCCTCCTATATATTACATGCGTCTCGACGTTAGCCGCGCGTCAATACATATAGAAAAAGTCAGATTAAAAAAAATAAAAATATTTACATGCTAAACTATTTTGAGAGCACCAAAAAACTCTCAAAAATCATCTTAAAACTCTCAAGAGCATAAAGTTCTTGACGACATTCCACAACATTGAAATATTGTCTAGAGTATCATATTCTTGAAAGTTTCAAGATGCTCTAAAAAATAGTCTGATATATATATTTTTATTTTTTATTTTTATTTTTGATCTGATCCTCATCTGTGTTGATGCACCACTGACATATTTAATAAAGTAACAGGAGGCATGCGAACCAACTCAGCTGGGAGCCGTGCAGTCAACATTTCTCCTCCAAATAACTCTTCTTGTCCTCTTCTCCTAAATTCTATCTTACATGCATTGTTGTAATTTGTAACCTTCCCAAGAGCGATGGGGGCTGATAATTAATAATTCCTTCTTAGATTCTAAAGTACTTGGGTACCTAAGATGTACGTCGACCTACTCTGACATTTTTGAACATAAGAAGTGAGACTTTCATTCATGAAATCTGATCAGTACATTGAGACATAAAACCAAACACCTTTTGTGCAACAAAGGCACGCCTATACTATCAGAGTAGTTAGGATTAAACACCTCCATAACATAAAGCATACAATTAAAACACAGCAAAAACTGATTGACTAGATAGTTGATAGCCACTAGGTGCCGCAAGAGCCAACCAAGCCAGCCGGTGAGGATCGCAAGTAAACCCAAACTGGAGGTCTTCAACGAGATAAGAGGGAGCTGCATATGTGAAAGCAGTTGGCCCGAGAACCAAAGGAGTTCGGAAGGCCTACTCACAGCAGCGGAGTAGGAGGATGCGCACACAAGCACGAGCTTTCAATTAGAGTTCGGCATTTCGTCGAACAGTTGGTAGGCAGAGCACAAATTCGTATAGAGAAGACGACAACAATAAGACTCCCACCGGAGAGGAGGAGATTGCACCCGGTGACACCAGTGAGAAGCAACTCTGATGGGGACACAAGTATTTGCAGAGAAGATCAGGGAGGCTGAAAGGTAACTAGAAAGTGTACGAAACATGTCACTAAAATGAAAGGAAAGGGGTTAGAGTGGGGGAAGCCGCAGCCGATGAGAGGAAGGATCCTCCGACAGGAGATTGAACCAGAAGAGAGAAGTTCTTCTGAGCAAAACCTTTCACAAGGAAAGAGGGTAAAAACTCTCCACAAGGGAGAAGAAAAAGCCTCCGAAAGGGGGAGAAAAATTGCCTCCCAAGAGGGGGAGAGGGGGAGGAGGGTCCGATCTTCCAAAAGGAAGAGGGATAAGCCCCTCCCCCCTGGAGAGGGCCCAAAGAACCTGTTTTGCTCCGCGATTCGCCAGTCCGCCGGTCCGCTCTCGTCTCCAACTCCTGACCTACTAAGACATCAAGTCCACGATTTTGTGCAGACGGTATCACATAGAAAAAAGGTACTAAGTACAAAAGCGAAACAATTTCTGAAAAAAAAAAAAAAAAGTACGAAAGCCAAATAAAAAACAAAAAAAATCCAAAGGCTCCATCGATGGCCCTCCAACTAGGGCTGTCAACAGATCCGGATATTATCCGACTCCGATTCGTATCTGCATCCGATTAAGACATCCGGCGGACATATCCGAATATCCGTTTAATTATCCGATTAACATTCGAAGCGGAAACGGAAAATAGATATCCGCTCCGATTATTATTCGACCGATTATGTATTTTAATAAATTATTTTAATTTTAATGATATTTATATATTTAAATATGTGGTAATTCAATATTTGAAGTATGCTTAAGAGATGTTAAGCGATAATAATGAAGTTTCTTGTATTTTTTATTTTTAGTGGTTTTACTAATTTAGATAAATTATTTAAGCATTTGTTATTATCTAAGATATATTTAATGAAGCATTCAAATTATTTAAAATTTTCTAGATATTTATAACTTGAATATGTATTAATTTAAATCTATGATATTTATGGACTATGCAAAAAATAAAACTTACAAGTCATTAAATTAAATTACAAGACAAAGTTGAAACATTTAAGTATTCGAATTATTATCCGAATTTAGATACTATCCGGCATAGTCGAATTTGGATAGAAAAATTTATTATCGGTCGGATAGTATCCGGAATCGAATATTCGGATAATATTAAACGGAGCGGAGTCGGATACTGTGGTATCCGCTCCGTTGACAGCCCTACCTCCAACATAATGGCTATTTGATTTGAAAAGTTAGCCCACGAGATTTGAGGTAACTTATGATTTGAATTATCGAATATTAAGGTGTGGATGATTTTTTAAAAAATTATTTTGAAGGTTAAAAAAAAAGAGTAGTAAATGTGAAATTGACATAATTTTTATTAGACTCATTTTGATTTCTTTCATTATTTTAACTTCTTTCAAAATCAAAGACTTCAAAATCAAAATTTCGAAGCGGACCCAAATGCAAGTGATCTTTTTCAACTCAAAAAGAATGAAGATTAGAAGTGTGGAGAACACTGCTGGTGAAACCTGCTAAAGCTCTTCATTCTTCTTTTCCTCAATTTTTTTTTAGATACACTATCTTTCTCCGGAGCCAATATGGAAAGTCATTTAGCTTCTAGCTGCAGCTGAGACATCTGCCTGGCAAGCTTCAAATCCACCCTACATTTGTATCAGCACACCAGCATCAGTTTGAGGTAATTTATAATCGGAAAGATCAATTTTTTTTTTTTAATGATGAAGACTTAGAGGGAGGAAATGATTGATGCAATGGGCCAAATTAATTTAAAAGGGACATATACTTTGTATTACATATGGTTGCAGACAGTGGGATGATGGAGCCAATTTAAAAGGGACATATATTCTATAATCACGGATACAAAGATGATGGTAAAGGTAAAAAATGACTTCCACATGAAATTTCTAGATGATATTCTGGGCCTAATTTTCTGAATTCTACATGTCTCCAGAGCCAGAAATGAAAGTGGTACTTCATCCTTCCTTTCTTTCTTTTTTTCTTTTTCTTTTTTGAGTTTTGACAAATAGCGTCATAAAGAATCTAGTATGTGCAAATAGTCTATCTTGGGGGTTCTTTGCATATACGAAGATTAATGTGTAAGGCTGTTTTCTTTACGCATGTAATTCTACAGATTACTTGATAATTTCCTTAGTTAAATGGCTGATTCACTTTTCACAGGGAATATACATAGCACACAGGATTGTTGTATCAAAGATTGGGTTGTACCGCATGTAGAACTGTAGGATTTGACTTTAAAAAAATATCAGATTACTCACTGAAATGCCCTCATTGCAGCAAAGGGACGTTAAAAAGAGCATTACTCTTCTTCCTAAAGAACTTTACCTTGTTACGTGAGCAAAATAAAATTCATGTGGGCTGGCGCCGTTACTGTAGATCAGGTAGATGGAAGGACGTAACTGCTGCAGTTTCAAGGAGATCGTGACCACATAGAGGCCTCTTGATCAAAACCTGGAATACCTATTAGAATAATCCTACATTCCAAAAGCAACAATAGATTCTTATCTTTGTTAAGGTACTCTTCATTGTCTCCACCAACCTCTAACCACCAACCTTAGGACGAGTGCTAACTGTGCTTAGAAGATGCTTGACATGCGTTTAGGACATGTTGAGCATCTTCTAAGCAACACTTAATTGAGAGAACGGAGAGGAAACTGAATTCTCTGACATGCGTTTAGGGCACCTCTATTGGATTAGTTTACGGTTTAGTTAAAAGCAAGAAAAGAGGAAAGAACTCTTTTTTGAGACGTACGTTAATGCAAGAAAAGAAGAAACGATTCCACAACAGCACCAATTGCATGCGTTGATGAAGGGAGCATAATTTTTTATTGCTCATTAGGCCTTGACTTCTGATTTTTTAGAATTTTGTAACATTCAATCTGTAATCGGATTGTGCAAGTATATAAATCCGGCCTTAAAATTTTTCATTTTTTTTTGGCTACTCCATAGATATAGAGGCTGGAATCTGGCAGTCGAAGACGAAGCAGATGCAGTCACAAAAGATTCACATAAATCGTTGTTTACACTAATCAGGCGAAATAATTGCCATAACGTACGTACACGGTTAATTTCAAGGAAAAAGTTGGACCAATGCAAACGTTATTGTGAGCATGCTTTGGTAACGAGTCAGATAAGACTGTTACTAAGGTTGGAGATTTGCAGATGTAAGGCTCTCATTGTATTGGCGTGAAATCTGCATACGTTTCAAGTGGTTAGCTTTAGGTAGCTTTAGGTAGCTTTTGGAAAGAAAATGACATGTGACTTAAGTTTATCACTCACAAAAAGAACTTAAAAATGAAGTGAGTAAGTGGAACAAATTTTTTGTCTTATATAACTTTAAAAAAATTAAATTTAAATTCAAAATCTTAGATACTGAGTAAATGCCGAGTCATAAACATTAGTGGGGAACGGGATTCCTGGCACCAAGGAAAGATCTCGTCCTTGCATCACTAAATGGTTGGAATCTTAGTAAAAAGTGTTTCCAAATAACTCGTGTCCCCTTCTCCTAGATTTTATACGTACATGCACTGTCGTAATTTGTACCCTACCCAAAAGCCATGAGGGCTGATAATTAATAATTCCTTCTTAGATTCTAAAGTAGGTACCTAAGACGTGGACCTACTCTGCTACTCAGACATCAAGTCTACGGTTTTGTATAGAGAGGAGATCCTCTCAGTTGTAAATATTTGGATCGGAGTCCAACAGTATTAAAGAAGAGAAGGATTGAATATTGTAAAAAAAAACTCTCATATGATTTCAAAATTAAGTGAATACCTGAACCCTCTCCCGTCAATATTGTTAGACTCTGGTCCAAACGTGTCTCTTTTATGTAGACTATATCACATAACATATTCAATGTGCAAAAAGAAGCGAAGTACGAAACTGAAATGAATAAAAGTTTTCCAACTGCTCTCTCTATATGTACAAAAAGTAGTTATATATATATATATATATATATATAGGACAGACAGCCCTGCAAAATCTACGGATATGAATGATTTGCAAAGTTAGCAGACGAGAAATTTGAGATATTTTTTATTTCAATGATCGAATCTTAAGGTGTGGATGATTTTTTTCAGCCGTAATTTGGTAATTTGTCGTACACATTATGACATGCCTTGAGTAATGCGTCAAATTATGAAAAACATTTTTTTTACTATCTATTTTTTAAATCTATGTTGAAAGTTAAAGAATAAGATGAATAGTAAATGTGAAATTGATATCTAAGTCATATTTGAAAACATGTTTTAAGAGATTCTAATGATTAGAACCTTCGCACAGCATTTAAAACCGTAGACAACAATTCTTAATTTTAGGAGAGAGACTGACCGACGAAAAGAGCATCATGCAAAAGGAGAGGAAAGAAATCACATGTACAAAGAGAATAGAGAGTTTATATTATACTAATAAAACAGAGTTTCTAACCTAGTTGACGTGGTATTCTCATATTTTGTTCTATAAAAAAAAATATTAACAATTTTTAAGAAAAGTCATTAGTGGTCATAACCTTCTCCTCCTCATCTCTATATGTTTCAAAATAATTTACTAATAGTCATAACTCTCACCCCCACTTATTTTAAAATAACTTATTATTGGTCATCACACTCATTCACTTTCTTTCTCTCTCTCTCTCTTATAGGGAGCGGGGAACCATAGCCCCCCTAAAATTGAGGAAATTATTTGATAATAAAAATATTAATTCATTTATATTATAATAAGATATTATAAAACAAAATAAAAATTAAAAAAAATTAATATAAAATGTAAAATAATATTATTTCTAAATATTTATCTTACTCTATTTTATTTAACTTATCTTATAAATTTATTAAAATCTTTCTTGTGTGGGAGTATCATAGTCATCCATTGTGTTCGAAATTAAAAGTTATATTTAATTTTAAAATTAACATAAATTTTATATTTTTAAAATAATTTCTCATAAATACCGTACATCACACAAGTTTGGAACTAACACAAATAATATAATAAAATTGTCTCGGGGGAAGTTTTCTAATATCATCTACCTTTCCAAACGGGATTATTGCTTCTGTTGCAATTAATAGGAAGCAATTTTTTCTGTTAGGCCCAGTCAAAAGGAGTTTACCATTAAAAATGGCATTTAAAATTCAATACCATTCATTTGTTTTATTTTTTATAATTTCTTTCAAAATACCCCAAAATCAAGACTCCAAGTGAACGGCAATGCAAAGGATCTTTTCAAAAAAGAATGAAGATCAAAGTAGAAAGAACACTGCTGGTGAAACCCTCTAAAGCTGGTCTCAAAAAAAGAGTAATACTTGCTGCAATGTCATGTATTACAATTCATGACACAGTTGTCATTTGATTTGATTAGATCGGACGGTTGCTGTTGTGCAGCCTGTCTAGATTTAGGGATGAGTTTGGTGGGTATTTTTTAATTTTTGTTTGAATTTTTTAAATTTTTTGAAGCATCCGATCAAAAATCGAATGGTATAACTGAGTTGCTCGGGTCGGCTCCGACTCAACTGTATAATTTTTTAAAAAAAAACTTTTTTTATCTTTTACATGTAAATCAAAATTTGTGTCATTTTCTTTTGAAAAAAATATATGTAATCGGGTGGAGGCCAGCCCGACTGTACTGTCCGTTTTTTGATCGAATGCTCTGAAAAAAATTAAAAACTTAGAACAAAAAATTAAAAGAATAAAAAAGTCTTCCCAAATGCCCATCTAAATCTAGACGGGCTACACAACAGCCGTCCAAATCCAACTATCCAACTAGATCAAATGGTTGTTGTGTCATGCATTGCAATTCACGTGGATTGCAATGCGTGACATTGCAGTAAGTATTACTCAGTAAAGAAAGTCTCTAAATCTCTTCATTGTTCTTTTCCTCGAATTTTTTTTGTAGATACACTAATAACTATATATTTCTGTGCAGCCAATATAGAGGGTCATTGGGCTTCTAGCAGCTGAGACATCTGCCTTCTGAACTTCAAATCCACTGTACATTGTGTCAGCATACAGTGGATTTGAAGATGATACAGACTAGCTAGAGGAAATGATACAGACTAGCATCAGTTCGAGGGGATTTATGGTGGGAAGGATCAAACTTTTAAAGATGATACAGACAAGCTAGAGGAAATGATTGATGTAATGGGCCACATTTAAGAGGGACATATATTTGTATTCCATGATCATCGATAGAGGGATGATGGAGCCAATTTAAAAGGGGCATATATTCTACAATCCGGATACAAAGATGATGGTAAAAGGGAAAAAAAATGATAGTCTGGATCTAATTTTCTGAGCTTCTACATGTCTCCAGAGCTAGAAATGAATGTGGTATATTTCATTCTTTTTTTTTTGAGTTTTGGCAAAATTAATAACCTCCTAATTAAAGAATGCAAATAGTCTATCCTAAGGGTAGACTTGACTATAGGGGGTTCGTTGCATATACAAAGATTATGTAAGAGCATTCTTTTACGCATGTAATTCTACAGATTATTTGAAATGTCTTTTTTTAACTAGACGACTGATTCATTACTTCTTCACACTTACAAATGGGAGCATATAAAAATTTAAATTTCTCAGAGATAAAAGTAAGGAAGATCTCATCTCTGAAATCTCCACCCAGTGGGCCCTTAAATGTTCTCCACTGCCTGCCGCGTGCAGCAGTACCTCCCTGAAGAACTTCGCCTTGTTTACGTAAGCGAAATAAAACTCCTGTGGGTGGCCGCCATTACTGCAGAGTGGGTAGATGGAAGGGCGTAAATGCATGGAGCGACTGCTACAGCTTCAAGGAGACCGCGACCACATGGAGGCCCCTCCATCCACAAACTCCCCTAAAATGGGATCAAACGAGAGAATACCACAGTCGGCACTCTCTGCCATGGGAGGGAGTTCCGTGCAGCACACCCCATTCTGCTTTAGTTTAGCAGTCTCCGTAGGGGCGGCTCTGTGGGTTGTGGCCGGAGGCGGCATCGTTGCCTTAAGTTCCACCTGTGTTTTCTGAGTCCTGCCGTCCCATCTTCACTATGTGCTTAATGAATCACATTTTAGTCCATAATTGGCTTGCCCTTTGACGAAGGAGCTGGTGAATGGAAAGAGTTAGTCTCTGTGGACTTCGGTCCACCCTTACACTCAACAAAGGGAGGGTAAATAGGTCATTTGTATTTAAAATGATAAGACCGATCGATTAAATATATCATTTTTTGCTGAGTACGAGAATACACCGAGATTCAGATAAAACAGTCCAGACGATCTCATTCCGTGGCTAATGAAACCCTAAGGCGACAAATCACATCAATGAGCAGGAGCTTATTGTGTGCTTATGCCATTTGTACGTCCTTAAATTCTGTCTTTGTTAAGGTAGTCTTTCACTCTCTCCACCAACCACTAACCAGTAACCACCGACCTTATAATGGGTGCTCGCTGTGCTAGCTCGACACGTACGGCTCGTGGAAGCGGAGGGAAGGAGAGAACGGAGAGGAGACTTAATGATGCTGGACACGCAGGCACTTGTCTTGGATTAGCTAAGGGTTTTAATGCAGAGAAAGAAGGCGGCTTTTCTAAAGACTTTAATCTGTGAAAAGAAGAAAGGTTTCACAACAACACTTATTTGCATTAATGTGGCCAGCATATGGTTGGTTGTTCAGATCCTTTCTGCTTAATTTCCTTATTCAGCTGAGGTGTGGGGACGTCGTTCAGAACTGGCTTGTTTAGCAGTGGAGACGTACTAGGGTTGTAATTTTGGGAGAGTCAACTTGAATCTGAATGGATTAATACAATGGTCTTATCGAGCTGAATCCGATGAAATTAGAATTGAATTAGATTAGGATTGAGACTTCTTTCAATCGGACGTTAGATAGATTTAGTTGGACCCCGACCCGATAAAAGTTAGATTGAGACTTGAGTTGGATTGGATTGAGATTAAGAGGCTCTTAACTTGAATTAGGTTAGAGTTGACTCTAATTTGACCTCAGTTGCAACCCTAATATGTACACATCATGAATATATGGCTTGAAACCGTCTCTAGCGATAATTTAGAATTGATATTGGTAGGAAGTAAGTTAAAGTGAGAATTTTTAATGTGATATGGCTCTTTAAAGGCGAATTACAAATAATTAAAGTGTCACAATTTAAATTTATTTTTATATAATTTACTTTCATGAACTCACCTTCAATATAGGTGAGCTACATATGTTTACCAGAAGGTTTATAGGAGAGTGAATCTTCTAACCATTCTGTTGCATATTTTCTTCTCTTGAGACAAACTCGTAAGCCAAACGCAATTGGTTTATTGTGACACTATTATAAGAGGAGCGTACGTGTACGGTGTACCGATGGAAACATTAAGTTACATTAAAAATAAAGGGTTTTTTTTCATATATATCTCTTAAATACACCGTATTTACATATATACTCTCAACTCTCACATATTATCATCAGTATATTTAAAATCTTCAAAATATTGTATTTATATTTCTCCCGTCAAACTTAGGTGAATTTCAACAAAATATGTCAAAAATATTGCATAAATCATGGTGTCATCGGAGATTTTGGAGGTACATAATGCAAGATTTTAGTGAATTGAGGGTTATATATGCAAAATATTAGTGAATTTAAGAATATTTATAAAAATCATTAGATTTGAAGGGTATCAGTGCAACTTTTTAAAGGTTTTCAGGGGTATCGCTGGTAATACGTAAGAGTTTGGAGGTATACATACAAATACAGTGTTTTTGAAGAGTATATATGCAAAAAAAACCTAAAAATAAACTGTAAGAATATGGTACGGTCCGAAACATCTCAGAGAGTGACAGTTCCCATTTTCGTTTCGAAAATTCTCTTTCTTACACGTTTACAGGCCAAATTTATTTCCTATTTGATGTAGACTGGATCTATCACGACCGGATTCCGCAGATGGAATCCGAAAAGAAGAGGATCCGGAGCTGGGTCGGATCGGTGTTCGAGAGGGGCCCGACGGGGATCCGGAAGGCGAAGGACGCAGAGGCGGAGCCCGGGGGTCCGATGCCGGAGGCGACTCGGGGCGGGCCTTCTGCTGGGGAGCGAGCCCGGAGGCTCCTTCAGCGCGAGACCGGGTCTCTTGCCGCCCTTTTGGAGCGGGCTTTCTCTTGTACAGTGAGCCCGAAGGCTCCTTCAGCGCGAGACTGAGTCTCCTGGCTTGGATAGTGAGCCCGAAGGCTCCTTCGGCGCGAGACCGAGTCTCCTAGGAAGGAACGGCGGGGATGAGCTTCCTACCCTCTGCTCGTCGACAGGCGGCGGAGTCGAAGCCGAAGGTCCGAGGTCGGGGGCGACTCGGAGCGGGCTTGCTCTTGGATAGTGAGCCCGAAGGCTCCTTCAGCGCGAGACCGAGTCTCCTGTCTTGGGGCAGCCGGCGTTCGGCGTCGAGACCAGGGAGAGGAATCCGAGGTCGGCGGCCGAGACCGACTCGGGGAGGTCGGCCATGGTTCGAACCGAGCCCCTGCAGGAGGGAAAGAAGAAGAAGAACCAGTCAGCAGGAGTCCCGGGCGTCAGTCCTGGGGAACCCCCTCCGACGGTCAAGTTAGCTCCTGAAGAAGATTCGATTCAGAAGGCAAGAAAGAGCAGCTTTAATGCAATTCGGACAGAAGTCCTTTAAGGGTTTCGGAAGCTTGGGGATGCATCCGTTTTCCCACCACCCTCTTGGCCATACATAGCGGGATATTTATAGCAGAGGATAGCGGATGGTTAACGGTGGCAGCCGATATAGGACTAAATGAAGGTTTACTGATGAACCGCCATAGCGCCCGATCCGCCACCGGAGTGAGCCGGATTCGGCTACCGGGCCGAAGGGGGTTGGGCCGCTGACGGGCCGAAGCCTGTTGGGCCATGGGCTGCCGCGCTGCTCCCGGGCCGTAGGCCAGTGGGCCGCTGACGGGCTGAAGCCTGTTGGGCCGGGAGCGACGGTGCCGCTTATGGGCCGAAGGCTACTGGTGGGCCGCTGGCGGGCCGAAGGCTCCCGGAGGGCCTGGTACTGCTGCTGTTGGGCTGAACGGGGTTGGGCTTGTTTCAATGGGCCGAATCGGATTCTGCCTCATCACTATTAATGGCAGGAGTTCGAATCGTAAGCTTTTTACAAGGAAAAATGCCAAATTTCCTTGGTTCTCATCTTATACTTTTTTTGGGATGCATCTTAGGTTGCATCTTAGACGTTACAGGAAGAGCTTTAATAAGAATTTTTTTGTATAGTCGAGATTGTTTTGCCTTCAGTGGAGTATTTCAATTTCACACTGCAGGGTCCCATGGTGAAATATGGCTTTGTAGGCTGTCTTTTGTAGTTATCCTGGGATGCGAGAGATTCTCCTTCCACTTATCACAGGAAAAAAAAAAAAAAACAAATAAATCCTCTGGATTAGACACGTATGTAAAAACTCCTTACACTTTCTTCTTATCTTAAAGTAAATTCTAATCTGATAATGATGTGAGTGATGAAAGATTTGATAAAATGATTATATAAGTGGTTGAGTAATGCTTGGCAGCCCAGATTGAATGACCCCTCTCCTCGTGAATGCTCATTTGCCACCTAGAAAGTTCACACGGGTATTGTTCTCCCATTAAATGTGTTTCGACGTCATCCATAAATCAACGTACAAAGGAGACGTCGAATCAAAAAAATATAATAAAAAAATTACTTAACAAATTGTGATCTCGAGAGCATTCTAAAAAGTTCAAGAGTATTTTAAAGTACTTGAAATAAGCATCATGTGCTCAAGAATTTTAAGATACTCTCAAGTGCTTCAACATGCTCTAGAATGCTTCTGATGATCTCGAGAGCACGATGTTATGGCAAACTTCCAGAATATCATACTCTTGAGAGTATCCTAAAACACTCAAAAGTTTCCTGACAATCTCTAACATTCAATGCTCCATCGTAAAAATCTCTAGTGAAACAATTCCATCAACATTTATTTGCGTTAATGTGGCCAGCATATGGTTGGTTGTTCAGATCCCTTCTGCTTTCCTTATTCAGCTGAGGTGTGGGGACCGTCGTTCAGAACTGGCTTGTTTAATAGTGGAATTTTAGGTGAGTCGACTCAAATCTGAACGGACTAATCTAATGGTTGCGTCGGGTTGAATCTGATGAAGTTAGAATTGAAATGGATTAAGATTGGAAGTTCTATCAATCCGATGTTTGGTTGATTTAGTTGAAATCCAACCCAATAAAAGTTGGATTTCATGGATTGAATTATGTTAAGATATTGTTAGATAAGTTAGATTAATTAAGATTGAAGGGGTTAGCTTGAGACTTGAGTTGGATTGGATTATAGATTAAGAGGCTCTTGACTCTAATTAGGTTGGAGTTGACTCTAATTTGACCTGAGTCGCAGTATGTACACATTAAGAATATATGGCTTGAAAGCCTCTCTAGCGATAATTTAGAATTGATATGGGTAGGAAGTAAGTTAAAGTGAGATTTTTTCATGTAAGTTCAATGATCTCTATAGGTTACGCTGTGCTTGGTTGAAAACCATTGCCAAGGAACAGTGGGATTATTTTCCACAGCTAACCATAGGAAGAAAATGTACTCTTGCCTATGGATGGTTATTTTGAAGGTTTGGTAGGTAGTTCGGAGCTGAAACATTTAGTGTAATGCTTTTGTCATAATCTAATAGTTCATTTTTACTATGATTTAATAACTGTAGGTATATGGTGCCTAATTGGTTGCTGGAAGGTGAAGCTTGAAGTAGGTGAATTACATAGAACTCACTCACTTCATCTTACTTCCAATAGTTTAGTCATCTATAAATTTTAAAAATGTTGAATTCCCATCTTTAAAAAAGTTTGAAAACAAGCAAGATGACTTTTTAAGAAAAAGTTCTGAAGAGGCTCCTGCATAATTGACCTTCATCTATTCAGTATAAATATTATTTTTATCTTAATGGTTATATGTCTAACAAAAATGATTTCATAAAACTTAGTTGTATATTATACAATAATAAAATTGGCTCCTTAAAAACGAGTTACAAATAACTAAAGTGCCACAATTTGAATTTACTTTTATATAACTTAATTTTCATGAACTCACCTTCAATGTAGGTGAGCTACATATGTTGACCAGAAGGTTTATAGGAGAGTGAATCTTCTAACCATTCTGTTGCATATTTTCTTTTGTTGAGACAAACTCCCAAGCCAAAAACAATTGGTTTATTGTGACACTATTGTAAGAGGAGCGTACATGTACGGTGTACCGATGGAAACAGCAAGCTACATTAAAAATAAACTGTAAGAATATGTACGGTCCGAAACATCTCAGAGAGTGGCAGTTCCCATTTTGGTTTCGAAAATTCTCTTTCTTGCACGTGTACAGGCCAAATTTCTTTTTTATTAATGGCAGGAGTTCGAATTGTAAGCTTTTTACAAGGAAAAATGTTAAATTTCCTTAGTTTGCATCTTACACTTTTTTGTGGATGCATCTTAGGTTGCATCTTAGACGTTACAGGAAGAGCTTTAATAAGAAATTTTTTTCTATAGTCGAGATTGTTTTGCCTTCAGTGGAGTATTTCAATTTCAAACTGCAGGGTCCTATGGTGAAATATGGCTTTGTTGGCTCTGTCTTTTGTAGCTATCCTGGAAAGCGAGAGAATCTTCTTCCATTTACCACAGGAAAGAATGTTTAACAAATAACTTTTCAAAGATTCTTGTATATATATATATATATATATATAAATCCTCTACGTTAAACATATATGTAAAAACTCCTTACGTTTTCTTTTTATTTTAAAGTAAATTCTAATTTGTTAATGATGTGAGTGATGAAAGATCTGATAAAATGATTACATAAGAGGTTGAGTAATGCTTGTTGCACCGACAGTCTAGATAGAATGACCACCCTCCTCGTGTATGCCCATTTGCCATCTTAAAAACTCACATAGTCACTGTTCTCCCATTAAATGTGTTTCAATGTCATCAGTGCGTCAACGCACACGAAAAATGTCGAATCAAAAAATTATCTAATAGAATGTAATCTCGAGAACATCCTGAAACATTCAAGAGTATCTTGAAGTACTTGAGACATGCATCATGCTCTCGAGAGCTTCAAGATGCTCTCAAGCGCTGCAATATACTCTCGCTTTCCATCACAAGCATTGGGTCAACTTCTTTATGGTGGACTCTGGAAGAAGTGTTGTGGCCATTACATGGGATGGAATAGCAAGGGTAGATTTGATGAGAAATGTCGTCCCTACATATGACAATGTATATTGATTTCCAAGAATTGAGTTAGACTTTTGAATTTATCCTCCAAAAATCTGAATAGTGAGATTTTTTCTCCATCAAGCCAAATAGGGACGCACCAATAGAGAGCACTAGCTCAATCCCCGTGCGATGCACGGGAGAATATCATATTTGAATAAATATATTTTTTAATTAGTATATGTCAAGTTAATTGTTTATAATTATCCAAAAAGTTAACACATCAAATTTTCAATATGATAAGAGATAGTTGTCTTTCCTTATTTGATACCTCAAAATTCTGATCCCTTCAATGGTCTAAAAAATACAATGAAAGAGTGGAAATTGGCCAATTACTCAATTGAGGAAGTTAGGATGTAGAATCGTAGATTTTGCTAAGAATAATATTCTGCATAATATAAAACTTTACAAAATATAGAAAGTGAAAAACTTACAAAGGAGAGAGTAAGATTTACAAAAGAGAGGAACTCTCCATTAATCTGCATCCTAATTCTTTTTTTTTAACAAAATAAAGAAAGTGAAAGATATACAAAAGAGAGGAACCTTCCCATTAATCCGCACCCTAATTCTTCATGAAGAGAGTGAGAGAAAGAGAGAGAGAATATGCCACTGCCATGTGTTCTAGTTATATAATATTGGCAGGAAAGTATGACCTCTATTTTAGTATTATAATATAGACCTTTGCTTAAGAGAGGAATGCCTGCAACTTGTGATAGATTGGATTGCAACCAATGGGTTCGATGAAAAGCTCATAGGACTGCATGATAAGAATTCCAGTCAACATGTTTATTAAGCTAAACAAACAAGTTCGAACAAAATTTTGAACTCGGTTCATTAAGAGTCAAGCATGAACACAAGCAAATTCGACTCGATTATGCTCGTAAACAAGTTCGTTTAAGTAATCATTAAGGTATCTTTTAAGTACCCATTTAGTTATTTTAATCACGAATAATCTCAATTAATAAGATATTCTAATATCTTGTAGAGTTTTCTATCAAATAGTTAAGAGTTCAAACAACTTACTACTCACCATAGTTTAGCATGAGTTTACATCTTTAAAATAAAAAGGTTGAATTAAACATATCATACATTCATTGAGCTCGCAAGTTGCTCGATACTCGACTCGAACTCGTTTAATATTTAAATGAGCCATGCTCGAACAACCATTATAAAATCCTTAAACTCGATTAAAACTAATTGAACAAAGATTGAACATAATAGAACTTGACTCGACTCAACTCGTTGCCCTAGTGATAGATGGTCCTGTTGAGTTCTAGACACATTTGCACTGAAAATAAAGATTGATTTCTCTTCTAGATGAGAACAAAGCTAAACACACTTAAGAGTAATACTTGCTGCAATGCACGGCACAACAGTCGTCTAATTTGATCGGATCGGACGACTTTTGTGCAACCCGTTGTTTTCGCGAAGATTTTTCTAACCTTCGTCGGGACCTGACCTAGACACATCTCTCCTATGTCGGATTATTCGGAAAACCATTTTTTTGTTTATCTAGAGAATTATAGGTCGGTTTTATATTTTATCGGACTATGAGAGCTTGGGATTAGCCCTCAGGGAATCCGGGACTTCGAATCAAGCGAAGATTCGAGTATATGACCTCTCTCCACTGACCTCGGTCAGTGTTAATTACGCTGAGCGACTGTTCGGCAACCCTTGATTAACCGTCCGTATGATGCCCTTATAACATGCAACACTACTACTCCAGGCAGCACATGCATATGAAGATATGTTTTAGGTTAAACTCTTGGCCTCACCCAAGTTTAGGATGTTTTTATATGATTTTAGATTGATTTCAAGCTATCTGGATTAATTCCAAGTATATTGGATTGACTCCAAGTATTCTGGATTGATTCCAAATATTTTAAACCCATAGGGGTATTTTTTTAATTATGCCAAATTGGATGGTATAGGGAGATTATGGTTATTTAAGTGTATGAAATGAGTTTTAATGATTTAGGAAGGTTTCAAAAAATCTTAGGAGGTATTTTAGAGTTATTTCAAGTGTGTTTGGATTGTAAGGGTATTTTGGTAATTTTGCCCAAATTGGATTTTTAGACTTAAAGTCTATTTTTATATTTTTCTGAGATTTTTATTTATTTTTATCATATTGAAGGTATTTTGGTAACTTTACCCATCTTATTAAGGTTTGGAGGGTATTTTGGACATATGAGAGATTTTGATATTTTTAAGAATTTTCTGTGATTTTTACAGATTTTTAACATGTATGAAGGTATTTTTGTAATTTGTATTAAACTCTAGGGGCATTTTAGTCATTTCAGAATTTTATATATTTTCAGATTTGGTTCTCTGTTTTTTACTGATTTTTACTGAATTTTACTGATTTTTTTATTAATTTTACTGATTTTTATTAATTAATTAAGTATATGAAGGATATTTAAGTTATATTTTGGATTTATGTAATTTCCAGATTTTGTTTTCTGATTTTTACTGAGTATTACTGATTTTTACAGAATTTTTCTGATTTTTATATTTATTTTATTAATTTTAGATAATTTTCGCAGATTTTATTAATTAATTAAGTATGTGGAGTATTTAAGTCATTTTTTAACTTAAGTATATTATTTTATGTCTCAATGTTTCATTATTAAGTTTTAATTATGAGTATAAGGTTAGTTATGTACGGGATGAGACCAATGATATTTTAGAATATTTAATTATATGTTTTATGTATTTTAATTAGTTATAAAACTAATTATTTCGCATATGAAAATATAGTAACATAGTGTTACTTAAATAGTAGATTCATGAACACACATGCACACACATATGCTCAAAGAACAAATAGTAGCATTCATTCATTATTTCGGCATAATCCCGTCTTATAGGACGGTGATTTTACAACATAAATTTGGCAGAGCTTCCTCTTAGGAATAAACCTTAGGAAGAGAGTTATCCAAGAAAATATCTCCCCCAAATCGCAGCAAACCCGGGCAAGAGCACCGGATTTGATCTTCAAATTGACAGAGTTTCCCCTAGGAAATTTTGGGCCAGATGGGCATGGGGATTCTTCTTACCCCTTGGGGGGTATTTATAGGCTTCAAAGTCTTAACCGGTGCGGGTACCCACCGGAATGCTTGAGGTGGGGGGTACCCACCGGTTGGCTTGAGGTGGGGGGTACCCACCGGTTGCCTCTTCCTCTTCTCCCTCTCTTTTTTAATTTTTTTAATCACATGGGTGAGAGAGAGATGAGAGAGAGCATTAAAAAAAGAGAGAGAGAGAGAGAGAGGGAGGGGGGGGACCGGTTGGCACCCCCACCGGTTCCAACCCCGAGGGGGGTGCCACCGGATGGACCCCCCACCGGTTGGGAACCGGTGGGGGGTCTCCCCACCGGTTTTGGGAAACCGGTGGGGGGGCTCCCCTCCCCATTTCTTCCTTCCTTTCCTATTTTTGGGCTCATTAATGAGCTTGGGTTGCAGATTTGGAGGATGGGCCAATGTGAAAAGGGTTTAAACCCCTTAAATCCAGATTTGGCTCCATGTGAAAGGGGATTTTAGGATGTGTATTAAAATGGAGTTCACATGAGATTCTTAACCCATGTGTGAATGGGGTTAAGATTCTCATTAACTCCCCTTCATCCTAATTAATCCCCCCCTATTCTTTGAATTTAAAATGAGAGAGAATGGAGGGATTCTCCTCCCCCCCCACCGGTTTCCCCCTTGGAACCGGTGGGGGGGGGGGGGGGTTTCCCCCTCCCTTTTGCTCTTTTTTTTTTTTCAAAAAAAAATGGTTTCAACACCCGTCCAGATTTAGGGGGGGAGGGGGGGCATTTGAGGGGCTTTATTTATTTATTTGTTTGATTTTTTGTTCAAATTTTTTAAATTTCTTCAGAGCGTCCGATCAAAAATCTGACAGTACAGCCGGATTGTTCGCGTCAACCCTGATCCGGTTGTATTCTTTTCTAAGAAAAAATTGACATAAATCTCGATTTACGTGTAAAAAAATAAAAAAAAAATTTAAAAAAATATATATATAGTCGAATCGGAGCCGACACAAGCAACCCGACTATACCTTTTGATCGAACGTTCTAAAAAAATTTAAAAAATTCAAAAGAAATAAAAAAATACTCTCTAACTCCTCCCTTAAATCTAGACGGCTGTACGACAGCGCTTATATCCCACCAACTGATCAGATGGATACTGTGCCATACACGTGGATTGCATGGCATTATAGGGCAAGTATTACTCCACACGTAAAGTCTGTTTTAAGTTTAGCACCTTTAGAAAATAATCTTTAGGAATCTAATAAATACACATAACCCTCTGTTGAATTTATATGGAGAAGACCCCCTTACAGGGAAAAAAAAGATCTTAATCACCATGGTATGTAAGAGAGTTCCCTATTATGAAGTCTACCATCATTCGTGCCCCTTATATGTTAGGACTTATTTCAGAATAAAAAGAAAGTTTAAGAAATTTTATGTATATATCCATATAGTACAGATGATTCGTTGCATATATCCTCTTTAGGGGGTAATGGCAAAAAGCTCGTAACTTTTATTTACTTTCGGATCAAAACGTAAGCTCCAAACCTCCGCCGACATGTGATGTGAGGCGTGGTTGGCGAACTTGGGGCGGGGTTACAGTGACCAATGTCACTCCCGATTCCTACACGGTCACATGCAGCGCCGCAGGGCTCGCCAGGGCCCGAGCCTGCACGGTAAAATTAATTTATTAACCCTGGTACGTTAAAATTAATTTACAGTGTCAGGGGCAGTTGATAGCAGTAATGAGACGCCGGCAAAACCAAATCGATACTACATGGACCACACTATACGACAACCAATAGCCGATTGCCGCGACACCCCTTGGTTTCACCTACGAGAGGGTCGTGGCCTGCGGTGGTGGAAGACATCTGTCTGGCATTCCGTTCGGACCATCCGGAGTCGACCGGTTGGTACGGGCGGATTCGGTGGGTAAATGCAAGTGGTGAGTGTGGTCACTCGCGGCTGAGTAAGAGCGATCCCTCACCTGAACGGAGCAAACGCCTGCGGGAGAGGAGACTACGTGGGCACCGGTGGACGCATAAATTTTATTTAATGAGATCACTCGGATATTAAGGTCATTCAACTGAACCAGAGTCAGTAAATCAGTAAGATCACTCTAATAAATCAAGATCAATAGACTAATCATTTTAACAGGCTAAAATTATTAAGTCATCGTAAATTTTATAAATTCTCGTAAATTTTATTAGGCCATAAGCTATGTCCGCCACTGTGTAACGTGGGTACTGTGCTGCCTTCCCCTGCTCCCGTGGTTTCCCCAGTTCCACTCCGTGCTTATAAATGCGCAGGGTTCCTTTGAGACCTCCCTGCCTGTGAAGGATCCACCAGCGAAGAAGACTGGTGGAGTGAGGGGTTGGGGGATAGGAGTCCAGGCGATGGCTACCAAACCAGGCCTCTTCACCGCGTGGCCATGGCAGCGGCTTGGGAACTTCAAGGTACTCTGCTCTCCTTGCCACTGCGTCCTCCATCGTCACTCTCCTTGAGGAAACGTGTTTGCTTCGTTTTGTTTAGTAGTTCACCGTTGCCCCTCGCTCCGACGTTTTGTTTTGTGCTCTCTGTTGTGGCCGTGGTCTGATGCCTAGATAATGTATGGGTTATTCTTTGTTCGGCATGGAAGTACCTGGTGCTGGCTCCGTTTGCGGCGCAGAGCGTATATCAGCTCATGAACAAGGGGGAACGGCAAGCGGACCTGAGCAACCTGCTCATCATCCCCATGCAGCTGGCGAGGGCCGTGCACAGCCTGCTCTGGATAAGCTGGGCTCGCTTCGAGACCGCCAGGAGCAAGCACAGGATCGTCAGCAAGAGCCTCGAGTTCGAGCAGGTCGACAGGGAAAGGAACTGGTAACCCTCTCTCTCTCTCTCTCTCTCTCGTGCGTGTCTCTCGTTATATCTATCTATCTATTTATCCTTGTTATACCCTTTTGTTGAACTGATATATGTTTATGTTTTGGCCTGGTTCACCTTACCTGTCGAGGATTTTGTTTGGCAGGGACGACCAGCTTATGCTGACCGCCATCGCGATGCAGTTGGGCAACATGTTCTTTCCGGGAGCATCATACCTGCCATGGTGGAACACCAGAGGGGCTGTCCTCGTCATCCTCCTCCATACGGGTCCTGTGGAGTTCCTCTACTACTGGTTCCACAGGGCCCTGCACCACCATTACCTCTACTCCCGCTACCACTCCCACCACCATGCCTCCATCGTCACAGAACCCATCACATGTAAGCGGCATCTCTCTCTCTCTCTCTCCACACACACACACACTCATTCTCCTTTTTCTTTTTCTTTTTCTTTTCTTATGTACTTGACGTTCACTGTAACATAAATTTAGGATTTTTTAACAAAATCACAATTTAATCAGACTTTTTCATCTTAACATATTTTTACTAATAAATCTCGATTTATTAAAAGAGTCTTTAAAATTATCAGAAATTTAAAAAATAGTGATTTTATCATGATTTAATCACATATTTTTCAGAAAAACTATTCCTTTCTAAAATGAAATTGTTCATTTTTATGATACATATTCTTAAAATTTTAGATCATATCTTAAAATTATATTTAATATGTTAAAAAAATAATATTTTTTTACCATGTTTTCAGATTTTTTGTCGACTTAAGATTTTTTCCTTAAGCCCATTTTCTCTCGATTCCGAAGATGGTGACGCCGCTTACATTTTAGATCTACCAATATGAATTGATTAGATACCTCCTTGTACTTCCACGTTAGATCTACCAACATGAATTTTTTTTTTTTTTTTTTTTGAATTCAAATAAGATAACCATTAAACTTCAACTGAAAAAAAAACAGGGGCGGGAACATAGTAGCCTGGAGCAGCGCAATGGAGTTTATCCACAGCGATAGGCTCCGAGACACACTCGGGGAAAGGGGGACCAATCCAGTTTGTACATTCGTTGGAGCTGATAGCCAGCTTACTCAACGAGTGAGCAACATGATTACCAGATCGGGGAACAAACGACAATGATAAATTGGGGTGTTGGGTTAACATCTGTTGACAATCCAAAACGATGGACAGACACGCCCAATGGGGGGGGCAACATGAATTGATGAGATGTCATTGTGTTCATCCAATGGCTTCGATTAGAATATCATCAACATAGTACGATATTATGCCGTTTTGGATACAAAGCTGTCCTTAAATGGGCCGAGAACGTTTGCCCCCGCACGCGCTAAAAGCCGGACGGAGTTGGGTTGTGGGGTCACGCCTTTACTACTGTCCGCAGATTGTGGGGCCTTGGATGATCGCTCCAACTAAATTGCTCTGGTGCAACCTGCCACCTGCCGTGACCCCGTGCTCCCTGGAGATATCGATTCCCATTAAGTGAGCTCGGTTAAACGCTGGTTGGTTGTTTCTGGATATGCAGATTGTTTTAGAGTAATGTATTTTCGTATATATACTTCTGTGAACTTAGAATTCGTATATATACATCTGAATTCCCCGTATTGTTATAAACACGCTTGCATGTCCCTAAATTTATGATAAATTTACCTATGTACTCTTGACTTTGTCAGAATTTATAAAATTTTTCTGACATATTTAATTAAAGTTCGTGATATTTTGACGGAAGGATTTAAGTGCAACCTTTTTGAAGATTCAGATGTTTATAACAGTATGAGGGATTTATGGGTATATGTAGTACTGTAATGTACAGGGATATATATATATATATATATATATATAAAACCCTTACATAAATGCCTTGGGGACATGTTTCTCGTTTTTTATTTTTTTCACTGTCGTAGGTATAATAAAAGTCCCTTTTAATCAAATAATTTGACGGTTCTCAATAAAGAAATAGTAAAATATGGTATAGTAGTATTTTTGTTTTGTTTATCTTGATCTTTACTCCTCTCTTTTTTTCATTTTTCCCCTTCTTAATTTCCTTCTTTACATTTTACAAGTGATTTCTATGCAATCTGTAATCCCTTGAGATGCTTACTAGGGATGCCATTCGTTAGCTTATAGGTCAGTTGACGAATAGTCTTTTTACACTACTAATATGCATATTGGATAAAATAAAAGATATTTTTTTTCTCCGAATATATATAGTATATTAAGATCTAATTATCCGATCAATTGTTAATTTCTAGGACAGTTAACTGATGGTATTTTTAAACCGATAACTTAATAGGTAGGGTCATAAATCTACCTTAAATCTGCACCAGATCCAACCCATTTGCAGCCCTAATCCTTACACGTTACCTAATGTCCACCGCTAACATATGTAATTACCTTATTACACACATATGCTGACATGAAGAAGCACGCCATGGATGACTACGGCGAGAGCCTCAAGGGGGGTGTGAAAATAAATGCATCACTGTGATTTTTTTTCTTTAACTTATCTGGAAGGCTTTGTTGCTTGTCTTGGGTTATCGGGTTAAATAAGGGATCCGAATATACGACCTAATGACTGAAGTACCTGGACCTTCTACTGGGTTAACGGTTTCAACTTTCAACTGACCTGGCTTTTCGGACTTGTATCGGGTTCTACCGTTATTCAACCTCTGTTAGCGCCCTAAACAGGAATTGAGAGTTATTTCATGCGGAGGTCATTTGGTTTGACTGCAAAGTCTCAGTTTTCTCAAATCATCTGTTTTAAAATTGGAAAATGCATAATATTTTAATATGAAGGTCATCAGCCTCAAAATTTTTAGTTTTGATTTTCAGTAGTCTTATAGCAATCTAAACTGGATAAAAAAATTTGACATCATGCCTTTATATAATTTCCAAACACTGTAATCTACGTTACCGGAAACATAAGAATAACATCGTAAAATAATTTACGGTGCTTCTAAGAAAAAAAAATCATCTAAGATAACATTTATATTTTTTACAGCATCTTGTGGTATACCAAATGACCCTCGGAAATATCACCATGTCAAGCTTTTGTGATTTTATGATAGCACTAATGATAAGATCATCCCTTGTGGGTAAGGGTGGAACTTGGGCGGGTTGGGTCGGCCCAAATTTAGAAACAGCCCACGCCATGCTTAGCAAAATATAGGTTGGGTTGGGCTGGCCCGCCAGCATCACATGCTATGGTAATTACCACGACTAGAAATTAACAAGAAAGGATGCTTGAAAGTTGGAAGCTGCAATGAATCATGTATGGTAAGTTTGTATGTGAATTGGGCCACTCTTTGACTAGGATGGCTGAATACGGGTCAGCCCAATTTCAGCCCAAGTTAACCTAAATCAAACTCAGCTCAACTCCTAGTTAGTCCAATCCAATTTAATCATTTTTGGGTCAGCCCAATTTTAGGAACTTGGGTTGAGCTGGATTGGGTCATGGGCCGGCCCGCCCAACTTACACCCCTACTTGTGGACCATACTCCGTTTTTATTCTGGAAAGTTTGGTTTCGTTCTTTTAATATGCAAAATTCTGAAAGCTTCTCTGTTTTTTATTTTTATTTTCCTTTGTTTCAAGATTTTCAAAGCTAGAAAACACATGGCATGCTTATCATTGTTTGTTCACAACATAGAAATAAGTATATGTTTTAATAAACTGTGACAAGTAAAAAAAAACAATTATAATTTGCATATAAAGAATGGCATGCATGAACTAATGTGGGTGCATCTTTGGCAGCCGTCATCCATCCATTTGTTGAGGAAGTGGTGTACTTCTTGCTCTTCGCTATTCCAATACTGGCTTCGGTGTTAACTGGAAGCGCCTCCATCCTTGTGCTAGCGGGGTACTTATTTTATATAGACATCATGAACTACATGGGCCATTGCAACTTTGAGCTAGTTCCCAAGTGGCTCTTCCGCGTATTCCCTCCTCTCAAGTATTTCATGTACACTCCATCGTACGTATCTGAACTCAAGGATAATTGCTCGGTTTTTTGGAAAATACGTGCATTTAAATTGTGTCATTGAAGTAATCCTTAATGTACCGATTATGATGCTTGAATTCTCTAGGCATGCCGAAAATTTACATTCACTTGAAATATTAGTCGATAGATGTATCTTAATGTCTTCAGTTATACATGCAAAGATTCTCCGGTTCAAATCAAGCATTAGATGCCCAAATAATGTAACGTCCATGGAATTTCACACCATCATCGTTAGCTCTAGCTAATATTATCAAGTTACCAATATCATGTTACATTTCCTTTTTATGTTCGTCCATTTTGCCATGTTTCCTATAGTCACATGCCTATCAAGGTGCGGCGTGCGTGCACATCCTCACGCGGGGGTGTGCACTAAGTCGCGCTCAAAAAAGAATGTTGGCTTAGCAACTGTAATAAAGAGCATGATGCATAGCCCTCCGTTCATGAATTTAGACTCCTGCGCTGGTTTACAGGCACAAGTTCATAGCTAACCCAACGGTGTATGCCACAGGTTTCACTCCCTTCATCATACACAGTTTCGAACAAATTACTCCTTGTTCATGCCACTGTATGACTACATATATGGAACTATGGACAAGTCCTCAGATGCCCTATATGAGAGCACTGCCAAAGGGAAAGAGGAGACACCAGACGTTGTGCACCTTACCCATCCGACAACCTTGCAGTCCATCTATCATCTACGTCTTGGATTGGCCTCAGTGGCTTCTAAACCTTACACTTCCAAGTGGTATGTGTGGATGTTGTGGCCCCTCACTTTCTGGTCCTTGTTGCTATCACGTCTTTGTGGATCCGCCTTCACAGTTGAAAGGAATAGGTTCAGATCGCTTATCCTGCAGACTTGGGCGATCCCGAGGTTTGGGTTTCAGGTGATATTCTTACTAAGAATTGATTCTTATATGTGTTCTGCCTTGTGCTCTTGTGTTCTATATAGTAAAGCTGCTTCCAGCGTATTCTGATAAAAATCGTTTGATTGCAGTACACAACTACGTGGGAGAGAGACGCCATAAAGGATCTGATTGAGAAGGCCATACTGGAGGCCGACGAAAGAGGGGTTAAAGTTATAAGTTTGGGCCTCCTAAACCAGGTTTGCTGCTAGTTCTTCTGCTATCTCAAACGCCACGCGGGACCATAGCCTAATTTTTTGTATTAATGCAATGTCAAAGTCTATTTGATCCATAATTACTATTAAAGGAATAAATACTATAATAAGTACTAGCTGTTTTCAGAGAAAAGCCAAGTTCGTTCCATGATTCCATCCATGTTTGGTTAATGGACCAGCTTATCTATTGATTCCCTGATTACAACTCTCCTCCTTTTAAGTTTTTTCCTGCTTAGTGTACAAGTTTATACTCGTGCCGAGTTAAACTGTACCTTATATGTGATTGCATTTTCCGTAATTCCAAATTTCAGGCAGAGGAAATAAATGGGCATGGTGATCTGTATATCCGCAAGCACCCGAACCTCGGGATAAGAATCGTTGATGGGAGTAGTTTAGCAGCTGCTGCAGTGATTCATAGCATCCCCACAGGAACAAGGGAGGTACTTCTAAGAGGAAAACTTTCTAAGGTAGCTTACATTGTAGCCAAGGTTCTGTGCCAAAAGTCCATACAGGTACTCTTTCTCATCCTTACTGTGAAATTTTTTTCTTGATTGAACATATATATGCAAGGGACTGCAGGAAGGCCTTAAAGCTACCATGCATGTTCTGCATATGTCCTGGCCTATGTTGTGGAGTTTGTTGCTGTTTTGCCCTCTTTGCACCATTTTTTTTGCTTATGGTCGCTTCCTGGATATTTTTTTTTCCTTTTTGTTTCATTTTATCCCCCTTGCATTTT